>OY039075.1:7547500-8797500 GCA_955850985.1 Elophila nymphaeata
TTTATACGAACACCAATATGAAGCGGAAAGAGCTATTCAAAATATTAATAATACAACTCCTCCTGGGTTTTTACACCCATTAACTGTTAAGTATGCTAATAAGAGTAATCCAAATAAACATAAAAACAATAATAACAATTATACTAAAAACCCTTTGGTGAAGCCTTATCATTGGATTACTCCTATGGGTGCTATGGGTGATCACAATTCTCCGAGCACATGGTCTATTTACATTTACAACATTGCTCCAGAGGTTGAGGAGTTAACCCTGTGGCAGTTGTTTGGTCCTTATGGTGCTATTGTGTCTGTTAAAATTATTAAGGATCTTCAAACTAACAAGAGTAAAGGATTTGGATTTGTTACTATGAGAAATTATGACCAAGCTGCAATGGCGATACAAGCGCTTAATGGCTATGTTCTACATGGTCAGCCTTTGTCGGTTAGTTTCAAAACACAAAAAAGATAATGCTGTATGAGAGACTTGATCATAACAATATCAATACAGTAATTAATAAATGAAAATAATACTTTTATCATTGGCATTAACAAACACTGCATTGACATAGACCTGACAATATAAATGTATGCATAACCATAAAGTGAAGTCTGTCAACACTTGTTGAAATTATTATATTACTTTGAGCTATCTACATTGTTAAGTTTGTTTCTTATTATGAATAATAATTTATTCAGTTTGCTCGTTAAATGTTTCAAGTTTACTAGAATTTTAAGATTTGTATTGAAAATAATTGTTGGTTGGATTTTCCACATCAATTGTAAGCTAAAATGCTTTCATTATGTTTATCTATTATTTAAGTATAATAAACCAGTTTTATAAAAAAAAAATGTGCTTTTACAAGATCTTACTAATTGATAAGCCACATTGAGATGTTTAATCAGCTACTAGTTTTAGTTGTACACTTTTTTATAACATGATGTCTATTTAGGTAGTGAAAACGAAATCTAGAAATATATCATATTTATACATTTAGTATAAAATTTGCTGAATTAAAGTTCATTTTCACAATTTTAAAACCTGTTTTGTTTTTTCTGCTTCTATATGACTATTCGTATAGATAGATATTTGATATATTATGAAATAATTGTATAGTTCTCCACTTTTGATAATATTGGTTCCTTCTTTTATGAATGGTTGTAAAAATTACCTCCATTATGGCACATTACTCTCTGAATATCTTAGACAAAGAATCCTGAATATTGTGAAAAAAAAGGCTGAATATTCTGATAACAAAAATATGCTGCCTTACAAGATCTTACATATTATATTAATAAAGATTCATGGAATATTATCTATTGATAAGAATCTAATATATTATGTAGATAGATATAAACACAGATATAATTTATACAAAAATATGTAGCTTTTGCTACAAATAAACATGCATGATCTGTAGAAAATGTGTAATATTATTAGCCTCTGTAATAAGTAGACTTAAAAACTAGTTTTATAAAAATGGAATTAAAAAAATATCTAATCTAGTCTAGTGGGTGGAGTCACATTTTCCTGTTTTCATAATATCATTTTCGTAAAAAATCCTTTTCATTTTTAAATGCAACCATTTTATAAATAAGTCATCCTTTGGAATACAAAAACAAGAATATCTTTTTACATTTTAGTAGCAAGGTATAGTATAGAGTCAGAACGAAAGCAAATCTTAATTACAAATTAGTTAACACAGTTTCGAATAGATGGCGCTACTTGACTCAAATTTTATTTGTGCGCCCACTGAATTAAATTAGAAACAAAAGATATTTAGTATTCTAATCTTAGATTATTAACCTGATTCTATTATTTCTAATGGGAATTGATTGACAGTAAGTTATTAATTGTATGGTACATATGCATAGTTTTTAAACACAGTGGTTTAAACTGTTGTATGTTTTCGTTACTATTATTAATTGGTTATAGCATAAGTAATTAGGAATGGCACCACTGGCACGACTATAAACATGCTAAGAAAGAATAAAACTAGGCTAGGGCCCAGAATACAGCCCTGTGGTATTCGTCTCATCTCATTACTAACTAAATAATCAACAGTTTTTATTTCACTTCAATACGGTGCGTATTTACACAGTTATAATATATTTAAGTTTAAAAACTATAAGACCATTTCTTTTCTTAAGACTTAAACTCTCTAATCTGTGATTTCTTGTCGCTAGCGCGGGGCTAATGGCCGTGTGTCGTCAGAGAACTATATACTAAATAGTGTATCGCTTGCCGCCCGCTTGCGTCCGCACAACGTTTAATACTTTATCATTATATTTTTATGCGTATTCTGGTTTAATTTGATTTATTAGTGGTCTCTTGACGCATCGATCGGCGCTCATCTTTAATATTTAATTTTAAGTTTATTTATAAAAAATATCCAAAATTATTATGATAATAAGATTGTCACTTATTACTTAGCTTTCAAACAACTCGGAATGATTTATAAAAAAAATACGTGCGCGATACGTCCTTTCCCTACGATGCGATGCTCGAGCAAGTGAGAGGACGATGACGTCACGGCAGACCCATATGGCAGCTGTAAACGAAAAATTTAGCACGCGAAAATGTTTTACGAATCTTTAAAAATTGATTGTGAAGCCATTTGAAATGTCTATAAGTATTTGGAAAAAAAATAAAAAATCCGTTCCCACCCTCAGTAGCAGTAGTAAAGGTACATACTTAAGTGCGACATGAATTTGGGAAACATGATTAACTCATCTTTCCGCTAGGGGCGCTATTCACGAAACTTACCTGCGGACGGTTACATAGTAACATACATAGGTACATCTAGGTACAGTTTAAGCAAAAAAATTAAATATAGTAGGTAGGAAGGTATTGATATTCTGGAATATTTAGGACTAGTGGTCGCCCGCGGCTACGCTCGTGTCAATGTCGGTTATCACGCCAAAAGGTATGTCCTTGCCTATGCCTGTCCTTCCCAGGATTTCAAACTATCTCCCTCCATACCAAATTTAATCAAAATCGGTTCAGTAACTTAGACGTGAAAGCGTAAAAGACAGACCGATAAGAGTTATTTGCGCATTTATGTTAATCGGGCATCCGTAGCCGCTGTCTGGCGGTTGATTTTTTTTCGAAATGTAATATATGCAACTACAGAGGCTTTAGACAACATGCATTTCGGCAATCGCTCTCGCTATCGCTAAGTAAAAAAATGTATGGGATTGACATAAGCAATCGAAAAGTGATCGATTGCTTATGTCAATCCCATACATTTTTTTACTTAGCGACAGCGAGAGCGATTGTCGAAATGCATGTTGTCTAAAGGCTCAGTTCCGTTCCTATTGAAAGTTGATACCATAACTAAGCGAAAACACGCTCTTTTTGTGTCATATCATGTTACTATCTGACAGAGGAGAGTTGTTCAGACAGCCAATGTATGTATGTATGACCTACTCATACGACGAAGGCTTATAATAATCAGGCTACCGGAAAACTGTAGGTGAAAACCAAAGACTAAAATAAATAATCTTTGAACTAAGTTTAAGAAAGATTAATCTGTTCAAGAGACTTTTGTGTAGCTTGACCGGTTTACCCTTGTTTGATATAACAACGTTTGCTCGAAAATCGTTTCGTCTAATTTTAGTTGCAATAAAGTCATTTCGCATAATTATTCATTTGACCGAATATTTAATTGGTAGAATTTTATTTAGCATAATTATTTATTTGACATAATGTCATTTCACCGAATTTTCATTTGCACTAATTTTATTTAACCTAATGTTTAATTGGTAGAATTTTAATTAGCATAATTATTTATTTGACCTAATGTCATTTCACCGAATTTTCAAATGCACTAATTTTATTTAACCTAATGTTTAACTAGACTAATAATGATTTGGTCGAAAGATCGTATCGAATATTCAGTTCAGTAATAATTCAGAGAAAACGCCCTAAAGTCGCTTCTGGCACTCGCCGGCCGCTGCCGCGGCACGCTCGCTTCGCTCGCTCGGCTCGTACGATTTGTTCATGTCAACCTAACTCGCTCGTCGCTTCGCTCCTCGCTAACCTATTGTTCAATTGAACATTCGATGAAATGAAAATTATACCACCTGAATAATACATCAAATGAACATTATACTTTTTGATCAATAGCGCAAATGTTGTTATCGCAAATGAACATTCGATTAAATGAAAATTATACCACCTGAACAATACATCAAATGAACATTATACTTTTTGATCAATAGCGCAAATGTTGTTATCGCAAATGAACATTCGATGAAATGAAAATTATGTCAATCGATATTATACAAAGTGATTATTTTCTTAAACGTTGTTCGAAGAAATGATTTTCGACTAAACGTTGTTATACCAAACAAGGGTGAACCAGCTTGACCTACTATGTTGTCTGTACAAAGAAAGCAATAGCCATTACCGCAACAACGTAAACCTGCAAACACGCAACATGTATCATATTTACCAGCTGATCAAGGACTCGCGCATGCGCACTACAGTTTTCGTAAATCAATATGCTTAGTGGCGGTATGTCACGCGAGTAATTCTAGTTTACAGTTTCAGCTATTCCTAATAATTAAGTAGGATTTCGTTTCATAGTGAAACTGTTTGCCTGTGAAGTGGCCGTGGCGGAGGGTGAAGGTTCTGCGCTGGCGGGGGGCGTAGGCCTCACCGTGAGTAGCAAGGTAGGTAAATCTTAGAGTTGTTAGATTACTTATATGTTGAGCCTCAGCTCATAATGCGTAGCTGCAAAGACTAATTAGGTAATCCGTGCGTAGCTGATGCGATCTTAAAGAGCCCCCTTCCCAATCTAACGCTTTAGAAACTAATCGGTATAGGTAGAGATTCACCCGCAAGAGCGATGCTCGCGGACAGGAAATAATGTAGGTACCTACCTAGTTAGATTTAGAGGTTTGTATCACAGGGTAGATGCCCCACCAAAGTCCTCAAATTCTCAAAAAGCGTTGAAGCTGAGAGGTCAACTGCGACCATGCAGCATCAGTACCTAAGTCCAAAAATAAAGGAGGTAAGTCTAGATAGACTTGCATAGATTCTTTTAACTGAGTTCTAACCAAAAATGTAAGTAGGTATACCTATTTTATCTTCCCACATGGACTGTTTTGATCTTCTCTTTGCGTAATTGTGTCTCCTCAAATGTAATTTTCTATTGTGAAGGAGTCCCAATAACCCAGTATTAGCGTTTTACAGTCCTGTCCGCAGAATCTGCAGGCATCATCAGCGTCTCTTAGTTTTATCTTATAAACAGTCTATTCAGCTTGTGTTTTTGTGCAAAAACACTTAGTGACTTATATAAGGTTACCATCTCTAAGTTACCAATTTAAGTAATTTGAGTGTCCTAAGCTGTATTGTAAGCAAGTAAATAGGTTAGGTAGCTACTATTTACTTGCTTACAATACAGCTACTACCTACACTCGCATTTAAAGGAAATAATTGTTACTCCGAAATATAATATGTTTTCTTCCACACTTCTTGATTAGCCGTTAACTCAACTCAATATTATGGGATAACTATTAAACAGTCTAGGTATCCATCTTTTCTATTATCTAGCTACCTACTATAGCGAAGATTTGACTGAAACTTTAGTTACGACCGCCGCGCCCCCTTTGGTTTACCGAAACACACGTCGTCGATTAAAAGATTCACCGAAATAACGCTTAGCCGACACCGTGGTAGTCTCTCAACAAAACCTACCCTCTGTCCCCTGGGGCTTTATCGCGTTATTTTCAACGTTTTTACCAAAACTAAATCATTACCTACCTATTATTGTTAGACAGCTGTCAAACTGTACGATAACGCAAATCGTTATCGTACAGTTTCGGTAAAAACGTTGAAAATAACGCGATCGAGGGGCTGAAGCGTTTTGGATTTGGTTATTACGTTGTATAAATAGCGCGATCAGGGGGCTGTTGTTAATGAGTTTTTTTGGTGCGTTAAGTAGTATTCTTGCGGTGACCATCATACGACTCGAAATCATGCTATATTAGTTGAAAAACAAGAGATCTTCGACCCCACAGAACAAGGGAGTGGTCGACGCCCTCACCCCCTAAATCGTCTTTTACATTAAACGAATGGCCCCTTATGATACACTTTACGCCATTGTATCTTCTTTCACATGCAGTCCGTGACTAATATAATGTAGACGTGGGACTGGAGAAAAAACCATTTTTAATTATTCACGTCGAAAGTTTACTAACGAGCTGCCGTCAGGATAGGAGTGTAGAGATCACAGCCTAGTTAGAGATACGTAGAGATCTTATGTAGTTTGTGTAATGCAGGTGTATCCCAGCCCGGGGGCGGCGCGCGGCGTGTGGGCGCTGCCGCAGCCGCCCCCCTGCACGATGGCGGCGGAGGAGGCGCTGCCCCCATGCTCCCCGATGTCTCCAGACGCGCCCGCGGCCCCGCCACGGACCATCACCAGTTTCTATCACCATTCTGATCTGCACCAGCTTATTTTTGAGGCTGTGCGCTCGGGGTAAGATTGTGCGATGCAAACAAAACTTCTAAGTTTATTCTTTTTCTATCGTGAAGTTCACCTACAACAGGGCTTCTTAAAGTTTTTATTGTCATGGACCACTTCTAGAATTAAAAATATTGCACTTGCACGCCCCAAACTCAGTTTTTGAAGTGCTGCGCAGGAGTGAGTGAGCCATACCTGCGGGCGGTTGTTTTGTTAGTTGACAGTCCCCTGCGCCCCGCATCACCCAGCAATAGAATTGCAAAATTTCTTGTAGGTAGTCAAAAAAAGTTAACTTATAGGCCGGTTGGTCAACCTTCGCTGTAATCGGTAACTATAGTTTGTAATTTGTATAATAGTACTTTCTGCCCAAGCTACAGTAGGGTTAAATACTTAATTCGAACCTTAAAGTGGGAACCTCAGGGCAGCCACTCCCTTTCAATCCGAACAACGCAGAGATTAAGACTACAGCGCGACTCCCCTACGGGAGATACATGTCGGCTAGAAACCTTCTACGGGAAGTTCTCCCTAGAGGACCCACCAAAATGCTTGCCTTCTTCAAAATCTCCAGTGACGCTGTAAAGGCCATCTACTGCTCAAAAGGATAAAATTACGTGTAACTTGACTCTCATTTGAGCCGATAAATTGAACCTTCGTATTGTGACTTGATTGGCAAAAGTCTACTATGACTGATTATTTATATAACAATTTTAATTTTGTTAAATTAAAACTCCCCTGACATCCTCGTCTTTGTCTTGGTTTTCTAAAGAAATGAACGCAAAAAATTTTTTTTTGTTCACAGCGATGAATATAATGAACTATTCCATTTTATAGAGAAGTGTCGGAAATCGAGCGACTTGTGGAGAAACTCGGTGTGGAAGTGCTCAGCGCGCGTGACCAGCACGGGTACACTCCTGCTCACTGGGCGGCCTTAGATGGCAGTGTTGCAGTCATGCGCTATCTCGTGGAAAGGGGAGCACCCATTGACCTCTCTTGCTTGGGTACACAGGTATGTATCCAAGAGCTTTGCACTGATATGAATATGGTAAATAATGCATTAAGCCTTTTTACCCAGGGCCCGCGTCCGATCCACTGGGCTTGCCGTAAGGGTCATGCGTCAGTAGTGCAAGTGTTGCTACAGTCTGGTGTAGCTGTTAATGCTGCTGATTTCAAAGGTAAGCCAATAAAAATATTCTCTCAGTATCTGAATAAAAGACAGATTAGACAGGAAAAAGATTAGCCGTTTCCGTAAAGGGATGAATCAACTCATTGCCACATTATCGGGCAATGAGTTGATTCATCCCTTTGCGGAAACCGTCAACCATTAGAGCAGGCGAGTCCTAGGGAGATCAGTAGGCCTATTCGCTAACTTTTTTTGACACATGAAATTGATAATCAGTGAGTTAATTAATCCATTAGGTACTGTTTTACACGACATTACCTAGTCGTATGAATTGATTTTTATAAGGACACCTAGTAGGTGGTGCAAAGTATTCTTGTAACTCATAAACCATTTTACTTTTAGGATTAACACCGTTAATGACTGCTTGTATGTATGGGAAAACTGCTACAGCGGCTTACCTTCTGGGAATGGGGGCTGCAACAAGGTTGTCAGATATCAACGGCGACACAGCTCTACACTGGGCGGCGTACAAGGGCCACGCAGACCTCGTCCGGCTCTTGATCTACTCTGGTGTTCCTTTACATTGCACTGACAACTTTGGTTCAACGCCGCTACACTTGGCTTGCTTATCTGGCAATCTTACATGTGTCAGGCTTCTATGTGAAAAGGTGAGATCTAGCTAATCTCGTAGCTTGCTTTTTCTACTGCTATCTTCACTCGGCAGTCGGTATCACCAGCTTTTGGTGAAGTACTTTCGTAACCCCCCGTTGTCCTCAATCCGAGAGGAACTAATTTCGGTGCCCATCCGATTGTGGCTGTGCTGTGTTATATAGATTAGATCTTACAACGCCTGTGATATTACAGGTAAAAGCAGAGTTGGAGCCTCGGGATAAGAACGGAAAGACGCCATTGATGCTGGCACAGAGTCACCGTCATGCCGAAGTGGTAAAGCTGCTGCAGAAGGAAATGAAAAGGAAATCACACTGGATGCCTCCATTGTCCGAACTATGGGCATTACTATTCGGTGGAGCTGGAGACTCTAAAGGACCTTTACTGTTCTTTTTGATTTCGGTGCTATTATGGGGATATCCTATGTACATCATTAGGGTAAGTACCTAATTACTTAAATTAAAGATCTTCCAAAGTATTTACTTTATAGTTCAGTAATATTAGATTTCCTTGGAAAGTTCATATCTTTTATAAACACTTATCCATTATTTTGGTAAGGAAGTAGGAAACATCGGATCGGTTCTTTGTTTTTTTATGTTGTTTCCAAATTATCATGCTAATTCTTTGTTTGACATTAGGGCCGGATTTCGGGGAAAAAAAACGTAAACGTATGGATATTTTTTATCTCCTGCCCTCCGACCTGTCTAGTAGAACCAATACATGTATTCTTTTGTGCAATTTAAATGAGTTTTGTACACATTCACTATTTTTGAAGCAAGATAGGTAAAAGATCTTTTATATTCGAGTTTTCTTCTGCCAATTTCTTTATCTCAATCCTCACACCGGCGTCAGTTTATTCGTTTTCTTAAACTTTCAGTGCATACCATTAACATGGAATACGTTGCGACTGTCGCACTACTGCTTTCTTTATTGGAATGTCATAATGTGGTTGAGCTGGGTGATCGCAAACCGACGAGACCCCGGCTACATCCCGCAAAACTCTGAGACCTATTACCGAGCAATAAGGCAAATACCATACTACGACAAATGGAAGAAGAGAAACGTCATTCTTTCGAGGTTGTGCCACACTTGCCGATGTTTAAGACCGTTAAGGTGAGATATTTAGGTACCTACCTAATATTATATAGCATTTGAAGAAAAGTAAGTTTTTTTAGTAAATCGTCAATTTGAAAGAGCTCAATTTGCATGGATTGGGAAACATGATTTGCGCTTCTACCTGCTAGGGTCGCTATTCACGTTTCCTATACAAATTGAGCTTTTATTGCTATTAAGATAGATGTGTTTTTAAATAAAGAAACGAAGATGGATCTTCACAGCTTTTCATTATATTCAGATAAAGCCATTATGGTGTTTATTGTTTGTAAAATACTTTGCACTTCGCATCCAGATCTGAAGTATGAAATAGGTATTATGCTCATTAAATGTTTTCTTTGTTACAGGGCAAAGCATTGTCGAATTTGCAAACGATGCGTCGCGTACTTTGACCATCATTGCCCCTTCATCTACAATTGTGTCGGTGTACGGAACCGAATGTGGTTTTTCCTGTTCGTGATGAGCGTTGCTATCAACTGTACCTTGTCCATTTACTTTGCGTGCTACTGCCTTTTGTTAGAAGGATTTGGCTTGCTCTACGCCTTAGGACTGCTGGAAGCAATCACATTCTGTGCTCTTGGCTGGATCCTTACTTGTACTTCTGTAAGTACCTATGGGTCTCCACTTTGATATTAATGATTTACGTGCCTTCTCCCCCTATGGGAAACAGTTTGTTGAGGTAGTTCACAGTTTATTATAGGGCAAAGTTTAAACGGTAATAATTATGGGCTAATATTAGGTTCATCAATTTAGTTAGGGCAACTCAACCTAAGATAGTCACCTGTAAAATGTAGAGGTAGAGTAATTATTTTTCTGCTCATTCTTCAGTATTAATTAACCTAACAAAGTTTTTGCCGCCCTATGTTGTTATTTACGATCTTAGAAACTAAAACCAAATCATTAACATTCTCGTATGATTTCACAGGTTTTCACATGTCAACATTTATTAAAACGGAAAAAGTTTAGGGGGCGCGCGATAAGGGGATTGTCAGTGGTACCTAAGTAAATTTTAGAGGTCTATTGTGAATGAAAGGCGCGTTATTTACGCGCCTTTCTAACTAACTTTGCTGAGTCCTAAACGGAGAATTATTAGAATTAGATTTATATCACATAAGAATAAAAGGAATTAAAAATATTTTCGTACACCTTTTGTACCAACTTCTACAAGGAAATTTTTTTGCAATGTCATCTGAATGATTAATGTTTTACTATGCGAATCACGTACCTATCAATGAGACATTATAGCTTCTATGCGAGGTTCTTTTATTTATTCAAGTACATGTCCTTACAGATACTACACGCTTGCATGAATCTGACAACAAACGAAATGTTTAACTACAAGAGGTACCCTTATCTGAGGGACAAAAGAGGCCGATACCAGAACCCTTTCTCAAGAGGCCCGATCATGAACTTGATTGAATTCTTCGTGTGCCTCCCTGACAAATGTGATGAACAAGATTTTCTTCACGAAGAGACCATATGATGTGAAATGCGATGACGTTGTGATACATAGCGAGATCCAAGCGGACTCTGTTCTGTGGCTCTAAATATAAAATCGCATAAATATTGTTAGGTAGTGTTTGATAAACGGTATAACAAACATAGCATAGACCTACTTAAATACACCTTCCTAGTGTTATAAAAAATTCATTTTAATATTTTTCGTATGTTTTGTGTTAATCACCGAACTCTTTGTTGATAATCCAGAGATTTATTTGCGATTATTTTTTTGATACGTAACACTATAGTATCATGACCACCTACGGTATACAGTACAGCTATATCACAGTGTAAATAATACTTCTATAGACTGTGGCTATATTATGTATCATGCATGTGTATCATCTACAGATGACGCAGTGACGACAGGGAGTCACTGCTACCCAAACCTGTCAGATTTCTTTAATAAAATTCACATTCCATAAGCACGGAGTTCAAAATCTGTTTACCTTACCTACGGTAAGGTAACCTCCCAAGTAGCACATAAAGGCTGTACAGCGGCTGCCTTATGGTATACCTAGATACTAAGAGCTCTTTAAGATGGTGTTATAAAGGTGTTTACAGCGCATTCTCAGCCTTTATAACTCTTAAATGGGCACAAATTATACAGCCTATAGTTCACATTTAGGTCACATTTCGTTATAACGGCATTATAGTAGCATTATATTAGAGTTATTATGGTTCACTAAACTGTGTATCAGATATTTAATAGGACACATGTTACCTCTTAAGCAGCGAAGGCACTAAAAATACGCTCTCCACGGTCATCTTATGCATCTTTAAGTTTTCGAGAACGCCGTTTTAAATTTTTGGTGTACTATTTTGACAATCGTCTTTAAATATTCTGCGATGTCTGTGAACTGTTAATGGTGTCAAAGTGTAATTATATATATATTTTGGTTAGTGTTTATCACGTTAATATCGTGAAATCAATTGGGGACGCGAGTTTTCTGTGAATCTATATATCAATTTATAGCAAATTTTTTACGCGCCTCGTATATATTACATTTTTGATTAGAAATATGTTACAAAAATATTCGTATAACATGTATATTTTTTTCTGTTTTCTTTTTAATGGCATAAATTATGCTTTGTTATTATTATTATTGGCAGTAGGTATATAGTTAACATAAATAAAGCGCATTGATTATAAACAAATCATAGAAAACAATATTATATAATGGCGATAAAAATAATAAAATGGCGACTCCATAAATGCTGCGTAATAGAACTTAGGTGAACCGATACGCCACTTTTGGAATTAAATCATTGTAAATTTACACCAAACTGATACTTAAGGCTGTACGATAGTTCACTAAGGAACTGTTAAACCAGCATTTTTACGGTGTAACCCGACACCTACATACAGCAATTATCATATTCTTATACCATTAAAATTCTCTTAAGCAGCCAATGTAATATAAAGATGCTAAATGCTGCAAGGAAGCATTTTCGACAGCATTTTCTACTCAAGTAACGTAACAAGAGTATCCATTATTACTTATATAATGCTATTATAACGGTCAAAGTGTAATTCACTGGTTAAAGATCACGGTTGAACCTAAATAAGTGGTTATTAAAGCTAAATGTTCCAATTTACACCAAAGGTGATATGTTATACTGCTACTTGTGCTACTTGGGCTTACGTGCACTTGATAAATCCACGCGTGCAAAATATTTGCTAAGTTAGATATCAAATGCAAGCAATGCACAAGCTTCTCTACCTACTGCGGATATCATTAGGTCAATGGCAGATTTTTTTTAACAGTCGAAGCTGCCATAATTTACATCGGTAAGTAGATAAACCTATGTACTTAGATAATGTATGTTTTAGTCATAGTAGGTAATTTTGACTGCATTTTTCGGCGAAAATTAGTTTTGATTTTGAGAAATTCTTATAGGTATCTAGGTACCTATTTTACAGATAGCAGGCCACTTTGCGTATCAAACTGATACAGTTAATAGTATCTACTTACCTACAGTCAATATCAGACGTAGATTATCTATCACTTTAGCACCATGTCGTAACAATGCAAACACTTGTGCAGTACCTACCTAATACCATTGATACCATGAATGATTATGACAAGGTACTAAAATGTTAATCTACCTACTTCTGTTGCCGTACCACAGAACAAGGAGGTGACTTTTTATCCGGAGGTAACTATAGCAATTTCTCTTACGCTAAACCATTGCTCTAAGCGATTTTAAGATAGAAGTAGGTATGCATTATAAATGCATACCTACTTCTATCTAAAAATCGCTACCTAATACTTTATTATGACTAAAAAGACTATGGAGGCGAGAGCATTTTTTCTTTTTGTTAAACAGTCGACTCTAGCGTATACCATAAGGCAGCCGCCTTATGGTATACCTAGATACTAAGAGCTGTTTAAGATGGTGTTATAAAGGTGTTTACAGCGCATTCTCAGCCTTTATAACTCTTAAATGGGCACAAATTATACAGCCTATAGTTCACATTTAGGTCACATTTCGTTATAACGGCATTATAGTAGCATTATATTAGAGTTATTATGGTTCACTAAACTGTGTATCAGATATTTAATAGGACACATGTTACCTCTTAAGCAGCGAAGGCACTAAAAATACGCTCTCCACGGTCATCTTATGCATCTTTAAGTTTTCGAGAACGCCGTTTTAAATTTTTGGTGTACTATTTTGACAATCGTCTTTAAATATTCTGCGATGTCTGTGAACTGTTAATGGTGTCAAAGTGTAATTATATATATATTTTGGTTAGTGTTTATCACGTTAATATCGTGAAATCAATTGGGGACGCGAGTTTTCTGTGAATCTATATATCAATTTATAGCAAATTTTTTACGCGCCTCGTATATATTACATTTTTGATTAGAAATATGTTACAAAAATATTCGTATAACATGTATATTTTTTTCTGTTTTCTTTTTAATGGCATAAATTATGCTTTGTTATTATTATTATTGGCAGTAGGTATATAGTTAACATAAATAAAGCGCATTGATTATAAACAAATCATAGAAAACAATATTATATAATGGCGATAAAAATAATAAAATGGCGACTCCATAAATGCTGCGTAATAGAACTTAGGTGAACCGATACGCCACTTTTGGAATTAAATCATTGTAAATTTACACCAAACTGATACTTAAGGCTGTACGATAGTTCACTAAGGAACTGTTAAAACCAGCATTTTTACGGTGTAACCCGACACCTACATACAGCAATTATCATATTCTTATACCATTAAAATTCTCTTAAGCAGCCAATGTAATATAAAGATGCTAAATGCTGCAAGGAAGCATTTTCGACAGCATTTTCTACTCAAGTAACGTAACAAGAGTATCCATTATTACTTATATAATGCTATTATAACGGTCAAAGTGTAATTCACTGGTTAAAGATCACGGTTGAACCTAAATAAGTGGTTATTAAAGCTAAATGTTCCAATTTACACCAAAGGTGATATGTTATACTGCTACTTGTGCTACTTGGGCTTACGTGCACTTGATAAATCCACGCGTGCAAAATATTTGCTAAGTTAGATATCAAATGCAAGCAATGCACAAGCTTCTCTACCTACTGCGGATATCATTAGGTCAATGGCAGATTTTTTTTAACAGTCGAAGCTGCCATAATTTACATCGGTAAGTAGATAAACCTATGTACTTAGATAATGTATGTTTTAGTCATAGTAGGTAATTTTGACTGCATTTTTCGGCGAAAATTAGTTTTGATTTTGAGAAATTCTTATAGGTATCTAGGTACCTATTTTACAGATAGCAGGCCA
Source organism: Elophila nymphaeata (assembly GCA_955850985.1). Taxonomy (NCBI): domain Eukaryota; kingdom Metazoa; phylum Arthropoda; class Insecta; order Lepidoptera; family Crambidae; genus Elophila; species Elophila nymphaeata. The sequence continues at coordinate 7,562,160 of OY039075.1, forward strand.
CTTTGCGTATCAAACTGATACAGTTAATAGTATCTACTTACCTACAGTCAATATCAGACGTAGATTATCTATCACTTTAGCACCATGTCGTAACAATGCAAACACTTGTGCAGTACCTACCTAATACCATTGATACCATGAATGATTATGACAAGGTACTAAAATGTTAATCTACCTACTTCTGTTGCCGTACCACAGAACAAGGAGGTGACTTTTTATCCGGAGGTAACTATAGCAATTTCTCTTACGCTAAACCATTGCTCTAAGCGATTTTAAGATAGAAGTAGGTATGCATTATAAATGCATACCTACTTCTATCTAAAAATCGCTACCTAATACTTTATTATGACTAAAAAGACTATGGAGGCGAGAGCATTTTTTCTTTTTGTTAAACAGTCGACTCTAGCGTAGACGCGACTTTATGTATTCCGTTGCAAATATGATATTTGCCACAGGCAATTCACGTGGTAAGTACACAACACAATTCAAAAAAATACCTTATTTGATTCACTTTTTATACATACAGAATAAAATACGCAAACACCTATTACATAACTAAATAGGTACTTACCTACTTTAGTAAAGTACCTATGGCAAAAGTTGTAACCTAAGGTTAGGTACCGAGGTGACCGAGGTAAGTTCTAAATTATTAAGGTACAATTATTTTAGGTAGGTAGGTACAGTACAACACATCAGGCTAAAAGCGAAAATCGATTGGGATAGTCTGATCTGCTATCATCTGTTTGTTTGTACCTATCTTGCTCTACTACCTACCTACAATAGGTAAATTATTTACGAAATTAGAGCTTCTGCTATTGCGAATAAATTCAATAAAAACAGTATTAAAATGTTTCATTTAACCTTTTCTTTTTGTAGGTGTTGTAGGTAACTCTTAGTCGCGTTATGCCTACGACAACCACTAACGATACAAGAAACCATTATGTCTTAACCAAGAAACTTAGGTTTTACCATAAGGTTTTACTAAAAAGCTTCTTGGTTTTGAGTTTGCTCAATTTGACAAAGTAATATGACAGTTGTCAACCTGCCCCCCGATCGCGCTATTTACAACGTTTTTACCAAAAACAAATCGTTATCGTTTTCATACGTTTAGGCAGCTGACAGCTTTCAAAATGTATGAAAACGATAACGATTTGGTTTTGGCTTACGGTTTTGGTAATAACGTTGTAAATAGGAACGTTAAAACTCTTGTGTCTCAGCAGTGGGACTCTCTTTGTCATCGAAGGAGGTTTAGGCAGTAGTCCACCACTTGCCCAGTGCGGATTTGGTGGACGGAGTATAAGATCAATAGCCATTGGGAGTATCGTTATCGGTTTCATACATTTTGACAATAGTTTCACGATAACGATTTGGTTTTGGTAAAAACGTTGTACCTAAATAGCGCTTAAAGCCCCACGATTTCCACGCCTACGTAATATTATTAAGGTGGTCGCACATTTAGCCCCGCCGCACGCATCGCATCGGCCGTATTTACTGATTGATGGCCTCGGGGCCTCGCACATAATTATACCCGCACGCATCGAACGCGCTGTCAGCAAAACAGACAGTTTTACCAACGTTTGGTAGGTAGAAATTACCGTGCCATTTGCGCGGAGCCTAACATTTGATACAACGGTTTTACAGTTAAAAAAATCTACAAAATAAGGTTTTATTTCAAACCTGCAATTTATTGTATCACACAATTGAAATGATATTAAAAAGGCCGTATCCTCTTATTTTTAGTAAAAAACCACCTTCCAAACTAAAAACGGAGAAATTCATACAACGAATTCCAAAATGCGCCGCGTGCGGTGCGGCTGAATGTGTGACCACCTTTATAATCACAACGTCAAAGAACGTCGTCAAGCATACACAGCATGCGCCGCAGTGGAGTAACGGCATTATTGGTTGTTTCGGGTTATTATTTTTATGACCAAGTGAAGTGGACGTGGAATCATGTCACCCGTATTGTGATGCCATTTTTGTTGTTATCAAGAAGTTTATATTTTATCTATCTTCGTGGTTGTTATCAGGTTGTTATGAACATGCAGCGCTACTTGCGGTGATAATTGGAACTAAAACTTTCAGAGCGGCAATAACATTATCATTATCGACGATGCGCCCGTTTTTTGTATTTGGGCGCCACCTCGGTACCTACGCTCATAGAATACGGCGTACTTTATTTCAGCCAAATTGTAATAGGGCTGAACGTGAGGGAGTCGCATTACATACGGCGACGTTTTACAATCCGGCACGCCTTTTTGTAATACGTCGTGTTATATCGTACAACACAGCGCATTACAAAACGACGCGGCGGTTGTAGTGTGTGAGAGCGAGGACTGACAATAACATCACTCTGCTTGGTCATAAGAAATATAACCTACCAATAATAAGCGATCTCCATACGACTATACAGACTAATATTGACAGAATCTACTACGGATATAGGAACAAACAGTTTTATTTGGTTAACAATTCTCACACACTATAATCCACCGCGCAGTTTTGTAATACGACGATACGGCTGAGACATACATATAGGATTATAGGCTGCCGTCCTAACGAAGAATGCAGTAAAGAACATTTTTGCGCGAAATGAGTTATTTATAGATTCGGAATCGCCAAAACGAGTTCCACATGATGGTTTGATCCATATCAATATTACTGTTCGGGAACATGTAGTTTTGATAATTAAGAATGCAGTAAGTACCTACTCTGGAATAACCAAAATTATTTGACATGAATGCAGTATGGGAACTTACTGCTTCTTGGCCTACGTTATTTCCGTTGACGTAACAATTTACTGTTAGTGAGAAATGCAGTTTGATGCCGCCTTGTTGTTGTTACAATAAGGTATTGTCAATTGATCTCTATTATGCTACTAGCTTAAAAATTAAAATGCAATGTTACGGCAATTGCAGTAGCCTACTTCAGCTAGTGATGAGCGCAGTAACTACCGTAGTTACTGCACTTATTCTTGTAAGAGCTGTAGTTGCATATAGCTTAACTAAGCATAAATTGTTTTTTTTTTATTATAAAAGTTTTATTAAACTTACAAACAAGAGTTGGATTAATTGAAACTAGAAATAATGATTCATTTTTTTAATTTGACACATATTTGAAAAAAATTGTGTGTGTCAGCTCCGACGCACGACTGGAGTTTACTCCGAGACAGGGAGACAGGTGAGATGGCGCACCTGCTGTCATCCGCGTTTTGACAATTAGAAAGTTGCGCGACATAGGATGCGCACCGAAAACGTAAAGAATAAACGTTTTATATCCTTAAATTAGGGTAACAGTCGTAGATATAAGGTTATGGTTAAATAAAACAACATTATTCAATATCATAAATATAATTAATAAATATGCGTCGAGCAACAGTAAATATGTCCAGCACGAAATGTTGCACAACATAGAAACACTACATTTACAGACTTGCTGCAGTCATGCAATGGATTCTATTACGTACAGATGGAAATACACAACATAAGTATGTTTAATATTTAAATTAACACCAAGGTACTCCTTGCACTCCTACCTAAATATCACAAGTCTCATTTTACACATCAGTCTGTACTTCTATAGCATCTTTTTCTCGAATGACAATCATATTGCCATAAAAGAATTGTGTATTCATGCTTACATCGGTGATTACTATAAAACTAAGTTTTTTATCTTTATTTATTCATACCTGCCAACTTGTTTTGGATAGAAAAGGCTGATACGTAAAAATAATAATAGTAGTTAACAACGAAAAAGTTTGAAGGTCAAACTATAAAAAATGCCATCATAAAATTGCAATAATATGGCATGTTGACTTGAGTCAAAGGTCCCTTGAGTAAAAAACCTATATAGCTATTTAGTCATAAAATGTTCCTCTATTATCTTCTATTAGTAATTCGAGTTGATAGTCATCATGATAAACATCTCTTTTTACGAGTTACGTACGTACAAAACTAATATTTTAAATAGTTTACATCATTCGAGTTTGTAACTAACAAAAATTATATCAAAATGCAACAAGACTAGTCAATATATTTACTTGCACTTTAAATATAACGGGTTCGTAATACTGATGTGTTCTCTTAACATTATCACACTGGTTTATTCAATGGTCTTAAACTTTTTAAGGTTAACATTGTTATATCATCCTAATATTTCATAAATATTTTGTTCGATTACATAAAACCTAGAAGGATTAACAACATCGATTTTCACATGTATCTATTATAAAACTCACTATGTGATCATGAAACAAACTTATGCTTTAGAGGAAGCCATTAAATATTGTTGGAAGATATATAAATAAATATTAACATTTTCAAGTCAACTACTTGGGGAAACATACAATTTGTTCTATCTACCCAAGTCAAACCGTTTTTTAGATTACACAATCTTGCTAGAGCTTCTATCCTAACTTATAATTTATAATTATAAGCCGGTATTTCCAATACCAATTATCCTTGGACTTCTTTAGAACCCCACAACCTCGTTACAGATGACACGTACCAATCACAATTGTGACTTTGCTAAGTATGTGCAACATAAGCAATAAATAGATCCCTATCTGTAAAGTACTAACACATCACATTAATAATTATTACCTACAACAAAATAACAGTAGCCAAATCAATTTCGTAAAGCAAATTTTAAGTAAACCTGCACAGAAACGTGTACAACAATATTTTTTGTGCCTTATTGTGCTTAATATCTAGCCTATTTGACAGATTCAAGACCAAGAACGGTCGGCAGACTAAAGCACATAAGTCAGTATGGGCTCCATAATGACTTATGTGCTTTAGTCTGCCGACCAAAGTTTTATTCCTACTACGAAAACCTAACATTTATATTTGTTTAACATGGTATTGAATTGAAAATTCGACAAAAAGCTACCATGTGATCTATGAACTGATAGACTGGTGTTCTTTAGTCATCTTTGGGATTGATTCTGATGGCTGCGGCCATTTCATCCTTGGAGTGGTCTTTATCGCCCCAACCCCATAAATGGTGTGAACCATCTCCGGTACGTTTGACGCGGTTTTGGACGATCTCCTCCGAGACGGTCTTCATGTCGTAAGCCCAGCCGATTTTAGCGAAAAAGTTTATAAAGTTTGTGGTGAAGTTGAGCCTATTGTTGCCGAGTTCCGCGGTTTTGTAGTCCCATGGGAAAGTGTGGTGATAGTTGTGAAAGCCCTCACCAAGAGCGAATATTGAGACAGAGATGTTTTCGGATGGTTTGATGCTCTTATCGTAGGGTTTATCTCCCCATTTGTGTGCGGCGGAGTTGACGAGCCAAGTGACATTCAATATGAAAGTATAACGGAACAGAGCCGCCACAAAGAAGGCGGTGACCCAAGATTCACCCCAGAGGTATACCGGTATCACAGTAGGTAGGACGAAGCAGCTGAGAGGCATCAAGATAAGGTAGTACCTAGAACAAATCGAAGACATATAAGGAAAACAAACGAGGTATTTTGCACACTGCATACGTTAAATTTAAAGAGGAAATATTGTAGATAACAATTGAAATAAATTTGAATAGCTATATAAAGCTCTATGTTTATTTTTTCATCATAATTGTGTAAAAGATGCTTAGATTCAAAATGCAAAAATTTGAATAGCTATATTTAGCTCATGTTAATTTTCTCATCATAATTATGTAAAAGATGCTTATATTCAAAATGCAAATAAGTATTTGTTATGTTAATTTTTTTGTTAAATATATACAATACAACTATAATAGGCTAATAGAATACTTACTTCTTCTGGAATCGAAGAATCGGGTCAGCATAAAGATCGCTCAGGTCAAGTCCCTTGCCCTTCTTTTTGAGTTCAGGATGTTTCCTGACGAGCAGCCAGCCAATATGAGAGAAGAAGAAACCACGCGTTGCATTGTGAGGGTCAGCATCGGTCTCTGAGTACTTGTGATGCATTCGATGATCGCGTGCCCAATCTATAGCAGAGTCCTAAAATAGGATGTTCTTGTTTATATATTATAAACGACACTTCATAGAAAACAGAACATCTAACATCCTTTAACCTTGGCGACTTCGTCAAACATAGGCATTGATTGTTTTTCTCGGGACAGGGTTTTTTGTATCTTAAGTACAAAGTTCCATGAATGAAGTTTGTTTGTGGTTGTGGTGGTGTGGCAATAGTTGTTAATTTAAATGTGAATTTAGAAGACTTTTTGTTGTATGGCGATTAAGCGTTTTAAATAGCCTGACCCGCCGTCACACGTCGTCGGTACATAGAAGGATTCTGTGCCAGATTGTAGGTTTCTGGGCCTAGCAAGTTAGCAAGGATTAAAAATTATGATTACAAGAACTGACGAGTAGCCCTGGCAGCAGCGGGAAGGTGGGTGGGAGTGAGATCCAACACGGACGGTCGACGTTTTCGCATTTAGAAGCTTGGCGACGTAGGGAGCCGCACGCTTTGGTTTCCATTTCGAACAGCAACGTTCGCCTAGGTTGGTCTTAGATGAGTCACCAAATTTAAAATCGCGATCTGCTCAGTAATTTTAAAGGCACGTTAAGCCGTTGGTCCCAGTTGATACTGCAACTATATCAGCCCACCAAGCCATATTAGGTCAGTGTTACGGTCCATGACCATGACTATGAAACACCTCATAGTGGGACGTACACAGGCAGATATACTGGTACAATATTGTATTGTAGTTACCGCAAATAAAAATTGGTACACAAACCTGGAAAGCCAGTGTGTTGAACACCACTAGGATTAGACGTAGAGGCCATTTTGCTTTATATGATTTGTGGGCCCAGAGACGATGCGCTCCAGCAGTGATGCCGAGCCCAGACATTACATACAAAATGTACGCTGTAACAAATACAAATTTGTTATTACAATTTATCAATAATCAGAATAGTTAGTTTACGAAACACTCCTAATCAAAATGCGACGAAAACTCTAGCATTACATGGATTCACCGCGCGGGTCCATCGCGTTGCAAAGAGGAGAGCCAGAAGCAGTTCCTGGGCTTGTGTCCCAGGTGTACGGTTAAAGAGGTTGGAAATCGTTTTAGATACGCGAGAGTCCCTGATACGCGTTACAGTACAGAACTTATGGAAGTTCTAGACAGAATTCTTGTAATTATACTTAATCTATGTGTATGTATATAGTAGTATAAGATTCCCTATTCATTGGTTCTAAGGAAAACTGACTTGAATTTTCATTAATAATAATTATATTTTCATATAAGTACACATTACTTTCTGTGGTTAAAACTATAAACGAAACAGCACTTCGTTATTATAGTTAGTTTTATTGTGCCATAAAGGCACTATAAAACCAACTTTATATTATTCACGTGAAGGTGTGAACAAAAGTTAAACCACAGAGCATCTTCAAAAATAATCGTCAATATACTGTTTATTCTTATCTTAACGAAAATTATCATAACTTGCTTGGAATGATACGGTGCATTTCAAAAAATCAAACGGCGCGCGTACTTTGTAAACAAATAAATGCAAGCACTAATTCATTGAGTGAATTAGCAACGCGTCTCATTTTCGTTTGTATGAAAAGAAAAGCTTTGATTTTCTCGTTCTTTGCTCGTTTAAAAAATTTCGAGTGAATAGGCTCAAGTATGTCGTACATATGGTAGGAATATGTTTCAAAATGTGCTGCGTATAGGTAGATCGCAATATGCAATGAAAAGAAAAATGTAAATAAGCAACAGAATCATCTTACAGTGGAAACTTTATGTAATCCAACATGAAAGCGCCATAAAGCGCACGTGCACGAATCGCGCCTAGAACGGCTATTGGACGCGTCAAATAATGCGCACGCGTGCTGCAAGCGGTTCGCGTGCAAGGAAGACTCACAGGAGCGGCAAACAGTTACGGGGCGTAAGGGGGCGATCCGCTCCGGGTATCAAGCACCAAGGGGTTACCATTTGCCGTATATTTACCCATTTCACAGCCTAGGCGAGGCTGAACCTTACGGCTTAAAGCGATGGTCTTTTAGAAAGAAAGAAAGAAATATATATTGAGACAATATAACAAAAAATCAGAAATAAAAATAATAATTAGTTAAGTATGTCTCAAATGGTCCCGGTTTTAAGTATGTAGATAAAGTTTAAAATTATTTCTCACTGCAAGCGCTCGTCGCGTCGCTGCCATTCCGGTATATGTATCGGCCTGGCAAACTAAGCGCATGTGTCTAGGGGCGGGCAAGAACCTTGTCGTAATAAAACTGTTTTTTTTTTACTCTAAAAAGATAGCTAATAATGTCATCACTTTACTGTGCTAAGTTTCAACCATTCAATTTGCTTGTCAGTACAAAGCAGAAGAACATTTCTGCATTGATCTGGCGCAGCAATAAGGCAGATCACATATTTTCAGTAGTTACGAAATGCATGATTTACCTATACCTAGACAATTTTTACCATATGAGGTCAATGTCTGTAATGTTGGAAGATAACAACGACATTTTAAATGCAGAAACATACACAACTACATAACAATAACCTACTGTGTTGGTAGTGTGTCGTGACATTCCGGTAATGTCACGACACACTACCAACACAGTAGGTTATTGTTTATTTAGTATGGTTAGAAATGCTTCATTGTGTGGACACAACAAACTCAAATAACGTAGGTATTTCTAACCATAGTACATAATGTATAAAACTGATTATACTGTTGATGCGTCACATTTCATAATGGCACATAAATTGTTATAATACTCTCTTGAATCTACAAACAGGGAAATATACATGTACATAGAAAATCGCGTTATAATGGTGGAGAGTGTATGACGCTGAATTTAATGATGTCCTTGTTTGTCATGAAGGTAAGTCTCATAGAAATAATAATAAAGAGGATATCCTCTTTATTATTATTTCTGAGGTAAGTCCTTTAGTGCTATCACCTAACTGCAGGGTTTGAAGTGATAATTATCTTTGATAGTTATCAAGATGGATATAGGTTGATAATTATCTTGATAAGTACATGTATAATCGAAAATATTTGCCACTTGTTATTTGTGGCATTCAATGACTGCGTCCATCGGAACGCGCCACTTAACGTCAGTAGCGGGGATTTCCCGCGTCGTCGCGTTTTCGTATCTGAACTGAACTTATTCATTATTTTCTTCATTCATTTGTTTTTAGTGTGGCCGAAACAAAGAAATTGAAGTTGTTTCTTTAATTCTTAGTAACTTGAGTTGTATACAAAAATATAGAATAGGTTGTTTTCTCAACATTACTTAATGCCAGGAAATAGGGCTCATATTTGTTTGACAATTATCGGATAATTATCATGATAATTATCGCAATAATTATCTGGGCATATTTATCTTGATAATTTCAAACCCTGCCTGACTGTTAAGGAAAAGATGTCTACTATGAGGTAACTAGCTGAGAAACATCAACATATGGCCTATGAAGAGTTCTCAAGAGTTTCTCTCGAGTTCTTGTTGCAAAAACACGTGTCGAGAAAATCCATTTTAAACTCAATCTACCGTACGGTTGTCGGTTACTTTAATAAAATTTTCACTTGATATTGGCGCAATGCGTAATCTTTGTGTCACGATCGCCATTCATTTAAAAGAAGAAGAAGAAAAGTTCTCATACTTCAGATACAATTAGAAAAAGAATATTGACTCATTATCTATGAAGAACTGCCTGAGTAAGTAGACAAGTGGCAAACGCTTCAAAGAGGGCCTGATTTACCCATAGGCTAAATTAGGCTGTAGTTAGGGCACAAGACCTGACATATTTTCAATAAAAAAAATAGATACTTGAATTTGAATAATTCTGATCCTATGTGATTCATTGAAGCCTAAGGTGCAGATATTTATATTTATAGTCAGATATTTATTTCAAATTTAATGAAAATATATAGGTACTTGATTTGTGAAATCCTGGAATTGTGAAATCTGATCCTGGGGGCCTAGGCCACATAAAACTGTTACTATAATTTGCGGGCGCCCACAGTGAAGATGAAATGCATGGCCATACCCCAACAAATGAAATATACTTTGTGTCGCGGATGAGCGCCCAATCGCCATATATTTTCACGGCCAGCGTGCGCCCAGGTCGCAACTATAATATAAGCCTTAAAGTACTAGATACGCACTAGGCGGCTTGTATGAGATGAGATAGATCGCACTACACAGCAACGGAACAGCGCGGCGCGGCAATTACATAGAAACAAAAGTATCACGCAGTTGCGCTACAGTTCAGTTGCCGTTGCCTGAAACTGAACTGTAGCTAGAGCTGTTTCAATTTACTAAGCAAAATTACTTGTCCTACCTTAATATTTTAAGTGAAATATTTAAATTATTGAATCCTGAAAGGTATAATGAAAATAAATAATTGTAGTTGTATATATTAATGAAAATAAATAATTGTAGAAAGGGTGTTTCACCAGAGTTCTTATTCCTCCATATTTAAGTCAATTCTCATACGATTTATTCACTTTAAATACCTTACAGGAAAAAGCGTAGGTGGCGTAGTGCATAACAACATTCGTCTTCAAAACTCTATAATAACTTCACTATGAAGTCATCAGTTTAACTGAATACGTTGGTAACTTTAGATTATTTATTTTTCCTCTATTTTAAATCACATATGCAACATTACATATTTTTTTGTAATAGCTGCAAAGCAGTATACAGATTTAATACAATGTATATTATTATTTGAATGTGAGCATAAGTATAGTAACAATAAACTGTGCATTATATTTCATAATTTTCCAGAACCCGTAGTGTAAGTTTTTTAGTATAAAAAACGCAACTACTTTAGTTGCGTTAAGAGCTCAATTTGTGTAGGAAATGTGAACAGCGCCCCTAGGGGAGAGAAGTACAAATCATGTTTCCCATACAAATTGAGCTCTTAACGCAACTACAATAGTTGCATTTTGCATACTAAAAAATTTACACTACAGGTACAGATCATAGCGCTTAACATACACAAATAACTAGAAAGTTTCTAATTCTGCATAACTACCCAACTAGCACACAAGCTCTATAACGAGCGCTTCAGTGGCCAGATAGAAGTTTTCAAATACGGCATTGGCTCTATAAGCAAGCTCTACAGAAATTGTAAAGACTGCTACAGCGCTGCTTTACCCTCAAAAAAGGCACAAATTATACGGCTATTTGTTGTACAGTTGCTCTAAAATGATCGAAAATGTGTGTTAATGTGGCGTTACTAACATGTCATGAAAGCGGGAATATACGCCATAGTATCTATAATAAGTTATTTTAGCGCGACTATAGCGTTCTTGCCGTATTTTGACGTGTCTTTATCGCGGCATTAGATTTTACGACTCTTTATTAATTTTATAATAGCGATAATCAGATGGAAGTGAACAAAATATATTTTTTAAGAATAGATTTGTGACAGTGAAGTAATGACAGATGAAGTGAAACATGAAGATTTAAATATTTTAAGTACAGGTAAGTTAGCATTTATTTTTTTCATTTATGTTTGGAATTATCAGTGGGAGTACCAGTTTATCGTGAATGTATATGTCGTGGATATCGTCAGGATTTAGGTCGAATCACGATCTCACATACGAATGCCGAGTCAATTTATCAACACACATCACAAAGAGGAGAACCAGAGTAGTGCCTGGGACTTGTGACCCAGTGTGTAGGTTTACCTAGGCACTCACCTTCACTTCTCTCTAACTATTATCACACAACTATCGGACATAGCTTCCACAAGCATTCCTAATACAACCATAGACACGTCCGCACTCAGCGACGCCTCGAACTAGACTGAGCTCTGTCGAGCGCGCACCGCTACAACAAAGGCGCGCCCCACCACTATTACGTAGCATCGTACGATAGCTCGTGCGGCGCTGACGTCACTCGCAATCCCACGTGGACTATTTCCAATGAAACTAACAAATTCAATTACAATTGAACCTAATAATGTCATAGCGCCGTCACGGCCATCCTGCATCATCACACGTCCTCGTGTGTCTTACTTGTGGTTATAATCTGCAAAGATAACTTGCGTTTGATTGCTATACTCTAGCTCGGCCAGTCTGACATCAAATAACACAAGTCTAGCTATCACACAAACGGCATACATACGGGTGTCACACAAACGGCTTGTTACATAGATGACCTTTCACACAGACGGCCTTTCACGCAGACGGTTTATCACACAGACGGCTAATTTGTCACCCAGACCATTTGTCACACAGACCACTGGTCACACAGACTCTGGTCACACAGACCCTGGTCACACAGACCCTGGTCACACAGACTCTGGTCACACAGACTCTGGTCACACAGACCCTGTTCACACAGACCCTGGTCACACAGACCATTTGTCACACAGATGAACCGTCACACAAACCACTTGTCATACAGACTACCTTTCACATTGGCTACTGACACACAGACTATTTGTTTACACACTTATTGGAGTATTAACACACCTAAATTTCCATTTTGTTTGAAATTTACTTACTTTTGCCGTCATCGGCACATCCTGCGGTACTTCTAAGATAGCACTTAACCTCCAAAGGTTCAATACAATTTGGCATAGCATGAACTGAACATGGTCATGATCTTATTTGTATGTTCTATTGTAATTGACATTGAAAAAACAAGTTCAATCACGAAACCATTTAAAGCCTTTGTCATCCAGAATACTATTTTTCATTTGCAGATTTTTTTTACTGCAGATTGAAAAAATTGTCGATTGCGGTAGCGGAACCAACGACAACTAATAAAGTCGTTAAACATCACAAATAATTCAGTTCATTTGACTGTACTGTAAAACTACATGCCACGATGTATCCCAACTTCAACAATCCACTTCGCCGTTGGCTCGACTTGATCCTGTTGCTATCAACAAAAGTCTCTGAAATCTTTGCTAGAAAACGTCTATCCTGATCAGCCATGACGCGAGTTGGGGCACCAAACAACCAAGCTATGTATTGAAAAATAATCTACATGCTCCATTCGATATCAAAATTTCCAATGTACACAAGGCGTTAGATCAATTTTATTCTTAGATGCTTTCTAGGCATTACAATCGAAAGTGGCTCTACACGTGACTCTAACATAGAGACTCTTCCCAAGACTCTACCCAAGACTTATACGTAAGAGTACCTGAGACTCTACCTGAGACTACCTGAGACTCTACCTTACACTCTACCTTAGACTGTACCTTAGACTCGCAGCACAATAATACGTGTCACTATTCTGAAATAACATCGTTCGTCAAGTTCCCACTATCACCCGCTCTATCAACATGACAACACATCACCGTCACACACATAAAGTCGCAAATATGTCTTATCAGAATTGTAAACCGGTCCTTCAGTTAGCTACTCTCATAGCTAGTCCTTTCAGCCCAATGGAAACACAGTCCTTTGGTTTCCAACAACACACAGTATTTCGGCTGCACCAGGAACACTGTCAGTTGGTTTTTGATTCCATATCAAACGTCACTAGTCAAAATAGTCACTAGGTAAAAAAATGCATGTCGTGAGTAGCCACTAAATTCCAATTAACATCTCACAATAAAAAAACACGATATCAACTTCGTTAGGTACTTGGTGGTCCGGGGCCTTACAGATTTGAGTACTGCAATACTACCAGTCACTTTACAGGTGACTATAGTCTATACACACACATGAGGTCTGATCCGTCACGTTGTTTTTTTTCTTCACTAATAAGACTAGGCCAGCAAAAGATGAAAAAAGGTCTAATTATTTTAGCTTGTTCTTATACCTACTTTATGTGGCATTACTCGTTGTGGGCAAACCATTAATAAAATGTTAAGAATATAAATTCATTCATAATTTCATCTAATCTATTGGCACGTTGATACGACAGAGCAAAAAAAACTTACAGACTGCACTACACGTATTTACAAACCTATTTCTCACCAAGGTAAAATATGCCGCTGTTACAGTGGCACAAAACCTCTGTTGTATAGGCATATTATAATGGGCCTGTCAATACAGATTTCTATAAAACAATAATCGTCCGGATGGAATTTCACAGCGCTAAATTTACCGGTCCGATATGTAGGCGTAGGAACATTCGATATTTATCAATTCTAAGTAAGACCCAGGTCTTCTAAGAGTTGACGAATATCGAGTTGAATTCTCTAATATGGTTCCTAGGTTACCTATATTATGGCCCCCACAATGCAGTAGTTCGGGGAGTACGTAAGTTAAGGCGGTCTACTTATGTTTTATTCTATTTCCCAATAGTTGGCGCATCAGTCGTGAACCCCAGCGATTTGAGGTTCCTCTACGAGAGCCATGAGAACTTCACCGCTCTGCCCACGTTCTTCATCTTAGCCGGCATGTGCATGGAGGCCCCCTTAGTGCCCAAAGCCATGCCGCCTGGCAAACACGCAGATTTCACTAACGTAAGTGAAGAATTACCTTGTGTTTTAGATTGTTTGCCATTTCGTAGTGTAATAAACTATGAAGCAGTGTTAATCGCACTTTCCACCGCATGTCAAATAGTAGTCTACGACAGGGGTTCCTAAACTAATGGCACACCAACCAAATACCTTTTATTTTATGGAACCCCATATCAAATGATTACAATTCAACACCGAAAATTTATAGTTTAAGATTTTTTTTTTAAGAAATGTATAATTATACATAATGGAAACACATTATTGTTAACGTAAAGTTTTAATGAGAAGAATGAAATTGTTTTACTGTTTTGTGAATAAATGTTTTATTGTTCGGATTTTGGTAGAACCCTGATGACTACAGAACCCATAGGTTCCGCGGAACCCAGTTTGGGAGTTCCCTACGGTATTGACTCTACATATGGGGATAGGGAACCTCAAAAAAAATTACACTGTCTAACAAAATATACTACGCAAATAGGCAACCTCCCGCCTAAGTCTAGGCTAAAATTTCAGGCGTCCAATTATTAATTTCTATGTCGGGTAGACATAAAATCTATCCACAATCGAGTAATTTAAATTACAAACCAATGCAGTTAAAATTAATTTACGATTTTATTGAACAACAATAATTTCAATTACCCTTCATTTAGAAATTAAATTCGAAATAAATCATTAACTACACTCAACACTACGCAACACTTTCTTTTAAATCAGCAGCTCCAAACTTAAAATCATTATTTAAACACTCACCAAAGCTATCCAATGCAACAGACGGCGGCGGGTGGCGCGATCGTACTCGTCCAAAGTGGGCATGGTGGGTACTAATCCCGCTTCTGATGTCGTGGATATCGTCAGGATTTAGGTCGAATCACGATCTCACATACGAATGCCGAGTCAATTTATCAACACACATCACAAAGAGGAGAACCAGAGTAGTGCCTGGGACTTGTGACCCAGTGTGTAGGTTTACCTAGGCACTCACCTTCACTTCTCTCTAACTATTATCACACAACTATCGGACATAGCTTCCACAAGCATTCCTAATACAACCATAGACACGTCCGCACTCAGCGACGCCTCGAACTAGACTGAGCTCTGTCGAGCGCGCACCGCTACAACAAAGGCGCGCCCCACCACTATTACGTAGCATCGTACGATAGCTCGTGCGGCGCTGACGTCACTCGCAATCCCACGTGGACTATTTCCAATGAAACTAACAAATTCAATTACAATTGAACCTAATAATGTCATAGCGCCGTCATATATATATGTTTTAGTTAAAATTTTCACGCGCCTCTTATTTATGCAGTTTTTAATACTAAAAGTAAATTTAATATTAGAAAGTGTTAAATCTGCATTTAGCATAGATTGTATTTTTGGTTTCTTAGTATTGTATTCGTCTTTCATTGGGGTTATAGGTGAGAAATAATGGCTTGAATTATGATTTTGTACACATTTACAGTTAATAAATGTTAGTAATAACCAACAAAATTATGATTTAATCAAATACTGTAATGGCGCCCAATTACAACAGCTTTCAACATCCACTATGACTATTCTACCGGTTTGTATCGCAAAAATGCTCTAGTATTCGATGTAATAGGATTTTCTCCTTTACAATAGTAGTAGTGAAGCGCTTTTGTATGCTTTTAAACGTACACCTGTCTTTTACGCTTCTTTACAGAGCACAAAGCTATTTAATTGAGCTAATATATTCCATTATAGCAGAGATCGATTTAGGGACCGCGTGATGACTTAAAAACCTCTTCCTTTCCTTCTTCCATATTATTATGTATTGTGAACAATGTGTATTATGACTCTTTCCAAATCAATACTATGAAAACTGTATAGGGAGGATAAACTTGTTGAGTTTCTTGCCGGCTGAGAAGAACCTTCTCAGAACAAGACCTCCTGGTAGACTCGTGAACCGATGGCGTCAAACTTGACTTTCATAAGTGTACAAATTGTACCTTAGTGAATAAAGAAATTTGAGTATGAGTTTGAAATTAATTTATAAAAGTCAACATCTCTCTGTTCAATTGTTACATGTATTTTCTGGCCAGTTATGGCCTATTTAATATTTTACGTGAGCGGTTCCGCGGTCAGGTACAACTACTATAAATATATTTCCAAGAACCACAAATAAATCCACAAATAAAGATTTTCCAAGTTCTATGGCATGGTTCAGTGCGGTTATGTTTTAGCGATAAAGATAATGTACCTATAATGTACCAGTACATTTTGATTGTAATTTAATGCAAGAATCTTTTATCAATTTACAGGTAGTACCAGAAGAGTGTGAAAACTCAACTACAGCTGCTGTCGACTCTTGCAATGCCTGTGATGCTCAACCTGGTCAACCGAGATTATGATATTTGCGTTTAGTAGATTTATAATAGGTCGTTAGTTATTGTCTTCACAATAATTTTGTATAAAAATTCTAACATAAATATTGTACCGCCAAACCATAAGTTTTTTTTTAACCTTTACACCCTAGTTAAAAGGGAGTAAGGACTACACCCACTAATTTAAAATAATAATAGTGTCAGCTATATAATTGGTACAAGATACCTACGCTGTTTGCAAATTTGGAACTACGGAACCCGTTTCATTCTTTCACAGAACAATATTAAAATTGATAGTACTTTACAAGTACCTACAACCACTCTTGACGCGCTTTATTTGTTATAATGATGATAGAAAAGTTATTTGTACTGTTTTAGATCCAGAAGGCGTTTTTGCCTTGTCTTATACAACTATTTGCCATATGGATGTTGTAAAATTCTCAAATATACCGGCTTGCGCGCTACAAGAAGATAATATTTCTCTTCTGTAAATATAGCTCTACAAAGATCAATCAAATCCAATTCAACAGCTTAAAGCCACATAAAGTCAGTTTATAACTTCATTTAAACTCTTTGGCCAGCAACCACTCTCTATTTAGATTTTATAGTGTTATAAAAGGAATTCTCAACTCGGCTCTATATCTAATGCCGATACAATAACTGTATAATACGTTGTTGTATGTTCTTGGGTATTATGATTACCATCATACGGCTACTATACCACATGTCTGTTAAATCATGTTTAAACTCACTACTGTACAGCTTCAGTATAATAGTAAAGCTGTGGTACGATTACTATACAGTATTTAAGTCGTACAAAGACTGTTTAGGCTGCTTATGTGCTAGTTGGGTACTATCAATAGTATTCTTAATCACCTACTTTCATTGAAATTTTTCAATTCATCAAATGAGACATGGGACTTTTAACAACAACAGAACTTTAAAAGTCATAAAAAATAAAGTGATCACTGTATGACAGTAAATATCTGCCTCACTTTTTAACATTTTTTCAAATCTAAATGACAATCTATAGTATAATTTACTACAAGTTAATATGTTAGATTTTGCAGTACTTTAAATCTCAAATGTCTTAAACTGCAAGATTATGTAAATTGCACCAAGATTTAAGAACAATGTTAATTACGATAAGAGGTGATAAACTTACCAAATATGTCTGTCTGCCATTTTGCAGAAAATAAGAAGAGATATCCTCCATAAATTGCAGCCAGATGAAGGTACGCAAATAAAATTATGTTCCTCCACACATACTGTTTGGGGTGATTGTCTGCTTTCTGCACAGGGGTGTTTGGCAAAGCCATATCTGGCGTAGCTGCGTCATCTTCAAATAAGACGCCGTTTACATCTGCAGCATTCGGAGCCATTGTATTCTTTTTAGATAACCTGACAATAACAAAGCATTATATTCGTTAGTACAGACATTACATTAGATAAACAAAAAAATTGCATCAGATTCTGCGATAAACACGACAAACCTCGCAGCACAAGAATCTACTTCGGTGTTAAAGTCAATTAGATCCATCTTTTACAAATTTTATATTAAAATATGATTGTGGTATTCATATATCTTTAGATAAAAGAAAACACACAATTAATGCAATAATTCCAGACTTTCGAGGTAAAAACTAGAAGAATGGTGGATGGATGAAGAGAAGAACAATTTATTTTTGCCGATTTGTTGCGGAATTGACATTGACATTACTCATGGTTATTTGGCAAAAGGCCAAAAACTTTCATCCAATTTTGGACATCTATTTCTCTACTCATTAAATGATATGAATGAATGACTAATCAATTTCTCTACAGTAGAGAAATAAGTACTTTACTTTCTCATAATTAGTTTTCTTCGTATTATTTGCATATTACTGTTACTTTGACTTATTGGACATGCACGGAACACATGTAAAATGTCTTCTAGACTGTATTGTTGTAAATATAAATAATAATTAGAAGTAACTTGAGAATGCCATAAAATTCTAATTATTATGTAGATGTAGGTACCCTAAAATAAGAATATTGCCCGATCACAATTCAATTAAGTACTATAGTAAATTTGTATGAGAGTAGCAATGAAATAACTTTTATGCATTTTAGTTTTATTTTTTAGCTAGCCCAATAATTAAGCAATAATAAAAGTATGACCTGAGTATAATCTTTACACTTTCCTAGAATAGTCAATAAGGCTACCTAGGTAGGTATAAATATTTTTATCATATGACTTTAAAAAAAAATATACGTACATACATACAATATACATACAAACTACTAGACTACTTGAATATTAGGTTTCAAAGTTAATTACCTGCAGACTGTTAAAATATTCTCGATATACACCTATCTATACACCGACACTATCACGCACGTCTATACTCTCAGAACTATTTATTTGTAATGTTAGATTGTTTATTATTTAAACACTATATACTATTGAAACACGTAAATAATAAGATCCAGTCATAACTATTTGCGTGGACACCCGGTGACTCTTTTAGCACAGATAAATTTTCACGTGTTGAACTGTGGTCGAGCAGACGTAGTATGGCAGGCATAAAATCGCTATAGCGGTGTTTAGAAATGGATGGTCCGCGCCCCGGTACACGGGATTGGACGACCGAGTGGCGCGATAGTAGGACCACGTCATTCCCACGATGCCAGCGAGTGTGTAATCGCGGCGAACTCCCAGCACAGACCCAAACAAACCGTGACCTTACCACTACCTTGATGCACGCACCTATACACGTGATAATTAGGTAGTATGTATGTATAGTGACTAGATTTTTTAAACTATTGATAAATTTGCTAGTTATATATCACAAACAACTGTGTTAGTTATATAGCTATATGCATACCCTTTAAAAATTATCCTATGCAAGAAGTGCACTATAGATCGGTTGGTAGGGTATCCATAAAGGTAAAACTTAACAAACATTTTTATGTATACGGTAGCTACTATAAGAGAAATCACATAAGGAACTTGAACTACCGGAGTTTTAAAATTGGTAGGTAGGACAGTAAGTCGGTAGTAGCACGGGACAAAGTTCTCAACATAATTATATGTTACACACCACAACCTACTTTTAAGAGTTTTTGTTTAATTCCCATGACTATAAGTTCAAATAATAAAATTTTAGAATTCTTCCTTTCTTTAGAGTTTTTAAAATCATATAGGGAGACTATCTTAAAAATCGCCAACGAACGCTGTAATCGCAATCTGCGGCCCACAACAATACATTAGTTATCAAAAATATCATAAAATTCTAAATATAAACCAATAAAAACTTTAAAAACATAATAAATTTTGAAGCATTTTTTATTTATTTTATAAAACGGTCAAGTAGGTAAATACTCTATTCTCCTAACACCTAATAGTAAGCAGAAGTGGAGTCCAAATGCGAAATACCTATATTATGTAATTGTATTTACCAATTCAATTTACCACAATTTTTTTCCATTTCCATTATTCAAAAAAGATTTTCTTCACAAACAGAATAAATATTTTTATCCTTACTTATTAGAAAAAATGGATGCCTAACCAACATATGATTTCTTAAATCATTAATACAACAGCCTATATAAAAGTTTAATAGGTACCCACTATGTGACAAACATGATACCACTTTGGACTTCGACATGATAATGTTACGTAATGTTGTGATGGAAATTAAACTTTGTCATTGTTTTGTTTGATGCAACAGCATACCCATATTACGATATTAGTCACAAAGAAGAAGTGGTTTACACAGACGAAACGCGCAGTGCGGCGTCAAGGGTCTGCAAAACATGTTGTAAGTATTTTGAATTATGGCGCGAATTCTAGACTAGAGCATTCTCGCGTATTCCCGCGCCATCTCGTGTGACGACTTCCCTTTCCTTAATTTGCCCGCAGTGTAAATCGAGCTCCTTTATCTCGGTCGTCTTTTCATAGTATAGATAACTCATTTCTATATCGCTCAATCAATAAATGGAATCCACGAATTTATCTGCCAGCACATGTTCCCTTAATTATGGCTTACCGAATTGCAAGGTAAGATCAAGGGTGGGTATTGTGGCGTTTACATAAGTCTCGCAACTAGTTATCTTTGCATTTGGATTTTGGACTATTGGACTCCACTTATCTGCTTACCATAAGATGGAATAGAGAATTTGCTATACCTTTTTTTCACCGACTTCAAAAAAAGGAGGAGGTTCTCAATTCGCCTGTATGTTTTTTTTATATGTGAGTTACTTACCTCGTAACTCTTTACTGAGTGTACCGATTTTGAAGTTTTTTTAACGTTTGGAAGCTGGTGCTTGTCCCGTGGTTCCATTTAAATTTGAGCGACACTGACGAGTAGGTTTTCGAGATAACCATTATTACAAAACGTAGTGATTATATACTCTTTGATTATTACCGTTTTTACATCTACTACCACGGATTCTTGGGCAAGCGCAAGCGCTTGCATGGTTTTCTAAAAAATAGGTATTCGCCAGGTGGCAGCACTGTGGCATGAGGTCCACCTGTCGTGTCAAGATTTCCGCATTTGACAATTTTATATCGTTCGTGAAGCGGAAATTTGGGAATTTCCTAGGTGTTTTGACACCAAAACCTGTTGCCTAAGTGGTGCCATCTGGTTTCTCAATGTCCTGAAGCCTGAAGTTTACAATGATAAAATAGGAACTCGCCAGGTGGCAGCACTATGGTACGAGGTCAGGTCAAATTTTTCGTTCTTTAAATTTGTAACTATACCATGTGGGGCCCGTGGCAAATTCATTATACCCCCCCCCCCTAGTTTTGAAATTTTTCGTTGTTTAAATTTAAAAATGTCAGTGACACTACCGGGGCCCCTATTCCTCGGGGGCCCGTGGCATTTTGCCACCCATGTCACCCTATAGTTACGCCACTGCTGAGTGTGACCGTTTACTTCAAAATACTCGTATTATTCCTAAATTAATTTAAGTAGGTACCTACCTATTGCTTTTGTTTAGTACTCCGCGAGTGGTACCGCAGATAAGTGGTAATAACGTATCTATTTTCTCATGTAGGTCTTATTATGTATTTCATAACTGGTAAGATTTTTATGTACCTATTAAAAGCTTGAAGCTTAACAAAGTCTTTTTAAATACCTACCTAACTAAAGGACTAGTATCATACCAAGTTCATTGAAAAATATTATTAAATATTATTTGAAAAATTGTGTGGACCAGTGGACTGTAGACTTAGAATTTATGAAGTAGGTAAGGTGGGTTGAAGGTAGGTACTTACACTGAAAATATATCATCGGCTCCTATCTAAGGTCAAACCATTAATATGTGTATTGCAATTATTTAAGTAGGTATGTTCTTTGTTCGATCATTAATCATTATAGTGATGGTCGCATGTTGCATGTATGTATATCACGGTATTGACACCTGACCTGCCCCCCGATCGCACTATTTACAACGTTTTTACAGGTTTTTATTAAAAATCGTTATAGTTTTCAAACGTTTTGACAGCTGACCGACACAAATGAAGATATGGCTCGTACTTACCTACTTGAGATTGGCAGAATGTTTGTTTTTCTAATAAAACAACTAATTGCCATTAAATAAAAGAAGATTTTCTTTATTTATCGCTTATCTTTGATAAAAGCTTTATCGCTATATCTTTGATAAAAAGTCTTATTGTCCTCATATAATGGACGTTCTCTTACTGTTGTCAGCAGGCCGACCTGCAAGAATCTTACCACGGAAAGGAACACGAACAAAATCACGATGAAATTCAACAGAGATACTAATAAAGGCATGTTATGGCCAAGTATCATGGAGTTACGGTTCTCAAAGTAGATGATAGGTACAAGCATTTTGAAAACAGACCATCAATCTCGTGGAGAAAGATTCACACACACTTAACAGTTGACGTAATCTCTATGATAATCGGCATTTGCAATATTGCATTGCATATGACGTGGGAAAATCGATAGCGTCAATAATGGGGATCAAAGGATCACGTAAGTTGTAAATGTAAGTAAATATCATAAATTACAGATAGTATACCTAGTATTCATAATTGTCTATCACAACTTAATAATGTCCATGTGATTGATATGGCATTACGTAAATGTTCTGGTTATACAGAAGACCGAAGAGTATAATTGCCATTACGTAGGTATGCTTAGCATTTGTGGACTATGAGAAAGAAAGCCTTCGATTCTTTCAAGACCTGGTCCGTGCTCCAGTCACTCCAGAGGTGCCACATAGACTATCGATACATCCAAGTGTTGCGGTCACCTTCAGGACCAGAACTCAAAACCTATACAGCTCCAGCGGGGCGTGAGACAGGGTGATGTTATATCGCCGAAACTGTTCACAGCTGCGTTGGAGGACGCGTTTAAACTTCTGGACTGGAGAGGACTTGGCATCAAATAAATGGCGAGTACATGACTCACCTTCGCTTTGCAGACGATATCGTAGTTATGTCTGAGACCTTGGAAGACCTGGACACAATGCTCGACGATCTCTGTAGAGTCTCCCAACAAGTGGGTCTTAAAATAAACATGGATAAGACGAAAATCATGTCTAATTTCCATGTCGCACTCACTCCTGTAAAAGTTGGAAGCTTTACACTGAAAGTTGTCGACTATTATGTTTACCTGGGACAAACAGTCTAATTGGGTAAGTCCAACACCCAGAAAGAGGTCAATCGACGAATCCAACTCGGCTGGGCAGCGTTCGGGAAGCTACGCGGCATTTATTGGCCCACCTACCGCAGTGTCGCAATACGAAAGTCTTTTATTCGTGTGTGTTGCCAGTGATGACCTATGGAACTGAAACGTGGCCGCTTACAATGGGCCTCATAAAAAGGCTTCAAGGTCACCCAAAGGGCAATGGATAGGGCTATGCTTCCCTGGTAACGCGGTGGGGAACTTTCTCGGCGGGTGTGTGGCTTTTGATGCCAAGTGTGTCCGCTTGGCATTCGAAGTCACATGCCATCGTCGAGTTGTTTTTGTTTTTCCACCACGGCTAGTTTCGGACGGCCCTTATCAGGGCCACGACCGCGCCCGATGACCTCGGGTGCGGTCCGATGGCTGCTCCCGGTGTCCTCGTCAGGAGGACGCACCAGGTCGAGCAGCCGTCGGTGAGAAGGCGGGCCTATAACGCCAACGTCGGCCAGGCTGGCGTTAGTCCCTAGTGGTAGCCCCTGTGGACTGCTGGCCACCAATTGGTGCACAAGGAGTGCCTAGACGGGCAGCGTTTGGACGGTCTCAGTGTAGTTGCGCTCACGTGCGCAGATCCCGAGCCGTCCCGCAATCGCGCACTGGAGGTCAGGCCGGGGAGGATGTTTAGTGGGTATGGAGGGAACGCCTTTACCTTGAGTCCCACATATCCCGTGCGGTTGGCACCACCCTGCAGCGACGACGATGCGTAAATGCATTTGACTTCCCCGACAAAAAAAGGGTTATGCTTGGAGTTTCTCTGCGTGATCACATCAGTAATGATGAGATCCGCAGGAGAACCAAGGTCACCGACAGAGGCGGATTAAACGTTGAGTGCGCCGTAGGCAAGCATCTCATCGGCGCCCCTAGGTATATTAAAAACTAGCTTTTGCCCGCGACTTCGTCTGCATGGAATAAGTAGTTACTTTGGGTAGCATTTTTTATTTTTTTAGGGTCAGTACTTTGGTCAGTAGTTTGATTACTATAAATAGCTTATTTTAATACCTTTTTATTAACTAAGTTTTTTGTTTTTTCATCTTATGCTAACTTCCATACGACCTTTCATTCCCTAGTTCATCCCTTCACGTGTCAAAATGCCAAAAACGCCACAACATTTTTTTTTACTTATTATCACGTGCTTAAATAAAAAAAGTTTATTGGTTTTATCTTCGATGAGGAATTCCAAACAAAGTTTCATCCCTTTTTTCAACCATTTTTACAAGTAGTAAGAAATAAATAAATATTAAATAAATTCAGAGTTTCATGGTTTTATCTTCAACAATGACCAACTTCCATACAAACTTCCATCCCCTATTTTAACCCATTCATGCCTATTTTTCGCAATAAAAAGTATCCTATGTCCTTCCCCGAGCTCAAGTCTATATTTGTACCAAGTTTCATCAAAATCGGTTCAGTGGCTTAGACGTGAAAGCTTAACAGAGAGACAGACAGAGTTACTTTCGCATTTATAATATTAATTAGTAGGGTCAAAGCTTACCATAGTATGACCGAAACCGCTGTACCGCGCCTTACAAAAAAGGGGTGACATGGGGCCAAGGAAAAATGAGCATGAGTTTACATGAGGTCGATATTGTCGGACAGCTCTTACGATTTCGGTTTACAATATTTTTAAGCTTTAAGCTACTGAAATCCGGGTCCAGATATGTATCATTTGCCTGATCCGATCAGCGTATCCGTATCGCCGACGCGTATCATGATACGCGATCTTGATACGACTCGTCCCATGTCATGTCGGTTTCATACAAGGAGCTTATATTTGGTTTCGTACGATTGTCATACGGAGCAAATCTAGGCGTCCACAACTTGACACGGGGCTTGATACATGATACGCTGAACGGATACGCTGATCGGATATCGGGCAAATCATCATTATCTGGACCCGCCTGTACACCCCAGTGGTATGAATTAAGTTATTGAACAGGATAAAACAAATTAAATCAGTGTATCTAATATTTAATTTATATAATTAACTAACTTTAATATATTATAGTTACTTAATTCGACCTCGAAAGTATAGATAGTGGCCTAGGTGTCTGCTGTAAGCGCGGAAGGTTATCTTTCTCGGTCCGGCAAATGTGAGAAACGAACGCCCTCGTGAATTGTCTAGCGTTTTTATTTTAAGAATTTATTAATACTCGGTAACTAAAAAAAATTAAGCGCTCTACCCTCATCCCCGCAATTTTAGAAGCAGGAACATCGGATAGTCGATACTCACTCGCGGTCGACGCGGTCGACGCGACGAAGCATTGCAGTCGTATCTTTCCAACTTCAAGATCATGTACCATTGGCAAGGTTCTTTGTAGGCGTGTTTTAGTGTAATGGCGCACACTATGTGCGACTGCGACGATCCCAAAACCCCTTATGAGCATAAGAGGGTACCGGTGGGTTTAAGCGGAGTAGGACCGGCGCTGTTTCGCGCCGGTGAGTCCCGCACACGCCCGCCGTACGCCCAGGCAGTGCGTGCGGTATGGTCCGTAAATGATTTCCCATCGTCACAAAAAAAGGTTCTTTGTAGGCGTAAGTTTTAGTCAGTCATCTTTTGTTATATTATTATATTATATGTCAAATTGAGGTTGTAAGCAAAAATAATAGTTTTAATTTGTGTAATTTATGCTATAATTATTTTTTTTCTAACAATTCCGCCCGCGCGCCCCTTTCTATCCTCGCGCCCCTAGGCAGATGCCTCTTTTGCCTTTAGGATAATCCGCCTCTGGTCACCGATATAGCCCAAAGAATTGATGACAGTAGGCAGGGCACATTGCGAGGACTGACGGCCGCTGGGGCGGAAAGATCATCGACTAGCGACCACGTACCGGGAAACGCATCGCTGGTAGGCCCCCCACAAGGTGGACTGATGATCTGGTAAAGGTCGCGGGAAGCCGCTGGATGCGGGCAGCGTAGGACCGACCGGTTTGGAGATCCTTGGGGGGATCCTTTGGGGCCTAAGTCCAACAGTGGGCGTCTCTCGGCTGAAGTGATGATGATGATGAAATGTTTGTGAGAAACTAATTTTAAAAATTGTTGACTCCTCTTCTTGTTAGGTGTGCTTACAGTTAGAGCGCGCTCTCACATAGGCCCTAATAGGTACTTACAAATACAATAGACCGGTCGCGTGAGTGCAGCGCTGTAAGTGGAATTTGTAGATATCATTCAAATAAAAAACATAAAAAAACTAAAAAACACTCTTTTATATTAAATCGAACTAAAAACTGAAAAATAAATTTTAGTATAGAAACTAAATTAATGATGATCGAAAAGTATATTTATTATTATTTATATCTAAAAGAAGGCCTCAAAATATATTTTGTTAAAATCCCTAGTTCTGAAATAAAGATTTTTGTATAAAATTGCAACTTTATATTAACAAGACCATTTAATTAAATAAGAGAAAAGGGGCGTTTAATTAAATTATGTCCTAAACTACTCATTCAGTACCCTATTGTCTGGTCCAAACTTTGCAGCGACCCAACACGTTATAGCCCGATAGCTGATAGGAGATATTGGAGTAGGTACTTGAGGCAAACTGAAAACCTGCCATATTACTCTCCTATAATACTTAGGGTATTACACAGAGCTGCATATACCTCTGGCTGGGAAGTAGTCTGTCTAAGCCAGCCCAAAAAGTAGCAATTTTTAACTGCAAAAATGTCCTTGAGGCAACCTGAAACTTTTAAAATTGAATATTTATTAATTGGGTATCAAGTTATATTATTATGGTAGGTTTTCAGCTTGCCTAAAGTACCTACACATCTCTGTCAGCTCTCGGAATATTACCTTTAATATTCAGTAAATGAAGAGGGGTTAAGAGTGAAACACAAAGAAAAAATATAGACATATAATAATAAAACGTCTGTACATTTCAACAAATTGTTTGATACATTATGTGATGTATTAAAATAGAATTTACATTATTCAGTGTCGCGGGCTATCAATACAGCTGGCCACTTGGCGGTTGCCGCGGGCAGTAGGGCCGACGGACATAACAATAGGTCGTGTATTGAACTAAGCGTGTAGCTGCCTAGACAGTTGAGGACCCACTCGTAGTTTACTGGAACTATGCCCAATTCTAGTGCGAGATCTGTAACAGACACACTTAGTCGGGCAACAGGTAATCATAATAATAATATATTTATTTTCTCACCACAATTTGATTAAACGGTCTTATCTATTATACAGGGTGTAAGGGAAACGCTCCCTAAAACGAAAACAGGAGGTAGTCCTAGTGATACTGAATACGATGTCATAGGTAAAAGCTCAAAAATAAATTACATTTTTAACAATTTTTTTCCACTTATTTTGGCGGTTCCCTTACACCCTGTATGTGGGAGACTGGAGTCTGAAGTAGGCAAGAGTTTGCCTGTATCTCAGAGCTCCAGGCCTTCGCTCTGATATTGAGACATAATTCGGTTTAATTATGATACATTACCTACACATAAAAAAATAGTATAGTGGGGAAAACTTAATGTTTGTTTATGTATGTGTGTGTGTGTGTCAGCCAAGAAGTAATTAAATTTAGAGATACGGAAAATATCCAGTCTTTTTTGCGTACCTAGATTAATATACTGAAGGCCGGGGAGCAAAAGAAACTTTTCGCTAGTAGGTACTATGGCGGTCTTCCGTGCTTGTGCGACTCAAAAACAATTTCCAGTAATGCGTAAAATTCACGCGACGTCGACTCGCACTGATTGGCTATATTATTTTGAACGAATATTTGTCATTGCGGGTGCCCCGTTTTATTTTAATTGAATTATTTATTTATAAAGTATATAAATAAACATTCTGTGAATATTTGAAGCATGTACCTGTTCTCATTATCAATATCGAGCAAAACAAGCAAAAAAAATCATGTTTGTTGTATGGGAGTCCCCTTAAATATTTATTTTATCCTGTTCATTAATATTTGTTGATATAGCGACAACAGAAATACATCATCTGTGAAAATTTCAACTGTGTAACTAACACGGTGCATGAGATACAGCCTGGTGACAGACGGACAGACAGCAGAGTCTTAGTACAGGGTCCCGTTTCACCCTTTTGGTATCGGAACCCTAAAAAAGTAGAAGATCGGATCATTTTTGATATAAAGGAATTGAAGGACAAAATTCATTGCACCTAACCGAAATAAATGATGGGTACAGACATCACGTACATACTTGCCATCTAATTTCATATGTACAGACAACGGCACGTTGTGTTACCACAAACTGTCAAATTTTCCCAATCGATTTTGCACTTTATATTGAATAGTCTTAGGTTGAAAATCATTTGGAGAAATTTAACATTCTTGTGTAGCCCTACGTGCTGTTGACTGTACCTACCAAAAAAATCCATCAAAAATCCTTATCATACAAAAATAATCTTCCAAGATACGGGCTATTGATTTCTCTCTAAAACTTGCGACCGCAGTCCAAATCGATAAGTGTGAAGCGAAAAATGTATGGAGCTAAAGAGTACCTACTCGTTCTGTTGAAACCGTTATATTGGTAAAACTTACACATAAATTTATCTTCCTGTGTGTTTTCAGGCTCGGCCAATAAAAGAGCCGGTGCGTCACTGGTGGCCTTCACAGCTTTAGCTTCGTTCACCACTCTTCCGCCAGATGCTTCTAGCATTTCCTAATGACAAACGTTGTTGTTAGTCATAAATAAATTGCATGAAAATCCTTTTGCGAGTGTCACGCCGGTAGCACACCTCCACCGCGATCATACCAGCCATACAGCATAACAGCGAAACCGCAGTAGTTTCGTCATAACTTGTCCAATATGAGAGAAGCGAAATATGCGTTAGATAGATAACCAAATCGTTATCGTTTTCATACATTTTGACAGCAGTTTGACAGCTGTCAGCTGTCAAAACGTATGAAAACGATAACCATTTGGTTTTCGTTTTATCGTTCGTAAATAGCGCGACCGGGGGGCTGAACTGCATAGAGACCATACACGTAGCGGTAAACCTGAACAAACTCTCAGTTGAATGAAACCATGACGCCGGCAGCAGCGCTTGATCTCGACACCGTAGCGTCAATAAGTTTATATATTTTACTAAAGAGAAAACCAAAGTTAGTAAGAAAACCAAAAAAATATAAACGAAAACCTATCTCGTCCTCACAGACCAATTAAAGAAAATACATATAGTTTTTCCTTTATGTGCTGAATCTCACGAAGAGGATTGGATTGTCGTGGCAACTGCAATTTGGGCCCATGAGGCTTGTGAAAACATATCGGAGCTATCCAATCACTATATTTGCGAATTTTGCGATTATTGTATAAATGTTTATTTATTGACCGTACCGGGCAATTTTTAGTTTGATTTTTCACTCTTCGCATCGCAGTAATAAAGTTGATTCTTTTTAAACATACTAATTGTTTATTACTTAATTTGAAAGTTCAATACATCTTTTACAGAGTATAGAACATGTTACCTTAGCTGTTTCGATTTTTTATTAATAAACCTTAAGGTGGGCGACTCTCCTCTAAATGCAACTATGTATTACTTTTTCATCGATTTAATCTTTACTCTTCCCATAAACATGACGGACCCTTTTCTATTTCTTTCATATTCATATTCATTTATTTGCCTTCTTGTTGTCATACATTGGTCTTACAAAATTTATGGTCCAAAACAAGAACCCTATTAAAAGGGTACTGCAAAACACTTATAATCTTAAATTAAATTAATATATTAATACATTAGTTAAATAAATATTGAATAATTAATTTTCTATTTTAATTGCGAATTATATGCTTATGTCAAATTTTTTAAATTGTTATTCATTAAATACAAATTAGGAGTTTCTCCCGAGTTCTCGCTGCAAAAACTGTTGAGACTCCATTTTAAACTCAATTCCAATTGGACATGAGATAATGTTTGTTTAAACACAATATTGAAATGATATCTTGTCACTGCCAACAAGTACAGTCAACAGCAAAAGCAGATGATCAAAATCCCAACGAAGTTCACTAAATGAAAGCTATGGATAATAGATATTTAAATGATGTATTACCCAAATGACTACTTACACGCACAAGATGAATATAGTTATTTAATTAATATTAGAAATTAAACATTTCTGTATTTATTATGCTTTAAATGAATTTAGAGGTTTTGTTTTTGATCATATACTTTTGCTGTCGACTGTACAACACCATAAAATGTTTTTAAACATTAAAGGTGGATATAGACTAGAGCATTTTCTTGTAACAGAACATCGAGCATTCACTGTTTTTAAAGTTACTTGAACCACACTTCGAACATGACACTCGTTCTTTTCAACCTGATATGGAAACGAACGAGCATTATGGCGTATCTGGAATAGAACAAAAGTGTGCAGGGTAGAAAGAAATGTTACAGGTGAATGCTCATTAGCAGTGAGCATTACGTCGAACACAGCATCGAGCATTTGCAAGAACGTTACATGGAAATGTTTTAGGAAACTGAGCAGTTGCTTGTATTGTACACTTTGTACGAACATAACATTACAAGAAAATGCTCTAGACAATGTTCACTTTTAGATATGGAACTGACCTTTAAGGTATTAGCATCCAAGACGCTGAAAGGAGGCATACAAAAGAAGGTGATGCCTTGAAACAATTTCTTCTTGGCTAATCGCGACCTCTTTGGTCCGGGCTCTCCTGTTCCATCTAGCACCTCGTAATGATTCTAAAAAAATCCAAATCATATTTTATATATACTTACATAATGTTACGCTTTTCTCCCATAGGGATAGCGCCGTGGAAATCTCGCCCTGCCGGCCTTTCGCTAAGTTTTTTTTTGACAGATGAAAGTGGAAGTAGCTATTTACTGATTCACTACTACTTTACTACAACGCTATTATGATACTTCTCGTGTAAAACAGCAATGGATATGTAATTTATTCGGTGGTTAAACACACTAATTGTCAAAAAAAGTTAGCGATTAGGCCGACGCGAATTTTGAATATGTATAACATCAATATCGACCGAAAAAGACCGCGGTACGAGGCGCCGCGGTCTTTCGATCACAAAAACCAAGTGCGCGGTCAATACTTAAAACGGTGAACGAAAAATTTTCAACTAGATTTTCAACTTCGTTTTTAGTCGTTCCCAATGAGGGTTGGTGTCAGGCACACGGCCGTAAAAATGTAATGACAAATCCTTAAGCAGTATTGTCGATATCAAGGCATACTGCACCGACCCCAAATAGATTGGGAGTAGGTAAGGAGAAAGATCAATATGGGTATCATTGTCGTGGTTTTCGGCGGTCCCGATACCGAATATAACATCTAATTCAAGATCCAAGATGACGGACGCGACTTTTAATAATATATCAATATGGGTATCATTTTCTGGATCAATAAGGAGATTCAAGATATATTGTCTTGTCTTTCTCATCTATAACTATTTCAAGATCCAAGATGGCGGACGCGACTTTTAATAATATATCAATATGGGTATCATTTTCTGGAGCAATATGGAGATTCAAGATAACAAAATTTCTTATCTATAACAAAATCCTCACTGGTAGGGGTAAAAAGTTGTGTTTCACACAAGAGATTTTTTTTTCTTGTGCCTTTAACCTTCACTGCCCTCTGTGATAGTGATAAATAGACTATTGAGTCTTTGTATCACTATCACAGAAGCCAGGTTAAGAGGGTGGTCCTATAGGCAAATAGCGGTCATAGAAAGGATTTTGCAAAAGTCGGCCACTATTTACTAAGACAACACACAAAATAACAAGACTAGTTTTCAAACTAGAAAAAATGAACTGAATAAATCGACCTGCCCCAGGCGGGAATCGAACTCAGCATCTTCCGCAATCCGAGCGACTGCGTTAACCACTACGCCACCAGGTCACTGCTTTCGCTGTCGAAATTTGTCAGTGCTTGGTGCTTATATTTTAATGGTAAACATTGTTTCATCAAATCTTTGAAATTTGCACTTCTAAGATCCGAACGAAATATTTTTGTAAATACATATTTGACGCCCAGTTAAGATGAAACTGCCTTAGATTATGGAATATACTAGTGTATACTAATGGTTAATTAAGGGAAACCTGTTATTAGCTTTACTCAAGAAATGTAATAGTTTTAAGATATAAAATTTGTGAAGCTGTTGGTTTTTTCTTTTTCTTAATAAATAAAATAAATATTTTTTGCGTTTACAAACGCTAAAATAGTTTTAAAACTAGAAAAAAAAAACATATAAACATAAGCACCAAGCACTGATAAATTTCGACAGCGAAAGCAGTGCAACAGACCTGGTGGCGTAGTGGTTAACGCAGCCGCCCGGATTGCGGAAGATGCTGGGTTCGATTCCCGCCTGGGGCAGGTAGATTTTTATCAGTGTATTTTTTCTAGTAGGTATTAAAAATATTTACGCGTTTGTAAACGCAAAAAATATTCCATAAGACTTTTGTTAAGGCACATACCTCCCCAAGAACAAGATTTGTTTTCAAGCAAGCTTCTACCCATTGACTGGACACTATCCACTTTGAAGCTGCTAGCGCGCACATATACTTGACTGACCTGCAAAAGTCCAATCATTAAAACACACTATAAAGAAAAAAATACTGATATTACAATTGAAGAATATGTAGGTATGATATTGAATGATTATTGAAATATGAAGTCTTATAGACAGCAAATCATTACCTCTGTGATTTGTTTTCTTCATCCACGCTAACAACTAGATGTGTCAACTCCTTTGTATATTTATCCACATATTTCCAGTTGTGTTTTCGACATAATAATTTAACATTAGACAGATCTGCAGGAGACAAACACGAACCAGCGATGCAGAATTTCAAAGCATTTAATTGAATATTTTTAGACATCAAAGGCTTCTTTATTGGAGACACTTGCGTTTGTTCGAATGCTTTGCTCATGAATTCTTTTTCCTGTGTTGTTTTTGCAACAACTGAACTAGGGCATAGTGTTTGTTCTGGATCCTCCTCTTCTATACTCTCGGTGTCGAAATTAAGTGATTTTCTAGCTACAGGCGTCGATTTATGTGTAATATGATCAACAAATTTGCTAATGGTCAATGGAGTTTCCGTTGTCAATTTTCTTTCGGTGTCCACTATTGTTACATCTTTACTCATTTTCGCCGTTTTCACCATCGAATCTGAGACGTTTATGATACTCTTTACTAATTGTGATGAGTTTATATTTTTGGCTGCGTCAGATTCTCTTTTAACTAAACTAAAGTCATTCTTACTCTTCTGTTTTGAATTTGATACATCCCTGTAAAAAATAAGGATTATAAATATATTCACAAAAATAAAACCAAACAAAATTGCTAAAACCATACTTTTGTGGTGTTTCTTCAACAACACTTCTATCAGAGTCGTAATGTTCTTGATGTGGTGTGCATATTTCTTTATCAATCACATCTGTATTTGTTTGTAGTCCTGCCTCAGTTGCAATCAGATCCTGACACATTCCAGGAGTCAGCAAGTGATCTATATGCTGTTGTGTAGATGGATCCTAAAACATTAAATCCTTGTGATATATTGCAAAGATAATGATATATTGAACAAATTAATATATTATTTTGTAAAATAATTCTTACATCTGCATTTTGTTTCTTATTATTGTCTATAGTCTCTGTGTCTTTGTCTATGATAGAAAAAATATTTTCGCTATACTTTTCATTAGTTTTTGTTTCTTTCTTTCTATAAGGTTCAATATTTAACACTGACGTGTTTGTACTTCTTATTTGTATTCTCTGACTTTCTATAACATCTGTGTGTTGTGTGTCACATACATCATTATTATGAACTGATTTAGCTTTTTGACTTTTTTCAATATCTGTATCTATATTAGCAAATACTTGATTCATTACTGCATCATAATTTATTGAATCATTGTCTGCTACAATATTATCTCTGCTTTTTTGTATATCTGATGACTGAGCATCAATATCATGAGATTTCAGCTTTTTAGAAGTTGGCATTTCTACTTCATCATTAACTTCTCTGTCTCTTTTAAGTGGTACATTATTCTTTGTAGTGGGTTTTGCAGAAGGAACTAAAATTTCTGATTGAATGTGTTGAGTGTTCTTTAATAGATGTACATTGTGTTCATGGATTGACCCATTATCAAACATATCCAAATCTTCCATACATTCTTTGTTATTATTATCATTCTTTTCATCATCTATTATTTTCTGTGTTTTTTTAATTTGATTCGTAACATTAGTATTATCAATTTCTTCACATTCCATTATATTTGATAATTCTTTTTCTACACTTTCAGTTATTTCGAATTGTGCTGTTGCTGTTTCCGCAGAAGCAGTGTTTTTCTTTGTAGAAGTTATCAATTTGTTACTAAAGTTTGAATTATCTTTAACACTATTTGCTGCATCTAAAGATATTTCAATTTGTTTATTTTCGACATTTGGTATTACAGTTTGCTCATTATTAATTTGAAAATCAGTCGCAATTTTATCTTTACTGACAATAGTATTTGTACCTAAAGACGTTTGCACTTCTCTGTCAGTATTTACTTTTAATTGAACATCATTGGTCTTCTTTTTAATAACAATGTTTGTTAAAGTATTACCAATTTTTATGGATATTTCAATATCATCATTACTACTGGACCCCAAATCTGTGTTATCAATGTTAATGGTTTGAATATTACTTTGTTCAGGTTGTTTAGGGCATAAAGTGCTTTTTTTTATATATGACATTTTCTGTGTCTGATTTTGGACATAGTTATCAGCGGCATTGTCCTTGTGTATAGCATTCTGCATATATGGTGGATTATCCTGCGAATCATTTTGTTTTGTTCCAAGAACTTCATTATTGTTATTATTATTGTTTTCTGACACGGATTGTTCTTTATTAATGCTACTTATTGCCACTGTTTTCTCATTAATTTTGTCATTATCTTTGTTTGATGATTCGTCAATAGTAGGGGTGTTATTTTCTTTATCACTTACTTTATGTTGTATTTCATTATTTGGTTTATTGATTGTATGTTGGGTTTTCTTACACATTTCGATAGATACATTTAGTTTGTTTCTTTTTATTTTGTTTAATTTACTGAATTCCTTTCTCATCCTTTTAACATTATTCCAATTTTGTTTAGCCTTACTAGATTTTTTATCAGTTTCTAAGCTGGAATTTTTTGAACTTTGTTTTTCTAATGACGTATCCGGAGCTTTGAATGCTGATTCACTATTATTGGTTTCTCTTTTCCTAGAACTTCTCCGAGGTTTGTCCATAGTGTACTCACTATCTTCATATAATTCAATAATTGTTTTATCTATAGGCATTGCATTGTCTTTTTTTGTGTTAATATCACCTGTATCTGGCAATTC
Organism: Elophila nymphaeata; assembly: GCA_955850985.1. Taxonomy (NCBI): domain Eukaryota; kingdom Metazoa; phylum Arthropoda; class Insecta; order Lepidoptera; family Crambidae; genus Elophila; species Elophila nymphaeata. The sequence continues at coordinate 7,597,885 of OY039075.1, forward strand.
TTCAATTTTATCCCAGTCTTCTTGTGGTTGTTGAACATATACCAATTTTTCTGGACTTGTACTTTTTTTTGTACTTGTATGGATTTGTACTTTGCTGGAGGACAGTGTTATCGGGTTTATTACATCCTGGGTGCAAGGTTCAGAACTAAGTGGAGGTGCTGAAAATTGATTCTGAGAACTTGCTAGCCAATCCTTAACATTTTTTATTGGATCATTAGATGATTCTGTTGCAATGCTAGGTACATCAAGTACAAATTCATCCACTGAAATCAAAAAAGTGTTCTTTCATTACCTAAAATAAGGACACATTATTTCTAAATGATTAGACATTTGAAATATTTAATAATTTTACTCCAGAATCCCTAATATTTAGACCTGTAACTTTGTATTTTGATCTAATATATTGATCAAGTAGATATTTTACAATAGATTATGAACCGACTTATAAAACTATTACCGAAAAAAATAACCTATATAAATATTTTGGTGATATTTTCGTGGTTAAAGGAGTGTGACTGGTGGGACAGCCAAAAATACCTCACCTCCGCCTTCTTCACTGTCAATCGAGATTTTAGCCCAAATACAATACATAGCCAGATGTCTTTTACTATACTATGAAAATGATTAAATAGACTACAACAGAAACTAAAAATTAGCACCAAATTAAATTTCTACAAGAAAATATAGAAAGTAGAAATTGTGACTGGTGGGACATCGTGTTGTGACTGGTGGGACAAGTACGAAATTGCCAAAAAAATTTACTCCTTTTTATGTCATATTTGGAATATTTAATTAATTATGAATCTAATATTATAGCGAATTAACAATTATTATCAAAATCTTTGAAGAAATCAACATAGTACTTTCTTATACCAGCTTTCAGTCATTTTCTTAAATGATATGTATGACCAACTTCTTTGTCTTATCCGTAATGGCTATAGTGTTAACCGTTTTATTAATTAGATGAATAGCCTCCGTCGGTATTGGTACAGCTGATTTTTTGGTTGGGCTTGTAGTAAGAGCTTTTTTTAATTTTAGCAGTCTAATTAGTTTCACATAAAGCTTTACCCTTATCTCGTCTTTTTGGATCATATATTTTTTTTGTTATCTAGAGCAGTCTGCCACTACTTTCATCAATTTTCAAATATGCTCTAGATTTCATTTTTCGCTCAGCAGAATTCATCTTAAAAGCAGAAAAAGCTATCACAACTCACAAAAAAGCATAGAAACAGGCTAGAAATGTTTAGAACAGTCCATAACAAGTTTTACAAAAATGTCCCACCAGTCACAGTGACTGGTGGGACAAAAATGAAAACCACCTCTTTCCCACCCTTTAACACATTGCACCAGAAAAATATGCTAAATAGTTTAACAATTAGTCAATTCTTACTTTCCAGCAAGCTCCTTTTCAGTAAAACGCATTTTGAGGCTAGAAATACAACTTTTGTATGTTTTCCTGTGACTGGTGGGACATGCTACATGCTCTTTGTATTTATAGGTTTTAGAGTAAAATTGTTACCTTTTCTGCTGCATTTTTAGTCCAAATTAAAATTCAAGAAATACTTATCACTCTCCGATGCTGTTTGCTAGAAAATGTTGATCAAAATGTCCAAAAACAGTATTGCCAATATGGTGCAAATAAATCCTATGACCTGTTCACAATAAACAACTACTTGTCATAGTAAAAAAAATACTTAATCTTGTTTTTTTCTAACTAATTTGTACAGATCATGTAAATTTAACTAATATACATTGCGTTAAGAATAAATTGGTTATAATCATATCAATTTAAGAAAATAACTCCTTTTCCCATTTCCCGTGGAATGCCCCTTATTGACTTTAAATTACTTTTACCCTATTGTAAAAGTAATTTAATTTAAGCATGCTCATAATCCCAAAAGGGGTTGAACAGAGGCTTACATAATATTTGGTTATATATAAAACCACATCTGCCCATATGGGTCATGTAGTGACTCAAAATAATGACAGGTTGCCAGCCTGCCTCCTACATAAAAGAGGATTCAAACCCAAAAAGTAACAAACTTTCAGTGAACCAACAGACAAAAGCCAACAATTTGGACAGATAGCTCAGTTGGAGTTACAAAGACAATCTTTTTCAGGATCTTATCAGACTTTTTGTACAATAATAATTGCCTAGCTATAGATTAGCTAGAAAAAGTGTATGTACAGTCAACAGCACTTCAGGCTTGATAAAACTGTCAAATTTATCCAAACGATTTTCAACCTAAGACTATTCAATATAAAGTAACAAATCTTCAAAAGCCCTGCCACCATTTCGGGACGAAATAATTATTTCACTTGAATAATTATTATTATGCTGAGATAGAAAAGAAATAGCGAAAGAAACTCCACAGCTTCTTCTCTTCTTCTTAAATTCCTGTTATCCTCGGATGTAGGGCTCGATGGTCAGCTATCCATGCTTTCCGATCCTGTGCAGCTGTACACGACTGTTGCCACGACATCCCCAGTGGTCGTAGCTCACAGTCTACTGAGCGTCACCAGGTCTCCTTGGGACGACCCCTCTTTCGTATACCAGTGATACAGCAGGTGAGAGCTTGTTGTGGAGGATGATTCTCGGGTCTCCTCAGGACATGACCAATCCACCCCCATTTACGTATGCGATGTTCATCCTCTATACTGGACTGACCACACAGCCTCCAGAGCTCACTGTTTGTAATTGTTTTGTGTGTGGTGAGTGGAGTTATCATCGTAAAAATTCACTCTCATAATTTTTCTCTAACATGTTAAAAGAAGTATAACTTCAAAAAAAAACAATTTGTATTTAATAAAGACAAACATAGACCATAAATTTTATAAAATGTTTTCATTCAATTTCAAAATCATTTGTTTATTATTACTAACTTCAGAAGGCGACACAAAATATGTCCAAGAATGTTGAAGCTGAAATTGATACCTACCAAATTAAATAGAAAACAAAAATCATGAAAAAATATCCTGTCATGGGTAAGGCCAATAAACGAAATTTGAATACATACATTTTATGTTGAATAGTTTCTCAAATTCTTCACCTAGACTTTGAATATGTACTGTGTGAGCTTGCATCGGTATATTTACTTTCAATGAACGTTTCTCTAGAGGAGCTGCGCAAGAAGGGCATGTGCGTCGCTGTCGCCAGCAAGTGCGACATAATGTGTGACCACAGGTAGCGGTTTCAGGAGCTACGAAATATTTGCAACTGAAATTGTACGAAAAAAAATATTTTTACTTTCAAATAAAGCGTAAAACAGAATAATAAATAATCAAAACATACCATTCTAAACATGTAACATGATCGACTAGTTGAGAAGTTAATTTTGTTAAAAGCAATAAATCTAATGCTTCAATATTCATTTTGACCACTAAGACACGACCAATCAATTAATTGTAATTCATATTTCTTAGCTTCTCGAACATTACAATATTGAATATGGTTTTGTTAACCTTTTCTGAAACAACAATTGTTAAATGTAAAGTTTCAATGGTTGAATATATGCAACAGCCTATATTATTAAATGTAAAGAGAATTGAAACTCATCTGTAATTAAACTTGTATTAAATACTTACTTTTATGTTGTTTATAAACTAAATTAAAGAATCCAAAGCTGTAAAACAACAAATAAAATCCCGCGATCCCGCGAACTTCATTAATTTACGTCAGAGTGACGTTTAGTTGCTTGTTTTTTTTGTTGTTGTTTTAAATTTGCCAATTGCCAGAGGCAACAAATCCGAACTGCCATACTGTGTGTATGTATGTGTACCACGAAGGTATAATTCGCCAAGAAATTCTAAGATACAATATCCTTTAGAGCTATTAATACTTGTTTTAAAGTGATTTTTATCAAAAGCTGTCGACTTTATTTATGAAGATAGTATTTCTATGTCATTGGTTAGTTCTTTCTAATGTGAGCATCGTGAGAAAGATTTTTGATTCGATATATCCAATGAATTAGGAATATCAAGATCGTTTCGGAGTGGACTTTGTGCAGTTAAGTGGTGTTGTTGGCAGGTGTCTTTGAATGCGTATATTTAACTCTATGTTGAATGCATCCGTTTTGTAAAATAATATCACTTCTTATCACTTATAATTTTCTATAGGTACACAACTTAGATTATCTAACTCGTAGAAACTCGTAGAAGTGTACACTTCTCTGTCTAGGATCTAATGGCTATTTTTAAACGACTTTGCTAGTCTGATTCGTGCAGGAGTTATGAGTTAACAATATTTTATGTTTCAGTTCAGGGAGGATGTTTGGCACTTAGAATTTATGTTTCTGATTGTATAAAGTTTTGAAATAGCCCCCTGAATGACATATACAAAAATCAGATTTCAGAATTTATGTGAAGTGAGTCTGATTTTTACTCATCGTTAGCACCTGTAGGTCTATTCCCTAACTTTTTTTGACAGATGAAAGTGATGATCACTGAGTGATTTACATATCCATTGCCGTTTTACACTTCACGCTATTATGGTACTTGTCATGTAAAAACAGCAATGGATACGCAAATGACTCAGTGATCATCACTTTCAACTGTCAAATAAAGTTAGCGAATAGCCCCCCTGGATATCTTTTGTTTTGCCATCTGACTAACTTAGCAAGTATGCGTATGTTCAACGCACAGAGAAACACTACTCTATTGCACACATTTCATCTTTAAGAAAATAAATATTCTAAGATATTCTAAGACAGAAAACTGAAGACTTGGTTGTATGGACTAGATCCCTTTGCCGTCCCATAATAAGAAAAAAATTCTCACCTGTCAAAAAATTTGTCAAAAAGGGGTGCCGAACGAGTCTCGTTCATAAAAATTTATGAATTAAAAGTTTTAGGAGACAAACGCTAATCAATAAGTAAGTTCGTCTCAAAGTAATTAATTATATAATATTGTTAAAATGTTTTTATAATAAAATTTAGTTGTTTTTTATCGGTAACCATTATTACATAATCTGTACATCTGCCCTTATTTTACATAAAATTATATTATTCCATAGATAAAGGAATTGTACTATTCATAAAATTTTATATATTTTAATAATATTAGATTATCATTCACTCAATAATTGTTGAGGGGTATAATAGGTTTATAACCTTTATGTAGGTAGACTTGAAGTAAGATTTTAGTTTGGTTTTGGGCTTGTAAATTTTGAGAATAAACACTTTACTATCGATTAAAACCACATTTCCTTAGATCAAGTAGATTATAATGAGTCAATAATATTGCCATCAATTTTGTTACAATTTACTGTGTTTATTTTGGCCTTTTATTTATATAAACTCTCTGTTTGGCTTTTATGTTTAATTTTGTTTCGTGGCAATCTTATATCATTTGTTATACAGGATATTATTGGAATTCAAGTGAGTATTTACTATTATGTTTTGGTTGTAGAATGGCTATGGCACTCCGTAATTTGTTCCGCAACTCAGTGAAAAGAGTACAGTTACGCAGCTTTGCTACTGAAGCTCCTAAGGAAGGTGAAATGGCTCTTACTTTTGCTGCTGGTAACAAGGTATGATGTGGTGATTGATCTCCTTGTTATGTTAAAGTAGATAATGTATAAAACGCAAGCAAATTAAGGAATATAAATTAATTTTTGGTAAGAGCTTCTTTTTGGAGTAATGGAAATCCAAATTCATTCTCTTCTCAAGTACAAACGGCATTAAAACGTTGCTTTCTCCAAAGTTTCAGTTAATTTATCTGCAAGGATGGTAGACTCAATTTAGTTCAACACAACCTGTTGTTGATGAGTAGGTAATGATGCTGTACTTAATTTGAATTTGGTGTGTTAGTGATGTAGGGTTTTAGGCAATGTTTCTAGCAATTAAGCTACCAAAAATTTAAGTTGGGACTGCAAATTATTTCAATACATTGCTAAGGTCATACCTAATTTGTTTTCACTTGATCTTATGTAAAAACATTCTTTTATTGTTTTAACTAAAGTAGTTTTATTAACTGTACAGTTTCTACTTTATTTTTAGCTGAATTTCTATTATTTCATAGAGTAAGGGATTGAATTTAGAAGCACACTCCATCTTGTATCCCCTATTCAGCACTACATTAAATATTAATTTTTAATCTTTCTATGCCCAGGTCTTTTATAACAAGCAAGTGGTAAAGCAGATTGACGTGCCATCACTAAGTGGAGCATTTGGTATTTTACCCAAGCATGTTCCCACACTTGGTAAGTGATTGTAGAATTATAAATGCATTATTGAAATAAACAATAAAAAATTACTACTATTTTAATACTTTTAAGAAACTATCACTTCTGTATTGGCGGGACTTCATTTGACTAAATAATTATTTGTCTAAATATTGTAATGTTTAGCTGTAGATAGTCTATTTGATTATATGTGCACAAATACAATTTGCACGCAAATATTAAACATGCATTTCTGACCATTTGTCGGTTTTTGGTTGCACATCAAAGGCATCAAATATGGCTTTTTATAAATATCCTTCTTTGCCAATATGTGGTTCATTTAGGGATCTACTTACAAATAACACCAGATCCGGCTAGAATTATTTCAATAAATTTTCAACCTTATTCTATGATAATAAGTAAGACCGTTTGTTCTGCAATTAAGTATTGTTCTAAGATAAAGGTTTTTTTTGTGTGGTATTAATAAATATTCTTTTATTATAATTGTTTTAGCTGTTCTGCGCCCTGGAGTTGTCACAGTCTATGAGAATGATGGCAAACTAAACAAGATATTTGTCTCTTCCGGCACTATCACTGTTAATGATGATTCATCAGTTCAGGTAATCAATTATCATAAGATAATTAATCTATTAAAAACTTAAAATTTAAAATAACTATATTATTTTACCGACTGTAATGTGAATGAGCTTACATACAAATAAAGTAGGTAATGAAGTATTCATTAATGTAATCCCAAAAGTTGTTTCTATTGTAGGACCTTGTACTCAATAATGTGCTTGTGACGTCATAAATCACTTGTTAGATACTAACAATTTGTGCGACATGAATACATTGCACTCATATAATAGATAGCAACTAACTTTGCACATTTATTTATTTTAATCTCTATTTAGAACAAATTTAAAAAATTCAAATAACACATAGGGGGGAGGGGGGGAGGGGGGTCCTACAATGGTGCACAACCACCTCTACACCGTTTGAGGTTGAGTTCAGCAACATTTGTGGACTCCACAGCAATCTCAATGCTGTTCACCACAATCTAGAGACAGCACGACCTGCATTGTTGTTTCTCACGGAGATGCAAGTACTCCAAAATCCGCCTGCTGACACAAGCTACCTTAACTATCCCAGCTACACGCTTGAAGAGTCCTTCAAAGCGAAAGCCGAAGTATGCTTGTGCTTGTATGTTCGGGCGGATGTTTGCTGTAGCCGTTTGAGCTGCCTGGAAGACCCGTCCTTTTCCGTGCGTCCGTTTCCACACGTGGACTGGTCTTGTGGTTAATTTCCTCCAATTTCCTCCAAAACTGACCATGCAGGGATCTCTGCTCATGCATTCGCTCGCACGCACCACTTTTCACAACTTGTTGATCAGCCCACCAGGATCCCAGACATTGCAAGTCAAGTGCCCTCTTTGCTGGACCTTCTGCTCACGGCCCATCCGGAGGGATATCAGGTAGAGATCCGAGCCCCTCTAGGTTCATCTGACCACTGCCTGATATCCTCCAAAGTGCCGCAGGCCAAGCTTCCGCAACCGGCGGTTGCTAAACGCCGGCTCTGGCATTATGGGTCTGCAGATTGGGATGGTATGCGCGACTACTTTGCATCTATCCCTTGGAAGCAACGCTGCTTTAGTAAGAACGATACATCAGCTTGCGCCGCTGCCATTACTGAGGAGATTGTATTGGGTATGGAATACTACATTCTACATTCCAGTCTCAGTAAGGGCAGACGTAACCTCTGGTTCAACCGCTGATGCTGTTTCACAGAAACAGACAGCGTATCGCGCTTGGTTCAGGGGTCGGGCTCTTAAAGCTCCTGACGTCGAATCACTGAAAGAGCCTACAATAAGGCTACCGAGTCCTGCAAAAAGGCCTACATAAGAGCAGATGCCCAGCGCGTCGAACGCATTGGCTACGAATTAGTAACGCATCCTACGGGCTCCCGTAGCTACTTGCGTATGGCCAAAGCCGTACAAAGTAAGCCCTCACTGCCACCCCTGAGATGTCCAGATGGGTCATTAGCTCACAAGCCGCAGAAGAAAGCTAATCTTCTGGCAAGACTCTTTGCGGTTAATTCCCAACTCGATGATTACAATGCACTGGCACCTTCACTACCTCATTGTGGCTCCACGATGCCTGAGGTTAAAATTAGGCAGCGTGAAGTTCGTGCGGAACTGCAATCACTCGACGATCGGAAAGGTAGTGGGACTAATCCCGAGGGTTGTTCTTAAAAAATGTGCGTTGGAGCTGTCTCCCGTACTTACGCACCTATACCAGCTCTTATACTCTACTGGACATGTGCCGGAGAATTGGAGAGAGGCTAATGTGGAGTCTGTCTGTACTTAAAAAATCCGGAGTGGTCTCCTCTTGACTTTCTCGTATACCGGAAACGACTCAAAAGTTAATAGAAACCTTATATTTTGATGTCATACATGCATGTTAAATTTGGTTGCAATAAGTTAAAGCATACTCGAGTTATCGTGTTAACGCACAGACACACACCGTCATAATTCCAAAAATTATATTTTTAGACTCAGGGAGGTCCAATACGTATAAATCCGTCAAAATCTCGAGGTCGAATTTATTTACGATTACAAGACTTCCTCTATACTACGTATGCGAGAAAGTAAAAAGGGGACCGCTCAGACCCGGCCAATAGCAATCACTTCAGTACTATGCAAAGTTATGGAAAGGATCCTTAACCACCTGATCCGTTATCTAGAAGATCACTCACTGATCAACGATCGACAGTATGGCTTTAGGCCGAAACGATCGACGGGTGACCTTCTAGCGACATGACGCATGTCTGGGGTGAAGCTATGGACAAGCGTGGCAAGTCACTGGCTATCATCCTTGACAACGCTTGACATGGTCTGGCACAAAAGTCTTCTCTCCAAGCTTCCGACGTGTGGACTGCCTGTTCAGCTCTGTACCTGGGTGGCCGGCTTCCTGCATGAGCGAAGAATTAGTGTCCTCTCCGATGGATGCAGTTCGCGGTTCATGTCAGTGAATGCCGGAGTTTCCCAGGGATCCGTTTTATCTTCTACACTGTTTCTTCTGCATATCAATGAAATGATTCCCCTTGGGAACGTCCATTGCTAAGTACATGCGGGCTACTTCGGACACGCAAAGGCTGGACGAGCAGAAACCATGGAGAGTCGTGAGAATTTTATCATTGAACTCAACCGAGAGCTCGACCTTGTTTCTGAATGGGGTACATCAAATCTGGTTGAGTTCAATGCCAAGAAAACTAGGTGTGCGCGTTTACGGCTAAAACGTCGCCCCTTTCCCTCCCCTCTCTCCAGGGCACAACACTAACGCTACAGAGCAATATCACCTTGCTCGGTAGGTTTGCAGCTACTTGAATCCGCAGGACTACATCGGAAACTCGGAGTCCTGAACAAGGTGCGGCGTTTTTTCACGCCAAATCAACTGTGCTTTCTATACAAGACGCAAGTACGGTCCTACGTAGAGTATTGCTCGCACCTGTGGGATAGCGCTGCCAAAAATACTCGATGCTTTGGATAGGTTGCAGCGTCGCGTGGCCCGCATCATCGGCGACGAAGAGGTGGCTAAACATCTTGAGCCTCTCCAATTGCGTCGCAGTGTTGCGTCATTGAGCGTATTCTACCGTCTGTACCACGGATAGTGTTCTGAGGAGCTTTTTTCCCTAATCCCACCATCTCCCTTCCTTTTAAGGACTACGCGTACCGGTCTACGTTGTCACCGACAAACTGTGGCTACCATTCCTACGCGAACTAAGAAATTTACCAACTCGTTTCTTTGTCGCACAATCAAGCAAACGTGTTCCCTCCTTCCTACAATCCTGGGTCATTCAAAAGAGGCGTGAAGAAGCACCTTGCTGGTCGTCAAGGCGAGGGTGGCTAGCGCGGCGGTTTATCTCTCGCACCAGCTATCTTCGCATTTGGACTCCACTTCTTCTTACATCAGGTGGAATGGAGTCATTTGTTTGATCTTTTTTTTCTTTAAAAAAATAATAAGTAATTCAAGAACGTTACCCGAGAGTATATAAGGTGTGCTCGTACGTTGGAGTCCTTTAGAAATCAAGTTCGGGGTCATTTCTTATCCAGTAATGCCTAGTTGTGTAATTTTGTATACAACTATTTTCATCCTACTTATTGGTTACATAAGCTTGTATAGTTTTGTTTTTGTTGTTAGTGTAATTTAGTTATTTAAGTAAATCCTCTATTCTTGCACCCATACCCTGTATTCCGTCTCTGTATTATCCTTTAGCCCAAGGTTGCCTGGTGATTGCTTTTCAGCAATAAGTCCGCCTACTTTGTACATCTCTTCTGCTATTTTTTGTATTGTATGTGCTTCTTTTCTTGTGTGCAATAAAAGAGTATTATTATTATTTCTTATTTATTGCTTCTCTCATTACTGAGGTTAAATTAATTTCTACGCGGGTTGGTACCAAGCGAAATATTTACTATTATTTGATTGTGTCTGTGTTGGGTGTCTGTAAATGATTGCTATTTATGTTATATGTGAAGTTGATAGAAATTATTATATTGTTATTATATTTATTTATTTCTTATCAAGTTTAGGCGTGAAAGAGTAACAGACAGATAGACAGAGTTACTTTCGCATTTATAATATTAGTAGGGAAATAGGGATTTAATAATGTATTCTTGCTAATACATTGCAATAAATTGTTTTATCTTTTTCTATTTATTAAGAAAAAGAGATGACATATTTTTTGCTTGTGGTCACATGTTTTCAACTCCCATTTTGTTACAGGTTTTGGCAGAAGAAGCACACCCTCTAGAGAACATAGACAGAAGTGCGGCACAAGAAGCACTCAGCAAGGCTCAGTCGGAATTCAATTCAGCTGCTAACGACAGGGTAAATTGCATAGATTTATAATTGGCAATAGGTCGACTAGGGTGAGACCAAAAAATCGGGTGTGGTATCTCCTCGACTTTCTCGTATATCGGAAACAACTCAAAAGTTAATAGAAACCTTATATTTTGATGTCATACATGCATGTTAAATTTTGGTCACCCATCCGAGTACCGACCGCGCACTTGGTTGCTTAACTTTCGTGATCGACGACTCAAAAGTTGATAGAAACCTTATATTTTGATGTCATACACGTATTTTAAATTTGGTTGCAATAAGTTAAAGCATGCTCGAGCTATCGTACCAACGCACAGACACACACACAGACATAATTAAAAAAAAATTTTTTTTTGGACTCAGAGCTTGAGTCCAAAACGTGTAAATCGGTCAAAATCTCGAGGTCGAATTTTTTGACGATTACAAGACTTCCTCTATACTACGTACGAGAAAGTAAAAATGAACCAATGTGTGCGTAATGCGCATGTGCACGTGAAATATAGTAATTCAGTCTGACATTTGCTGTCTTTTCTACGTGACTGACAGGCTGACTTACGCCGTCTGCGTGGTCTCGTCTATCTATCTCGTTCTAATCTAATCTACGTGTTAGTATGTTCCTTTTCTTTCCCATTGCCGATCTACAGTTTCCTATATCTATGATTATAATATACTTACCCCTCCGTGGGGTTTACCCATCGGAATTAGATCCAAAAGTTCCTGGTTCGATCCCCAGGAACTACAAATTGTGCGCGCTTTGGTTGGTGGTAGGAATTGTTAAGTCCGCCTGGCTATCAATAAAAAAACATAGTCAAATTGAGAACCTCCTCCTTTTCTGAAGTCGGTTAAAAATCACCCCCTCAGGTTAGGCTCTCTAGGCAGTGTGCAGTAGTGCAGTTCCAATAATTGCACTCCTACTGCAAGCCAACCGCACGGTCGGTGTGCAGTCGACGCACAGTCCTAATGGCATCAAAATTGACTTTCATAAGTGTACAATTTGTACCTAAATGAATAAAGTAATTTTGAATTTGACTTTGAATGCAGTTGGACCAACTACGTTGAACTGCATCACTATATTAATTAAACCCACATTTCACAATTTCTCATTCTCTTGACTTTACAAGCACGAACGTTAAAAAAACAGTTGACGAAACTGTTTTTTTTTAACACAGTGGCAGAGCAAGACCTAAATTTGACGTGAGCAAGGTACACAGCGAGAGGGCTTTTCTAGTGTACTCCCATTTCCTCCCAGACATCTACTGTTTAACAAAAAAAAAAACTGACTAAGAGATATGAGCGTTGCCTATCATATGCCTCGCTCCTATCATGTACAAATTTCCTCGTATCCTACATGCCTTGAACTTTAAATGCAGTTCAGATGCAGTTGTTCCAACTTCATTAGGATTGCACACCGCACCGATCATGCAGATAGCTTGCAGTTAGCGAGCAGTTGTTGGAACTGCACACCAGCTGCAATTAGACAGTTGGAATGTAGTTGAAATACAGTCAGTCTGTCTAGAGTTTCACCGTTAGGCAAGATGAAGCTTGTTGGGACGGTCTCAGTGTAGTTGCGCTCACGTGCGCAGATCCCGAGAAGTCCCACAATAGCGCACTGGAGGCCAGGCCGGGGAGGATGTTTAGTGCGTATGGAGGGAACGCCTTTGCCTAGAGTTCCACATATCCCCTGCGGTTGGCACCATCCTGTAGGGGCGATGCGTAAATGCAGTTTACCTTACCGTCAAAAAAAAAGATAAGATGAATCTCAAGAACTTCCCCGTCGAGATTATAAAATACCTATTTTATTTCCAGGCCAAAGCTGAAGCCGTCATCGCCATAGAAGTCGCCGAAGAAATCGTGAAGGCAGCGTCAGCGTAAACATCAGGTCCACAGTTAGTGCTATACTGAACTATTTAATAACTCCATTATGTATAAATAAATTACGTATGTCTCGGTAGATCAAACTTTTGCTTTTATTATGCCCTTTGCGTGCCTTGGTATTCTGTGACTAAATAATCGGTCGCTTATTTTTAAAGAAACTGACCTTTTATGCTAATTGGCGTGGAAGTGATATCATAAATAGTATTATGGATATACAGTGCGCAATTTTGACCCGACTGACAAAGTGAGATCATAATTTGTTAGAAGTTAAATTAATTCAAAAACAGAGTAAAATCTATGTGGCTCAGGCTGTCTGGACAAACGTTCAAAATAGCTTACATTTAAGTAGGTCAATAGGGCATTTTATGTGACGGCTAACCACCCTTACTTCAGAAGAGGTGACGCTACAGAATCTTAGATAATCGATCGAAACCGTGTCCAGCCAGCTTGAAAAACTACTTTTCGCTGGTCTCTCAATCTCGCTAACGGAAGTGGTTTTGAAGACTTTTTGCATATCAACGGGCGTCACATAAATTTGTGACGGGCATCGAGCTAAAAGTTTTGTGATACGTACAGCGGTTTATTAGAAAAATGCAAAAATCTGTGTCCAGCCAGCTTGAATTTACGTATAAAACTTCTGGCTGGCACTTCTGAATCTCGATAACGGGAGCGTTTTCGAATATGGTTCCTTTTACTAACAAAATGTGACGCAAGTTGTGACGGTAATAACGTTTGATTTATGGCGTCACGTGTAATGGTTTACGAGAAATCAATTAAAAACTGGTGTCCAGCCAGCTTGAAGTTCAAGCTGGCTGGACACATGTATCTCCGCTGCCTGATGGTCTACGGCCTTCGAAATATGTTCAAGTTTTTGTGACGGGGACGATAATGATAATCTGAAGTTGTGACGGAGAAAGTTTACGTAGTTTCAAAGATATTGATCATTAAATTATTTTCATACAAACACTGCAATAGGGTTACCAATATTGTAGGTTTTATGTAGAAACAAGTATATTATTTTAAGGCTTTAATGAACGAAAATACGTGTATTGGTGATATTAATACCTACCTACTAATCTACATTTACAGTACCTACATATTTTAATCGATAGAAGACAAAAGCGTAGAGGTGTTGAAAGGGGGTAATTTTTTGCGATATTGATTATTTACGTGCAGATAACTACTCTTTTTAGTGGGTAAGTATTGGTGTTTTTCATGGTAAGCATAAATAATTAATGCTATTGCATAAATAATGCTATAGCAACACAGGATACAATGGTTTCTTTTTTCTTCTAAAAATTCTATGAAAAGTAAATACTTTCCGGCAAAGAGAGTCTAAAATATTTTAAGTATATTTAGTTATATTTTACTGTAAAAATATTTTTTAGGAAATATCTTGGTCACGAAAAGATACCTACTGAACAATTTCTGAACGTGCTCATACGCTGCCGCAGACCGACTTGGGTTCAATAGGTAGGTAGTTGATGTTGGTGTCGCCATCTGTTGCTTAAAGTTGGTACTACTAGGACAACTGTTCGAATCATAATTATGTTCTCTTCCTCTGAATCAGACTCTTTCATCACCCGCATGCTATACCGATTATGGCGCGCCCTACGACTAGGTACTTACTCTGAGTTTTCTCAAAAAAATGATAGTTAATATTTTCTCATTGAGGTGGGAAAAAAGAAAACAAATTAACGACGGTAAAGCATTTATTTTAATTAGGTAGGTACATACCTTATTTATTCTTTATTGCACAAAAAATAGTAGATGTGGGTACAAATCTTCATCCTAGCGAATACCCCAGTTGCATTACGAAAGCTTTCACTTGGAAGCCTGGCCCCTAATCGGAGAGTAAGTAGATAGGGTCGGACTTCGAAACGAGTCGCCTGAATCTGAGGAAACTGAATGTGTAGGGGGCTCAAGGAAGCTCCGTAAGATCACCCTAAAACAATTTCGGCTACCGGAGTTGCCTTTAAATATTTTTAATTAATTTTTAAAATTCGTATTTATTGTATTGTGATTGCGTGAAACAAAACGTAATTTCTATACTTTTTTAGGTTATGATAAGATTTTAAAACTTTTGAAGTACTAAAACGCGTGAAACGAAACGCCAATCCACTATTTTGATAATAGTTTTGACATTTCTGACAGCGTTAAATTGCGTCATTCCGTTGGTTGCTTTCGAGTTTTCGTGTCTAGTGTTTTATGCACCTACATGGCTGGGTGATAGGTAGGTTAGGGTTTTTTCATATATTTTGAGGTTAATTTTTTTATAAAAAAAAGTAAGCATTTCCGGCATTCGAAATTTACGAGGGGCGACTCCCACCCCCCTTCCTTCCTTCCCCCCACCCTCCTCTACCTCCAAAAAAGGAGACTTATTTCGAAATTCTTACCAGTAGATATACAATGGTGGACTTAATTAGGAAAGAAAACTATTCTGACAATCTGACTATTCAACTAGTAAAAACTAATGATGGGCAAAAAGTAACACAAAATAAAAATTTTGTTTATAAAAATCTAATTTTTTTTGAGGTCGGTGCCAACCTCAATATTTGTAATAAACGTTGTCACTTGTATTCGGGACCGACCTCTAAAAACATTTAGATTTTTATAAACAAAACTTTTATTTCTCCCGTTTTTAGTTTTGAAGGCGGTTTTTTTTATTTAATTTTTTTTTACTGCGGGAAAACCTATTCTCACGGAAAAAATCAAATACAATGCAGGTGTGGCCACAACCGGCCGATAAGTCGATTAAAAAGAAATCCTTTATTTGTGTAAAATTATGGTCACCTAACATTATTAATAGATGTTTGTATGGAAAAAATTATATGATTAATATCTTTGAAACTACGTAAACTTTCTCCGTCACAACTTCAGATTATCATTATCGTCCCCGTCACAAAAACTTGAACATATTTCGAAGGCCGTAGACCATCAGGCAGCGGAGATACATGTGTCCAGCCAGCTTGAACTTCAAGCTGGCTGGACACCAGTTTTTAATTGATTTCTCGTAAACCATTACACGTGACGCCATAAAACAAACGTTATTACCGTCACAACTTGCGTCACATTTTGTTAGTAAAAGGAACCATATTCGAAAACGCTCCCGTTATCGAGATTCAGAAGTGCCAGCCAGAAGTTTTATACGTAAATTCAAGCTGGCTGGACACAGATTTTTGCATTTTTCTAATAAACCGCTGTACGTATCACAAAACTTTTAGCTCGATGCCCGTCACAAATTTATGTGACGCCCGTTGATATGCAAAAAGTCTTCAAAACCACTTCCGTTAGCGAGATTGAGAGACCAGCGAAAAGTAGTTTTTCAAGCTGGCTGGACACGGTTTCGATCGATTATCTAAGATTCTGTAGCGTCACCTCTTCTGAAGTAAGGGTGGTTAGCCGTCACATAAAATGCCCTATTGACCTACTTAAATGTAAGCTATTTTGAAGATTTGTCCAGACAGCCTGAGCCACATTAAAATCTTTTTTAAATTATAAAATAAGGTACTTTAATTAAACCCAATTTCATTTGCTATTTACAAGTATCTTGAACTCATTACCAAATTGTAAGCTGTGGGGAGTTTTATTGTGCCGTTTCTTCTACACCAGCACAATTAATAATTATTTAAATAGAACACTTATTATTTCGTCCTAAAGCAGGGTTTATACGGGTGACCAAAGCCGCTTTTCGCCGCACGGCAAAAGTCGGACGCTAGTCTACTTTGGCGCTTGCGGCTTTAGCACAGTATACCAAGAACAGTAATACGTCTTCATACAAACTGGCCGCTATCCATTAGAATGTGTGCGTACTCGGCGCCGTGTACGCACGCACTGTGACGCACACATTGACATAAAAATATGGGGGCAAAAGGTGATCTCGCCGTCTCGGTGTGATCGCGTGTTTTTATGTCATTGCACATTCGCTCGCCGCTCGTTCCCGCCCGGCACATTTACGATAGCCCTACGTCAACGCAAGAGTAGGCTAATAACCCGTAGATAAACTACTGTTCCTGGTATACTGTGGCTTTAGTCACCTGCAGCTTAGTTAAATTGCCATTTAGACGTCCGCTTTTTGCCGCGCAACTAAAATCCTGCGGCTTTAGTCACCCGTAAAAACCCCTTAAACAGTACTGGGGTTTTGACGATCTTGTACTTAGCAAAGTCAATTCAAATGAAAGAAGTTATTTTATTTAATGAAGATCAGGATCGAGCTCTTGCCTATAGGTGTATAAAAATCTGGCAAGTGAGGCTTTAAAATAAAACAACATTTGTAATTGTATATAGTTGATGTTTGAATAGTTTATTCAACACAAATCAAAACACTTTGGTACAAACAGTTAGCTGCGTTTAGCAATGTCGTATCTCATTATGTGTAAATCCGCTTGCTACTCTTCGCAAACCAAACGCACATTAGTCAAGCGAAACCTAAATAAATCCTTTAATCCAAAATAACGCCCAATCATTTCGGCTCAATTCGGCGCACTTAATAAATCTTCGCTTATATCCATTGAATAGTTATAGCTATTATAATTTTGAATAGTTTTTTATAATTTAATTTGTTCTTTAATTTTTATCTAATTTAATCCGAATTCTAATTGGAAGGTTAAGAGAAGATTCTGTTGCTAGGAAGTCGCGAGAACCTAACTACAAGCCTACTTGCAAAGCTTACACGACGATGCACAACATATAATGGAAACATCTAGAAATCGACACGCGCGTGCCTTACACCTAATCGTTTGCATATTACTCTAGAAGGGTAAAATTACGATTATGATTAATAAAAATGCACCTTAATATTCTAGATTAATATTAAAAAGCATCAAATTCCATGTCCTGCTGTAGTTGTTTAAGTATTTTCGAAGATGTAAATTGTCCCATTAATATCGTAGGTAACTTCATCGTAATGGTACGGTTATAGTTTTGAAAGTGTACCTAACATTGATTAGATAATTAATTTCATATTATTATATCGAGTAACACATGTTACTAACTAGCTACAGATTATACAGTAGGTACTTTAAGAGTTGATTAATCATAATCACTAATAGAATCTTACATCTAGACTTAGTTTACGTAGGTAGTGTATGCGTAAACGCAAAGCGAAACAAAACATCACGTAATAGGACAAACTAAGGCGAAACTGACAAAAGCTTAATGAAAACTATAACATCAGTTTAAAAGGAAGCATCGTTACAACCCAAAGGTTGATTATTATAAAAATCCTAGAAATACACAAAATATAAATAACATTTATGTTAGTTTATCAAATACAAATAAAAATGGGGTAAAAATTACAAAATATCACATTATTACATGTTGAGCTTAATTTAAATATATTCACCAAAACACACCCACACCAGCGACTCGTTTAAATTAAGCTGAACAAATAAGATCAAATAAGGTTAACTATGTACCTACTGCTGCGGGCAGCAGTCATCTGTAGTAAATGAGAGAAGCGGGGCGGCGCGGGTAGTGACTATGTATATTGGATGGGACGCGCCATATATAACTATTAAGCAAATATTATGTAATATCAATTTGCAATATCTACCACAACCATAATTTTCCGATTTTACATGGTAACACTACGCAATGGCGCGTTTAATTTTCTAACAGGGCAAGGATGGTGCAGTGCCGCGATCTTCCGCCAATTTACTACAGGTAAGTTAGCCCCATCGGACTAAAGTGTTTATGGCACAAATGTGCGCGATTTAAATCTAAAAAAAGGAAATCCAGCCAACTAAGTTGGGATAAATTTAAAATAAAATGGCAACGCAAAATGCGACACACGGTCGTGAAAAAGGAAATGGTAGGTATTTGGCACTCGGTGAATTGACTTGCTGAACGCAATTCTGATTAAGCTGCTAAGAAACCGAGAGAGCGCTCAAATAAAATGCTAATTAGGAAATTATATGGAGCCGATGATTGCTTCAGCAAGACAATGTTCCGTAAAATGAAGACGAGAAATAAAGTGTAATGAGTGTGTGTCGCTGCGAGGTCGCGTCGCTGTTTACAGGTTACACTGCCACAGTATCGTAGGCTGTGAGTCCCCGCCCGTGGACTGCTTGCTGGGGGATTGGGGTGGTTGCTTCTGGTCTGAAATGGTTTTCCAACTCCTATTAGCTATTAATATCAACAATATTGTAAAATGAAATTCCAGGACGAAGAAACTACCAAAAATCTTTAGCGCAACTGTTATATACACTGCTAAAGTTGTAGCTCCAATGTTTAATGATTGGATTGTGAATTAAAAACTTTCTAGTTAAGAGCACGCGTAATGCTAAAATAAGTACGTGCCAGGGAGCTAATTTGGCTAAATAATGATATTGAGGCAACGTTACAATGGTTATAGGTACAGCCCGCCTAGCATGACCACCGAAACACGATAATTTTATTATGATATATAGCCATTTATCGCGTTGATCTATCAAAAAATATTGGATATAACCGCAATCTTGAAAATTTATCGAAATTGCGAACACGTATAAGCTTTATAAATGTTCGCAGTTTCGATAAAATTCCAAGTCGGCGGTTATATCCAATAATTTTTGACAGTTCAACGCGATAAAGGGCTATATCATAATTCGTGTTTCGGTGGTTATGCTAGGTAGGCAGGTGTCCAGGCGATGAAGGGAGGTTAGACACAAAAATAAAAAGAAAAGCACTCGTCTGATAAATAACCATTAATATTTTTATTGGTATTATTAAATGGAAAAGTATTTAACAAAGATTATGTATCTAAATGTCTTCCCTTACGCTGGAAGTAGGAACTCCTAAAATCTTGTCCGGAAATTGTTCCTAAACTGCTCTCGAAATCACCGCCTTTTCTGCCACGAAGTTATGCTTCAATTGAGTTCAAGTATCCCCACAAAAAAATATTACCACAATTTTGGTCGCGGAGTTTCTCCCGAGTTTCTTTCGAGAAAAACACGTGTTGAGAGACTCTATTTTTAACCTCAATCTACCGTACAATTGTCTGTTACTTTAAAAGTACATTTTCACTTGACATTGGCGAAATGCGATAAATAACGCGAAAGCCATTAAATAAAGAAGAAGAACTTTGGTCGCAATGGAAGCAGAATTATGGACAAGCAATGTTGCAGCGCGAGAAAAGACTTTAAGATAAGTAACATAATTTTTCCATTTAATAATCTTCAGTAACAATATTAAATAGTTAAAGTATAACAGATTGGTGCTTTTCTTTACAGGGGAGGGGTGGTGGGGGGTCTCCATTCCCTCGCCTGGACATTTGTAGATATTATGTAGGGTATGTAGTTATAATAACTCGTTAAATAGTGATTATGAATAATTCTCATGCTGAAACGTGTAAAATTAATATAATAAACAGCCTTAGACAAAGGTCTTTGCCATTCATAGCGAAAGAAAGTTTAGTGCACAGATTATAATGTTAGCCACATAAAGATTAATCACAAACAAAAAATAGAGGCGGGATTACATTTAAATATTTGAACTTTTTCACATACTTGACTTACTGTTTCCTGGAGTTCACGTATGCAGAACATAACACATGCTTAATTACGAGCATAGACTATTCATACAGAATGCATTAATAATTTCATATTTATTAAATCTATGGTACTCTCTAGCACACACACAAGGAATCGGCTATGTATGTATTAGTGGGCAACTTGGTGCTCAAGTTATTAGTGTCAGAAGGTGTTATTTTTAACTCGACTGTCAGAATATTATTGGTGTATTTAAAACTTAGAAAAATCATTAATCTTAAAAAAAAAAAATTTTTTGCATATGGCAACAGTTTTAGTTGCTTGCAACTTTATGTTTGGGTGTGAATGTGCGTGTGTGTTTGAGGCCTGGCTGAACTGACCTGTCAATGAGTTTCCTCATTTCCTCGCTGTGCAAGCCGTCCTTGGCAGTATGGGCCCTTACTGCAACAACACACAAGTCACGGGCCGCTCTACACTAGTCACGAGACCTGGAGCCGCCTGCCCCCTACACTTCCAACAATACCCACTTTTTCCAAAATATCGTGCTTAGAAGTATAGGTGTAATAATTTACAATATTGCATACATACTTCAATAAAATTCACATCTTACTGTATTTACTCACGTTGAATATTCAAAAGTACTAAGTCTGGTTACGATAGAGAACGTATTTTTGAATGCTTTTAAATTACATAACTTTAATAATTTATATTGTAAAACCTTAGTGTAAAACACCTAAACTCCATTAGCTGTTTGTTATTATTAGTTAGTGGGTATTATTAGAATATAACACGTACTAAATCTACAGAATCAATTCAAATAGAAAGAATTAGTTAACACAATCACGTCTAAGCACATAATCATAGATAACTTTTATTAGAAAAAAAATTAAATCCTAAAGTTATCACTCGTCAAAGTTTTATTTTATTTCTCAAATTAATACCATTTGTTTAAATTGAGATAATATAAAAAATAAAAATTTCCCGAGTGACAGTAGAGATATAGAAGAAGAAGTAGGTAATAGATAAAATAAATTTTGAAAAAATATAAATACAGTAAGCCAATTCCGTAACAGTGTAAAATAAGCCTTCAACGTTTTGAATTGTTATTTACTGACACTGAGAAATAATTAGGCATGCTGTCAGTGACAAAATGTTATTAACATAAATTAATTTTTAATTATAGCCAAAACAATTTTACCGTCTTCTGTTCAGGTGACACCCATGTGCGCATGGATCAATTTAAGTTAAAATTTAAACAATTTCTTTATTGTTAATTACAAAATACTTAACAAGAGTGAGGAAAAAAGTGAAAATGATTGGTCATACTTTTTAAGGTGATTTTTATATATTTTTGCTGCTTCGTGATAAGTGATGGTATCAAATATTGCATAATAAAATGAAATTCGTGAAATAGCAATTTAGAAACATTGAATTATTACTTAAGTTATATTAGAGTAGAGATCGCGTGGCTAATTTTTGCGCTATAGGTACACTGTACTATCAGGGTATTCCTAATCTTGACAGTTAATTTTTTTTCGTTTGAAGCAAGCCCATTTTGTTGACCCCGCCTTCTATTACTGTTGACCAATTGAAGACCCTATTTTGTTCTGTAAGTCATCTGGTTGCAAACTTGCAATTTATCTTAAAAATTCGCGATCCTTTGGATTAATCCGCTGTACCCTACCTCGTTTTAGTTGGACACAGCTAAATTCAATTCAATAAGTCAATGTTTTGCCCCAACCAAAACCAAATTCAATGTTTTGTCCAAACCAGTATTTTAGATCTTATTTTTTTATTGCACAATATTTGTAAATACAGCCTACCAAAAACGTTCTGCCAATTTTTCGCAAATGAAATGAACGATGATGAATATGCAAAAGCTTTGAAACTCAAAACGTGTGGCAACTGACAAAATATGATCGAAGCTGGCTTTGTGTGCGATGCGTATTCTGAATATAGGCTTGGAAGCTAAAACAATCCTTTTTCCAGTGATAAAAGAAGCGCGAGGGGCCAACGAACCAACTATCTCCAATAGTACATTTAATTTTATGACTTCAAAATTAGATCAATTTTGAATAATCTGAAACGTCCACAACCCTTTTAAAATCGTGTTAAATTGATTCAAAATCAAAATTAAAAGGCTTTAATTTAAATTGATTTTGGTACGTATTTTTAAATTATCAAAAATCATACCATACCACTGAAACCACTACTTTACATTGTAAGGTTTCGTTTTAAAATAGGTTTTAGCCTCTAGCCATTTTTAACTTAAACCCGATTTTAAAACAATGAAAGCTTGAGAACGAATGAACAGTCATTCACAGACGTGACCTTTGTAATTGTGGCCGTCTTCGATTTTTTAATAATATCTTATCTATGATTTAGAAGTTATAGAATTAAATCTATTGGTTGTCCGCTAGCTAGTCAGCTCGTGTCAGCCTCTTAATTAAACGTAGCTACGAAACTAAACAGACCAATTATATACAAGGCTTCAAATAAAATTTGATCACAGCGTTCTTTTTTGATCTGGTTAGAGGAAAAAAGTATGACATGGTGTAATGAACGAGGCCGAATTAGTGCCCCTGTCAGAAGAACTAAAAATTTTCATTACAAATATCTCTAAAAACTTCCAAAAATTGCAATGACCCGGATTGTGATAGATGGCGGGTTTCATTCCCGTCATAGGACAAGAATTTTTCTAGTGTTGTGCATTTTATATATTTTTTTTTAATAAATATATAAGAAAATAGCTATATCTCTAATACAGTTTTTTAAACCTTTAAATGATGCAGAAGAAAAAATTTTCAACCCTATTTGGGTTTATAAGGATTATGAAAATATGGTGGCAACATAATACATAATATCTGCCATGACAAGACCAAGGGTTGACTAGATACCTATTCGATTTTATGCATCAGTATTCCGTTTCGAAATACGCTCTAATATGATAGCTAAGAATGTCTTTTTTAAAAAAACTGTTACTAGAGACTTTAAAAATCTAGTAACTGTTATTTTTAAAAATGAATTCTAAATAGTGGATTTGTTTTTTATTGAACGTCACCGGGGTATTTGGAGAAGGCGAGGACCTATTCAAACCACCCCGTTATCTAACCCAAGAGTATCTGCCGCGGGGGTCTGATTATTCTCTAGGGCGTTCGAGTCGGAAAGGAGCGGTGTGTCTGAAGATGGTCTGTAGGGAAATGACATGGATGAGTGAACGGTGAACGTTGATAGTGACGTCTTAAATGTTCCTTACCGGGATAGTTACGTGGCTGGTCGCATTCGGCTTCGGAGATCTCGTTGGAGTCCTTGCTCTCGTTGAAGGAGGAGGAGCAGTTGTTGTCATTGTTGGCGTTGCGGGGAGGCGGTGGGGGAGGCTCGGGGGATCCGCCGCATTTGCGAGTTCCTAAAAGAAAGTCCAAATCATATTTCTTTCATGACTTGCTGTTGGCCGCTGGCTTTTACAACGTTTCGAGATTTTGACGTGACAACGTCTTATAATTCGATAGAGCCGGCTGCACGCACGAAAAAACATGACGTCATGCGGCGTTACCTCGCTCTGAATCTAATTCTCTAATTTGAATTTGGAATTATGTTCTTTAAAATTTAAACTTTCAATGATACCAAAACCAGCCAGATACAAATAGTATAGCCAAAGAGATTTTATTACAAGTTTATTCATACTATAATGCGAAATCTATTAAACAAATGAAATTAAATTTTTCTTTTGAAAAATGCTACCATTCCATCAGTATTTTCTTAAGACGTTGTCACGTTCAACTATCGTCAGTAAACCGACTTTACAGACAACCAATTTTTTAATAAGGAGATTACCTTGGTGAATTTTATATCACACCGTTGGGTTTCCAATCTACCAATCACAGATGATCTCTATGTTAATACGCACCAATGCTGGGTCTGGAGCCGTAGTGGTCGGAGTAGGGCGTGCCGTAAGCGCCGGCGTACTGCTCGTCCTCGGGCGCGCAGCACGCGGGCTCGTCGTACTCGGGCCCGCACGCGTACATCGGCCGCGAGTAGCGGGCGCGCTGATCATAAAGAATTCTCATTATCACCAGCTTCTATACGTTGCACCATTTCTGCCTAACGAATTAGGCCTTAATCATTTTTTTTTTTTCAATTTCGATAATTTTTTAGAAAAGTAAGGCTACGTTTTCATTTTTAAAAAATTGGGAGTGGTCTCCCCTTGACTTTCTCGTGCACCAAAAACGACTCAAAAGTTGATAGAAATCTTATATTTTGATGTCATACATGCATGTTAAATTTTGGTCACCCATCCGAGTACCGACCAGGCACTTGGTTGCTTAATTTTCGTGATCGACGACTCAAAAGTTGATAGAAACCTTATATTTAGATGTCATACACGCATGTTAAAACATACTCGAGTTATCGTGCTAACGCACAGACACACACACAGACATAATTCCAAAAAAAATATTTTTGGACTCAGGGAGGTCCAAAACGTGTAAATCCGTCAAAATCTCGAGGTTGAATTTTTTGACGATTACAAGACTTCCTCTATACCTACTACGTACGAGAAAGTAAAAATGCAATCTTAGCGATATTGTCTTTGAGGAACTCTACAACAATCCTTAAATTCTAAGTCAAGTAAGCAACATATTTGTTTGTATACACTTGTGCAATACTCACGTATTGGTCCTCTTCGGCGCATGTAGCAGGGTCGTCATACTCGGGGGCGGTGGAATAAATGGCGCTCTGTCCTCCCTGGGAGTTCTTGCGGGCGTAGCGGCTGTTAGCGCGGGGCTGAAATATTATGAAAATAAAATGTAATTTCTTCTCAAAATCGTCTAGAACAAGTGTATAGTGTCGTGTACTGTAGGTTTCTTACTTTTGTCAAGAAAACTTTTTAAGAAGGCGATGAGCTTGAATTGTACTCGAGACTCTAGAGCTATTATTCTGTACTTAGACTCTAATTTTTCCCTACACTCTCTATTCGCTGACTTTTTTTGACAGATGAAAGTGATTATCACCGGTGAATTACATATTCATTGCTGTTTTTACACGACAAGTGCAATAATAGCGTCGTGTAAACCAGCAATGGATAGGTACCTATGTAATTCTCTCTGTTTTAATTCACTCGGCTTTGTCTACGGTCATTTTACACCTCAGACCAATAAAATTATTGGTCTGAGTTTTACACCCTGTATACTTACCATGCTCTGAGATCCAGCTCGGGAGTGGGCCGGGTGGTGCGGGTGAGGGTGGGCCAAGGTGCCGGCGTGCGCGGGGTGGTGATGTGGGAAAGCCAATGCCTTGCTCGGGTCCATCTCCTCGCGGAATCCTAGCAGGTGGAACGTTGCGTACGGGCAGATCTCATCCTCCATACCTGTGCAGATTAGAACACACAGTTAGATACCTACTTACTTGTATCTCTGCGTTTGCGTCATTTTCTTGCGGACTTCTGAATCATTACATGTCTTGGATAGGAATAATACCTACTCGTAAGTATATTCATGGAGATATGAAGTAAATCCGATATTTCTTTTCCTAAACTTATGATAACATTACATTGTTTAGCAGTTGACCACCTAATCCATTAAGCGATCATATACAGTTATTATTAAAATTATAAAGAAGTAAGTAAGTTACATGTTTGTTAGGTACTAAATCGGACAAAAACGGTTGAAATAGAAAAACTATAGATACTTAGTAAAGTATTTTACTTATATCGTACCTCGTAATGTTATGCGTTTGTTCAAAATTATCGTTTGTAAATAATTTCTTTTTTGGGCTTGGTTTGTAAGCTCACCGACTTATTTTAAAAGCTAAGCTAAACTTTTCCTTGGCCCATCCACACTTGGTCACATTTTTTTATGATTTGGAGTTGCTTGTAAAGCTGTTATCACTAGACCGTATATGGATATGGACGTGTGAATGTTGTTCATGTATAGAATGTGCCTACTGTTATTGTCTAATAGTTTTAATTACACAGTTTATATTACCTCCGCCAGACAAAACAGTACCCTTAGTAGGTATGAGTTTTGAAAGATTTCGAGCTCGATCAAACGATCGTCTCTTTTCATACATTGCCGCCGTGGTTGAGTGGTCAGTAACGCTGCCTACACATCGGGCGGTCCGGGTTCGAGTCCTGGTAGTGGCAAATGTTTGTGTGATGAACACGATCATTTGTTCATGAGTCATGGTGGTTTATATATTTATTTAAGTTTAAATATAAAAATATCTAGATTATTAAGTATATTAGTCCGTTATCTAGTATCCATAACACAAGTTCTTAAACATACTTAATTTGGGCTAGATAATTGGTGTGAGCGTAGAAATATATTATTATTATTATTGCCCACTAGCGCCTCTAGCGTAAACTATCAGAAACAGTGGGCAATGTATGAAAAGTGACGATAGGTTTGATCGAGCTCTTAATCTATCAAAACTCATACTAGGGTGCTAGAGTATTTACATTTTAGGAAAGCTAGAACGTTTGTTCAGCAGGTAGGATATTTTATACAGAATGTTTGGTACATAGGTTATGAAGCGGGCACCTACCCATGCCAACATAGACATATAAATATTATGGTGATATCAAAAATTCCAAATTGTAAAAATATTTTTGTAATTTTTCATACATTTTGTTTTTCTGATCAAAGTATTAGTATAGAGAATTGATTTTTTTTTTTGCAATTTAAATTTTTTGATATCGCCATAGTATTTATATAACTATGTTAGCATGGCTAGGTGACCGCTTGATATGCCATAAACCGCTCTTTATGCCTATTCTTAAAATAGGTACTATAAACACAGCCTTCGTTAATTACACATGGTTATTTAATCAAATAGTTACTTTGTTGCATTCCAGCGTTTGGTTAGTACAATTAGGTATTAAAGTTGAGATGCGTTTTCTTGTTTCTGTAAATAATTTTTATTACCAAACTTAAAATTAGGTACAATCATAAATGAACAAGTTAATAACTTATAGAAAATACAAAGGCAAAATAAAAAGAAAGGATTGTTAAAAAAAAGCATTATGTTAAAGAAATACTCACTCACAGCAGACTCTGTTAGTAGGTTGTCATTGGCACCAGTATGTTATAAACTAAAAGGAGTTACTAGACACTATCAATTTGAGTAACTTTGAATTTCTGTGTAGCTAATTAAGAAAAATTTAAAGTGGTAATTATATTACATTTAAATTTAAAGTTATCTAAGTTGATTGTATCTGTCTACTTGTAAGACCATGATATATGGAAACCCAATAATAATTAATGTCATAATTTTGATAAATAATAAGGCCCGCGCACACGAGGGACTTTTTCCGCGGCGAACTAAAATCTCAGCGAAGAATGACCGTTAAGATCTTCGTTATTTATGTTACTTATTTAAAAAAAAAACTATAATCACCACTGTACATACTACAGTAATATAGTGTTCATCTGATGCAAGGCTTATAAACCGTCTTATTTTCGAATCATTAGCAAACATCTATGACGTCAAAACACACATTAAATCGGTGACACCTCACGGCTCCTACAAACGCACCTTTTGTCACACGGTTGTGTGCAATCGTATCCACAGGTTGTTCCCTGTGGATACAATTTAGACCCACCTAAACGATATAAACGTGTTGAAACACTCCATGTGCAATGGTTTGTTTATCAGAAGTTAAGTAAAGCAAGTGCTATGAAAAGAAATATTCTAAGATTACGTTGTGTCGTAATTTAGTTGAAGTCCGTCGATATCCTCCGCTTTTTGTGAGGCTTTTTGTACGCGGTACTTTCAGTCTCTCGTATGCTATGCAGTTCTAAGAGTTCTGTATTGTCGGATAAAAAGTGGCGGACAAAAATCCCTCGTCTGCGCAGGCCTATAAGTATATAGGCCTGCGCAGACGAGGGATTTTATGAAATTATCTTATGAAAAAAAAAATGAAATTAAACACATAGATAATAATAGTTAAGTAGGTGGTACTTGAGTTTCGAAATATCATGGTAAATTTGTCAGTTATAGATAAGTAATTTATTATAACTACAATATAAGGAAAAATATTATTTCTGCACGAGTTTTTATTTGCCAATTAGCCTACACCTACAACAAAGAATTTAGGCTTAACTGTCCACGTAGACCGCACGTCATGCGCATACTTTCGGCAATTGACCATTGGTTGCATCTTGCGTAGAAACGAATCTGATAACACCTGTCTGTTTTTGGTTTAACTTTACCAGTTTTTAAGACAAATTGTATCTAACGGCCTTTATAATTACGTTTAACTCAATTCGTACAGAATAACATTTTTTCGAGTATTCAAAAATGTAGAGATAAATGACATGCGCAAGCACCAAGCAAAGCACTGACCTATGGAGACGGTGTCGCCGGAGCCCGCGCGGCGCATGCGCGGCCTGCGCACGCGCTCGTAGTGGTGTCGCCGCGGGTCCCACGTCGAGTGCGCGCCCACTGAACCACACTACCGCGTTACGCATGCGTACGCACGTCACCTAGCTCTCGAGTACCGTCTCACTCATGCTTCCCGAAATTCACTTAGAAATTGTTTTGTGGCTCTGATAGCTCAGTGTTTTGTTATCTATACCTTTATACTAATCTTATATATAAAATTCTCGTGTCACAATGTTCGTTCCCGTACTCCTCCGAAACGGCTTGACCGATTCTCATGAAATTTTGTGAGAATATTGAGTAGGTCTGAGAATCGGCTAACATCTATTTTTTATACCCCTTAGTGATAAGGGTTGTCCACCCTTAATTTTTTTTATTTATTTATAAGGCAAAACAACGTTTGCGGGGTCAGCTAGTAATAATATAAATCTGAAGAGTTTGTTTGGTTAAACGTGAACAACTGATTCAAAAAGAAAAACTATTTTTGTGTTGGATAGCCCATTTATCGAGGAAGGCTATAGATAAGCTATATCTGTTTAAAATAAACCCTACGCGGACGAAGTCATGGGCGGAGTGCTAGTGCTTAGTAAATTCAACAAGTGTATCAATATTTAAGTCCTGCTAGAATGTCAAATCACCCTAAAATGATGACTGGTTTGTGACAGACCACATCTGTAGAGATATAGCAGTAGTGTGTACAAAATTTACTCAGACGAATAGGTAGGTATTGCGATATTTCAATTGCAGAAAATTGCAAAGTATACGATCAAAGTGAAAACTAAATCAATTTTATGGATGCTATGCAAAATACACAGGAACAGTGCAGTGCACAAGGTATTTTGCACTCCAATAAGATAAGCGTGAATTTAATAATTGAACAAACTCATCATTAATTGACGAGTTCTGTTTTTCACCATCTATTTTTGTTCTGTTCACTTTCAATTTTTGTTAATGAGTATATTCAGTATACACATAATAAATTCTCATTGTGCCAATAAATTGTTTAGTGCTCATGTTTTTTACCCATCTTAGCAGTATGTTAATCTCAAACTTAGTCAACTTAGAAAAGTTTTTGAGAGCTGATAAAAACTGGAAACAAGTTTGAGTGAGGCGGTATTCGAGAGAAAGCCCGTAACATCACATCTAAGATAAAAATTGTTTATACCGCAACAAAACTCACGTTACAGTTACAGATGCGATCCGTGAGGTTTGTGTGACATAAACACAAGAATAAAATGGAATGACAAACATAAGTAAGCAAGGGGTAACAACATTAATACTTAAATTGTAACTAACAGGTTTATATGTCGCATATTCTATTCGACAACCGAGTAAACAATTTGTAGTTTTTAAACATAGAGTTGTTTACGGACATCGATTAGAATAGCCTAGAGTAAACATAAAATTATGCCTTCACCATTTAAAAGACATAAAATAAAAAGTGCTTAATGAGGTTCCGCAGGCCGTGCAAAACATGAAGCTTTTGATGATAGGGAATTTAAAAGTGCAGAAAGAAGAACAGAGATAGAATATAAAAATGAAACGTTTCCTGTATTTGTCACGCTGTCCACCTATGTTAAGGCTATATTTGAAAATTGGAACATCTTCATCTAAAATGAAACTACATCTAAATATTATTATTGTATTGAGCTTCTAAATAGGCTTTTGAATATTATACTCAAAAAAGTAGTTTTAAACAATATATTAGAAAGAAGAGTTTTTAAATATTAGTCACGAAAATATGGTATTTTTAGAAATAAGTAGGTACCCATGTTTTCGTAACTCATGAAATCTCACTTTTCAGTCGTTTAGTCTTGAGAGACTGGACGTTGTCTTATGATGATGCTGCAAATATTATAGAGTTCCAATATCTATTGCGGCTGGAAATCTTGATCCCACGCAAGCTAGGTCTTGCAGTCCACCACTAACCTGTTCTTTACTCTAAGCAGATTATAGTGTAGAGACGGAAGTTGCTGTGAAAAGATCCCTTCTACTCACTGATAACGGCCTGGCGTTTGACGCGGTCGCAAGTGTTGTAATTGGAGCCGGGAACGGGGGGTAGTTTGCGGTTGGGCGGCGCAATGTAGCCGAGTTCGTCGCGCAGTCCGCCGCGCTTGTCAAGGGTGCCAGTGCCGCCGCCGAGTGCGGCTTGAGAAGCATTGTATACGGCATCGTCTGTTACAACCAGAACACTTTATCCAATAGAATGTCGAAACTGTTGCACTCTGAATTTTACAGAAAAAAATATCTATAGCAGGAATTCGATCAGATTACTACACACAGTTATTATGATAGTGTATCTACAGAGAAGGGTTACTGGTTTATTAGCTACTGTGTTCAGTATTTGTAAATTAAATATTGCTGACAAAGGATACTGAATCACCAAAGTCTGTATTTTATAGAGTAAAGTAATAAAATATCAGTTGTCACTTTCATTCCGCTAATTTTAATTATTTTGTTGCTCTGCAATATTTGATCCGGCTCGAAGGACCAAATATTGCAGAGCAATAAAATAATTAAAATTACCGGAATGAAATTCAAGACGTGTGAGTGACAAGTGACCTTTTATTATTTTTCTATATAAAATACAGACTGTGATGATTCAGACTCCTTTGTCGGCAACATGAAATAAAATAAGTTTTGTAACAGAAGTCAGTTCCTACATAAACGATTACAATGAAAGTTTCGCAAACGATATTAATGATGAATTTCGGCAAGATAAATCAAGTAAATTAATTAAATTTACAAACGGGAACGACCATTGCATGTTACTATAAACCTTTTGGTCGAAAAATGGAAGGCTTCTTTAACCGCTTAATTTTCATTGTCATCTTGATCATTGCATCACAGAATAATGAACCAGATGACATGAACTTGGAGCGTCTTTTTAACTAAGAAGCGATTGAATATTCAGCTGTTAAAATATGTAATGGTAGTTCACATTCTGTTAACAGTTACAAATCGAATGGTGTGAAAATAACAAAAGGAAGCGGCGAGCCATGCCACCATACATACAGTACGCGTCCTTCTGACCTCGCAGGCGGTGGGGCGTGTTCCTACGAGCGAGCGTCAGGCAAATGACGACCACGCCGACGATGAACACTACGATAGTCGCCAGGATAGGGACCAACACCTCAGGTTCGAGCCAAGCCTTCACCCAGAGAGGCAGCTCCTTTTCCACCTCGATGGTACCTAGAAACATACCTTTGTGTTGGTCGCGGGCTCCTCGTACCACGCACACGACAACGATCGCGATGATGATGACGAGTATCGCGGCGACCACGGGCACGATCAAGTTAAGGTGCGACAGAATGATCCTGATAGTTTGTTCTGTGGTCAGCGTGCCGCCGCTGACTTCGCGCGCGGGCGCTATTGTACCTGAAATGCAAACCGCCATTAATATTTTTTACGGCAACAGAGATATTTATGCCATCTTTCAATAATCTACCGACGGTTTTGCTTACGAAGAACCGTTTGTAGAGTATTGACACCCGGCATTAGCGAGGCAAATAATAAAGAAATGAGGCGATGCATTTCAGGTACCATTTTGAGTTCAACAGAGTAATTTTTAGGTGATCCTATCATGTTGTTTGAATAGAGTATTTTTTAAGTATGACATACCACCAGGTGATCAGTGGGCTTATATGTCACCTTTGTTGTACTCATTTAAGAACGAGGTGATAGGTGCAGACATAGTCTATGGGTGCAGAAGACGGCAGTTAGGTCAGGCTATTCAAAACTGACAATTTTCTCTATAAAGGGCTACTGGGAAAACATTACTAAGACTTATCCCCAATATCAGGCAAATCTATCGACCTAAAAATCTATTGCATATTTTGGTGTTGAACTTTTGTATTTAACAGCTAGTTTGTAGGTCAATTGATTTGCATCATATTTGTGGTAAGCTCTATGAATCATGGGTAATTTAAAAGGATGCCAATATCCTCCCAGTCACCTGTACTAAGATTTCAACCTTATTCCAATAGAGTTTAAAGACTAATTAGAAAATTGGTCAGTTTGTTGAAAATATAAGCTTCTTGGTTTGTGGGAACCTGGTCCAGCTGTCTGTACATTTGAATAATTAATATTTTTTTAATAATTCATAAAAATTGTTTATATGCTAGTGATAGAGTGTTCTAGAACATCTTATATTTTGAAGAAAGAACGGTTTTTACCGCTTTTCTAGTCTTGATGTCTTGTCGGGTTTTTTACTTATAAGCATGAAATGATAAGACTAAAAAAAAACATAAAAATACTATGAATTGCATGCGTGCTAAATAGTCATATAGGTAAATACTACCGTTTTACCAAAAATGATAAAATATATCTCGAATTTATTTTATAATTTTTGGTGCAAACTTACACCGGAAAATCTGTTTTTTTATTTTTATACCTACCTATTTTGGTAGAGTTATCACGTGAGGATAATCAAACTTAAACACAAACCCTTTTTTTTTATAAAGTAACCTTAATAATAACTTAGATACTGTAGGTATTCTTATAGGACTTTGCTTTTTCAATAATTTATTTCGTATCTTTTCACAAACAGGTCCGACATTTGTAGTAGGTAGTGTAGGTAGTTATGGTAGCTTATCTGTGCAGTTTTTTTTATTCCATGTACCGTTTCTCCCGAGGTCTTGTTGTAAAAACACGTGTTGAGAGACTCCATTTTTAACCTCAATCAACCGTACAATTTCTGTTACTTTAGTTACATTTTCACTTGACATTGGCAAAATGCGTACGCTTCATGCGACGCGACGCCATTAATTAAGAATAGAATAGAATTATTCCATGTTGCAATCGATAGTTGTAAAAAATGTGTCTACTAGTTACTAAATACGTGCACCAACCTCCGGTGACGGTGAGAGTTGCAACTTCATATTCGGCGACGTTAAATCCAGCGTTGTTGTGGGCGGTGATCCTAAGGACGTACCACGTAGCAGGTTCCAAGTCTGAAAATATGCAAAACAATGAAAACTATTTCTAGACTTTAGTTGTTGTAGGTATAGGTACTACTTATTTCGAAATAGCTGCAGTTGAATTGTAGAATTAAGTATTTTGTTAAATGTTAATTTCACTCTTAATTTAAACATTTTATAGTTAAAATTGTTGATAAAGAAATATTATCTCAAAAATAATATCAAGTAGGCACATACCAAGTACAACGAAGTTGCTGGCTGGCTTCACATTGGTGGAGATTTGATTCCATTCAACTGTTCCCCTGTGAAAAAATATATTAAATAGTGATATTAGAATTTATAATAATTATTTTAAAAATACTCTTTGATATGCCATGCGAAAGTGCCTACATACCGTGCTGTAGGTACCATGCGTTAAAAAGAAATAATAATAGCAGGTGTCAACCCTATGAGAATAGTTATAAATAATAGTAGTTTATGCAACTGTCATATAATGAAGGGTATTAAACCAACTGTGAGTTTATGAAACGAGTGCAGCGAGTTTCATAATAGTAACGAGTGTTTTAATACCCGTGTTATATGCAGTTGCATACACTACTTTATCTACACTCATACATAAATTCAAATAAAACAACAGAAAAGACAAATATTACGTTTTCCAAAATAAGTGCTTTTTTTCTCATTTTCTATTTGAATATGCTTGTTCGCACCGTATTGGAAACACAGATTTGTTTATTTTTTAGTAATCACCAAGCGCTCCGCCAGAACTGTCTAATCAGAAGCGCCCCGCCCGCCCGCCGCCGTGACGCGTTATGCAGCGAACCAATAAGAGGGATTTCTTAACGCGACCAATCGAGCCATAGAATAATTACACACTAAAAACAATAACATGAGGGGGCTCGTCAATTTTCCATTTAATTATTTTAAATTCTTATTAACCTTTGTTTGTTTGTTCCCTTTCTGTAAAATTATTATTATTTTTTTCTGACAACAAACTATTGGTTGTGGCTTTTTGCAAATTATTAGGAGTCAAATTTTTTGTATGGGTTAGATCCCTTTGCCTTCCCGAGTATTTAAGAAAAATAACTGTATCATAATGAGTCGAACCGGTGTTATAATGGTCATTATGTTACAGGTTGTTTTTTTTTATTTTAATTTTGATTATCTATATTAAAAAGTATGTCATTTTATGTTCACCTTTGATATCGTAATTCGAATATTATGACATGAGTGTACATAAATAACTAAAAAACAAAATCAAGTCGCATATATGAATGTTATGTAACGACTGTAATAGATGTGAATATAACTCACTTTTTCTTATTTTCCACGATGAAATGGCTCATAGAGCAGCCGCCGTCGAGCCATTGCTTGAAGTGCAGAGTGACGGATGTGCTGAGGACTTCGATGAAATCGGCCGCGCGGGGCACCGGGGGCTTGGAGCCGCGGGTTCGAGCCCCGACCATGTCTGATGCTTCGCCAGTACCAATGCTAGACGAAAGAAGTAAGGAAAGAAATATTATTACGGAATATACATGTGTATACGGAATATACTTTTTAATCTTTCTCTCAAAATTATTCTGCCCACGTAGGAAAGGTACGGTTAGCATCAGTAGTAGATTAACACAATTGAAGTAAAACTTCTTTGACGTAGATCACTGAAATGATTAAATTTTAACTGAAAAAAAAAAAAATATGACAGATACTTACGACCAATCGAAATTACTATTTTTAAATAGCGGAAACTACACAGACTATAGAATACTGAGCGTTACTTCCGTTAGAAAAATCTGAGTTACCCCCTAGTCGCGCCTAAAGAAGTTTTACTTCAAAAACTTTATCATACCTGTTGTAAGCCGTGACGTAAAGTTGATATCTGGTGCCGCAAACCAAACTCTCCAGTGTGTAAGTGTCGGTGTTGCTTGGAATCTAAAATATAAAATGAATAGGTTTAAAGGTAGGTGCATTGCATACAATACTCATATTATACTTACCTAATGTTAAAACAATTTTAGGTTTCTTAATTTAGTACCTATGTAAGTTCACGATAGGACTGACAAGTCTGTAAAGATAAAAGTCGTTTAAAAATAAAGAGAGTAATAAAATAAAGTTCCCCTAAAATTATGTTGCATTTTCAATATCATACCTGTACAGTTTCCCAATCTCCAAATTCTTGCTTGTAGTGAATGGTGTAACCCGCAGCCGGAGACTGACCGGCGTCCTCGGAGGGCTTCAAACGAATCGTTAG
The DNA here is from genome assembly GCA_955850985.1 of Elophila nymphaeata. NCBI lineage: Eukaryota > Metazoa > Arthropoda > Insecta > Lepidoptera > Crambidae > Elophila > Elophila nymphaeata. The sequence continues at coordinate 7,633,812 of OY039075.1, forward strand.
AGAAGACACGGACGATGACGTCACACTCAGCTGAGGCGGGAAAGGAGGCGCTGTGGAGTAAGAATTTTATATCACTCATCATCAACAGCTCCAAACAACAAAAGTAAAAGCAAAAAAACCTTTTTTAAAAAAAGCTTTCATTTAAATGCTCTAAAAAGAAGAAAATAAAATTGTCCTTTAAAATTTTAACTATAAACTTGTAACCACATTAAACACACTTTATATCATCATAAAAGGTTTTTTGCTTTTAATTTTTTTTTTACTAATTTTTCTCGACAAGCCCTTTCATTTGATAACTAGGTATTTCGCCATTTTGGATTTCCGCGATATTGAATTTAGAATAACATCACATTATTTTTCGAGTTACTCTCAACAAGTCCTTTCATTTGATACCCATATTGTAGAAATGCATTAAAAATAACTATTCCGCCACCTTGCATTTTAAGAATTAAGAATTTAAAACTAACTCACACTCGTGTATAATACCCCTCATTATGTACCAGTTTCATAAACTACTATTTTAAAACATTATAAATCTTCATAAAAAAGGCTTAGGAAAAATTATTAGTACAAGACGGTGATTTCATAGGTAAGAACCTATTCTTATAAAAGTCTACTCACCTAGAACAGAGAGCGTGTGAGTAACGGTGTCGGTGCCGAACTGGTTCTCAACGTGGCAGGAGTATTCGCCGGCGTCTTCGCGCGCCACCCCAGCGATCTGGAGGGAGCCTTCGGGCAGCTGGCGAACACGCTCTGATGGGACGAGGGGTTGACCTTTCACCTGATTAAGAAGCACACGAGAATAGGGATGATGACGCAATTCACAAATAATAAGTTTAATTTTAATTTAAGCCTATATTGCCAAAGGTACCTATTACCTATACAATTTCATATTAGGTAAAATCTCAAGTGAAAACTAACTAATTCTTAAATTAAACTTTTTTTCCTTAATTATCACTGGGATGTACTTTAGACACAAAGGCCTCCTCCAATATTTTCCAGTCTTTCCTTACCCTGGCCACGATAATTACCGGCTTAATTATTCCATAATGGACCTACATGTTTTTAATATCAGTATTAAATGCCCTGTTATGCCAGAAAATCACACACGCTTCAAATTATTTCAATACTTTGATTTCATAGCGGATGACATACAATTAATATTTTTAGCCAGTTAACTATAGGAACTTATAACGTCGCGAGTTCATATAGCCATGCATACAAAATCTAAGGAAGAATTATGTTTTGACAGCTAATAAGAAGTACCGCAATTGACTTGACAGGCAACGTCCTTAACGTCTGGTCTGACACATGACAGTTTTCCTTATGCGAGTTCATATGAGGGAAAACCGACTCTATGACAAACAATTAAGATTGAAAATTTATTGAAGAAGCAATAAATTATTCGGTGATCAGTATCCACAAACAATACTTAATCATAGTAAAAACAATGCTATGCAAAATAAGGCTATTCTCAGTGCGTGCCATATGGGAAGGATTTTGAGGTCTCATAGTGCTCGTGGACGCACAGGGTCGTAAAAACCTATTCATAGGCAATGCCTACTTAAGTGGGGATCGGAACTATGCGTACTTTAAAATGAACGCACAGCTTAGGTAGCTAGCTAGCTATATTACACAACGTACAGGTCGAGATGTCAAAAGTTTAAAGTTTGAAGGAGATTTGAAATAATAAAACGAAATCGAATCGAACCAATCACAGAGCTCTATTCAATGGAATGTGTTACTTATCCAAGAGTTGAGAAACCTGATAGTGATTTTTGTGAACACGGGTGTTACTTAATATATCCTATTGCTTAGGTACATGAACATACAGAAGAAAAACTAGTAGAGAAAGTACATAATAATAAGCAACATGCCACTTTGAATTAATAAAAGAAAGCGATATTGGGTGCCGACATAAAGAAATTAACAAATATGGTATATACTCTGATTGTTACTTATAATTTCTTTTTACACAACATTAGTTTTGTACAAGTGGATAAGAAATTCCGCCATTCCAATGTTCTAACAGTCATAACATTCCACTTACCTAAGCCTTATTAAAGGTAATAGCGGAGATATGAAAACTTGGATTTCCTTTCAAAACTATGGTTATTAAAGTTTTATTAGACGGCATCTGCAGACTTACCTTCCAAATGATATTGGGTGGCGGGACACCAACAGCGAGGCAAGGCAGTTTCACATCTTCCTTATAGGTAGCAGTGAAGGACTCGTCGAACGATGCAATTTTAGCAGACACTGTAATAATGGATAGCCTTTAACAAATAATATCTTTATACAAAAAAATATTCAATAGATAATATAAATACAGCGAACCTTTGTCGCTTGGAGTGCAAGAGGCAGTGGCTGATGGTTGACCCTCGCCGATGATCGTAGAAGCAGTTACCCAGAAGTCGTAGCGGACAAGTTTCAGTTCGGTTGCGGAGTAGCTCGTTTGAGATGCGGGGACCTAGAATATTACGTACGATATTTCACCGCAGAATTGGAAAAACCAAGCGCGATTACAAGTGCAAGAGGATTTTGTGAACTGCAATTAACGGTGAACGCTGATTAGTTCTTCCAATATAAAGTATATTGGAATTGGTGGACACGAAAATAATAACTCCTACAAACCACCCGTTGTGCCTACATCGTCCTCGTCCTCAACATGTTAGCAGCATTCACGTTTCAGGTGCAACTAAAGGCTGATATGTCGGCATTGGGCAATAGTAGCAGAATATCGGATAGAATGATTGCTATTGGTCCTAGTTAATGCATTACATTGTAAAATAAACTATACTAGTTTCCGCAGTTTATTTAACTTTACAGTGACATGTATTAGAGTTTACATAATTTACAAGCCCAAAGTCAATTAAAAACAAATACCTTGTTGGGTTGAGGTTCAGCATTTTGGGCCTGAGTGTATACATTATAATGGGTGACAACTCCGTTAGGGTGCTTTGGTGGCCTCCATGATACAAGGATAGAATCCTGACCCATGACTAGAGCCTTTGGTTCACGTGGCGCTTCAGGTACTGTGAATAAATTGAAGCCAATTTTAATGTAATTCAGTTTATTTTTGAGCTTTTTAGTATAGGTATATTAAATTTGATTAAAGTCTAACCATCTTGTTCAGTTTGACAATGGATCGGAGTGGATCGGACGCCGTCACCGCCATTTGTAGTCGCAAGTACTTCCATGGAGTAGTTCGTGTATTTCTTCAGGCCATGTAAGATAGTTTCACTGCTGGCGGTATTTTTGGTATCTTTAGTCTTCTCATCTGTAAGAGTTGATAGAAATTATACATAACCATTATTATTAACCAGCACTTTTATATTTACATTATTTTTGCAATACATACCATACCAAGTCTCGCTAGGTCCATAGATTACTTTGTAAGCCTTAATAAGTCCATTCGCGGCGGCAAGAGGAGGAGAGATCCAAGAGACACGAATTGTTTGGGCCGTAAGAGTGGTGCAAAGAACGTCTTGGGGAGGAGCAGAGGGGGCACCTTCAGCGGTGTAAGCTCGGACTTCAGTTGACACGGGACCAGATCCAATCTTGTTGAATGCTTGAACTACGACAGCGTACTGCGTGTACGTCCTAAAACGATTCTAAATTGAGTACAGCTATGTATATTGTAATTTTAAAGGACATCTCAGAGTTCGAAACATCTTACTTCAGGCTCAATAAGTCCAGGTGATATTCTTTGCCAGATTCCTTAGAGATTTCGACCGTATCGAAAACGAATGATTTGTTACTTGAGCCCAGTTTGTAGCCGACGTAGTACCTGAAATCAATTGATTTTTTAAAGTGTTGAGTTAGTAGAGTTAGATAGATGAATACTATTAAAACAATTAAAGTAGATAATAGAAGTAGGTACCCTTGGAGGTCACCATTCCAGTCTTGTGGTGGAGGAGCCTTCCAGGTTACTCGGAGGGTGTGTTTGTCAATAGCGTCAACTTTCACGTCTTGTGGTGGACCAGTAGGAGCCTCTTCAGCGGTGATAATGGTGACAGTTTCAGATGGCTCTGAAGTACCCAGTTCATTTTCAGCGACAATTCTAATGTGATACGCAGTGGCTGGTCTGAGGCTGAATACACCGGCTTCGGTTGCGTCACCAGGAACGAGAACTCTGTGTGCAAAAAATGAAAATTGTTATTCCTAATTTGAGGGGGTCCTATGGTAGTTTTCGAACTATTATGCCTCCTTTTCTCCACTCTCTAACTAAATGAACATTCAGTTTTCCCATAGCTTTCGCTTTAATGAGTGGATTGGGCTTAGGTATGCTTATTCCAGAAGAACGACTTGAGTGTTCAACGCAAAATGCACGTAATAATTATATTAATAGTTACTTACCGGTCGATATCCTTCTCCCAATTGCCTTTAGCGCGTTTGTACTCAATAAGGAACTTCTTGATAGGGGAGTTGCCATCGTAAGGTGCAGCCCATGACAGCTGAACTGTTCGTCCTGATTTGTCCAAAACTTTCAAGCCATAAGGAGCTTCAGGTACCTCTGAAATAAGATTTCAATGTTTAATAAGTAATTTTGTTGCATTAACGACGGTGCCTAGTCGAATATTTGACTTTAAAAATACGATGATCGGATAAAAAAAACTAGAAACCTTCGCGTAAGCTGCAAGAAATTTTGAGCCATTTTAGCCTCCAGAATTATATTATGAAATATAACTTACCCTGGATAATCATGTTGATGCTGGTATCGTCAGACCCGAAAGCATTGGTCGCAACGCAGGTGAAGAGTGCACTATCAGATCGCTCCGTCCTCCTAATACTCAAATCCGAGATAACTCCTCCAGGCAAAATTTCTTCGCGAATGGTGTATCGTGGGTCAGATTTGGGTTCCAAGCGTTTGTTATTCATGTTCCAGATGATTCCAATGGGCTGTTAATCGTATATTTTTAGTCGGATGTTATTTTAACTTAAACATAAAATATGTAGTTCGATTTGAAATAAGTTTTACAAATATACCTTCTCTCCTTTGGCCTGGCATTGGAGAACAGCGGGTTCACTTCGGCGGGCAGTTTGATTCCTCATTTTGATTTCGAATTGTGGTGGAGCTATGGAGACACAATATTAATAGTTATTATTTGTAACGCTTTGAAATATGTCAGCTTATAATCCATTATTAATTGATACATAGACACCTGATACATTATAGACACCTACCCTGTACGCTGATTAGGATAACAGCTGATAAACCAGATCCAATACCATTAACGGCCTCGCAAAGATAGTATCCTTCATTTGTCTTTTGGATATTGGCAATAGTAAGTGTTCCATCCTCTACTTTCACATTGGGGTTATTTGGTTTAAGATCTTTGTAATCGCCAGGCGTATCCCCTAAAATAGTATTTAAGTGGGACATAAATTAATGTGGTCTATTTATATTATTTAGATATACAGGGTGTAAAAGACATGAACAGTCAAACGAGAACCATGTATTCTGCTCACCGTCATAACATTTTTCTTCCTTTAGACTATACCTGGGAAATTGATAGTTACGATTTTATTGAAGGTCAAAGTCATAATTTTTTTTCTCATTTTTTTATGAAAACGTATTCTATACGTTATTTCTTAATTATTGTCCAAAGAAACATTATAATTTTTTTTTAGTATTTCATAACAAAAAATGGCTTCAAAACGTTAGCGTTCAATGTATCTCACTCGATGCGCACGGACACTAACGAACGGGGCCGCCGTCAAGCAAAATTAACGCGGTTTTGCGAGTTGCATGCGAGTTGAGCTCTTTACATTGCGCGGTACGATTTGCAATTTTTTGTAACACCAAAAAATAAAAATCATTTCCCAGCAATATTTTTTTTGAAATATGTCTTATATTGATGTATAGAATACGTGGTTTTCGTTTGACTGCTCATGTCTTTTACACCCAGTAGATTAGATTTTTACTAAATGTATACCTTCAGCCCTCTTCCATGTGACTTGAGGCTTGGGGAAGCCATCGGCTTTACATTCCACTTTAGCATCAGAACTTTGAGCAAAGGCTTTATCAGTGGGTTCCAGAATCCAACGAGGAGGTACTGAAATTTAATATATTTTAAAACAACTGCCGGATATCTAAGTCTTGAAAAGCATAAGCATGAAAATTTAGCTATAATGAATAATGAACTTTAAAAAGTATTTTTTATTTTATTATTTCGTTAAGTATCATAACTGCATGATGGCTAACACGAATAATTTTACAATTGATTTTTCTTATCATGGAAATAAGTTCATTTCTGAAATAACATAAAACAATAATAAAGTTTATGTTGGGAATCGAACCACAAACATAAATACTTTTTCAAATATTTTCCATTGAAAACACAACTGATTTTGAATACTTATGTATACGCATTTTATTATTAACGAAAATGAAAGAGAACTTTATAATGAATTCAACCTAACAAAGGTACTTATTTCTATTCAAAATCAGTTAAAGTTTTCGTAAAAATATAAAAGCTCCTATAACTTTGCTTAATATTGAGCGAGTAGAAGAGTAAATAGTAAATATTGTTGACATAGGCCAGGATAACGCGAAGCTTGCTATAGAAGCTTTTATGGTGTCTATTTATTGAGTTGAGATTTGCATAACTAAATATTATAAAAGACAATTAATTAAATAAATAGAATAAAACCAAACCATAAATGAAAAGCTAGTTGCAACAAAAAGCACATACTTAAAATGGTATCTGATGAAATATTGGCAACATATTGTGAGATAAATAACTTTCTTTTAAACATTTCATTAGATACTCGTTTATTGTTAGTAAGCAAAGCGTACAAGCACAAAAACAAATATTGCAAATTAACACACAAACAACCAAAAATAAAGAAAGGATCCCAAGGAAACGGATAGGAAATGAAAAATAAAATGCTAGAGGAAGGAGTGGAAATGGTTTCGCCGATGAGAGCCGCAGCCGATTCCTAAAAACGACATAAAGAGAGTCGATCTGCCCACAGTTTACTTTAATGTGCATTGATTAAAGACTATTTCTATTTAGTATAATTGAGGCGTTTCAAAGGCATAAAATTTCTTTAATATAGTTTATAATTAGAATATATAGGCGCACGGCCTCGATAAACTAATAGTTCAAGCGTACAATAATGATACTACGCAAAGCTCGTCCGTGCTAGGAATGAGGGTACACATGTGCGTGTATAATATACCATGTACTTCAAGCGAAGCAGTATAGTTGGACGAGCCGGCTGCGTTGCGCGCGAGACACGCATAAGAGCCACTGTGAGACCACCCAGCGGGGTCGATCAATAGCAACGATGCTCTCTGGGCTATTTTAGTAGCCGACACTCCGGTTTTCTCCTTCAAAACCTTCCCTTCAAAGTACCATTGAATATCCAAGGGTTGATCTCCCTCGGACACTAAACAAGTGACTTGAGTCGCCTGGCCCGCAAACAGCGGAGTCTCGAATGAGAATGGAACTATACGAGGTAATACTGGAAACAACCATAGAAAGTAAGGTTAGATTTTGTTTTGGCAGGCAATGTTAGCGACTGGCGAGAATGAAGAGTATAATTATAGCTTGGTGATGACTGTGATTTGGTTGATTTGTCGTAGGTGCGAATTCGTGTTGTTAGTCCCGACTGAAGTCGTAGTAAACGTGCTAGATATAAACGTGCCATTGACGACGAGGGTCGCTGCGTGCTCAGCGCGGCCGGCCGCGTTTTGTACGATGCACGTGTAGTTGCCCTGGTGGTTGGCGCTGATAGAGTTGATAGTGAGCGCCGAAGCGCGTGGGCTTATCGGCAATGTATTGATGTCTCGATGTAGACTCGAATCTATAGTTTCGCTGCTGAACGTCCATGAGATGTCTAGAGGCAGGTCTCCTTTCGTAGCAACGCAGTTTATTACTACTGCATCGCCTGGGTTGGAAGGCTTCTCACCAAAATTGAACGGCACTATCAACGGTGGAACTGGGACAATAAAAATCTTATATAGTCAAGCAATAAATTATAGGAATTGAGTTACACGAAGAAGAATTCGGAAGCATGAACGAAGTAAGTATGTTATATCATTCGCACCCTTTACAACCAATTCTGTGGTATGTGATGCGACACCAGCTGCGTTAGTCGCAGTACAGTTATAAAGCCCCGCGTGCTTTGCATCTACTGACTCTATCGTGAGCACGCTACTCCTTCGGTCGTTGTTACTGACGCGGGTACCGGGGATAAACTTGGCACTTTGATTATTGATTGTCCATTCAATGCGTACCGGTTGATCACCGTGTGTTATAATACACTGAAGAGCAAAATAGTCTCCAAGAAAAGCTGGTTCCGGACCAGCGACAAAAGGTGCGATCTTGGGAGGAACTGAAACAAACGTTTTCTAATGTGAAATAAAGAATTCTACCAAATAAAAACGACTAACCGTAAACGATTAAATCGGCTGAGAAAGAAGTACGTCCCGCCTTGTTTTCTCCAGTACATGTATAGGTACCAGCGTGTTTCGCGTCCACAGATTCTACTATGAGTACACTACTTCGTTTCGAGTTAGTCATGAGGTAATCATTATTTCTCCGTGAGATTGGTTGACCATTAAACATCCAGGTTATTGTAAGTGGGAGGTCTCCAAAATTAACCGTGCACGACACTTGTAAGTAATCTCCGACGTTGGTGGGCTTCTCGCCGAATGTAAATGGTAGTATATTAGGGAGAACTGGAAATGTTATTTAGATACACCAGCAAGATAAATGAAATTTAAATAATATTAAAAGAAACATCTAATTTAAAGTGTCTTACAAGTGTTTAGAGAAAATATTTTAAGCACCGTTAATTATTAATGTTGCAGTATGGGAATCGGTTCCGGCCTCGTTTTCCGCGACGCAAGTGTAGTTTCCTGCATGACTGTGCTCTACTGAAGCGATACTAAGAATAGCACTTCTCTCTCCTATATTGAATACAGTCACCCCAGATCTTGGTTTGATAGGTTCCCCATCAAAGAGCCATTGCAGTTGTAGAGGATGATCACCCTCAATAACGGAGCAAGGTTCTGTTACTACTTGTCCGGAGTTCATTGCGACTTCCCCAAATGAGAAAGGTTGGACCACGGGAGGAACTGAAGACAAAGCAAGCATCATTCGAACTACGAAATTTCAGTACCGATAACGTTGAGAACAGCGGTGTGACTTGCTGTACCCGCTTTGTTGGATGCCGTGCATGTGTAATTCCCACTGTTGTGACCCAAAACGTTAGGGATATCAAGAACGGAGACACGTCCACTAAGAGCCATAGTCTTCACACCCATTTTAAACGTTACAGGTTGACCTCCGAAACTCCATGATATATTTAAAGGCATATCTCCTTTTGGGACATGGCAATCAAGATGGACTGATTCTCCGGCAAAGACGGCTTCTTCTAGCTCGAATGGTTTGATGTGTGGGACGGCTGAGCAACAAAAAATTATGGCGATATTAGTGAGGGAGCATTACATAAACATGCGGCGATATCTAATAAATATACCCTTAACATGTAGAGCAGTCGTGTATCTGTCTTCTCCTGCTTTGTTTTTAGCGATACAAGTATAATTTCCACTATGAGCTCCGGTAACTGATGCTATACTTAAGAATGAAGTCTGTTCTGCCATTTTCATAGTTTTAATCCCCGAGTTATGCTTAGAAGAGAAGTCTTGGCCTTCAAATGTCCACCTGATAGACATAGGTCGATCACCTTTACTAGCATGGCACGTCATTTGTACTGATTCGCCGTAGTAAATAGACTCTTCGATTTCAAACGGCATTATATGAGGGGGAACTGGTCAAAAAACAAATAAATAGTGAATTCTAAGACAAAATCTATACGTGCATACTATTACATAGTAGATACTCCTAATTTCTATTATTGATTTCTGATACCATGAACATTGACGAGAGCAGAGTGATGGGCATGTCCGGCTCGGTTACTGGCAGTGCAAGTGTAGTTTCCACTGTGATGACCCATCGCCGTTGGAATACTTAAGACAGAAGCTTTATCTCCTAGCTTAGTGGTGGTGATACCCATATTGTTGTGATAGGGAATATCTTTTCCTTGAAAGCTCCAAGAGATTTGGAGCGGACGATCTCCTTTCGATACATGACACGTGAGATGAACTGATTCACCAGCAAAAATGGATTCTTCTACTTCGAACGGTATAATATGGGGGTCCACTAGTGGTTTGATAAAAAGTAAAACAGAACAATTAGGTTGAGGGAGAAAATAATAATTGTACCTAATTGACTAATATAACTAACAGCTTGCTAAAACAAAAATCAGATACCAATAATTTTAAGAACTGTGGTATACGAAGCAGCTCCTGCACGATTTTTTGCGATGCATGTGTAATTTCCACTGTGCGCTCCAGTGACAGATGGCAGTACTAAGACTGAAGACCGGTCACCGACTTTTGAAAATGTTCCTAGTTGTCTTGATAAAGCGCGCCCGTTAAATTCCCAATGTATTTCTAAAGGACTATCGCCTTTTGAGATATGACACATCATTTGTACTGACTCTCCAGAAAATAAGGCTTGATCAACGTCGAATGGCAAAATGTTTGGCGTAACTGTGTAAAATAATTATAAATACATTCAGAAGAAAATAAAATTGATGGTATAAATAAAAATAATAAGCGTACGTTGCAAGAAGATGTGTTTATAGAATTCATGCCAGTTCCAATTACACATCTCTCTGCATCGGATCGCTGGTGAGGAACTAAACATACGATGAAATATGGTAATGAATAAAAAAACTGACCATGAACATTAAGGACAGTGGAATGATTAGTGGAACCGGCACTGTTGGCAGCGACGCAGGTGTAGTTGCCACTGTGACCAGCAGATGCCGCGCCGATAGATAAGAATGAAGTACGTGACGTCATTTTAGTCGTCATTATACCAAGATGCGATGAGCTATCTTCGAATCCTTGGAAGTGCCATTTGATATCAAGTGGCAAGTCACCCTTCGATACGTGACAATTCAGCTGAACTGATTCACCAGCAAACACCGACTCGTCCGCCTCGAAGGGTACGATGTATGGCAATACTGTTAATCCAGAAGGCCAAAATCATTACAGAGCCAAGCGTGCAGCGTGCGGTATACAAATAGGCTTAGAGTAGCTAACGTAGGGAGGAGTACCATGAACGTTAACTGTTGTTGTGTGTACCACAGTGCCGGCGTGATTTGTCGCATGACATGCGTATTCGCCACTGTGACTTGCCGTAGCACTGGCTATTGTCAGTAAAGACGCTCTTGCACCTATCTTCATTGTGTTAATTCCTTGATGGGAAGACGATTCTTCACCATGAAAACTCCATGTAATGGTAAGAGGCGCGTCGCCTTTGGATACGTGACAATTCAATTGAACCGATTCTCCGGCAAAAACTGGCTCTTCAGCCTCAAATGGAACGATGTGCGGGGGAACTGGTAAACCAAAATAAATAGGTACATAATAAAAAACGAAAAAACTGTGAAGATGCAAAATAACGAATAGGTGTACCCTGAACATTTAATACGGCTGTGTGGTTGGTGCTGGCTACGACATTAGAAGCTGTGCAGGTATAATTTCCGGAATGCTTTTCAGTAGCCGCAGATATAGCTAGGATAGAACTTCTGTCGCCTAAGGTCGTTAATTTTACGGCAGCATTTTTATTCAAAGGTTGACCACGAAATTGCCACGTAAGGTTCAAAGGCATATCGCCTTTCGGAATGTGGCACATAACTTGAATACTTTCTCCGTAAAAAACAGCATCATCAAATTCGAATGGGGAAATTATTGGCGACACTGAAATATGCGGTAATTTGGATTTTGTAAGTAGATACTATAAATATTGCAAAGTAACATGGGAGTGCAGGACAGAGCAGGAAACGAGAAAGCGCTGTTTATTCACCCTTCACATTGAGCGTGGAATGATGTTTAGCATTGGCGACAACATTGGAGGCTGTGCATGTGTAATTGCCAGCATGTTTGGCTGTCACTGCAGGTATTATGAGCGCTGATCCCCTATCCCCAACACGCATGACGTTCACCCCAGCTAAAGAACTCACGTCTCCACCACTAAAACTCCATTTGAAAATCAGAGGCTTATCTCCTTTTGGTACATGGCACATCACTTGGACACCTTCTCCGAAAAATACTGACTCGTCGAATTCAAAAGGAGTTATAATTGGAGCCACTGAAATCGATGAACTAAATTCTATTTTTATACTAGATAGCTTAATGTAATCGATTATTTATAATAGTATTTTTCTATACAACTTTTATTCACCTATTTTATGACCCGCCAAAGTTACAGCACACTGGAGGACAAGGACTAGGCTAATAAGCATTCTTGTCATGCACTACTTCTAAAGAAATTCAATTTTCGAGAGAGAAATAAATGTACTGAATTATACCATTGACAAATAGTTCGGCAGTGTGGTTTGTAATACCGGCTTCATTTTTTACAACGCAAGTATAGTTGCCTTGATTTTGGTGCGTAACAGATTCGATGCTAAGTTGACTTGTACGCTTAGTATTCATCAGATTTACACCATTCATATTCGATTTTACTAAATTCCCATTAAAGTACCATTCTATTTTCAGTGGTAGATCGCCCTTACTGACTGTACAAGTAACCAATACCATTTCTTGGGCATTGACTGGCTCTTCGCCGAATTCAAAAGGCATTATCTGCGGTGGGACTGTAGAGGAGATTGGTATAAGCAAAATTATAAATTTAAAAAAAATAGTAGGCGTAGAAAGTGGAGTTTGGATTTGATATCTAAATACCGTTGACGTAGAGTTCGGAGGTGTGGTTGGTTGTGCCCGCTTGGTTCTTTACGACACACGAATAGTTTCCTTGGTTGTGGTGGGTGACGGATTCAATAGTGAGCTGACTGGTACGTTTGGTATTTGTGAGAATGATTCCAAGAGTTCCGGACTTTATAACGGCTCCATTAAAGTACCATTGCATGTTGAGGGGCAAATCACCTTTACTAACTGTACACATCGCAACCACCATCTCTTGATCGTTTACAGGGTCGATTCCAAAATCGAAAGGCATAATTTGTGGTGCAACTAAAGAATATTCGGAAGATAAATACATTTTATCTTTGTTAGAGCTAAGCGTCAAAATAAAATATGAGTAGGAAATGGATTATGTTCGGCGCCCATATTATTTGCCACACACGTGATTGCTCCTAGTAGGATTGGATAGTAAAAAGGAAAAAATTAAATACATAAAAATATAATTTTACTTTAAAATAATTTTAAAAATTGTGATAACAAAACATATTGTGTACCATTAACGTTCAGGACTGCGCTGTGGCTACTGCGACCGGCAAAACATGTATAATTGCCGATGTGTTCATGTTGGACATTTTCTATGCTTAGAACGGAGATACGTTTTCCATTTCTATTTATAAACACCCCATTTCCAGAATTTAAAGGCTGATTATTTAGTTGCCAATGAATTTTAATAGGCAAATCGCCTTTTCCCACTGTACACGTCAGCGAAACTGTATCGCCTGCGTTTAGGATTTCATCACCGAAATCGAAAGGCGTAACCTGTGGTCCGACTAAGAGATAGAAAATCAATTAGTTTAATTGAAGACCTAATAATTCATTTTGAAGAATGACAAAGGACAATGAAATCGGAAAAGGTGAGGGATGATATGCAACACTACTAAATATATGTTAAGAAGCGCGACGTTTTCGTTTCATTACACAAATTAATTACCGTTCACTGCCAACTCAGAAGAGTAATTGGCATGACCGGCTTGATTGTATGCTGAACACGTATACACTCCTGTGTGAACTGACGCTACTGAGTCTATTGACAAACTGCTCGATTTGTGTCCAATTTTTGTCACTGTAATTCCTCGCACTTGATTGACAGGTTTTCCGTTCAATAGCCATGTAATATTAACTGGAGTGTCTCCTTTAGTAACCATGCACTGAACGCCAACTGTATCGCCTGCATTGGCTGGCTCCTCTCCGAAGGTGAAAGGATGGATTTGGGGCAAAACTGTGACAATACACTACAATATATCTAAAGTTGTTAGAAAAAGCTATTTGAAAATCTAGGTACTTTTAATTAAGAAGAAATGAAAAGAACCATTGACTTCCAACGTTGCGCTGTGATTCACTTGACCAGCCATATTTTCTACGTGACATACATAAACTCCCCGATGTGTTCCGTTAACATAATCGATATTAAGAATGGACATTTTTCGGCTCATGCTTCCTATAGCAATGCCCATTGAATTGCCTTGTGAAATTATTTTGCCGTTGAAACTCCACGAGAACTTGGCTGGTAAGTCGCCCTTATTCATAACACATTGGACCGAAGCGGTGTCACCAGCGTTGGCCGGCTCGTCGCCGAAATCGAAGGGTGAAATTTGGGGAGGAACTGCGTTGAAATTAATAAGCATTACTAAAATAAAACTAAATCTACAAGGATTGAAGCGAACCATTGACGCTAAGGAGTGTCGTGTGATTGGTTTCTCCGGCAGCATTTTTAATTTCACAAGTGTAGGATCCGCGGTGGATTGCGGTTACAGCTTCTATATTCAAGATGGACGTCTTCTTGCTAATAGTTGTTAAAACGATTCCAAGGTTGTTTCTTTGTTTAATTTCTTCACCGTTAAAACGCCATTTGAATGTAACGGGCAGATCTCCCTTGCTCATTACGCAAGATACAGATGCCGTTTCTCCTTCATTTAAAATCTCTTCACCGAACTCGAAGGGGGTTATTTGCGGCGGGACTAAACAAAATGACTAATGGTTATGGAATACTGTCAGTACCTACTACATTCTACATTGTAATGGAAAGAAAAAATGATAGGTAAGTTCGAACGTGTACCATTAACTTTAAGTAAAGCGCTATGATTTGAGGAGCCGGCCGGATTCGTCGCCACACAGTAATAAGTGCCCCTGTGTATCCCATTCACCGAATCGATGTTTAGTATAGATGTTTTCTTGTTGATGTTTGTAATAACAATTCCCATATCGTTGTTCTTTTGTAGCAGCTTTCCATCGAGGATCCAGGAGATGTTAAGCGGTTGGTCGCCTTTGTTTACAGCGCAACTGACAGAGGCCATGTCGCCAGCATTGACTGGCTCGTCGCCGAACTCAAAGGGCAGAATTTGCGGTGGCACTGTACGAATACAACTGATAGACCTAATACAATTTTAACCAAAAGGGGCGTGTGTGGCAAACGATGTAGCTTTGGCGGGCATAAACATCTTGCAAATTTTCCTTATAAAAAAGACAATATATTTTGGATACCTAAACGAAATATGTACAATAAGACCTGTAAAAGAAGTAGCATTAGTTTAGACACAGGATAACAACATTGTGAATTTCATAAGTCCCATTTCTTTATAATTTTTATACATTATTGGAGGATTTCAAAAAAGTTTAAATCTCAACGAAATGTCACAACGTTATTTCAGGAGAGCTTTTGAGTAACTTTTGCGATAAGAATGTGATTATTAGGTACTCCATTCATTTCAATGAAACAAATGATGTAGGTAGTAAAAAGTAGTAGTACTAACTTACTCAAAAAACAAACCATTAACTTTCCAAATAGGTACATTTATGTAAAAGAAGTAGGAACTGTAATGTTTTCCAAAAAAATATCTTGTACACCTGCAGGTTTAGTACTGATTTTATTATTTATAAATTTAGCAATTTCTTCAACTAAGTAACAACTCGTGGATATGCGCGCTTGGTGTTGTCAGCCGGTACGAATTTAATACTTTTTGATAATACAAAGTAATTATAAAATTTGCTATGCTATCATTGAAGATTATTGCATGTTCGTTGCTGGCTTTTCATAAGGCTATTAACTTTTTAGGTAGTTGGTTTGGACCTTTTTATTTATTATGTTTACTCTGTTCATAAAAGAAAGTAAATGGTTTAGCTCTCCATTGAATAGATAAATTGTTAAATGTGGAATGCAACACCATTGAAATATTTTAGACACATATAATAAAAATCTAACTTTTACTTGTATGTTTTGTTACGAGTAATCATAATTATCGTTATAGTTTACTGCCATTTCAATGGCGTCGCACTCCAATTTGGCGAATGTAATGTAATAGAAACTGCTTATGTATGTATCTATTCAGTCTGATAAAAAATCCAAAAATATTAACCATAATAAATAGTTTTAATGTTAATTTAAACATAATTTCCCAAAATTCCTGAAAAAAATTGCATCGCATTCGCCATGTTGCTAAGATTGTTACAGAGAATTTCAGAAAACAGTTTTCGATTTAACAACAATCTTAGTTTTTTCATTATAATATAGTTTAAGGCGCGTTTTATTTCAAGCGGTCTATTCGCAGGATTGTATTTATGCGACGTGTTTTCTCACTAATCCTGCTATTGTGGTCCCGAAACGGACTTATTGGGATGTAATTTTCATAAGTTTATTTAGATTCCATTCGGACTGCTGAGATAATTTTGAGTGTAACATCTGTCCTGGTCTCTGATCATTTAAGTAAAGGTCCTAGTCCTTGACTTTAGTTGGTGTGTTTACTGAAGGACTGTTAATTTTTGGGTTTGGTGCCCCTTTTATAGGACAGGCAGACTTCTCATTATTTGGAGGCACTGCATGGCCCATACTGCCAGATGTGGCTTTATGAGTAACAAATTTTGCCTAAAACTCTGCTCAACCCCTCATGGGATTACGAGCGTGATCGTATGTATTATGCAAATGCAAAATTCAAGTAATTGTCAAAATGTCCTTGATGTATCCGTAGAGAAAAGTAAAGTAGCTCTCTGGAATCAATTTCTGATATAAACACTAAGAAATCTCCTCGTGGTTCACTCTATAATAAACGCACGCTTGAAATAATTCGTCCTTAACGACAAATTCAATAATACTAGGTGCAAATCAACACTTACCCATAACCTGCAACTCTAAATTTTCTTTAACGCTGAAGCCTTGAGAATTCTTAGCAACGCAAGAGTACGTGGCTTGGTCGCTCATGCGTTCAACGTTTTCGATGACAAGGGTTCCATTGGGGAAAACTTTTTGTTTGCGGTTGATTGGGAGTACGCTGCAAAATATAATAAACTCTTTATTTATAATTTATATTATTATTCGATAATTATGAACTACATAACAAGGTCTCTTGGCGTGCCAGAATATGATGGATTTTTTGGACAGACAGTCTGGTCTTTTATGTCGCAGATTTTGAGACCAACCACCACGTGTATATAGCTGTTGGTGAATGCCGTAACTGGTACTTAGCCTACTACTGGTCCTTATACTAACACTGGGCTAAGTTAGCCTATTAGTGTTAGATTTTTAGTAGTCACCATTGCTGGCCTTTGGCGCGATTAGTTTTTCAAAACACGGAAGATTATTTGATGAAATTTCTCTAGGTCTGTCAGAATACTTAGTTCGTTAACTTCTGCCATAGTTTCGAAGAATGCATGACCATTTTCCTCCTCGCTTTAGTAAGATGATAACAAAGTAGCAATTTAGACACTTTGCTTTCCATTACATCGGAGTCGGCGAAATAATAAAGTTTCCTATCTATCCCAATAAAAAACAACGTCTTAGTTACCTATATCATATTACTATACAATTACCCGCTGCAGCCACCTATGTGTCTAATGGTTCGCCCATCGGTTTAGACTCAGAGACCTCGAGTGTGATTGCCATGTGCAAAGTTCTTTGATCGGAAGCAGGACTTGTTTAAAAATCCGTCTGTTTATCTACCATCATATTTTTCAAATCTGTCGCTAAAACAATAAGTTTTTTTAACAGTGTTGGTACTGTTGGTTTATTCTGAGAGCTATTTATAAGATATCAAGTCACTCAATGGTTGGAGATTCCGAGTTCGCTTCCAACTTCAGCCCTCTCACATACTACCAGGTGTGATGATGGCCATGTACTTTCCTCTCAACTTAAGAAAGAAACCAATTTTTCTTCCCACTACACAATAATTTAATCATAACTAGCCTAAACAGTGAGAACGAAGCAGCACGCTTCAGAGTAAAACAACTTTACTGCAAAGTTGTATGAAAATCCATTACTGCATGATTTTCGCCCTAAAGCAAATCCCAGTTGACTCTTTAACAATCAAGATTTATACCAGCCAATCAGCGTTTGAGCACACAACAGGCCAATCGCAGACTACAAGCATGACCAACTAGTTTTCTACCAGTCAATCAGCGCCTTTTTTTATTCCCGGGAACAATGGCAGGCAAATAATTGTTAGAATGTTACTATTTATCTTTCGTTTCGTTTCGTATTGTTTTGACTTCAGAGATTATGAACCTCGCGAAAGTGACGTTTATAATTGATTTCGTATTTCGCGCTCAATGCAATTATACAGTCACTTTCTGCTTGATGCAACAATTTACTATTATGCCACACTTGATCAGAAAGTGGCATTTTCCGCACGCCCTCCTAATCAGGGCAGGGGGTGACAAAATTTTGTACTTTCCTCGAGCGGTAAAAAAGAAAGCATCTGATCAGATAGCATATTAATCGCCCTCACCTCTGGGATCTGAGACAGTCTTTATTTTACCGCCTTACTTAATAAATGTACTATTTCATAAATACTAACCGTCCGTCTCGTTCCCAGACAATAGAGTCGATAGGGTAACCAGCGACAGGGCAGTGAGCGATGAGGGTGTCTCCAGCAACCACAGGTCGTTTCTTCATTGGCCTAATGTAAGGCAGACCGTATACATTGACGCGGGCCGAGTGGGAAGCGCTGCCGACCTGTAAGAACGAGAACATTCAATCAGTTTTTTACGAAACTTTCACAGTAATTGACATCTGAGGTCTAGTGATGCGTCCACCGCCATCAGAACCAGGTCCAGATACAAGTTTATTTGGCAAGTAGCTAGCAGACTTATCAAAGTCTGTTGTTATAACAGTAGTGTCAGTGTTAATAGCATTGTTCTGTTTCAACAGTTTAGGTCAACGTATGGAGTCCCTCAGTGGTCAATCTTAGCTTGAGACGTAGTTACACCTTCGTTATTATCGTCACTTTTTTCATCTCCACGGGGACAAATAGTTTGCAGTGTTTCGTGAAATTGGGATTTTTTTTTTATGTTACGAGATAGCAAACAAGCTTGCGGCCCACCTGATGTAAGTGGTCACTGCCACCTAAAGACACTTGCAATATAAAGTGTAAATCACTTAACACCGCAAGTGCGTTTGCCATCCTGGGGACTAAGATGATATGCCCTCCATGCCTAGTAATTACACTGGCTACCTTTCCCTTCAATCCGAAACACAGCAAACTGCTTCACGGCAGAAATAAGAAAGGCGACTCATATGTAGGGTCATCTGGGCAGGTACCAACCTACCCAGATGACCCTACATATGAGTCTACCACCTAGTAAAAAAAATTAAACTTATTTGTAACATTGCTTATATTACTCATATTCAAGACAAATATCATGAATGCTAAAAAAAATAATTTGCACTAAAGAGAGCATTTTTATAATAATTTACGTAAATATTATGTTTACCTTGCTGGAAGCAATGCAGGAGTATAAACCTCCATCGTTGGTGTGGACCGAGGAGATATTCAGGTGCGACTCAATATTGCCATCAGCAGTGACAAACTGTCCAATCTTAAGGCGTTCTCCGCTGCTCAGTTTCTCGCCATCGAGGAGCCAAGCGATTTCAGGGGTAGGATTTCCTGATGCGACGCACTTGAGACGCAGAGATGGGCCTGAGCGTAGGGTCTGTTCACCGAAGCTGTGGCGAATTTGTGGCGGTTCGACTGGAAGTAAATATTTTTATATGTACAAACGACGGTTGAGCCGCTCGAGTTTGGAGAATATTTTTGGGGGTAGTACCTCTTAATAAGACCGACGACGCCGACTTTTTGTAGTAAAGGTACCATGTTAGTATTGTAAAGCATGTTGCCATCAAGCAAGTGACACTCTGTTTTGCAAGCACCATAAGTTATAGCTACGGCCATTTTTGGTTACGGCTTACCATCTGACAAGTCTTATACTTCTTTACCACCCTTTTTGTATAAAACAGAATAGGTGTATTTGGACAACTTAATTTATATTTGGGTGGTTCCTGGGGAGCTTATTTTTTCGTGTCACAGGCCAATATAATCTATATTATTGAGATTAGAATATTTAAATAATTATCAAAACCTTGAAGAACTACTACTCTCTTGAGGCATCATAAATAAAACCGCTTAATTGTTGTTTTCATATAATAAAATCACATTTGAAACCTGAAATCGGGGGCATTTTACCGATTTTCGACGTGTCACACGCGTCTCGCTTGCAGTATTATCGTTAATATTATTTTAACTATACGTGATATTACCATAATTTATATATCATAAAAAAATACAGAAATGCCTCTTTTCTAATATAAAATTTTGTATAAAAACCTATCAATTTAGAGAATTTAAGCCGTTTTAAACATTTGTCACGCGGCGGGCTTAAATTGAACCCCATGACAAGATGGGTGTATTTCAGTAGTGTAAATATGAGATAAACCTTCAGTGATTGCTTGTCGAGGGTCTCTAGATGTGTCCTGAATTTCTGATAGAGGAGTTGTGTCATTCGCGTACAAGCATAACTTTACAGATCAGTTCTTATTTCAATTTTAATTTTGGTACACCTGGGTAGGTAAGATCTGTGGGTCGATTTAAAAATAGAAATGTCAACCTATGGTTAAAACTGTTTCTAGAATATAATTTCCTTTCCATCTGAGTTTACTATGAGGTAAAAATATCTCCGATATTATTGCAAGTTTTTGAGTAGTTAATCAAAAACAAAATTGTCATGATCAGATCCATGGTCCAAAACAGATCCATGGTCTCAAATCTATGGATGTTTTCCCATGGATCTGATGTTGCGTCATCGCCACCAGTCCACAAGGTATTCCAAAAGTTGTTTAACGCTGTTCTTTTGTTATGGATATGACCCCACATTCGTGGAACAAGAGTATAAGGTGTATTGTTCCATAAAAAAAAGAGACAATGCTTCTCAAGAACTCGGAAATGCTGAAAAGCCTTAATGATGCCTCTCGACGTGTTGCGAGGAATTTGGATAAGACGAAAGTAATGTTTAATGCACAAGTTAACTATCCCAGAGCCTCTGTTAGTCGGAAATTTGGTCCTCAAAGTTGTTTAGGAATAAATAGAAACCAGGTGGAAGTAGTAGTAGGACGATCCAGTTCTGCTGCTCCAGCATTTGGAAAGCTTAGACATATCTTTACTTCTTCCCTGCACAGACGTGGTCACTTACCAGAGGATTACTCCACTAATTTATAGTCGCTCAACGCGCTATGTAGAGGATAGGCTCAGTATCTCATTAAAAGACAGTTTGTCATCGTTATGGACATAGCCCTAAGAATTAGTACGCTGAAGTGGCAATAGGCTGTACATGACTGTCTGCGGACTATGAGAAAACCTTCAATTATGTCGAGATTTGGACCGTGCTCCAGTCACTCCAGAGGTGCCAAATAGACTATTGGTACATCCAAGTGAACGCCAAATGCATGGCATGGTGGCGTGGTGTGACTCTTCTTCAAAAAGGGCGACAGGGCCCAATTGAAGAACTATAGACCCGTCACGCTCCTGAGTCATGTTTATAGGCTATTTTTGAGGGTTATAACGAATCGTCTCGCACGCAGGTTTAACGACTTCCAGCCTCCTGAACAAGCCGGATTCTGAAAAAGCTTCAGTATCATAGATCACATACGTACGCTGCGGCAGGCTATACAGAAGACCAAAGAATATAATCTGCCACTATACTTAGCGTTTGTGGACTATGAGAAAGCCTTCGAATCTGTCGAGACTTGGGCCGTGCTCCAGTCACTCCTGGGGTGCCACATAGACTATCGATTACATCCAAGTGTTGCGGTTACTGTACAAAAACGCCACTTTGTCAGTCCGCCTTCAGGACCAAAACTCAAAACTGATACAGCTCGAGCGAGGCGTGAGACAAGGTGATGTTATATCCTCGAAACTGTTCACAGCTGCGTTGGAGAACGCGTTTAAGCTTCTGGACTGGAGAGGACTTGGCATCATAAATGACGTACATGATTCACCTTCGCTTTGCCGAAGATATCGTGAGACCTTGGAAGACCTGAGAACAATGCTCGTCGATCTCTGTAGAGTCTCCCAACAAGTGGGTCTTAAAATTAATACGGATAAGACTAATTATGTCTAATTTCCATGTCGCACTGAAAGTTATCGATCATTATGTTTACCTGGGACAAACAGTCCGACTAGGTAAGTCCATCTTCCGGAATGAGGTCACTGGACGAACCCAACTAGGCTAGGTAGCGTTCGGGAAGATAAGTGGCATATTCTCGGCCCATCTACCGCAGTGTCTCAAGACGAAAGTCTTTAAATTCGTGTGTGTTGCCAGTGATGACCTACGAATGCCGCTTACAATGGGCCTCATAAGAAGGCTCAAGGTCACCCAAAGGGCAATGGAGAGCGTTATGCTTGGTGTTTCTCTGCGTGATCAAATCAGTAATGAGGAGAACCAAGGTCGGGGTCCACGTCCTGAAGCCTCCTCGTGGCGGACCCTGATAACGTGGTGGGGAAACTTTCTCAGCGGGTGTGTGGCTTTTGATGTCAAGTGTGTCCCCTTGGCATTCTAAGTCACATATGCCATCGTCGAGTTGTTTTTGTTTTCCCACCACGGCTAGTTCCGGACAGCCTTTTTAAGGATCACGACCGCGCCCGAAGTCCCCCGGGTGCGGTCCAATGGCTGCTCCTGGTGTCCTTCGTCCGTCAGAAGGACGCGCCAGGTCGAGCATCCGTCGGTGGAGGAGTGGCTGCTGGCCACCAATTGGTGCTAGGAGTGCCTAGACGGGCCGCGTTGGGACGGTCTCAGTGTAGTTGCTTTCACGTGCGCTGATCCCGAGCCATCTCGTAATAGCGCACTGACGGTCAGGCCGGGGAGGAAGTTTAGTGGGTATGGAGGGAACGCCTTAACCTCGAGTCACACATATCCCCTGCGGTTTGCACCACCGCGCAGGGACGATACATAAATGCATTTAACCTCCACTTCAATAAAAAAAGGAGAACCAAGGTCACCGACATAGCCCAAAGAACTGCAGTGGGCAGGGCACATTGCGAGGAGGAATGACGGCACCTAGGGGCGGAAAGGTTCTCGAGTGGTGGCCACGTACCGGGAAACGCAGAGTTGGTAGGCTCCCGCAAGGTGGACTGACGATTTCATAAATGCCGCGGGAAACCGCCGGATGCGGGAAGCGCAGGACCGACCGGTATGGAGATCCTTGGGGAAGGCCATGTCCAACAGTGGGCGTCTCTCGGCTGAAATGACGATGACATCCAAGTGTTGCAGGCACTGTAAGAAAATGCCACTATGTCAGTCCACTTCCATGACCAGGACTCGAAGCCAATACGGCTGCAGCGAGGTGTAAGTTAGGGCTATGCTATCCAAAACTATTTAAAGTTAATTTGGAGGACGTGTCTTCTGGGCTGGAGATGACTTCCTATCAACATAAATGGCAAGCAAATGCAATCCTTCACTTTGTAGAAATTATCGTAGTCATGGGGTGAGACCGGGAAAAACTCTGAACTCTGTAGTGTGTCCCAACAAGATAGTCTTAAAATGAACATTGATAAGACAAAAATCATGTACTTACGAACTTCTGTAAAGGTTAAGGTTGGAAGCTCTACAATGAAGTTGTTGACTATTAGGTTTACCGGGAACAAACAGTTCAACTTCCAGAAAGGGGTCAATCGACGAATCCTACTCGGCTACGTGATATATTCTCGGCCCATCTTTTGTCTTGAGACACTTTCTCTGTGTGTTGCCAGTGGTGGCCTGCGATGGCCTACGGAACTGAATCGTGGTTGGTTGCAATACGCCTCAAAACTGACTCAAAGACGTAGTGGCGGCTGCATACCGGGAGACGCAGCGTTGGCGTCCCACAAGGTGGACTGACAATCTGGTAAAAGTCGCGAGAAGCAGCTGGACGCGGGCAGGACTGATCAGGTTGAAGATCTTTGGGAGAGGCTATGTCCAACTCTCCTCTGACATGCAGATGACATATTTTCCTTGTTTCAGATTATAAAACTTAAATAACTATATTTAAGTTAAGCAGCGAAGTGAACTTCAACGTAAGAAGTGTGAGAGAACGAGAAGGGTTGTAGTTAAGACAGATCATAAAACTTATGAGAGCGTAAGCTAAGGATAGAGAGAGAGAGAGAGAGATGAAAGACTGAAAAATAATTCCAATTAATGTTAAAATAAAGATAAATAAACCTTTTACATTGTTTGTTTTTTCTTTATTCAATACATTTTAGTATTATTTACACTTCAATCAAATCCGTGGATTCTATAATCAGATCCATGGCTCCAAAAATTTCAATATTTTTTTCAAGACGATCTATAAACTTTGAATGTGTGCCTCATGGATAGATATATTACTTTTTCGATTGTTTATTCATTTGTAATTTTAGTTTCCACCTGTGACGAGAAAAAAAATTTGCCACGGATCTGACGATCAGAACACTTTTCTCAGGAATCAACCATTTATATTAGACCTAGAAACTCTTTGTTTGCTTTGGTAAGTACACGAGCAAAATGGTGCCAGACACTCAGGAGACAATTCGATGTTTCAAAAATCATGGGCTATGGTTATCTTCTAAATCTAACAGGACTTATACGTCATTACCATCCAAGAATATTATATAGATATTATTTTGGCATTTTAAATTCTGTATATTTAAGTAACAGATCTTACATCGTCCTCCAAGTTTCAGTTCAGCACTGGCGCCGGCGCTCTCTTGATCATTTCGGATGAAACATTGGTACATTCCCTTGTCTTCTTTCTTAACGGATTCGATTCTGCAAATGAGATTAATAAGCATATAAATACAAAAGTAGACTAGTTATAATAATCGATTGAGTAATTTTTGGGATGAGGAATTTACTTTAATATTAGTAGGTAATAGGGAAAAATTTTTTTACTCGTACCTACTCCTAACTTATCATACAACGACAGCAATGGACCTGACTCTATTTTGAAAATTATTTTATTTTATTTTATACATGATATATTTGAAAGTATATTTTATATTGATACCTAACACATAAGATAAATAATTATTTTATAAGATATAAAATTGTATATATATCACATCATTGTGTTAAATGAACTGTGTATTATAAAAGGTATTAAATGTATATTATATTTAAATACCTTAAAATAGGGTCGTGGTGTTTCATGTCCTTGCCATCTTTCAACCAGGTAATAGTCTTGACGGGGTTTCCTTCATATCTGCAAGTAAACACTGCTGGTCTTCCAAAATCAACTGTTTGTGTAGCAGGTTCAACGGTCGCTTTTAATGGCGCAGTTACGGTCAGTACTGTCTCCACAGATTCACCTGAAAATATGAACAAAGATTTCATTATTTATGGTGAACGTTATGGTGTAGTATTGACTTTGTATACAACGTCAATACAAAGTTAAAAAGTAATTTTTAATTTTGTCTGGTCCACTCACCACCGACAGAATTGTTGACGACACATAGGTATTTTCCAGAGTCTTCAACTTTTGCTTCCTTGATTATCAAAGTGCCTGATACTTGCTTTACTCTATCGTTAAGTGTAACCGGTTGCTTTCTAGTAGTGCCTTCGACAAACTTATACCATCTGCAACAAAAGAGAACACGTTCAGATTCTAGTTTAAGAGGTATATATACCTATATTTATAAAAATAGGAGACTGACATTCTATTTCTTTTGCTAATTTAATTACTATGCCTTATTTTTCTTAACTGTATCCATTTATTATTTAAATAGTTAACGATCAGCCATTCAACCCACCTGAAGCTAGGAACTGGGAAACCTTGAGTCAAGCAAAGGAGAGTTCCCACATCTCCAAGATTTATTTCAGATTCTTGTAATCGACCACTTGAGAGTTTAGGAGGAACGCTGTTTGTTGGCTCTTAAAGAGAATTTTACTTTTGTAACACGGCCACATAAAAGATTCGCAATAGACTTAAACAAACCCGAGTGCCCAATATTGACAATGATGTGAGGTAAATTAATTATGAATGCTAGCGTTAAAATAAATGAAAAGCGTCACTACACCCACTGGCTGTCAGATTAGTCTGAGTGATAAACCGAAGGTTTAGCTTGGACTCACGAGAAAGCACAAAGTAAAGATTAAAGCATTGAATGGAAGCAATAACACCCTGACACTTACCAGGAGGTGTTTATGTTGCTCAATCATTACTTTGGCTGGGAACCATTATAGGGGTGCACGGCCGGCCGCGGTTCATTACGCCTTCAAGTCACGAGTGGGCGGGACGGCCGCCGCGACATACTGTAATAACAACGTATATCAGTACATTGGAATGGCATGATATATATGCTACGTGAGGAATGAATGCGTGAGATGCCGACGGCCGACCGTACGTGTAAGGTCAGATCATACCTCATGAGGGGAGCGGGAAAAGCTTGAACGTCGCATAGCAATGCAAGACTCTCGTTACTCCGACCTATTTGGCGATTCCAGCCATCACCAGTGACCTTAGGACCAGTCCTACCAGTCGGTTCTGGAATTGAAACCGAGCATGTTATACCTATCACTCACCTAAATAAGGGCACCGGGTAAGCAGAAACTTGGCAAGTTAAATATGCTATCTCATTTTGTGGCACGAAGAATATTTCCCAACCCTCGAAGTGTTTAGTGGAATCTTTTCTAGGTGGTATTTTATTAGTTGGCTCTGCAAGTATGAAGGTGCCTTGTAACGATATACAACTATGTTTGAAGAGATGGGAATAAAACAAAAAATGACACCTAATAACTATTTTTCATAGGTTACTTACCAAAGTTTCAGCTGAGCATAGGTTTAGACAATTTAGACTCACCTAAAGGCAGGAGCAGGAAAACCAGCTACATCACAGGTAAGATAAACTGATTGGGACGAAGAAACTAAAAATATTTCACCACCTTCAAATTTTCTGGTTTTATCACTTCGTGGGGCAATTTTATTAGTTGGCTCTGTAATATCAATGCAGTGAAATCAACGCACCTTGACATTGGAACAGGATATCCTTGAACCGGACAAAGGAGAGCTAACGTGGTAAGCACGGGATACATCACAGCAGCTTTCGGTGTCGCAGTGATGCTTGGAGTAGTGCTGGCTATGGGTTCTAAATTTATTTTGGTAAGAGAAAAACCTCTTATATTTATGGTTAAGGAAGAATAAAATATTCGAAACTTGCCTGAATTTTGGTACAGGGAACGCTTGTGCTTGACACAATAATCCAAAACTTTGAGCAATACTGCGTATAAATGTTGTGCTACGAGCATCCGAAGAAAAAGTAGGTGCTTTAAAACCAACTGGTTCTGTGATTTGCAAACGAGAGGGCGTTAGAAAATATAAAAACATCTTATAAAATACACACTTGCCTGAAAATAGGAGCAGGAAAGCTTTGTGCCTGACACAGAAGTGCAAAGTCTTGTCCGACTCGTTTTCTGAATATGCTACCCATAGATTCAGAAGAAAATGTAGGAGATTTAGCACCAACAGGCTCTAAAATATAGTTGCAATGATAAAGTTATACAAACAAGAAAATTTAAGTATAATAACTTGCCTGAAAATAGGTACAGGAAAAGCTTGAGCTTGACAAAGTAGAGCGAAACCCTGGCCTTCGTGTCTCTTTATAGATGAAAGAGCTGATTCAGTTGAGAAGGACGGAGCCTTTGATCCAACCGGTTCTGCACATATTTTTTAACAAAACTTGAATGCCCATCATAAATGAGATAGGCAGAATAAAATATTTTACAATCAAATAAATTGTCCACATAAACAGTTTTGGCTATGGTATGTTACATTGGGTATTGCAGTAATAGTGGCTGGTATGACACTTGCCTGAATATAGGTACAGGAAAAGCCTGAGCTTGACACATCACGGCGAAACTTTGATCCAAATACCTTGTTACGGCTTGCAAGGTAAAATCAGTAGAGAATGTCGGTGGCTTGGAACCCACAGGTTCTGTGTAAGAAAAGAAATATTATGGCTTACCTAAATACTGGAGTAGGGAACGCCTGTGCCTGACAGAGTAATGCGAAACTTTGTCCAACGTCTCTTACAAATATACTGCCTTTTGAGTCAGAAGAAAAAGAAGGAGCTTTTGCGCCAACAGGTTCTAAAAATGAAATAACCATGAATAATGGTGAATCCTACCTGAACTCTGGTTGTGGAAAGCCTTGTGCTTGGCATAGCAACGAACCCCCAAAATGAGCTTGTATATCATAGTTATAGGATGACGCCGAAGTGGGAAATGCGGGCGCTCTCGCAGTGACAGGTTCTAAATCGAAAAAAAACTAAATAAAATACGACACTCACTTGAAAATTGGTACAGGATATGCTTGCGCTTGACATAGTAGGGATATTCCTTGTCGAGCCATTTTTGTTAGAGTAGTGCTCGTAAATTCCATAGAAAACGTTGGTGCCTTTGATCCAATAGGCTCTGTGATAAAGGGAATAGAAAAAGACTGTCAAGTCGAAGGTATTGGATAAGATATGTGCTTTCCGAAATCTTAATTATTATAATAAAATTGCGTTTACCTACCTAAATAAAATTAATGTAATTCAATTAAATTTTGCCTTACGTACCTGAATAGTGGAACGGAACACGTTTGCGCATGACGTAAAACAACGAAATGCTGATCGGTTTTTATGAGTTATCGTCGTTTGGAAAAGTGAATATTAGGAAACCAGTAGATTAATAAAAAATAAAATAAAAATCGGAAGATTTTAATCACCTGTAGTGCGGCACTGGAAAGCCTTGGGCAGGGCATAAGATGTTTATATTCTGTCCAATAGTCCTCACATACCATGAAAACTTATTGTCAGTAGAAAAAGTAGGTGACTTCGTTCCGATTGGCTCTACAATAACATTTAAATTCATATCAATAAAAAAATATTTTCTACCTGTATGATGGGACAGGGTATCCCTGAGCTCGACAGAGTAAAGCTAGACTTAGTTCCAAGGGTCTGTGTATGAACCAAGCTAATTTATCATCGGTGGGAAAAGAAGGTGATTTGGAACCGATGGGCTCTGGAATAATTTAAATAACTTTAGTAAAGCAACTCTCACCTAAAGTGTGGGACGGGATATCCTTGAGCAGGGCAAATTAAAGCATAGTTGTCGCCAGTCTTTATTTCAAACCAAGCTAGCTTTGAACCACTTGAAAAGGACGGACTTTTGGTACCAATTGGTTCTAAAATCATAAAGTCAGTATTAGAATGTACCTGATTTGTGGGGCTGGGAATCCTTGCGCTGGGCAAAGCAACGCAAAACCTTGCTTAACATCCTTAACATACCATGCCATTTTAAAATCTGTAGAGAATGTAGGAGCCTTCAAACCGATAGGTTCTAAAACAAACGCGTCCTCTTAATTATAGTAAATACACTTAACTCACCTAAACAGTGGGACGGGGAACGCCTGGGCCAAACATAATAATGTTACACTGGAGCTCATTGCGAATTCCACAAACTCTATTGTCTTAGTGGGGACTTTTGGTGGTGCACTATTAATTGGTTCTAAAAATTAGAAGATTTATTTTATTACCTGGACTGAGGGACAGGAAAGGCTTGAGCAGGGCACAACAGCGTTACACTATCATTAATGAGAGCACTGAAACCTCTGCTGTTATCCATAGTAGGAAATTTTGGTGGGACTCTTCCTATGGGTTCTGCAGATAAAAATTTAATTCTATCGAGAATTCCTTCCAACGAAATATTTTTAAAGAAATTACCTGAATTTTGGAACAGGGAAAGCTTGAGCCGGACAAAGTAATGTTACTGTTTTGTTACATAACACTTCTGTAATATCAATCATCTTTGTAGCTACCTTTGGGGCAGCACTGCCCATTGGTTCTAAAAATAAGGCAATATTTTGGTGCGTGAAATTTTACATAATAAAAGGTACCTGAATAATGGGGCAGGGAAGCCTTGTGCAGGGCATAACATTGTGACACTGTCACCACCATTAGCATCAAAAGCCCGACTTTTGTCACCAGTTGTGAATTTTGGCGATACCCGACCGACAGGTTCTAAAGAAAAATTAGTTCTGTGAGAATGTAATTCATAACAAATTTACCTGAATACTGGGACTGGAAATGCCTGAGCAGGACATAATATTGTCAAACTCGTATTCAGAATTGCGCTGAAACTTCTCGAACTATCCATCGATGGGAACTTTGGTGAAACTCGACCCACAGGTTCTAAAGATATAAAGATGATATACATAAATGAAAGTACCTGAAGGATGGAGTTGGATATGCTTGTGCTGGACATAATATTGTCACACACGAATTTGATGAAAAAGTAAAGCTGCGGCCTGTTTCCATCGATGGGAATTTTGGAGATACCTTGCCCATTGGTTCTGTTTATAAAAAAACTTATATTAAGAATTACCTAAATGCTGGTGCTGGGAACCCTTGTGCAGGGCAAAGTAATGGAACGCCATCACCTGAATTTGAAATGAACGTTCTACTGATATCTCCAGTGGGAAACTTCGGAGATACTCTCCCCATTGGCTCTAGAT
Organism: Elophila nymphaeata; assembly: GCA_955850985.1. Classification (NCBI taxonomy): domain Eukaryota; kingdom Metazoa; phylum Arthropoda; class Insecta; order Lepidoptera; family Crambidae; genus Elophila; species Elophila nymphaeata. Next base: position 7,664,366 of record OY039075.1, read on the forward strand.
AATAAAATTGTCACGTTACAACCAAATAAGATTTAATTAAAGAGTAATCTTACCTAAACATTGGGGCGGGATATGCTTGGGCGGGACACAAAATCGACAAGCTTTGATTGGTATCAAAATTAAACAATCTACTTTTTTCTAAACTTGGAAATTTCGGAGATACTTTTCCCATCGGCTCTGCAGGAAAATGTCTAGGGTTAAATCATAGAAATTGGCTCTAATTTTAAAATTAATTTAAAAATAGGTCCAAATACCTGAAAACTGGGACGGGGAACGCCTGCGCTGGGCATTGCAATGCAAACGAATCATTTTTCTTGGTACCGATCATTGTTCCCATTACTACAGATGCGAATTTTGGTGGAACTCGCCCTACTGGTTCTACAAAGACAATGATTAATAGTGAAAATATTACATTTACCTGTAAAGTGGAGTGGGATAAGCTTGGGCGGGACACTGCAATGCATAAGAATCATCTTTGTTTACTTCGAACATAGTTCCCGTCAAAACGGTAGCAAACTTTGGAGGTACTCGCCCAACAGGTTCTACAAAGTTTATAGCAATTGAAGGTAAGTAATAAATGTTACCTGAATACGGGGACAGGGAACGCCTGGGCAGGGCATTGTAAAGTGAACGAATGGCCCGAGGTCGTAAGGAACATCATGCCAACTTGAGTTGTTGACAGTTTTGGTGGGACGCGCCCTATCGGCTCTGAGAAAATATGTAAAACGAAGTTAATCACAATGGTGTCTTACCGGTGTGTGGGCGCAGGATATGCCTGTGCAGAACATAGAACTGCGAGGCTGGTGTCCACTTTAAACTGGAATCCGCTGGTAGTCTGCGCGCTAGGGAACTTGGGGGGCACCCGGCCCACCGGCTCTGCGCATGTTGGGAGAAGGCGGGATCACGAGGATTGGACACCACGATTGATAAATCAGTAAGAAAACCCCTACATCTCTTTTATATGTTCAAGCGCGAATGTATTAACGACGCGAGACAAGGCTCTGCAGGGTACCCTATCCCAACATTCAGGCAAGTTGCTATTTCAAAAAGGTTACTGACTCAAAGTAATTGAATCAATAACCATGAAATTAATTACTAGTAAATGAACAATAATTATAATCCACTCTTTATATAGTATTTTATTAACTTAAGATAATTAACTTTATATAGTATTTATATAATATAAAAAGTTTATTTTTTACTTATTTCTTTACACAAAATAAATATACCTAAAATTAGTTAGATGCAATACGAAAGGTTTGCTACATGAATATTCAGGATTATAATTGTTGTTTTTATGTTTTCTTCAATAATGTAGAACATTCGTTAAAAAACTACGGGGAATATTTTGAATCGTTCTGGTAATTTAATCAAAGTGAATATTCTACATTAGGTACTTATGAAAATTTACATGATATTATGAATCTTATATTCAAAGTAATTCAAATAGGTAACTAAAAAAAGTAAATAAAAATCGTAATAAAGCATCTTTTAACTATACATCGTTATACATCTATCTAGTTAGAAAAGCTAAACTTTGATTATAAGATTGTAAACCCATAAATTCGTTCAACATCTAAGCATAAATTATGATAATAAATAAAGGCTTTAAACTGTTAGCAATTTTAATTAGTATCGTATGAAATAACTAAGTATAGAAGAAATATAATTGAATGAATTTATGGGAAGCTTTAAAAAGAACAGAATAAGAACTTACCAGTGATGACTAGACGTCCTTTGGTGGCTGATAACCTCGTTTCTCCAGTTAGTCTATGTTTAGTACGACATTGGTATGATTTATAACCGTCCTCTGGTCCAACATCTCTAATGTGCAATTCACCCGAAGGTAGTACTAAGTATTTTCCATCTGAATTCAAAAATAATAATAATTAAAGATATATGTAAATATACAAAACAAAATTAGAGCAATTATTAAGATCAAATTTTATATAAGCGTTGTTGTAGCTTCAGCAACTTAAGGTTGCGATTTACTTATAAATTTCATAGCATGCATTAATCTAAGGAAGAAAGGAAGTAGGATAAAGGTAGGCCGTGAGGCCTATGGAATCACGGATACCCAATAACAGGATAAGAGCCCTAGAAATACTAAGCCCTACGACGAAGTTGTGAAATATTAAAGGTTAAAGATATTACATGAAGATTATGCATGGCGTACAATTTCAACCATACCATTAAAATCGTTAGAAGACTCAAGCTTAATTTCAACTTCTTCGCTGTCTTCACTGATGATCCATGAAATGACATTAACATACTCCGAAACGAAACTTGGAATGTGACATTTTAAGACGGCTGCATTCCCTCTTAAAACATATTCTTCTATTAGATTCACTGCATACGATTGAGAAACAACTGTAACAATAGGACTTATATAGTGACTTGATATGTGATAGCAAAGCACATTTATGCTTTAAGACTATTCCTGCTGACAACCATACATCATAATACAATACAATAAAATGTGAAAGCCGTCTTTGAAAGACTTAACTCGATTCGACAAGGATTTGGTTAGACAGGATTATTGTGGGATAGGAACTTGCAACATTTGATTTTGTAAATATACCTAAATCTGGAGTTTCGTCTATTTTTATCTCCTGCTCAATTTCATCTTCAGATATTATCCAGGAATTGACTGATACATATTCAGCAACAAAACTAGGTATTTGGCATTTTAAGATGGCGGCATTACCGCGTAGGACATATTCTTCCCAAAACTTTACATCGTAAGCTTGTGATACAACTGAAACGAACAATAAAATATCATTCTCTTTATATAATGAATACAATAGTGCCTACAAAAAGCCATACAAACCTACGATATTTATTGATAGAGAGTGGAAATATTGGAAGGATAATCGAGGCAGTAATTGTGAAAATGTTACCTAAATTAAAATTTGAATCTAAATTAATCTCCATTTCATCAGTTTCCCCCTCAGAGATGATCCAAGATGTAATTGAAACAAATTCGGTAACAAAGCTTGGAATATGGCATTTTAATATTGCGGCGTTGCCACGTAAAACATTTTCTTCCCAAAGATTTACTGTATATGATTGTGATACCACTGAAATTCAACACATGACTCTGTGAAACCACAAGAGAAAATCAAAAAAATGTGCAATAATTTCTAATGTACGATGGCCTAATCGCGCAGATGATCTGACACGCATTATTTTTTTCTGTTGTAAAGTAATAAGGGGATGTTCATGATGGGATGATGGAGAGTTTCAGGAAATCTCGTTATAATTTAGGATACCTAAATTGTAAGTCTCATTTGATTTAATTTCCATTTCATCAATATCTTCTTCAGAAATTATCCATGAAGATACAGTTACATATTCAGAGACGAAACTAGGAATATGACATTTGACAATGGCTGAATTTCCACGCAAGACATTTTCCTCCATCAAGTTAACAGTATATGCCTGAGAAACCACTGAAAGCAAGATAAACAATATTCAACCACTCTCAAAATTACAGGATTGTGGGAATTGGAGGCCTACTATGTATACTCCATAAAGAATTTAACACAAGTGTACCCAAGTCATTAGAATCTGCTTTTATTTCTAATTCTTCTTGGTCTTCTTCTGTGACAATCCAAGACGAGACGCTAACGTACTCCGTGACAAAAGTCGAAATATGACATTTCAAGATTGCAGCATTCCCTCTTAAAACACTTTCTTCCATTAAGTTTACTGTATAGGCCTGAGTGACGACTGTGAAAAACATAGCAAATAAACCCAGTTTGTATGTGGTTTTAAGTATAAAATGCGGATAGGAAACAGGGAACAATTTAACATTTTCTTTATTGAATACCCTGTCTATCAATATTAGATCCTAATTGAATTTCTTCTTCTTCGACATCTCCTTCAGAAATAATCCACGATGCGACCGAGACGTATTCCGTAACAAAGCTGGGTATCAGACATTTTAATATTGCAGAGTTTCCTCGTAACACATTTTCTTCGACCAAATTAACTGTGTAAGCTTGAGATACAACTGAAATTTTTAAATTGTAATCCAATAAACTGCCAATACTTAAAGTGATAACAGGAGGGGGAGGACACAAAAGGACATCATATTTTCTTCAAGAAGTTGAATTATACCATTATTATCATTTTGAAGGTATTCTCCACCCTCAGTGTCGTGCCACGATACTACTTGCACGTGGTCGGACACAAACGAAGGAATATGACATTTGAAAACTGCAGCATTGCCTCTTATAACATAAATATCGTACACTTGGGATTCGTAGAACTGGTTAACAGCTGAAATATAGTTTGCGATACTGAATCATTTCTGCTACGTAATATCTAACATACCGACTTGGGGATTTAGTGGAGAGCGGATAGGAACAATTGAGGTCGCGCGGGCGCTCTCGATTACCGTAATTGCCCTCGGAGCGGTTTAACGAAAACGCAGCCAGGGACTCTTCCTCGGCCACCCATTCCACAACATCGACGTAATCAGCCACAAACGATGGGATCGAGCATTTAACAATAGCTGAATTACCACGTAACACATCTTCGTCAATTACTCTTGGTTCGTATGTTTGATAAACCACTGGTGAAATGAATTAAATCTTAAAATGTTGACAAAGGACAACATAATGGGGAGGGAGGGAGTTAATACGAATAAAATATGTAGGAGTAATACCAGACTCAATATTTGAGTACTCTTGGGCGCTAACAGTTTCATTATCCATAATCCAGGCGACAACGTGAACGAAATCCGCAACAAAAGAAGGTACAATACACTTTAATATAGCTGTGTTGCCTCTTAGTACAAATTCGTCGTTGACTCTAGCTTCGTAAGTTTGTAGAACAGCTAGGAAAGAAATAAAAGTGGGAAGTTAGGAAATAGGTATATTTTTCTACATTACAATATACCCTCATTTTCCCCCGGATAATATGTGCCACCGTCACTGTCAGTCCACAGTTCAACTGATACAAAATCGGATACGAAGCTTGGTACTTCACATTTCATAATTGCAGCATTACCCCGAATAACATACTCATTGTCAGCTTCAGCTTCATACGACTGGGACACCACTAAAGAGTAAATTAAAGAAAGATGAAAATATACAATTTTAGGACGAACATTGGATATGGAATGGGAATTTTGAACGGTCAGAAATACACATAAAAGTTGTAAGCCCGTAATAAGGTATATATATATACCCTCAGGACCATTTGTGTTGTTAATGGTCAGTATTTGTCCATCATCCATTAACCAAGCTTCCACGTATACGAAGTCGCTAACAAACGATGGAATCTTGCATCGAACAATAGCAGCGTTCCCTCTAATAACGTACTCGTTTTCGGCTTCGGTCACGTAATACTGCGACACGACTGGAGAATTATAAACAGGTGCTTATATTATAAGGGAACAGTTTAAGGTATGGAACATTCAATACTAGCTGTGGTACTAGTAAATACGGGAAGTGGACATGGACAAACTTATTGTTTACCGAGGTCATTGTTACCGAGATTGTCTGATTGGCCAATAACGGTTCCTTCTTCATCTATCCATTCTTCCACTTTCACGAAATCAGAGACAAACGATGGAATAGAACACTTTAAGACAGCAGCATTCCCACGGATTACGTATTCGTTAAGAATTTCAGCTTCGTAGAACTGATTTACAACTGAAATTGGTAAATTTTCAAACATTGACAACAGGAGTTTGAGATGGAAGTCGGAAGGGATCTTAATTTACAATAGAACAGTTAAAGTCTCGGTGAATACCAATGTCATCAGTTGGTAAGTATTCGCCTCCATCAGAATTAACCCAAGCTTCAACTTTTACGAAATCAGCGACAAAGGATGGAATGTTACATTTTAAAACGGCAGTATTCCCACGGATAACATATTCAGAGACCACTTCTGCTTCGTAGTATTGAGTTACAACTGTAAATGTTTAGGAATGCTATAAGATATGAAATTTATTTTCTTGATCAGGGTAGGAACTGGGATGAGAGTAATAGTTCGTTTTTCGTAATACCGTTCCCTTCCTTGGGCCCTTCAATAGTATAGGAGTCGCCCGAGTCATCATGCCAAGAAACAACAGTTACAAAATCCGCCACAAAAGATGGAATAGAGCATTTAAGAATAGCGGCGTTACCGCGAATTACATACTCATTGTTTACTTCTGATTCGTACTGCTGTTGTACAACTGTGAATGTGGAAAAAGATTAAGTAGTTGAAAATTAAAAAAGGGCAGGGATTAGAAGAGGAGTCGTCAATGAATATCGTCAAGAGATTAACCATAATTATCGCCTGGGAAGAAATCTTCTTTGTCATCAGTATGCCAAGAAACAACTTCTATAAAGTCGGCGACGAATGATGGGACTTGACACTTGAGCAAGATACTGTTGCCCAAGATCACGTACTCCTTGTTGACGTCGGTATCGCAATGCTGGGCCACAACTATCATAGTTACATTAATCACACACATTTCTTTGAAAATAGCCTAACCTCAGATCATTTAAAATGATCTGAGAGCCTAACCATAAAACTTAAATGTAAATGTAAAATCGCTGAAAGATAACATTGCTATTGTTACATATTATGTTATCCATAATAATTATAACAAATGATTAATATGTAGAGGTACACAGTCGGCTCTTGATTCGCCTTATGATTACTATATTTCATGATTTACCCAAATTTATACACAATTATCACAAAACACGTACTTATCAATATAAAGACTAGGTCCAATAATACTTATGTTCTAAGTTGACTTAACTAGGTATTAAAGTTACGACCAAATTCGTCAATCAAATATCAAACTCACACGAAGATATTAGATAAACGTCGAAAAGGGCCAAATTGTTACTTACATTCTTTATGCTCACCTCCTACATTACTTAGGTACTCTATTACACGAATATTTCAGTACTACGTATTTTATCTTAAAAGCAATCGTCATCTACACGGCTCTATGTGGCTTTATTCTACTCTTTCGGAGAACATCCTTGAAATTATAACTTCTTATGAGGCCCGTATGTCATCTATCAAGCGATGTGTTGCTTATAATCTAATTGAACTGTATGACCCTCATACTCGGAGGGCAGCGCCCTATAGTAACTAATCATTAATTGAACGATTATTTGATTGAGACTGCAGCGATGTCGGCAATGGTATAAGTTGATCGTAGAGCTACTTATGAAGGAACTTTTTATACTACCTATATTAGTCGACTAAATTCCACTTAATTTGCAATTTAAAACAATAAATTTTATTGTAGTTTTTCAATTCGAATTAGCTGCGAGTAAACTCGGCAACCTCTAACGGGAATAAAAAATATGTTTGTATAATTATGTCGGTGAGTAAGAATTAGCGTCTAGTGACTCATGTCATCATTGCAAACGTGAATCAACTTTCCGTTTTTCTATAAAACGTCTATAGAGCCTAATACTTGTATTTGTTTTTGTGAGACACTAGATCATAATTTTCGATTTTTACCAGTTACAGTCAAAATTAAATTATATGTAGATATAACCCAAGATGTTCGTACATTTAGAAATATCCAAACGGTTTACAATATGAGGTTGCCAATGAACACACCCCATTTAGTATCTCGAAGTACTTCAAATTATAAGGTTGTCATTATGCAATTTCAAAACCTCTTGATCCAAGTCCTTGATTGTTACGGTACATAATCATGCAGAAATAACGAACAAAGGATGATTCCAATAAGCTCATACAAAAAAGCTAAGAGCTAAAGATTCGTTATCACTGTAACTGAAGATCTTTGTGAAATGTTACAAAGAGAGTAGTACTGTTAAGAAAGGGTCGTATTTAACTGGTCAGCAGATTAACCTAACCTAAACCTATGCAAATACTAAGTGGACGACAAAAAAATCATTAACGGGCGACTAACAAATGATTAGACGTCCATTTAGTATTATTAGTCGCTCATTCTGGATTTTTTAGTTGCTCAATTTATTATTTCCCGTTAAGAAAGAGCACCTTCGTGGTTCATTATATCTAACCTAATATTTGAATAATTTTATTCAAATATTAGTTCCTGACCTATGAAATTGGCGTTTTATTATCTTGTACCTAAACTTGCAATTTCTTTAATTCAATTGTTGTTTTAGGTTCTTATTATTATTATTTTTTGAAAGTATACTCTTTGCAAGATTTTAGTCTGTAATTAAATTATATTTCAATTGTTAAATTCTGAAAAGAAAGTGAAAATGACTCTTCAATCTTTTCATCGGAATTGACTATTTGATGCCTACTAACTCATGGACAGACTGGATTTTTTCATAATTTATTGATGCTAGACTTAGCCGAGGGTTGTTCGCTAATTTCCTTCAAATTTTGTAACATTAGGATTTATAGTTAAAAAAAATAGAGTTTGTATGGAACAAAGCCAAGTTTTATAAAGATTTTCAAAAAAATATGTATTTTCCATACTAACGTTATTTAAAATTTCTAAAAAAAACTCCGTTACCAAATCTTTTGAAATTTGGAGTGTATAATTAGGCAAGGCTTAGTTAAATATTGCATAAATAATTTAGACAAAAAATAAGCCTGTCTATAAGTTACAACGATTCCAAGAGTTGATTCTGCTGACCAAATAAAAGAGCTGCTTTATTTTTAGTTTTTTTTTAAATTAAATATTTAACTAATTATATTTTACATGCAAATCCGTAACAGTATAGTCCTCATTCGTAATAAAAATATAAAACTGACACAGCGACTCAATCAAAGAAGTTATACAGCTAATAGTGTGTAAGAAAAAAACGCCAATTTCATAGGTAAAGAAAGACCTATTATCATCTATGCCATGTGTGTTAATTCAAGCAACGCAAACAAGAGAAGTCATTCCATAGTAGATATGTTAATGATTTAACTAAGTACCTACTTACTACAAAGTTTCAAAATTGATCACAACATGAATTTTTACTAGTTTTGTCGTTTCTGGATTTTACTAATTTTCATTTGATAAATTTTCCAAACATTTTCAAATCGAGAAAAACGGTGAACGATAAATGTAAAAATATCTTTCGATTGTTAAAGATGAACCTAATGTAATAATCACTGATAGTTTTAGATACATTAAGAAAAACTTTCGTTTATAGATTTCCGTTAATAAATATAAGCAGATACACAGACGTACTTACTTACTGCTTTTTTTATATGAGCTTATTAATGGTATGGGTTGACATGACAACGAGGTCGACAGATGTCCGAGTGTAAATCATACGTACGTATGTCTCATACTCATACGTGACCAACTATGGCTGTTAGTATTAAGTTACAAGTGAGACGGGTCATAAGTCAACCGATGAAGTTACACAATTGTATATTAGACATCACAGTAAATCTTTTTTTTTCTAAGACACGATATTGTATTTTCTTAACATTTTCTTGGAATTCTGGGGAGACTTGACATGATTTTTAAGAAAGTAATGAGTATCTACAATGATTTTAACAATAGTTGTAACGGAACTTCGCTTCCGCCTCCGTTGCTACGGAAATTTCGAAGAAATCGTACCTACGCACCCTTTACCTCCGTATCTGCGGAGTTCTGACGGAGATATATTTGCAAAAATGTAGTGTTATTTGACTCCTTCCTGACATCTAAAAGGAATATTTTATGTTACTTAAATAATAGTAAGTAGGTATAGTAAATATCTAACACTTGTTAAATTCTGAATTATAAGATTTGTGCAGCGAATGGAAATATTACTTGAAATCTGATGTCTCTTTTTGTTCGGATGGTCAGTCAAACAAAAACACCCAAATGACGAAGAGTTAAAACTAATTTCTCAACTCACATACTTTTTTTTCATTTATTACTCATCTATCGACTTAAAGTAATAGTGTCATTTAGCTGTTTTTATACGTTGACGTAATATTATTTATTAAGATTGACGAATTTAGTCACATATTAATCTCTATCGATCTGAAAGATACAATCAAGTTCACTGTTTAAAAATATATATAGGTGTGTTGATGGAAATCTCATCAATATGCTTGTTGCCATTTTAATGTGACAGAAACGGCATCTATAATAAAAAAAATATTATACTATTTAATATTTAGGTATAAGTAGCACTGAAACAAATCTTTCATCAGAAAGTGCTGGAAAACTGGAAACTCATTCTCCAAAATCCAAATCATATTAGGTTGGGGAAAAAGTCTTTTCGCATTATAGTATGTATAAACTTGTAATAAAATCTCTTTGGCTATACTATTTGTATCTGGCTGGTTTTGGTATCATTGAAAGTTTAAATTTTAAAGAACATAATTCCAAATTCAAATTAGGAAAATGTGTGATTTTCATTTGTTTTTCGTACCGCCAAGATGAGTGAATCTAATGAAGAAATTCGATACATTTTAAAATTTTGCTACAAAAAAGGTAAAAATGCAACGCAAGCCGCGAAAAAAATTTGCGATGTTTATGGACCTAGTGCAGCGTCTGTGAGAGTAGCACAAATTTGGTTTAAGCGTTTTCAATCCGGAAATTTTGATGTCAAAGATGCACGTCGCTCTGGTCGCCCTATTACAGATAAAATGGATGCCATTTTTGAAAAAGTGGAGCAAGATCGGCATGTCAGTAGTTACGACGTAGCTGAAGAACTGGGAATTGACCACAAAACAGTTTTGGCGTATTTGAAAAAAACTGGGTACACAAAAAAGCTCGACATTTGGGTACCTCACGAGCTCACTGAAAGAAACCTAATGAACCGTGTACTCATTTGTGATTCTTTACTACGACGTAATGAAACCGAACCATTTTTGAAGAAGCTGATAACTGGTGATGAAAAGTGGATCACGTACGACAAGAACGTGCGAAAAAGGTCGTGGTCAAAGGCCGGTCAGGCTTCACAGACTGTGGCGAAACCCGGGTTACCTCGCAACAAGGTGATGCTGTGTGTGTGGTGGGATTGGAAGGGCATTATTCATTATGAGCTGTTACCACCAGGCAGGACCATCGATTCTGAACTCTACTGCGAACAACTGATGAGATTAAAGCAAGAAGTTGAGAGAAAGCGGCCGGAATTAATCAACAGAAGGGGTGTGGTTTTTCATCATGATAACGCTAGACCTCACACATCTTTAGCCACTCAGCAAAAATTAAGAGAGTTTGGCTGGGAGGTGTTAATGCATCCGTCGTATAGTCCTGACCTTGCACCTTCAGATTTCCACCTGTTTCGGTCTCTTCAGAATTCTTTAGGCAGTGTCAGGTTAACATCACGAGAGGACTGCCAAAACCACTTGTCGCGGTATTTTGACCAGAAGTCCCAAAATTTCTATAGCAATGGGATCATGTCCCTACCTACAAGATGGCAAAAAGTTATCGAACAAAATGGTACCTACATACTTTAGTTAAATGTTAATAAACTATATTAAAAAATGTTTTGAATTTTCTTAAAAAATGTGAAGAAACTTTTTCCCCAACCTATTATAATAACCATAAAGCTTAGAAAACTTTATCATTATTGTTTTCTTAATTCTATCTTCATGATTGTTATACAAATGTACCCGATTACGTCATTAAAAATGACAAAAATTGTAAACAAAGTGAATATTATTGATCAATTGTTGTTTATCTAAATTATTGGGTCAAAGTTACAAGAGCCAGTTCAGATACGCAATCGCACGATCCTATTCACATTTTAGCATCATCATAGACGTTCATACTAGACGGCACGAATAATAATAAAAGAGAATCTCTAGTCTCACGCAATTCTGAAAGCACGCCGTTACCGCCGTGTCTGAACGAGCTCTAAAGGTAGAAAACCATGAAGAGTTTACATTTACGGTGTGTTACTTTATGGTAAACATTGTTTCATCTTTGAAATTTGCAATTCTAAGACCCGAACGAAATATTTTTGCACATATTTGACGCCCAGTTAAGACGAAATATTTTTGCAAATATCTTAACTGGGCGTCAAATATTTGCAAAAATATTTCGTTCGGGTGTCTCGTGTGTCAGTGTCTCAATAGTCAACTCAGCCGCCCGGATTGCGGAAGATGCGGGTTCGATTCCCGCCTGAGGCAAGTCAATTTTTTCTTCAGTGCATTTTTTCTAGTATTAAAAATATTTACGCGTTTGTAAACGCAAAAATAAAATTATTCATCTCTCTATTCTTTTTATTTACTTATATGTAAGTATACTTAATATCTCACACAATCTTTTGATTTCCTTTAAGGTCTTCTTTATTATTTTTGTCATTTGTAATAGTCTAAGATCCGAACCTAAATCGACCTTCACCGAGCTGATAATAGAACGAAACATATTTTATTATTAATTTAGTATATTAGAAAATATATTAAAAATGGGTTGTCTAAAAAAATCCTGGACAGACTATTTTTAATTATTTTTTGAAAAATGATTTTTAATAAAATATTGCAACATCAAGATGATAAGAAAATTTTGTCGCGCGCTTATGATGCTATAAAATTTTTTCTATTATCCAATCGAGTGAAAGTAACTGATATCGACATACCTGTTCATACCTGACAACCCAGTAGTTCGCGCAGGTAAATAATAGACAACCCAATGCCTGCACATTCTATACGGTTTCTACTATCAGTCAGGACAAAATTTTCTTATTATCTTGATGTTGCAATATTTTATTCATTTTTTTTTAAAAATCATTTTACAAAAAATAATTAAAAATAGTCTGTCCAGGATTTTTTTAGACAACCCATTTTTAATATATTTTCTAATATACTAAATTAATAATAAAATATGTTTCATTCTATTATCAGCTCGGTGAAGGTCGATATAGGTTCGGATCTTCTACTATAATGATAGCAATAGCATATTGATGAGGTGTAAATATCTGAACATGTGATAAAGATGTTTAAAATAAATTATGATTCTGGAACTTACCGGCGCGTACATTAACATCTCGTGAATGGATAGTACCAACAGGGTTCCTAGCGAGGCAAGCGTAAACCTGAGCGTGGACCTCTTGACGATAATCCTCAGCGCGGAATGGAGGGAATACCAGATTTCCATTTGGCAACACCTGAAAAAAATCGTCAGTTCCGTATTTAATCCGTATCTATCAATGTACTATTAGCCTAAGAGCCAGTGGAAAGCTACCTGTATGTATTTGACCAGACTTGGGGTTTTGTACAGTGAGGCCCCTAACCTACCATATATGAGATGGGGGTTCACTAAGCCCCAAGTGGTGGACACGGCGCGCGCTCAGGCAAGACAGGTATCGATTTTTGGCGAATTTAGATAATAATAATAATATATTATCAAATTTTAAAAACGGCAGACGTCGTCAAATGCATTAAAAATTCGCCAAAAATCGATACCTGTCTTGCCTGAGCGCGCGCCGTGTCCACCACTTGGGGCTTAGTGAACCCCCATCTCATATATGGTAGGTATAGGGGCCTCACTGTACAAAACCCCAAGTCTGGTCAAATACATACAGGTAGCTTTCCACTGGCTCTTAGGCTATATATTAAGTACACTAAAATTCAAAGTCCTGACAATTGACTGAAATATCAATCAACGCACAGCCCAAACCACTGAACCTAGAGACTTGAAATTTTGTTACAAAGATATATCTTAAACAGTGAAGGCATCCACTAAGAAAAGATTTTTGGAAATTCCACCCCTAAGGGGGTAAAATGTCCACTCGGATGAAGTCGCGGGCGGAAGCTAGTAATTTAATATGTTATTGCGAGGAGATGATCGAAGAGATATCTATACACACCAGCCTGCCTAGCATGACCACCAAAACACGATATGATATAGCCATTTATCGCGTTGAACTGTCAAAAATTATTGGATATAACCACCAACTTGTAATTTATCGAAACTGCGTACATTTATAAGGCTTATTCATGTTCGCAGTTGCGATAAATTTTCAAGATTGCGGTTATATCCAATAATTTTTGACAGTTCAACTTATAATCTCTTATAATTTTTGTCCAAAGAAACATTATCAAATTTGATTGCGTCACAATGACCGCACACACCACAAGCTGCTGTAGCGCAGCCTGCAACGAATTAGGAATATCATTTCTAATACGTTGGCAGCCCGTCTGATATTATCATAAATGCACGATTAGGTATGTCGTCAGCCAATCGTATAATTGGGCCGATCGAGATCTGCGTGAACCTACTGATCACACAGATATGTAGGTGCATAAGACTTTAGACTCCCACAAACTGTATACTCCGCTTCGTCTTAAAAAAAAATCCCTAAACCTACTGATTACTCCCGACTACTACGATTTTTAGAAAATAGGTTACTCGAAAAGTGGTCGCAATTTTTATGGTCCAGTAGGCAGTTAAGCCGAAATTGCGGTGTTTTATGATATGCCGGCATTTCATGATCTAGCCAATTATACGATCGGCCGATAACATGTACAAAAGACACACTCACTTGTCGCAATCCAGGCACGTCTCCGATAGCAGTTCCGTCCGATCGAACCCAGATGACGTCGGGCACGGGGGATCCTCTCGCAGCGCACTCCACCACTGCTCCGGTCGTGTTGCTAAAGTCTATTCGGTTCGCGGGCTCCTTCATGAATATCGGTCCTATGGTCTCGTCCTCGCATGACACTGATCCTGGGGACAAATCAAACATGCATGTTAATATAAGTAGAAACTTGTTTATTTTTGTTTAACAGAAAAGATCAATCAACTAATCAGGTGGTGTGTTCAACGAGACCAATAAATAATTATGGATACTAGATAACTGGCATTTTTAATACATGAACATAGTAATTTTAGATATTTTTATAAATAAACTTAAATAAAATATATAGGTAAACAGCAAAGACTATAAACAGCCATGACTCGCAAACAAATATTAGTATTTGTCACACAAAATTTGTCGCTACCAGGATTCGAACCCGGACCGCTTGATGTGTAGATTATCATTTTTTTAACGCAGTCGTGCTGGAGTGGTCAGTATAGCCACGATAATGTTATCTATTTACCGTGGTATAGCTGCATATACTGACCACTACCACTCCACCACAACGGGCGTCAAAAAAAATATAAACTAGAATAAAAAATACTTAAAGTATAATATTTTTTAAAAAGAATGTTACAACGGCCTTTGAAAGTGTAAGCATGAACTAGGTTTCAGCACTCGAGCACGAGTTGACACCGAGTAGACGGAGTATGCGGGGACTCGACCCACTTTTTAGTTAAACCTTCGAAAACAATATAGAGTAGTCTTAAACGATGACCTCGCGATTAATCGACTCCGCAACATGCATGATTTAACAACAGTAACAACTGTAATTAAAAATAAAAGCAATTGCGTAATACTATGTAGAAGTATCTAATTACATTTCCCATTTAAAGATATTCCGTAGTAAAATAGGAAAGTAAAAAAAACAGTGAAAGAATCGACATTATTAACCGTGTGGTTTAGTGCTTCACCCACCAGTAGGTAAGTACAGTCAAATCCAGAGATACATAAATAGCTAAAAGTTGGTGTATTTAAAAGTAAATCTTCCTAGTTATGCGATGAGTCAAGTGTAATTATAATAACTTTAATATTTTATGCTAAATAATTTTATTCAAAAAAGGAAGACGACTGTATGTTTTTTTAAATGTTTGTTACCTCATAACTCTTTACTGGTTTTACCGATTTGAACATTCTTTCGACCTTTGGAAGCTGGTGCTTGTCATGTGGTCCCATTAAAGTTTGATTAACATCTGACGAGTAGTTTTCGAGTTATCCCTAATAATTTAATTGACATCGATGATATCGTAATCTTATCACTTGTGTGTCTAAAAGATCTCGAGATAGTTTCCTGAATTTCTATACTTACAACACTAAAGCACAAAAAAAAATTAAAATAAAAAAAAAACCGGCTTCAAAACTAAAAACGGTGAAATAAAAATTTTGTTTATAAAAATCTACCATAATGTTTTTTGAGGTCGGTGCCAAGCTCAATATTTGGACCTCACTTGTATTTGGGACCGACCTTAACCCTAGCTCACTAACCTTAATTTCCAGTAACGTGGTCGGTCACATTCGTAATTTTTACGAAGAATATGAATGCATCAGTATTCAAATAAATTTTATTTTATTTTTGACACAAAATTACCTCATTTAATAGTCTTAGTTTCCTCTTCATGAAATTATATAAATGATTTGAGAAATAACCTACATAGAATAATTAATGATCTCACATCGAATCAACATGCTCCATGCAAATTGCCTTTATGCATCCTTTGCAGAAGATCGTGGTTATACTAACGAGGTCATACATAAAACGTTTTGAAGGCAGTTTTTTTTTATTTAAAAATAATTTATGGAATAATTTTTGCGTTTACAAACGCGTAAATATTCTTATACCAACTAGAAAAAATACACTAAAAAAATCAACCTGCCTCTGATTGCGGAAGATGCTGGGTTCAATTCCCGCCTGAGGCAGATCGATTTTTTTTCAGTGTATTTTTTCTACTTTTAAAAATAATTTATCACTGATAAGAAAGCCAGTTACTTAATGGTTGAGGCTTCCCGGTCAAGGTCGCTTCCACCTTACGAGTTATCATCACTTACCATCATGTGAGATGAAGACTTTGAAGACCTCGTCAAAGATGCTTAATGGCCGGTTTCAATATTCTATTCAAAGTTACAGATCGCCCTACCGGGTTTGGTTGCTAAGTGACCGCTGGTTATTTTGAGTAATTTAACAAATAATTGCTAGGCAACCAAACTTCAATAAGCTTACTTCAAGGAGCTTATATTTTATCGTAGCTTACTTTTACCAGCGAATATAATATTAAAACTGGCCGTAAGTAGGTATTTAATAGGTTGAGCAATTAATTCGTTGATTTTGTTTTTCACCAAGTCCCATAAGCCGTTATTCTTTACAGCCAGATGCGCGATGAAGAGTATGTCACTTGCTTATAAGCTCTAATGGACGACCTCATTACCATGTGTTAATTTGTAGGATTAATTGTAGCACAGCAAGATCTTCTTATTGTTTTTAATTTGTCAGCGAGAATACACATTTTTGGAATATGCCGCTACAGATAGCTGTTCCGGTATTTTAACAAGAGATGTAATTTTAATAAAAATTCAAATGCGTATTGCACTTTTATACAAAAATACACAAGACAGGAAGTATAAAAGTAACAGTAAAAAAATGGTGAACTTATTGCTAATAAGCTGTCTGTTTCAGCAACCCAGGGTGATCGCATAGTAACGATACATCAAATCAATATGTACTGCAGTTTTAAAATTAAACTCAGTTTAGAGATCGACTAAAAAGAAAACTTTCATAAGAAAATTTCATAAGCATGCTGCTACAACATCTCAGAAACATAAAAATACCGCATAAATATTCAGTTTTATTACAAAATTTTAAACATTTTGCATATAAATACCACGGTAATATTATCTATCAGTATTCTATCTTCATACAAACGGTCGGAAAGCGCGTCATGCTACGCGCCTCGAGTTCGCGGGGCACCCGGTGGGCATCCAGTCGCGAATGCGCCGCAGCGACTACCGAACGGTGTGAATTGTTTTTTAAGCAGTTAGCCGTGCTTAAACGTGCGATTTGTATTGTGAATATTTGATTGAATTAAGTAGATACCTACATAATTCAAAATGGCAGAGAGCAATATTTTTTATGTACCTATCTACTAGTACGTAATTTGTATTTAATATTTAGGTATTTCAATTTTTCCATCGGGCATAATCTGGAATAATATATAAATAAGTGGATAGGGTGAAAAAAGACACAAACAAGTAACCTACCTACGCTCGCGTTAAAAACAAAACTACATAATACGTAGGTAGGTAGTTTCCTAGACTAGGCTATCTACTTACTTATGTACCAACCTATAACTTAACTACATATATTATTAAATATGATGAAATATCATTATGAAATAATTTACGAGAGTAATAAATGGTAGGTATTGTAGTGATCGGATTTTTTTGGTGTATACTGGCAGGTTGTTAGGTAATTTGGAAAAGAGACGGATTGTTGACAGGAATTGATAGATGGAAAATTATAAAATAGGGATATTTGTGCGAAGTTTAAAAAACAATATTTGTTTGTTGATAATAATATGTAATTTCTTGAAAATAAAAGTGTTTCAGTGACAATATAGTACCTACGTCTCAGTTAAGGCGTAAATATTTTTGTATCAAATCTATAACTTTTTTTTTATTAAATATTACCTAAAAAAACATGTATTTTATTGAACACTTCCTATTTCATTCACAACATATTTTTTTACATATAAGTAAAATAAAATATTTACAATCATAGAACAAGAAATGTAGAAATTAAATATAAAGTAAATAGTAGGTATATAATGTGTGTATGTTAGTTTTTGTTAACGTTTCTTTTCTTTATGTATGTGTTGTTATAGTTTATTAATATTTAGGTAATATCGTGCTCTGTGAAAGCCAATAAATTTATTTTCTTTCTTTCAAATTAAAATACTGTAGGCGGGTAGCCCTACCGCATGTTGACGCCCCGCTCGGCCGTAGCACGCCGTAGCCAGTTATTTCAAGGACAGGGCCGAGTCAAAATACTGCATAGATAATATTACCGTGTAAATACTATCAAAAAACGTAAAGCAAACTTATGCGGTATTTATACGTACATATACATATAAGTTTAATAATACTTAAGCCGACATTGGTAAACTATCCCTCATCAACTAAAAAGCAATAAAATGACCATATTCATTGAATTTCTAAAGCTTTGATTAAGCCCCTTTAGTTTATTCGAGAGGTAGGAATACTTCAAACAAAAAACTATAATAACAAAAACGGACAAAAGGCCGCGTATTGTGCCGACTGCGGATGACGACGGCGAGGGACAGATGTGCGCCCGCGCACGCTCGTGATTGGCCAACCGTGCGACAGATGTTCACATCATCGAGCGCGGAGAAGACCGATTTCACGCTACTTGCAACGTATGGTGCATCGTATGGTTCTTAGAACACAAATCGGAATCAGGTGTTCATTTTGATGACTGATTTCTCTTGCCTTTTAAGAAATATTAGTACCTACTGTTGTGGCAATCGCTGACAATCAATATGTAGGTACCTAGTACCTACTTGAGTAACATCATTTACATTTTAATTTTCATCGATTTTTAGTATTTTTAAACTTGGTCACATGTCACAGAGTAGATAAGCTTTATGAATTGATAAATGCTGAACTGAAACTACACGCACCAATAGTAAAAAAAATAGCCAAAACTAAAGAGATGGCAAAGGTAAAGGTAATATAATCGATGAAAATTTTATTTATTGCTATGTCGCAGGCTCAGACCAATAAAATTATTGGTCTGAGGTCGCAGGTGGATCGAAACACGCCGTATTACAAAATGTATTACTGGTGGTAGACCACAGAAATAATATTATTTCTGTGGTCCATATGTGGGGTCCACGTCCGGAAGCCTCCTCGTGGCAGACCCTGGTAACGTGGTGGGGAAACTTTCTCGGCGGGTGTGTGGCTTTTGATGTCAAGTGTGCCCCTTGGCATTCGAAGTCACATGCCATCGTTTAGTTGTTTTTGTTTTCCCAACACGGCTAGTTCCGGACGGCCCTTTTCGGGGCCACGACCGCGCCCGAAGTCCCCCGGTTGCGGTCCGATGGCTGCTCTCGGTGTCCTCGTCAGGAGGACGCGCCAGGTCGAGCAGCCGTCGGTGGAGGAGTGGCTGATGACCTCCAATTGGTGCAAGGTGTGCCTAGACGGGCAGCGTTGGGACGGTCTCGGTGTAGTTGCGCTCACGTGCTCAGATCCCAAGCCGTCCCGTAATAGCGCACTGAAGGTCAGACGGGGAGGATGTTTATTGGGTAAGGAGGTTCCCCCCTTACCTCCAGTCCCACATATCTCCTGCGGTTGGCACACCACCCCGCAGAGACGATGCGTGAATGCATTTGACCTCCCCGTCAACAACAAAAAAAATTGGTTGTCTGTAAAGTCGGTTTACTGACGATAGTTGAACGTGACAACGTCTTAAGAAAATACTGATGGAATGGTAGCATTTCATTTGTTTAATAGATTTTTGCTTGCACTTCAAGCCTTACATGGAACGCCTCAGAGCGAGGTAACGCCGCATGCGTCATGTTTTTTCGTGCGTGCAGCCGGCTCTATCGAATTATAAGACGTTGTCACGTCAAAAAAGAGTCATTAGGGTCGTCTGGGCAGGTACTACCATCCGCCTTTCTTGGGTGGAGTGGAATTATTGTCACTCTCACTCTACAATCCGCCGTGCTGTTTTGTAATACGGCGTGTTATACGATCCACCTAAGACATTTATACAGGATTATTTGTAAAGTATCAACAACCTTCAAACCATTTGAAGAGCTCTTCAATACAAACCACTTTTTCTATGGGAGCAAAACTGGATTCGCGAAGAAAAAATCTATACCATTTCAAATTTAGTTCAAGCTTAAATATTTTTCGCGATTTCAAGAGTCTCTTCCATAGTAAAAGTTGTATGCGTATAATAGTACGCACTTACCAATCTTTAATCGTAAATATCTATAGTAATTAATTCACCGACAGTTAAGTACAAAATTGCTGTTTTGTACTTAACCGTTTTAGTCTCTCGGCAATATGTTCATATTTTTTATCTGCAAAATATTTGTTTCCGGCCCATTTTAATGTGTTCTACATGTGGCCCCACTTTGAGAAAATGTTATACATGTTTTTTTTCGTTAGCCCTATCAAACATTGTTTATCTCTCTTTAATTAAGTTAAAATAAATTCGGAAATAATATTATTTAAATGAGTCGTGATCATAGGGATGGCGAAAAAATAGACGCAATAAAGTAATGTTAAATGGCGTCGATTTTCGCCATTAATTCAATTATTAAAATTTATGTCAAAACGCTTGCTCTAATGCGCCTCGGTCCTTTCATATAGTTTCCATTTTCGGAGACCAACGCAGGTAGCATTAGAATGTTGAATAGATCCTTATTATGATATTTGAATACTTATTATTCTGGGCCTTAACTAACAATAATGACATCATACGCCTACTACGATACAATAACCAGGGATTTAATTATCAGAACACAATAGAACTAACTAGTTAAGTGGACGAATTAAAAGTTAACCTTCGGAGAATACTGGTGTATAGATGTGCATTTAAAAAGCGCCTGTCAAACTATCTAGTTTCTATTTGTTAGCAACTTTTCTTTAAATGTTTAACAAATAGAGTGCAGGCGGTAGGTACATCATCATCATCATCAACAGCTCATATAATGTCCCCACCTCGGGCTCGAGCCTACCCCACATTAGGGGCGATTAGGCCTTAGTCAACCACGCTGGCCAAGTGCGGGTTGGTCGACTTCACACACAACCTAAGAATTTCTTCATAGGTGTGTGCAGGTTTCCTCACGATGTTTTCATTCATTTCATTCGGTGAAGGAAAACATCGACGGTAGGTACGCCGACGTAAAATTTCAATAGACTTTGTATAATTTTCTATAATTTATTTATCATCAATCGTTATTAGGAGGTGTTACAAAATAAAGACATTATTTCAAATTCAAAAAAGATGATAATACTAAAAGTCATACTTTTAACGATCTTGTAAGTCCTATGTAAAGCCACGTAAAACAAAATTGTTAAGTTCGTAATGTTTCGATCTACTTATGTATGCGATATTTATGCCAAATAGCAAGCGATACCTTAGGAGGCGATGGCGCCGCGATAATAAGCAACCAAGAGCACGGTCGGTACTCGGATGGGTGGCCGATAATTTTTCAAATCGATTTTCTCCGTGCTTCGTCGGCACGTTATGCTGGTGGTGCTGTGGAAAGATAACAGTCGTTCCAAAGGAGGGTTGATGTCAGGTAGGTTAGGCACACGGCCCTAGAAATCTAATGACAAATCCTTAGGCGGTATTGTGGATATCAAGGCATACTGCACCGAACCAAAATATATTGGGAGCAGGGTAGGAAAATGATGATGAATAAGCGATAATATTACCGTGGCGATACCTTCTTATGGGTACAGGTACCTACCAGGGATGTAACGGAGGTAGTTTTATCGGAACCGAAGTCGGAGTCGGAGTTTCGACTCCGACTTCGGTTCCACACGTATCGAGCTACGATAACAATATTTCGAACTTTTTAGGTATCAGTTATTTTATATTATCAAAAGGAGAGGCAAATTTGTGGTAGGGTCGTAATTGAGATTGCTACTTGTATACCTTCCTAATTTTATCACAAGTTAATAAAAACTCCTCCTTATTTTATAAATTTAATATTTCGTATAGGTAAATAGTAAGGTTCGCAGGTAAAACCTAAGATTTACTAATGTTCGAGCTTTTAAAGTAGGTAACATATCGATTCTAGTAAAAAATTGTACTTATGAGCCGCAGTTTTAAGTCCCAACGCATTTTTAACCGTTTGAGGTATAGTAATATATTTCTATTGCTTTTTGTATTCTATCAATAAAAGATCCGACTCCTATTCAATAGCCACCCGAGATTGATTATAATAATTATCAATATTGCGATATCCGTCAGTCATTTAAATGTATCTAACAGAAAATTAGAAATAAGGAGGGTCACAATCCGGCATAATTTGCGGCATAAACGGCCGTGGGTTTTCATTGCCTTGACTTAAAAGTTTGATTATTTTTTCACTACTCCAAGGAGTCCAAGGGATTTTTGCAGATTAGGTGTTTGATTTTAATTTCAACTTGATACCTTAATGAGATCTTAGCAAGATATGGGCAGACCTGAGGGACAGACGAATATTATGCGGACAACGAAGTGATCTTAAAAGGGAACCTTTTTTTCGTTTTGAGGTACAGAACCATAAGAATTATCCTACGACAAATGTTTGCGTACCCGTACCGCCCCCGTGTATCCAAAGAATACATTAGTGTTAAAGAAATGGTTCTATAGTACGGATATGATAATTACATACTTAATTACTTTCTTCCGGAATTATTTCATACGTCAAGTCTTAGTTTATTGACATCGCGTTTTGCAAGACTCAATAAATGCAACGGAAATGGAATAATTAGCGCCAATTTGGTTATAAAAATTCCGGTCAGACCTAAAGTCATGGCGTTCAGCACGATCGAAACCGGAAATTCGATTTAACAAACATAGTATGCCTATGCCTATGATATCTACAGTAAAAAAAACACGTAGGCTTCCTGTCAATTTAGAATTTAGACAGATCATTGCAATATTATACTTAAAGCGACATGGATAACAGCGAAAATCATGTCGAATTTCCATGTCGCACCCCACTCCTGTAAAGGTTGGAAGTTCTACACTGAAAATTGTCGACGATTATGTTTACCTGGGACAAACAGTCCAATTGGTAAGCAACTACCAGAAAGAGGTCAATCGGCGAATTCAACTCGGCTGGGCAGCGTTCGGGAAGCTACGCAGCATATTCTCAGCTTATCTACCGCAGTGCCTAAAGACGAAAGTCTTTAACTTGTGTGTGTTGCCAGAGATGACCTATGGAACCGAAAGTCGCTGCTTACATTGGGCCTCATAAGAAGGGTCAAGGTCATCCAAAGGGCAATGGAGAGGGCTATGCTCAGAGTTTCTCTGCGTGATCATATCAGAAATGATGATAGCAGGAGAACCAAGATCACCGACATAGGCGAAAGAATTGCGAACTTTAAGTGGCAGTGGGCAGGGCATATTGCGAGGAGGACTGACGGCCATTGTGGCGGAAAGGTCCTCGAGTGGCGACCACGTACCGGGAAACATAGCGTTGGTAGGCTCCCCACAAGGTGAACTGACGATCTAGTAAAGGTCGCGGGAAGCCGTTGGATGCGGGCAGCGCAGGACCGACCGGTTTGGAGATCCTTAGGGGAGGCCTATGTCCAACAGTGGGCGTCTCTCGGCTGAAATGATGATGATGATGACGTATAGCGAAGTACAGTCAACAGAAGAGGTAATCGTAAATGAACGTAATGAGAAAACGAGCCCTGATTTTTCATTATACTGTGGTTGTACACTACAGTATACTAAACACTCTAACATCTACACAGCCCTGCGAGAGCTGTACCGCGGCACTTACATCGCCACGGTAAAGCATGCTGCCGCATGTTGGTTTGAGGGCGCGTCCCTTCACACGTTGTGCGAAGTGCGCTCCTGCGCACCCAGAGACCATCCTTAATCCTTCTGAGGAAGGCGTACCGATTGATAAGTACCGCCCCACTATCGGTGCTCGCCGGTGTGTTACCCGCCGACGTCGAGGTAATCCGGGGAGGCAGACTAGGCTAGGCGCGCGAATCCGCACTTACGTACAAGGAGGAACTCGAGAGTGCCAAAGTCAGAATAACTCAGTCCGTGCAGGCCGAATGGTTGGGACACGTCGGACAATGGAGGAAGCTGTACCGGTTTTTCCCGAATGTCTAGAGGTGACTTGGGTAGAGCCGGACTACGAAACCTTAATTTTAGTTGCTGACAGGCCATGGTTGCTTTATGGGTAATTAATTATGGGTAATTAAACAATAAATAAATAATTCGCGGGACATACACATTTCGCCAAATAAACATCGGTCGGCCCATGACAGAACCCATACACAAAACACACAAAAGCAGTTTTTTCGAAACCAGTAATAAATTCAACACTCTTTATCAAAACGTCTGCAGTTTTAACAAAAAACAATACCTGCTTGATGTTCTAACGGAGGAAAATAAAAGCATGCAGGCACTATGCCTCTCCGAAACGTGGATAAATCACTCGAAGCATGATCTTCTTCATCTTGATGGTTTCAAGACTGCGGCAACATTCAGTCGGGCGCAGGGTGCCGGCGGCGGAGTCTGCATTCTTTTAAAAGAGGACGTCGAGTACGAGGAACTACACGAAATTTCGAACATGTCAATCGAATTAATATTTGAAACTTGTGCAACAGAAATATCTAGCTTAAATTTGATACTAGTCGTTATATATTATCCCGATAAAAAAAGAAATCCTGATATGTTCTTAAGCTCACTAGGAAAACTCTTGCAACACCTGTCTCGGAAAAAACATAATAAAAAAAATATTGTCATTGGGGGTGATTTTAATATAGATATGTTGGTAACGTCCACGCAAACCACAACACTAATAAATCTAATGTCTAGTTTCAATTTTTATCAACACGTTAAAGATCCTACCAGAATAACTAACCATAGTGCCACCTGTATAGATTTAATATTTACAAACTTTAAACCAAAAGCGAACTTTGTCAGCGTAAAAGAATTAGGAATTTCAGACCATAGAGGTGTGTTAGTAAATATTCCCTCATATCATCATAACTTGAGCAGTACTTGGTACACATATAAAAGGATTTTTAATGACAATAATATGAATAAATTTTCCTCGGAAATAACCAAAATAGATTTTAGGAATTATATCACTGTAGAAAAAAATTCTAATGAAAATTTTGAATCATTTACAAATTCTATACAACTAGTTTTAAACAGAACAATACCAAAAATAAGAATAAACCTGAGGAAAAACAATAAAAAGAAATGGTTAACTACGGGAATAAAAACGTCATGTAAGAATAAAAGACGGCTAAAACTATTGAATTCAAAAATCAAAAATCCAATACTTAAACATAGCTATAAAATGTATGAAAAAACATTAAAAAAGATAGTAAATACGTCAAAAAAGATAAACAACATTAAAAGAATAAAAAACTCAGATAATATAGTAAGAACAACATGGCATATAATTAAGGAAAACACAAATAAAGTTGCTTACAAAGACCACATAAATATAAAACTAAACATCAATAATAAATTAGAAGAAGATCCCACTAGTATCGCTAATATGTTTAACCAATTCTTCATCACTGTAGGAGATTTCGATGATACACTGAACAGCAATCTTTCACCACCGCCATCAGGGGCACCTGTCTTGAAAACATCTGAAAAATCAATTTACCTTAGCCAAGTGACTGACAAAGAAGTAGAAAAAATAATGAAAAATTTAAAAAATAAAATGAGTTTTGGCTATGATGAGCTTCCTCCAGTCTTAATAAAAAAATGTGCGGAAAAATTAGCTCCGCCATTATCATATCTTATAAACCAATCATTCTCTGAAGGAGTCGTGCCAGATAAACTCAAGCTAGCTGTAATAAAACCACTACATAAAAAGGGTGACAAAAAAGAAAGAAACAATTATCGTCCAGTAGCTCTACTATCAACCTTTTCCAAAATATACGAAATTGCAATGGCGACGCGTCTGTACTCATATTGCGAAAAATTTAACATATTTAACGACAACCAAAACGGATTTCGTAAAAATAAGTCTACATCACTAGCCGTATTTAAATATATACAACACATTTTAAATATCATAGATAAAAAACAGCATGCCATAGGCCTACTCCTAGACATGAGTAAAGCATATGATCGGGTTCTGTACAACATCTTACTAAAAAAACTGGATGGTATAGGAGTGAGAGGGCTGGCACACGACTGGTTTGCATCATATCTCAGAGACAGAACACAATACGTTGAAATAGAACACCATGATCACGAGAAAGGAGAAATCATCAAATTCCAATCACAAACATCAAAAGTATATAAATCAATACCACAGGGTAGCGTGCTCGGTTGTGTTTTGTTTCTGATATACATTAATGATCTCCCTGATATAATTGATAGCCCTTGCACATTATTCGCAGATGATGTGTCCGTTTTGATCCCCTGTAAAACTGATACTGACCTGAACATCAAATTAGAAGAAACATTAATAAATATAAAAAACTGGTTAACCAATCACAACCTTAAAATAAATTTTACAAAAACTAAACTTATGGAATTCGGGCCCTACCAAAGGGAAAAACTACAGATTGATTACACTTTTCAAAATACTAGATTAGAACGTGTAAATGCTTATCCGTTGCTGGGGATTGATATAGACTCTAACTTAAATTGGAAAAACCATATCAAAAAGATATCTCTGAAACTTTCACGATTTACATACGCACTATACGAATTAAAAAAGGCCACCGATAAACAGACCGCTTTGAAGGCATATTATGCATATGCTCATGCCTGGCTTCAATATGGTATCATCATGTGGGGAAATAGCGTGGACGTTATAAACCTATTCATACTCCAAAAGCGTTGTCTCCGTATTATCGTTAATATAGATGCAAGGACGAGTTGTAGATCATACTTTATAAGTGAAAAAATGCTTACTGTAATTTCTATCTATATACTGGAGATATGCGTTTTCATAAGAAAGCACACCCACCTTTTCCCACAGCAGGAACGACCTAAAAGATTAAGACCACAGACTAAATTGGCCCCACCTATTTCAAAATTTAATTTAATCCACTCAGGGCCCTATGCAATGGCTGTAAAAATCTACAATAGAATCCCTAAAGAATTAAAAAATATAAATAACATTAATAGATTTAAGAAGTTATTAAAAGACTTTTTGTTAAATAAAGGTTTTTACACCGTGCAAGTTTTTTGAGGATAGGTAGATACTTAAATATGTTAAATTATGTATTAATATAGTTTTTAGTTAATTTAAACTAGAAGTTAATAAGATATTTTATAAGTAATGTTTCATTATTTTTATAAATTATGTTATTCTAATGTTTAGTGTTTAATGTTGCGATACCCTAGCAGGGTTCATGTTTTGGTACCGGTTTACTTGTTATACCACCTTTGTAACCACATGAATTGCAATAAATAATTTGAATTTGAATTTGAATTTGGGTAGACTTTTCCGCATGAAACTTATCGAAGTGTGCTTATGCTACTTTGGGGGAAGTGACGTAGATGATGTAAACACCACGTACTGTGAGAATGCAAACTTTACGGGGAAGCGCGTAGGGATCTTCTGGATAAGGTGAAGACGCTTGAGGTGGGCCCGGTTTACTACCCAAACTTCATGAGGACGTAGGCGAACTTGAGACAGAAATGCAATGCAACATTCAACAACACCGAATTGCAGAGCATGTGGACATGGCGATTCCATAGCCAAAACCTGCTTAATATAGGTTAGGCAATGATATCGAATAAGTTATAGTACTTACCTACTACCTTAGATTTTTTGCTTTAATGTAAGAGTACTACCGCCAAATTATTTCTTCTTAAGTACTAACCCTCATATAGGTTGAGGCAGAACTTATGGCCAGACTAGGTATAGAGATAAAAAATATATTATTTTTTAATTCAACAGTCTCCTAAAAATAACTCATGAGGGCCGGGGAGGTGCTAAGTTTTAGGTTACGTTCCGCTCGTTTGTTGCCCCTGAGCCTCCACACCTCCAAATCCGGCCCTGTTGCCAGAGCTCAACGAGCTACGGGTTTAGGTTAGCAGCAGACGACTGGCAATGGCACCTTTGCTAAGCGTCTATACTATAGGCTGCGGCGAGGTGACTGTCAATCAGGTAGCCCGATTGAATGCTTGTTTGCCAACAACAACAAAACAAACAACGTGCCTAATAGTTCAAACTATAACAGTTACATGCACAATAATTTGTAGTGTGAAGGAAAAAAACTGTGAACAAAAAACACAATTTTAATGTGATTCTATCACGCGTCCTTTGGAACATAATAGATTTTATTTACGGTTGAATGACCCACGGCCATTCAAGCTGGCCATAACATTTTCATTTAGTGTCGCGTGTAAACATGGCACTACAGCTACTTATTGATATTATTGTAACTATAGATTTATAATTGCTGACGCAGATTAATGCGATGTTTACTACAATATTATGTTTGGTTTTACTTTAGTGGTCTGTGCTTCAAAGGGAATAAACCCTTATAAGATCACTTTGTTATCCGTCTGTCTGTCTGTCTGGCAAGACTCTTTTTCTTAAGAATTTATTTGGAAAAGAATTGGAAATTTACGAATTAGGTACGTAGATCAATCGATTGTATGTTTGCTATTAAAATTCACAAACTAATTTTTAAAACTATTAGTTAATAGGACTTAGACGAAATAATGATCGTAACGTAACGTAAAACCAAATCATGTAGCCCTTCGGTATCCGTTGGTTTTGATTAAAAATAATCCTTTTATTGTGAATATTCATTTGCGTTTGACATCTAAATTCGAAATGAAATCCTTACAGAATGGCACGGCGGCAGGGCAGTATGCAGGCGGGGGCCTGCTCTCCCCCAAATCCAGCCCTGGCAACTTACCTACAGAAAGTATCAATACGTAAACCCGTAAAATTTGGTAAGATAAGAACTCAGACCAATTAAGAACTTAGAAAAACAATGTATTAACTCACCTAGCAATATAATATGGCTGCCATGCAGTGTCTAATCATAGTTACAGCACAGTGGTGTGGTGGGTCTTTAAGTTTGTAAACAATAGATTAAATAATGTAATGAGGTTTAAAATATGCGTAATAAATATGCACGTAAACTGAAAGTGTTTCTATTGAATAAATAAATACTCAAGTGGAACGTGTACTACAATAACTTACACACAGATAGTATTACCTATAATCTCCAATAAAATTGTTTGTAGAACCCAGCCTTAGAACTCAGCACTAAAACATTCATAGTATACCTATACCGCAGTCCGTTAAATATAGCTCAGATCTATCGTGTCGTTTTAGCGTCTGTTTTATATTTCTTTAACTACGTTAAAAAGCTTAGACAATTGGTCTAAGTTAAAAAGGTACCTAGCTGTTTTGAGTGGTTTTTTTTAAAGTAAACGAATTTTCCATACTAAAATTTGATAAGTGTGCTGAAACCTCAGACAAATAAAAAAGTCTACGACGTTAAATGTGCTGGGTGTTGGCTTTGCCTAGCTACCGCTAATGAAAACTGTTGCTGACAGTAAGTTTAAACATTTTTGTGTTCCTACATTTATTTATTATAGACTAGGTAGGTATTAATTAGTTATGTATGGGGGATATACGGGAATGGAAAGCCTTTTTATCTTAGGCCTCAGGATGACAACGCACCTGCAATATTAAGTGATTTTTTTCCTTGTTATTGCAGATAAGTGGATAACGCTGCCTTAAAAGGCAGCGTTATCCACTTATCTACCACCAGGTGGGCCGTCTCAGCTTGTTTGTCATCTAGAAATTAGTAGGTACTTATAAAAAATATGGTAGGTACCTATTACCTATGTACCTACTTATTTTATTTTGTAAAACTATTCACGTGCTTTGATTATTTACATAATCAAAGTTCACGTGATACTTCGATGAAAATATTGAAGGATATTGTTCACGTGTACAATAATAAAGCTGCAACTTTTTTTATATTATTAATATCACTGGCTGCAACTCAATATTTGAAAGCACTAAAATGGCGAAAACGAAAAAGCGCCATGTGTAATTAATTTATTCACACATCACGCAAAGGGTGTGGTGGGATCATAATGTAAACGCTACTGTTCATAAGCACGCGCGGTCATTCACCTTCCAAATTTTACACCGTTCCAAGATTCCATATGTAATCTTCAGTCTTATCTATTTCTCAACACCATTATGACTTAGACTTAGGTACCTATTAAGTATAGCGTTATGTGACTTCTTCCTATAAAGATTAGCATCTCAAAGGTGAAAAGAAAGTACCTACCTAGATAGGTAATAACATAAAAATAGTAAACGTTAACAAGAAATTTTAGCTCGAAATTAAAACTACAAAGTTCTTTATTTATGGGCAAACACTTACAAAGGTGCAAATGCAAGACACGAAATGACAACCTACGGAAGATCTGTTCTAACAACGTTAATTTTAATTTTGCCTGAATTCATACGATATCTGACGAATATGCAATTTTTATAATCAGCCCTAAAAAAATGTATTACTATTACATTATCAAAAACTCAAAAAACCTAAAATCAAAATGTTCTTTATATGTATAAATGGTATAAATGGACTTTGATGGAACGATTACAAAACTCTACGTGACTCTACCATGTGATGTGATAGTACTTGTTCCGGCTTTGTGTACTATCACATTAAGGATACTTTAATACCTTTTAATTTAACTTTTGGACCTTTTACGACGTTTGCTATCTTTAATATAACGATGCCCGTACGATTTATAGAATCACTGTTCGAGAGGGTGCGATAAAAGGGGTAACGTACATCAACATACACGTGGTGCCTTGCGGCCGATAATCGGTGACCAATTTTTTGAAGGAGAAAAGTCGGTTAGAAAATGTATGTTTTCAAGTAATGAAAAAATAGGCCCGATTGGCGGTCCAACAAACAGTCTGACGTGTGTTATTATTAGCTTAAATAATAAAGAAATGAGGAAACGTGGAAATTTTTAATCTTTCTTTACGTATACTAAATGGCGTTTTTTTTTACATGCTCCATGCTCAGACCAAATAAAAAGTTTTGGTCTGAGGCTCCATGATTCTAAATATAATGTCATTTTATTTAAACATACTTACTAAGTATATTCTTATAACTTAAGAATTTTATAATAAATTTAGTACTTATTTCTAATGACAAAAATCGACCTTGTGTCAGTAAACTCAGCAAAGTAAAAGAAAACCTTTTTTTGCTAACTGCATTGTTGGTAAATTGCAGCAGTCCTACTTGTCAAACGATTACCTACCAGTTGGTTTGCAGTAGCTTGCGAAGCCGCGGGTAAAACCTACTACAGCTTCTTACTAAAGATATAAGAATATAGTATGTATTTAGAATCATGGAGCATGTAAAAAACCCGCCATATTTCATACGTAAATATTTCCGCGTTTCCTCGTTCCTTTATTATTTAATAATTTATTATACTGACCTAATATTGATTTCATAATTCTGAGGTTTAGTTTAGTAAATATTCCAATTGTTTTGTAAGAAATTACATTATAGAATTTATTTCAATCACGATACAGTGCAATTCTACATATGTAGGTACGTCATAACAGGAAATTTCAACTACATTGTGCAGACAACTCGACGGAAAAAAGTATTAGCGTTACTTTATTGATGCCATACAAAAGGAAGCATATTGCTCGATACAAAAGAACTAGAGCATGAGTGTTTTATTTCTCTCAATCTCAAATGAGAGTCGTTTGATTGGCACCGTCTTTGAGGAGTGACGGTAGTATTGCCTGCACTGCAAACCAAATGGTCTGAGTTCTAACTTCTACGCCTGCTAGACACAGTATCCTTAGATCAAGAAAGTGTAATATCTAAATTAAGAAATAGCTGAAGAGGGTTCCCTATGTAATACCGAAAGCTATTTTATCGATTATTATTTCAACGAAAACTATTCATCGATTACTCAATTGAACGATGCCTTATTTCTACGAAGCTTTAATTAGCCGATGTAACGTTTTACCGAAAAACCTATTACCGAAATTCATTTCAATGACAATACATACTGGGTGTAAAAGACATGAACAGTCAAACGAAAACCATGTATTCTATACATCAGAATAAGACATATTTCAAAGAAAATATTGCTGGGAAATGATTTTTAATTTTAGGTGTTAAAAAAAATTGCAATTTGTACCGCGCAATGTAAAGCGCTCAACTCGCACGCAACTCGCAAAACCGCGATAATTTTGCCAGACGGCGGCCCCGTTCGTTAGTGTCCGTGCACATCGAGTGAGCTACATTGAACGCTAACGTTTTGAAGACATTTTTTGTTATGAAATACTAAAAAAAATGATAATGTTTCTTTGGACAATAATTAAGAAATAATGTTTAGAATACGTTTTCATAAAAAAAATTAAAAAAAATTGACTTTGACCTTCAATAAAATCGTAACTATCAATTTCCCAGGTATGGTCTGAAGGAAAAAAAATGTTATGATGGTGAGCAGAATACATGGTTCTCGTTTGACTGTTCATGTCTTTTACACCCTGTATAACCGAAACATTATTAGTCGATGTAACATTTCACCGAATTTTAGGTGTAGGTTAAAAACTCGGGTACAGGGACTCCTATCACTCGCACGGTAAATTAAAACCAACGAATTAATCATTCCTAATTCGTTGATTAAAACGGGAGAAATCAAATAATATTTTAATTTACTAGTATTATTTATAAGAATTTTGTATAATTGTAAATAGAACAGTATTTTTATCTCACGAACTCAGGTGCGCCATACATAACTATGCGAAATAATAATCGATCAAATGGCTTTCGGTATTACATAGGGAACCCGCTAAAGATGATGTTACGATTGGAAGAGAATCTTCCCTGACGATGATTCGTGCGTTCACCGTAATGACCACGAAAGCTAACCAAGTGCACGGTCGGTACCTCTACTTAGATGGGTGACCGGAAATTTTTCAAATAGATTTTCATCCGCCATGTAAAGCTGATGGTTTTAGCTGCTGTCAAAAGATAGCAGTCGTTCCCAAGGAGGGTTGGTTGGTGTAAGGCAGGTGGCCGGTCCTACTAAAGATCGACAGGTTAGATAATTAAAATATTTGTTCTAAAACATTTGTTGCTTCTCTTGTTGTCAAACCTGACAACAAGAGAAGGAACAAATGTTTTTTTCAGACTAACCAGTCTGTTATCGGAAATTTGCAAACAGTTAGGTACCATTTATTAATTCAGACATGGATTTTACGATTGATATGATATGGTTATGTTTCATCCGGCATCAACGCCTTACCTTGTTCTTAAACCTTCTTTTATTTTCTATCAATCGTTAATTTTGTTGTTTTATTAGGGAATCAAACCATAAAATTCAATAATCGATTATCTCCCGAAGAACAGTCACTCCGGAGTCCATTTTCACTATGTAATTTTTCAAATTAGCGTCTGCATTCACGTCACTCTAAGGTCTTCTGTAAAGTGGCCTCAACTTAAATGACACTAGGATCTAACAACATTCAAGTTAACTGCACTTTAGCACGTTTACCACATTTCATATCTCTACTTAATAGCTCATTATATAATGAAAATTCTGTCCATGTACCGTTGAGGCACAAACATGGACTTACAAGCAACATAAACTTCCTTACCGACCGCTGGATTACCGAGCGTGTTTAAATTAGCCCTTTTACGAGTACACGGTTGATATTTATAAATCGGTCACATTCCTTTACCATACCCTGAGTAAAACACAGGATATAAAAGCTTCTAATCGCCTCCAAACTAGTTGGTGCATAGTGAGATACTTTGGTACGCCTACTGCATGATAATAATAATCCTAAGATGGTATCCATTGTCACTTTGTGTGTATAGATGTTGCACAAGCGCACGACACTGGAATTTTGTCGTTTGAAAGAGGGCAAGCGCATACAAAACATTCTTTCGAGAACCGTTGTTTTGTCTCACTGTACCGTGTTAAATGTAAATATCTGCTCATTTAATCACTTCAAGCATTTACTAAAGCCTTTTTTTCTTGCATACAAGTCACTGATCCTGTTCGCGGTTTTGTGTGAATTTTAGTTTTACGAATCTGCAGCGCATACATAAATATAATTTCAAAGTAAACTGGTGAATGTCTATTAAAGGTTCCTTATATTATCTACTAGACAATCTCAGATATGTTATTATAAACAGTATAAAATAATCTAGTACCTATCCATAACACAAGTTTATAATGATACTTAATTTGGGCTAGAATTAAAATATTTCTAATAACTATACGAGATAAATATACGAACAGCGATGATAAATCTCTATATAAGTATTTTTCTGTAAATTATTTGGCGGAACTTACTTAATTACTTAATTATTTAAAATAATAATTAAATACACCTACCAAATAAGATTTTATTAAATTTACTAACAATAAAATCTAGTTAACTGTCAGATAACTATTTTTATTAAGTCATAAATAGGCTTACGTCTGTCGCAGGCTGACGTTATGCAGTATGATGCAGTCTCAGATCATATATGATTCAGTTAGTAAACTTGTATAGCTATAGAGACTTAGCACGCTGTTTTATTGGTCTGCGACTGTAGGTTAGATAATTTATTACAATGTAGGTCACAATGAATAAGATAGGTATAAATTTTGAAATTCTGTATTGTCTATTACTTACATTTACATAAATAAAATTATCATTATGTTAGAAATTAACCATGACCTTTCAAGCTTTTCAATAACTACAATATTTCAAGATGAGGAATTATTCGGAATGAAGTCAGAAGGCTATCTTACGACCTTTAAAGCTGTAAAGAATGTAGAATTGGAGATAGTTTTTATATTTGTCGTCGCATAGCCCGTTTTTTTTGTTAGAGCTAGACTGGTATTCTACTAGATGCAGCCATTCAGTTGAATGCATACCTATAGATCTATATTTGATATTATAGTTTCAAATTGGTTTCAAAGAATAGTGAACTCCAAATGAAAAAGAGAAGCATACATTACATCATATCGACAATGATTTTGCTACTACAACATACCTAATTGATGGGCCACGTTTACTCAGATACGTTCCAGGAAAAAAAATGCACTGAAAAAAGTCAACTTGCCTTAGGCGGGAATCGAACCCGCATCTTCCGCAATCCGGGCGGCTGCGTTGTTTACCATAAAAACATAAGCACCAAGCACTGACAAATTTCGACAGCGAAAGCAGTGTCTCAGTGGCGTAATGGTCAACGCAGTCGCCCGGATTGCGGAAGATGCGAGTTCAATTCCCGCCTGAGGGAAGAAGATTTTTTTCAGTGCATTTTTTCTAAAATAAAATTATTCCATAAGTAAAATTTATCAAGCACAAAATATCGTCCCACAATGACAGCATCCCACGTATAATTAGTGCAATTATTTTAAAAACATGCCGTATTTAGCTTCAAGTACGAACAACATAATTTGCGAGAACACCTTGTTCAGCGTTCTTGTTATTTCTTTTATATTTTTTTCCTTATATTTTCATTCTAATTCTATTTAAATATTAATGGACACTTTTATCATATTTCAGTTTTTTAAATATGTTATTTACTTAGTGGATTGTTTTGCCAATTACTTGAGAGGCAGTAAAGAGCGTTACTTATTAAAGTTTAGTTGCCGTAATGTTCATTAAGTTCTTAATTTAGTAAAATAATGAAGTATCTCTAACTTAAAGGATAAGTAAATAATACCTAGTTCAGTGGCCTGAGTGTGAGTCGCGCCAATTATCCGTGAGCCCATATGAGTTCATAGTCAGTAATTAATATTTATCTTCATACCTTCAATGCGGACTTATGAGTAGAATATAAGAGGAGTAGAGTTGTACAAAATCTAACCAATTTTCTGCTTCATAATGTAGGTCTGTGGAATACCAATTAGATTACTGACAATTACCGTGTAACTGATTTGCATGTAGATACGAGATGACGATAACGGATTTTGAGTGTGGTAAATTGCCCAATCATAAAGTTTACTTGCTAATTTTAGTAGGTACTATTAAGAATATAATACCTACTATACTATTAAACGTTGATATCTGTTTAGATTCTTGCTATCATAGACAGAGAAAGTAGGCACTAAAATTGATCTCACTCAAGCACTCAACTCAACTATCGTGCGTAACCCATTTATTGCTGATTGGATAGGTTGGTACTTAATTCTTATGCTAAATTGGACAGGAAATTTAAAAGAAATGTGGCATAGAATTGAAAAATTACTTCCACCTCCTCGAACAAAATAAATATAATATCTGCGTATATCGCTAATTTATAAGTTTGAAATTAGGCAATTGATGCAAAGTTTGTGAAAACTTTTTTGTAAATAGGTAGGTAGGTACCTATTCTTAATATTTCGGTAAACGTAGATTTTACGTACCGTATCCTGAAATATTTTGCACGAAAAAGTGTGTTTTACTTTAGGTACTTACTTATACAATAATTTTATTTGTAAAGGGAACAAAAAGTACTCAAATGCCTACCTACTGCAATTTTTTTTTTATTTTCAGTATAATGCATACTGTTACTGGTTTTATTTACAAGTTTATCTATCGATGATTTATCACTTTATCGTGTGGTGTGATATAAATATGATAAGGTTGGATAGGATATTAGTATTTCCAATATCCATTACTTTACGATTATAGTAATTCTTATGAACCATTCGACCATACTAATCTGTTATTGTAATAAATATTGTATGTATGAAATATACTATTCTTCTGTTAGATGGATATGAATAAGATTTATGTGATTAGGAATAGATAGTTCATTACCGTTTTCACTTACGTTTCTAGATATTAAATTACTTCGGATTTTCCGATAGCTTCCGTAACGGATATTAGATTTATTAGGAATTGTTAATTAAGTTAATTAATAATATAAATACCTCCAAGGCACAGATTTCAAGGTAATACAAGTTACCATTTGACTTATTAAAACAATGTCTAAAACAAGTACTTATATATCAGATTGAGTTACTGTTTCAATCTAAGAGAATTTAAGCTCTGATTTACTTTCCACTTTGAACTTTAGTTTGTAGCGTAACTACACTGACATAGTGACATATCTGCGCTATATTGTCAAGACTCTAATTTAGATACAATCACGCTACGACAATTATTGTTACCTCGTAGTATCACCACATGCATCGCGTAGTAAGTGCATTGCGAAACAGTCATGTTCTTGCAACAATATACCGGGGGATAATACGACCTACCGGGTAAAGCATATCCATTGCAGATTTACACGACACACTATTATGGCACTTGTCGTGTAAAAACAGCAATGAATATGTAATTCACTCGGTGATTATCATTTTCATCTGTCAAAAAAGATTTGCGAATCGGCCGGCAAATACTGTTAACGACACCCATTGGAGAATATTGGGTGATACTATTTCTACTCTGCCGGTATTACATGTCTTAGAAGGCATGGTCGTAGAAGGCGACTAATGGATCAGCAAAGGGGTATTAATCATCTATACTCTGTCCACCAATTCGCATCGGGCAAGCGTGGTGGATTACTCCCTGAACCTCCTTCGATGACAAAGAGGCTTTGTGTCCCAGCAGTGGGTCGTATTATTAAGGTATAATGATGAATACTGTTAACACTGTTGTTATGAAGACACACATTGATAAGTTGTATCTAGCCCTACCACTAATCAAACTGAGCCATATCCCTTATGGATCAAACCCACAAGACCTTTAGATCTAGATCATATTTCAGTGAGAGATCTACTAGACTTCGGGCGAAAAAATGTTTACATTCGTAGAAATATTGTAAAAACAGATACCTATATACTGTATATACCTAACTATTCCTTTTCCATGAATAATAAAAGACAGAGAGATATTGCCTAGGTACCTATTATTAGAGACCAAAACTTTAATACATTACCGTGCCAAAACAGAAATACGAAATATAATGTGTCATAAAAACAATATAAGTACCTAAGTTGACTCTACTCTATATTGTGACTCTACCATACAGAATAAAATTATTGTGACTGTGGTTATAAAGCTATTCGGAACCCTATTGTCGTTTCCGAGTAAACCTATGGAAATTCAATGAACATAGAATAAATAAGATAATAATAATAGGTATTCGTAAGTAGAGATGTACCTAATAATTTACGTTTAATTTGTCAATCATCGTGGGTGTTTGCTGCTAGGGGGAGAGTGGTTGCTGTGTTCGATTACACCGTGACACGCCTACACAAAAGATAGAAAACAAACAAACATTTTGTACTACGAGTAGATCAATTATTCTAAATTTTTATATAAAACAAAAAATATAAGTACTGCGTAGGCATGTTTTATTCTATCTCTACAAGTTCTTTGGGGCATGCCATCTGAAATTCATGGAAATTTCTGTTTGAGTAACTTTAAAAACTATACATATAAGTATTTAAAGATTTTTGTTTTTTAACTCTTTTATAACAAAAAGTAAGAATATTTATTTAAAAAAAAACTAAAAGGTCTTTAAAAAATAAACGTTGAAAATGTTATACTTGATATTGGAGCTTACTAGCATGATAAAAAACTTACCCATTGCGATCAGTGCCACGAGGGCAAATAAGGTGTGCTGATGCATGGTTGTTTAACTTAACACTCCACTGATCACTGTCACTTGTTTAACCACAGACAAAAATAAACACTGATGAAGAATCCAAAGGGCCGCTACGGCCGGGCTCAGCCCGAATCTGGAACAAAAAGAGATGTGCTGTAGAATAATTTGACTTAAAAATATATTTTCATGGTTTTTCATCGTCGTTTCATCAACTTTAATTGAGCATGGTAATCTAATGTATTTTTGTGATTTTTATGTCCTGCTTAATTGGATATGCCGACTAATGCTTTCACCTGACCATCAAAGTAATTGAGGTGCGGACTTACATTGGAAACAATGAATATAGTGGAATAATAACAATTTTTTTTTTTGACAAAAATATTTATAAATTTTACGTAAGTAAGTAGAATACTCTAACTTAAAATTTTCTTACTTATTAACACAATTACCTTACCTATGTAGGTATTAAGCTTACCACTATTCTAAGAGACTACCGATTTAGAGTTATGCGTTTCAAAATATTGAAATCCATTGGTCATTCAAATTTAATGCTACAGGCTACAGTAGATTGAGAATTGATTTAAGAGACTCGGTAGCATCGTTTTGACTATAAAAAAAACTATGTACCTATACCAATATTATCAATTTAACAAAGATCGTTCGGAACATCCATAACATGAATATCTACGTACGCGGAGGCGATGCATTGACTTACTGAAGGCTATTTCTGGCGCCGATGCCCAGAATGAACTCGACTCTTGTTTGGGTTTCACAAGAACTACTGTTTATATTGACAGGAAAAATGTACTATCGTAATGTAATGTAAGCAAACCCCAGACATTTTGGACTTACTAGTGTATAATGGATTTTTTCAAGAAAAAGTGGTTTGGTTCCGAAATATCTACATTTTATTATTTATAAACCTCTTTTTCTAGCCACTGAAGTGGTCAAATAAGGACGATAAATAAAATAGAAATATAATT
The DNA here is from genome assembly GCA_955850985.1 of Elophila nymphaeata. NCBI lineage: Eukaryota > Metazoa > Arthropoda > Insecta > Lepidoptera > Crambidae > Elophila > Elophila nymphaeata. The sequence goes on from OY039075.1 coordinate 7,704,156, forward strand.
TAAATAATTGACTACACCTATATAACATTTTTGTCTTCAATCAATCAATCACCAGCAACTTAAATCAACTTACTTTTGAGGATTTGTCTCAAAAGACTTCCTAGATGAAATGAAATGATGATGAAAGAATCAAAGTAGTCAAAAACAAAGAGTTTTTATTTCATGGTCTTAGAATACAATCAAGAAAATAGTTATTTATTATACAAGAGTGGAAAGTTCCTTTTTAACCGCGTGCTCGATTTGGATGACCGAGCAAGCGAAGGATTCTAAAGTTGAATCACGAGCGCAGCGAGTGATTCTAAATTAGAATCCTGAGCGTCAGCGAGGGAAACAAACGAGCACAAGGTGAAAAATCTTTCCACTCGAGTGCAATACGTAACTTTTCATCCCACCTCAGCGAGGAAATGACAAAATAATCTTCATTCTAATCATAAATTTGGCACCATAGAGGTTACATTAAATAGGTTTAATGACGTTTTGAATTTACAATTATATTGAGTACTCATTATATGTGATGTTCTAAATTCAAATCTACTTTGCCGCTCAAGCGAATAAAATAGAATTTTCCAGCCAGATTTCGAAGCGCAAAATTACACTTTCCGAGGTGGTAGGATGAAAAATAAATTAAGTTGTAAGCAATACGTAATTTCTCTTTATTTATAAACAGTCGAGGGGCTAAAGAATGTTTCTAAAGTTCCCTTCCCTTGAACCCATTCATCAATTGGCTACTTTTCTACTCATATCATAAATTATAGAAATATTACTTAATAGAAAATCTTATTAATTAAAGTCTAATGTTATGGATTGGCAAATAAAATATTCGTTATTTAGGGTTTTTTCGATACAGTGATTTGCCGGTCAACAACAATTCGATGACTCCGTAGCGATCGCAGAAATAATCCTGTACATATACACAGCTCTACACAGACAGTTGTTGTGCCTACATACTACTAAAGATCTTCAATCTTTAATAGCAGTCTCGTTGTGGCCGTTGCCATAAAGACGTGTGCACACTGAATCAAATGCTAAGGAATGCAAAAGCTCTTTCTCTCTGCGGCCACCAGTAGTATTCAATAAAAAAAGTTTTCTCCTCCAAGTTTTAAACGATTCTTTCTTCTATAACCCAGTGATTGGCAAACAAGCATACGGCACACTTGATGGTTATCAGTGCCTCAAGCACGAATATTACTAAATTAAACAAAAACAAGTTCAATAGCTGATGAAAATAAATAAATATTTCTAGCGTTTATGAATTATTATTGGTTTATGAACGGTTTCCGTGAACTTCTTGATTTCTTCTTTTCTTTCATTTATTCTGAGTTTGTAATAGTGTACAATACATTATAAAGTCTGAGAGGTGGAGCACAACGGCTTAGCGTACGACAACGTAGCGTTGTGTTTCTGTCTGTGCATAATTGTAAATTTTCGAAGCATTTTTAGAGGATGGTTGCGCAAGGCTATTGAAATAAAGAAACACCCAAATTTCAATAGAGAAGATGGTTGGGCCGTAATTAAAATTATTAAAACTCAAGCAAACCACCACAAAGCAAGACCTGATGACACCGTGAGCTCCGTTTGCGTAAAACGGGACACAGTCCAAATTAATAATTAAAGTGACGGTAGATTTGACACCTTTAGTCATCCCGTGTCCACGAACGCTGCAAAGTATTACGAAACGTCGGGCAATAATAAGAACATGTAAAATCTAATTACACGCGAGTTAAATCCGTAAAAGTTGTTTTATTTACAATATTAATATCGAATAGAGATAATATATAGCGCTTAACCCGTACTACTTTTTGCCAATGTGACGCCTCAGACCAATATATTGGTCTGAGTTTGACGCATTATTATTACCTACGTCAAAATCTGAATTCGCACCAAACTCTGGACCTTGCTAAAAAATAAAATTTTCTAAATCACGATGTAATTTGAACACACCCTAACATGTTAGGGTTATACGTGTATATCGACTTGCTCCCGAGCTGTCTGGAAGGTTGCCCCCTCCTCGTAAGACGGGACGGCGAATTCCGTTCATGCGGATTGAACCCCACCCCACTGCACCCCACACTACGCAGGAAGCGGACTTGGGCGCCCACGTGATTTGAACCACCCGGCGGCGGCTTGTTAAAGACTCTTCGTAGACGAAAAGTTCGATTTTCTCTATCGTTAATGGTAGAGCATGGAGTAGGCTGGAAAAATCTATCACGTATAAGTTCTCTACGTGGACGATAACGCTGTGTGCGGTTGTGACTTTCAGGGGGGTATTAGAAGAGATGAGAGTGTCTAATTTTCACATAATTTTGCGTTTAAACTATAATCGTGGCAATACCCGTTATAAATTCGCGACAGTCGATAAGTAGTAATATGCAATTTAAACCATTTTCGAACGATCAGCAAGCATTAATTTTGAAAAAAGATTACTTGCACAACAAATCAGTTTCATACTGATTTGTTGTGCAAGTAACCTTTCAAAATTTGTATTTTAGCCTATTAAAAAGAAACTGAAATATATGGAATAATTTTATTTTTGCGTTTACAAACGCGTAAATATAATACTAGAAAAATGCACTGAAAAAAATCGACTTGCCTCAGGCGGGACTCGAACCCGCACCTTCCACCCGGATTGTGGAAGGTGCGGGTTCGAGTCCCGCCTGAGGCAAGTCGATTTTTTTCAGTGCATTTTTCTAGAACTGAAATATAGATCATACCAAAATAAAAATAACACTGTACTTAACTTTGAAACTACTATTTTCATAAAATTAAATTCATATTTAGATAATTTCATTAGGTAGGTACCTATCTAAATATTCATAATGAGAACAAGTAGCATCTTGTGAAGAAACATAGTTTTCTCGTTTTCTGTGTTTTCCAAGTGTGCTATGCAGGCGCGAGCTACTCTGCTCACTGAAGTAAACGGTAGGTGGGTGTTGCTTTCTGTGTTCTGTGGTGGGCAACATAAGGTTCAAAACTATGAATCAATGGCATATCAGGAAAATGTACCTACTAAATTAAAACTTAATTTTGGTACGTAAAAGCTCTTATGGAAAGCTGGCGACCTATCGCTAACCTTGATGACTCCTAGCCCAATTCACGTATTAAAACCGTTGGGTTATCGCAGCGATTTAGTCGTTTAAACACTTTTTCGTATTCACGTACGTCAAATGAACCGATTTTGAAGTAGCTCTATCGCAATGTCGTTGAACCATCGTCGAACCGTAAAATAGGTAGACTGAAGTAGTTTTTTCTAGACTGTAGTAGGTAATTATGAAACAAAGAAGGAAAAATGCCTTTCATATGCAGCACATAACATAATTATTATATTGTAGTTACCTAGCGTCCAGAAATCTTCTTTGTGAAGTTTGCCCTACAGGCTCTCGTTGGTCTTCTCAAAAAATCTCCGGTGTACCTACCTAATAAAGATTCTAAAGATTGCTGCCAATAGCTGAAGGTGAGCTCTACCTCACAATATATTCAACAAAAATAAATACCATTCTGCCTGTATTGCACAATAACCGTCTCATTATGGCCTGTTTCAATATTCAGTCAAGTTACAGATTGCCCTAAAGTCATCATCATAACAGCCTTTATAATTCGACTCACTGCTGGGAGACGAGACTTCTCCTTGTCATCGAAGAAGGTTCAAGACTAGTCCACCACGCTTGCCAAACGCGAATTGGTGGACGAAGAGGTGATCAATACTCTTTTGCAGATCTGATCCATTAGTCGCCTCCTACGACACCCATAAGAAGATGTTATTCTATTTGATGCTATATGGGTGATGTTATTCTACTCTGCAGAGTGCCGGCATCACAGGGCTAATAATAGAATAGCCCTACAGTGTTCGATTGCTAAGCGACCGTTGTTTTTTTTAGTAATTTAACAATAATTGCTAGGCAACCAAGCTTCAGTAAACTTACTTTTACTAGCGGTTAGAATATTGAAACCGGTCGTAGTCGGTTTCTCGATTATTTCTGTCGATGAGTAATTAATTAGGTAATAAGCTCCACATGGTAGGTAAGTAGTCAGAGATAGTTGCGGTGATTGAAATGGTTGTTTTCCATCCTTCAAGAAAACAATGAACAGTCACAAATAACCATTGTGCTCGATGCAAATAACTAACAGAGCATCGGTTAAGTTTTTAATCAATTGAATTAATTATGACTTTATGACACATAAGTATATAGCATATATAGCATATGACACATATATGTGTCATAATTAATTATGTGAAGCTAAACTTAGCTTCACAGAAATACATTTTACTATCATTTGTGTGTGTATGTACAAAAATTTTCTAAACACTGGATAGTAATTTCTATTGCATTTGCATTCTATGACTCCTAAAACTCACTATTTTAGGAATCCGCAAGTTTTATCTCGATCTTAAGTAGATTATCTATATCGTCATCATCGTAAACCATTGTTAAATAAATAAACGGGCTCTCGCGGAATATGTCTTGCAGCGAGAGAATCCAGAGTGGTGAAGAGGAGTGCCGGTGTAACATAAGGAGGCCTCCTTAATCCTACACCTGGGTGACAAGTCCCAGGCACTCTGCTCTGCAAAACGCGATGAACCCGGCAATCCATGGAATGATAAGAGATATCGTCTATTTTTGGATCACACTTGGAAAACACACCCGCACCTTCCACCCGGATTGTGGAAGGTGCGGGTTCGAGTCCCGCCTGAGGCAAGTCGATTTTTTTCAGTGCATTTTTCTAGAACTGAAATATAGATCATACCAAAATAAAAATAACACTGTACTTAACTTTGAAACTACTATTTTCATAAAATTAAATTCATATTTAGATAATTTCATTAGGTAGGTACCTATCTAAATATTCATAATGAGAACAAGTAGCATCTTGTGAAGAAACATAGTTTTCTCGTTTTCTGTGTTTTCCAAGTGTGCTATGCAGGCGCGAGCTACTCTGCTCACTGAAGTAAACGGTAGGTGGGTGTTGCTTTCTGTGTTCTGTGGTGGGCAACATAAGGTTCAAAACTATGAATCAATGGCATATCAGGAAAATGTACCTACTAAATTAAAACTTAATTTTGGTACGTAAAAGCTCTTATGGAAAGCTGGCGACCTATCGCTAACCTTGATGACTCCTAGCCCAATTCACGTATTAAAACCGTTGGGTTATCGCAGCGATTTAGTCGTTTAAACACTTTTTCGTATTCACGTACGTCAAATGAACCGATTTTGAAGTAGCTCTATCGCAATGTCGTTGAACCATCGTCGAACCGTATTCAGCTAATAAATCGTTTTAAAATCGCACCTGAAATATCAACTGAGTGGTATTCAGCTAAATTTTTTTCAGATCACGTTCTATGTTAAATAATATCGATATTGTTTGATTTAATTTGATTAATTTATCGTAAATCACTGTATTTGAAGTATTAAGTACATTTGAACCTTTTAGTAGAAAATCAAATAATTTTACGGGCATCTTTTTATTTTCGTTGACAAGTCGTTCAGATGTGCTGTAGTTCCGATCCTATTGAGTTGTCGTCCTATCGAAATGTAGCTGAGTAACACGTGAATACCAAAATTGGATAGGACTACGATCGAACGATTTCTAAACTACAACGATTTTTAGATCGAATGTATAATATTTACTTGAATTGGGCCATTGATCTTCCAACTGAGCGAGCGACTCGGAGAAGCCTCCTAAGTTTTTTTTAAATAACGCAAAACGTAAATAAAAGTATTAATTAAAAATAGACGATATCTCTTATCATTCCATGGATTGCCGGGTTCATCGCGTTTTGCAGAGCAGAGTGCCTGGGACTTGTCACCCAGGTGTAGGATTAAGGAGGCCTCCTTATGTTACACCGGCACTCCTCTTCACCACTCTGGATTCTCTCGCTGCAAGACATATTCCGCGAGAGCCCGTTTATTTATTTAACAATGGTTTACGATGATGACGATATAGATAATCTACTTAAGATCGAGATAAAACTTGCGGATTCCTAAAATAGTGAGTTTTAGGAGTCATAGAATGCAAACGCAATAGAAATTATTATCCAGTGTTTAGAAATTTTTTGTACATACACACACATGATAGTAAAATGTATTTCTGTGAAGCTAAGTTTAGCTTCACATAATTAATTATGACACATATAGTTATATGTGTCATAAAGTCATAATTAATTCAATTGATTAAAAACTTAACCGATGCTCTGTTAGTTATTTGCATCGAGCACAATGGTTATTTGTGACTGTTCATTGTTTTCTTGAAGGATGGAAAACAACCATTTCAATCACCGCAACTATCTCTGACTACTTACCTACCATGTGGAGCTTATTACCTAATTAATTACTCATCGACAGAAACAATCGAGAAACCGACTACGACCGGTTTCAATATTCTAACCGCTAGTAAAAGTAAGTAAGTAGTAAAGGGCTATTCTATTATTAGCCCTGTGATGCCGGCACTCTGCAGAGTAGAATAACATCACCCATATAGCATCAAATAGAATAACATCTTCTTATGGGTGTCGTAGGAGGCGACTAATGGATCAGATCTGGAAAAGAGTATTGATCACCTCTCAGTCCACCAATTCGCGTTTGGCAAGCGTGGTGGACTAATCTTGAACCTTCTTCGATGACAAGGAGAAGTCTCGTCTCCCAGCAGTGAGTCGAATTATAAAGGCTGTTATGATGATTATGATGATGACTTTAGAGCAATCTGTAACTTGACTGAATATTGAAACAGGCCATAATGAGAAGGTTATTGTGCAATACAGGCAGAATGGTATTTATTTTAGTGGAATATATTCTGAGGTAGAGCTCACCTTCAGCTATTGGCAGCAGATCTTTAGAATCTTTATTAGTATACCGGAGATTTTTGAGAAGACCAACGAGGGCCTGTTGTGTAAACTTCACAAAGAAGATTTCTGGACGCTAGGTAACTACAATATAATAATATTATGTTATGTGCTGCATATGAAAGGCATTTTTCCTTCTTTGTTTCATAATTACCTACTACAGTCTAGAAAAAACTACTTCAGTCTACCTATTTTGAACGATCAAGGATTAAATTCGAGTAGCAGTCAGCTATTTTAAATAAAATTCTTAAAATATCTTCATTCACCTTTGGCGCTAAGGATTTTAAACAAGTGAATGTAAAAACGAATATTTATGAGACGAATGGTCAATGCCAGTCTGTATTCATTAAAGAAACGAGAATTATCCTAGCACTAGGTAAGTTGTTTATTGCGTAAGGTTTTACACCAAACTAAAAGTACCTAGGTACCTATCTACGTACATAACAAGACTGTGGAGCCAGCTGTCACAAGCGGTGCTCCCGAACCGATACGACCTCCTTAAAGGCTACCAACGAATTTGAGATACCTCTGGTGTGTCAGATTTCCATGGGCGGCGGTAATCACAGGTGAACCTTCTGCTCGTTTTTCCACTTTCCTATAAAAAATCTACTACCTATTCTATTAAATTGAAATAAGTAATATTTCCTTTATCAGAGCAGATTTTTTTTTTCTGAGCATGTTATAAAAATCAAGAATATACCGTGCTATCGGATCGAATTGTGAAACTAAAGCATTCTTATATGTAACACAATATGCCAAAAATTTCATCAAAATCGTTTAAGGATGAATTCAGGGACAATCACACGAACAGAAGAATTTAATAGTTATATAAAGACAAAAGTCTCACAACATTTGCATTTAGGAGTCACTGAAAAATTTATAAACCGTAAGGAAATTGTTTTCTTTAAAAACTTTTCTACAAATGATAATTTCATAGGTAAGGAACGTAGACAGAGAAGTGTTCGGGAAGGATTTAATATAATTGGTCTGATATAGTCGCCTATATAGGATGTACCTACTAAAGCTTCATCATCCAAAAGTTGGTTCACAAAAAGATTACAACCTCTCCTTGAACATCACTGAATTTTGTAATGTAAGTAAATTAAATACAGCTAAAATCTCCACGACAGCATTGGAAAAGGACGTTATACCTGCTACGACGGACGGGAGCAAAAACTTGCCCCAAACTGCTTTCAACGTTTTGCACCTGCCGATTTTGCCGCGGATATGCGTAAGTATTAAGTTCCTTTTTCTTCTCGTCTCTACATTTACTGTAACGATGAATGATGCATCTTTTAACCGCTTTTTCGTAAAATATCTAGTGGTACAGTAACCTTAGTTCATTTTCTTTATTTATAAAAAATCTTCTGAAGTACCTACGTAAACAATAAATCTAGGTATAATTTTATTTGACATGATTTGAAAGTTAGAAACTTCACGGAAGCGCGTAGAAAGGTCGCGGGTTCGCTTCATTTTCTATTTAATTTCGTAGAATTTTCAAACATTTTACCGTAGTGACTACTCAGACCAATAAAAAAGTTTTTGGTCTGAGTGTGACTATTTAAATTTCGTAAAATAGTTGAGGATTTTAATTAGAAGAGTATTGTTTTTATAGGTACCTACACACTTAATTTTATTTTCAATGGGAGCAGATTATGTTTGTCTTACAGAGGGAAGCTCTTGGCCTTTATTATCTCCCCTGATAATGGATGGAAGGCTGACGATGGAAGCTCGCTTCACCAAAATCTCCGCCAAAGAGGGACTGAGAATCTTTATCATTACTGTCGGAACACAATACTGCTTTCAATACTATTATTATGGCGGCCGGTTTGGATAAGACTGGGTCTCTTATAGTTATAGAGTTAAGTTAGATATTTGTCAATCTCGAGGTTAGTAGGCAGGTATTCTATATTCTTTTGTTTGTCAAAAATATAACACGAAACAAAACGAAAAGGTACTCCAGTAAGGGTATACCTAGTGAATGTAGGGCAGTTCTACTCGGGTTGCCACCCTTCCTGCCGTGCAATAGGTGGGTAAATGGGGAAAGGTCGATGCTCGGAGGGCCGGGGCCGGGCGGCCCTCTGCGCTCAAAATTAATGACCCAGCCAGTGCCCTTCAGTGCGAACTGAGGAACACAAAATACTTATTTGCCAAAAAAATATTATAACGTATGATAATACAATTCAGTCTTAATTGAGATTATTATACGTAAGTACCTAATAGTAGATACGTACCTATACGCTACCTACTCATTGAAATTTGTCGAATGCACGTATTTTCGAATTAAGAGACTATTAAACTTAGCACTTAAGTTAACAGCGAAGCACGTTCTTGTAAAAACCAGCGAACCATAACCAAATACGTTTCCGCAACAAACACCGAATCCTTTTAACAGTCAATTGAAACTAGTTACATAGGTATGTCCAGATTATTGTAACCGAAATAACAGCAAACGCAAAATATAAACGTTGAGCTAGGGTCATTACGCCTGTTATCGTCCACTTAGTGGAGTTATCAACTTTGAAAATAAAATTAAAATATTTCTTTATTATAATTTTATAAAATAACTACTGAAATGAATTCCTATATTAGTCTATTTATAATTATTGCGAACGTGTTAGTGGTGACAGTCATGTTGTTTTTAATATTTTAAAATGAGTAATAAAATGCCAATATTACCAGTTTCCGACCGCAAAGTTCAGTTTTCGTCCACCAGTTGTCCTATTTTCGACCGCATCAATTGAGTATGGATTTCATGAATAAAAATATGTTTTAAAATGAAATTGTTAATCAAGATAATAACTGTAGTCTAAAAATCAGTCTTCGTTACAAAAAGTTGTTAATAGTTATCTAATTAAAAAAAATTACAAGCGATCAGAATTAGTTTTCGTATTAATTAGGCATTTCTCTTAATTTCAATTTTGTTTTTATATCTTTACTCACACACTCACATGATATGAATCTCATAATACAGACAAATCAATTAATATTTATAAAACTTATAAAAAGTCAACGAATAATATAACAAGACATAGTCTTATTCAACATAAATATCATAATTTTCTACATCACAATCACGACATTTCTATAAAACATATTTTTAAAGTAAATTAATAATAATAACATGTAATAATTTTTGCGTTTACAAACGCGTAAATATTTTTTAAAACTAGAAAACATACACTGAAAAAGATTGACCTTCTAAGATCCGAACGAAATATTGCCGTATATAGAGTAGAGGTAGGGCACAACAGACTAGCCGCTAGAATTTGCAGCCCAAGTTCAGGCTGCAAATTCTAGGTAGTACCTACTTCCCCATTACAAAAGACCACAGTCAAAAAAAATTTTTTGTGGTGTTGTATTTCTGTTGGTACGTAAGGTCGTTAGAGCTCCACGGGGAAGGGATAAGGGTTGCCAGCGCGCGAGTGTCAGATCACTGTTGCAAGCATCTAAGGCTACAGTTGCTGATTACCACCAGGCAGGACGTATGCTTGTCTGCCAACCATTTACCATAAAAAATAGCACCAATCACTATTCAAATAATGAGGTCATTACTATTATCCATCATAATATTACAAATTTAAAGAAAATTGGCCGAAAACAACCCGTTAGTCCGTTTTGCCTTTTTAACCCCTAAAATATGATGTTAAACTTGCATATTTTTTCATTCGTCATCATCATATTAGCCGAGAGACTTCAAGACATAGGCCTCCCCCAAGGATGTCCTAACCGGTCGGTCCTGCGCTGACCGCATCCAGCGGCTTCCCGCGACCTTTACTAGATCATCAGTCCACCTTGTGGGGGCCTACCAAAGCTGCGTTTCCCAGTACGTGGTTGCCAGTCGAGGACTTTTCCTTCCACCCCAATGGCCGTCAGTCCTCCTCGCAATGTGCACTGCCCACTTAAGGTTCGCAATTCTTTGGGCTATGTCGGTGACCTTGGTTCTCCTGCGGATCTCATCATTTCTGATATGATCACGCAGAGAAACTCTGAGCATAGCCCTCTCCATAGCCCTTTGGGTGACCTTGAGCCTTCTTATCAGACCTATTGTAAGACATTATAAGACATTGTATTTTCATTCAACTATTTGAATACTATTTGAAAAAATAATATTGTAAAATTTTATTACACTATCATAAAATAATCACTTTAATTTATTCTAAAATAACAAAGTATGTCGAAAACTGGGATTTTTTTTACTTTATGACGAATTTTCGACCGCATGCCATTTAAATGTCTTACATTCATACATAAATCTAATAAGCGGACTGAAATTGGCCGTCGTAAATATTGTTTCATTCAATTGTTTTAATATTATTTTTGTGTGCGTTCCCCCAGCAAAATGTTGTCAAAAACAGTCATTTAAATTATGTAGGTAATTAGTTGCCGAGCTTCTGAATTTGTTGCAAACTATCTTAAATTAGTTGCACTTATAGTTTTTTAGTTATTTAACAAAAACATTTTCTGCTGGGGGAACGTTACCGCAGCAAAACATTTTCTTTTTTAATGGGAATATTGAAATAAATATTAGCTCTATAATTAGTAGTCTAGGCGGGGTAAATGTTGCGACTTATTTGGTGTTTGTTCTTTCTTCGGCTGCGAAGTTATTCAAGATTCTGCTGGGGTAACGTTTGTGATTTTGCTGGATCTCCAAAACGGTTAAGCGGATTCTTATCATCTTTTGTACATGACTACATAAGAATTTGTTTAATTAGTTGCGCTATAAAAAACACCTTTTTAATGCACCGTTCAAAGGTTATTTAATTAAATACAAAAACACTTCAATAGGTCCTAGCTCTTTCAAAGAGAGCTTTAAAGATTTGCTTTAAACTTTATTTTGTAGCTTGTAACTGCCTTCAAATGTTTGTGAAGTTTCATTAGTATCCTGTTAGTAATTAAGAAATTATGATGAAATTAATTTCTCCACATTCACGGTCGCAATGCGCGCGGCGTTTTTTGGCCACTGTTAAACCTGTATGTGGATATATAAACCTAATGTTATATCAACAATCAGTTGCTTAGTTCAGTTTTATACCTGTAAAATTTCAGCGTAGTACATACAATATATAACGAGATAATAAAATAAAAGTCATTAGGAAGGGCAAGATCGCGGTAACCCGACCGTGTTTAGGTGGTGACAAAAAAGCGACCGCGTAGTACATTTAGGCTATCTTCTAAAATGTTTAGTATAATACACCTCATAAGTTCGGTACAGACGCGTACATGGTTGTTAAATACATAACAATAATAAAACTATCTTACCATATCATATTATTATCTTTCGGTTTCGGCTACTTTACTACTCGTACTTAGAATAAATTAGTCTCTATCTGAGGTCTCTATTATATGTACAATTGCAGAAACCAAGAATCGTCGATAACACGTCCTTAAGTGGGATGGGACGCAGGAGGGGTGCGCACAGGGGTACTTCATTATTTACATAGCACAATAAACTTGAACCTTAGTCAGTAATTCGTCTTGTAGAGTGCGTGTGCGCGTGCGCTTTCTATTTTTGAAAATATATATCAAGTACTTGAGAATTAATCAATGTGTCTGTGTGTGTGTGTGTGTGTGTACCTACTTAGCGTGGATTAATTCTATTGAGGGCAATATTCTAAATTTGATTTTGCTTGTTGGTGTGGTGAAACATTTATGTAGGGTATAAGGAATAAAATGTAAAAAGACAAAATAGTTTTGTTGTTTTTTTTATGTTGATGTAAATCTGTTATGCAAAATGACAGACGTTTGTAATGACGAGATCCAAGACAGCAGACGTGACTTTTTAGTATAGGAATCATTTTCGTAGTTTTCTGGCGTCCCAATTCCAAATACAGCATCTATTTCAAGATCCAAGATGGCGGACGTGACATTTTTTTCAGAATGTCAATATGGGTATCGTTTTCATGGTTTTCGGGGCTCCCGATTCCGAATACAACATCTATTTGGAGATCCAAGATGACAGACACGAGTTTAATACAAAATCGATATGGGTACCATTTTCGCGGTTTATGGGGGTCCTCGATTCCGAACATCACATTTATTTTGAGATACAAGATACATGATACGCGACTATTTCACTTAATGTCAACATGGGTATCACTGTCTTGGTTTTCGGGGGATCCCGATATCAAATACAACAATTCTTTCAAGATCCAAGATGGCAGACGCGACTTTTTAACTTAATATCAATATGGTTAAGTATTACTTTCGGGGGTCCCGATTTCAAATACAACAACTCTTTGAAGATCTAAGACGACGGACGCAACTTTTTAACTTAATATCAATATGGGTATAATTCTCGGGGCCCTGATTCCGAACAAAACATCAACTTACTACAAATTACAACAACTCTTTCAAGACCCAGGATGGCAGACGTACCTATTAAACTTATCGTTTTAAACGTTTTTGGGGTTCATGATTTCGAGTACAACATCAATTTTAGATCCAAAATGACGGATGCTACTTTTTCACTTATTATATAAATATGGATGTCATCTTCGTGGTTATTTGGGGGTTCCGATTCCAAATACAACATCTATTTCGAGATCCAAGATGGCAGACGCGACTTTTTAACATATTGTTAACATGGGTAACGTTTATGTTATATTAAAAAGCCGCGTTCACTATCTTGGTTATCTCTTGTGTGTTGTATTCGTAATAGGGACCCAAAAATCCCGAAAATATAGACTCAGTAAAAAAGTCTCTTCCGCAATCTTAGATCTTGACATAATATACTACTTATAACAAAATAAGGGCCACCCGTAAATTTGTAAAATAAATAAACATAACTCTTGTTTAATGTTTGTATGAATAATCTCTAATTTTTTTTCAATTCTTTATCAATTTAATATAAAATAACACACTTTAAAAGATTTAAGACACAAAAAAAGGAAACATTAGGCTTGGTTTAAAAAAACATTCAAAATGTAGATGGCCCTTATTTTGTTTTGAGTAGTTTGGAATCGGGACCCCCGAAAATTGCGTAATTGATACCCATATTGATATCATATCAAAAAGTCGCGTCCGCCATCTTGGATCTCGAAATAAATGTTGTATTCAGAATTGAGACCCCTGAAAATCACGAAAACGATACTCATATTGATATTTATATTACATTTAAAAAAATCGCGTCCTCCATATTGAATCTCGAAATAGATGTTAAATTCATAAATTAGAAACATTCGATTTTTTTTATTCAAATGCTTAGATTAAAGCAAAAAAGGGTTTTTTTCTTTAATCAAAGTTCAAAGGTATTATTATATGTAGAAAAAGTTCAGTTGCAAGGTTTGGCCCGAACATACACATGTATTGCAAATTGAATTAAACCCTGTAAAAAGATAGTGCCTACGCTTAATAATTATGCGTGATTAATGTTTTCGCCAAAAGTCCGCCATTTCGCGTTTATCAGATTTACGGCAAGTTAAAATAAAATATTCTTGGAATTACCTTTCTTCTGTGCCTGGAAACTGATGAAATTTAATATTGTTACCTAAACTAGATGATGACATGCAGTCTCTTATAGTACATGTAGTATGGACCATTTTTTAAATATTTTTAACCGACTTCAAAAAGGAGGAGGTTCTCAATTCAGTTGGTATGTTTTTTTTAGCGACACCCTTGGCCAACATCTCCCAAACGAGTGTAAGCAGTTCGGGGGCGCCGTTGCGCCCCACCCGTCCCGCAACCCCCTCACGATTGTCCTGTCTAGACGCGCTTGTCGGACGACTGTAAGACTTCTATAGACTGTGCTATAAAGTTGCATAATGTGTTTACAAAAATAGTTGCAATATTATTATTAGTACCTACTTTTTGTTAGGCACCTAGCTGACATTGTGCCTACATAGAGCATAGTGCATATATTAGAGATGTGTAAGACTTAAAAACTAAATGTATTACGTACTTAATTTACATACTTATTGCTTAAAAGCCAATATTTTACCTCAAATTGCGTACCTAATTATTACCAGGTATTCATTTCCACATGCTCGTACCTAGTAAAGAAATGTAAGAATTTCATATTTATTTATTGAATATGAAATCAACAAGAAATTATTATTACCGGTCAATAAAAATTATTGATGAAAACATTTAGTTTTTTTAACACTTATGTACACATCTGTACTAAACTTGTAACACTATCCTGCATATTTTCGAAGATAGCCTAAATGTACTACGCGGTCGCTTTTTTGTCACCACCTAAACACGGTCGGGTTACCGCGATCTTGCCCTTCCTAATGACTTTTATTTTATTATCTCGTTATATATTGTATCTACTACGCTGAAATTTTACAGGTATAAAACTGAACTAAGCAACTGATTGTTGATATAACATTAGGTTTATATATCCACATACAGGTTTAACAGTGGCCAAAAAACGCCGCGCGCATTGCGACCGTGAATGTGGAGAAATTAATTTCATCATAATTTCTTAATTACTAACAGGATACTAATGAAACTTCACAAACATTTGAAGGCAGTTACAAGCTACAAAATAAAGTTTAAAACAATTCTTTAAAGCTCTATTTCAAAGAGCTAGGACCTATTGAAGTGTTTTTGTATTTAATTAAATAACCTTTGAACGGTGCATTATAAAGGTGTTTTTTATAGCGCAACTAATTAAACAAATTCTTATGTAGTCATGTACAAAAGATGATAAGAATCCGCTTAACCGTTTTGGAGATCCAGCAAAATCACAAACGTTACCCCAGCAGAATCTTGAATAACTTCGCAGCCGAAGAAATAACAAACACCAAATAAGTCGCAACATTTACCCCGCCTAGACTACTAATTATATAGCTAATATTTATTTCAATATTCCCATTAAAAAAGAAAATGTTTTGCTGCGGTAACGTTCCCCCAGCAGAAAATGTTTTTGTTAAATAACTAAAAAACTATAAGTGCAACTAATTTAAGATAGTTTGCAACAAATTCAGAAGCTCGGCAACTAATTACCTACATAATTTAAATGACTGTTTTTGACAACATTTTGCTGGGGGAACGCACACATTATTTTTAATAATATTGTAACATTTGGTTGTAGGTATCATAAAATAATCACTTTTAGTTTGTTGTAACAGAGTATGTCGAAAACTGGGACGTATTGTACTTTATGCCCGATTTCCGACCATAGGCCATGTCCACGTATTAGGTTTATACTTTATTAAAGCTAATAAGCGGACGAAAATTGGCCATCGCGTATATTTGTATACATAAAGTTCATATTGCTAAATAACATTTAGTTTACTTACATGCATTTTCGTATATCAGACAGAACCTAATTGACATGGGCGGGCCTGTTATAGACCACCCGGTCGAGATTAGGACTTTCTAATAAAAAGGGAGTACCCTTTCTCGTCCACTTCGTTTTATATATTAATTATTGTAAATTAGAATAATAAACTATTCGTACACACTATATTTATAGCAAGCTATATGTATAAACAGTAAACAAACCAAGAAACACAATAGAACTATTTTTTATTTACTGCGTAAGTTCCGGCACGTCACTATTTTTTCTGCAATATTTGACACATTTTCACTCTTTCGCCGGGTACCATAAACTGCATAGCTTAATCCTAGTTAATGACCGTCTTCCAGTGAACTGTGTAGGCATGTACTTACTGTTAAGTTATTCAGGTCGTAATACATAAATATTTTAAGGACCTATGTATAACCGTTTTGCTATTTTTTGGCGTTATATCAAGGAGGGCGGTTAAATGGACGAAAAGTGGAAGCGGTCGGCAAACAGGCGCAATGACCCTATTTATGGACAGGTACTTTTGAACGAATATAGAAATACCAGTTTACTTCACACGCAAGATAGATTTAGATATATCCTAGGTCCATATAGTAAGCACGCGAAAGCTGAGAGATCAAGGCATGCAATGCACGGTACAATCGCGTAGAGAATCGTCTCTACCTTTTTGTTATTATTCTTCTATTCGACCAACCAGCAAGTTTCAAAATTATTTTTAAAATATTCTATTTTCTAAAAGTCGATCTGTCATAGTCGTATTTAGAATTACGCTTAAGTTAAAGTACTTATTAATTATTAAGGTTGCTTTATAATTTTTTGTTTCACAATTTCTATATTTTAAACCAATCATACAAATCATTACAACCAACACCTAAATAGGTACGTAATTTATAGATAAGTACCTTTATCAAATGAGCTTAAATGGTTTGTATTGTCTAACAGCGAATAATGTGTTCTGTGGCATGATTTAATATCTTAAAATACCAAATATTTAGATATCCGATCAATAAGTTACGAAATTAATACGATCGTTGTTGTTTCTTCATATCCGCCACCCACCGGCTTCGCACGTTTTTATTACCAAATCTACAAAAGCAACTCTTAGAAATGATGAATGAAAACGCATGAAATAATGTTTAGGACAATTCCTTAAAATGTTTTTCTATTATTAGAATTCGTTCTGAGTGGTTAAAGCCACAGTATTGCTTTATTTATTGGTGCGTAGAGTATGTTTAGTGCCCATGTGCGATGCGTTTCACGGACCGTTTGCAATCAAATCGATAACAAGTAGTAAACTCGTTTTAAGAATTACTTTTGCTTATTCATCAAGGTTCACCAGATATTCAGTAAAGTTATTTGTAGGTATCGTGAATAGGAAGACTTAACTCAGCAAGACAACATGATTATCGATCGCCGTCGCGCGTTCGTAGAGCCGGGCGGAATATTGCAAACAAAGATTTTGTGACATAAAATTGCAAAAGGCTGTACGTAAAATAGGTCCGTCGTTTACCTGCAACGATGAATGCGGCGGCTCGGTGCAGCGCCCACTAACACTTGCACCACAACACACGCGAAAGGACGAGCGGCAGTACCGACTCGCCTGAGCTACAGACGCGGAATGAGTAATACAATCGTGATATGAACGGCCGATGACACCCGACAGTTGAAGAGGGACAGCTAGTGTATGCTCCGCTCTTCCCTCATCAGCAACGCAAGGAGCTCGATTAAGGTCCCCTCGAAGCTCGTCGCTCTACGAATTTTGCCGAAAAGACATCTCAAAAATGCGCGCGCAGGATATGCGTCTCAGCCTCGGAGCGTCGTAAAGCGTATGCCGTATAGTATAGATGACTTTATTGAGCTATCAATTACTAGACTTTGTATCGGTTAGCAGCTGTTTAAGAAACTACGATTATTATTACCTGACAAGACTGCCTACAGAGATAATTCCCAATACAATTGTGTACAATTTTGCTTAGGTATTACAAAAAGCAGCGAGACATACGCAGTGTAAATAATTAGATACACCCAAGATATTTTTAATACTAGAAAAAATCACTGAAAAACATCGATCTGCCTCAAGCCGGGAATCGAACCCAGCATCTTCCGCAATCCGGGCGGATGCGTTAACCACTACGCCACCGAGGCACTGCTTTCGCTGTCGTTTGTCAGTGCTTGGTGCTTACGTTTTTATGGTACATTGTTTCATCAAAGTCTTTAAAATTTGCACTTATAAGATCCGAACGGAATATTTTTGCAAATATTTGACTCCCAGTTAAGATGAAACTACCTTACATTATGGAATAATTTTTACGTTTACAAACGCGTAAATATTTTTAATACTAGAAAAAATTCACTGAAAAAATTCGACCTGCCTCAGGCGGGAATCGAAACAAGCATTTACCGCAATCTGGGCGGCTGCGCTAACCACTACGCCATATTTTTTCAGTGATTTTTTTCTAGTATTAAAAATATTTACGCGTTTGAAAACGCATAAATTAGAAAATTAGCGCTAAAATAATTCCAAAAGAATTTAAGGTAGGTTCACCAACTGTATGTCGAATATTTGTCAAAATGTTTCGTACGGATCTTAGAAGTGCAAACTTCAAAGATTGGATGAAACCTAAGAGTATATTTGCTCTTAGGATGAAACAATGCCAATGTTACCATAAAACATAAGTAAAAAGCACTGACAAATTTCGACGCGAAAGCAATGTCCCGGTAGCGTAATTGACGCAACCGCCCGGATTGCAGAAGATGCTGGGTTCGATTCGATCCATTTTTTTCAGTGTATTTTATAAAGTACTAAAGTTTATCTGCATCTGATGCTGACTGTACAACAAATATTCTATAAAGAGCTTGTCACATCCCATTTCACCTCAAATTTAAGCTGTCGAATATGCAGGAATATTTTCAATCAATGTGTTGTTTCATTCAATCATGCCATGTGATGCCGGCAGAGTAGAATAGCTTCGGCCCATATCCTCCAATGGGTGTCGTATTGGCGACTAATGGATCAGCAATGGGTATTGATCAACTTTTACTCCTTCCACCAATCCGCATTGGGCAAGCGTGATGGACTACCGCCTAAACCTTCGATGACAAGGAGAGGCCTTGTGTCCGCAGCAGTGGGTCGAATTATAAAGGCTGTTATGATGATAATGATGAACCGCTAACTTCGTTTCCCATTAACACGACAACGTAGTCGAGGTAGGACACAGTGGATTAGCCGCTCGAATTTAGGAACATCCGATGTTAGACATCTCGTCAGCACAAAACCTTTTTTCCATCTATGAATTTGTTAAATGTATTTTTCTTTAATGTCATGTTTTTCCTGTGCGTTTTTTTTTCATTGTTGGTCGTAGTCTAGTATCTGACGTGTATTTTTGTAAAATTTATGTTTGCCCTGTTTTATTAGTTTATTTACAAAGAAATTAATTTTTATCCCCCTCATAGCGTTGCGTTTATCTCAGATTCATTTTGTCTCCAAGATTCCCAACAACCAAACTGGGGTAGTACCTACTTACAGTCCTACATAATAAGAAGACCATATAGTCAAATAACACAACTTTTGTGTGGTGTTTTTCTGTTGATGATTAAGATTGCCAGAGCTCCATTGGCAGTGGCGGATTAACAAATTTGCCGCCAGTAGGCTAATAAATTTTTGCCGACCCTACTTACTTCTGAAATTCTATACCCTAAGGTATAGAATTTCAGAAGTAAGTAGTCCAGTGCTCTGCCACAAATATCCACGGAAGGCGCAATAATATTTTCATTGAAAAAAAAACTTGGTAAGAAAAAAAATACATCACAAAAATTACACTCCGGTGTAATACAAAGGTACCACAAGCATCCGCGTGTATACTTTTTCTAAAGTAGTGGGGGGGATTTGGTTCCCAATTTTATTTTTAATTGTTGTAATTATGATATTTGGCTAATAAGTTTGCCGACCACTGCCCTTGTCCATCGAGCATAATTATGCCTAGTTCATAATCATATTAATTACATTTGCAACTTTAATGTGCTCTTCGTACTCATTACATCAGCTTTTTACCCAAGAACTCGGGAGAAACCTTTTATTCATACTAAAAATTGACAAATAATATTATTAAACACATTTAATAAAAATATACGGGTAGTAAAGGAGTTTTGTAAATAATAACAAACTTTCCGATTAAGTATATAATTTATTTTTAAATATTTAAATTGCAGATAATAAATAGAAAGTTAATAACAACTATGGCAGTATTCTGATAGGTACAGATAAGTTGAAAATAAATATAAGACAACATAATTATTAAATATAAATATTTCAAGGGTTTCTTAGAATAAAACTGATTTTAATGATTTTTAAATACATCGCCACTAAACATAATCTCAAACGAATAATGTAATGTTGTAAAAATAATATGGCACAAGAATAGTTTTTTTTTTTATAATCATTTTTAAAAAATATCATTAAATTTCTGTACTTATGAAATTAACATTTTCTACCTTAAGATTAAAACAATTTTTGACTCATTTTGGCCATCTAACACTCATTTTAAAATCAACACCTGATCATATTTAGATCCTTACAAGAACACGACATCAATATTTACTGTCAAAGTACACTAAAATCGTGATAACGGTAACATAGTGTAAAATTAGTTTATAAAGTTTAAAATAAATATAAAAAAATCTCGATTGCTAATTTTCGATCTCACTATATTTTCTCACATTAATCTACTAATGAAGTAAGCCGTCAATGCATATTGAGTTATTTTAAAGCACCTATAATTTTAAATCAGTAGAGGTACTGAAATTAATTACTAAAATAGACATATTAGGCGTACTAGAAATGATGATATATTTTAATGAGTACTAATATCAAAGGTATAAGGTTATATTTAAGTTCATTAAACAAAAATTAGTTGAATAAAGTGATAAAAGAAAAAAATCTACAAATCAGTTAATTATAAAAAATATATATTTTCAAATGCCAAACCCTATCAATGCATTATATAAAAACGCATTAAATTTTATATGATATTTTTAAATTGACCTATAACACATATAATCTGCAGAACATACTTATTAGTTAAAATTTATTTAAGTTACAACATGAATATATAATTAAATAGATTATTTTAGTGCAGCTCCAATAACTAGCCGTGAATACAATGACAACTATTTTAAGTATCAATTGGAGTTTTTAATCGACTTCAAACCAAAAAGGAAGTTATTGATCGACTATTGCTGTTGTCTACTGGAGATTTTAAGAGAGACGAAGACCTTGCCATCTGGCCACGTGGTCCGATCGATCTAACATGGAGGATTCTATATCGAACTACCGTCAGTTGAACCACAAGAAATTATAGATCCCTGTCTTTTCGATAATAAGAGGTGTAATTCTTCGCAGTTCGATCCATTTTAATGATTCGGGCATCAGCAATTTTAAATTCTCATGGTCAACGGCTTGAATCACAACCTACCAAACATACCAAAGCTCTGCATGGTTCGCTTATACAAGTATATTTGAATCACAAAGAATTTCTGACCTCCGTGGCTCGATGGACCATTCCTTTGGGTCTTTTACTCTTCAAAACCAAAAACCTATCATCTCCCAACTACTAGACACTAGCTCTCTGTCTCCAGGACACTACTGGAGCCGGAAAGGTTCACCTGGGAAGACGGTGGAGTATTGTAGGTTGAGAGATGGAAGTTTTAATAGCGATATTTAGAGGAAAAAGGCGTTTCCAATCCTTACGTGTATTATCAGCTTTTATTACAATAAATATTTGGCTTAAAACTTGTTCATAACGGCTCGTATGATAACAGACAACACTAGGAAACGAGAATCGCAAATTATTTTATATTAAAGGTATAATTTGGATAACATTTAAATATCAATATTTCATACTTTTAACAAGGTACCTATTCTCAATTGGAATTTGAATATTTCCGACATGAAAACGTGATAAATATTTTTTGGATATCAAATGTTGTATTGAAATTGAATGATTCACCAACAGAACACACAAAGAGTTTAGAACGGTGCACCGTTTTTCTCCTTATTTTTCTTACAACAATAGAATTATGAATAGTTCTCTTCATTGGCTTTGTTTGACCTTGGACAATTAGTTGAAGCTTGTCTATTGGTCCATCACGCGATATCAAACTCAACCAATCACAGCGAATGTTTGTTGCTAAAATATTAGCTAAACATGTTTTGAAATATTTTAAAAATTATACCAAAATAAATACAAAAAGATAAACAAGAAAAAATCCTGTCCTGACAAATACCGTCTCAGTCATAGATTTAAAATTACTGACGTTTATAGATTGGCAAGGAATCGAGTAGTGTGCTTCTGTGCGTGAAAAATAGTCCTGCACTATGCTGACGAAACGTAGTTATTGTACTTTATACTCATACGTTTAAGGTCTAGATTTGATTTTATCACAATAAGAGATGCAGTTTGATCACACATTTGAACGTCGGTCACATTTGAAAATTTTGTAAGTCTTTTTGATTTCAAAAGTGTATTCAAATTTGCAAAAAAGCAAATGCCCGACTCACACTTCGTGACTGTGTAGGTATTTGCACATGTTTGGCGCCGGCTTTATAAATACAAATTCCTTGGCATCGACTGACAGTTGCTGTCTTTTCAGCGTGAGTGACAGTCCGACCTAAGCCGCTTGCGTGTACGTGAAATGGTCTCGTTTATCTATCACGTGGTAATATGCGCGTTAATATGCTCTTGATATTTGACATTACCGATCTACAGTTCGTGTTCACGAAGAAGAAATTGAAAGATGTAAAGTAGTTTTACAAATTAGGTTTAATTAAATAGTGTTACAAAAAAGAGCGGTAAAATTGTTCTGAATGACGTTTTGAATGATTGGGAACGTATGAATGAACGAATGAGTGAATGAACGTTTAGGGAGTGATTGAGGCAAATGAATTATGCTTGAAAGTTTGTACTGTGGCGTAGACAGTTTGTATATCTATGGAGTTAGCACTTATGACGTTTTTTTTTTCTTGTTTTCCGTTTTCTATTTACTTTCTTTGGTATAAATTTTAAACACATCTGCTCAAAGTTCTGGCGCACCTATTCTATCCTCTTTCTGTTGTGTGGGTTCACCGTACCTGACATTGTTAGTTTTTGTGGGGCGTTTGTTATTAGCGCTTGGTGTGAAAGATGGAGTTTTTTTAAGAAGCTGGAGTTTCATGGGGGGCGGGTAGCTTCTCCCACGTAGGCTCCACTCCCCAGATATCGCGGGCGTATTCCGCGATGGTGCGGTCCGAAGAGAACTTGCCGGAAGACGCAATGTTCAAGATCACCATCTCGGCCCATTTCGCTTGATCCTGGACGAAAAAAAAAACAATTTTAAATAACAATAAAGCATCGTAAGTTGATAGTACCATAACATAATTTTTATGAACAATGAAAAAAAATTTTTTTTTTTTATGGAAAAGGGGACAAACGAGCAGACGGTTCACCTGATGGTAAGTGATCACCGCCGCCCATGGACACTTGCAACACCAGAGGCATCGCAAATGTGTTGCCGGCCTTTAAGGAAGGAATACGCTCTTTTTTTGAAGATGTCCAGATTGTCCAGGTCGTATAGGTTCGGGAACACCGCTGGCGAAAGTTGGTTCCACAGTCTTGTGGTCCGCGGTTGCGGATAGCCAAGCATCAAGACTGTGGGGATGGATTGGATGGTTGGAACGAAGCCGCGGACGACCACTAATAATGAAATTGTATAGGCCAAGAATGATGATATTGCCAGTGTGAGTGTTACCTGGTACACGTCGGAGACCTTTTGTACTTGCTATGACCAGTGCGAGTGTTACCTGGAACACGTCGGAGACCTTTTGTACTTGCTATGACCAGTGCGAGTGTTACCTGGTACACGTCGGAGACCTTCTGTACTTGCTATGTCCAGTGCGAGTGTTACCTGGTACACCTAGGAGACCTTCTGTACTTGTTATGTCCAGTGCGAGTGTTACCTAGTACACCTTTTGAACTTGATATTGCCAGTGTGATTGTTACCTGGTACACGTCGGAGACCTTCTGTACTTGCTATGTCCAGTGCGAGTGTTACCTGGTACACGTCGGAGACCTTCTGTACTTGCTATGACTAGTGCGAGTGTTACCTGGTACACGTCGGAGACCTTCTGTACTTGCTATGTCCAGTGCGAGTGTTACCTGGTACACCTAGGAGACCTTCTGTAATTGCTATGTCCAGTGCGAGTGTTACCTGGTATACGTCGGAGACCTTCTCCTGCGCGGTGATGTAGGCATCGAAGTCTGCGAGGTGCAGGAAGCGGTCATGCTGCAGCAGCACGTCCGCGATGTGCGCGAACTTGCCGGGCTCCCCGGGAGAGAAGAACCCACTGCGGATCTGCTCCACACATTGCCGCAGTTCCGGGTTACGCTCGTAGTATTCGTAAGCGTTGTATCTATAACAAAAAACTTGAGTCAGGTTTTTCTTTCAATATTTTTTTTTTTACCCGTACTGCTGTGATGCTTTTGAGTGGATTTTTTTTTTACATGTTAAGTGTATATGCAGCCACCGTTGCCTGTAGACGCTTGCAACAGTGGCGTGACAGATATGATTAAAATTAAGGCCAAATTAAATAGAAAACGAAAAACATGGAAAAAAATCGGGAGTGGTCTCTCCTTGACTTTCTCGTAGACCAGAAACGACTCAAAAGTTGACAGATACTTAATATTTTGATTTTATACATGCATGCATGTTAAATTTGGTTGCAATAAGTTAAAGCATACTCGAGTTATCGTGCTAACGCACATACATACAGAATAAACAAATATACAGACACACAGACATAATTCCAAAAAAAATATTTTTGGACTCAGGGAGGTCCAAAATGTGCAAATTCGTCAAAATCTCGAGGTTAAATTTTTTGACGATTACAAGACTTCCTCTATACTACGTATACGAGAAAGTAAAAATACCAGTAGTTCCATCATGGGGCAACTGCACCTGCACTGCAACTACTGGGAATACACGGTCACTGACGTGACACTCGCGCGCTGCCAACCCTAGTTTCCTAGAAAACACAATGCCACAATCTTATTCTTATTCTTAAATAAGGGGCTGAGGCTGTATCTCAGAGCACTTCGACCCTATGGGATCTTTTGTGCTTCCCCTTAACTTTCCTTATCACCCATCCCCGCCAACATCGAAAACACTTTGTATGAGTTTCACGATGTTGGCGGGGACAAGGTCTATAAAGTCCTCTGGTTTAGGGTAAACTAAACCTAGGACCCTTAGTCGCCTGTTGGCTAGTGCATCTCAGTCACATAGTATGTGCTCCATGCTTTCTTCCTCCTCACCACACATTCTACAGATGGGGTCATCAGCTTTGCCTATTGTGCACAGGTGTCCTCTTTAATACCACAATAGTTTAGGTTGCTCCAGATTCGAGTGTCTAATCCGCTGGCTTTTGAGTTACATTGTAGGTATACTGAAGGATTGTTACTTTTTGGGTTTGTTGTCCCTTTATGTTGTGTCATAATTCAGAGATTGATATCAATGAAACATCTAGAAATAATTTCTAAAGTTCAAACCAACATAACTAAGGGTAAATAATAAAGAATAAGCCTCACCCGCGTTTCTGCAAGGCATCCACGTCATCGACTCTCATGCCGAAAATGAAGAAGTTTTCCTCGCCGGCTTCTTCGGCCATCTCAACATTTGCACCATCCATAGTACCAATAGTCAGTGCACCGTTCAACATGAACTTCATGTTTCCTGTACCAGAAGCCTCAGTACCAGCAGTTGAAATCTAACAGTGACAATAAAACAGTTTTGTAATTGGTGATTTAAAATAAATGATTTAGTTATTAGACACATAGATCAAATAAATACCTGCTCACTGAGATCAGCAGCCGGCATTATACGCTCAGCTAGCGTCACACGGTAATTTTCCAAGAATATCAGCTTCAATTTATCTCCAACATCGGGATCATTGTTTACCTGAAAGTCAAAGAGTCACTTCAATTGTAAATAAAAGAAAATTATATGAATAACATGCAAGAAAATTACGTAATAACTTACGGTGTTTCCGACTGCGCAAGCTAATGCAATGATCTGCTTGGCAATGTAATATCCCGGAGCAGCTTTTCCACCAATCATGACCGTTCTGGGAGTAATTACTGTTGTGGGATCGCGTTTAATCCTGTTGTAAAGGGTGATCACGTGAAGGATGGTCAGCAATTGGCGCTTGTACTCGTGAATACGCTTAACTTGGACATCGAACATCGATGCAGGGTTGATCTTCACGCCAGTGTCGCGCTCAATAAGAGAGGCCAAGCGTAATTTGTTCTCTTGCTTAACCTTCATGACAGAGCGTTGGAAAGAGGGATCTTTGGCCCACCGCTTCAGTTCTTGCAACTTATCCAAATGGACAGTCCAGTCCTCGCCAATTTTGTCGCAAATGAGATCAGACAGCCCTGGGTTGCAGAGCAACAACCAACGGCGAGGAGTAATGCCGTTAGTTTTGTTTTGGAATTTCTCTGGCCACATTTCGAAGAAGTCACGGAAAATGGTAGCCTTAAGAATTTCGGAATGAATAGCTGCCACTCCATTGACGGCGTGAGAACCGACGATGCACAAGTGGGCCATATTTACACGCTTATCTCCCTCTTCTTCAATAAGGGACATGCGACGCATACGGTCCGTATCTCCTGGCCAGCGTTTTTCAACCTCCTTGAGATGCATAAAGTTGATGTGGTAGATCAACTGCATGTGCCTAGGCAGAACATTTTCTAACATAGAGCAGGGCCATCTCTCTAACGCTTCAGGCAAAACTGTGTGGTTAGTGTAAGCACAACATTGAACAACCAATTTCCAAGCCTCCTCGTAGGGCAACTTCTCAATGTCTATAAGAATTCTCAATAACTCGGGGATAGCAAGAGCGGGGTGGGTGTCGTTCAACTGAATAGCTACTTTTTCGGGAAGGCTCTCGAAAGTGGTTCTAACAGCTTCGCGGCTGCCGAATTTGGAGGACTTGTATCTCCGGATTATGTCTTGAAGAGTAGCCGCACACATGAAGTACTCTTGACGAAGACGCAGTTCTTTGCCTTCAAAGAAGTTATCATTGGGGTACAGCACCCGAGATATATTCTCAGCCACGTTGCGGTCAAGGACAGCTTGAATGTAGTCTCCGGAATTGACTGAGAATGAAAAAATAGCGTTTATAATATGTATCTAGTATAGATAGATACAGTTTTAAAACATAGTCGCTCGTCTTTTATACTTACAAAATCTGAGGTTGAAATCGATAGGGCTCTTTGCAGACCAAAGACGCAAGGAGTTGACTACATTGTTGTTGTAGCCGGGGATCGGGTTATCGTACGGCATAGCAAACACCACCTAGAAAAATACACTTCTAGTAATTTTAAAGTTCAGAATTATGAAATCAATTATCACGATCCATCTATTACAGTGATACTTAATAAAATAACACACGGAAGTCGCGAAACCAATGACTTTTCTAAAAGTCAAAGTCAATTCTTGAGACGAACTCGTAACATTCTACTTATTCACGTTGCAGAGGGGAGTCAGGAGCGGTATACCTTGTGATCCAGGTTTGCGTTTAGGAGGCTTGCTCATAAGCAATGCTTTTGCATTATATGCAAAAGCATTACCTCGCCTACCCTGGTTTCTCTCTTTACCTAGTCTTATTTCGTACTTACCAATGAGTATTATGTAATGAATGGGCAATTATATTTTGTCGTCTTAAGCTTATCGAGAGAAGTTGCTTCTAACGTCAATAACATGATTACACTTGTTTACATTATAACCTTGACAAAATCCATCAGAAATATGCATGCAATGCAATCCAATAACAGATTGTGTAGGTACAGTATTAATGTCGGAATTAAAATGTCGTTAATCATTGAATACACTACACCTTTCCATTGAATGGCATTTTACTATTAAGATTATAATAACAACTTTATCAGAGGTTCATGACTCCTACTAGTGAGCAAGAATAAAGATTATTTTAATTCATATATTCCTAGGTATTTATCGCAGTAGAGAATACGTAATTTAATTTTATAAATATATATAAATACGTTTTTCAAGATCGTTTTTCCAACACTACAGTAGTTCCTCCTAAAGATTGATCTTATTTTAATATAATTAACATAATTGCATGATAATAATAATCATGGAAGTTATAATATAACTAAATAGCGTATAAAAGTAAATTGGCAATTTCAATGGTAAATGTATTAAACGATACGAATACAACATTATTATAAAATAGATTGAAATCCATTGAATGAATAAATTGGTTTGATTAGTTGAATTTATTAATTTATTATTTGTGGTTTGGAAAATTTCGCGAAACATTTATTTATACCTGAGTGTCGACCCATTTCCTCCCCTGCGGCGTGTCCACAACTCTGCCGTAGAAGTTGACGGGCAGCATGAACTCAGGTCGTGCCTTCTCCCACGGGTTGCCATACCGGAGCCAATCATCGGGCTCTTCTTGTTGCTCTCCATTCTCTATCTTCTGCGCGAAGATTCCGTACTCGTATCTTATACCTGCATGAAGGGAACACAGAGTTATTTTAAATTATGAAATAAAAAACAGTAGTCCATATTCACTTCCTTGGAATTGTAAATAAGGGTATGTATAGGGAAAAAAAGTGCAGATAAGATAATACTCAATATGAAAAACATTAATCACTGGATCCATTTAACTATTTATTGTATGCAGACTGGTAACATTACTGTTCTATTGTCCTAGTAAAGTATATGAAATAACAGCTCTTTCTGTTAGTCCCCGATTGATCAATTTCGTCTATTAAAAAATTGCTTCGCGGAATGTTACAGCAGGTAGTAATAATTCATAATCATAATCTAACCACCTCATCGCAGATAATTTAATTTAATCTATAGGTAAATATGCACTACTTTTTCATTCGCGAAAACAATTGTTTTTGAGACATTAAAACAATATGGAAACCAAAATATTACAGGTAGCGTAGTTTTTCGCTGCCAAGTATTAAATTCCAAACAAATACGATATCGATTATTCCAAAAACTTAAGACTAAAAACTTGTTTCAAAATAAAACATTGTAGGTGCATTACAGCTAGGTATGTTTTCATTAGAGTTACTTAATTATGTATAAGATCCTAGATTTGTTTTCAATTTTAGCTCTTTCGTCGTATAGGTAGGTATTTAGATGCATGTAGGTATGTAGATGTTAAATACAAGTAATTCCATATAGTACGAACATTTATACCAAATTGGCGCGAGGCCAGCGAAGCATCGTCAACTGATTCAATTACTTTACATTTGTACCAAGTTAATGTCAACTATTTTTGTTGGTATTGTATGTGAATGTCATTGAAAAATTACATTTTAACCGACTGTGTAGAAAAAAAGGAGTTGTTATTGGAATTAATGCTTTATAATTGAACCTTATTAGGTAAAACAAGAATCGTTAATTCTTTAGTAGAACATTACTAAAGAATTAACGATTAGACACACACGACCGCACCGGATTCGCTCGTCAAATAAGTAATTGTTTTACACAACTTGTCTCGACGCATGACTTAATAAATCAAGGAAATAGGTAGGTACTCAAAAATGCTTCTGTAGACTTGGTTATATAGTATTTGGTACACATACATATTGACGGTTAAAAGTCGTCTTAAATCAAGATAAATTGCTCAGCAGTTTGCGAATTTCCTTAATATACGTGTTCTTATTGATATCCCATAACAGATTCAACATCGTCAAAATTGTCGCTTGAGACAAGACGCACCGTCAATGCTAATGAATTCTTTCAGTGGCTTACTAAATCTTTCGATGTATTAGACAGAAGAAAAAACGCTTGCCTAAAGAGTTCCCTTAAGTTACTATGTCCGTATTGAGAACTGATTCGCAAAAGTGAAAGTCTACGAAGTTATGGAATAATTTTATTTTTGCGTTTACAAACGCGTAAATATTAATACTAGAAAAATGCACTGAAAAAAAAACGACTTGCCTCAGGCGGGACTCGAACCCGCATCTTCCACAATCCGGGCGGACGCGTTGACCAATTACGCCACCGAGACACTGCTTTTCGCTGTCGAAATTTGTCAGTGCTTGGTGCTTATGTTTTTATGGTGGTTTTTCTTTCAGTGCATTTTTCTAGTATTAATAATATTTACGCGTTTGTAAACGCAAAAATAATTTTTTTCATAATGTAAGGTAGTTTCATCTTAACTGAGCGACAAATATTTGCAAAAATATTTCGTTCGGGTCTTAGAAATGCAAATTTTTGCAAAACAATGTTTACCATAAAAACATAAGCACCAAGCACTAACAAATTTCGACAGCGAAAAGCAGTGTCTCGGTGGCGTAATTGGTCAACGCGTCCGCCCGGATTGTGGAAGATGCGGGTTCGAGTCCCGCCTGAGGCAAGTCGTTTTTTTTTTCAGTGCATTTTTCTAGTCTACGAAGTTGATATCTAAAGTAGGCAGGTACTTATTTGTTGGATCTTATATCGCGATTTTCCTCCATCCTCACTATAACACAGGTAGGTACTAGGTACTCCAAAATCTAGCCATCTGAAAATAGTAATTGGAATACTCAGACCAATGGCTTTTTAATTGGTCTGAGTTGGAATAGTAGTTTTTTTAGAATATTATGTTGCCTACAGACAGAACTTATAACTTATAACCCATCCAATTTTAGATTAAAGCAAAAAAGTTTAATCTAAGCATCCAATACTAAGTACTTTACTTTGACAAGTCAGTACCAATTTTAATAATTTGTGTATCATCGGCAGATGAGGAGTGTTTCTGGTGAGGTGTGGCATAAAATATTTTATTCTCTCCATCTAGTATTAAAATAATAACCATCGACCAACCCATAATACACAATTCATTAAAAATAGTTTTATCCACTCTTTTGAGGATAAATTAGGAAACTGGAACTATGAAACGGCGACCGGGAGCGTCCTTTCTTTCCCCTTGACACGCCCTCATAGTATAGTCACGGGCAACGTACAGGTATGTATATGTATCCACTTTTGACATTTCAGTGACTTTATTTCCTACACAGGACAACTCAAGAAGTGTGAAATGTGGATATTTTTTAATCGTCGTGACTGTACCTAGTGCTTACTCAATCCGAGTCTTATGAAATCTCTTGACAGAGTCTACAAAGGGATCTGCCCCCGTTCGCGCTATTTACAACGTTTTTACCAAAACCAAATCGTTATCGTTTGCTTGCGTTTTGACAGCTGAGTGGTTAGTGTAAGTTTTTTAGTATACAAAACGCACCGATTCAAGTTGCTTTAAGAGCTCAATTTGTATAGGAAACGCGAACCGCGCCCCTAGTGGAGAGAAGCGCAAATTATGTTTCCCATACAAATTGAGCTCTTAACGCAACTAGAATCGGTGCGTTTTGTATACTAAAAAACTTACACTAATCACTCTGACAACTGGGGCCTTATCGCGCTATTTGTAACGTTTTTACCAAAACCAAATCATTGCCCTTTTCATACATTTTGACAACAGTTTGACAGCTGTCAGCTGTCAAAACGTATGAAAACGATAACGATTTCGTTTTGGTTTTATCGCTTGTAAATAGCGCGATCGGGGGGCTGATGTCAAAATGTATGAAAACGATAACGATTTGGTTTTGGTAAAAGTGTTGTGAATAGCGGGATAAGGCGGCTGGCCTCCATCAAAAACTGTGTCCACCTCGACTGCCTCGTTCGAATACTGCCAATGCGATTCGATAATACGTGACGAGTGTTAGTAAAGTCAAATAGTCTAGATTCATACTATTATGACCCGTGATTGTTGCAGATATGCCTAGAGTCACAATATTAACACCCGACCGACGTGATGCTCCACGTAGTATTTTTAAGAACTGTCCTTCTTAAAAATACTTTTAGCCGACCTTTGGTGGGTCCGGTTCTAATGTAAGAAACAAGTAAAATATAAGTATTTATTATTTTGAAATAATGCATAAGTATATCCAACATGTAGTGAAAGCAAGATACGAATGTTAGAATATCAGTTCTGAAATCTTCAACAAAAGATTGCACGTAGACTGAGCCGAGACTTGGGTAGGTACTTAAATAACGCGACTGCGGAAAAAAAGAAATTAATTGAATTGATCTAAAATCGAGGTTTACAGGGTAAAACCGACTCCTTTTATTGTTAAAGTCTGTTAAAATGTAGCCTATGTTAACCGGATCATAATAACGAATCGATTGACACCTTATTTATTAAAATCGGATGAATAGTTTAGACGCTACGGAGGAACATACGTAAATACAAACGCACACACATAGACTGCTAAAATCATAACCCTTCCTTTTGGCTTCGCGTAGTCAGGTAAAAATTATAACACATTGTAAAGCAGAGTCTACTCTCATTGGGTTACTCAATTGTTTACATTTTCTAAGGCTGATTTCAGAGTCACGCGTTTGAACAGCGCCAGACGCGTGCGCTTAATACAAGCGCGGGTAGTTGCGATTTTGAATGCAAGCGCGCGCGTCTAGACGGCGCTGCTGTTCAAACGCGTGACTCGAAATCAGCCTTTGAAAATCTGCCTAAGGGCCGGCGTCCACCGACGCGACACGGCGCGGCACGGCACGCACGGCATGGCAAGGGATTTTTTCATGGACAAATGATTTGCCTAAAAAGAAGTTTTTCTTTGCCTTAAAAAGGTTAATTCCTCTTGACTAGGTACCACTATTTTATCAATGTTGTCATAATAACATTTCATAGATTTGATCCAACAGTTAGGAAAGGAATGTTAGCTTTAGTATCCCTTTCAGAAGACCAGAGCTACTCCTTCAAGGAAATAAACAACCTTATTTATTGCTATTAACTAAATTATTTTGAGAGAATGATGGCGCCGCGGTTATACGATCTTCTAAGCGATCACAATAGCTAAGCTACCAAGTGCTCTGTAGATAAAATTATTAAAATGGATATTTTAGATTGAAGAAACTTGAGTCTACATAAAATAGAATTAACATCTGCATTCTGTAGAGAAATGGTAAGAATAAGACAGACATTTCTTCAGTTCATAAACGTATAGACAACACCATTCTACAAGCATTTTATGGCACTTTTTTATTATTTATAAGAAACAATAAAAGTGAAATACAAACCATATCCATAGGCAGCCAGCCCCAAAGTAGCCATGGAATCCAGGAAGCAGGCAGCAAGGCGCCCCAAGCCACCATTGCCCAAACCAGCATCCTCTTCTAGCTCCTCCAGCTCTTCTATATCCAAGCCCAACTGGTATAGAGCTTCATCAACTGTACCTTGGATACCCAAGTTAATCATGGTATTTTGAAGGGAGCGACCCATGTAGTATTCAAGGGATAGGTAGTACACTCTCTGTGAACAAAAAGATATGAAACATTCATGTAATTATTTTAATTGCAAGTATATTCTCTGCCATAGCAATATTTTTTTATGCCTTACTTATGAATCATAATTTACAATAATAATTATATTGATAATAATAAGAGTTTTTTGATTATCCTACATATTTTTGCTTATCTTCCTAATGAAGTTGTGTGAATAAAACAAATTTTACGGGTTAAATTGCGTGTAATTAGATTTTACATGTTAGTTACTAATTACATGCAAGTTAAATCCATAAAAGTTGTTTTATTTACAATGTGTAGTGCTCGCGCAAATCTAAGAGAACATTATGTGAAGTTGTGTGAAGTAAACGCAGATTCTTGTTTTGTTTTGAATCTACCCTGTAGTAATATTAAGGTATCATAGTGGAAGTCTGTAATTGGCTTATGTTTGGTTTAATATTTGTATTTGTATTGTAAATTGTTTCACTTATGCTGTTGACTTCAGTAAATAAATAATAATAATATATTTTCACCCTCACACCAATTATCCAGCACAAATTAAGTATCATTAAGAGCTGGTATTATGGATACTAGACAACAAACAAATATACTTATTCACATACAGGATTCGAATCCGGACCAGACACCCAATGTGTAGGAAATATTACTGACTACTCCACCATGACAGTATATATTTAATTTACTACATATTACAAATCAATAGCCAATGTCTGTTTTAAATATATTTTTATTAAAAAGTATAACAAGTTAAAAGCAGGAATACATTTTATTTCTGCTTCTAAAGGTATATAAATAGTCAAACTAATTCTGAGATATCTGTAATTATAGCAAATATAGTATAGACAAGTCTTTCTATTAATGAGACAACATGTATTAGCTTCTAATTAAATAATGAGCATAATTTTGTAAATGTAGGTAGTTTATGTGAATAAAAAAAAATATTGAGAATTACTGCCATATCCTACCCTGAAATTATTCTAATCTTTGTACTTACTTAATTAACAAATATTTAAGCACGGAACAAAAACTGTTTCTGTATAAATAAGTACTTTAATTAAAGATATCCATACATTTTAAAATACATACCTAGGTACTATGGCAAAAAATACACAATAAATAACATTACCTTGGGGTCCTTTTCATAATAATACTGTTGGGTGCGAATCCAACGAGACACCAGGTGATCTCGAACGGTGTGTGCCAGAGCGAAGTAGTAGTCCCTTGGAGTAGCAACATTCCTGTCTTTCACCAAAGTATAATGGACATGACGATTAAAAGCCTTCTTCACTTCCGTGACATTTTCTACAGCAACAATACCCCTTACGGAGATCTGTTTTCGCTTATCAGAGTCAGTTTGCACGCTCATCTTGAATATTTTCGGACAAACTTAACTCGTCCTACTTCCAAAAAGTAACAACCCTCACTGAAGAAACTGAACGCGTATCGGTCACCTTGTGAAGGTCAAATTTGTCTATCAATGTTTTCGACAAATAAGTAATAAACGAAGGTCAGTAATTGCAATCTAATGACTGTAACTTAATAAAAATTTTAAATAGTTCAATAAATTGCATTAAAATATTTAAATTAGACAATAAATCTTCATTATTTTACTAAATTAAAATATTTATATTGCGACTGACAGTTGACAGTGACAGCCTGTCATGTCACAAAAAAACTAGCCGGCTGTCAGTTTTTTTTCTCATCTAAATTTTGCCTGTTACGGGACGGCAAAGTGATCAAGCCCATACAGCCTAGTCTTTAGTTTCATATTTTCTTTCTTGATTTTTACAATAAAATGTGGGTGCCACACATTTTAATGCTTCTTAGGAATGCTTGTCGAGAAATGCATGGTACATCCCACATGATGGTGACTGATGAGAATTGTATAGTGGGATTTCCAACCACTATACGTAAAATATAAGCTCCTTGACTATACAATCCTCAACATCATATACACAAAACCTTTATTTCAATTATTTCTCATAACTGTTCGTCAACACTGGATGCTTATGCAACGAAACGACACCACTTTCACTGCACAAAATCCACTCCGAAGCAATTTTGAATTATCTAAATAAAGATCTACATCCAGACGCCATGGTTTCCCGCCAAACACTGTTTTTTTCTTAAATTTTCCCTTTTACGGGACGGCAAAAGTCTAGCCCATACAGCCAAGTCTTCAGTTTTGAATTTTTTGCTTTAAATTGTGGGTGTCACACATTTTAATGCATCTAGAGAGTGCTTGACGAGAAATGCATGGTACAGACCTCATGATGGTGGTTGATGAGGTGGCAATCCCACTATAAAATTTTCAATGTAATACACACCACATTACCTTTATTTCAATGATTTCTCATAATTGATTGTCAACACAAATGCTTATGCAACAAAACGAGATCACTTTCACTGCACAAAATCCAGTCCGAAATAATTTTAAATTATTGAAACAAAGATCGACATCCGACGCCATGGTTTCCCGCCAAACCTCAGAAACACTCCAAGTTTTTTTATTCTCCCTTTTCTTAGGGAAGGCAAGTAAAACTAAAGCCCATACAGCCTCGTCTTTAAGCTTTTTTTCCTTAATAAAAAATAAATAAAAATATTTGTGTATCACTTATTATTTCATTATCATCACCATAACAGCCTTTATGCAAGTCATGCGAGAGCGACACGGGTACCTATTTATTATAATAAGTAAGTACCTACCTACTTCTTAAAGAGGGAAGGTTAAACAAAATAGATAAGTAAATATAATTTATCAATAACTTTCGTCATATTTAATAGCTTTTGTCTTTGTAAGCAGCAAAACTCTAGGTAACTAGAATTTCATTCTTTCATTCAATAACAACAATAGGTTATTATATCGATATATAGAAGCTTATATTTTTGGTAGGTTACATATTTTTACAATAAAAACGCCTTCGTCGAGTTAAGGTAGGTCATAGCAGCAGACAAGCCGCTCGGATTTAGACTAGTATAAATTATCGTAGTATCTATAATAACTCTGTGGAACGAATCGAACTAGGGTAGTAACTCAGATCAATTATTATTACTAAAGCTTTAGTTAGGCTTTAGTAGGTAATTGATCTGAGGGTAGTAAGTACTTACCTCCACCTTCCAGAAGATCACAGTGTATCTCTATAACTAATCTGTGATCACAGTCATAACACTATATTTTTGTGGTGTTGTGATTTTTTTGTTTTGGTGAGAAGTTAGCAGAGATCGCGCTAATATGAACGTTTAAACCAAAACCAAATCATTATTGTCTTCTTTGATAGCTGTCAGGGGTCTAACCCCGCTATAAACAACGTTTTTACCAAAACCAAATCGTTATCGTTTTCATACGATTTGACAGCTGACAGCTATCAAACTGTTGTTAAAATGTATGAAAGCGACAACGATTTGGGTATTTTCCTTTTTAAATACTCCGTTTGTAAATGTCCTGTCAAAGAATAAAGAATAGGGGGTAGGATGGCAATGCGCGAGTGTCACGTCATGTCACTATTGCGAACGTCTATAGGTAAAAGCACCTCTTCCATTCATCACTGTTTCTAAAATGGGCGGAGCATGAAGTTAAAATCGGCGATTTGGGCATATATTTTTAAGTATATAACAAAAAGATCAACATGCTTATTTCGTATTAGCTTTATAACGGTGTATAAACTCAATGAAAATTAATTTACAATACGATATTATATTATCACGATAACCAACAAATTGCTTTAATTTAACTAACTACAAATGAATTATATACTTGTTTAAAAAATCTTTGCTATATCACAATAATAAGAGAAGTTGCATAAAAGTACCTTAAATAATAAGTATAATATAAGTTTAAGAAATCAAAGTGAGTAAATTACATTATTATATAATAACATAGGTACTTAGAACAATATAATTTAAATTAAGTATTAACAATGTTATCATATGATAGGCAGAAATGCAGACGCTTAGAACTAGATAGACACAATGGCGCTATTATGATAAGTATCTATTTTTTATTATTGAAATTACCTGACGTTACGAAGATGTAGCAAGCGAACACCTACCCATGCTTACTTATAGTAATCATACAAAATGGCAATTCAAGAAATTTGAAAATAATTTTTGTCTCGTTTATTTTTAATACCTACCTAAACAATATAAGTAATAATATAATAAAGGAGATGTTCCATATTGGTACTTGAAACCTCCCCCCCTCCCCCCCCCCCCCCACGATATATTATATATAGCTTTCATTTAAGCTTATGCTCAGAGGATCTTGAATATACATTTTTTTTTTAATCCACCGCATTTTCGAGTAATTTTAGAGTGCATGCAAGAAAAGCTTTAAATGTTCACTGATTAAATAATGTTAAAATATTAACATCCCTATTGTTAGTCAGAAACAAGAGCAAAAACTAACTTGCCGTGTTCTTATAGCATTTTTAATGAAAAACATTGCAAAATAGTAGTAGGCTGAAAAAAACCGACCCCATGCCTAGTTATAAAAAAATATGTTGACAAGACATATCAGCTGTCATTATTGACACGTCTTACTTTTTTAAATTGAATTTTACATCTATGCATAACATTTTTTTGAGTCAGAATAAAATGATTTTCCAC
This sequence comes from Elophila nymphaeata, assembly GCA_955850985.1. Taxonomy (NCBI): domain Eukaryota; kingdom Metazoa; phylum Arthropoda; class Insecta; order Lepidoptera; family Crambidae; genus Elophila; species Elophila nymphaeata. The sequence continues at coordinate 7,742,225 of OY039075.1, forward strand.
TCTCACACCAATTATCTAGCTAGTCCAAAGTAAGTATCATTAAGAACTTGTGTTATGGATACTAGATAACGGACAAAAATACACTTAATAGGATAGATATTTTATACATAAACTTAAATACATTAACAACCATGACTCGTGAACAAATATTCGTGTTCATCACACAAACATTTGCTCCTACTAAGACTCGAACTCGGATCGCATGATGCGTAGGCAGCGTTACTGACCACTCCACCACGACGACGGCGTCAATGATAATTAATTATACTACATGAATGAAAATTGATTATACAAATGAAATTGATTACACCTAAAAATTATTGCAAAATTTGAATTTTTTATAACATTATACTTAGTATTTATATGACTATGTTAGCATGGGTAGGTGTCCGCTTATTATACCATGTACCTACATACCAGTGGCGTTACTATAGGGTGGCATGTCTGGCAAAATAGTGTCACTATTCCTCAAATATCTATAAAGAAAATTTTCAAAACTAAGCTGAAAATGCCACGGGCTCTACGTGGCATAGTCACGCCACTGCTAAATACCAAACATTCTGTATCTATAATGCAAATTGGTAAATTACTATAAAACCGCAACGAACATCTTGTTTACATCAATGCTTTCAGGCATAATACATGTTAAGAGTCTTACCTTACTTTAACTTGAGATTGCACAATTTAGGCCGATAGTCATGCTAAATGCTATCTATACATATTATAAATCTGAGTGAACAATCAACATCGAGTACAAAGCGCAGAGCAGCAAGGTTTGTTGGTTTCTTCATTATGATCTAAGAGGAGTGATTCTACTTAATAGAGCATATCACAGCACAGCTCAATGTTGATTGGTCACCCTAACACTATGTTTTGATTTGAAGTAAATAGAAGCACCTTTTTGGTAGAATAAGTTAGATTACGTAGTGTTACCTACAAATTGAGACACACTTTCCTTATTTACACTAGCTATAATTAGCACTTATTGATTTCATGTAGGCTTTATCAATGCCAGTATTTGACTTACATCAGTACATGTAGGGTAAAGCAATATTGGAACGCCTTACAATTTGTACCACATTAGTAATTTCTAAAAAGAATATAGAATTTGGTTTTGGTAAAAACGTTGTAAATAGCGCGATTAGGCCCCTGGTCGCGCTATTTACAACGTATTAATCAAATAACGGGTGTAAAAAACATGAACAGCCAAACGAAAACCACGTATTCTGCTCACCATCATAACATTTTTCTTCCTTTAGACTATACCTGAGAAATTGATAGTTATGATTTTATTGAAGGTCGAAGTCATAATTTTTTTTTTCATTTTTTTATGAAAACATATTCTAAACAGTATTTCTTAATTATTGTCCAAAGAAACATTATATATTTTTTTAGTATTTCATAACAAAAAATGGCTTCAAAACGTTAGCGTTCAATGTAGCTCACTCGATGTGCACGGACACAAACGAACGGGGCCGCTGTCTGGCAAAAATATCACGGTTTTGCGAGTTGCGTGCGAGTTGAGCGCTTTACGTTGCGCAGTACAATTTGCAATATTTTTTAACACCAAAAAATAAAAATCATTCTTCATTTGATGTATAGAATACATGGTTCTGACTGTTCATGTATTTTACACCCTATATAAAACGCTTCCGTTTTAATACGTTTTGACAACAGTTTGACAGCTGTCAGATGTCAAAACATATAAAAAATGAAAGATTTCGCTTTGGTTTTTACGTTTGTAAATATCGCCACCAGGAGGCTGGTTACCCAAAACTGTAAAATTTCATTTTCTACTTTATTCCACGATCATAGCGTTCAAATATATTGAAGAAATTTGGCGGTTTATGGTAACCTGAACTGCTATCGTCTGTACGTGATAACAATGTCGTTAAGCAGCTGGTACAAGTTAGGAGCTGGTCCTCTATTGGCTACTGTCGCTACGTCCCACAGAAGTCTAAAAGTGTATCACCAAGAGGTTAGCTCAATGCATAACGTCATTCAATTTAAGGGATTTTCTGGAAGAGGTGAACTGGACGCCGGGCATATGTAGATTTCTTCAGGATGTAGATCTCCTCTGACGCGTACAGCCTTCACCCCGGCAGGCGCGGCTCGGTACTCCAATTCGCCTATGAGCACATCATCCGAGTAGATGCACCATTCGGACCCACCGCGGATTATTCGGAACGTTGTCTATAAAAGAAGGAGAACGATAAATCAGTGATACCTACACCAACAGCAAATAAATTAACTTCTATCATTGGCCCAATACAGGATCTAATCATAATTCAAAATTCCAATATCATGCAAATCTGTCGTCCTTACGAAAATTGTAGTCGGGACGGTTTCTATGATGTGAGTTAATAATAGATTCGGAATCACTAAAACGCTCTCTATTGTGATGGTTTAATCAGTGTAAAGATCTGCTAGGAAATGTGTAGTTTTGATAAGACGCAATAGAGACACAGCTTCTCCGAAGAGAACAAAATTGGATTCTAAACGCATTCACTAGAAAATGATAGACTCAGACCATCGTGCCTTCGCCGTCTTTTAAACTATCGAAATGAACAACGAACAGAACCAAACATCGCCACGAATATTTTCATGATCATTATAGCGAACGCTCTAATGAATATTCGTCAAAAAAATCTGGAGTGGTCTTCCCTTGACTTTCTCATATACCGGAAACGACTCAAAAGTTGATAGCAATCTTATATTTTGATGTCATACATGCATGTTAAATTTTGGTCACCCATCCGAGTACCGACCGCGCACTTGGTTGCATAACTTTCGTGATCGATGACTCAAAAGTTGATTTTTATTTTATTTATTCGTGCTAACGCACAGAAACAGACAAGACATAATTCCAAAAAATATTTTTGGACTCAGGGAGGTCCAAAACGTGTAAATCCGTCAAAATCTCGAGGTCGAATTTTTTGAGGATTACAAGACTTCCTCTATACTACGTATGCGAGAAAGTAAAAATGCTCCTGTTTATTTGTGAACTTGTACCTGTAATGTAACACACGCTAGAATATCTATTATAAGTGAATGCTCAAGTACCTGTATCTGCACCTTTACCCTCTTACTACTTTCCACTTAAAGATACATACATACATAGAGTCACGCCTTTCTCCCACAGGGGTAGGCAGAGATTACTTGTTTCCACTTGCTACGATCCTTGCATACCTCTTTCGCTTCATCTACTTTCATCACATTCTTCATGCATGCTCGGCGGTTACGCGTACTTCTAACCTGGCCCTTTTTCAAAACGTCTTCGATTTGATCGTTAAACGTTCGCCTAGGTCTACCTCGCCCCGCCTCTCCATTCACTTCTGATTCATAAATCCTTTTAGTCAATCTACTTTCATTCATCCTCTCCACGTGTCCGAACCATATGAGCATCCCTTTTTCAATTCTTGTCACTATGTCTTCTTTCACACCACACATCTCTCTTATCACGCTATTATACAACCTGTCACTCAATTTTACACCTGCCATGCTCCTCAAGGCTCTCATTTCTACTGCATTTATTCTACTTTCATGCCTTTTCTCCCATACCCAACTTTCACTTCCATACATTAGTGTTGGAACCAGCACACCGTTATGTACTGCCAGTCGTGCCTTGTCAGACAGCGTCTGACTGCTCATAAAAGCGTGCAAAGCTCCATTAACTGCATTTCCCGCTTTCACTCGTTTTTCTATATCACTTTCACACTTCCACACTTAAAGATGGTAGAAATAATATGGTAAAACGTGGTCAGTAAGGTCCTCATAAAGGTAGGTATTACCACAAGTAATATTATAATACCTAGGTATTACCTGCTAAGTTAAAACTAGCACGCAAATGTGTGATATTACACAAGTATAATCTGTATATACACGGCGAGTTTTTTTTTCGGGTCAATATGGGGAAATTCTAAACTATAAGAGATAGAAAAAAACTCTCTTAGGAACCGCGATCTTAATTTTAGATTAAATAAAAATGGTATTTAATTTTTTTTAAAATCTTAATAGATTTGGAGATATCGGACATTTTGAAAAAAAAAATATTTGTTATTTCGATTGTAGGTATATCACTATACAAACCAAAAATTGTATTGAGACCATATGTCTAAAGTTGCTAGTAGTTGTTGAAATTAACGTTTTAGTTTTCTTTATTAGTTAAACTTTAATAGTTTTCTTTAGTAGTAGAAACTAACTAGCCGATTTTCAAATGAAAAGTAAAAAAAATAAAAAGCATTCGAATTTAATTTTTTTTTTCGTGTATCTGTCATTTATTAAATGCACAATTTAGTTAATTTATTAGTTGTGTTGTGAATTCAATGGTGAATTAAATAAGTAAAATGCCTGAATCGTTGTCAAATTCCGAAAAAATTGATTTGTTGAGAGGGTATCATTTATGTTGTAATGTTAATTTCAAGCAATTTTAACAACTTCTAGCAACTTTAGACCTATGGTCTCCATACAATTTTTGGTTTGTATAGTGATATAACGAAATAAAATTATTTAAAAAAATCCGATATCTCCAAATCTATTAAGATTTTTTTTAAATACCATTTTTATTTAATCTAAAATTAAGATCACGGTTGCTAAGAGAGTTTTTCTCTATCTCTTATAGTTTAGAATTTCCCCATACTGATCCGAAAAAAAAACTCAACCTGTATAACAAGAAGAGGGAAAAGGGGGAAACAGAAATCAGTAAGGTCATTGCCCTTGACCCTGTTCCAAATCTAATTTAGGGTTTTACGTGGGTAATAGATTTTTCTTCCTTAAAACATTTCTAAAGATATAGCGGTCATGACGTCATAGCAAATATAGGAATGCTATCATTGGTACCCAGCAATAAACGGATGACCGAGGGCGACAGTTTTACATCACATTCACGGTCTCCTAGTCAGTTAACTTTACGTCATCAATGAGGGTAAGTATAGTATAGTTATATGGGCTAATATGTATTAATAGCGCGGTGACTAATACAGAACCCAAATAGCAGGAAAAGCGTCATCGAAATACTTTTCGGATATATGAAGAAGAAGATATTTTTAACCTCCGACGCAAAAAGAGAGGTGTTATGAGTTCAACGTGTCTGTATTCTGTGTGTCTGTCTGTGGCATCATAGATCCCTAAACGGATGGACCGATTTTGATGCGATTTTTTTTGTTTGAACGCTGATGTGAACGAAATGGTTTTTAGCTATAAAATGTTGTGAGTTACAAAAATATTCGATTTTGTAGTTCTAAAGTACCTAATTGGCGCATCGTTGCAAGATTTATTGTACAGGCTAATACTTATAAGCAACAAATAACGAAAATGGAAATAGTTTTACTATTTCAGTCGCGCTATTTATGGCGTTAACCCATTGAACGCATACGTTAACCGAATCCATAACGGCTCCGTTTTCATTTTCGTACATTTTGACAACAGCATGACAGCTGTCAGATGTCAAAATATGTAACCGCGAACAGGGATATTGACACCATTTACAAGTAATTACAAGATGTTAAATTCGTAACAAATTATGGCATTTTCTGCCAGAAAATCTCCATCGTTTCAAATCATCTCTAGAATTTGATTTTTAAGCGTATTAACTATTAAAATCATTTAATATTCAGTCAGTTGAGAATTTATGACGTCAAAAAATCTCAATGCCATACAAAATCTAATAAAGAATTATGTTTTGACAGCTAATAAAAAGTATCCTCAATTGACTCGACAGGCAACAACCTTATAGTGTAAATATTTTGGGCAAGCAGAACAATTTATTTTTTAAAAGGGGGCTAAGTATGATAAGTGCCGGTCTATCTTCGGTCACATTACTTATTATGGTTACAATTAAATTAATAACAACATTACACTTATAATACCTGTGTGCCTGGTATCATCCTAGCTGTCCTCTGCCGGCGCTCCTGGCCCCAGGCCCCGAACCAGGTGTTGAGCACCACCAGCTGACGGTCTCGATGTGACTCCACGTGCGCGCGCAAGTTAACGTGCACCAACACGTTGGGATACGGCCATTCGCGAGCATAGTCCATCAGGTCGATGGCGAACGAATGCAACAGCCGACGAAGTCTGAAAATAAACCAATAATTTTTAAATGGTTGCATTTATACAATGACGTGATGAGTGAGAGAATTGTGGTTTTTGAAAGATGTGACAAGAATTGAGAAAGAGATGCTCAAATCGTCGATCAACAATGATCGAAGTTCATTCATCAAAAATATCTTGAATTTTTGGAGTTTACTCCTTAAGAATCGATTTGCATATATAAGGGGCCCGGTATGAGAAAAATGTGAGGAGTAAAATCTATCGATGAATCACCTCGAATGACCTCGTTACGTTTTTGGTGCGCATCCTATGTCGCGCAACTTTCTAATTGGTAAAACACGGATGACAGCAGGTGCGCCATCTCACCTGTCTCGGAATAAACTCCAGTCGTACGTCAGAGCTGACACACACAATTTTTTTTATTATTATTATTGAATCCTATTTACGCTAGTCAGCGTTAGCGATATTATTTACAACTGTTTACTGTAGAAACCTTATTCTACGAACTATCTATTCTTATTTAATGGCGTCGCGTCGCATTAAGCGTATACGCATTTTGCCAATGGCAAGTGAAAATGTAACTAAAGTGTACGTTTGATTGGGGTTAAAAATGAAACCTCATTCGTCTGAGGTAGAATTCAAAACCCTAAGATCGTTAACGTCCAATGACATAATTCCTACGTCATTGTTAACGTCTAGACATCTGACAGCTGTCAAGCTGTTGTCAAAATATATTTATGATAACCTATATAATCTACGATGATAACGGTAGCGTTTTGGATTTGGTTAATACGTTGTAAATTAAACGATGAAGGGGCTGGGGCTGGGGACCTTTTCCATACCTGCTATATGCTGCTGCTTGAGGTCTCTTTTTACTAGCGCCATTTATAGCCCTAAAATTGCATTAAGTAGGTAAGTACATTTAAAATTTTAAATATAATTTTCTACCTTCCACGAATAACAATTTGGTATCCCTCTGGTATTCCTTTGGGCAGCTTCGCTATGGTATTCGCCTGCCATATTGTCGGTTCTGACGATTCTGGAGGAGATTCTAATGATGGCCTCATAGGTACCTGTGGAACAATTAGACAGTTCAAAATTATTCCAAGCTTTTTGGTACCTAATATTTTTTATCTACCTCAGAAACTAAGGTAGGTACAGAATGAATATGAAAACACTAGTGTAGAAGCAGACACAAGAAACCGCCATAGCTTAAATTAAAACCTACCTAGACTAATATAAGTCTAGGTACTAACATGGAATTTTATAATAAGTACATAGCTAAAAGATATTTAAATTTTCTACAATTAATAATAAGTAGGTAGTATACAATATACTTATTTATGTAAGTATAAATAACTAAATACATGGTAAAATGTTTTCTAAGTAGGTAATTCTTTTTTGACGTGACAACGTCTTATCATTCGATAGAGCCGGCTGCACGCACGAAAAAACATGACGTCATGCGGCGTTACCTCGCTCTGAATCTAATTCTCTAATTTGAATTTGGAATTATGTTCTTTAAAATTTAAACTTTCAATGATACCAAAACCAGCCAGATACAAATAGTATAGCCAAAGAGATTTTATGACAAGTTTATACATACTACTTAATGCGAAATCTATTAAACAAATGAAATAAAATTTTTCTTTTGAAAAATGCTACCATTCCATCAGTATTTTCTTAAGACGTTGTCACGTTCAACTATCGTCAGTAAACCGACTTTTTTTTCAAGTACGTAAGTAAAGCAAATTTTATCAAGTACGTAAGTACTACTAATCACATAAAACGAAAAAATCTAGACTTTGGCTTCAAAACTGCCTATACCAAAATTTATTTAAATACACTATTCTTACCTCTATTAAAGGATCTGTTAACGCAGGATATAAGTCCACTTTATCTATGGTCAACGCCGCGTCCCTTACACCAGCAACCTGCACCCAGGCAGCCGCAAAGGGACTGGGGTTTCTGTGACTGAACCGGCAGTAATGTTCACCGTCGATCGCCCATAACGTCTCCTTCTCTTCCACCATCACTTCTATCTTGAATTCGCGGTCCATTTTAAACGGAAATAACCTATAACAATTTGTGTCAGTTATATTTTTGTTTGAATAAATAGAAAATTGGTTTTGAGTGAAGTTTGTGCAGCGAAAGTGGTGTTATTTTGATGCACCTACGTGAAATCATTCAAATAATAGTTTTGAGAATTATGTAGTGGGTTTACCACCTCATCAGTTGCTATCATGAGGTCTTATGCCATATATTTCTATCCAAGCACACATTTTAATGCCAATTTCAAAAAAGAAGATAGCGCCTGTCACTCCTCAAAAATGTATTAAATACAATTTTTAAAAATACCTTCCGATACATAAAAGCGCCCACTTTATCCTCAATACTTTCTCCTGCTAGCATTACAATAAACTCTGATTTGATCTATATCTTACTATCTTTAAACTATAAAACAATGATTCAGACCAATCCAATGAGCAGAAAACCGATACCTTTTGTGATATCCTGAGGAGTTAGGTATACTGCAGATTCCAGATGATGTTGCAGCATTAGCAATATCATTAAAGTTATGAATGATACACCTTTACTCAACTATAAAAGAGCCGACGATCTGCAAACGGCTTAACAGCTATTTTAGAATTGTTTCAATACTTATATAAGAAATAGCCAAGAATACCCCATCAAGTTACTTTTCGAACAAAAAACAAAATCGGATCATAAGAGTTTTCTACCTGTTGCATCCGCTGTCATCACATAAAGTAAAAACCAAAACAAAACCGTTAACATTCCTTTATTATCTTTAGACATCTAATAGCAGTCAAAATGTATGAAAACGGAAGCGTCTTGGAATAAATAGCGCTAATAAAGCCCATAGCGTCTTACTTATTACAAAAAAGCATGAATTAATACCTACTAAAGCCATCTCAAAAATACCAAAAGAAAAAAAAATCAGTGACGTTTCCTAGACTACCGTAATCAAAGAGAAACCATAATCAAATAATTCCTTCTGCATGAGAGAGAGAGAAAAATGAGTCGGTAGAAGGTAGAAGTACAAAAGCACACACTCATTTTAGTTTCTATGATTTTAAAAAATGTCCTGAAATTATTAACAGAGTTATAGGTAACTTATCGTAAATAACGGAGCGATCTGCCCTTCACTGCGCTGTTTCTGAGTTCTACATCAATTAACATGGACGAGGTCGTCGGGTTTTTCACTTGCATTATCCAAGTTTGTCACTATTAGATTATATAAATTACTGCCAACAGGCCATTGCGTTCTCATTTAGCTGTCTTCCCTTCCCGTAAAATTTTGCAAATATGCTCGATTTGGTGGTGTGGCATACTTCAAGTCTTGATACCTACCACCATTTTAACAAAGTCTATCGTATCGCCATAACAATTAAGCTTAACAAAATTTTTGTAGTGATCAGATAGCCAACTCGGTGATCATCACTTTCATGTGTCAAAACAAGTTAGCGAATACGCCTACTGTTCCAGGTGATACTGATTTTCCACTTTAATGCCTTGTCACAGTGGCGGCGTAAGGAGGGCGGTGCAACAACAGCACTAAAAGGGGTGATAAAGTTACAGTTACATAACATAATGCTACCATATTTAGTAACAATAAGTAAGGGTAATAAGTGCGCCAAACCCTTTAGGCCCGGATTCCAATCTACCCTATGCCGCCACTGCTTTATCATCAGATACCACAAGGTGAGATGAAGGCCAAGAGCGTCTTGTATTCCTTGTATGTGTTAAATGTGCCCTAGGGCTGTAAAAGCGCTTTTTTATGTTAAGAGATGGCAAACAAGCTTACGGCCCACCTGATGTTAAGTGGTCACCGCCGCCTATAGACACGTGTAAATCACTTAACACCGCAAGTGCGTTTGCCATCCTGGGGACTAAGATGATATGCCCTCTATGCCCAGTAATTACACTGGCTACCTTTCCCTTCAATCCGAAACACAGCGAACTGCTCCACGGCAGAAATAAGAAAGGCGGTGGTACCTACCCAGACGACCCTACATATAGGTCTACCACCTAGTAAAAGCTTGTTTTTATAATTATTTGTAAAAATACCTAAAGCCCGTAGTTTCTTCAGGACCCCATTTTTCATGTCGGCGCGTGTTTCGTACCACATAGCACTGCGGCATGCGCACGTTGAAGTGTACTGCTATGTCGCTGCTGCTGGAGTCTGGGTCGCCGAGTCCGATATTTATTGCAAACCTAAGAAAATAATTTAAGTTAATTAATTATGTTCCCGTGGATTCATTTGTTTGGATAATGATAGTATACCTACGTAAAAAATTCAGATTACTCACTTCAATGATTGCAATTTAATTCTAGTGGGAATCAAACTGATGTAGTGCACTGGTTGAATTAAAAGTTGTACCTTTTTATTCCAGCAGTTCTATTGCGTATAATGAGACTGATTGGTTGAACTCTTTATCAACGGATTGTTTTTTGTTATTTCTATGCCCAAGCTGAATGGACATTTTTTCCCCTAACTAACAAAAAGGTCAAGCCATCCCACTTGATAGTCAGGTAAGTGAAAGTTAAGTCAAATTGCAATGATAATTAATGCAATAGAAACTTGCAAGAGAATCTAAATAATTTCAATTTAATTGCATAGATAAGTTTATGAGTGCTACTGTACTCATAAACTTATTTATGAAATTGTTTTATTTATGTTTTACTTTACTGGGATTAAAATTAAAATGATACACTTGTTTATAGCAACCGTTGAACTATCGGTTTATCTAGTGGGAATGACGGAAGACTAGGTACCAACGAATTAGGAATACCAACGAATTAGGAATATCATTCCTAATTCGTTGGTGGTTGGGTAGGAATATCATTCCTAATTCGTTGGTGATTGAAGAATTCACAGACGAAGTGAAGGAAGAATTCAGAGACTATTTAGGGATTGGAAGAATTAATGAAATTTTTTTTTTCTATTTTAATGGAGTATTTAAAGTAAAGGTAGGTGTTCATTTTATGTGGTCATAATTTTTGTATGTACTGTTTTTTCTGTAGCTTAACCTAAACTTTAATTTTTATTTCTTATTTTTATTTTTTTAATTTTATTGTTTCTTCTATAACTTATGCAAATAGTTAGCAAATAAGTAATAAAAACGTTAGTATGCAAAATTTATAAATTTATAGATGTGGCAACAGCTACACGGAACAGTAACTTCTCGCTTTTATAACTATTACAATTATTTTTAATGATTAATTTACAACACAAACAATTTATTTTGCGTTTGTGACCACGAACAGTTTGCAATCTGTTAATTACTTAAGTTCTCATGTAAGTGACAATGTAATGTCTTTATGAGAATAAAACTCTTTAAACCTAAACCTAATGGTACCTCCCCTAAGAGTACCTCCCTACTACCATAGATAATTTATTACCATAATACTATCTATAGGTATACTAGTACTACTACTTACCTCTTACGTTTTTTGGATATGTTTTTGGATATACGTACCTATACACATTAATAATATTAGTCGTTTTATCCATTAGAAAATAACAATAGCGATATGAAAACATAGTCATAACATGAGTAGCATATTTGCTTACGTTAAAGCTTAAGTATGATATCTAATGACTTCGATTCGAAATAGTTTGACTAATCGCAAAGATAACTAGGCAATAAAGGTGTGAAATGTATCGATGATATAACTTTATGTAATATTTACCATGGTAAGTCTTCACTGGGTGTGCCGGTGCAAACAATATGAGATCCTATTGATAGTGGTTCACTCAAAGTTTGAGTAAATTTTACATCACGCGCTTCTGATAGCTGAGTCTGTTAACAAAAAAGGCATTATTCATAATTTAATATCGATAATACCTAACCTAACGATAGCACCTAACTGGCTGATGTATTTAAGAATTAAATATGTACCGCTTATTAAAAAGAAACTTGGAACGTTTACAAAAAGAGACTGCTCGTCAATTTTTTTTAGAAATTTTTGCCGTAACTTATTGGGGAATTAATTGTAAGTTTTACCGTTTATTTTTATATTACCTATTAGTTTTTTTTGTAGATTAGAAGGAAAACGTAGGAGATACACACGTAATCTACATAAATATTCACTATGTGGCCGTTCTCGATACCTAATAGTACACAATATCAGCACAGCGTAAAAGAACTATAGACTGTAGTAGTACCTACAGCTAGTAGCCTATGTAGGTACAATAGGTAGGAATTTTAATCTTTCAGAGACGGAACTTAGTAGCTTAGTAGTAAGAAGTAGCGTAAAGTAAAAATTCGCTAAAAGACTTACTTACTTAATTTTGCTAAGATTCTCAGTGCAACTATTGGTGAATTTGTTCCTAGCATAATGCATAAGACCTAACTCTGCACGCACGGCAAACGAAGAAAAGTCTGCTGGTCCTTTTCGACTTGAACTCTGTAGAGACTTAAAGACTTTCGGTGACGAATATTTACCAACTAAAGTCACTCAAGACTCTTGTATTATATCGTCGTCCGTATTACTTATCACGAAATTCCTCGGAATATCACGCATCCGTTACTTTATTATGTGATAAGGTAGCACCGTCTATTATCCTCCAACACTCAAAGCTCATCATTTGACCGTTTGCTTAGCAATTTTTGAACATATCGATGGTCTATATCTATCTACATATATTATTAAGTCCTGGTATCTTTTTTGATTGAGTCGTCATTATTGCTCATTCAATAGGTATGTGAGGTCATCATTACTTAATAAGCTGCTAACTACTTATGATTAGAATACTAATGGTAATTTTCAAAATAGAATTACGTAATGGCCATAGCATGGAACGGGCGACCTAAAGGTCAATTGACTCGACAGCTAGGTACTTATTTAGGACATGTCCTTAAAACGAAAGGTCGTCGCGTAAGTATATTTGCCTGTTATTTTTGGCAGTCATACATAAGGCTTTAAGCATTTTCTTGAATTGAAAGGATTGCACTCTGTCTCCCGATCTTGTGTGGACTGCGATCCATTCCTCTAGCCTAGGCATCCAAGTAGGTAATAGATAACGTTTACGGACAATTTCAACTGGCAACTAATTCTATTCCTTAGCTGTAGACTGTAAAGGCATTTTTAGAGTAATGTTAGCAGAAATGAAGAATGAATCGTTGCGAATCATGACGTCACCACAACCGCAGCTATAAAAGCAATCGTTAGTTCGCTCTCGCCCCATTTGCTTGTCGGACGTTGAAGGGTGAGGTCGGTTGAAGTGGTGATGATGTGGTGATGATGTGATTTGCATTGAGTCATTTATTTCATCCTTATTGTTCGGTTATTGTGTAAAGAGTGGTTTTCTGTGCATTTACTTGTTATTTATGGTGAAAATCTAATTGAAAGTAAAATTGTTTCTTTATCGTATTTTATTCCAGTCCTGATTCCTAAAATCAGAAGTGGGATAAAAGTTCCTACGCCTACATTAGAGGTTTTTTAAGTTTAAAAGAGAAAATAACAAGCAGTTGCAGGGATTCGATTTATTATGCCGCTACCGTCACAAAATCGGAAAATACGCCACCGCGCCATGAGATTAAGCGTGGTATGTACAAGCAAATCACATCGACACCATCATAGATCTTGTTCTTGTAGTCGTGGGTCGCGCTCACGGTTGTCTAGGAGTGAAAATCTTTCACGGTTCCGTAGGAGTGATACTCGTGTGTCTACTCGGCACGTAGAATGTAGTTCGCGGTCTCAACGTAGCGCGTCTCGATAAAGTAGATTCCGTACCTACTCATTCGCGACTTCGTCACAACAGAACCGATTTACATCATCATAGTGACCGTCGCGGGTCACGTGTAACGATTCGATGGCGGAGACGTTAAGCGCGATAGTGTCTACACTAAATGCCATTGGGGAAAATACGGCGAGTGTAACGTCAACCCCGTCTGACCGTGTTCGTGTTAGATATACTCCGAATGTAACGCCAAACCCGCTGACCGTGCTCGTGTAAGAAATATTGCGAGTGTACCGCCAAACCCGTCTCACCATGTTCGGGTTAGAAGTACTGCGAGTGTACCGCTAAACCCGTCTGCACGGCTTCGTGTTAGAAATATTGCGAGTGTAACGCCATACCCATCTGACCGTGTTCGGGTTAGAAATACTGTGAGTGTACCGCTAAACACGTCTGCACGTGTTCGTGTTAGAAATACTAAGAATGTAACGCCAAACTCGTCTGATCATGTTAGTGTTAGTCCTACCCCCGATGCGAGGACAGCAACCTAATCGCAGCGCAGGTGCTTGCCGATGCTAGCATTAAATAAAGCAAGGTGCCACAGTAACTTTGTATCTAACTTTGATCTATCGTCTATCAATAACTTTGATGCGAGGGGGTAGAACGCGCAAAATTGGCTAACCGTTGGTATGATTAAGTGTCTTGCTGGAGTTTCTCATTGTCTAAAACGAGACCCCAAAACCTAGTTAGGTGAATGGTCAACCAACGACCACATAATGGTAAAATTTCGTGAGAGTTTAAGTCTATGTGCCATAAAATTGTTCAGGCGCAAATACTTTTTAAGGTTATGAACACAACGTCCGACAAATTTCCGACATACGCCGAGTACGCGCGTCGATATCTGCTTTGATTGCGTATGGTTCGGGGTTTGAGTGAGGATCGGATGGTTCAAGTGGTGATGCGTGGCGTTAATTACGCCCAGGTGGGGGTGGCGGCCGCAGGTGCCGGCTTGGCTGCGGAAGGCATAGTTTCGTTTCTGGCCATTTGTATCAAGCCTAGCCGCAGCAAATTGGTCTGCCATGGACCAGCTAGTGCTTTTGGGCAGCGCCACACTACGCCACTAGATTTCGAGTGCAACTGCGATCAGACTGGATATATAACCTGGGCCGAGTTAGGCAGTGTCAGGTTAGGCCGAGTTAGGCCGAGTGTCAAATAAGGCCGAGTTAGGCCGAGTGTCAAATAAGGCCGAGTTAGGCCGAGTGTCAGTTTAGGCCGAGTTAGGCCGAGTGTCAGGTAAGGCCGAGTTAGGCCGAGTGTCAGGTTAGGCCGAGCGTCTGACAGACTGAGGCGCAATGCGGGCGCTCCAATTTTTGGACCTGGCCTGTTGTTTCCGCGGTTGCATCGTGTGAAACGTGTTGGTGTATTTTAATGGGGTCTCCCTGGGTGCGGACGGCTGATGCTGCTCATATGGGTTGGAGACACTGGCGGTCGTCATAGCATTACAAAATGTTAGGCATTATTTGATAGGGGTTAACTTTCAAAATCGTTACCGATTGCAAAGAAGGCCACCGAGCGCAAGAAGTATCTTCTGCTACGAGTTGTATGCTGTAGGATTTACCTACAAGTTTTTAATTTTACTATGGAAATAAAAAAGGGAATGGTGTCCCGAGAGTTGTGCAGAATTTTTCGAAAATAAGTTTATTGTTTACCTAACGCTCTTATGTTACAGTTCTTACTTGCGAACGTCTATGTGTGCGTGTGTATGTTTGCAAGTCACGTGGCGCTCTGGCGTGGATCAAAGGAGCGTTTACCCAGGCGCACGCGAAAGGTGCCGTGCAGAGATGTCGGCGGACTAGTAGGTGGCATACCTATGTAGTGGGATGGACGAGTGGCACTGGGTTGCATGTCTTATGACGTGCGTGGTCTCGCTTTTGCGAACCGGCAGACGTATCATTCGATGCGTGGTCTCGCTCTTGCGAACCGGCAGACGTATCATTCGATGCGTGGTCTCGCTCTTGCGAACCGGCAGACGTATCATTCGATGCGTGGTGTCGCTTTTGCGAACCGGCAGACGTATCATTCGATGCGTGGTCTCGCTTCGGCGAACCGGCAGACATATCTTACGATATGTGTTGGGCTTCGGCCTTGCAGACATATCTTACGATATGTGTTGGGCTTCGGCCTTGCAGACATATCATTCGATGTGTGTTGGGCTCCGGCCTTGCAGTACCTTCTTAATTACCGATGTAGGGCCGAGCCAGGCCGAGCGTCTGACAGATGGAGGCGCCGAGCGGTTGCGCCTGTTCCTGAGCTGCGTGGCCGGGTCCGTCGCAGTCTGCGTGCTGCCTACCCGGCAGTCGCGCACCATCCACGTGCGTGCCTCTGCCTGCGCGCCCTGCTTGCGCGCCCTGCTTGCGCGCCCTGCTGCGCGCCCTGATTGCGCGCACTACCTTACAGACATATCTTTCGATATATGTTGGGATTCGAATTTGTATCTATATCCATTGATATGTGTTGGACTTTGGTCCTGCAATCTCGTATGGCTTAGCCTTGTACGTAGAATTGTGAGAATAAGCGATGTGTGTGGTCGATGAAGCTTGTAATACGATGATTGTTAGTGAAGTAGAAGAAGTTAAGAAATAGCATCGTGTGTATCATTGAAAGAGGGCCTTGATTGTGTGAGGAATGAAAGAATAGGCAACTTTACAAAAAAGTTTTGTTTTTGTGTTCATGTTGTTTCTCATCGACAGATTCCGAAGCTGAAGACAATGATGACACCGGTGCTGAGCCCTGGTCTGCTCAGGTTGAGCCTGTTGAGGTCTTCCATGAAGATATCTTGTGAAATGCGGCCGAGGACGGCGCATGATCAGGATAGGCCGTGTTAGCAGAAATGAAGAATGAATCGTTGCGAATCATGACGTCACCACAACCGCAGCTATAAAAGCAATCGTTAGTTCGCTCTCGCCCCATTTGCTTGTCGGACGTTGAAGGGTGAGGTCGGTTGAAGTGGTGATGATGTGGTGATGATGTGATTTGCATTGAGTCATTTATTTCATCCTTATTGTTCGGTTATTGTGTAAAGAGTGGTTTTCTGTGCATTTACTTGTTATTTATGGTGAAAATCTAATTGAAAGTAAAATTGTTTCTTTATCGTATTTTATTCCAGTCCTGATTCCTAAAAGTAAATATAATTATAAATAATGTGATGGAAGATCGCTAAGTAATGCAGGCACACATCAAATGGAATTGTTTTTACTGTCAGAATTACCTAGGTAAAATGGTGGTAACTATACCTAAAGTTGATAGTTTTACCAAATAATCCGACAATTACGGATAAGATTATCTGTATATGTCGGAATTGTGTTTCGACAAATAATAATGCTGGTAAACCTATTTTTATGGTGACAACTTCAGTTTCAGACTCAAAACAAACCCTACCAGATTGTAACCAGGGACCTATGTCTGAGACCATAGAACTACTAGAAAATGGTTGAGTGACGCTATTTCTACTACATAATGCGCTCTATATGGATTTTAATGATTGTTTTCAAACCAAAACCCCTCTTTGTGAGACGAGTCAAGACGCTAGCAACTTAGCAATATAGCTGCTTCCTTATGACGGGCGCTTTAAATTCGAACTGATAATCCCCTGAGCTATAAGTTATGCTGGTGGTGCCGGCTGGCTGTCGAAAGATAGCAGACGTTCGCAGGAGGGTTGCTCAAATAAATATGTAAGATATCTAAGTAGGTATAGACACCACACCAATAACATTAATTCAAGATCCTTGGTATTAGGTCCAATAAATAGTTCTAGGAAACAAATCCACCGTGACCTCAGTAAGGATTGGTCCCTAGCAGGAGAGACTTGTTGACTAAAAACCCTCTAAGAATTAAGGTTCACCAAAAAGGCCCACAAAAATCTTCTTCATCACCCGGCGATGCCGCAAAGACCATATGTGGGAACGTTTCTGATCTGAAGTGAAAACTAGTACTAGTATCCTTATAAATTAAGTAATAGATACTATAGCAAGGCTCCCCAGTAGATTTTCTTAAGGGGCATTTTTTTTTATTTCAGGTAGCGCCAGTTCACTTTAGAGAGGTAACTAGATTTAAAACCAATACCATAATGATGTAATTTATAACGAGGTTTTTCTGATACTTACTAATTTATTAATTTTTGTTTTTACATCTGATATTGGTAATAAAATTAAATCTGAAATGAGAGAAAATGCAAAAGTGAGAGATGTACGGTGTTTATTTTTAATGTGGGATAGAGTTGAAAATATTTTTTCGGGAACAGTTATCATAAAATTTGCAATGTCATACACACAATGTTGGAAAATCATCATCAGAAACTATTTGGCAATCGTTATCAAAATTTTCTATTTGCTGCTCTGAAGACAGTGTGATTTTGAAGGTCTGTCACTTTAGCGAGCAAATTAAAATATATCGCAGGCAATTCCGTTGCCCGCGGGCCTGTATTTATACAGTCTTGTACTGTAGTATAGCTATGTAAAATAGCGAGGTATAATATTTGCTAGGTCTACGAAGTTTTTATTTCCTCCTAACATAGTATCCTCCGCTTTGGAAACGTAACGTAGGAACTGGAACACATTTTCGTATACACATTTAGTGAACGAGGAAAAACAACTGAGTGCCTATCTGATCGCTACATTATTGGTATTTTCCTATAGGTAGGTAGGTACATGCCAATTTCCTACGCACTATTTAACTGCGATACAATAATGACTGATTGTGTCCGAATAAACAAACGTTTCAGAATTAAAGGTTGTCGCCTGATGATGATTGTTTGTAATGCAGGTGCAGCTCCTCTCCTTGACGAATAAAGTGTATTGTAAACGATACGAAAAACTAGCCTGCTTTAATTTCAGATAGGTATAAGAACATATCCTGTACTTACATTAGTGACGTGATTTTAGGAACGGTTTGGACTGGAAGAAGGAGATTGGAGTTCCTTCTACCACAGAATAATATAAGTGGATAAAAGTGAATTGTGGTAGGGTTATTGCGAAATTCGGTTATAAGAAAAAAAAGTAGGTCGCGAGGTGCGGTTCTTGATAAGTAGGTATAGGTGTAAAAAAAAAATCTTCACAAAAAAGTCAATTATTGACCATAGGATTTTCGCGAAAATACGATTTATCAAATCATCCTGCGACACATACATTGACCATCGGACACTTTTCTGTATCTTTGAGGCGGCCGCCAAAAAAACCCTTACTTCGAAATCAATCATCAATCGATGATCAAATTGTAATGGCCGGATTTCTGATTTTATTTCACGTTTACATTCTGTAATTTTTGTCTAAAATATTAATTGTAAACAACTGCAGATATACCTACGTATCTAAAACGTATCCGAATAATAGCGTGTTTTCAGGTAATCAATATTCTAGTATGAGTAGCTAGCAGGTATACTGTCTGTTGCCCCAATTTTCATTTGGCAAACTGTGTATAATCGATACTTCGCATTTCTACCTATTTAATAATTTCTGACCAATTGCAACTTGGGCATGAATTTCAAACATTTGCCTATTAGGTACTTACAAGCTTCGATATCTGCGTCATGCAGTGCAGATGTTTTGCATTTTCCGATCAAATAGTTAGTATTTTAGCCATGTGATGCCGGCAAAGTAGAATAGCATTACCCCATATCCCCCAATGGTTGTCGTAGAAGGCGACTAGGGGTATTGATCACCTTATACTCCGTCCACCAATCCGCATTGGGCAAGCATGGTGGACTACTGCCCAAACCTCCTTCGATGACAAGGAGAGGCCTTGGGTCCCAGCAGTGGGTCAAAATATAAAGTCTGTTATGATGAAGTTAAATTTTGATTAGGTAATCTATGATTTGAATATAACATTTAATCAATGATGGATAGTAGTAAATTATTGTCATTTAGGGAGAAGGGAGATGATATAGCAAGCACGTAATAATATAGCGAGTGGGCACGCGCCCGCGACGCAGAGTATGTTTCGTTCGTTGGGCGCCAATTATATTTTATCTTCACAGCTGCGCCCCGGCCGGGCGCTCGTGCGGGCGCTTTCTATATCATCTCCCTAAAAGGATAAAAAGAAAATTTTCACGTTTGTAAATACCTTTTTTAGATAGTAGATACCTTAATACCTCTAAAAACAAAAAAATATTCTTCTGCCTAGCGTTTTCCCGGCTTGCTGCCAGGGTCCGCTTTCCTACTTAAATTCCTTCACTTTGCCCGGTCTTGTGCATCCTCCGTAGTTAAATGGTTCTCTTCCATATCCGCTTTCACGTCATCCAGTCAGCGTTTATTGGGCCTACCACGCATTCTGGGACCTCTTACATTGAGGCTAAGGCATCTGTTCCCCACATATTCGTATGGCTTCCGACATATATGGCCGTACCATCGGAGACGACTTTCCTGGAGCTTGTCCGCTATGTCCCTGATCCCGAGACTACCACGAACATGTTCGTTGCGATTGCGATCTAGTCGCGTAACACCGCACATCCATCGTAGCATCTTCATCTCGGTAACATGAAGCTGCTGTATATGTCTTCCAAGAACCGGCCAGGTTTCGCTGCCATATAGGAGAACTGGACGAATGATGCACTTGTACACAAGGCCCTTCAATTTTACCGGTATCCTGCGATCACAGAGTACTCCAGTCACTTCACGCCATTTAGCCCATGCTGCGCTGATTCGGGCTTGGACATTGTAATCTATGGATCCCGACTCGTGGAGTACCGAGTACGGACTCGAGGTACCTACTTAAACTTATTTGTTTTTGAAATGAGTTCATCTCCAACCTTTATGGGTTCGGGATCCATACTACCACACGCCATGTACTCGGTCTTTGCAACGGTTAGTTTCAGACCGCCGATTTCTAGCGCATCCTTCCAGAGGCTCACCTTTTTCTCCAGTGTCTCTCTATCATCATCCGTCAGTGTAATGTCATCAGCATACATCATAAGCCAGAGAGGTGACTCATGTATTTTCGCTGAGACTACATCTAACACTACACTGAACAGAAAAGGACTCAGAGCTGAGCCTTGATGAACGCCTACTGTAATGGGGAACGGGAGGGTATCGCCAACAGCACTGCAGTCCTGACTATGGATTCCGAGTTCAGGTACATATCTTGGATGATGTCATTATAGATTTGTGGCACATTTTTTATCTTCAGAGCCCACCAGATCATCTAACGAGGAACGCAGTCAAAAGCGTTTTCGAGATCAAGAAATGCCATATAAAGGGTTTTTTCTTATCTCTATATGCTTCGGATAGCACCCTTAAAGCAAAGATGGGGTCTATAGTGCCACTGCCTGGACGGAACCCGAATTGACAGTCCGAGACATTGCACTCCAACCTGAGCCTGGAGTCGATGATGCGCTCGAAAAGTTTCATGGCGTGACACATGACCTTAATACCTCTGTAGCTTCCACATTCCTGTACACTACCTTTGCCTTTGTAAACAGGTGTAATGATGGTCAATCTCCAAGAATTGGGCATCTTCCGGCTGGTAAGAATACGGTTAAAAAGGTCAGCTGGTAAGAATACGGTTAAAAAAACAAAAAAATATTATTAAATAAAAATGTATAATGAATAGTTCTTGACAGGATAGTTTTCCTATTTGACGAGCGATATAGTAGGTACTTACCTATACTATAACTATCAAAATAAAGTAGGTAGCTAATCCAAATATTTTCTTAGTGCGATCTTAGTGCGATGGATTTTTTAAAAAGCTTTTATTTAACTTGCAATGTATGTTTGTTCGGGTGGAATCTTGCTACTCGATTTTGAAGCAGATATCTTCAACCGATTAAGCTGAAATTTTGTATACACGTTTAGCTTGGATGACAATACACGATAAGCTGTGTGACGTCATTCTAAATCCAATATGGCGGACCATCCAAGATGGCGGTATAGTTATTTTTGACGCATTTCTACAATATGGGTATCAAATGAAAGACGTTTATTAAGAAGGATACGAATATTGACTAAAAAGTAAAAAAGATATTAACTAGAAAAAAATATTTAAAAAGAAGCTATTATTTTAAATCTCTAGAAGCTATTATTTTAAATCTCATCTCTAATTTTTATCATTTTAGTGCATTTAGCACTAAAATGATAAAAATTAGAGATGAAACGGATAGTTGTTTGGCCGGATACCGGATATCCGGCGAGATGCGAGGCCGGATGGCCGGATATTCGGCCCATTGTCTCATTGCATGTCGTGATGAGTTTAGCGCTGCACAGGTGCAGAGAACGCGATCAGAGTGGTTAGTGTAAGTTTTTTAGTATACAAAACGCACCGATTCTAGTTGCGTTAAGAGCTCAATTTGTATGGGAAACATGATTTGCGCTTCTCTCCGCTAGGGGCGCTGTTCGCGTTTCCTATACAAATTGAGCTCTTAACGCAACTAGAATCGGGGCGTTTTGTATAAGTACTAAAAAACTTACACTTACCACTCAGATTAATTTGGGCGGTTTCGCTAAGTTTTTCGTTTAGATATTTTACTATTTATGTATTTATCATTAGAGTGAATATCCCAAAAGGAAATTTTAGTTTTTTGGAGGCTTTGGTTGTAACTTTTTCGACTATAAATAAGAGCCATCATAATTATAAGCCATTTTATTGATATTTACCTCATAAAGATTAATGAATTGCATAGTATTGTAGGAAATAATCGTAGTTAGAACTTTCATACTTCTCAAGGAAAATAAATCTCATCATCATAATTTTGAATAATAAGTAGGTAAGTACTTATGTATTGTGATTGTGGCGATCATTCAACGGGTCATTATATTTTTGGAATGAAGAATTTTCTGAGACTAGCTAGTTCGTATGATGATGTCATGGCACGCTGGCTGAGATTATTGTGAATAATGTCACAACACATTTGTATAATAGTTGTTAGTACTCCGTGGTATTATCTCAGACCAATATTGGTCTGAGGGTATTACTTATGTAATGGGTGTCATTAAATATTTTTAAAAACAAGCTTTTATTTAAATGCTTTAAATAAAATAAAATAATATACCCACTTTAAATTTCCATGTTTAAAGCTTGTCGCGAGTTTTATTTCGATCATCGTTTATTGGTCTGAGTCTTTTATTTACCTACCTACTACTTAACTATCTCTTTGCCGATTGTATCATTGTTTAAATACCTACACCTCAGATTAAATAAATGAGATAAGTACTTATAGTAAATCTAGCGAAAAACTTTTATAACATGTAAATTTAAAGTTTATTTTATTTTCTCCTTTTTAGAGCATTGTTTTTAAAAATGTTTTTATAGAAGTTTATATTTAGTCAGTTTTTTCGTATTATTCTCAGCAAAACTTTTCATTAAAGTAGAGCCCGTGAAGAACTCGCGGATTTTAGATTATTCTACATGCACCTGATTTGACTTGACACTAAACATCTCCAATGCTGTCTGAAGTTACCTATATGAACTTGTTTCATGTCTGGACTTAAAACGCGAACTCGCGTAGTAGGTACCTAGGTACTAACTGCACAAAAGCATGATAACGTGATTGTCAAACACTAAATGTTTGCATAAAAGCAATAGGCCAACAACTTTGTATACCTACATAGGCACATTAGGTATGATAGATAACAGTAGGTAAGTAGATATTTGTTTACAAAACATGTGTTAATCAGTAATAGGTATGAATTAATTTTACTTATGAATCAAGGATAAAGGCAATAGGTACATACCTGCAGGTTAAATAAGATAAATTGTAACTATTTATTATTGTAAAAACTGCTATAACATTGAAGTGTCGCAAAATTTAAGTAGGTAGGTAGGTAAAAGTGCAACTACAGGGGTATGTGGCAGATGTTCCCCTCCCAAAACAAAATTACCGAAGACATGCCTGTATGGGCTAGATGACTTTGCCCTGAATAAGGAAATAAAAAAAAAACTTCTTTCTGATGATGTCATGATTTCGCGCCAAAATCATAGACAAGGATTTTTTGTCTGAACGCCAAAATACTCCATTTTTATTAAAATTTATGCTTCTTGATTTTTATGCTCAGTTTTTATGGTTTTTAGGAACGAATGGAAATAATGGAATGGGTGAATGAAATTAATCATTCAAAGAATCCATTTTGTCGGACTATAAACTAAACCGAGGTGGCCTATTTGGTGAAATGGCGCGAAGATGTTGTAAAAAATGCTTGGTGTATTTTTTACTACTTTGTACTATATCTATCGTTTACTAAAAATTTTCACGGGGTAAATTATTATGTTTACACTGTGTCAGTACCAAAAGAATAAAAAACTAAGTAGGTAAGTACTTATTATTTTTATTAAGACTCGTATAATACAGAGTGTAAAAGACATGAGCAGTCAAACGAGAACCATGTATTCTGCTCACCGTCATAACATTTTTCTTCCTTTAGACTATACCTGGGAAATTGATAGTTACAATTTTATTGAAGGTCAAAGTCAAAATTTTTTTATGAAAACGTATTCTATACGTTATTTCTTTATTATAGTCCAAAGAAACATTATCATTTTTTTTAGTATTTCATAACAAAAAATGGCTTCAAAACGTTAGCGTTCAATGTAGCTCACTCGATGCGCACGGACACTAACGCACGGGGCCGCCGTCAAGCAAAATTGGACGTAGTTATGCAAAAACGTTCCAATCCACAAAGTTGTCAAAATTGAGTTTCTGTGCCCAAGCTAGGTATTTTGGGTCGTTCTATCAAGTGCTCAAGACATTGACTTTCTTAAGACAAAAATCTTCGAAATAATAAATAGGTCCAAGTGACGAAACGAACCAAACAACCTAATCATATTTTAATACAGTGCCAATTATCTTGGATCGTACTGTTTTAATTCATTTTATACCCAAAAAAATGAAAAGAATGGCTCAGTCATCTTGGAACATTTAAAAAAAAACTGTCCTTTACCCAAAAAAATCAAAATAATGACTCAATCATCTTGGAACATTTTGAAAAAAAACTGTCATTTGAAATATCTATTTCTTTAAAACGTTCCATGTTATTTGTAATGTTTAAGATAGGTCATAGCGGCAAATATAAATGATTCAAATCGCATATAGTTACGGGAATATAAATTTATCTATTCCTGAAACGATCCATCACGTTTTTTTTTTGTTCTCAACAAGGTAAGATTTGACTTCAATACAACATATTATTTAATTTAGTAGGTAACAAAATGCTTAGGCATCTTGAAATAAATAATTAATTAGCTAGCTATCACCTTTAAGCTAATATTAGAGCCAGTATAAATAAATCTACTTGCAAAATTCGAGGAAATGTCTTTTTGCATAAGAAATTATACTATCTTAGTTAATGTTAATGAAATAAATTACTAAATATAGACACTGATAGTACCAAAACATTCACAAAAATATTATTATCATCATACACATGTGTGGTCAGAAAACAATATTACACTTTGTTTGGTTTAATGTAACTTCTTTTCAATGTTCCAATTATATTTGAGCCGATTATTGAATAACATACTTATAAAAATGTATAATGTTATGAAGTCTGGAACGTTCTAACAAAAATAATGTAGTAAAAATAATGTCCTTGTGTTAATGTAGTAAATGTTCCATTACATTTGAAACGATTAACGAATAAAGATTATACAGCTTACCTTGTGACTCATGACTAGTGGAACATTATTAAAAAAATAAATTTAGTGATTCTTATTTCGCTTATGTGCTCCAAGTTCCTTTGAACTATTTTATCGGTAAGTAAAATATAAAGCTTGAAAAAGCTAAGTTATATTTGATTTTTATGAGAACATCTTTTGATGAGGATTTTATGGAAGTTAACATTAAAAGATAAAAAAAGAATTAATTTTACCAATAAATAAATCTGATTTTCAGCACCTGTGGCGTAACGGAAAACCAATTGCTCCAGCTAAATTGGCTGATTTATAATCCATCTATAAATTTATCCCAGCTGATTGCCTTAGTTTTTATAAAAAAATGAAAGCGTCTGAAGAAGTTACAATTACGAAGCTGATGGATTTTGTGGGGGGATGTATTTCGTTCAGGATAATGAACTATGACGATATTTAAGCATAACCCGGCGTCATTGAGGCAGGGTCAATATGACCCTGCACGTTTTGGATTTGAAATATTTTTATGAAACAATTATTGCACACTGTCGTGAATCTCAGTAGATGGAGGTAAGGATCACCCCGCCTCATTGCACACCTGGCTTGAGTTGCCCAATACTCGTGTAACAAGTAAAACTTGCGCAAACCTGCAACAGGGTCAATATAATCCTGCTCAACGACGCCGTTGCTAGTTTGTGCCACAAATTATTTTTATTACTTAAGTGTTTTTAGTTATTTGAATGACCTAGTAAGATATAAAATGGCTGCTTATGCAGATCTATTGAATTTACGGGAGAAACATCTAGAAACCCTCTGTTACCTAAACATATCTGGAAAGCAACAAAAGATCCAAGACGGTCCTTATACCTAAAAGACAGGAAGATTAGTCATATTTTTAAGGCTTGTCATAAGTTTGTATGTAGCGAACATCTAATTTCCTACTGTAATAACTGTAGTGAAAACCCTAAAAAAACAACTGATTATAAGAAAGTTGTTATTTTACATAATGTTGCTATTATTTAACTTCAAAAGTTCCTTATTAAAGATTAAAATTAGCATATCTTAGATTTAAGAAATTAAATTGCATTGACGTTTTTTTAAGTTTAAGAATATAACAAATTGTTGTTACTAACTTCAACTTCGTTTAGATTTGAATAAAACTGATTAAATATGAAATACATTGTTTTAATTTCAAACTATTTTATTGGTAGGTTTAAAAATTCTAAACAATTATTCATATGAAATAAATATTTTCTGTTATATCAAGTAAAATCATTACATGGTCGTAATGACCCTCCTCAACGATCATGTATGTACCTTTTTTCCGCCACAATGACGCCGGGTTAAAACATGTTTTGATTAAAAAATATGTTACAATTCTTTTTGGTAATATTGTTTCATTTTTTAATATACGTATTTTTAAAATAAATGTTACAATTTCTCAAAATACACCAACTTTGACATTGTGGATCGTTTTTGCAAATTAAGATATGAGACACCTTCGTACAAAAAAGCTTTTTTTTAAAACGTTCCAAGTACAATTTCCGAAAAATTGTATGATTATTATTATTAAATGTTAATGAAATATATGTAATAAAATAATATTTAAATCAATAGTTTAAGTTGTCCATACTACTCAGCTCAACTCGTTACAACAAAAAAGCGTACCGCTAAAACACATAAATGCGTTTTTCTCAGCTTGACCTATGCGTGGGTTGGAACGTTTTTGCATAACTACGTCCAATTATCGTGGTTTTGCGAGTTGCGTGCGAGTTGAGCCCTTTACATTGCGCTTTACAATTTGCAATTTTTTGTAACCAGTGTTGTCAAATCTACCAATTTTTTGGTAGATCTACCAATTTTCACTTCAGTCTACCTATCTACCACCCTAGACCTTAAAACTACCTTTTTTTTAAGTTAGTATAACATATAACCACTTAGAAATATTTTTACAGTATTGCCCTAAAGCAGCGTCCCCACTAGGGCCGCACGGCTCCATGAGGCCAAGCCGCGCGGCCAAGCCTCGTGAGTGTGTACGTGAGCGAGGCCTAAAACTACTTAACAAATAAGCCTCGCGAGGCCAGGCCGCGCGGCCACAAAAAGCCGCGCGGCTCTAGTGGGGACACGGCTTAATGCTTTAGCCTATCAGCTGACAGCAACCGGCAACGTCAAGTAGGCAGGCAGGCAACCTTATGCGCCCTCCACACTCTCGCCGAGAACACCAGAGAAGCGTGAGTGTGATTAGTTTCTCGCGTTCTCGTTCTCGGGCTCGCATGTTCTCCGCTCGGTGTCGGTTTTTTGGCCCGCTTCAAAGGGTTTCTAGGGCGAGAAACGAGAACCGTATCACATTCTGGTTCACAGTAAATACTAAAGCCGCTGCGCTGTCAAAGTCATCCATTTCGCATAACGGTCGAGAACGCAAGTGAGAAGATCGCGTGAGTGTAGATACCATCTCGTTTCTCGGGTGAAGTCTCGGCGAGACTTCTCGCGTGAGTCTGGAGGGCCTATTAGATTGGTATATAATCTAAGCAGGCAACAGAGGCTTTAGACAACATGCATTTCGACAATCGCTCTCGCTATCGCTAAGTAAAAAAATGTATGGGATTGACATAAGCAATCGATCACGAAGGAAGGAAAGGCAGGTTGGCTTCAAGAAAGTACCAAGGGTGAAGAATACTTTTATTGCAAATCATGTAGGTGTGATCTTAAGTGTGCTGGTGGAAGATTTACTCTAAATAAACATGCAAATAGTTTAATTTTTTTAAATAAAAATATGTATAAGTTCCAAAAATAAACATTTTAAGAACAGTTCTTGCATTTTTAATCTTGAAAAATCTTCTAAACCTCAGACAAAGCATTAGTCCAAGTTCTAAACTGAGGTGGTAGATCTACCAATTTTGAATTTCACATTCTACCAACTTCTACCAATATTTGGCACATAATCTACAAATTTTCTAAAATTCGGGTTGGCAACACTGTTTGTAACACCAAAAAATAAAAATCATTTCCCAGCAATATTTTTTTTGAAATATGTCTTATTTTGATGTATAGAATACGTGGTTTTCGTTTGACTGCTCATGTCTTTTACACCCAGTATATTCCCACTTACATAGGTATACAATAGGTAGGTAGTACCTATTATATAGGTATTTAAATGATATACTTAGTTGAACTAT
Organism: Elophila nymphaeata; assembly: GCA_955850985.1. Lineage (NCBI taxonomy): Eukaryota > Metazoa > Arthropoda > Insecta > Lepidoptera > Crambidae > Elophila > Elophila nymphaeata. The sequence continues at coordinate 7,770,761 of OY039075.1, forward strand.
TTATTTTTACTGATATTTTTAACAGAAGAAATTGATGTTAAAAGGCATAGCTCCTTAGTTTATTGAAAGAAAAAATATTAGCTTTAATATTATAAAGATCGCTCTGTTCTAATTAGTGAGTAATCATAAGGTAAGTCAATCATTTTATTTTCATTTAGGTTTATTATTCATAGCCTTCTTTTAATTAAGTTAGTTTTGGTTATGATCAATAACTTTTGCCGTTGACTGTACCTACTATTTAGTTAGTAGTTTAATCTTTTTGTCAAAACTACTAAGGTATCAAAAAATCTATTTAAGTAAGTAAGTAAGTATATCACACACAATATAATACCTACTAATATGTAGGTACCTGGGTAATTACCTACTTATCTATTAATAAAATCTCAATTCAATTAAAGTTACCAAAGTTACTGGAACTGGGTCATCGTGAGCATTTTTGGCGGCATTTTTTTCGCGGCAAAACAAACGTCGGCAAAATGTAGTACACCAACACTTATCGCTACCACCCATAACCGTAAACAAAATACACTTCAATCACAACACGAGAAATTTCACAAACTTTTAATAGCTGAAATCCGGGCCAGACATTATCACGAAAATATCCGCTCGATCGCGCGCAGCGACTACTCGCTTCGAATTTGTGTCAAATTGTGTTGTGATCTTGGGAAATGTTTTGTTTGCCTGCTGACTTGTGTGACTCTGACTAGTGATGACGACAAAGGACGGGCTGATTTCTTTCTCTTTTCTACGAAACATTTTTTTGTTTACTCCTAGTTTTAAACCGCGTTAGGTAAGGTAATCCCAGGTAGGTTGTTTGTTATTCACCTGCCTGCTTGAATTCTCGTGAATCGAAAGTCACGAAAGCCGATGTTCAATCAACATTGAAGTTATTTTTAGAATAACAGCATTGCGTTAGGGCTATCATACCTATCATATGATATGAGGCTCAGAGCCCTCAGACCAAATAAAACTCAGATCAATTACTTAGTAAGTACTTAATTGATCTAAGAAATAAAATGAGGTTACTCCACGAGTAGGTAAATTAATACCTAATCAAAATTATTGGTAGGTACTTACCTACCTAAAGCTATGTGTAGGTTAAAAATTTAATAAAATTATAAAACAATTTTAAGTAAGTATAGTATAGGTAAGTATACATATCTAGGTACCTACTATAAGTATGTATAGTGTATAGGTAATCATAAAAATGGATTACAAAATGTATGCCTGATAAAAATGCAAAAAAATTAAAAGAAAACAAAGACTAAGTACCTATTTTCGACGTAGATAATTAAAATTTGTAAGCATTAAGGAGTAGGTAAGTACGTACCCACCTACTCATCTATTTAGCTTTGTTGACTACGTATTAATAAATAAACATTACTAAGCAGGTTGCTAAATGCCGTCACTATTAACTACAAAACATAAATTATTTGTTGTCAACATGAAGAAACTAACCTCAAATTCTAAAGCATCTTCTCCAAAATCGTAGTCGACAAACTCTCTCGGTATCGTACCTTCTTCAATATTATAGTCCATTTTAACACAATTTAAACACCTTAGCACTTCAACTGGCATTCCTAGCTAACTTGTAGATACACCTAATTAAATTAACAAAACAGGTAGATTCACTTTACATTGGAACTATGAAAACAATGAAAATGTAACTTTATTTAGAGAGATTGTTTACTTTGCAATGAGTATCAATGTTTGACTCATCAACGAGTTACTTTATATTTTATATCACTGTACCTACCTACCTATTGTTTATAAGTATACCTAATGTAAACAAGACCTACTGTTTTTTTCCCTTAAAATTGTTATTTAGTAAGTAGGTACCACTACTTACCTGCTTTATTTTATAGTAGGTAGCTTGAAAGAAAAAGTATGATAGGCTATTTAGACATAATTTATTATCAAACAAATGTGTTATTTTAAAGAAGTTTTATTATCCAAGGTTTATTTCTGACATAAAATAATTATGCAAATTATGTCTTCATTAAGTTAAATTAGATGAGATTCTACTAGAACTAAAGGTACCTACATGATTATAATTAAGCCTACAATTTATTGACGCGGTCACACAATTAGTGGACAGTTAACTGATAGGTAGTGAATTAGTGATAGGTTTGAAGTTTAATATGTATGACTGTAATGTAAGTAGGTACCTATCAAGGAGCTTATATTTTGTACCTATATTTATCTTAGCAAGTTTATTGCGCACTGGATGGATCGGATCAGTGACAGTCACAGAGTATTCAGTAAATAGGTACCTATTGCGTATAGAGTAGGCACAAAGATAACAGCTAGGTTAAAATATGTTACTTACTTTTTTAAAGTTATTAAATATATACTAAGACTATTAAAGTTATAATAAACACGTAACGGTAGGTACTGAATCATACAATAAGGACAAAGAAAATTATTACCTAAATTATATAGGTATACAATGTCAGCCCCACAAAAGTTTCTAATATTTTAGCACATTTTTATAAAATTTTTGACAATGGCACTCCAGAACGTGAAAATAACTGTCAGTGTCGCTACTGGCTGCGATCATAGCATTAAAATTTTGTCGCAGAATTTCCTTTTGTTGCCGTTACATTTCAATTACTAGCGCTATTCTATTCCTTACTCGTCCTTCACGCATGCTGATGCGACTTCTCATTCGCTCAATAGAAACAAATGTCTGTATACCGAACTCGTCTAGTTCATACTAATGCAACACTGGTTCACTTCACACATAGATATTATAGGCAAATGTAGATGGGCAGAAAGAGAAAGAGCATACTAACGCGTATATAGAACGAGATAGATAGACGAGACCATTTCACTTACACACAGGCGGCCTGAGTAGGCCTGTCAGTCACGTAGAAAAAACAGAAACTGCCAGACTGCACTGCAATACTATTTTTCACACACTTACGAACACATTGGTGCATTTTTTTGGTCTCGCCCTAGTCGATTTATTGCCAATCTATAAACGTCAGTAATTATAAATCTATGGGTTCACACCACGTTCACACTATACGGGACACTCTCCGTGGTCTAGTGATTAGTCTAGAGGGTTCAATACAATCGTCCCAGAGTACAAATTTGTGCTCGATTCAGTAGGTGGAACATATCGCAGGATACCACTATAACGATATTGTTGCTTGCATTATTGTGTTCAGGCAGTAGTAATCATTATACGATAAGAAGTCCCCCGAGGGTTCCGCATGAAGCTCGATCCTACATTAAACTTTATTATTATTTAACATCTGGTGAGACAAAGGCCATGAACTTGCCTGTCAAAACGATAGTAGACTGGAAATCCTCTAGAAAAAGTTCGAAATCGTCTAGAAAATACCAATAGCAATAATGATATCTTATAATAGTTCGTAAACCATAGTTGCAGAACTGTTAAAATTTCATAGATATTATTGCTAACGACTGTACTTACTAAATATGCATATTAAAGGTCGTTAAGTGCAATAATACGATGTAAGTATTTATGATGCAATGTGTTTTATGTAAGTCTCAACAATAAAAACTCTAAATATGATTCAGATCTTTATTTTCAAAGTACTCATACAAAATAATTGAACACAGACGGTGCCGGCAGGCTTGGAGCTGTTGCGTTCGGTTGATTCTGTGAAATAAAATAAATAATTAATAACTAAACCAGTTATACACGCAGACAAGTTATGCTATTAGAAAATTGCTAAATTTCGGATCATTCAGATCATCATCATCATTTCAGCCGAGAGACGCCCACTGTTGGACATAGGCCTCCCCCAAGGATCTCCAAACCGGTCGGTCCTGCGCTGCCTGCATCCAGCGGCTTGCCTTAACTAGATCGTTAGTCCACCTTGTGGGGGCCAACCAACGCTGCGTTTCCCGGTACGTGGTCGCCACTCGAGGACTTTTCCGCCCCAACGGCCGTCAGTCCTCCTCGCAATGTGCCCTGCCCACTGCCATTTGAGGTTCGCAATTCTTTGGCCTATGTCGGTGACCTTGGTTCTCCTGCGGATCTCATCATTTCTGATTATGATCACGCAGAGAAACTCCGAGCATAGCTCTCTTCATTGCCCTTTGGGTGACCTTGAGCCTTCTTATGAGGCCCATTGTAAGCGGCCACGTTTCGGTTCCGTAAGTCATCACTGGCAACACACACGAATTAAAGACTTTCGTCTTGAGACACTGCGGTCGATGGGCCGAGAATATGCCGCTCATATGTTCAGATCATATGGTCATTATATAACTGAAATTATTATACTTTATTGAACTTTTTCAAAATAATAAGTTTACTAAAAACAGTTTGCATAATTACTATCTTTTTCTTATCGAAACTTGGTACAGGTTAGTCTGGTGGTGAAGTTCCTACAAATCGCCAATTCTGGCCTCCAACGTGGCATGTTTAAGACTGTAGTCATTTGGCAGCAGACTAATAGAGTTCAAGCACGAAAGAAAATTGAGCGGACAATTTTACGATTACCCACCCGAACATCCGCGAACTTAATTGCTCATTACAGTCGTTACGTAGAATGCACGGCCAAAGTAACATAGACTTCCTCATATCACTATCATATCATTGGATTGGTGTATCTAAATAAGTTTACTCCAATCGATGAGACTACTATTAACCAAATGGCGTATTAAAAATACAAAACGCTTCCATTTTCATTCTATTCTAATCTTAAACATGGCTTTGCAATAAGCATTTAGCCAATGTGGAGTGAAAATAGGTATTCTACACTAAATTGTACGGTAGATTGAATTAACAATGGAGTCTCTCAACACGTGTTTTTATAATAAGACCCTATTCTATTCTTAATTAATGGCGTCGCGTCGCATTTAACGTACGCATTTTGCCAATGTCAAGTGAAAAAGTAACTAAAGTAACAAAAATTGTACGGTTTATTTGGGTTAAAAATGGAGTCTCAACACGTGTTTTTACAGCAAGAACTCGGGAGAAATTCTAACAAGATCCCTTTTTTCTACAACAAGACACTTTTTGACAACAGCTTGACAGATGTCAGATGTAAGAACATAATTATGGAAAGATTAACGGATTTGTTTTGGGTTTCCACGATCGTACCTATATAACGCTATAAGGCACCTGTTATAAATAAACAACAGCTAACATTACGGCAGGAGACTTGTAAGAAAGTGGCAGCTTACCGAAACGAGCACAAATTTGTACCCGTTAGATATCGAACTCGGGATCTTTGGATCCGAGGTAGACCAATAGACAATAGAGAAGTATTTTTTTTCGTAAATCGTTAGATTTTGGGTTTGACCTTTTAGGTTACAATATTTAAAAAATCAAATTGACGTCTATTATTCGATATTATTTTACACCCCAATAACTATAATATGTCGAGAAGTAGAGTTATCAATTAAATGTGAGAAAACGGGATTTATACCACGTACCTCTGTTTTTTAAATTATCCGATATTTCGGCGCATGAAACTGCCGTTTTCTCACATTTAATTGATAGTGACCACGTAAGTTTAAAACAATATAGAGTTATCAATTTGGTTTTAAGGACAGATTTGCGATTTGGTCGATCAAATGCAGCCTAAGGTTCAGTCAGAATATCCGACGATACAAGAGGTATATTCTTGAGCCATTTTCAGATATTCCTAATGAATTGGGTACTATAGATGGCTAGACTAGCCAACGGCGATGTATGTGGCGTATTATACGTACAGGTTTATTGTTCATTATTTTTTAAATTCTTTTATTTGCGAAGCGACTAATCAGAGCATTAAGTCACCTACAAATCATTCCGATTAGTCGGCTTTCCCGCCTTGTCAGTCTGAACTAAATATAGTAAGTAACTTTAAAATAACAAAGTCGCATCACATCGCATCTTGGTGTGTAGTGACATAAGTGAACTTTATTTACCTATTACATGGTGGAAACTTTCAGTGGGGCAGTAAAGGGAAGTACTATAACCGTAGCAGCTACAGGAAAATGATATAAAGAGATTATCAAGGGTTTTTTTGTGAAATTTTTTTTCCCATTCACAGACAAAAAAAAGTTAGAAATTGAAAAAAAAAATCCATTTTCTTACAAAAAATATACACTTTTTTTATCCCAATTCTTGCAGTTTCTAATATAGATCAAAAACTTTTCTGTAGTCTCCCAACATGTGGGTTTTAACATGGACAAAATCATGTCGAATTCCCATGTCGCACCCACTCCTATACAAGTTGGAAGCTCTACACTGGAAGTTGTGGCCGCTTACAATGGGCCTCATAAGAAGGCTCAAGGTCGCTCAAAGAGCAATGGAGAGGGTTTATTTCTCTGCGTGATTATATCAGAAATGAGGAGATCCGCAAGAGAGCCAAGGTCACCGACATAGCCCAAGGAATTGCGCACCTTAAGTGGCAGTGGGCAGAGCACATTGCGAAGACTGACGGCCTTTGGGGAGGCAAGGTCCTCGAGTGGCGACCACGTACCGGAATACGAAGCGTTGGCCCCCCCTCAAGGTGCACCGATCTGGTGAAGGTCGCGGGGAGCCGCTGGATGCGGGCAGCGCAAGACCGAACGGGTTGGAGATCCTTGGGGGAGGCCTATGTCCGCCCCTAGAAGGACCGCGCGGGAGGAGGACGAGGGTGTCCCTTCCCCCGTCACAGAGGCGGAGTTTTGCGAGGCAACACTCCGCCTCCGCGCGAAAAAAACGGCCCCAGGGCCAGACGGCATCCCCGCGAGGGTGGTGGCAATAGCCGCCACCCAAATGGGCGACAGGCTTCGGGACCTCTTCAGTTCGTGTTTTGAGACTGAGAGATTCCCGAAGCCGTGGAAGGAAGGGCAACTTTGCCTCCTCCGAAAAGAAGGGCGCCCGGCGGATTCCCCCTCGGCATACCGACCCATCGTTCTGCTCGATGAGGTCGGTAAGATGTTCGAGGGGATCATCGCCGCCCGCTTGAACGACCATCTGCGGGTGGTCGGGCCGGACCTGTCGGACGCTCAGTTCGGCTTTAGAACCGAGCGTTCGACAGTGGACGCCCTGGCTCTTCTCAAGGGACAGGTGAGGGAGGCCGTGGATGCCGGGGACGGATTGTTGGCTGTATCATTTGACATAGCCAACGCCTTCAACTCCGTCCCCCACTCCATAATCCTCGAGGCACTCCGCTATCATGGAGTGCCTCAATACCTGAGAGGCCTCCTGGCCAGCTACCTGGAGGACCGAACGGTCCTCCTCGTAGACAAAGCTGGCCAGGTCCGGCGGTACGCCGTCGAGTCCGGTGTTCCACAGGGATCGGTCCTGGGACCCTTGCTGTGGAACATCGGATTTGACTGGCTGCTGAGGGGCACTCTCCTCCGGGGCACGAGTGTCATCTGCTATGCGGATGACACTCTCCTCACAGCCCGGGGAGGGTGTTTTATCGCGGCGGCCAATCTGGCCTCGGCGGGCGGATCTTTGGTCGCAGCAAGGATCCGCCGCCTGGGGCTAAGAGTGGGTCTGGAGAAGACCGAGGCCGTGTTCTTCCACGGGCCTCGGCAGCACCCCCCGCCTGACGCCCACATTTTTGTGGCGGGTGTCAGGATCGAGGTGAAGGCCCAGATGAAATATCTGGGCCTTACGCTGGACAGCAGGTGGCGCTTTGGTCCGCACTTTCGCGGCCTGTCAGCGCGCCTGCTGAAGGCGGCGGGAGCCCTCTCTTGGCTCATGCCAAATTTGAGAGGGCCGAGTGCGCGGTGCCGGCGATTGTATGCTGGCATCTTGAAGAGCATGGCCCTGTACGGGGCGCCAATCTGGGCGGATTCCCTCCAAAGGAGGGAGAACGCCACCGCCCTGAGGGCGCCCCAAAGGGCCATCGCGCAGCGGGTGGCGCGAGCTTACCGCTCGGTAAGCTTCGCAGCGGCGTGCGCTCTGGCGAGCACCCCGCCCTGGGAACTCGAGGCATGGGTGCTCGCCAGAGTGTACGAGTGGACGGCGGGGCGAAGGGCGCTCGGGGAGCGCCCTGCCCCCGAAGAGAAGGAGGCCGTCAGGCGGGAGGCGAGGGAGGCCATCGTCCATCACTGGACGGTGGACCTCGCCACCGCTTTTTATGGCCGCCGAACCCTGGACGCGCTCGGGCCGGTCCTGCAGGGCTGGCTCGAACGGCCGCACGGCTTCCTCTCGTTCCGACTGGTGCAGGTGCTGTCCGGGCATGGTTGCTTCGGATCGTACCTGCACCGGATCGGACGAGAGGAGAGTCCGGCGTGCCAGGACTGCGGCGCTGCGGAGGATACGGCCCAACACACTCTTGAGGTGTGTCCGGCGTGGTCTGAGCGGCGCCGTAGTCTTGTCACGGTGGTAGGGCCGGATCTCTCGCTTCCCAGTGTGGTAAATGCCATGCTGGGGAGCGAGGGGGCTTGGGCGGCGGTCGCCTCTTTCTGCGAGGACGTCATCTCGCAGAAAGAGGAGGCGGAGCGCGCGCGGGAGGATGATCCCGACGCACCGGCGCTCCGCCGGCGGAGGAGGGGCAGGAGGAGGCGGAATCGCCCTCCCTCCCCCTCACGGTGACGAGCAGCGGACGACAGGCGCGGGGGCGCCTCCGTCCGCATTTCACGGCTCATCACCACGTCGTAGGGGGTGACCGAGCACTCACGGTCACTCCCTGGCCCCTCCCCGATAGAGGGGCGGGGCGTGAGGGGCCCGCCGCTTAGGCGGGCAATCGCCAGTGGGGATTGGATGTAAGGGCTCTGCCGGTTTCCCAATCCTCCACCATACACGGCGAAGAAGGAGTGCCGCTGGGTTATTTTAGTGGGTAGACCCGGGGTTCAGCCCTGGGGAGTCCCACATACCCCTCCCGTCCCCGACGGGAGGGCATGCGTAATGCATTTTTTCCCAGCGACAAAAAAAAAAAAAAAAAAGGCCTATGTCCAACAGTGAGCGTCTCTCAGTGAAATGATGATGGTGATGATGAGAAACAGGATCCGTTAGCACCAAAAATTTTAGGTGTAAAATGATATCTTTTTTTAAATCTGAATGGAGATCAAAATTTTATAAAAAAAAAAAACAAATTATCGATAATCTCTTAACAACATTTTCGTGTAGCTGCTACGATTAAGGTACTTCCCCTTACTACCCCGCTAAAAGTTTCCGCCCTGTATAGTGAAGAATTAATTATATAAACTTACTTCATCACGCACTTTCAATGATGCCTTTGATTTCACTGATTTTTGTACAGGTGCCGCCTGGAAAATTATAAACATTAATTCCATTTGATCAAAGTGCATAAAAGTACGAGTAGGTTCATGATTATTTTTTTGTAATCTTTACTGCAAAGTCGAATAATTGAATGGGTCACTTTGCGGGTGCTTTCTAATGCAAGGATCCCTATTATTAGGTATATAAAAACAACCATGAGCCTACCGATAAGTCCATTATAAGGCGAATGTAATGCAGGTAGTTGTGAATGGTTAAAAGGCAAATAAAATGCAGGTAGTTGTGATTGGTTAAAAGGCGAATTAAATGCAGGTAGTTCTGAATGGTTAAAAGGCGAATAAAATGCAGGTAGTTGTGAGTGGTTAAAAGGCGAATCAAATGCAGGTAGTTGTGAATGGTTAAAAGGCGAATTAAATGCAGGTAGTTGTGAATGGTTAAAAGGCGAATTAAATGCAGGTAGCTGTGAATGGTTAAAGGCGAATTTAATGCAGGTAAGAAGTTGTAAATGGTTAAAAGGCGAATAAAATACAGGTGGTTGAGAATGGTTGGGGTGCTATGGTCCGAGACCTTCCCGCAGTGCACCCTGGGCAACGTCTGGTGCCTCCACAGACGGCTGACAACGGAACACGGAAGAACCCTTTTCTGGGCCACCGGACCTTTGGGCCGTGGTTTGGCCGGCCGATAGGCTGGTGGGCCACCTTGTGTGGAATTGGGAGATCGGCCGCTCTTGACACGCCTCTGCTCTCAGAGGTGGCAGATGGATGCAACCTCTGGTTTGGTTTTCCGCGGTGGTGTCATGGGAGGGAGCGCCGTCCTGTCGAGTCTGCTCCCTCGTGCGGGACCGGTATGACGGATGGCTGCGGCTTTAGGGGGACAGATGGCGTAAACAGCGGAATTAAACTGAGCTGAGTTTCACCCAAGCCACCTTCGGCACCGCTTGGCGACGCGGGTAAAGGCCCTTTTCTCAAACAAGCTCGGAAATTTAGGCATTATTGTAGTAAAAAGAAGACACGAAGTTTGTAATTCTTGGCTCGTGCATTACTTTACCGGCCTAGGCCAAAAAAGTAAGTATGAAAATTCATTCCTGCCCGCTGCTCAAAGCTTTTATAATTCATCTATGTAATTAGTACTAATGTATCTTGTCATACAGCCGATTGCTACCACATTATAAAAATCGGGAGTGGTCTCCCCTTGACTTTCTCGTATACCGGAAACGACTCAAAAGTTGATAGAAAGCTTATATTTTGATGTTATACATGCATGTTAAATTTGGTTGCAATAAGTGAAAGCATACTCGAGTTATCGTGCTAACGCACAGACACACACACAGACATATTTCCAAAAAAAATTTTTTTGGAGTCAGGAAGGTCCAAAACGTGTAAATCCGTCAAAATCTCGAGGTCGAATTTTTTGACGATTACAAGACTTACTCTATACTACATATACGAGAAAGTAAAAATATGCACTCTTCGAGCATATTAACTTGGTTGGTTTTGGTTGGTTGGTTGGTATTGCGTCTTTGATTATTACCTCACATTTATTGAGAAAGCACTATGCGGGAATCGGCTTGCCGGACTCGTAGTTATTGTCAAGGCCCCGCTGACGCTCGGCCTTGAAAACTCTACTCGTCCGGCAATCCCTAAGCAGTAATGTACTATTTCAGGGCCGGTGGAGCCTTGTGCTCGGTAGCGGCCGGTCTGCAAGACTGGCGGTCTGTTGGTGCACCACTTAGTCGTGTAGGCGCTCCGGTGGGACCGCCTACACGACTAAGTGGTGCACCGGTTAGGCTCGAAAGGGCGAGCACAGATGGCTTCCCAGTAAAAACCGAATTGTCGCGATCCCGGGGTGCGGTCGTATTGTGCTTTGGCAGGATGCCCGGAGAGGACGTTTAGTGAACAGGGGGGCAACACCTGCCCCATATACTCCTACCGTTGCATCGTACTGCAGGGATAATGCGTAAATGCATTTGACGTCTCCGATAAAAAAAATAAAAAAGGTAGATGTGAATGGATAAAAGACTAATAAAATACAGGTAGTTGTAAATGGTTTAAAGACGAACAAAATGCAGGTAGTTGTAAATGGTTTAAAGGCGAATAAAATGCAGGTAGTTATCAATGGTTTAAAGGCGAATAAAATGCCGGAAGTTATAAATGGTTTAAAGGCGAATAAAGTGCAGGTAGTTGTAAATGGTTTAAAGGCAAATAAAATGCAGGTAGTTGTAAATGGTTTAAAGGCGAATAAACTGCAGGTAGTTGTAAATGGTTTAAAGGCGAATAAAATGCAGGTAGTTGTAAATGGTGTAAAGGAAAATAAAATGCCGGTAGTTGTAAATGGTTTAAAGGCGTATAAAATGCAGGTAGTTGTAAATGGTTTAAAGGCAAATAAAATGCAGCTAGTTGTAAATGGTTTAAAGGTGAATAAAAATACAGATACTTGTCAATGGTAATAAGGCGAAGAAAATGCAGGTAGTTGTAAATGGGTTAAAGGTGAATAAAATGCAGATAGTTGTAAATGGTTTAAAGGCGAATAAAATGCAGGTAGTTGTCATTGGTTTAAATGCGAATAAAATGCAGGTAGTTGTAAATGGTTTAAAGGTGAATAAAAATGCTGGTAGTTGTCAATGGTAAAAAGACGAATAAAATGGATGTGGGTGTAAGCGCACGTAACGCACGTTGAACGCTTGTCATGTGAACGGGGTCTAAGTATAGTTATTTACTTACCACATCAGGGTGGGCCGCTCGCAGGTGTTGCAACAGCTTAGCTCTCGTCACATACTGGCGGGGACAGGCGGGACACGCTGCTGGCTCACAACGCTTTATAGCGCCCTCGATGGAGCTCCCCTTTACTAGCTCCACTCCTGAAATATTTTATTTGAGGCCTGTTTCATGTAAGTTGATTAGAAACACGTGCCGCAGTGAGAGATTAAAGCTATCACACCTTTGATTTCAACGGAAATAAAATGGAATTGATGTTTAAAAAGTGGTCATTACGACATTGACACATCCACTTTATAGAATTTTACGTCACAACCGCTCTCGTCGCGTTTCAAATATTTGAATTTCCCACAGTTTTTTTTTCGCAATTGTCAATAATTAATTTTTTGCTCAGAAAGAAAAAATATTGACGGAGGGACAATCCTAAGGTAATAGAGTCATAGATATAGGAAACTGTAGATCGGCAATGTAAAAGAGATACTAACGCGTATATTAGAGTGAGATAGATAGACGAGACCATTCCACGTACACACAGGGGGCCTAAGGAGGCCTGTCAGTCACCTAGAAAAGACAGCAACTGTCAGACTGCAGTACTATTTTTCATGCACACATTGGTGTGTTTTTTTTTGGTCTCACCCTAGTCGATTTATTGCCAATCGAATAGAAATACATTTATTGCCATAAAACAGACGACGCGGTTACACAACAAAATATACTTACAAACAAATTAAAACAAAGAAAGAACTAAAACTAAAAGTAAATAATTTAAGTAAATAAGTATTGTAAAATTGTTGCGATCGCACGTCATAGGTCATGGCAACGAGGTTCATACTCAGCTTATTGCTATGCTACGGCCAGGCGCAGCACAGCGCTGGTTTTCAGTACGGACCCCAAGTGACGTGCGGACGCGAGGGCACACTGCGCTGGTGTGAGTGATCGGCACCGACAGTCGATACAACATTACAGTCTCCCTCCTTCACTACGTAAATGAAACCGAGCGAGCGACAGTGATAAATATGAATATTTAAAGTATGGATAGCTAAATGCAAACAAATTAAACATCACATCAACAAGTACGTAAGTAATTTACATTCCATTGTCTGGTATATCTCTTGATTTTGTATTTTTAGTATCAGATATACTTAGGTACACATTATTTTTGTTTCAGACAAAATAACTAGGTATGTATTAATAAATAAGGAACCAAACTTCAGCCGGACCCAACCCTGTGACTTGATGCCTTTCCCTGTATATGGCACGCGCATTATTAGGTAAGGATTGAATATTGGATATTAAAATATTAAGTAAGAATAGAAAATAAATAAAAAATAAAAAAAAATCTATAAACGTCAGTAATAATAAATCTATGAATAGAGTTTATATAAAAAAATGAGCCTTATATGAATTATATATTATGCATATTGTATATCCGATGGTCAGTGCGGGCGGTATCAATAGTGGACGCGGTGCTGTACTAATTCATATTGATAAAGTTAAAGAATACTAGTTTATGTAACTGTCACATAATGTTCTATATATATAAAAATGAATTGCTGTTCGTTAGTCTCGCTAAAACTCGAGAACGGCTGAACGGATTTATCTTATCTTGGTCTTGAAATGTTTGTCGTAGTCCAGGGAAGGTTTATAAGGTGAAAAAATATGGAAAAATTGCGAGGAAGATAGTAAAAACGGCAATTTCATTTTCCCATATAAACTGTTCTGCCTACTTTCCTGTCAAACATTTGACGTTCCGCCATTTTAGCGAAGGAAGAGTTTTAATGTCGTTAGGATAGGTGCAAAGACGTTTAGTACTCCGTAAATAGGTGATACGAAGTACACCGGGTCATCTAATAGTTTATAAAAACACGAGCAGGAGTTTAAAAAACGAGCATTGGCGAGATTTTTAATAGTATTACGCGAGTTTTTTAATACCAAGTTATATGCAGTTACATACACTTTATCTACACTCATACATAAATTCAAATGTTATTTACCGGGATGATGTTTCCGGACATGTCGGTCCCGCTTGTTGGCGGTGCGGTATAGCTTGGGGCAAGCTACGCACGGGTAGTGGAGCACCCGCCTCTCCAGTGGCACGGTCACGTCCGTAGTTTCATGTACGCGCCACATATGGTTCACGAGCATGCCGCGCCGCTGGCAATTACCAAGTTACGTTAATGAAAGGTATAAAAAAATACACGGAAGGGGAAGGGGGCTTAATCTAAAACATCAACATGTGTCACCCACCAGGGGAGTTAAAAAGTTAGTAAAAAAATATCCCATGAATAATGGACGACCCCTGAGGAAAAATAAAGTTTGGTAAATACCAACGACTCCTAAGGACAAATAAAGTTTGGTAATTAACAACGACCCCTAAGGACAAATAAAGTTTGGTAAATACCAACGACCCCTAAGGACAAATAAAGTTTGGTAAATACCAATGACCCCTAAGGACACATAAAGTTTGGTAAATAACAACAACCCCTAAGGACAAATAAAGTTTGGTAAATACCAACGACCCCCAAGGACAAATAAAGTTTGGTAAATAAAGTTTGTTACATACCAGCGACTCCTATGGACAAATAAAGTTTGCTAAATACCAGCGACCCCTAAACAAATAAAGTTTGGTAAATACCAACGACCCCTACGGACAAATAAAGTTTGGTAAATACCAGCGACCTCTAAGGACAAATAAAGTTTGGTAAATACCAGCGACCGCTATGGACAAATGAAGTTTAGTAAATACCAGCGACCCCTTAGGACAAATAAAGTTTGGTAAATACCAGCGATCCCTGGACAAATAAAGTTTGGTAAATACCAGCGACTCCTAAGGACAAATAAAGTTTGCTAAATACCAGCGACTCGTAAGGACACATAAAGTTTGGTAAATACCAGCGACCCCTAAACAAATAAAGTTTGGTAAATACTAACGACCCCTGGACAAATAAAGTTTGGTACACACCAGCGACCCCTAAGGACAAATAAAGTTTGGTAAATACCAGCGACCCTGGACAAATAAAGTTTGGTACATACCAGCGACCCCTAAGGACAAATAAAGTTTGGTAAATACCAGCGACCCCTGGACAAATAGTTTGGTAAAATACCAGCGACCCCTGGACAAATAAAGTTTGGTAAATACCAGCGACCGCTAAGGACAAATAAAATTTGGTAAATACCAGCGACCCCTGGACAAATAAAGTTTGGTAAATACCAGCGACCCCTAAGGACAAATAAAGTTTGGTAAATACCAGCGACCGCTAAGGACAAATAAAGTTTGGTAAATACCAGCGACCCCTGGACAAATAAAGTTTGGTAAATACCAGCGACCCCGAAGGACAAATAAAGTTTGGTAAATACCAGCGACCACTAAGGACAAATAAAATTAAGTGGTAAATACCAAACTGACGTTATTGTCCTTAGTGGTCGTTTATTAATCACGGGATGTTTCTTTTAGCAACTTTTTAACCCCTCCCCCATGGTGATACATGTCGAGGTTTTAGACTAAGCCCCTTCCACCTTCCCAAATCACGTGTATTTTTTTATACAACTTATCTTAACAAAATTTAATTTATTATCTTGTAATACAGGCACTTATAATCTAATTTCATCGTAATAAAAATGTCCATAGGGGTTGACTCCACCCAAACTTACGCTACCATTATATTTAATTTTATAACTTTAAAAATTGTAAAACGACCACGATCACATGGTACACGTCTAATATTTATTGAACTACTGTACACTCGTTTACTTACTTCCATTAAGTTATAAAATGCGTTTATGTCAAAAGTGGCCACTTGTCGCAAATCTCATTTTAAAACTAAATGGAACAATTAAATTAAAAGTTGTAGTACTTATGCCCATCTTTTAATAAATTTAGCTAGAATTTAGGACGATCGTGGCCGATTCAGTATTTTCAAAATTGATCTTCTAGAAATTGCGCGATCAACGGAAAACTAAATACACGTGACATCTTACTACACTTAATCCGGTTTGTTGTAAACAGGAGGGGGGGGGGGGGGGAGGTCCCTTAGTTTAAGGTATCATATACCTGTCAGCATCTCCGTCCGTCATACCCTTTCGAGCTTCACGTGATTAATGGAAGATTCCTTACAAGGTATGATACGCCATTTAACCGCCTCCTTGGTTCGCTTACCAGAATTAGACCCTGGGTTCGATTCCGAGGACAAATTTGTAATCGGTTTGGTTGGTGGTACGGCTTGTTTAAAGTCCGCCTGACCACAATCTTATCAAAATCTGTCGCCATAACACAGCATGTTTCGACAATTAACGATAAGATAGCCAGTCCCTCTGTGGCTGAGGGTTCCAAGCGAAGTTCGATTCCATCTTCGGCCTCAGGCGAGATGAAGGTCGAGAGCCCCCCTGTCCAGAATTTAGACCTTGTCAAGAAGAGCGAATTCGCCGCGAATCTACGCGCGTTGTCGAGGTACTTTGGCTCAATACATTGCGTCCACAAGCTTTACGCGAGTTTCAAATTCGCACGTTGACCTTCAGTATGTGATCGCGCGTAAAGATTCGCGGCGAATTCACTCTTCTGGACAAGGTCTAAAAAAAGACAAGAACAATGAAATAGAAAAAAGTAAAGTATCGTGTTACAAAACTAATGGAACTCACCATGTATGTAAGTTGACATTCCTCGCATTTAAACTTAGTATTCTTGGTCTTTTGACTCTGAAAACAGACACCAAATATATATGTACATTTTGCACCAAACCTACTTCATTGAAAATCTTTTTCTTTCGATTTCGACCCTGAATTTCAGGATGTCTACATCTTTGATGTAAAATTAGGCTATTACACCAATCGATCAAGTTCGATTGTTTGCAATCTAACTTGATCCATTGGTGTAATAGCTCTGGCTATGGTCGACATCGACTCCATACTACTATCGACCGATAATAGATCTGTTAGTGTGTTAGCACATGTCTTCAGGACATGTCTAAGATTTCTGCAACGCGTTTCGTTGCTAGTAAATAAATAGCACTATTAGACAGATTTATTAAGATTTTTTTATTTATTTTATATCTTCTTCCAATCGCTTATCATCATTTCACACTTATATCATCACCCTCTTTGTAACATGCCGGTAAACGCTTATAAAATAGTGAATGTTACCTAATTTAGACTTTACCACATTGAGTTAAGGTTTAAAGACAATTATGTATATTTTTTCTTTGCCTTATAAAACGTTAAGGACTAATGACAATTACACAATCCAAATTCCTAAACTTATGAAAGCGCCAAACCTCATCTGTGGCTTCTTTGACAGGTAGCTGCACATTTGCGCGGTTATCTGTTTTCTCCTCGGTCGAGAATGAGTCTCCTGAGTAGTTCTTTGCTTGACATTTACTGAAAAACATAAGAATTTGGGTATTATTGTTTATCCATCTAAACATATCCACCGTTATTCGGGTCGACCAGCGGTATCAGATTCAGAATTTACATACATACATAAGATTACGCTAATGCCATGAGGGGTTGAGCAAAGCCTTAAGTAACATTTTAATACACATTAAGCCACATCTGGCAGATTGCCAGTCTGTTGCCTACATAAAAGGGACACCAAACCCAAAAAGTAACAATCCTTATTCTTCAGTAAACAATCTAATGTAAAAGCAAACAACCAGGTTAGATGTTACACTCAAGAATGGGTCATTTATTTATTACGCTAGACGATTTAGGGGGAGGGGGGTCCACCACGTCCTTTTTCTTACAAAAGGGTTTTTTTTTATGTATTTTTGCTTCTTATTATATATTTTTAATAAGAAACAAATATAATTACATATAATTTTTGATTTTGAACACATATTATCAATCTACTTTTGCTTTTGATTGACTAAGTTCGAATGGATAACTGCCATGATTTTATTAAAATCGTGTTGATACCAACTTGATCACAACTTTGTGTTGATAGCGTTGGGAATGAAATATCTAGTCCTCCATTGGTTGTGGGTTCCGGGTGGAGATCGCTGCTACCAACCAGTGAAAGTACAGAACTAAAAATGAATCAATCAGTCAAATTCGACCTAATCAATAAAATCGAATAACTTGAAGAACATTCTTAGAGAGAAAAAAAGGACAAATGCGTTTATTGATCGATACATCTCCATCGACCACTTAACTTGCATTCCTGTCTAGTTAATTTCATAAATTACTGTATAGAGGAATAAATTAAAATATTTATTTATTTACCTTAAATGCTGCCTTTGTTTCTCTTTGACAATAGTTTGTCTGCAGTGTGGGCATGACATCAACATCGACTCATTTTTTCCAATGGATTCTTTATACTGAAATACACAAATTGCTTTTATTGGAACAGCTAGCTATATTACGCAACGCAAAGCAAGACAAAAGAAACGTCCAGATGTCAAAAGTTTGAAGTAGTAAAACGACAGTAAATAACGACGTGAACTACGCAACAGAAGTGAACCAATCACAGAGCTCTATTCAACGCAACGCATTTATCCAAAAGTCGAGAGATCTCATAGTAATGATTGTGAATACGGGTGTGAATCACGCAATGCATAGGTCAAAAGTTTGAAGTGATAAAATGTTAGTCAATTCAAGGAAGGTTCATTTCGTTACAGAAACGAATCAATTACAGAGCTCTATTCAACTTATCATCATCATCATCATCATCATCATCAACAGCTCATCTAATGTCCCCACCGAGGGGCTCGAGCCTACCCCACATTAGGGGCGATTAGGCCTTAGTCAACCACGCTGGCCAAGTGCCGGTTGGTCGACTTCACACACAACCTAAGAATGTGTGTGCAGGTTTCCTCACGATGTTTTCCTTCACCATAAAAGCGTCGATTAAACGTACATATGAATTCAAAATTTGAAAACACATTGGTACGTGGCGGGGATCGAACCAGTGCCTCCCGGGTGGGAGACGACGCTCTTACGCACTACGCCACCGACGCTATTCAACTCAATGCGTTTATTTATCCAAAGGTCGAGAGTCTCACAGTGCGCGTGAACGCACAGGGTCGTAAAAATCTATGCATAGACAATAGTTGAGTGGGGATCGGCACTACTTTTAAATGAAGCTAGCTATATTACGTAATGCACAAGTCGAGATGTCAAAAGCAACGTCCAGATGCAGGGCCGGATTTAGGGGAGGGCAAGCGGGGCTACAACCCAGGGCCTCCACAAAAGAGGGGCCCCCACAATACTGATATTCGGAAAAAAAAATTTCAAATTCAGACTAGTAAACACCAGTAAACAACTTTTCCTTTCATATTTTATTTCGCGTTTTACCTTTACCTACGGTACATTGTACAAACATGATTGCATGAATAATAATAATATCTTTCTATTTTGTTCGTTGATTGAGGTCGTAAAGAAGTATGTATGCTTATTTTTAACCGAAAACTCGATTGAAATTTTTTTTTCATTTTATTTGAAAAATAATTTGGGGCTAAGGGGCCTCCACTCCTTTGTTGCCCCCAGACCTCCAGACCTTTAAATCCGGCCCTGTCCAGATGTCATAAGTTTTAAGTAATAAAACGTCAGTCACTTCAACGAAGTGAAGTACGCAACAGAAACAAAAATCACAGAGCTATATTCAACGCAGTGCGTTTACTTATACAAGAATCGTTTGAGTATTGTTTATGAATCAAAATGCTTGTCATATGACACGCACTGAGAAATGCCTTATTTCGCATAGCATTGTTTTTTACTTATAAAAGTATTGTTTGCGAATATGGGCGTAATTTTACTAACCTCTACAACGATTTCCTCAGGTTTATCCTTAAGAACTTCATTATCATACATTTCCAGATCATTCGTTATGCAATTTCCGTGTTTATTTATCATGCTGTAAGGGTTAAATTCCATTTCAGACTTCGAGCTCGCAGATATATCCAGATTAGATATGCGATCTGTATCGAATAGGTTTGTAGAGAAATCTATACCGCTTGTGAAGTTTTGTAAACTTTCATCAGAAGGTAATCTGCTATCATCTATATTTAATGTCATAATATCACCCTTTATAGTTGAATTAGATTTATTTAATTCACTGAAATTAAAATTTAAATTTAAATGTGAATCTGTAATTGGTTTACTAGCCTTTGGTGTGCCGAGGGCGCCATTACATGCCGTCCAGTAAAATAAATAAATAAAAACACAAAATAAATAAAAATAAAGACGTAAGAGGTCCTTTTATTTACCGAGACATAGAATATAAATAAATTTGAAAACTTTACATATTTCCCACATGTAAAGTTTTCAAATTTATTTATATTTATTTATTTGTATAACGCAGCAAACTGGACGGCATGTTTTTGTGCCCTCGGCACACCAGAGGTTAGTAGGTATTTAACTGTATTGCCAAGTTTATTAATAAAACTTGAGTCACCTGTCAATATAGAATAAAAATAAAAGCAAATTAAATACATTAATTAAAAAAATTAAGTTATTTCCAAGTTCGAGTAATTAGTGATTAACTACTAAATATCTATGCTTGTGCATGCATAATTGTTGGACAAATAAATAAAATTAAAAAGCACGGCCGAGCAGAACCAAAGGTAAAGGCTATTTCTCTGATTGTGTGTTTGTAGCGTGTGTGTGTGTGTGTGTGTGTGTGTGTGTGTGTGTGTGTGTGTGTGTGTGAGAGAGAGAGAGAGAGAGAACGTGCGCGCACATTTGTGTGTGCGTGTGTGTGCACATGAGTGATCATGTGTGACCATAGATTTTAGATAAATACGCGAGAATTAATAGCAATAGTACTTACTTGTCGTCCGACCTTTTTCGGCAATAAAGGCTCATGTGACGTTTTAAGCTGCAACAAATGACAACACTATCTATACATGTATAAATAAACCTTTATCAGCTGATTTGTTTATATTTTTGAGTGTCAATAAAGATTTGCCAGAAAAACAATGTTGGAATTGGAATAGATAGCAGAATATCAAAAGTTTGATACAAAACAGTAATCGTAAAAGATAATTTTAATCTTTGATCTGATACCAAGTATATACACATATTCCTGGCACTTATGAATATTTGGCATGGATAATTTTAATTTACAGCTAACAAAAAAAAATTAAAAACTTACGTAAAAAATCGACTGTATGTAAGATCACAATTTCGACAACGGAACCGACCCCGGCGTTTTCTTCGTTTCTTCACATCCTTTAATAATAATAAATTGCACTTGAAATATAGAGATGATAATTATTCCATTAAAGTATATGTTCACAATAAGGTTACTCAATTTATAAATATTAATAGCAAACATTTCTGCATGCAATGAAATAGCTCTTTATTTAAATGGACTTTCCTAAGTACTTTTGAATCGGCGAAAGCCCTACCACCATTTCGGGACGAAATAATTATTTTACTTAAATAATCAAATCAAATACATTTAATTCAATTTAGGTAAACGGTGTACCTATGAACGTCAATTTTTTACAATATAAATGTCACTAAAACTAAATTATTAATCAAATAGGTAGGCAACTCAAACAGTCATTCTTCAATGGATTAAAGGACAGCGGCGACAGAGGCATCGAAGCCACAGATGAACTGGCGAGGAGAGGCGCAGGAATCACCATCATCGGAGCTGATCCGATCGTCACGATCCCCGCCAGTTGGTATAACGGCAAAGTTTATCAACAAAAACATCATGCACAATCGACACTGGCATAACCTGGAAGACTGTCGACAAGCCAGGGCAGCACTGCCTACAATAAACACAAGGCTATCCAAAGCCCTCTTACAGCTAAGTAGATCGCGTCTACGTCTTCTAGTAGGCGCTTTACCTCTTAACTACCACGGGCGTCGATCGCTACCGTCCAGTAAAATTAATAGAAAAATAAAAAAAATAGAGAAATAAAAATGAAGAGGATCAGCTCATCATTCATATTGCTGTGCCCATCAGGGTCCATAATTGTGCCTTTACTGTAACTACTGTAAGAATCCATGTAAAAAAATTATGGTATGCAATAAAACATTTGAATTTGAATTTGAGGTACTTTTATTTACGGAGACATAGGGGGAAGGGGGGGGGGGGGGGATATATGTAAAGTTTTCATATTTTTTGATATTTATTTATTTATATATAACGGAGCAAATTGGGGGGTATCGATCGATGCCCGCGGTAGTTGAGAGGTTAACCGGTCATGGCAATTTTTAACAAACACCTTTTCACCCTAGGTATGACTGGCAGCCCTCTATGCAGAGGATGCATGGAGGCAGAAGAAACAGCCGCTCACGTCCTGATGGAATACAACGCAGTGGCAACACACCGAACTACCTGCGCCATCCGGCTAGACTCCAGGATGTCTTCAGAGACATTAAGGCGCTAGGAGACTTCCTGGAAGAGTTGGGCTGGCTTGAGTGACCGTCCTCTAACCCTCCGACGCAAAACAGGCGCATAGTCGAGTTGCGGAGACAGCCCGTACGACGAAGAAGAAGAAGAAGAACTAAATTTTTATAACAATGTCGGCGGGTCGGCAGCTTTGGTGTGAGAGACTCCATAAAATACCATAAAAATAGATGTTTCACATTCGGTCTCTCACCTTATGGTCAACCTCCATATGATGCTGGAGCAGGGCTGCCGAATTGAAGGCGCGCTCACACTCATTACACCACCACCGGTCGTAATACTCAGTTAATTCTATAAAGAAACGAAAATTCTTAGAAGTAATGCTAATGGTAAGATTCCGCTAGAACCGCTCTAGTACAGAAACCAAATCGAACATGTATGCAGTAAAGTCAAGTTTGAGGGTAAATAAGCAATACTGAGCTATGCTGAATTTTTACTTTCTCGTATACGTAGTATATAGGAAGTCTTGTAATCGTCAAAAATTCGACCTCGAGATTTTGACGGATTTACACGTTTTGGACCTCCCTGAGTCCAAAAATACCGTTTTTGGAATTATGTCTGTGTGTGTGTGTCTCTATGCGTTAGCATGATAACTCGAGTATGCTTTAACTTATTGCAACCAAATTTAAAATGCATGTATGACATCAAAATATAAGGTTTCTATCAACTTTTGTGTCGTCTATCACGAAAAAACGAGAACGAGGCATTACCCGTTCGTACTCTTTCCTAACGATGTACGAAGTAACAGCCTATCTCTATGTTGATTGGTCAACTTAAAACTCCGTAGTCATAAATACCTACCTTTTGAAATATTAAGAACTGGCAGTCCTGGAGGTATGTTAATGTCATCTGCATATTGTTGGCTGTATCCAAGAATCAAAGGAACCCGTGAGCCAATAGCACGCACTGTAATCCCATAAAGTTCATTGTCTTCTCGATATAACCACACGTTAGCAGTGCTTTGGTCACCCAGTGGTAGTAGAGTAAACCAATTTGATTTATCTAAAAATATAAAAGACAATTATACAGACAGACTAGTGCCAAAGTTAACATGTGAAACTAAGTATGACTATTAATAAAATATTTTTTAAGGTTATTTTTAACTTAAACGGGAGCTGAACCTTGTATCTAAAAGGGATACAGCACATTTGGTTACGTTCAAAGTCTAGAAAACTCAGGTGTGCGCGTTTACGACTTAAATAAAACGTCGACATTCCTTTCCCTTCTCTCTCTTCAGGGCACAACACTGACGCTACAGAGCAGTATGACCTTGCTCGGTATGGAGGTTCGCAGTGACTTGAATCCGATGGATTACATCGAAAGTGTGATAAACACACAGCTTCACGGAAACTCAGAGTCCTGAAAAGGTGCGGCGTTTTTTCACGCCTGATCAACTGTGCTTGCAAGACACAACTATCTACGGTCCTGCGCTGCGTAGAGAGTACTGCTCACACCTGTGGGATGTCTCCGCCAAGTACCTACTTAATGATGCTTTGGATAGGATGCAGCGTCATGCGACCCGCATCATCGGCGATGAACAGGTGACTAAACATCTTGAGCCTCTCCAATTGCGTCGCGATGTTGCGTCATTGAGCGCATTCTACCGTCTTTACCACGGAGAGTGCTCTCTTTTGTCCCTAATCCCACCATCTCCCTTCCTTTTAAGGACTACGCGTGCTGGTCTACGTTGGCACCGTCAAACTGTAGCTACAATTCCAACGCGAACTAAGAAATTTGGCAACTCAGCTCTTTGTCGCACAATCAAGAAATAGAATTCACTGCCAGCACAGCATGCGTACAATCCTGGGTCATTCAAAAGGAGAAGCACCTTGCAAGTCGTCAAGGCGAGGGTGGCTAACGCGGCAGTTTATTTCTCGCACTAGCTATCTTCGCATTTGAACTCCACTTCTGCTTACCAAGGGGTGAAATAGTGTCATTTGGTTGACCTTTTTGCAAAAAAAACGTGCTCGCCGTACTATCATACTATCATCCGGCGATTAACACACGGCACCGCGCACCGCCGCAGTGGGCGGTGGCGGTGAAGCGGATTTTGTAGCGGTTCCCCGCGCGGTAAGGTGGTTAACGCGCTCGTCCGCGCGGATAGATTTAACGTGGTTTTGACCAGTTTGATCATAGACACTGACAAGAATGGACGCTGAAGTTGTCTCAGCAATCTGGCTTATTTGGCGTATAAAGAAAAAGAAAAGAAAATATTGTGTTCATCCATTTATACGAAGAAGAACTCTAAACGGGACATTCGTGTTATTCTACAACAGTTTGAAAAAAACACGATGATAATTTTTTTTAACTATACACGAATGTCCACTTCTTCATTTAATTATTTATTGGCAAAGAAGGTAAGGAATGTAATTTCTGGAGTAAATACGAACATGCGCCCTTGTATTTCACCGTGATGAACAATTTCCTCCCACTGTTTCATTTTAATTAGTCAGCACAGCGACTTTCAATCTCCGAAATAAACTTTTCAACATCAAAGTCCATTTTAATTGTTATAGGCCCTCCAGACTCACGCGAGAAGTCTCGGCGAGAAGTGTCGCCGAGGCTTGACCCGAGAAACGAGATGGTATCTACACTCACACGAGCTTCTCACTTGCATTCTCGACCGTTATGCGAAATGGATGACTTTGACAGTGCAGCGGCTTTGGTATTTACAGTAATCCACAGCAGTTTGTAGGATCGAAAAAGCGCAGGAGTAATATTATAAAATTTAGTACAACCTAACATTATAATTATATCATCAGTTTGGATGTCAAAATGTTTACTAGGATATTGGTTGTTTTAATGTTGGCAATAAGCTGTTTTAGAATGTTTTATAGAGAATACCAAATTGAATAGAAAACGAAAAACATGGGAAAAAATCCTGTCATGGATAAGTGCTGAGACGGGACTTAAACCTGAACGAATTGCTATAAATTTCGATCATAACTAAACATGCCAAATAAAAATTAGAAGCAAAATCAATGTTTTAAATAGAAGATTTAAAGCATGAGTGTAGATAAAATTAATTATTTAGACAGGCCCTGGTTCAAAGCTCAGATTAATAAAATAATAAATGCAAAGCACACACATGCGATGGAAATCACTTCCTACGTCGCAGTGAGGCCGAACGAGAACAAACGAGAATGTGATATAGGCCCTCCAGACTCACGCGAGAAGTCTCGCCGAGACTTGACCCGAGAAACGAGAAGGTATCCACACTCACGCGACCTTGTCACTTGCGTTCTCGACCGTCATGCGAAATGGACGACTGACAGTGCAGCGGCTTTGGTATTTACAGTAAACCACAGCAGTTTGTAGGATCGAAAAAGCGAAGGAGTGATATTATAAAAATAAGTACAACCTAACATTATAATTACATCATCCGTTTTGACTAGGATATTGGTTGTTTTAATGTTGGCAATGAGCTGTTTTAGAATATTTTATAGAGGATATCAAATTAAATAGAATAGAAAAAAAACCTGGGATGGAATGGATAAGTGCTGAGACAGGACTTAAACCAGAACGAATTGCTATGAATTTCGTTCTTAACTAAATACCAAAAAAAAAATTAGAAGCAAAATCAATGTTTTAAAAAGAAGATTTAAAGCATTAGTGTAGATAAAATTAATTATTTAGACAGGCCCTGTTTCAAAGCTCATATTAATAAAATAATAAATGCAAAGCCATTTCCAGGTGATGGAAATCACTTCCTACGTCGCAGTGAGGCCGAACGAGAACAAACGAGAGTGTGATACGGTTCTCGTTTCTCGCCCGAGAAACCCTTTGAAGCGGGCCAAAAAACCGACACCGAGCTGAGAACAGGCGAGCCCGAGAACGAGAACGCGAGAAACTAATCACACTCTCGCTTCTCGGGTGTTCTCGGGGGTTCTCGGCGAGAGTGTGGAGGGCGCAATACGGTTCTCTTTTCTCGCCAGAGAAACCCTTTGAAGCGGGCCAAAAAAACCGACACCGAGCCGAGAACAGGCGAGCCCGAGAACGAGAACGCGAGAAACTAATCACATTCACGCTTCTCGGGTGTTCTCGAGGGGTCTCGGCGAGAGTGTGGAGGGCGCATTACACGTCCTTCTACGCGCGGTTATGCGGCGCCCCGTGTGCAAGGCACCGCCCCTCCGCGCGGACGTCAGCGCGAGGAGGCGGTGGCGGCGAGAGCACCGCTAGACCGCGCGGTTGGGCGGTGTTCGTGTGTTTGGCATCAACGGATTTCATAAAGGCCAATACAACATGAGATCCGCTTCACCGCCTACCGCGGCGGTTCGCGGCGCCGTGTGTTAATCTCCTAATATTAAACTTATTTGGGTGCACTGCATGTGCAGATGACACGTTTACCTTTTAGGAATACACCAAAAAGTGGACATATACAGAGATGAAATCAAGAAATGGAATTCACTGCCTGCGCACGTGTTCCCAAGTTCCTACAATCTTGGGTCATTCAAAAGAGGCGTGAAGAAGTACGCTGCAGGTCGGCAAGGCGAGGGTGGCTAGCTCGCACTAGCTATTTTTGCATTTGGCTTCCACTTCTCCTTACCATCAGGTGGAATAGAGTAATTTGCTTGACCTTTGACCTTTTTATCAAAAATATTCGCCGAAATTATAGTGATCATTTGCTATGTCGGCAAGGTGAGGGTGGCTAGCTCGCACTAGCTATTTTTGCATTTGGCTTCCACTTCCCCTTACCATCAGGTGGAATAGAGTAATTTGCTTGACCTTTGACCTCTTTATCAAAAATATTCGCCGAAATTATAGTGATCATTTGCTATGTCGGCAAGGCGAGGATGGCTAGCTCGCACTAGCTATTTTTGCATTTGGCTTCCACTTTTCCTTACCATCAGGTGGAATAGAGTAATTTGCTTGACCTTTGGCCTTTTTATCAAAAATATTCTCCGAAATTATAGTGATCATTTACTATGTCGGCAAGGTGAGGGTGGCTATCTCGCACTAGTCTTTTTTGCATTTGGCTTCCACTTCTCCTTACCATCAGGTGGAATGGAGTCATTTGCTTGACCTTTGACCTTTTTATAAAAAATATCTACCGACATAGTGATCATTTGCTATCAGGTAGGCCGTACACTCTTTCGCTTTTCTTGTGATATGTATAAAAAGACTGGCGGCCACTACCTATGGAACTTCTTTCTCCTACCCTGCTCCCACTGTATTTGGGGTCGGTGCAGTAGCTATGTCTTGCAATCGACATACTGCTATAGTAGGTTTTGGTATTAGATGTTTACATAATCCTCTTTGGGAACTATCTACATAACTATGTTACAAGGAGTTTCTCCCGAGTTCTTGTTGTAAAAACACGTGTTGAGAGACTCCATTTTTAACCCAAATCAACCGTACAATTTTTGTTATTTCAGTTACATTTTCACTTGACATTGGCAAAATGCGTACGTTTAATGCGTCGCGCGCCATTAATTAAGAACAGAATAGAACTATGTTACAAAAATATGATTTAATGTAAAATATCCATGACAATTTCATTATATTACTATTACTTACTTACCATGATCTGAGACATCAATATGATTGATACAACCATTGATTTTAGTTAAAAATATCGGTACTTTTGAGGCAGCAGCACTCAATACCAACTCAATAGCAGTTTCTAGGGATATTTGATGATGGATTCCTGAAATACGTTAAAATTTATTTTTTTGTTATTGCTACATAGTTCATTAGGAAATATAGTAGGTACTCATCGCGAACAACAATACATTAATAATGGGTTTCTACCATGAACAGGGCCAAATTTAACTCGTGCTGGTAATGCGCGCCGAGGGACAACGAATCCTCTTCTTATATACAATGCCGACGGGAGCACAGCTAACGCACGTGGTGGCACAATGCGGTCCTTAAGATGCACTGAAATAGAATAGATTTTATTGTAGGTAAAAGTTTGCAGGCGACAGGCTGGCAATCTGTCACTATTTTGGGGTACTGTAGGTCCATACGGCCAGATGTGGCTTTATAATAATAATAATAAATTTATTGTCCAATAATTATGTTACAGAAACATTGTAGAGTACAATACATAATTATTTTACAGTAATGCTTTGCTTATTGCTAACAATTAGACTGCCCCCTAGTTTAGGTAGGTATACCTGTATTCTTTGGGGTCCACGTCCGGAAGCCTTCTCGTGGCGGACCCTGGTAACGTGGTGGGGAAACTTCCTCGGCGAGTGTGTGGCTTTTGATGTCAAGTCCCCTTGGCATTCGAAGTCACATGCCATCGTCGGGTTATTTTTGTTTTCCCACCACGGCTAATTCCGGACGGCCCTTTTTAGGGCCACGATCGCGCCCAAAGTCCCCCGGATGCGGTCCGATGGCTGCTCCCTGTGTCCTCGTCTGGAGGACGCTCCAGGTCGAGTAGCCGTCGGTGAGGAGGCGGCCTGTGCCTAGACGGGCAGGGCCAAGGAGTGCCTAGACGGGCAGGGCCAAGGAGTGCCTAGACGGGCAGCGTTGGGACGGTCTCGATGTAGTTGCGCTCACGTGCGCAGATCCCGAGCCGTCACGCAATAGCGCCCTGGGGGTCAGGGCGGGGAGGACGTTTAGTGGGTATGGAGGGAACGCCTTTACCTCGAGTCTCACATATCCCCTGCGGTTGGCACCACCCCGCAGGGACCATGCGTAAATGCATTTGACCTCTTCGTCAAAAAAAAGAAGGTATACCTGTATTCTAGGGGACAGATCCTTCCCTTCCCTCTCTTCAAGTGTAAGTCTCAGTTCTCTTTAAGTGTAACCAAATGTTACCTAAAACTCTGCTCAACTGCTTTTGGGTTTATGGGAGTGATTATATATTATTTTTGCACACCAGAAGTTTGGTAATTAGTCATTGGTGAACAGAGGCAATGTATGTGTTACGGTATTGTGATCTATGGAAAATAAACATGGCCACTTAGCCTCATAAGAAGGTTAAGATCACATCACCATTGGGAATAAAAATGTTTTTAATATAGTTTTTTTAAAAATTGGTCTATATTAAAATGTTGGTGATGCATAGACCTTATTCCCGCCAACATCGTAAAACTCATACAAAATGTTTTCGGAGTTGGCGGGGATGGGTGTTAAGGAAAGGGGAAGAACAAAAGATCCCATACGGTCGAAGTGCTCTGAGACACAGCCTCAGCCCCTTGCATAAGAATAATTATAATAATAATAAATGTCGGTGATAGTAATTTGTTACATTTTTATTGCCTATTATAAATGATAATTTATTGACACTGGTCTACTAAGGCTCATAAATTGCAGACTACCTAGTAATTATACTCACCAATTCCATTTCCTTTTCTCCTTTTACATGTATTCCTCACATCTTCATTTGCAGATTTTGGAATATCAACTTTATCTTGAAGATTTACATTAGAATGACTCTCTGAAGGTATTGAAATTTGTGATGCATTTTCATAGTGATTATTCAATAGTGCAACATCTATGTTTGTCTGTATACTATAATTATTGTAGTATTTCTGAGTGTTAATGTAATTTATTTGATTTTGATCTATTACAGTTGTATCTGAAAATAGTTCACAAAATATAATCACAAAAATTACACAGCTTACATATTTTATGTAAGGATTGTACTTTTACTAAGACCATAGTTGGTATTTGTAAGTGGAATAATCAAAGTTTATTTCATTATTTTTATACTTGCTATTTAGGTATTACACAGTTACAAAATTTGCATTAGAATACCTCTAATGAAGACAGTAAAACATCTGACAACAAGCTTCAAATATAAAAGATTGAGGACAATTAAAATGTATTGTATACATATTTCATCATAAGTTGTACTGAGACTGCAATATTACTTAATACTCTATATTGCACATAAAAATTTACAGATATATTTCACTAAAACATAGTTTGTAAGAGCGAACTTATCTCTAGAAGAGATCCCTTCCAGTCAACCTATGAATGTGTTTTATAACGTTAATAAAGTTAAGTATATAGTAAATGCAAAATAAAGGTTATAAATAGACAGCAGTATTGTTACACTATAATAATAATAAATATATAATTATAGAACTAGGAAGGAATTCCTAATATTAGAGGTTATTGTTATCTTCAACAATAATATAAGCTTGTTGGTTTTTTTTGTGTTGAATGCCACAAGAATTAGCTTCAGCATGTGACCACAAAATGGATACTGTGCCGCGTCTATCCATAATAAACAAAATATCAGGTGTATATTTAACTAAAACATCTCTTTGAACATACCTATAAAGTTATAATCTTTTGAAATGGGCATAGAAATTTCATCAGCTCGATTCTGAAAAAAAAAGGAACAGAATCTGTTTACTTTTGTTACTCATTTATCAACCTATAGATTATCTAATGGAAACTCATTACCATAAAAAAAAAATAAGTGGAGGTCATGTACTGGATAAAGTGAGAAATAAACTGTTACAGTGTAACAAAATGTTATTTTCTTTGTTTTGCAGACAGAAATGTCATAAATTTTAATAGAATAATTTTGGGCCTCGTATTTTATTTTGAATATTATTGTTTCAATGACTATTTAGGTAGGAACTTGAATGAAACATATTTCACAGAAACTTTGTGTTGTCCCTCCCTGGCTGAGTGATAGGTAAGTTCAGGGTTTTTTTTTATGACAAGGCTGAGTGTACTCTTTTTGGGATAGTCTAATGTATTATGTACTTACCTACATGGCTGAGTGATATACCTATCACTCAGCCAGGGTTATTTTCCAAAGTATACTTATTGATTATTCTAATAATAATATGCGCTAAATTCTATGTGAAACGAAATTCTATAAATAGTCTAGTCAACAATTTGAAAATGGTCTAAAATAGATTTACTCTTAAAATTGTGTTCATTGATTTCAAAAATGACGCCTAGAAATTTCCAGTATAAAATCCCCACTCCCGGAACTCTATCTCCATTATTTATAATTTTCTGAAAATGGATCTCCACGCGACATATTTAGATTGTGCGTGCGGCGTCAAAAGCTAGTAGGTACGACACATTGATTAATCTTTTTCAGGTATGAATATTTTTTTAATTTGCAAAAATATGGTATATTCTGAACACTTTGAAGAATTTATTCCCGTTGGAAATTTGAATTAAAGTTATTTTTTCAACAAGTATAGTAAAACGATTATTACTAACAAAATTTTCTCGAACTTCCGTCTTCATTGTAAGTAAATGAAAAAAGAATGTTTAAATAATTGTCGTAAAAATATTTCGCTTCGTAGCCTTTCTTACCTCTGACCAATAAACTGCATGCAGTGTGGTCGGTGCCTCACACATAATTTTAAGAGAGTATCTCTATTTTAGACCATTTTCAACGTGTTGACTAGACTAAAACATATTATCTATGAAACATTGTATACAACCAATAGCAAATATCTTCACAAACCTACATATTTCCTAAATTAGATGGATTACAATACAGACATTGTATCACCAGTGGTGTTTTACTACAATACAGAATGTTCAGAGTGCATTATCTTTTTTTTCATGTATGTTTATATAAGATATTAGTTTGTAGAAAGTATTGCAAGGCAAAACTCACTCATTTTATTTTAGGGTGACTTTTATGTTAATCAAAACTCATACCCCCTTGCAATAATTTTAACTTTACAGGCTGCTTGAAAAATATCAAACATATGCTACTCTATAATGCATTCATTGAAAAATGTGTTTGTATAAAATAATGTTCCAATGTGCAATTTAATAGCTACACTTCACTTCGCTACTTGTGTTATGACATCGCTGTATTTGTCTTAATTTAGTAAAATTCTCCAATAGGTACTACAAGAGATTTATTCACACATGGACTGCCTCTAAATAATTTAAATAGAATAAGAATTTAAAAAAATGAGAAGATTGCTCAAACAATATTTTTTTTGCTGGTAGTGAAAGTGCAGTGTTGAATTGCATTGTCTTATTATTACCATATGAGGCACATCAATAGTCTATAAAGTAAAAGGGATAGTCAAAACTAAATTTCTTATTTTATTTGTTCATGGACACTTTTATATTACCTATATTTTACTTGAACTTACACTAATTATCATGCTGAAAGGTACAGCTTCAGATTCTGATGCATCAGCTACAGAGCCAATTTGTAGGAAATACATTCGTGATGTACTGTCCATATTTACAGCCAGATATATCAGAAAGTAAATACTTAAACCCCAAGAGTACCTAGTGCTTAAAAATGAAAAAACAATTATTATTTGTATCATGCCTACTTATTACAAAAGAAAACAATAAATATTTTTAAAATAGAAAAAATACTCACATAACTTGAAAATGTCATTATAATTATTCTACTGAATTATCTGAACAAAATATTAATTTGGTACCCAGTTTAGTTTAGAGTTGTATATTTAACTCTATGGTTTAGAGGAATAACTTTCGTTCGCCGGAAAAATAAATATTTTCTTTTTATGACATTGCTTTTCTTAATTTTCCCCATTACGGGACGGCAAAGAATTCTAGCCCCTACAGCCAAGTCTTCAGTTTTCTGTCTTCTTGATTTTTACAAAAATGTGGATGTCACACATTACATTAACGCATCTAAGAAGTGCTTGGCGAGGAATGCATGGCAACCAATGACATAGATGGCAACAGACCTCCTGATAGCAGCTGATGAGTTGGTAATCATAAAGGAGCTTATATGAAATTCTACTTTAAAGTTATCAACGTCATACAGTACACCAGTCACACGATAAAACTTTTTTCAATTATTCCTCATAACTAATC
The DNA here is from genome assembly GCA_955850985.1 of Elophila nymphaeata. NCBI lineage: Eukaryota > Metazoa > Arthropoda > Insecta > Lepidoptera > Crambidae > Elophila > Elophila nymphaeata. The sequence goes on from OY039075.1 coordinate 7,803,726, forward strand.
ATCAATACGTATTTTCACTGCACTAAATTCATTCCAAACAATTTTAAATAATCGCAATAAAAATCGACGTCCCAATTTCATGGTTTCCCGCAAGAACACAGACTAGTTAGAGCACGAAGATAGAAATATAAGCTCCTTGAGTTAGAGATACTACGTATCGCAAGAAGCGTAGACAGAGAACACTTCTCTGTCTACGGCAAGAAGCTTTTATTTTATTATTCTATCTTCGTGGAACGCATAAAAAAATACGTTCACTGTTTCCAGCTAAACACTCTGACAATTTAGCAGTGTTCTATCCCATACTGCCATATTTTTGCTTTAAATGTGGGTGTCACACATTTGCGTACACTGTTTCCCGCCAAACACTCTGACAATTTAGCAAAGGGTTCTTATCCCATACAGCCATGTTTTCGCATTAAATGTGGGTGTCAGTGGTGTCACACATTTTTAGGGGGTGTTTGGCTAAAAATGCATGACTCACGCTAGTAACTGAGGAGGGTTGGTGTCAGGCAGGCATACTGCCGTAAAAACCTAATGTCAAAACCTTAAGTTTGTTGTAAATTGTAATTAGAATGCTGCAGAATTGTGAAACACCTTTTAAAGCGTTCAGTACCTTGTAACACATGTACCGCTACGGGTGGTGACTACTCACAATGAAAGATTGCTTCGCTTGATATCCATTTATTCTTATATCAATAAGCACTACAATGGATGCGTGGTATTTATATAAACTTGATTAAATACATTAGTAACTCATTAAAACTGATTATCTTAAATTTACTTTAGAAGCACTACATCAAGAAGCTTATATTTTACCTATACATGCTAGCCTTGATGCTAGCTTAGATAACAGACGAGAGAGAGAGAGAAACTAATATGTCAAAAGTAACACCCGAACTTTATAAGCTTCTTGCACCCGAATATGAAAATAAAGTTGTCCACACACTGTACTTAAATAAACTAAAGCGGACCATACACGTTCTATTTTCACATTCTAACAAAGTTGTATTGTCGATATCAAGCAGGTATAGGTACTGTACCGACCCCAAATAACTTGGGAGCAGGGTAGGAAAATGATGAGTTATTTAGTAGTAGGTGAGAAAATGTTGTAAGACCAATCTTGGATTTTGTAGTTGAATACTTCAAAAGTTAAGGTTAATGTGGCAAAGTGCGCCTAGCGGGTAAGTGCACCTCCCACAAATATCTCGAAAACTACCGATTGGATACTAATAGTGACACCTTTTGTCGATGCTACAAACTAAATCATAGTTCTTGGTAATAGTCACAGATGGCTCTAGACATACGAGTTGGAGACACGTGACATTTTATTTTCACTGATATTCAAAGTGGTGAAGCGAGTTGACTATGGGGCGATCATCGTCGTAAATCTCAAGAATTCGAGTTTTTACAGATAAACGAGTGAGGTAAGTGCACAATTTAAATATTTTGCTTTAAGATTCTGACTTTATATCATTCCTATCTAGTAAAATTTATATATTTTTTGCAAGTTAAATATTCCTACCTCAAATTTGTATAGTTGGGGAAGTGCGCCATACTGACTTTTATATGGCGCACTTCGCCGCAATCCAGAGGTTACAAACCTTTTAAAATATGTCTTTTTTACATGCTTTTTATTTAACTTGCAATGTATGTTAGCTTGTTTGTATGGTCAGGTCAAATCTTGCAAATGAATTGTAAAGTAGGTCATCTTCAACCAATTTAGATATAATTTGCATATACGTTTATGAGTGAAATATATCTACACAATTTTCATATCGCGATTTTGATAGGTAGGTACTTTTTTTTATTACATTGGTGGTTTTGATTTGATATAAAGTTTATTCTTTTTTAAAGCAAATGCTTAGTGAGATACATTTTTAAAAACAAATAAAAGTTTGTTTTTGAAAATGTATCTCACTAAGCATTTGTTATTTTTTTGTACGTAACTAGTTCGTGTATGTATTTTTGTTTCTATAATCCACTGTAATTTTTCAGTTCTTGAAAGAAGCGTTTGATATTGTTGGAATTACTACGTATCTCAATGTCATCCGAGTGTTATAGAAACCTTAACTGCCAAAATATTAGTACTTAATTGTGTTATGAGGCTGCCCTACATACATACACACTCAACACACAAACACAATAGACCAGTAAAAGTCATAATTATTTAATTGGTTATGATTTTTGTTTAAGATGGGGCACTATGAAAGAAAAACTGAAGGTCTTTCCTGGTCCAGAGAGTTCAGTGGAAGCTGTTCAATCGGGTAGGATGTCTGGGTATGCAGCCTCATCAATATTTGCTATAAGTACCAAAAAGACTATTATGGACCACGTCACAGGTCGAAGGGGCCAAAAGCACAGTATATAGATGTGGAACAGTAAGGAAACTACCTACAAAAGTACGAAACGGCACACTCACACAAACGTGTGCATCGACGAGCCCCCTAAGCGATTGTCGCGGTGCTGTCAGTAGTGCGTGCCGCGTCTAAGTTAATTTACGCGATCTTTTTGAAAATGTCTCGAGCGTATTGCGTAGTATACGGCTGCTTGAACTCAGCTTCATTAAAACCGGAGTGATCGTTTTTTCTTCCTGCTGATTTTGAACGGTAATTAATGTTTTCGGAAAAAATTGTTCGAGTGATCGATCATAATAAATTCATGAATCTAAGATGGCGGCTGCAATAGATTATCAACTTTTTCGTCATGGATGTCGTTTTCATGGTTTTTGAGGGAGTTGAAACCGATAGTGCTGTCAAAATGTAAATCCAAGATGGCGGCTGCCAGAAATTATCAACTTTTTCGTCATGGGTGTCGTTTTCATGGTTTTCGAGGGAGTTAAAGCCGATAGTGCTGTCAAAATGTAAATCCAAGATGGCGGCTGCAAGAAATTATCAACTTTTTCGTCATGGATGTCGTTTTCATGACTTTCAAGGGAGTTAAAGTCGATAGTGCTGTCAAAATGTAAATCCAAGATGGCGGCTGCAAGAAATTATCAACTTTTTCGTCATGGGTGTCGTTTTCATGGTTTTATAGGGAGTTAAATTCGATAGTGCTGACAAAATTTAAATCAAAGATGGCAGCTGCAACAAATTATCAACGTTTTCGTCATGGGTGTCGTTTTCATGGTTTTCGAGGGAGTTAAAGTCGATAGTGCTGTCAAAATGTAAATCCAAGATGGCGGCTGCAAGAAATTATCAACTTTTTATCAAGATTTTTTATGTACTGATTTTTTAATTACTAGGTACCACACACATTTTCGGGTTCAACCCGAAAATGCGTGACAAACACCCGAAAAAGCAGCTGATGAACCCGACCGCGCTCCACCTGCGCCGCGGTCCATATCGCGCGCCCGCTCCGAAAAGCGCACGAAACGTTTTCGTTCAACCGCACTTCGCGTACGTTTCCGCCAAAACTTGTAAAAGGTTACGCCGTGATGACAAGTTAAAGATCTACAAGTTGTTGTGTATCAATATTAAACTATTTCCCGTATTTTAAACTATCGTCTTTAACCGACGCCATAAGATTACCTATTTAAATTTTATTTGTAAGCTAGTTATTTCAATACGATTGATTGACCACTACAAAACAGAAAACTTTTTTTTCATAAAAAAAAACAATATCAAAAACATTAAAGGGGACAACCCTATTGCTTCAATGGAGTGTAGGTGATTATTTTATCAACTAGGCTTAGTTTCCATACTGTTACATTTCTATACTGTGCCAAAAGTCATCAAGTCTAGGCAGACCACCAGTATTTAAATAAGAGAGAACAAAGGATGGCAAAATGGTTGCACATAATGGAAAAAATGGTTTCTGTAGTATGTACCTATACTTAATAAATAACTAATTTCAATGACTAACTTTTTATTTCTTATATTATTGATATCAAATAAGTAGTCTTATACCATGATGGTATTCCCATCGTAAGTAAAAGAAAAATTAAACTTTACACTCTATTATCTATATTTAGAAAAAAGGTTCACAGCCTCTGACTTGAGAATGTATGGCGCAATTAGCCGAAATTTGGTTTTAATTAAAAAGATTCTTCTAGAATGTGGCTATGAAAAAAATTTAAATATCATGAGTTTTGTTGCTTGTTTTTTTATAATAATATGAGGCTGTTTTTATTCTAATGCTTTATTATTGCGTTTTATTAATATAAGGCGCACTTCCCCGATTTGTCGGCAAAGTGCGCCTGGTAACTACAAATTCAAATTTTATGCTAAAAATCATTAATTTACTGTCAGATTCTCATGACACTACATTGATTGTTGTTGCAAAACATCACAGATACTTAGGGAACCACGACTAGTGTCATTTGTGAACTTAAACACAAGTAATATAGCACCAAAGTCAACTATGCAAAAAATATGGCGCACTTTGCCCCCCTCACCTTATATGAATATAAAATCTAAGTAATACACCGGATTGAAAGTGGACGTTTGAATTGAGGTGGAATTAAATATGATTTTGTAGTGTTCGGGGAGAATTAGTAGACAAAATCTGAGCTCGGTAGTGTAGATACATAAATAAAAAAAAGATACAATACTTTATAGGTGGCCCTTCAGAACACACTTCGTCGCGAAATTATGTCAAGAAAGCAACAGCTTACTCGATGCGCAAATTCTGTAACCTTTTGTAGTAGGTATTCGTGTTAATTGTAGCCAAATAATTTAATAATTTAAATTAGTGAATTTAGAGATGGCATCATAGTCGAGAGATAGATTGATTTGCCTGCAAAGAGAATATAATCACTAACTCCACGCAAGGGTTCGCGTTTTACATCCGAAGAAACGAACCAATCACAGAGCTGTATTCAACGCAATGGCCTTGAATAGACCTCTGTGATTGGTTCGTTTCTTATCCAAGTGTCGAGTGATCTCATCTTAGATTATATAGATCTCATAGTAATGCTTTGTGAATACGGGTGAGACAATTTAACACGGGACGTGGCATAGCGCAGATTTAGTACCTAGGTACTGAAAACATTCTGCCGTTTTTCGCGGGGGGTGAGGCAAACACGCATAGCACACATTTACTCACTCGTGCACACTGTTGCAAAAATTTTACTCGCTAACATGAGCCCACACTTGCGGGCTCGGCTAACCCGCGTACCACTATATCGCCTAACGTTGTTATATCGTTGATTCTATTTTTGTAGATGATAAATTGTATTGTTATGTGACACAGTAGTTTATTTGAATAGAAAATTACTTCCGTGTGATAAGCAACTCCATTTTAAGATAGCTTTAATGTTTCTGTTCGTCGTTTATAAGAAAACACGCACCAAACCAATAGATAATTTTTACGAGGTCCGCTTAGCTACAGATACGAATTCAAAATGGCGGTCGATCGTTGCGGCGACCTAGTTTTTATAAACTGACATGAACGTTGTACTTTGGCAGAGGGGAAAGCGCTCGCTTGCCCCGTTCCGTGTTAAATGGTCTAAGGTTCGCGTCGTCGGGCGGCGTCATGAGATAGAAGCACTCTCTTTAATAGAGCTTCCGCGGAAATCCTTGCCTATTATGTTCGGCAGCTAAAGCACATAAAGTCAACAGGGGACGCTATATTGACTTTGTTACATTTATTTAAAATAAATGACTTGTGTTAAAATTATTTAACAAGATTAGAGTAGGTATGCACATACCTACCCGTTTTGGTGCAATGACGCACACTGGTGCGCTGATTCCAAAACGCCCATAGGGCTTAGGAGAGAACTGGTGGGTTTTAGCGGAGTAGGACTGGCGCTGTTCCGCGCCAGTGATTCCCGCACACGCCGTACGCCAAGCCAGTGTGCAGTATGGTCCGAAAATGGATTTCCTATCGTCATCTCCATTTCACCTGATAGTAGATAAGCAGAACGAAAAAGCTATACAGTTATTTGTAAAACACCAACAACCTTCAGACCATTAAGTTGAAGATCTCATCACTTAGTAAAAGTTGTTTGTGTTGATGAGATCTTGAAATGGTTTTATAGGTTGTTGGTGTATTATAAAAAATCCTGTGCCTACCTATTTTAATTTTATCTACTATGTATATACTGTTATATTATCTGTGCTACTACCCTAATTTATGATCGCAATTACAATGATAAAACCAATTTGATTGCGTAGATATCATGAATCGTATTGGTATTATCTTCGTTATCTACCTATGTAGTCTAAAGTCTATAAAAAAAATCAAGTGTATGAAAGCGCATCACTTCAGAACGGTTGCACCTAAACCTAGTAGTCAATAACTTTATTGCATTCCAGTTGCAAGCCATGTGATGCCGGCAGAGTAGAATAGCATCACCTCATAGCCTACAATGGGTATCGTAGAAGGCGACTAATAGATTAGCAAAGGGGTATTGATCATTTTATACTCCATCCAACAATCTGCATTGACCAGGCGTGGTGGACTACTGCCTAAACCTCGTTCGATGACAAGGAGATGCCTTGTGTCCCAGCAGTGGGTCGAATTATAAAGGCTATTATGACGATGATTCCAGTTGCGTTTGTGCAACTGTCAGGGCAAGGTTTGTATGAAAGAAAACGGTCACCTATGTTTTAGTTTAGGAGACATAAATATCGGTGAGTGGCGAAGAAATAACAGTAAAATAAAATCAGTACTTTCAAATATTTATTCTGGTTTTTTAGTAGGTAGGTAGTTGTTACTCATAGTTATGCCTAATTATACTATCGCTTTTTCTGCTTACACTAAGCATTAGCGACAATCCAGTCTACGTAGTGGGAGACGCGTGCGTTGACACCAGGGTAGACAGCGTGGGCGCAAGAGAATCCCCAAGATGTGACTCCTACGAGGACGTTGCCGTTGTGAGCGAGTGGGCCACCAGAGTCTCCCTGGCACGCGTCCTTGCCACCAACATCCAGGATACCAGCGCACAACATACCAGGGGTCACATCGGGCCAGTTTTGGTAACCAGGTTGAGTCTTCAAATATGCGTAGCGCTCAGCGCAGAGTTGGTGGTTAATGATGTTTATGTCCACGTGTTGTAGGTAGGTAGGTGAACTGCCTCCAGGCTGAAACATAAAGAAGCCTTCGTAAACTTCCGTATTGAACATTCTGTACCTAATACTGATGAAATTTACAGCAATTTTGTAACTTTCTAAATTCTTATTTAAACCGAATCAAAAAATATAGGTACCCACACCGTTACTTTTTTATCACCTGGATAATTTAAGGGACGTTTCCTACATTAAATACCTATATAAAAACAACTTTTCCTATGGGACCAACATTAAAATCGCGAAAAAAAATTAATAGTAAAACATAACTTTACCTGAAGAGCACCCCATCCAATAGCAGTGACGGTGGCGCCATCAGCCAAATGGTAGTTGGCACCAGCAACGCTAGCTTGTCCAATGGTGGCTGAGAACACAGCAGGAGTAGCCAACCTGATGATAGCAAGATCAGGGTCGATTCTTTGGTCATTGTATTCGGGGTGAATGATCAGCTGGCTTGCTGGGTGTACACTGCCGCCCGATGAATAATGTGCCGAGCCAAGGCGGACTCGCCATTCGCTGTGGTGGTCGCCGCTGTGAAAATATAAAATTACTTAAATTCTACTCACTTCTACTAAAGTGTAAGCACGACATATTGAAAGAAATAAATAAATGGTGAAATGGATAAAATATCTAGGTACACTGATAATATTCTAAAGAGGAAAGATTTGAATTTTTGTAACGAATAAACTCAAAAACTGCTGGACCGATTTTGATATAATTTGGTTCAAATATTGATTACCTAGACGTTAGGAAAGGTTAGAGATTGGACATTTTCTCCGTATCTCAATGTAGGTACCTAAGAAAAGAAAATACTTACACGAAGCAGTGAGCAGCAGACAGGACAGATGTCGTCGTCAGTAAGGAACCACCGCACCATTGCATCCAGAAGAAACCAAACAATCCGTATTCCATGTTGGACATGTAGGGGTATTGCTCGATGCTGGTTTGCGAACCGCCTACGATACGGCTGACTCCATCTGGAGCCGCTGTAAAATAATATAAAATAAATTAACAACCTCTTGTATTTCATGGCTAGAAGTGAAACACCGAATCAAAAACGCAAAACGGTCAAAAAAATGCACGGTGCACATGGGAACTTGAATTTTGAGCCCCCTCTCTAAAAAGTAATCTCTACCAAAGATGTTTCAAGAGATACAAGGAATGGGCGCTACGATCCTGACGAGGGGGCTATGGGAGCTCTGCGCTTGTTGGTTCAGATTGATAGTATTATAATAAAGGTAAGACTTACCCATGGCGGCTCCGAGGCACGCTAGCACGACTACAGCAACACGCATTGTAATAATGAAGGCAAACTGTGATGGAAGAGGGAAAGCCTTGCTTTATATACTGATAGGATTTAGTCTAACGTTGATAACACAATTTAATCTATTAAATAAGTAGTTTTAATTTTAATTAGATTAAGATAATTATATCAATTAACTGGTCAATGGGTGAGTCCATGAATCATACGTAGGTAACATAGAGGTAGGTTTGGTACTGCTGGTGATTGCAGACATGTCTTGGACTGGCATCGGCATCTCAGTTGGGTATACAGAAAAATACTTAAATAAGTATTAGTGTTTTGCGAGGCCATTTATGAATACCTTGAATAGGATTGGACCCAAGTGAGATACCTGAGGTACCCCGAAAATATTCTGATTGTTCTTCTTCTGCTTGGGTATCACTTCGGGGGTGAAGTAAGATACCAACCGATACAAAAAGACACCGCAATTTAATATAGTTCTTGAATGAGAATATCCATGAGAGACTCTATCTTAAGCTTTAATGAAATCTGTGTAGATAATAATTCCACTTGTTTGTAGCAGCAATAACCTAATATGTAGGTAGTTTTGCTAAACTGAAGCAGTTAATCAGAGTAAATTCCTATTATAATTTACTTATCAGGTTCCGGTCACAAACAAACACAAATTATACTTAGATAGTCAATGGGTTTCTGACAATTTAATCGTTGATTAGATAAATGTTGGGTATTTTTGTAAAATCGTATTTTCATTGTGACGATATTAAATCTATAATAATAATAATGATGGGATTTAAAAGTCCTTTTTTTTGTCTTGTATTGATAAACCGACATAGGCCAGTCATTAGGTAACCGAAATACTGTTAATAGCTCTTCAGTAAAATTTAATAAAGTGGTTTCTGGGAATATTTATTTATTTCTTATTATGTGCCTCAATCATTTTCATCTTCAGGTTTCATCTTCACAAATGACGAACTTCCATCCAAACTTTCATCCCTTATTTCAATCACTTCAAGCCTTTTTTTTTTCGATAAAAAGTAGCCTATGTTCTTTCCTAACAATTAAAGAATATTTGTACAGTAAGCTTCATAAATATCTGAGTGTCAAGTCAAGACTCATCAAAATTATCTAACAGACAAAAATTCAATATTATATAACATGTTTTTGAGCACCTTGGCACCTCATATCATTATGAAGCTGACTGTACCAAATTTGATCAATATCGTTAGTTTTTGTGTTTTATTCGTTATCTACATACATATAAATCTTTCCAATTATAAAATTTTAATTTCTCTCGACGCTCATTCCAAAATGTTTAAATAATAAAATTTCCCACCCGTGTGAAGCCAGGACGTGCCGCTAGTATTTATAAAATAATGTAGGTATTTTGAAACTTAGATTAGGTCTTTCGGTCATGTATACATGTATATGTATGTGATATATGTAACCAATTTAAGTGCAATGCTTTAAAATCAATCTGAGAATAAGATCCTATAATTTTAAGCGAATAATTTCAACTTTAGACGCTTAGGCGTCTAAACATCGAACACATTAGCTACGTGCTCATAAAAAATCCCTAAACCTACCCCTATTATCTCCATTCGATTACACTATAGGATGTAAAAAAGACCTAAGACACATTCTATACATTTAAACAACATAATTATAGAAAAATATAGCTGGGAAACGATTTTTATTTTTTGGTGCTAAAAAACTCCAAAAAGTTATATATATTTTCAAGAACTAATGTAATTAGTTCCTGAAAATATTTTCAAGAACTAATGTAATTAGTTCCTGAAAATATTCGATCGGTACAAAAAAATTGAGCACCCCACACTTTTCTCTAAATAGTAATTATACTTTTCGTTCAACTCATAACACCGCCAACTTAACAATTACAACGCCATCTAGTGACGTATAGCTGAACTAACATTCCAAACGTTTAATTTATTAGTCCTGGCGATTCTAATCAGGATAATGGGATATATTCTTATCGAATTATTGTAATGTCATCGGTCTTTGATAAGTCTTATAAAGTTTAAATGAAATCTGACCGTTAAACGGTCAGATTTCATTGGGTCAAAATCGAGTCCAAACGAGTCAGTTACATACATACAAACAAACATACAGGTGAATCTAATATAAGCGTGTTAAAAAGACCTAAGGTAAAGCCGGAGTCTACATGTCTTCTTTGTTTTTGACAGTATCACAGACTAGGTAGGTACCTACTTACTTAATAGTGGTTACTACGTAAGTATAGCTCGCTTCGAGACATCACTGGGAGGGTGTCGAATGGAATAGTGATTCCAAACGACACCACCTGGGGTGTCTTTCTGGTGGTGTCGAGTGGAATACCCGGAAGTTCCGTCGGCTGAGTTGAATGGCCCGATATCGACAGTTTACATTTAGAGTGGTCGTTTTAAAGCCATTTTTTGTTATAAAATACTTAAAATTTTGATACCTAATGTTTATTTGGACAAAAATTTACAAATGTTTTCAATTTGTTTTCATAAAAATCTTGAAAAAAAGTAATTTTCACTTTAAATAACTTCATAATTATTAATTTCGTCGGTACCTACTTATACTATAGAAGAAAAAATGGTCATAATGATGAGCAGAATAAATAGTTCTCGGCTTTGTCATAGGTCTTGTTATACCCGTTTTATACCTGCCCGCCTAGCATGACCACCCAAACACGATGGGATATAGCCATTTATCGCGATGAATTGTCAAAAAATATTGGATTTAACCGCCAAGTTGAAATTTTAACGAATCTGCGAACATGTTTAAGCCTTATACATATTCGCAGTTTCGAAAAAATTTCAAGATTGCGGTTATGTCCAATGATTTTTGACAGTTCAACGCGATAAATGGCTATATCATATCGTGTTTCGGTGGTCATGCTAGGCGGGCTGTAGTTGATAGAATAGATTACGGATTCTTCGGTGAAACGCTTATCGGAGGGGTAAAGTAACGGAGGCCGTCAGAAAGAATGCGAAGACGCAAGCAGAATGCTGCAGTAACCTACTATATAGTCAGGGAGGAGAAAAAATAAAATGCTTTCCTTTGGTAAATACTTTAATTGGAATGTCATAATATAATAAACGTATAAAACTTGTAAGAGAAATTATGTTGAGTAGGCTTAGTAATTTCAAACCAAATTATACAAGACAGTTACAACAAAACTTTGGTTACACAACAAAATAAACTTATCTAAACGCGTTAGACTACTTCAGACTTTGACAACCACTAAAAGCATAATTATATGTAATCATAGCTATTAGTAATATTCACAATGGGTATTCAACTAGTAATGGAAAGTTTGAAATAGTCTTAACGCCGAATCTCTTTCGTCGTCTATGTTCGTTATCGGTGCTATTTTAATTCCTTTAGCATTGCTAAAAAACTATTCTTGAAATAAATAATCACGATGCAAAGACGATGTGAGATATCTATTTAAATTTACGTTATACTAACTTAAGGTGGGGAGATAATTATAATCTTCTATAACCTTAATAAATATTTTACAATCAATAATCGGTAAATCTGAAAGAAGGCCAGCTAGCTGAAGGTTTGTTTGATGTTTTCATGTGTTTCGAATAGTAAAGGAGCCATAATTAAATGGCATGGTGGTAACATTTACATGCTAATACATAAATAATGAGGAATTCTACCTTTCTTTTGAAGAGACGCCTGCAGGCCTTACTGCCCAAAACTGCCAAATTTCTTCAATAAATATTTAACCTTATTTCATACTTATAGAGATCAGACTATGGAGGAAATTTAACAGTTGGTGTAACCTGCTGTGCAGCTATACACGGTGAATTTTTGGTAACCGTCGAGGCGAAGCTATTTTAATAGGTAGATCAATAAGTAATAAATCCAAGGGGGCCATCATCGAAATCGCAAAAAAAATAATCAACCGTTTCATACATTTTGTTTACGTAGGTGTTGCACTTTTGTATGGAAAAGCTGATTATTTTTCGCGATTTCAATGTAGGTCCCATAGCAAGAGCTGTTTGTACTGACCTACCTATTACAATGTCGACAATCACTAAAAATTCACCGTGTATAAATATGAACAAAAAAAAAAGAAAATTCATAATAATATTAATTTCAGAATTTGTAGAAACATAAACAAATGCAAATATTATGTCATGACGTTCTTTTGATAATTTGACTTTATTAAATTTCAACAGACCATGCACGGTCCGGTTTACATCAATGCGGCGTTGAGAGCGGAGCGGAGAGTTGAACAATAAGAAATTATTATAAAGAAATGACGTGGTTTAATGATAATTATAGGTACTTCTCCTCTCTCTCTTCACGTTTCTCCGCTTGGGATGAATACGAGCTGAGACGAACATAATTATAGCTTGTAGCCGTAATAATGTCGAGAGATATCGTTTAGTAAATAACCACAAAAAACCTTTTTATTCTAACAGATCGTAGACCAGACCAGTACTCAGTAAGCTTTGACTGGAAAAAGAATACAAAATATACTTAGTTTTTGATTTCAATAGACTATACCGCGGGTTAAATAAATATATAAGTAACATTTAAAAACCTGAAAGACAAATATTTACTTAGGTATTTAATTGGCGTAAACCCATAAGGCGAAAAAAAATCACATACAAGAAATAAAAAAAACCGTGTGAATTAGTACCTAAATTGTGCTACATTGTGGTTGGTGGTACTAGTCTTTATCATTTAGTTACAAAAAGATGTAAAAAGTAACTTATCATGACGTAGAAAAAGTTAAAGCAACAAAAATAAGTATTAGATAACTCTCATAGACATTTTTAAAATTAATTTCTGTACTCAACTAACTGAAATATAATGAGACGGATTCCTCATACACTGTACGCGAGGGAGATTTCGTCAAAACTTTCATGGTGTTAAAATTGATGTAGGTAAATTGTCCTCGATTCTGCGAGTACATATATTGAAACTTGTTAATAACCTTAAAGTTATATAATCCAAAGGTATTAAAAAAATTAATAAGCCATCACCCGCTTTTCGAATTATGAATTATCTGATAAATTAATAGATAATAGAAGTGGATTAGAATCAAATTTATTACAATCATAAAACTATAAAAATAAAGTTATTAGGTGCAATTGTTCTACATGCCACTTCGCATCATCAAGTTGAGTTCAGAGACAATTCCGAAGCGTAGAAACACAATAATTAATGCATATTTCATAATTAAAACGCTTCATACGTAGCTATACCATAAGAATAAACATACGGAAAAGGCTAAACTTTATAAAACCATACTGCAATATTATATTGACCATACTGCAATATTATATTGACTAATAAATAGAACTAGTACATACAAGAGTGCGGGCAAGAGCCTTTTATCGCGTATTATTTCATCAAATCCAAAACGATTCCGTTTTCATACATTTTGACAACAGCTTGACAGCTGTCAACTGTCAAATTGCATGGGAAACGTTAACGTGTTGAGAGACTCCATTTTAAACTCAATCTACCGTACAATTGTCAGTTACTTTTAAGTACATTTTCACTTGATATTGGCGCAATGCGTAATCTTTATGTGTCGCGATCGCCATCTAATTAAAAGAAGAAGAAGAAGAAGATTTGGAGTTTCTCCCGAGTTCTTGTTGCAAAAACACGTGTTGAGAGACTCCATCTTAACCTCAATCTACCGTACAATTGTCGGTTACTTTAATAAAATTTTCACTTGATATTGGCGCAATGCGTAATCTTTATGTGTCGCGATCGCCATTCGCTTAAAATAAGAAGAAGAAGAAGTTAACGATTTGGTTTTTAGTGCCTACGATCATAAATAATGCGATAAAGACCTTGGCGGCGTTTCTCCCGGGTTCTTGGTGTAAAAACACGTATTGAGAGACTATAAATTTTAAAAGCTTTTATTAAACTTGCAATATACGTTTGTTCGGGTGGAATATTGCAACTCGATTTTGAAGCAGATTTCTTCAACCGATTGAGCTGAAATTTTGTATACGTTTAGTTTGAATGACAATTCACAATAAGCTGTGTGATGTCATTCTAAATCCAATATGGCGGAATAGTTACTTTTAATGTATTTCTACAATATGGGTATCAAATGAAAGGGTTTACTGAGAAGAATACGAATATAGAATATTGAAAAAGTAAAAAATAAACTAACAAGAAAAAAATATTTCTAACAAAAGCTTTTATTTAAAATTACATGCACTAAAATTATAAAAATAAACTTTAAATACCTAGCAATAAAAGCTTGTCGCGAGATTGACTTCGATCTATCGTTTATCTTAATCACAAGTAAATCTCGCGACAAGCTTTTATTGCTATTTAAAGTTTATTTTTATTATTTTAGTGCCTTTAATTTTAAAATAAAAGCTTTTTTTAGAAACATTTTTTTTTAGTTAATTTATTTAACTTAATCTACTGTACATTTTTTTCACTTGACATTGGCAAAATGCGTAACGTTAATGTATCGCGACGCCATTAATTATGAATAGAATAGAAAAGCCCTTGACCTTTGTTATTCACCTTTATTTATCACGAAAACCAGCAACAGCGTTCGAATATCTGAAATTATCCATCAATCAGGATTTCTACGTGCTTTCAAGGATGTTATACCTAGATCGTATGAGATTTTTCGACATTTCGTTTTCTCTGTAATTAACTCATTTTTCACTTAAATTCGAGTTGACCTATCCAACACAAAGGAATAATTTCGCAATAAGATTGTTCCACCTATTAAGAAGTGATTTCATTTAACACGATTCAATACAAGCTTGCTATGTTTGTATGTATTTTGTTCGGGTCAAATCGTGCAACCGATTTTTTGGAATTTGTTTTCGCTTCGCGATCCTTTATTATCTTATAGAGGCAAAAAAGCCTTAATATTGTTGCTATACATTTTGCATGATCTATTAAAGTTTAGCCTCCGTTGCTTTATTTACTTAACGGGCATTACCTCAAAAATATATACCTTTGAAACTTTAATGACACAATAGGCGCTCCGATCGGCACAATTACGAATATTCATAAATAAGTAAAAGAAACAATGTAACGAAAGTGCACTTACATTTAAAATTTATATCTACACCTTCCTAAACTAATAAAGCTTTCTTTTATGACCATTAATCTAACGCGGCACTAGACTCATATTCGTAGAAAAATAGCCGTTCGGGTCCACCCGGATTTCAAGGCAGTTGTATCAGATTGCGTAATTATTTCAATCAGATAAACGAGTACAATTTGTGCTAGAATGCTTTACACCTTACTGTAATAATATTTGGCAGGTTTCAATTCAGTTTATTAACTAGATTTTAAAACTACAAAACTGTTGATCTCATAATCTTTAGAGATATAGATAAGGGTGTGTATTCAATATTGAGCTACAGAGCACTGTTCTATCTACTCCTCATAGATTATAATGATAAAACAAAATGCACTGCGCTACGCTTCGTAAGGTTGCGTTTTATTCAAAACATAAAAGGGATTACGTTCCTACTGATAAAAAGCCATCTATCTCACTTACAATAAATGTTTTTAAAAATTTCTTAACAGGTTTAAGTAAATGGCTCTGCGTTTTTGCCCTATAAAGTGGCGGATGGATGCATCTCTGGTTTGGTTTACCGCGGTGGTGTTCCGGGAGACAGCGTCGCTCTGTCGAAGCCAGCGCCTGGTACCACAGCCGGACTCAATCGAGTCGTACCCTCGTACGGGACTGGTATGACGCATGGCTGCGGTTTTGGGAGACTGATGGCGTAGATATCGGGGTTAAATTGAGCTGAGTTTCACCCAAGCCACCATTGGTCCTATACTAAGAGGGACGTGGGAAAAGGCCCTTTTACGGAGCTTTGGGCTCGGTTTATGCCGGATATCAGACGATGCACCGGTTGGGCTCGAAAGGGTGGGCACAGATGGCTTCCCGGTGGAAAGCAAAAGCCTCGCAATCCCTGATCGCCATCATAGTGTGCCTTGGCAGGATGTTCGGAGAGGACGTTTAGTGGGCAGTGGGGGAAACGCCTTCACCTCTGAGTCCCGCATGCCCTTGCAGTTGCATCGTACTGCAGGGATGAAGCGTAATGATCTCTCCGTTACAAAAAAGCGTCACTTACACGAGCGGGTCAATCGCCACGATATTATCGCCGTGCCACTAAAATATATAGGTAAACGTCGTGATAACATCGCCGTGTGTAGACTCACATATAGCTAACTTATAATTTACTGACAAGGCGTTTAGATCGTCGCGATTGATTCGCTCGTGGAGGTGATGCATGATGGCGGTTACCTACGGAACCAGGTACTGGCACTGCTCTAAGATGTATGAAGAAAATATTATATGACCATACAACAGTATAACTCATCATCTCTCAATATTGTTTACACACCCATATAGAACGTGCTGCCGATCAGACTAATAAAGAGATTAAATGTTATGCAAACGATATTACAATAAACATTAATATCGATAACAATATAAAAAATCGAATGACAACACGTTTGCTTATAATAAATACCTTAATCTAATTGGTGTTCACCTTACATTTTGAAGTTATATTTCATACTTAAACTGGTACAAACACTAAATAATTTAACACTGAGTTTTATCCTATGCAAGATATAATAATTCATAAGTATTTTGATTAATTATAATTAAGTATACAAAAATGACCTTAAATGATCTAAATATAAAAAAAGTTATTAAACTACTGAATGTATGAAACAATAAAATATAAAAAAATAAACAAATTAATACTTACATCTAACATACTAAATGAAGAACCGTCTAGTTCTTGTAAGCGCAGCACATGGAATACGTACACCTATGTTGCTTAAAACAATAAATAAATAAAGTGTTTTGTTAATAAAAAAAATGGCTACCACCGAATACATTTCATGTGTTACATACTGTTAGCCTAGACGTAGCGAAGGCGTTTGACTGGGTCTGGCATAGGGGTCTTCTATCGAAGTTACCAGCTTACGGACTTCCCGAGGGTTTGTGCAGATGGGTCGCTAGCTTTTTGTCCGATAGAAGCATAATGGCTGTTGTTGACGGCTGTTGCTCTGATAGGATGGACATCAATGCAGGCGTCCCGCAAGGCTCGGTACTTTCCCCGACATTGTTTTTACTGCATGTCAATGACATGCTATCCATTGACGGCGTGCATTGTTATGCGGATGACAGTACAGGGGACGCTTACTATACGGGTCGTGCAAACAACCCTCGGTATGCTGTGGAAGAATGTCGCAAACGGCTTGTGTCTGAAGTTGAGGACACTCTGAACAGCGTATCCGAGTGGGGTCAGCGAAACTTAGTCCAATTTAACCCTACTAAGACACAAGTCTGCGCGTTCACCGCCAAAAAAACCCCGTTTGATGTAGTCCCTCAGTTCCTCAACACATCTCTTAACATCTCAAAAAGCATTGAGATCCTTGGTGTCGAAATCTCCAGTGATGGTCAGTTCCGCAGTCATTTGGAAAGTAAGGTCAAACTGGCATCTAAAAAGCTCGGCGTGCTCAATAAAGCGAAGCGGTACTTCATACCTGGGCAACGACTGATATTGTACAAGTCGCAAGTCAGGCCTCATATGGAGTACTGCTCTCATTTATGGGCTGGGGCACCAAGATGTCAATTAGCACCATTCGACGCGGTCCAAAGACGAGCTGTGAGAATCGTTGATGATCCAATGCTTACCGCCGATATTGAACCCCTATATCTTAGGAGAGAATTTGCCTCCTTATGTGTTTTCTATCGGCTGTATAACGGAATGTGTTCTGAGGAACTATTTGACATGATGCCAACAGCTTCCTTCTATCACCGCACCGCTCGCCATCGGCAGGGTATTCATCCTCACACACTGGAACCGAGTTGGTCACGTACTATGCGTTTCAGAAGAAATTTTCTGCCGCGTACGCTTCGGTTGTGGAATGAACTCCCTGTCGAGGTTTTCCCTAAGGACTACAACATGGGTGTCTTCAAGAAAGGTGTGAAAAAGTTTTTGCTAGGTCGGCAACGCACGTGTGATACCCCTGGTATTGCAAGTGTCCATAGGCTGCGGTGACCGCTTACCATCAGGCGGATCGTATGCTTGTTTGCCACCAAAGTGGTATAAAAAAAAAAAAAACATAGTCCGTTTTTCATGATTAATTTTAATTATTAAAAACGGACAAATTTATTAGATTAAGCGAACCCAATATCGTAAAGTCATTAATTTCTCATTCATTTGACAGATTTAAATAATCAAAATGTCGAATCAGTGTCGTGTGCGCAACGACTTTATCCTGTTTTTACGAAAATTAAATTTTGACGAAAATACATAATTGAAAACTTATTAAAGTATTTAGAAAGGTAACTTCGATGCTACTTGTATTTTAGACATCTCCTAAAATAGAATTTCAATGACGAGTAAAATTTTAAGCGGCGAAGCGAAAATCTGTCATCGACAGCGAGAAACATTTTTGGAAACCCATGAGAACTCAACGGAATTTTATTTTTTAGGCCGAAGTTACAATGATTGTTACCAGTGTGTAGTAGTTTAGTAGTAATGCGAAAAGCTTTAAGACGCGTTTTTGTCTAATGGTCAAAATACAAAATAGACGAAATGCTATGAAAGGCCTTTTTCATAATTTTAAATGTCCACATGCGACTCAGGACTACAGGTCCCCAATTTCCCGATAGCCGTGACCGCGTCACATCGACCGACGCGACTGACAACGTTCTTTACACATTAAAATCGTAGGCATAAATATCGTTGATAAATTAATTTCTTAAACCACAGAACACAGAAAGAGGTTAGAAGGGCTATGTGGGCGGGGCACGCGCGCCAGATAAACTCGTCATATCATGCTCATATCGAAGTACTGCCATCGTGTTGCTTAGTTACTTACTGACAACAACGGATAGTGTATTGTAAAACGCTGCGAAATAAATTTTTAAATATGCCTGCGTGTGCTGTAACTTCTTGCAAAACAAGAAGTCAGGTGTCAAATGTTACTAAAATGGAATTTCTTTTCATCGGTTAGTAATAAACTTGAACATAATAAGTATATTTCAGTAAAAATCTCATTCTGACGATCATTTTGACGATAAGTCACATAATATTTTTCAAAAAAATATGCATTACTGGCAATGTACGCCTGCAATTTTTACCATATTACTTAGAGCGCGTAATGTTGTACACTGAAATTGTCAGTGGCGTATTTTGACAATGAGCATCAACGTAGTAAAAGCCATTAGTGTCGTGCTCACCAAAAAAACCCACGCATAGCGTTATATCGATAAATATATTTTTGTAATATTTGTATAAAGTAAACAAAATTTTATTTAAGTATGGCAGTTAAAATGCCACAATATTTCTTATTGCTATACAGACAGACTGTTTGGTAGATGGTATAACAAGCGTACACCTACTTTTTCTAACATATTCACATAAGTACTACGTAAGTATTACCTATAAAAGATTCAAAATTGTTAAATTAATTTAAATTTTCCATACAAATAGTTCAGCTAGTAAATCAAAATATATAGGGAAATTCTAGATTAATTTTGTTATTTAGAATTTTTAATATCACCATAGTATTTATATGGTGTTTCAGCATAGATGTGCCAGCTTGTTATTACATGTACCAAACACGTCGTTAGGGCACCGTCGTGGCAAAGTGGTCAGTAACGGTGCCTTCACATCAAGGGGTCCAGATTGGAATCCTGATAGGAGAAAAGATATACTTAAATACATACTTAAATATATACTTATTTGCATTAGTACATTGAAAATTTATCTATAATTAAAGTGAAATTTTATTTTTGAAAGTTTAAAAAATCCTACAATATTTAATATCGATAACTATTCCTTGTAGGTTCTTGTCAATCACTATATTAATGTACACACACAAACTTATTTTACCCGATGGTGGGTGTCGCTAGCGGTGAACAAATGTCAAAATTACTATGGGTAAATTGTAGTTCTAGTTTTAGCCACCGGGAAAGATAAGTTTGTGGTACCATGGGCGTGTGAATGAGCGTTGTGATTGATTCATTTCGATTAGGCGTTCTCTTGATTGGCTGTGTTTGATGCTGCACGATAGGGTGAACTTATCTCTATTGGTGCAAAAAAAAACAAGAAAAACAAGTTTTGCGCAAAACCGGCTACAGCGGTTCTCGTACAAACGATGTTTGATCGCCGTTCTAACCTCTTTCTGTGTTCTGTGTCTTAAACCCTCTTAGGGCCCTTACACAAGGCGACTTTTAGCAGCGATACAAACTCGATGCAGTATCGATACAGTCACATATCGTCGTACCTTTACCTACACGCGTTATTAAAAGCAGCGATACAACCGCGATGAGGTAGCTGGTCACGGAGCTGCAAAGTTAATGTGCAAATACAGCATCGATGTAAACGGTATACAGAATCTATACAAACGCAACGACGCAAAACGTTCAGTATTTTATCGACATCCACTTTCCTCCTCTACCCTCACGTCTGAATCGATACAAAGGTTTCTTCCTCTACCCCCACGTCTGAATTGATCCAAAGGTGAGTATGCATCGCTACGCACGCGCGGCTGCTTTGATGCAAACCAGATCAAAGGAAAGCAGCAGCAAAGCGTACGAATCGATACAAATACCTGTTGATCGCTGATGTCGCGATGCAGCCGCGCGGCTGTCAAACGCGCGTTTATATCGCCGCAATGTGTCAAGGCCATTAGAGTTCATACAGTTTACATATTATCCTTTAATTCTACGCATGTGTTTACGTATGAAGAAGTTAACGAATTAATAAACTACAACCATACGCAAGCATGTATAAAATATTGTCCAACAAACATTATAACATTAAACGGCAAGTTCTACCCAGATCGGGCAAAACCAACCAAAAGACCACTCGACACGCAGAAAAGGCACACAATTCATAAGATTCAGCATGTAATTCATCTAACTGTAACGCGTAATAAATAATACTAATCCTAGCCATTATTTATAACGTTAACAATAAGGTACTACTTCGCTATTTAAATTTAGTGCATTTATAATACCTAATATTATAATGGTGTCATCGTAATTGCCACAGTAATTTTGGTTGTGTATAGTACGCGCTAACGGGGCCATTACTTACTAAACTTCGATTCTAAACAATAAGATAGTTGAATAGTGTTATTTCGTGTATTGTCAAACAAGTCAATATTACTTTTGGTATATAACACGACATTAATTTAAGACACACGAAATGATTTAAGTAATGTATTTTGATTCATAAACACTCTTTATGTTAGTAATTTATCATGTGTAAAGCAAACGAGGTCCATAAATTTTATATTCGCATTAAAAACGCAGCTGATTTATTAGGTGAATTGATTTCCTTCATATGGGGTAAGCACTACATAGTCTTGTTTTACAAGAAAGTCATTGTTTTCCCAGTAACCCTGTATAACGACTGCTCCAACCGTCTATACAGATATATTGTAATTAAATCGCACTTTCGATTATAACGCGTACTTTACAACAACCCTCGTTAAAATTATATTTAATAACTAGGTATCCGAAAATTTTCCGCTACAAAATTTAGTTTACCATCCAAGTCTTTCACACAGAAACAGTAACATTTATGTCACGCAACTGATTACATAGTGTCGTCAGATTTTATCAAAGTTATCTTGGTCAGTATTAAACGATTAATGCGTAGTTTACTATCATAATCTTTACCGATAAAATGAATCGAAATTTTATCACCGGGTTTATCCATTTCTGAACAATTATGAATGAATTTTGTGGACATAAACAGGTAAAACAATTTATTGGAAATGGTCGTGCCCATTCTATATCGAGGAACTAAATTTATATTTATTTTTCTCAATTCTTTTACAAGACAGTCACAAAACTTGGGATACTGATAAAAAAATAATTTTAAAGTTTACAAAGTGGCATTGCAAACTTATTTATGGATTTAATAATAAATAATTTTAAGGAGTCAAAGAGAAAAACTAATATTCAACTCGATCCTAAATTATAACCCGTGCTTCCTACTAAGGAAAGTATTCTGCAAACTGTAAATGATAAAAAAGGAAATTATGATTATAGAAATGTCTATTACTTTATTACCTTCCCTTTTGCGAATCTGTTTGTATTATTTTTGCTTTAAAATGTGTCTGTATTATTAATAAAAATTGCGTCCGAATATAAGCTTTCTATCCCAAGTTTTTAACGAATATATTTAAAAAGGTACATTTTAATCTGAAACAATATTACGTATTCACAAAGATTTCTACGAGGTCTCTCGACTCTTGGATAAGTAAACGCATTACGTTGAATAGAGCTCTGTGATTGGTTCGTTTCTGTTGCATAGTTCACTTCGTTGAATTAACTGACGATTTCCTACTTCAAACTTTTGACGTCTGCACGTTGCTTTTGACATCTCAACCTGTGCGTTGCGTAATTAGCTAGCTAGTTACTTTAGCTAGGCGTTTATTTTAAAGTATGCGGTTTTTTTACGAGCCTGTGCGTTCACGCTCAGTGTGAAACTCAAAAGGCTTGCCTTACAGTACGCACTGAGAAATGCCTTATTTCGCATAGCATTATTTTTTACTTAGGGCTGATTTTTCAATCGTGAGATAAAAGTTAACATAGTTAAATTATTACCCAAACTGAAACAAATGTCACTTAAATCAAATACAAGACACGAAATGACAACTGACAATGTAATATTAATTTGTCCGAATAAAAAATATCTAAGGATTGATAAATCAGCCTTTACACAATGTTTGTGAATGATTTTGATGACGTCATGCTGTACAACTTTTCACAGATTCCATACTTGGCAGTCGGCATTCCTAGTATCTTCTGAGGGGCGTTCCCGAAGATAATTAGGTATGATTTTCAAACCTGTTGGTCATTGCCTGTCTACGGTTCGTTTGAGCCACTGTGTGAAATGCCTTAGCTGCCATACGGCTCGCGCAGACTCCTCTCTGAGGCGAGCGTTGTGACGACGAAGGCGACGTACCTGGGGAGGTAATAATGTTTTAAAAAGCTAACCATGATCAGCCGAATACAGTGCGCTGGACACAGTTCTATATTTATATTTTTTTTTATCGGGCTGGGATCTGAGCCTAGGCTTTTAAACGTCTTCAGGGCGGAACGTAGACTTCATCAGTCGATTTCATCATCATCATCGACCTTTCGGATTTGACGTTGAAAAGCCTTTGTCAACGTCAAATCCGAAAGGTATCGACTGATGAAGTTTACGTTCCGCCCTGAAGACGCTTTCAACTTGAACTGCAAAATCGCTTCGAATGCCTGGAGGACTGCATAGATGTGGACACTTATAATGACAGGTTCGTGGAAGCTGTTCTTACGGTGAGCTCAAAACTCTTCAAACCCAGCCGTACAAAGAAAGCAAAGAAAATCGTATTTATCTATGCAAATACGAAGTGGGCGACTAACAAATAAGACTAATCATTTGTTAGTCGCCCATTTAGTATTTTAAGTCACTCATTCTGGATTTTTTAGTTGCTCGGTTTATTATTTCTCTTTTTTTATACGGGATGTCCCAAAAATAGTGTAAAGCTGAAGCCCAGAGATAGAGTAGCCCTAGACAAACCCGAATATCCCCTATGTATTTTCTACGATTTTTGTAGTTTCCGAGTTATGATTTTTTAAAGTTTTTTCAGTAGTTTCTGACTTTCAAAACATTTTTGTGCATAATGATGTGGTAAACGGATGCAGCCTTGATTTTTTTTTCTGAATACATATATGACTAGTCAAACAAAGTCATCAGCTTTCTCCTCATATGTATATACAGTGTCAAATCTTTCCTCTTGGTATAGATAATATAGATTAAGGAAATTATGATGTAAGCCTGATATTTTGTAGTATGTAAAAACTTATTGTATTACCTTAGTTTCTGAAATAAATAAATAAGAATAAAATAAGAAAAATAATACAAGCTACATTACCTCGTCCTCGAGTTGGTGTTGATGCCTTTGCGATGTTGCCGCGTCAGCTTCTAGTTCGACGACGCGTGCCGCCAGTCCACACGCACAGTTGCCGGGCGGTGTTGCCCCGCCACTGGCAACGCTGGCAGCGTTGGTGGCAACACCATTGCCGTAGCCAGTCGATGGGACGCTTGCCGCAGTCTCGGCGCGGGAGTTTGCTTCAGACAAGGCAAGCTCCTAACAGAAAGAAAGAGCGCGTTTCTTCTTATTTGCAGTCGCTAGATGCAATAATGTGTACGTACTATCAGGGTCTCCCTAATCTTTAAGGGTCGTTTTTGTATAACACTGTCGACGACTACCCTTAGCCTGTTGACCAATAGAATTCTGAGTGAAGATCCCAGAGTGATGCAATACAATGGCCTTAGCAAACATTGCCGTAAAAACATCTGGTTGCAATTTATTAAAACAATGAACTTTTTTGGAGCCAAAACAATGGCAGAACAAAATAGGGTATTCTATTGGTCAACAATAATAGAAGGCGAGGTCAACACAAAGGGTTCATCATCATCATCATTTCAGCCGAGAGACGCCCACTGTGGACATAGGCGTCCCCCAAGGATCTCCAAACCGGTCGGTCCTGCGCTGCCCGCATCCAACGGCTTCCCGCGACCTTTACTAGATCGTCAGTCCACCTTGTGGGGGGCCTACCAACGCTGCGTTTCCCGGTCCTCGAATGGCGACCACGTGGTCGCCATTCGAGGACTTTTCCGCCCCAGCGGCCGTCAGTCCTCCTCGCAATGTGTCCTGCCCACTGCCACTTAAGGTTCGCAATTCTTTCGGCTATGTCGGTGAGCTTGGTTATCTTTCATATTTAAGAGGAAACACAAGGCCCGTTTTGCCATACAAACGTAGTCCCCTGTTTCCTCCCTGGATAATGCCGGTAGAGTTATAATTTTTTTCCTGAATATCTATGGCCCCTATTAGCATGTCCCTATGTTTTCGTTTTTTTCATAAATTAACTATTAAAAGATATATGAACGTTCAAAAACCTAAAAAAATAGCCAAATTTTCCTTTTGTGTTCAAACATCCAGGAAACAAATTAGATTAAATTATATTAAAAAATTAAAACATAGGAACACAGCTCAAGCCTTTGTTATTTTTTTTATGAAAAAAGTACTTAAATCGGTTAAGTTTTGGAGAAGAAATCAGGGGACTACGAATCGTTGATTTTCTGTTCTTTTAATAGGTATTTTCAGTCCAAGCTGCCGTTGTCTCTATCGCGCTTGAGGTTAGGGAGACGCGGACTAACACGTATACACTCATAACGTGACATGTAGTCGATAATTTTATCGATTTAACCTAGTGTTGTTCATCGATATCGATATTTCTAGATAAATATTTTGCGTGCAGTGTATTTAACACATTATGATGTTCGATTGTTAGCTCAACTGCGCAGATGCTACTGCTCAAATTAACTTTACTGCCTCTTTGGCAACTTAGAATTATCACGCGGCCTTCCGCCACTGCGAAAACTAATCCCATCGCCCCCACTATGGGTTCCGTTCGCCTTCCGCGTTCATACCCTGCCCGCCTAGCATGACCACCGAAACACGATATGATATAGCCATTTATCGCTATGAACTGTCTTATATAATAGGACTAGCTGTGCCCACGACTTCGTCCGCGTGGATTTCCCATTTTCGCAACATTTTTCATTGATGCTCAACATCTATTAGTCGTAGAGTGATGCTATGGAAGTATATAGGCTTATATCAGGGTTTCCCATACTGCGCGTCGCGATGCCCTGGCACCCCAGGGCTCGCGGTTCTATCCCGGGGGCGGGCGTAGTGAGACGATCCACATAGAATGGCTGTCTAGCTGCTATGCGAGCTAGTCGATAGAAAATGAATGTAGAGAAAGAAATGAAAGTCGCGATTTCAAAAGTTGAGCCCGGATCGACTGCCTAGGGCGGGCTAAAAAATAATTTTCGGACAATTTCATAAAATCTATGGCACGGAACCCTTCGTTCACGCGTCCCACTCCTTCTAGGCGGTTTTTTTTTACTATTTTTACAGGATGTCTCTGATGACCTTCTTTGAGTCACCAGGGCTTTTAGTAAAAGAGAGGACCTCGGTGGGTCCTCAAGCTTTAAGGTCGAATCACTCCAGAGAGGATTCCTGACCGGTGAGCATCTCCCTCGGAGGAGTCTCTGAACCTATTAGAGTTTCTAAGGCGTCCGAATCTGACGGGATCAGTAGTTCCTAAGATAAGCGCGTTCAACCAAACAAAAAACAACTCAGTATAGATGCGTTAGTAGTACTTGATCATTATTTAGCTGCGGAGTTATGTTAAAACTATGATATCTCTGAAGATATTCATTGAAATCTAATGATGTGAAGAACAATTTTGTACAAAATTAAATACTTGTGATGAATAATGTATTTATTTTGATAAGGAATAATATTATGTTTACAAAAATACCTTTGCATCTAATGCAATAATTAGAACAAATTTTATTAACAAAAATAGGTTATAGCGAGTCAGCCTTAAGAGATAGATAAATGCTGTCTGAAACTTTTTTTTAGAACTTTTAACGGAGAATAATTCTGTGATACAGAATTTTTGCGTAACTTTAACCGTTTACGCAGCGCACGCAAAGAAAACTCTAAAAATCAAAATTTATTATTTTCCGTTTATTTCAAACTATGCTTTTTCTTAAGATATTCATTAAAATCAAATGAAGTCCTGGACAATTTTATGCAAAATTAATTACTTGTGATAAATAATGTATTTATTTTAATAAGGAATAATATCATGCATACAAAAACACCATCGCAGATAATGCATTATTTTAGAACAAATTTGTTTACCAAAAAGAAAGGTTATAGTGAGCCAACCTTAAAAGATAGACATATGCTGTCGCGGACTTTTTTTTAAAAATTTAATGGAGAACAATTCCGTCATACATGATTTTTACGTAACTTTAACCGTTTACGCAGCGCACTTAGTGAAAGCGTTGAAAAGAAATATTTTTCTCCCGTTTTTGCAACATTCTTCATTGATACTCAGCTCCTATTGGACGTACCGTGATGTTATATAGCCTATAGCCTTCCTAAATAAATGAACTATCCAACGAAAAAAGAATTTTTCAATTGGAGTCAGTAGTTGCTGAGATCTTAGGGTTCAACCAAACAAACAAACAAACAAACTCTTCAGCTTTATTATTAGTATTAGTATATAGAATATAGATAAGTATAGATAATGGAATAGGATATAACAGTCGCCTTGAAATTTTATACAAGCTGCGAACACTCATGTTCGCAGTTTCGATAAAATTTCAAGTTGGCGGTTATATCCAATGATTTTTGATAGTTTAAAGCGATAAATGGCTATATCATATCGTGTTTCGGTGGTCATGCTAGACGGGCTGGTCTATCTAGGAAAGCGCGATATAAAACATTGAAGTAATACATTATAAGGTAATACAATAATTACACGAAACAAATACTCCGTAATCGCCGAAATCAACTTGTCGACTGCAAGGCAGAGTAACAAAAGTCTCTGGGAGCGTGCCGGCCGAGCGCAGGCGGACGCGGCGCCACGCAAACATTGACAATCACACTCACACATTGATAGCTCGCGCGGCCGGGCACTGCGCGACAGCGATAGATTTTACAAATACCTATTTTTCATTTCTCTAGCCCGTGGTGTTTCCTCTTAAAGAGGTGTTGGACAAAAGGGCTTGCTTCATACGAAAAAAAAATCTGTAAAGATTAGGAAGACCCTTTTTTTTTTTTTTTATAAAAAGGTCAAGCAAATGACTCCATTCCACCTGATGGTAAGCAGAAGTGGAGTCCAAATGCGAAGATAGCTGGCGCGAGAGATAAACTGCCGCGCTAGTCACCCACGCCTTGCTGACCTGCAAGGTGCTTCTTCACGCCTCTTTTGAATGACCCAGGATTGTAGGAAGGAGGGAACACGTGTGCTGGCAGTGAATTCCATTTCTTGATTGTGCGACAAAGAAACGAGTTGACAAATTTCTTAGTTCGCGTTGGAATGGTAGCCACAGTTTGTCGGTGACAACGTAGACCAGCACGCGTAGTCCTTAAAAGGAAGGGAGACGGTGGGATAAGGGTGAAAAGTTCCTCAGAGCACTCGCCGTGGTACAGACGGTAGAAAGCGCTCAATGACGCAACATTGCGACGCAATTGGAGAGGCTCAAGATGTTTAGTCACCTCTTTATCGCCGATGATGCGGGTCGCGCGACGCTGCAACCTATCCAAAGCATCGAGTAAGTACTTGGCAGAGCCATCCCACAGGTGCGAGCAATACTCCACGCAGGACCGTACTTGCGTCTTGTATAGCAAGCACAGTTGATTTGGCGTGAAAAAACACCGCACCTTGTTCAGGACTCCGAGTTTCCGTGAAGCTGTTTTTATCACGCTTTCGATGTAGTCCTTCGGATTCAAGTCGCTACGAACCTCCATACCGAGCAAGGTGATATTGCTCTGTAGCGTTAGTGTTGTGCCCTGGAGAGAGGGAAGGGAAAGGAATGGCGACGTTTTAGCCGTAAACGCGCACACCTGAGTTTTCTTGGCATTGAACTCAACCAGATTTGCTGTACCCCATTGAGAAACAAGGTCGAGCTCTCGGTTGAGTTCAATGACAAGATTCTCAAGACTCTCTGCCGTTTCTGCTCGTCCAGCCCTTGCGTGCCCGAAGTAGCCCGCATGCACTGTACTGTCGTCTGCATAGCAATGGATGTTCCCAAGAGGAATCATATCATTGATATGCAGAAGAAACAGTGTAGGGGATAAAACGGACCCCTGGGGAACACCAGCATTCACTGACATGAACCGCGAACTGCATCCGTCGGAGAGGACACGAATTCTTCGCTCATGCAGGAAGCCGGCCACCCAGGTACAGAGCTGAGCAGGCAGACCATATGTCGGAAGCTTGGAGAGAAGACTTTTGTGCCAGACCCTGTCAAAAGCTTTGGCGATGTCAAGGCTGACAGCCAGTGACTCGCCACGCTTGTCCATAGCTTCACCCCTGATGATAGTACAATCGACAAAGTTTCCGGTGTACCACTTATATAGGAGGCGGGTCGCCTGGCAACCGGTTTGACCCACTTATTGGCTCAAACTTTGCCAGGCGACCCGCTACAGACTAGAGCGACTCCGCTGAGGGGAGACGACCTGCGGAAGCGGAGTGAAGACGCTTCGACTTATTACGTTAATATTTGTTATTTATATGTCGTGGATATCGTCAGGATTTAGCTCGAATCACTATCTCATATGCGAATACCGAGTCAATTTATCACAACACACATCACAAAAAGGAGAACCAGAGTAGTGCCTGGGACTTGTGACCCAGTGTGTAGGTTTACCTAGGCACTCACCTTCACTTCTCTCTAACTATTATCACACAACTATCGGACATAGCTTCCACAAGCATTCCTAATACAACCATAGAAACGACCGCACTCAGCGACGGCTTGAACTAGACTGAGCTCTGTCGAGCGCGCACCGCTGCAACAAAGGCGCGCCCCACCACTATTACTTCGCATCGTACGATAGCTCGTGCGGCGCTGACGTCACTCGCAATACCACGTGGACTATTTCCAATGAAAATAACAATTTAAATTACAATTGAACCTAATAATGTCATAGCGCCGTCACGGCCATCCTGCATCATCACACGTCCTCGTGTGTCTTACTTGTGGTTATAACCTGCAAAAGATAAGATTGCGTTCGATTGCTGTACTCGAGCTCGGCCAATCTGACATCAAATAACACAAGACTAGATGAACTAAACGGCATACATAGTCACACAAACAGCTTCTCACACAGACGACCTTTCACACAGACGGTTTATCACACAGACGGCTTGTCACACAGACCCCGGTCACACAGACCCCGGTCACACAGACCCCGGTCACACAGACCCCGGTCACACAGACCCCGGTCACACAGACCCCGGTCACACAGACCCCGGTCACACAGACCCCGGTCACACAGACCCCGGTCACACAGACCCCGGTCACACAGACCCCGGTCACACAGACCCCGGTCACACAGACCCCGGTCACACAGACCCTGGTCACACAGACCCTGGTCACACAGACCCTGGTCACACAGACCCTGGTCACACAGACCCTGGTCACACAGACCCTGGTCACACAGACCCTGGTCACACAGACCCTGGTCACACAGACCCTGGTCACACAGACCCTGGTCACACAGACCCTGGTCACACAGACCCTGGTCACACAGACCCTGGTCACACAGACCCTGGTCACACAGACCCTGGTCACACAGACCCTGGTCACACAGACCCTGGTCACACAGACCCTGGTCACACAGACCCTGGTCACACAGACCCTGGTCACACAGACCCTGGTCACACAGACCCTGGTCACACAGACCCTGGTCACACAGACCCTGGTCACACAGACCCTGGTCACACAGACCCTGGTCACACAGACCCTGGTCACACAGACCCTGGTCACACAGACCCTGGTCACACAGACCCTGGTCACACAGACCCTGGTCACACAGACCCTGGTCACACAGACCCTGGTCACACAGACCCTGGTCACACAGACCCTGGTCACACAGACCCTGGTCACACAGACCCTGGTCACACAGACCCTGGTCACACAGACCCTGGTCACACAGACCCTGGTCACACAGACCCTGGTCACACAGACCCTGGTCACACAGACCCTGGTCACACAGACCCTGGTCACACAGACCCTGGTCACACAGACCCTGGTCACACAGACCCTGGTCACACAGACCCTGGTCACACAGACCCTGGTCACACAGACCCTGGTCACACAGACCCTGGTCACACAGACCCTGGTCACACAGACCCTGGTCACACAGACCCTGGTCACACAGACCCTGGTCACACAGACCCTGGTCACACAGACCCTGGTCACACAGACCCTGGTCACACAGACCCTGGTCACACAGACCCTGGTAACACAGACCATTTGTCACACAGATGAACCGTCACACAAACCACTTGTTATACAGACTACCTTTCACACTGACTACTGACACACAAGACTATTTGTTTACACACTTATTGGAGTTAACACACATTAATTTCCATTTTGTTTGAAATTTACTTACTTTTGCCGTCATCGGCACATCCTGCGGTACTTCTAAGATAGCACTTAACTTCCAAAGGATCAATACAATTTGGCATAGCATGAACTGAACATGGTCATGATCGTATTTGTATGTTCTATTGTAATTGACATTGAAAAAACAAGTTCAATCACGAAACCATTTAAAGCCTTTGTCATCCAGAATACTATTTTTCATTTGCAGATTTTTTACTGCAGATTGCGGTAGCGGAACTAACGACAACTAATAAAGTCGTTAAACATTACAAATCATTCAGTTCATTTGACTGTACTGTAAAACTACATGCCACGATGTATCCCAACTTCAACAATCCAATTCGCCGTTGGCTCGACTTGATCCTGTTGCTATCAACAAAAGTCTCTGAAACCTTTGCTAGAAAACGTCTATCCTGATCAGCCATGACGTGAGTTGGGGCACCAAACAACGAAGCTATGTATTGAAGAGTCCTTATAGCATTGATTGGGTCGATAAGTAAAGTGTGATACAAATATAGTGTATTTTCTAAACGCGTCAAACTAACGCAAAAAAAAATAATCTACATGCTCCATTCGATATCAAAACTTCCAATGTACACGAGGCGTTAGATTCTTAGATGCTTTCTAGGCATTACAATCGAAAGTGGCTCTACACGTGACTCTAACATAGAGACTCTTCCCAAGACTTTACCTTAGACTCTATCTAAGACTCTACGTAAGACTCTACGCAAGACTCTACGTAAGACTCTACGTAAGACTCTACCTTAGACTCTACCTTAGACTTTACCTTAGACTTTACCTTAGACTCGCAGCAGAATACGTGTCACTATTCTGAAATAAGACCGATCGTCAAGTTCCCACTATCACCCGCTCTATAAACATGACAACACATCACCGTCACATACGCAAAGTCGCAAATATGTCTTATCAGAATTGTAAACCGGTCCTTCAGTTAGCTACTCTCATAGCTAGTCCTTTCGGTTGCAGAAACACTGTCAGTTGGTTTTTGATTCCATACCAAACGGTCAATGGTGTCAAATAGTCACTAGGTAAAAAAAATGCATGTCGTGAGTAGCCACTAAATTCCAATTAACATCTCACAATAAAAAAAAACACGATATCAACTTCGTTAGGTACTTGGTGGTCCGGGGCCTTACAGATTTGAGTACTGCAATACTACCAGTCACTTTACAGGTGACTATAGTCTATACACACACATGAGGTCTGATCAGTCACGTTGTTTTTTTTCTTCACTAATAAGACTGGGCCAGCAAAAGATGAAAAA
This sequence comes from Elophila nymphaeata, assembly GCA_955850985.1. Taxonomy (NCBI): domain Eukaryota; kingdom Metazoa; phylum Arthropoda; class Insecta; order Lepidoptera; family Crambidae; genus Elophila; species Elophila nymphaeata. The sequence goes on from OY039075.1 coordinate 7,836,330, forward strand.
AGGTCTAATTATTTTAGCTTGCTCTTATACCTACTCTATGTGGCATTACTCGTCTTGTGGGCAAACCATTAATAAAATGTTAAGAATATAATTCATTCATAATTTCATCTAATCTATTGGCACGTTGATACGACAAAACAAAAAAAAAAAACTTACAGACTGCACTACACGTATTAACAACCCTATTTCTCTCCAAGGTAAAATAAGCCGCAGTTACAGTGGCACAAAACCAGTTATTTAAAATTACACTGCCTAACAAAATATACTACGCAAATAGGCAACCTCACACCTAAGTCAAGGCTAAAATTTCAGGCGTCCAATTATCAATTTCTATGTCGGGTAGACATAAAATCTATCCACAATCGAGTAATTTGAATTACAAACCAATGCAGTTAAAATTAACAAGTACGATTCTATTGAACAACAATAATTTCAATTACCCTTCATCTAGTTCGAAATTAAATTCGAAATAAATCATTAACTACGCTCAACACTACGCAACACTTTCTTTTAAATAAACAGCTCCAAACTTAAAATTATTATTTAAACACTCACCAAAGCTATCCAATGCGCCGGACGGTGGCGCGACTCCATCGTCCAAAGTAGGCATGGTGGGTACGAATCCCGCTTCTGATGTCGTGGATATCGTCAGGATTTAGCTCGAATCACTATCTCATATGCGAATACCGAGTCAATTTATCACAACACACATCACAAAAAGGAGAACCAGAGTAGTGCCTGGGACTTGTGACCCAGTGTGTAGGTTTACCTAGGCACTCACCTTCACTTCTCTCTAACTATTATCACACAACTATCGGACATAGCTTCCACAAGCATTCCTAATACAACCATAGAAACGACCGCACTCAGCGACGGCTCGAACTAGACTGAGCTCTGTCGAGCGCGCACCGCTGCAACAAAGGCGCGCCCCACCACTATTACTTCGCATCGTACGATAGCTCGTGCGGCGCTGACGTCACTCGCAATACCACGTGGACTATTTCCAATGAAAATAACAATTTAAATTCCAACCAAAGAAAAGTCAGCTGATCAATGAACATTTATTCTCAGCGCCCACGCCCGGCGTCCATGATGCTCTGCAGCCACGCAGGAGTGAAACACGTTTCCCTTCGCCTCGCTCTCGCCTCCACATAAAAACATGTTTCATTTGATACGGCGATAGTCTGGCTGCTGACTTTCGCATGCCGATGCGTGTGGTGCTTCATGACTCCCATATATTCTAAAACGTACTATTGGTCGGAGGAACAAATAGAAGGAGCTTCGTACAAGGCAGCCGTATAAAGGATTCTGTTTGCTAAATGGAATACCGAGAACTTTGTTGACTGCACGAGCTGTTAAATTTTAATTAATGAATCATATTCGCTTTTTATGACGTTTATGGTGGCATTTTTATGTGTTTTCACACCAATATTTCTTGTCTAAAAGCGGTTCTACATTCTTCGATCCGATATCGGTATCATGATTCATAATTCGCTTTTTTATTGTTTCATGCGGTTTTACAAAGGTGTTTAGGTAAATTAAAGTTTTCCAGCACATGAACCATGTAAGGGCATCACAATAATAGGATAACATAAATACTGGGTGTAAAAGACATGAGCAGTCAAACAAAAACCACGTATTCTATACATCAAAATAAGACATATTTCAAAAAAAATTTTGCTGGGAAATGATTTTTATTTTTTGGTGTTAAAAAAAATTTCAAATTGTACCGCGCAATGTAAAGGGCCCAACTCGCACGCAACTCGCAAAACCGCGATAATTTTGCTTGACGGTGGCCCCGTTCGTTAGTGTCCGTGCGCATCGAGTGAGCTACATTGAACGCTAACGTTTTGAAGCCATTTTTTGTTATGAAATACTAAAAAAAATTATAATGTTTCTTTGGACAATAATTAAGAAATAACGTATAGAATACGTTTTCATAAAAAAATGAAAAAAAAAATTATGACTTTGACCTTCAATAAAATCGTAACTATCAATTTCCCAGGTATAGTCTAAAGGAAGAAAAATGTTATGACGGTGAGCAGAATACATGGTTCTCGTTTGACTGCTCATGTCTTTTACACCCTGTATATTAAACTAGCTGTGCCCGCGCGACTTCGTCCGCGTGGATTTCCCGTTTTTGCAACAGTTTTCATTGATGCTCAACCGCTTGTCGCAATCAATCAATCTCAATTTATTATTTTTTTGACAGTTGTCATAATTCAAATTTCAAAACACCATAAACTATATGCCTACTTGGTACACAGCTGATCGTTAAAAAAAACTGTTTTCTCGCGGTCGCAGATATGTGACTGATGCAAAAAATAGATAAAAACAATCCTTGATGCGGATTTTATATCATGTTAAAATTTCAACTCAATCGGTGCAGTACTTTTTGAGTTTTTGAAGCATACACAAACCAACATAACATTTTTATATATATAGATTGACAACATAATAAATCAAGTCCCTAAAATGATAAAATGTGAAAAATAAAACAATTAAAACAATCAATGTTAAAATTCATTATCATTCTCTTGCAGTGAGTAATAACATTTTGCAATTAAATAGGTTTTCAGTATCTTATTGAATTGAGAGCCCCTAAGTTCATTATTTTCTAATGTCTATTGGGATTCTGTTTAATATGTTAATAGACAAAGTATGTGCCAGAGGTGCACATCTGAAGAGTATCGTATCGGAAGCCGATACGATATAGGGACAAGCAAAATGTATGAAATATATCCGTCCGATATCCGATATCAGACCGGATAGGGTGGAATAGTGTTTCTCAAACACCCTAATTATAAAGTACATTGGGGGTAAGAAAAGGTTCGTCATCTCAAAGTCGAAATTTGCTTGCACCAGGGCATTTATCATTCATGCCAACATTTGCTCTGGCAACGTTACTCACAGAATACAACGAAAATGTAGAGTTACTTGATTTCGGCCTTCTGTGTGGAAACTAAATACGAGGCCCCTATCCCTCTTAAAATATAATGTATGTATTAAAAACTTACCGGTAATTCAGACCAGGAATCGTGAACAGGTTCGCTGGTATCTAAAGATGTTTCAGTGTTGTCCATAGACGGAAATTGGTGTTCCTCGCAGATCTGAAAAATTGTACTCTTATTGTATTCTGATGATTTATTAGAATATTAATTTGGAGCTTTCGAATAGGTATAAAGGGTATTTAAAAATAACGTCATCAAAAACCCGTGTGTAAGACATGTTATGATCATTGTTAGGAAATATTATTATTGTTATAACCATAATACACCTCCTGTATAATCATTGTTATGTGTGTATAACGCAGTGTAAAGATATTGTACTGCACACATGTGCAGGACAATATCTTTACACTGTGTTGTGGGATCCAGTGTCTTTCGTCTGGATTTTAAAATAAATGACAGAAATGGATGGTAAACAAAACACAATAAAACAAGTGTGTGTATGTGTGTTTGTCTGTGTGTGTGTGTGTGTGTCTGTCTCTCTGTGTGTGGTGTGTCTGTGTGTGTGTGTGGTGTGTGAGTGTCAGTGCGAGAGTTAGTGTCAGCATAAGCGTGTGCGTGTGTGTGTGTGAGGAACCCTTTTCTTTAGTAAGTTCTACCACTTCTAGCGTGTAACTAATGATCTAAATAAATATTTCAAAACAGAATAAACAATATTAGAATTCTTGTACCCAGAAGGGATTACCATCCATTTAAATGGAGTAGTGAATGTTATACCCGACCACTTTTTTTCCGTAGGCAACAGACAGAAAGGTTATCTGGCCATGTTTTAGATAAAATAAAACTGAACACAACGCTAGTTGTCTACAAAAATTAGCTTCTTTTTCTACTGCGGGAAAAAGATTGACTGGCCATCATAATATGAGTGATTGAGAGATTATAAGGGGCAAATTTTAAGAGGGCAAATCATAATTATTACAAAAAATATTTATTGGTATTTCTGCAAAGATATAAATAGCGAAAGTAACCTGAAGCATGGCCGTTGTAGCTGTGCGTACTAATGTCGGCCAGTCGAGGTCAGAGGCGTCGGGAAGCGGCAGGGGCGGCGCCCTAGCAGCGGGGACTCCGCCCCCAGCCGGCAAGTTGTCGCCCAACCGACCCCCACTAAGCTCCGCGTCCATAAGTCGCATCAATTCCTCCTGTGGCAACAATACATCAAAATTGAGGACGCTCTTATCTAGGATCATTCCATACAACCTTGTTTCGAAAACATCCCTACTAATATTATTAATGCGAAAGTAACTCTGTATGTCTGTTACTCTTTTACACCTAAGCCACTAAATCGATATTGATTAAATTTGGTACAAATATTGACTAGACGCTGGGAAGGGACAAAGGCTACCTTTTATCGCGAAAAAAAGGATTGAAGGGGCTGATATAAAGGATGAAATTTTGTATGGGAGTTCGTCACTATCGAAGATAAAACCATGAAACTTTAAATTTACACAAAGAGGTTGGGAATGGTGTCTTTTTTTCTAAATATAGACATTTCAAGATTGAATATGACATTTACATTTTTTTTTGTAGCACATCAAACGGCTTTGCAATAAATTTTTAAAGATTCGTAAAATTGTCCGCGCGTAATTTTTTCCTTTAAAGCTGCATGCGCCTGCCGCGACGTCATCGTACTCAGACTCGCTCGAGAGTTGTACGGAAAGGACGTGTCGCACGCGTAATATCTTAATATTCGAGACTGTGATATAATTATAGATACTTACGGACAATTTTAGTAACATAATAATTTTGGATATTATTTATAAATAAATAAATATTTTTAAAATGAGCATCGCCACTTTGGGGGGACCGCTAATAAATGAAATGAAATGAAAACAGAATACAAACAAAAATATAATGATAAAATATGGATTAGGTATAACTGTTGTGCGGACGCGAGCGGGCGGCAAGCGCTGTTGAGTACACTGACGTCACACGGCCATTAGCCCCGCGCCAGCGACTGGATGCGATGTATAGCTTTATACCAAACTTAAATGTATTATAGCTTTGTAAATACGTATGGTATTGAAGTGAAATAAAAACTGTTGATTATTTAGTAATGAGATCTATAATTTTATGAAATAAAAAATAATCCCCAAGCTTATTGATGAGAAACAAATAAATATTTTATCTAGCGTGTTTGAAATTTTGACCTGTATGGGGATGAAAAAGGTGATGAAAGGTCATCTCGAAATCCAAAGTCCAAAAAATAACTATTCCACGGGAACGAAGTCGCGGGCGAAAGCCAGTTTATAACAGTTTCTGTACTTACTAACTGTAGTTCTTACTTAACACAATATACAGTACTTTGACTCCATATATAGTGACGAATCGGCGCCCGCACACATACGAACGTCGTTCACACGGCCGTTTTGCCGTTCAGAGCATGCTTAGCGGCCGTGTAAACGACGTTTGTATGTGTGCGTGCGCCGATTCGTCACTATACATGGAGTCAAAGTACTGTATCGTTTTCTATAATGTGTACTTACCGTGAGTGAGCTAGTGTTGGGTGATGTGCGCCGGTTGCGCAGATTCCGCGGCGAGTCATCGTGCGAGCGTCGCCGCAGAGCCGCTTCGGATACCGGCGAAGTCTGCGGCGACCTGCGTGCGCTTCGACCAGAACCGCCTATAATGATAACCACACTTTCATTTCGACATCTGGGCCCCGATCGCGGTAATATAATACAAAAATAATTTATCGTCCTTTCGTTTGTGTTCCAGCTGCGTTTGCGTTCCATTTGAGTTCCAGTAAATGAGAAATTCCTTATCGCGGTAAAGTCGCGGAACAACAAATTCTAAAAATTCTAAATACGTCATATTTGCTTTTAAGAAAATTTTAACTAGAGTACCAAAAAATCCGTTAACTTTCGTGCAACGTTTGAGAAATAGTAGCGTCATTTGAAATGTAATCTAAACGTGACTTTGACAGCGTGTGTGTTTCATCTGCGTTCGACATGCGTTCGGACCATCTGTCAAATCAACAACGCGATACGAATACATTGAAAAGTTGAGTTTCGTTGTCAAAGTTGGTTGTCAAATTTCCTCAATAGACTTTTAACTCTATGCCTCTGGATTAAAGTTTTATTTATTTATTCATTATGGTTACAAATGTATTAAAGAAATTTGACAGTTTTGGGTAGCTTTATTCGCTGTCGTTTGATTTGTACTTTTTTTTTTATTACAAGACGGGTAGCATACGAGATATAGTTTAAAATTTTACTGAACTTTTGAATAACCAGTTTTGTTATGACACAGCCCACGCTTTTTATAAAAAATAATAGGATTAAAAACAAAATATGGGATAATATATGGTATGGTAGGGTTTTGACGATTTAAAAGTACTTAGCAAAGTCCATTTAAATAAAGAGCTTTTCATTTAATTTCATATATCCGGAATAATTGGAGAAAGTGATGGTAAGCTAATAACGTTTTTGTTCATCTTCAATAAGAGCCATAAACGCAAAGCTTCGACTTCTTAGGCCGCATCTGTCTGTGAGACGCTTAAAGTGTCTCACAGACAGATGCGGCCTAAGTTGACGCCTTACCGCGGGTTATGGTTCCAGCCGCCGCAAATTTCATAATACATGAGCAATATTTATCGTTACTTATAAGCTTGAGAGAACAGTAGTGCGAGCATAGGACTATCAATAAACAAAATTCGACAGTAAAATTCGGCATAACCGATTTAAACAGTTTGGTTTGACAGATATACAAGTGAAAATACATCGCTATACTAGCATCTACTAGTTTGAATGATTTTAATTATATTTTGCACGCTTTCAATGTAAGATCATACCTGTCCCATAGCCGGAGCTGTCCGACCTGGGCGGCGAGTGCGCTACAGGGTTGGGCGCGGGGGCTCGTCTCCTCGCTGGTTGTTGGGCATCAGCTCGACACACGCGTTCCTCCCCCTCCACACCCACAGTGTCGCATCCACAACGCGAGCTCGCAGCGAAAGTCACGGCCACCTTTCAAATGGAATAGTAGATTGCTTGACAAGGGTGGAATAGGAATAGGAATAGTCCGAGTAGGAATTAATTCCTTATACCCGTCTTTTTAAATTTGGAACACATTGCGTCACGGCCGCTGACCAGGCAGGGGTGTTCTCTGTCAAGTCAGTTCAGATACTTTTTATTAGCTGTCGAAACATAATTATTCTTCCATAGATTTTGTATGGAATAATTTGTGAATCTTATAGTGAAGTGATTAAATATAAATGAGTATGAGCGTATCAAACGCTTAAAAATCAAATTCTAGAAATAATTTGAAAAAGAATTGAAAGCCGAAGTCTACGCATTCTATACATCAAAACAAGAAACATATAAAAAAAAATATTGCTGGGAAACGATTTTTATTTTTTGGTGTTAAAAAAAACTCCAAAAAATCCCGCGCAATGTATACAGCGCGCAAGTTACGCGGCACTTAGCAACTTGGAGACGTGCGCGACATTCGTTCGGCTGAGTTGAAAGAGTGGTTACATTGAGCGCTGACGTTTTAAATCCATTTTTTGTTATGAAATACTTAAAATTGTTTCTTTTCACAATATTTAGGAAATAATGTTTTCAATACTTTTCATAAAAATCTCAAAAAAAAACTAATTTTGATTTTCAATATCTTTATAACTATTTATTTCCCAGGTACAGTCTAGAAGAAATAAATGGTCCTTATGATAAGCAGAATATCTAGTTCTCGGGTTTGTCATACGTCTTTTTACACCCGTCATTTAAACCTATGCACTATCGCGGTCTCCCTAATCTTCCACCTTAAGGGTCGTTTTTGTATTAATGTCACATATTTTGTTCTAAAATAATTCCGCCAAACAATTGAACCTACGCGTCATACTAGAGATGGGGATACACAGGCATGCATAAATATGTTTTTATCGATATCGTTACCTAGCTATGAAAATAAATACTTAATAAAACAAAAATACTAATTTAAAACAAACTTATTTATTTTTTTTATAAATTTTACAGTAAATCTAAATTCATTAAAATCTTTTCAATAAAAAGTACCAGAAGGCGACCTTGACAAAAAATACAAAGTAAAGAATTGATGACAAACAAAGTTTTACATTGTCAGACAAATAAGTAAACATAAAATTAGAAAATCGTAGATAATTAAAGTATAAAATAATACAGAAAGTAACATATAAAATCAGTGAAAAGTGGTAAACTATCAGTGGAAGTGTAAAAAAGTGAATTAGTTACATAAAACGCGAATTAAGTTGAAGCAGTTTTCATAATATTTTTTACAAAGAAATGTTACTTACAACGAAAAAATAAATCTATTTCCAAGGGATAGCGTGTTATTGAACTGCAAATATCGATACTCGTTAAGTTATTGCAGCATGTTGCAACACTAGTAATATACTGTTTTAGATGAGATTGACAGTTTGACGTTAGCGCAAAAGCGCTTACCTGTTTCGGAGACGGAGGGCGCGTATTGCCACTCTATTGGTTATGTGCTCGATGCTTCAAACGAAAAATTTTTAAACTGTAACGTTTAACAAGACTCTGATAGTACTCACAGTGACAGGATCGGAGGTCTTCAGCAGGTCTACGAGCTGATCGTGGTGCAGCGCTACGACGGCCGCACGACATACTTCGAGCAGGCGAGCTCCTCGTCTGATACCGGCCCTAGCGGCACACCCACCGCCTTCTACCGCCGTCACTAGTCCATCCCGCTGCACGTGGAACCCTGGAATATGCCCAACGTTTACTTTGCAGTCATCTAGCATTCATAATGTTAAAAATCGGACTAAAAAGTGATATTTTTTAGTATAGAAACCAAATGATGAATGAAAATATTATTATTATTTAGAGAAAAGCGTGGAGTGCTCAATAACAATAACGATCTGTACAATTAAATTGGGCACCCCACGCGACTGTCTAAATAATAGTTATACTATTCATTCATAACTTTGTTTCTATACTAAAAAAAATATTTTTCACTGTTTAGTCAGATTTATCATTAAGCGTGTTTTATTCAGTTTTTTAAACTATTATTTATAGAATAATTTTATTTTTTGCGTTTACAAACGCGTAAATATAATACTAGAAAAATGCACTGAAAAAAATCGACTTGCCTCAGGCGGGACTCGAACCCGCACCTTCCACAATCCGGGTGGACGCGTTGACCAATTTCGCCACCGAGGCACTGCTTTTCGCTGTCGAAATTTGTCAGTGCTTGGTGCTTATGTTTTTATGGTAAACATCGTTTCATCAAATCTTTGAAATTTGCACTTCCAAGACCCGAAGAAATACTACTACTAGAAAAATGCACTGAACCCGCACCTTCCACAATCCGGGTGGATTGTGGAAGGTGCGGGTTCGAGTCCCGCCTGAGGCAAGTCGATTTTTTTCAGTGCATTTTTCTAGTATTATATTTACGCGTTTGTAAACGCAAAAAATAAAATTATTCCATAATGTAAGGTAGTTTCATCTTAGCTGGGCGTCAAATATTTGCAAAAATATTTCGTTCGGGTCTTGGAAGTGCAAATTTCAAAGATTTGATGAAACGATGTTTACCATAAAAACATATTATTTATATTTAACTTTTTAGTAAGATTTATAACCGCCGATCGATACCAGAATAAGCCATAGCAATGACAACGCCATCTAGTGACGAACAACTGAACTAACATTACAAACGGAAATTTATTAGTCCTGGCGATTCTAATCAGGATAATGGGATATTCTTATCGAATTATTGTAATGTCGTCGGACTTTGATAAGTCTATAAAGTTTAAATGATAAATAACCGTCTAAAGTGGTTCGAGTCGGTTACAAACATACGCGCAAGCAAGCAAGCAAACATACAGTCAGTTCTTTTATGACGAGTACTCCACCATATTTTAAAAGCGACCCGCCCCGGCTTCGCACGGGTAGTACAGCATAATATGTCTACATGGCCTATTGACGATTTCGTGATTACGGACAGTAGGTAAACGTGCTTGAACTTAATACCGCTTGCGTTGGTATTTTGCCACAGCTCCTAAGCTATTAATTTAAATGGTATATTGTAGTTTAATATAGGCATATTGTGTAAAAGATTATAATAATAGGCATGAAATGCTTAAGATAACTAACGTATTTAAGTTTAGTATTTTTGTTAGTAAACATTTAATTTAGTAAACAAACGATTTTCCTCGCATAAGGTGAATGTGGCTCTTGTATCTAGGTACTGTATTCACCATTTACCCCTATAATAATTATTATTTTTATTATATAGTTATGTTCCTTACATTGAATTATCTTTAAACGAAGAATATATTTCTGTTTTACACTTTTTGCTTGTTTAAATAAAATAATTACCTAGTTGCGTAGCCGCGCCGCGTTCCAAGGTGATCTCTTGAAGCGCGTGCGCGTGGTGGGGCGCGACCGCGGCCAGACGACGCAACAGCGCATCGTGCGCGCTGCGAGGACGCACGCGCACGCTCTCACCGCGGTGGTAGTATATGCGCGTCCAGCTGCCGCTCACAACCCAACCTTTCAAAATTCAAACACATCGTAAATTCGAATCTACTACTTACTTATTTGACTGTCAACAGGAGGTTTTTGCTAAAAACAGCGTCGAGTTCTGTTGCAACTGCTATCGCATAACATAATATAACCTTTATGGTCATACAGATTTATCCCACCGCTAAACCCACCAAAAGTTAACACAAACTACTGGCAGAATACGTTTATTTGGCGAGCGTGTAGCACTTTCAACCGTTTGTGCAGGGATCACGACTTGGATCTGTTTAATACCAACGTCGGGGCGGCGAGAAATGAACTAAGCAATCAATTTTTTGGTCAAGATAGAAACTAATACTTACAGAATAGCTTGAAATCTATATTCATACAGTGCATCGTTTTGTACAGTACCTAATGTAATATTTGCAACTCATATTTTTGTGCATTATTGTAATATGCCGTACTGTTTCTACCTATCAAATGTATTTTAAGATGTGTAACTTGTAACAAGTTATCCTAGTTTTACTAGTGGGGACCTCTAATTGGCCTCAGTTGTTACTAACATGCCTTTTTAGTTTATAAGCTGTTGGTATTCCTAAGATAAAATAAATAAATAAAAATATATAATTAAATGACGTATGCAACTGGGCGGAAATATCGAAACAATGAAAAAACAAAGGTTTGATACACCAAAATTACAACTTTGTCGATTGCAACAAAGTTCCCGGTGTACCACTTGTAGGCGTGGCACCGACATGTCTAATCCCGCCCTCCAACATCGGTTTGAGACAATCAGGGCAGACTATGTAGTCAGCCGCGCTAGAGTGTCAAGCGGCATATTACGATAAAATTCTATTGGCCGGAGTAAAAAAGTAGGCAATCAAATAATTTAAACGGCTTTCCTGCACCAAGTGCAGGAAAGCCGTTTAAATTATTTGATTTGCGGGCCCGATATTTTTTCCTTAATAACGGTTTAATATTGCGCCATCTGGATGTGGAGGCTAAGAACTCGCGGAGCGATTTCTATTCGCGCCTGCAGGGGTTGCGAGACCGCAACACTTGTAGGATCACGTAGTAGTGGAAATGCAGTTCATAAATCCCGTTTTCTTATAAATCCATTTTCCGCCACATAGGTAAAGTGTTTTTAGTCAGACTAATATGAATATCGTAGAGACTGTATTCCAATGCCCTTTTCCGTGCATCCGTTTCGTATGCTCTTTGATATTATATTTTCTATGAAGCTACATTTCTAAATGTTTTTCTCCGCACAATAACACTTTACGTATGCAGCGACCTTTAAAACGTGTAAGACATAACTTACGTATATTACAATAAAAAGTGACGAAGGCTCGAAGAATTTGAATTCATAATTACCGAGTAGCGAGTTGGTGGGTAGAACCAAAATAATTTGTCTAGTAATGTCATCAATGAATACTGCACTGTCAGCGGATATGCCCATAATGCAATCCAGTAACGTGCCACCAGCACCTTCATCTTGGACTTGCACCTAGAAAGAAAATAAGTTTAACATTAAAAAGAGACTGTGCTTCTAAGTGGTTTTATTTTTTATTGTTTCGATGTACTGATTAAAAGATGTTAACTTCGAAATCTAGTGAAGCAAATGTGTGTGAATTATAATAAATGTAAAAGTTAGTCTAACTAATGTCTTAAACCCATTTCTAAACTAAATCGAACAGTGAAATGACACTTGATTTGAGGTAGTTTTATGAGCGTGGTAATAATATTGGTTACATACTTGAAAGCATAAAGCACCGCCAACTAACATATCGTTCGTGCAGCTTTCAAGACGAGGTAGTATAACATTGTTATTGGAATTGCTGCCACTCTTCATCAAAAGCGAGGAGAATATAGCTGTAAAAACAAAAAATAATATTATTCAACGAAATTCAAACCTAAAAATAAGGCAGTACGATTGAAATTCGCTTACAAAACTTTTGCCCAGACTCGACTGTTGTAGCTGTCACATAATTTTTGGCTAAGTCTTTCAAGTATTCTTGTCTTGTTCTTGTTGCCATGGTACTGAATTTAGGCGACTGGATAGCCGCATTTTCACCATTTATCACCTGCAATTAAAGATCAAATTAAAAAACAGCAATCTTCAATATTTGCAATGAAATATCATCCTTCTCACAATACGTACCTTACTCAAGAGTAAATCTGTGAAGGTTTCCCCTTTGGGATATATAGCCCCATCTTTGATCGGGGGTCCAAATAAGGGCACCTCCTTAGCACGACTTACAGCTATACTGTAGTGAGTATTTTCTGTACAGGGATCTATGGCTCTAACTACCACAAACACATGTTGGAACTGGGAACGAATATTTCTAGGGGTGAAAGGCGCAGCACCTGGCTCTTGGAAGACAATTGTTACTATATCATTACCTATATGCCTCTTCCTCAACAACTGTTGTCGGTTGTGAGGAGTGTAAGGCAGCATCGTAGACACATGGAACATTATCTCACAACCTTGGTACGTTGTATACACGGAATAGAGGCCTGTTGAATCAGTCCTATTGTCTAGGCCTGCTTTATACTTGTCGAAATCTTTTAACCTAACAGTTTGACCTAACATTTGTAAAAACTCCACAAATGCCGGGCCAGCTTCCTGATTATTATACATTTCTTCTTCGGTTGCTTGGTTACTTTTGCAGTACATGACACCAACTTTGTAATGTCGGGTTACGCACTGCTCGTCAAGTCGTAATAACTGTTCTTCGGCGCCATTGTTGGTCACACCAAGCCTGAAAATTAGTACACACATATTTTTAAGAATGAAAGTATATAATAATTACATTAAATTAGGTTATACCGTTAAACACAAACAAATATTATTACAAAATGTGATTATTTCTTAAGTAGTTAACTATGGTAATTAAAGGTTTTCATGATTCAGGAATATTATCTCTATATTTAATCTCCAATTTTTTTTTATATACTACGAGTGGCAAAGAAGCTTGCGGCCCAGCTGGTGTTAAGTGGTTACCGTCGCTTATAAACATTTGCAATATTAAGGGTAAATGACTTAACACTGCAAGTGCGTTGCCATCCTGGGGGCTAAGATGATATGCCTTCTATGCCCAGTAATTAAATTGTTTTCAAGATTTCTTCATACATACTACCCGTGCGCGATAAATTGAGATTTGCGCTCTCTAGCCGGTCCCCCTTGCACTACCCTTCGGATGCCCGTAATGTCCTGTACACAACACAACGCTTGTTGAGATATTTTTTGTGCTATATACAAATACGCGGCAGTGATGTCTCAGCGCTCAGGTTTCAACTTATCGCGCACCGATAGTAGTTAAAAAGACCGCCAGTTGTAAAGGGAGAACATATGTGCTGGCAGTCAATTACAATTCCAGATCGTGTAGCAAATAAATGAGTTACCAAATTACTTTGCTCTCGTGTGGAATAAATGGTATGTAGCCAATGAAAGGAATAAGGGATAAGTGGTTTTGATATGATTAAGGGGAAAAGTACTTCACACACTCTGTGGATAGACAATAATGTAGTATCTTGATAAAATCAGAAATTTAAAATTACCTTAAGCAGTTCAGCTGCAATTCGGGAGTAACATATTCCAAAACTTCCTTTGTGCAGTAGGTCGCGCTGTTATTACTGGGTTTGACGGTGGGTAGCGCATCCTCCAACACAGAACCACGAAGAGTGAGGAGTTCGGATGTACGGACTATAAGCCTATATTGCCAAGCTAGCTGCGAAGCCGGTACAGACGCATCGCCTCCGCCTCTTCGCAATTCCACACGCTCTTTTTTGATGGAAACGGCAACAGGGCCTAAGGTTTCGTCCATACCAAACCAATTTTGATGTGCTGGAAAATAATTGTTATTTTTTTACACCTGGGAAATATCTATGAGGAAAATACATTACTTATTAGTAAATTACTTACGTTGATTATAAAAATAATTTCTGAAATATAATGCTCCTAAATCTTGACTTTCCACTGGCAATGGCGTTAAAGTTTTCGCAAACGGACATCCGTTTCTCCAATGCGTATGTCCTGGTGGGAACTCGAGAACCGAGATGCCGTAAGCTGCTCGTGGTCTGTGCCAACCACCTGCTTGGCCTGGGATGGCACCACGAGCTGTCTGTATACATAATGATACACATCTTTCCTCTTCACCTGTATTTAAGAAAACGTTAAGTTAATGCTTAATAGTTTTAAGACAAAGAATTTGCTTCACTTAAATTGCTTCCGACTATGAAGCAAGGACTAGGTGGATTGAAGATCTGGTAAAGGACGCGGGAAGTAGCTGGATGAGCGCTACGCAAGACCGACCGGTTTGGAGATCCTTGGTAGTGGTCTATATCCAAGAGTGCGTGTCTCTCGATTGAAATGATGATGTCAAGCAGGATACACCAAGTATTGAAAGTTCAGACAGAAATCTTGTTTATGACATTTGACCTAGTTTTTCCTGTGGATTTCCAACAAAATACTCACCCTGGAATAGGTGAGGTGTCGAATCTCTGATTCAGGATGAAATTGTGATCATTTTGTTATTAAATACATATTATGTTTTATTACATTTAAAAATAGCTTTAGTAACAAACACGAAAGCTAAGTTACCAAGTGCGCGGTCGGTACTCGGATGGGTGATCGAAAAGCTTGATTCTCGATTCATCAATATCAGAAGGCACGTGTTGCTAGTTCCGGCCTCTGTCGAAAGATAGTAGTTGTTCCCAAGGAGGGTTGACATCAGGCAGGTGGCCGAACATAAAAATCTAATGCCATAAATTATTTTTAAATAAAAATGTAACCGCCTTAAAAACTAAAAATGGAGAAATAAGAATTTTGTCTATAAAAATAATTTTTTTTTGAGGTCAGTCCCAAATACAAGTGACAACGTTTATTCCAAATATTGATGTTGGCAACAACCTCAAAAAAAATTTTGATTTTATAGACTAAATTCTTATTTCTACATTTTTAGTTTAGAAGGCTAAAAAAAATATTATCTGCTTTTTAGTGTTTTAAGTACCTATATGAAGTATTAAGTAGAGTTGTATAGTTATAAAAATCGGTTCACAACTCAAAGTTATTATTAATTAATGTTAAAATAGGACTTTTACAGGGCCGCTATTTTTCAGAATAACAAAAAAATCTCAAGGTCTAACACTGTAAACTTTTCAGGAAACTATTTCGAGACTTTGATTTTTAAGACAATGTAGTTGCGTTAAGAGCTCAATTTGTATAGTAATCCCTAACCAATGTAGTTGCGTTAAGAGCTCAATTTGTAAAGGAAACGCGAATAGCGCCCCTAGCGGAAAGAAGCGCAAGTCATGTTTCCCATACAACTCGAGCTCTTAACACAACTACAATAGTTATGTTTTTTTATACTAAAAAGCTTACACTATGGGTACAGATCCTTTTCTCTTACGTCGATCTTTTTATCTCCATAAACACTTGACAGAGGGTAAAGTAAAAAAAAACTTATACAAATAACCAGCCAGAACATTGAGAAAGTTACTCAATGTTGCGGAATGTGAATTACATTGCCTCACATAAATTTGAACCATCAATGTTGGAAGAAATGAAAGTGCAATTAGTTCATTATTATCATACAGCAATCAAGAGTACATTAGCCACAAGGTACACTTGTGCTCAAGATTGTAATGATCAAATCATACATTTTTATCAAATACAATAGATTACTGATAAAACATTTATCTAGGATTATTTAAAATAATATGATAAAATATAATTTTTAAATGTTAATGATTGTGTTTACGTTTTCATTACTTAATATCTTAAATTGTAAAGATATAATGTTCAGACAGTAAATTCAACTGTGTGAACTTGAGATTATCCGGGAAAACATTATCTAATTTTTCTATCCCAGACTATCTTTGACATTCTAGAATTATAGGGCTTCCTACCTAACATTCCCTATGTGTTTACTCTTTTTTTATTATCTTTCTTTTTTTTCAAATATTATGTTTCAAATTATGTACTTGTGGAATTCTTTAAAAATTTTCTCTAAACTTATCAAACTTTGGTGTAGTAGTCAAATTAGACTTCAAGGTTAAAAATATTACAATTCCAGAAAATTAATAGGTTAATTTGAATGTTTATGAAGAAACTGTGTGAATGACTGTACTAGTTAAGCTTGAATAAGCATCAATCTAATACATCTGATCCATTAATTAAATGATTATTGTAGGACTGTTGCATGTGATTCTGCAATCTCGTTCTTTATTTAATTGGTTAATA
Source organism: Elophila nymphaeata (assembly GCA_955850985.1). Taxonomy (NCBI): domain Eukaryota; kingdom Metazoa; phylum Arthropoda; class Insecta; order Lepidoptera; family Crambidae; genus Elophila; species Elophila nymphaeata. The sequence continues at coordinate 7,853,036 of OY039075.1, forward strand.
TTTATTATAAAGTAAATCCTATTATATTTTTATTTGAAAAGATTATGGAAATACATGATAATTATTTGATATAGTAATTATTACATTAATCTTCTTACTCCTTCCCTGCACCCAATTTAGTTGGTGTAGGTGCAGAATTTTTGATATCAACATACTCTTAAAGGTTATGGCATTTGATTATATTATGGTCGGCCACCTGCCTGACACCAACCATCCGTGGGAATTATTTCATTAATATTTTAGAACTTTAAATCAGTCAAATTCAACAGTTCAGCAATTGTCTTTTTAAATATAAATATTTACTTAATATTATAAAGAGGACAGATTTGATTGTTTGTTTGAATTGAATAGGCTCTGGAACTACTGGAACAATTTTGATGAAATTTGGTATGGCGGGCGAAGACTATGCTTGGATTTATGTTTTGTTTTGGAATGTTTCTACTATAACAATTAAATTGCAGTCCTTAAGGTGGTTAAACTTGATCTTATTTGTTATGCATTACCATGCATAACTTTGTTTTTCCACATAACAAAATTACATGTTTATCTCTTAGTAACACCCGTGGGGACTAGGGTCCCCACCAAGCAGATTTTCAAAAAGACTGTTATAAAAAATCAAAACTTTACCTAATAATAATTATATGGTTAATAAAATAGACAAAGCCAAAATATGGATTATTTTATCCAATAAAAGTAATTATAATAGTTTATTAAAATTTTTAATGAAATGCTCAATATTTTCAGTATGTATAATGTTAACCTAAATATTCAGCAATAGAATATATTTATTGATTCATTGAAAAGAGGATAAAAAAACTGTTGAAGTTCATAAAGCATTTTCTATGAAGAATATAATTGTGGGAACTGATTTTGTGTGTCACCTGATTCACAGATGACACAATGCTCATGTTATTCTGTGATAGGTATTTTCATGTGTGCAGGCGAAATATGTACCATATAGGTATATAAGGATATGACATCAATTCATTTATTGTGGATATAAAATATATTATTGATTCTTCTTTTTGGGAGTATGTTTCTTTTTATATTTCGCATAATTTACAATGTTATTTGCTGTTTTGGTATCAATATACCAATACAATAGTAGGTATTCACAGTGGTGGTGTACTTTAGATTGGAACCTGGTTTCTAGTTACTAAATGGCAACATTCTTTAACTATAACGTTGTCACCCTTTTAGGTGCTGTTGTTGTCACTCCTTGGTGCTTGGCACCCGGCGCGGAACCTATATTTGTGATATATTTACTATAAAAAACTCCATGCAGACATTGTGGATGGAGCACTAGGTTATTAAAATAGCATTAAATAATATTGTTTCGAGAGTGACTATAATATAACTTACCTCCCAATTCATTTCTAAAGAAGGGACAACTTTCAAGTAGTTCATTAGATCGGTCATCACCAGTATCAGGCACAGAGTCTTCACCAGGAGGGAGGCCCCTAGTTGCTAACAATGATGCAGCCGATGCTCCAGTTGTTGTGTTTCGACGTCTACTCAGTAATGCCCCACGGATTTCAGCCGCGTAACTCAAGTTTGCCATAAGAGACTGACAATCATAATGGGCAAACTGTTTTCGTTTGATACATTCAGGAGTGACATTTGAGATCGCTCCATCATCAAGTGGTGGTCGGGCTAGTGATGGAGTTGCACCACCCCACAGTTTGTTTAATTTGAGACGAGGCTTTGGGCTAGCACTTGCTCTTGTTGGTGGTCCATCAGCATGGTCACTTCCAAGAACATCTACCAGTCTATCCGGTGGTCGGGCTATAGCTGTAGGCTTATCTGATGTAGAGACTCCATTGTAATTGTGGACCATTGCAGGTATTCTTTCAGAACCACCACCTATAACGTCGATGGAACCATGACTGCCATACTCGCGGCGTAAGCCATTACCTGATGGGTGTTCAGTGTAAATCAAATCAAGGCTTGAATTACTACGGTACATAACATCTCTCGAATCTTTCCTTCTGTGATCAGGGGCGTACATGGCATTATCTTATTAAGAAATTTGTTAATCTCATGGTTTTCTATCGTCACTAGTTATGCACGATACACTGTTTTCCTTTCACAGTCATAATACCATTACGAAATGAAAACAAAATTTTAGATGATGATACTTTACGAGATCAAAATTGTGACATAAACTTGCAACTAATTTCCACATACTTTCTAACACACTATGATGACAATTTTCACCTGCCTAAGATAGGCGAGGACTTGCAAAATGTATTCGTAAAATCACATTTGCTTTTGTAAAAATGGATAATTTCGCAGAAAAAAAAGTAAAACTAGTTGTAAAATAAATTCAACCAACAAAAAAGTTTTACAGATTAAAAATCCGAAGGAATGAATGAATGAGTGACTCAAATTACTGTTTTTAAATACGCTCTGCCCTGAGAAAGCAATGAAATCTTGTCTATACAGCCGTGAACTAAAATTAATATTTATATTCATTAGATTAATAGTATTCATTTGTATTTTTATCAGCCTGTTTCTTTTTGATTTTATTTATTTATTGTAAACTAGCGGCACGCCCCAGCTTCGCATGGGTTTTGATTTGTCTGTTTGTAACAAATAAACTCAAAAACTACTGGGCCTATTTTGATAAAATTATAGTACAAATATTGATTAGCCCTATATTTTTAGAAAATATACACTAAAAAATCGATTTGTCCAGGTTGGGAATTGAACCCAGAATATTCCACAATCCGGAAGGCTGCGTTAACCACTACGCTATCGGCGGGACACTGCTTTTACTATCAGTAATAATAAATCTATGGCTTTCACCGTCGGAAATTGTCCGGATCTTAGAACCAAATATTTTCAAAAATATTTGGTTCTAAGATCCGAACTAAATATTTTTACAAATATTTGACGTCCAGTTGAGATGAAACTACCATCTATTATGCATTTATTTTGGCGTTAACAAACGCGCATATATTTTAAAATTAGAAATTAAAGACTAAAAAATCGAATTTTCCAGCGCGGGAATCGAACCATCTTCCATCTTCCGCAATCCGGGTGGCTGCGTCAACCAGCGTCAACCACTACGCTACCGGGACACTGCTTTCGCCGTCGATATAATGTCAGTGCTTGGTTCTTATGTTTTTAAGGTAACAATTTTATCAAATCTTTCTTTGCACTTCTAAGATCCGAGCGAAATAAGTGCGAGAAGTGTTAGAAACGGAATTACTGCCCCCCGATCGCGCTATTTACAAACGATAAAATCAAAACCAAATCGTTGCCGTTTTCCATACGTTTTGACAGCTGACAGCTGCCAAACTGTTGTCAAAAAGTATGAAAACGATAATGATTTGGTCCTGGTAAAAACGTTGTAAATAGCGCGATAAGGCCCCTGAGGCTTTAGACAACATGCATTTCGACAATCGCTCTCGCTATCGCTAAGTAAAAAAAATGTATGGGATTGACATAAGCAATCGAAAAGTGATCGATTGCTTATGTCAATCCCATACATTTTTTTTACTTAGCGATAGCGAGAGCGATTGTCGAAATGCATGTTGTCTAAAGCCTCTGTAGTCTGAGGCTTGTATGGGAAAAAGGTATGGGATTGACATAAGCAATCGAAAAGTGATCGATTGCTTATGTCAATCCCATACATTTTTTTACTTAGCGATAGCGAGAGCGATTGTCGAAATGCATGTTGTCTAAAGCCTCAGGGTGTCCATGAAGTCATAGATAACCCGTCAACCCTGGACCGGCCGCATTGTGGTCTACCACATATCGAATGATGACTTCAGTTAAAGTTTCATAGATTACGAGATTTTTTGAAATATTTGTATTTTTAACACGCTTATATCAGTTTCACCTGTATGTTTGTTTGTTTGTATGTATGTAACTGACTCATTTGGACTCGATTTTGACCCACTTTAAACGGTCAGATTTTATTTAAACTTTATAAGACTTATTAAAGACCGATGACATTACAATAATTCGATAAGAATATCCAAGGAGCTTATAAGTAAAATATAAGCTCCTTGAGAATATCCCAATAACCTGATTAGAATCGCCAGGACTAATAAATTAAACGTTAGTTTAGCTATACGTCACTAGATGGCGTTGTCATTAAGTAAGTACTTTCATAGGGAATTGTGTCGTTTTGTCCTATGTGTAGGAAACTACACATCGTTCGGATCGTAGGTTCGGATAAATTTTTCTTGTTTTAAGTTTAATTTTTGTTTTTTAATTTAGACAAAATAAAAACAACTTTAGTTGGTTAATGCAACTACTTATATTTATAAACAATACCTAAGGTCCATCCATTCAATACGATCAACAAACTAAGTAAGCAGATAAAGTATTCTCCTCAAGTTATTAAGCAATTTATTAGGCTACAGACACAAATACTCATCCTAATACCCTAACTCCTGTGTTAGCAGCATGAATAATTTTAAAACAAAAAAAAAAAAATATGCATATTCCTTATTGCGGGTCTATTAGTATACTTAGATAGGTGGTATTACATTTAAACACCTACAGAAACAAATATTACTCTAAGGAGTTTAATTTTTAACTATCTTCTGGAAGATGAGAGTGACACGCAAATTAATCTTCCTCTTGCTCTTCATCTGATTGAGGTGACTCGCGATGAGTTATAGATGTCTGAAAATAATACAATTTATTTATTTATGGTAAGATAATTGGCAGACTTAGATATATATTATGGAATTAAAAAAAAAGATTTATTTTACAAGATAACCCACCATCGATTTAGTGTAGGTAGATAGTCAGGAATATTTCAGAACAAATATCCCGGACTATAGATGGGTATTGAAATATGGTATTGATTAGGTCAGCGGATGAAACTAACTTTTTTTGAGTAATAGTGTAAGGTATTTGACACCTAAAAAATTTAATTATAGACTGTGATTTGAGAAACAATTATTTTTGAGTAATGAAATAAGTAGGTACGGTTCGCAGTCGCACCTCTGTAATGATAGGTAGGTAGGTACCTACTTTATATTATAGTAAATGATATTATAAATTACTGTTTATAGTAATATCTTTAGCACGTCACTATTATCCACACAAAAGGAATTTAAATTAGTAATTTTACCACATCAATTGACATAGCTCTCTGCACTTCGTCTTCTAGCTCCTTAGCCTCCTCTGGTCCGACGAGTTGTGCTCGAAGACTGTCTACCGCCAATTTTATTATGTATTCTATTTCTTCTGGCGGCGCTTGGATGCCACAATCTGAATAATGATAATGATAAGTATTATCACTAAATTATCCTAAAATACCATTTTGACAGTGCGTAATCCAGATTTTGTTTAATATATTTTGTGAGTTCCTACTAAGGATGAAACGGATATCCGGTAACTATCTTGTATCCATCCTATCCGGCCTAAATTTACGATCAGGCCGGATACCGGATAGTAACTCAATATCCGACCGGATACCGGATATTCAAAAATTAGACAATTTCATATATCAAAATGCAATACATTAATCTTTGTGATTAAATCAATAAAATGGCTTATAATTATGACGGATAATTCGAAAAAGTTACAAAAAGACTCCAAAGAAACTACCTAATATAATTTTTTTGAGATATTCACTCTAATAATAAATACATAAATATTTATAATTAGAGTGAATATCTCAATATCTAAATGAAAAGCTTTTAGTAAAAACATAGCCAATGACAATGGGCCGAATATCCGGCCAGCCAGCCTCACTGCCCTCCGGATATCCGGTATCCGGCCAAACGACTATCCGTTGGAACATACATATTGTAATAGCTTAAATATTTATTTATTTTTCTTAGTGCTAGCAATTATATCTACCTTTGATATCTTCAATAACGTCACTTATTTTGATACGGTCTATCGACTCTGCGGATATTGGATGCTCTTCATCAACTAGCGAGTTGACAAACGAAGTCATCGTTTCTTCGGTTTCTGCAAAAACAATAGATACCTACAAACGACGGCAAACTGACACACTATATTAGACTTTGAGCTTTATAAGCGTGGAATAAGGTTGAATTTTTTTGAGGAAGTTATGCCAGTTTTGGGTACGCTGTCGTCCGTACATGTCATAATGAAAACTTGTTATAAGGTAACTTTCAGTTTCAGAGACCTAAGAATTTTGAGTGGGCAGTAACTAGTAAAAAAACCCTTATTTACGTAGTTACCTATGCAACTGTAATGACTAGATAATACATCACGCTATTAATCAATCTGCCATCTGGACGCAATTTTCGTTTCCTTCGAAATAATCTTGAATTCAAGTTTACTCTTCGAATCCTTTTTCAACCATAAAATCTCGTAAATCGAGATTGTTCTTTCCAATGTCCTATTCTCACCCTAGTACTTAGAATTATATTCTTCAAGATTTTTGGTGTAAAAATTTGTGAAATACCACGTTACGATGCGCTCCGTTCCTTCATCCGGTTTAAAAACGGTTGCAACAAGTCAACAACATAATTTCTGAGTTTTAAAATCGAGTTTACAGGTTCTAAAGAATAATTACGTATTTTATAGTAATTAGTAAGTAATTAATTCCTATTTTAGAAACTGCTTTTGTAAGTAAAAGAGCTTTGTAAACTAATTTCGAAATCTACGTCTCGACCGCTACCAACCACTCGAAGCAATTTGAGTGGCTTTCCTTCGAGAAAAGTCGAACTCGAGAATTTCTCGAGACTTCTTTAGCTTTGTGTATTACCGTATTTACCGAATGTCACATGAATCTTTGCTCTTTTGAGATTGTGAGCGTGATTATCTTTAAGTACTTATGTATGTATAGTCCCAAAAGTTAAGAAACATTTTAAGTCTTGCCTGTACTGCCACAAAATAATGACAGGTTGCCAACCTGTCGCCCACAAAGGTAATAGGGGCATCAAATACAAAAGTTACTAAAACTTCAATAAACCAACTAACAAAGCAGTAGCACATACCACTTACTGTAGCAACGCGCAGCATTACCTCCACAATTAATAACTCATCAAATTTCTAAGATTGTTCTAAGTCCGATGAAATTAAAACTGTCTTGACAAACCTAAGTCTACAGTGTCAGCTGCGTGGAATAGTGCCGCCAAAGCTGGGCCCAGGCGTTCGTGTAGAGGCTGTTTCTCATCGGCTATGTCTTTTAGAGCGTTCTCCAGAGATTCCATTACTTCAGTTGATTGTTCCGTCACTCCTTCCATCGTCTCCACCTATGTGATCATCAGTATATATCATAATTATTATCGTATATCTATACTATTAAAAGCTCGTGTCACTTTACGTCTCTCTACAAAAAAAATAAACAAACCCATTTTACAGGATCAAATTAAACTCACATGTTGTCTTATGATGCGATCAGCGAGTGCCGCCAATGCATCAAAGGCTCGCGTTTGCTTCTTATACTGACTTGGATCACCACCGTATCGCAACAACCATTTGCGCACCAATGCATCTACTACTTCGTATCTAGATTTTGATCTGTAATAAACCAAGAAAGAAGGTGACGGAAGCGGCCTAGGAAGTATGGAGATATAATTATATAGATAATTATGGGTAGTTTGAATGATTTGATTGTACATAGTGGCAACATAGCACAGTTTATTCAATTAAATTGATTAAAATAAAATTCCAATTACTTAAAACTAAGTTTTCTAATGTACTACGTCCTTTGTGATTCTAGGAGTTGTTAAATATTGTATAAAAAGATCTACGGGAATGTATCGTTGAAGTTAATTGCGACAAAGTGATGGGTGGGCACCCTAGTAGACGCTATACAAGCATTTCGCAAAGTTAATGCATATCCTCAGGAACCATATAGAATCTATGTCAGCCCGCCTAGCATGACCACCGAAACAGGATATGATATAGTCAACTATCGCTTTGAACTTTCTTTGTCACTTTCGATAAAATTTCAAGTTGACGGTTTAACAGTTCAAAGCAAGGAGCTTATATTACCTATAGAATGGAGTCATTAGTCAAATGAAAAAAGTGAGGGCAAAAATTTTGACAACCCTTGACATTTCTAGAGAGGCTCTGTCTCTTTCTAGTAGGGTGCCTATAGCAGAAAAAATAATTACGGACAATCTTGGACTTCGTTAAGTTAATAAAATTAATTAGTACTCAAAGTTTAAAATATTTTTGAGTTTACCATGACAAAGAATTACCATTCATAATAATTAGTTTTAATCTTCCGTACAATTGTCTGTTACTATAAGTAAATTTACACTTAACATTGGCGAAATATGAAAATGAAAAATCTCTTTATTAAATGGACTTTGCTAAGTGCTTTTAAATCGTCAAAAGCCCTACCACCATTTCGGGACGAAATAATAATTATTATGCTGAGATGGAGCAGAAATGGCGAAAGACTCCGGCGAAGAACTCCACAGCTTACAATTTTGTAATGATTTCAAAACATCAATACAAGTCAATAAATAATTATCAATTTAATTTAAGTTACAGTTTTACATGCGTATATTTTGGGTAGTTATTAAAAATAAATAAAGTAGTAGTAGTGGTAGTTTTATAAATTCTGTAACACACTAAGTTTATTCCTTAATAAAAACTTGAACACAAGAACTGTTCTATTTTAAATCTAAATATAAATAACAATCTAAACATTCATATATTACATATGTGACTCAAGAATTTGTGTAAAACAAAGTTATATATACACATAATATTGATACTTAAAAGAACAAAATCCTTTACTATTATATGATACAGTGATATCCGCAGAATATAGTTACATATTCACATAGATACTTCTAAATTACAAAATATGGACCTAAAATATATTACTTTCATATCAATCGATGTTTCATAATACTTTATAATGATTGGCAAAATAATCGATTCTGTAAAACAACTAAGAAAAAAGTTACAGCTAATTTTGTACAAGACAAACTTAAAATCGCTCTGCTATAAAGTAAGAATTATGTAGATTTGACTTTATTCTATCATGAGACCAACAATTAAAAATATAAATACCGGTAAAAGATGTAAAAGAATCATTTGTACTCGTAACTCGATTAATACTGGTTAACGTATGACAAGGTATATAACTTTGTCATGTGTTAACCAGTATTAAAAAAATATGCATAAAACGATAAGGATTTCCTATGTAAAGTTGGTCGGTACGCAACGTATCACACCATGTATTTGGAATAGCCCGTATTAACTTTTTTTCGGTTTCAAAGAGTTTGTACCTCATTCTTACTTTAAATTGAACGCCCTACGTATATATATATATCAACCTTCTGTACCTGTTACTCAGTTACGAAGTCCGAAGGATAAGAGCCTTGTTCCTAAAGCCGTAATAGTGTAATTTCCTGACCTAAATAGTAGTTAAGCAACCCCGTCCAAACCCCGAATTCATCACATCATCATATCAGCCAAGAGACGACCATTTTGATGTACCGATAGTCTATTTGGCGCCTTTGAAGTCACTGGAGCACGGCTCAGGTTTCGACAGAATCGAAGACTTTCTCATAGTCCACAAACGCTAAGCATACTGGCAGACAATACTCTTCGGTCTTCTGTATAACCTGCTGCAACTTATGTATTGGTCAATGGTACTAAAGCCTTTTCGTAATCCGGCTTGTTCTGGGGGCTGGACGTCGTCATTAGCATATTAAAAACTATCATTTGATAGACTTGAATAGCACAGTCACAATTTTATTAATGCTGTGTCAATTTTACTAACCCAAATTCGAGTGAAGTTTGAGGTCACTGTGCATATTGCACTCTGCGTTACATGTTAGTAGATGCAAATGTGAAAGATAAAATACACTATTACACTGGTAAAATCCAATCAATTATTTTGACTATGTTTCTCAATTAAAATAATGTACATTGCACAAATTACATGTTTTGTTTGTAAATAAACGTTCCCAACCAAAAATGGGTAGAACGATTTATGTATTATATATATACATAATCTATAAACTATATAAATAATCTATATATATCTATATAACAGCTATTTCAAAGACTTATCGGTCGGAAAAAGGTTATTATTTTATAAAAATCCTAGTCACCCTAGTCAATTTGTTTACACATATTTGAATAAGTAATTTATGTATGAAAATTAATTAAATTCAGATAGTATGAAAGCAGAGTATCAGAAATTACTTTCCCCTATGGAGTTTCGCCCAATAACGATAATCATATGGAATTACATGTGAAAAACCAATTTTACTTAGGTGAACAATAATATGCAATTATAACACTTACAAGTGAAATTTCACACTGCATCCTGGATACCACTCACTTCTGCAACCACGAACTATACAGCGATGCACCATTTTGCACTATTTATAGTTATTAAAATGTAAAAAGCCGTACCAAAATCGCGAGTCGATACCTATCAATATGTCATGTTGAGATTTCGGGACATCAACGTGATTGACGTATGAAGACAAAGCTGTCATTATATAAATCCCTTAATTTCCCATAAGTTATGGAAAAAACACAATGATACACCAGTTGATTGAAATACAAACCTAAACGTTAAAAGTCAATATACTATATTTATTTCTTTCATTGATAATAAATACTGATAATTGAATACAATATGTTAAGTTTTTAGCTACTTTTCTACTTTTGTTTTAGAAAGATGGCGAAATACTGGGGAAATCTTGTTTCTATGTAGTCGTGTTTAGAAAGAGATGACGACAATTTCTAGAAAGAGAAATGTGAAATTTGAAATGTCAAGTATTGTCAAAATTTTTGCCCTCACTTTGTTAATTTGACTTAGCGATGGGCGATTGTTCCAATAAAAGTTATCGAATGAATCGACAATTGATTAATAAAATATTCGAATGTCGATTTATTCGTTCTTTCAACAAATTATTCGATAAAAAATCGACGTTCGAATAACAATCGACGGATCTACTAGCGATAAAAGTACCTACGTAGTTGCTCCTGCGAAGGGGCGCGTTTTTAGGGGGGGGGGGGAGGTAATTTTGGTCACATCTGTGTTGGTTGTTGGTATTTTTGTTAGATTACTGAAGAATTTCTACTGTATGGCCCATAATACCAGATGTGGGTTTGTGTGTAACTAAATGTTACCTGTAAAGCTTTGCTCAACCCCTTTTGGGATTACGAGCGTGATAATTTGTATGAAACTTTTTTGCTGACTGTACCGACATCTAATCTGGTTGTTGGTTCGCTCCTTGGATTCAATTGAGTAGATGGTGCGGCAAAAAAAATATTACGTGCTGTTAGTTAAGATGTTCTTCAATTTTTGTTGCTGACTGTACCTACACTAACGTCATTTTGCTCGACGAATCCCATTTTACTGTTTAGTTGCTGCTATAAAAAATCTCCATACCTACTCCTAACCGTTAAGGAATTCTGTGCCTTCCATCATCAGCTTAGCACCATGACATGATGACTTCCTGGATACGCAATAAATATGAACATAACATAACATATGAATAAGGAAAGCATCAAAGACTACACGTGCCCATAATATTTGAGGAGTTCCCTCGGTTCACCTGGGATCTCATCATCAGATCCTACCTTGGTGACAATGACCTTGTGCTCGGGAGTATACTGTTTTAAGCAAAAAAAGAATTTTCAAAATCGGTACACAATTGACGGAGATATCGGTAAATATGTATCGATACGTTTGATGATGCGTGTAACAATTTGGGCGCAAGCACAAATCGCAGCAATCGAAAGAACCATCAATTGATAGGTCGATTGTTATTCGTTTACGCGCTACCGCAGCGCGCAGAGTACGCACGCAAGTCGATGAACACAGATTGACTCGATGCGACTGCAATAACAATCGACAATTTATCGAATAATATGACTTGTTATCGAATGCATTCGAATAAACAGATTATTCGAATAATTCGATTGTTTTTACTAACAATCGCCCATCGCTAATTTGACTAATGACTCCATTCTTAGATAAGCTCCTTGGTTCAAAGCGATAAATGGCTATATCATATCGTGTTTCAATGGTCATGCTAGGCTGGCAGGAACACAGAGAGATAACAAAGTGACTAAAGTTCAATAAAGTTAAAAAAAATTAAGTGACGAGAACCGTATTGGTTTTTCCTGATTTAACTATTTTAAACAATAACATTATTAAGTTGATTTCCAAAATATGAACTGACCCTGAAATAACTTCCGGTAGCAGTGTAGTCAATTCCTTTAGCAGTTCGTCAGCATCATCTCTGGAGACACGCATGGCGTCCAAGCAGTCATAAAGCAACTTCATTATATTTACGTCGTAGACCATCTTGACTTGAGACCCTAGTGGCGTTCTAAAATGAAAGACAATATTAATTAAATCTCAAGAAGTTTCTATATCTGATGGACCGTAGCGCACCGCAACGATTGCACGTGACATGTTTGCAGACAGTTGGGGTGGGAAAACGTTAGATAGATTTCAAAATCATTATTTTATCCAATCGTTGTCTCTTAGTACCTACCTAGATACTTTTTGAAACTAAAAACGGACGACTGCATTCTAAATTATAAAATTGATAAAGTGACTATATAGAAGGTTTAATTTAATATCTTAAAAATATCACACCTATTTAATTACAAAGTTCGAATGAATTGTGTGTTTATATAACCTTTTTGAGATTATGGGCTTGATAGTACGCTGTATGTGTAGGTACCTACGTACCTATCTTTATTTTGAAATCGCTGTAATTATCAAAATAATGGACGGTTAGATTGAACTATATAGAGACGCGTATTACGTACATTGGGAAGTATTTCCTTTTAGAAGTCAGCGTTCTTGGTACCATAAACAGGTACACATCGGAGCGGTCTGACTCTGGTGGTGAGGCACTGGGTTGAGGTAGACGTTGAGATAACGGCTTCAAACGAAGACTCTGGATCTCGTCGTTGAGTTGCTTTATTAAAAATAAAAAGGACACAATAATAGTTATAGATAATATTATTTCCACGCTCACACCAATTATCTAGCCCAAAGTAAGTATCATTAAGAACTTGTGTACATAATATTTTTTGATATTTTTATAAATATACTTAAATATGTTAACAACAATAACTCGCAAACAAATATTCGTGTTCATCACACAAATATTTGCACTACCAGGATAGAAGCCCGGACCGCTTGATGTGTAGGCAGCTATACGACCACTCCACCACGACGGCGTCAACATAGCTTAGTTCGATTTACTAATTAACTTTATTGTGCTTTATTTATTAAGAAGTGAATAAAGCTCCAACACGGTCTTACTAATAAAAACTAGTAAAATGGTTATTTTTTCAAGCCTGAACTGAAATTAGGGCTATCATCAGCACAGAAACAGCTATCATTAGCACCGAGATGAGGACCACCACCACACCACTTCATGGCCGGAAGTATTTTCAAGCTATGTAGGTATTTAATGTATTAAAAACCATAGTAAAAGCATCAATAAACAGATTTCAACCGTCCGTATTGAGTCTCAAGCTACCTCCATACTGCTGCCTGCCAGGGCTACTCCCTCGACTATTTGCTCATCTGGCTCGAAAGATCACAATCTCAGATCAATAATCACAATATTGCCCGAGCAGGTATTTTATCATAAATGTTGCTGGCTATTCATTATTTGGTAGGTAGATGCCTGTGAAATACAAATTTTATTATTTTTTGAACATTTGGTATAGGTACATACTTTTATTTGTTCCTGTTGTTGGGCGCGCACGATTCTCAGTCGCACTATATCCCTTTGCAATTGTTCCTGAGTGTATGCTCCAATCATATCCGAGAGTTCTTTTTCCGGCTAGAAAGGATTTGATTAATAATGTATAATATTACTTACCAAAAACCCACAATCCAAAAACTAGAAATCTGACCGAATGCCACGGAGAGAAGCACAATGGGGCTACAGCAATAGTTGAGCCAAATTCGATAAAGAATAATGTACAGTCAACAAAAATGTAGATAATCAAAATTAAAACTAATTTCACTAAATGAAAGTTATGTATAAAATAAATTTAAAATATGACGTATTACCCAAATGACAACTTACACCTGCAAGATGATTCTAGAAATTTCTTTTACTTTAAAATGAATTTAGAAGTTTTGTTTTGGATCATCTACTTTTACAGTAGACTGTACCTAAATAAACCACTGTATTTTTGTATGAAGGATGAGCATGAAAGTTAGAGACTGAAAGGGACAAACCTACAAAAAATGATATTTGGTTTGTCTATATTTCTTCATTGGCTCAAGTATAAATGATAGAACAAGAAACACAAAAACAAAAGATGTAGTCGCCACTATCAGAACTTATATGGAATTGGTTTGTACTACGTATACGAGAAAGTAAAAAACGAGTGGGAGTTTGAAAAACGAGCCTTTGCGAGCTTTCTAACAGTTGATAGATATCTACGAGTGTAAGATAATGGTGCAAAACAATTATGTACTGGCACACAAACAAAATGAAGAGTAAACGACGTAAACCACATAGACGATGGGTTGATGAGATCAGGACTTTAGCGGGCAGTGCATGAATGAATGACTTATTTATGGAGGATTCGAGGAGACCTTTGCCAAGAGGCAAAACGACTGAATAAAAGGCTATTTTATTTATTTTATTATGTCATATACTACTATGAAACTATTCGAACGTGAGCTTTGCCAATCTTCTCCCTTCTTTTGCAGGACTACGCGTGCTGGCTTAACTTGTCATTGGCACCGACAAACCGTGGCTAATGGGAAAAGTAAAACATTTCTATGTGGCACAATCAAGAAATGGAACATGCGTCCCCTCCTTCTTGTATGTTTTACAATCCTGGGTCATTTAAATGAGGCGTGAAAAATAACATTGCAGGTTGGTAAAGCGAGGGTGGTTAGTGTGACCACAGATTCGCATTATCTGTTTTGCATTTACCTAGGTATACTTCATTTCCGCTTGCCATAAGATGAGATGGAAGAGAGATGAGGTCTAATAAACACCTGTTTTTAAAAAACGGATGTGACTTAAGTATTTATTTACCTTTTGCGGTAAAACATCAGCTTGTAAAGCCGCTGCTACACGAAGTCGTTCAGAATAGTTAGATAGGCTTTGCAAATACCTTTTTTCCAGATCACTGTGACGCTCCTGTAAATACAGATTACAATTTTATTGTTAATTACCGCCCCACCCGCGACTTCGTCCGCGTGGGATGTTTTTAATCAATTATGTCCTGATGAAAGAATTTTTGAAAGCGGTTCAGCAGTTTTTGAACTTATTCTTTAGTAGTAACATGCAAAAAATCCTCTTTTTATTAAAATGTTAAGAGCGGTTCCACATTATCCTATCTGATATCGGCATGGGCAGCCGATACGATATCGGAAGCAATTTAAATGTATGAAATATAGCTTTTACATTATCCAGACCAATATCGGACTGTCAAATTTTATTCATTTGCCTTGACATTTAGCTTCCTATATCTTAGTTATGTTGAACCGCTCTGGATCTCTAGTAACTTAAATTATGCGAATCCCTAGCCATGTGATGCCGGCAGAGTAGAATAGAATCACCCCGTATCCTCCAATGGGTATCGTAATGGATCAGCAAATGGGTATTGATCACCTTATACTCCGTCCACCAATCCGCTATGGACTATTGCCTAAACCTCCTTTGACGACAAGGAGATGCCTCTTATCCCAGCAGTGGGTCGAATTATGATCGTGGGCTGTTATGATGATGCTGCGAATCCTCTAACACAATTTGTAGGTTTTTCGTATTTAGTGAATGAATTTTTTCGAAATTAATATTATCTGCGTTTCTCAAGCACTTTAGAATTAACTAAAATTTTTGTTTGCCTATAACATAATATTAAAAAAGAAAGAAACACGATTTGAAATAAAATCGTGATTCTATCTTTTGCAATCGCTAAAAAGGTAATATCTTCAACGTTAATCGTGTATGAAAAATAATGATTTGGATTTTAATATGTCCTTAATTAGGTGTGGATTTGCTTTTAGACACCACATACTTGTATGAAAAGATAAAATAATATAAAAAATCTGTTCTATTTGGGAAATATGCGGACATACCCGCCACTGCCTTAATTGATCTAGAATCTGAGGAAGAGCCCCGGTGGTAGTAGAAAACTTGTGTCTTCGAGCCATTTGTCGAAGCAAGTCGTCCAAGGTTCGGTCCACACGGCGAGGCCGGCCCAGCTTGCGAGTCAACACGTCCCTCATCTGAGCGCGGTACTCCTGCGCTTTAGCTTCCATAGCGCGTAGATCGATGTTCATACGGAACAGGTGAGTTCGATTCACTCTAGAACAGATTCAAACCTTTTTCACCTTACAAGCTCGGAAAGATGCTGTTTGTCAATCAAAATCTTAGTGCAAAAGCATGGTAATGTTACATTACCGTGGCAAAAGTGCATTTTATAATTTAAATATACAGGGTGTAAAAGACATGAACAGTCAAACGAAAACCATGTATTCTGCTCACCATCATAACATTTTTTTTCCTTTAGAATATACCTGGGAAATTGATAGTTGCGATTTTATTGAAGGTCAAAGTCATAATTTTTTTTTTCATTTTTTTATGAAAATGTATTCTATACGTTATTTCTTAATTATTGTCCAAAGAAACATTATCATTTTTTTTAGTATTTCATAACAAAAAATGGCTTCAAAACGTTAGTGTTCAATGTAGCTCACTCGATGCGCACGGACACTAACGAACGGGGCCGCCGTCTGGCAAAAATATCGCGGTTTTGCGAGTTGCGTGCGAGTTAAGCCCTTTACATTGCGCGGTACAATTTGCAATTTTTTTTAACACCAAAAAATAAAAATCATTTCCCAGCAATATTTTTTTTGAAATATGTCTTATTTTGATGTATAGAATACATGGTTTTCGTTTGACTGTTCATGTCTTTTACACCCAGTATTTATTTATATGGAAAGCAGGTCCGAGCCTCGCAAAGGGGGTCCGTCAATTTTATTTTTAAATTAGCGAATAACAGCTATCAGAAAGACATAAGTAGCCGAATTTCCGTGGTACTTTAGTATGGAACTGGGACTTGTTGTAATGAAAAAAACAAAAAAAAATCGTAAAATATTTACTTAAAACAAAATATTGAAAAAAAAGTAAATAAATTAATATCGTGCGCGTAAACCTACAGTATCGCCGAATGAATGGGGCTCACAATGTTGATATGTGTAGTTTGATAATATTGGTGGCGTTATAATTATTGCATCTCTGTTCTACTCTGTAAGTTGTAGTAAAGTTTGAGAGAGATTGAAACAAGATAAAATTGATCTTCAAAGTTGAATGACAACACAAGCCAGAATCAGGCGTTGACGTTCCTACGGAAGCACAGAGGAAAATGAAGTTTAAAATTTTCGGTCACCCATCCCGAGTACCGACCGCGCACTTGGTAGGTTAGCCACCCAGTATACTTCTATTCATACTTTTAATTATATTTATAATATAATAACTAATAAGCACTATTTTGGATTGCATTGCAAATATTGTATTGACAAAATAAGGATTACCTAGTGTTGAATAATTGTTATCTAATATATAGGATATGTACTCGTACTAAGCATATCCGTTGTCTAATTTTTGACATTGGAAAAAAAGTTTCGCAAATTTTGCATACTCACTTTTGTATTTGTTTCTGCTGCTTTATCTCATCTTGCAGTTCCAGTACTCGCCGCCGCAACCTAGTCAGCATTTTTTCAGGGAACACAACGGTATTCGATAGCCCTTTGGGACCAGTGCAATCGCGTAATGCAGCAGCACGTATTTGATCATAGCGTAGGACCACTACTTGTGTTACTTCGTTCATACAGCTTTGTTTCTCCATCTAGAGATTGAGAATACACATAGCTATTACTTATGGCCGTACGTTAAGCTTCACGCCGCTTCACTTCGCGACGCTTCCTTGCACGTAAGTGTATTATAGACTGCTTAGAGTTAATATATGAATCGAGAGGGACAAGTTACGATTAGTATAATAATTATTGTGTTATGAAAAAGTGTAAGTATTGTTGTTATGTATTCAAACAGTAAGCATCGGTGGCGTAGTGCGTAAGGACGTTGTCTCACTCCCGGGAGGCACCGGTTCGAACCCCGCCACGTGCCTAATGTGTTATCAAATTTTGAATTTTAATCGTCGCTTTTACGGTGAAGTATAACATAGCGAGGAAACCTGCACACAACCTATGAAGAAATTCTTAGGTTGTATGTGAAGTTGACCAACCCGCACTTGGTCAGCGTGGTTGACTAAGGGCTAATCGCCCCTAATGTGGGGTAGGCTCGAGCCCCTCGGTGGGGACATTTTATGAGCCGTTGATGATGATGATGATTCAAAGCGTAGGTAGTACAGCTGAGGACTTCACTGGATAGATGAATATATTTATAGTAATCTCTATCAAAATAGTTTGGACCTTGTTAATAAATTCGTTAAATATATTGAACAAGAAAAGCATTGCTAATTGCTACGATTTTTTTCAGTCTAGTTCAAGAGGTCCCCCTAGATATAAACTCATAATGGTGCCGGGTAGCCAAGAGGATTTAAATCAATGCTGGCTCTTCACATGGCCGTATTTCTGAAAAGCTTGTGCTACATCTCTTTCATTCGGTATTTAGAATTATAGGGATGCAGCACAAAATGTTTGACAAATACAGCCATGTGAAGTACCAGCATCAAATAAACTGAGCCCAAAATAGGTACATCCATCATAGTTTACACTATAACAAGATTATAGATAAAGCCTTACGGGTGAACGGTTTTATTAGGCGTAATACCAAGGAATTTAGAAACCCCTCTTCCAAAATATTGCTGTTTAATTCTTTGGTGCGAAGTACTCTGGAGTTTGCAAGTATTATCTGGAATCCTAGTTACGCCAATCACTCTACTCGAATAGAGTCAATTCAGCGCTCTTTCACGCGACATCTGGCCTTTGTCAATCCAGGTATAAGCAGTAGATCTTCTTACGAGGAACGTCTCTCATTTTTTGGTCTCAATACCTTGGCACAAAGACGTCGGATGCATGACCTACTATTTCTTCAAAAAATTGTGCGAGGCGTCTCAATGTGTCCAGATCTCTTACAGCGGATTCACTTTTGCGTTCCGATCTTGCGTAATCGACGACCAAAAAAGGATGTTTTTATAATTCCGGTCAGTAAAACAAATTTGGGTGTGCATGCTCCATTAAACAGATTAGTGTATACTTATAATTCTTGGCACAGGATCCTTCACCTTGATATCTACCATGACCATCCCAAAAAATTTAAGAAAAAAATTTTAGAACTGTAACTTTTTATTTATAAAAAAAGTGTTCTATTGAAGCTTACTGCTTGTTTTGTGTATTAATTTGCTTTAACTTTTTAATGTTTCATGTTAACTTATGGTCCACACTTTTACCTACTAATTTAAAATGTTGTGCATATCTTTAATTAATATAAGCACTAGATTTAGATAAGTGTAAGAAACTGTGTAATTTTCGTGTTTATATTGTTGATGTGCCTAAATAAATAAATAAATAAAATAAATAAATAGTTTGATCCTGGGATCTCTGGATTTGAGCTCAGTAGGTGAGCACTATTTTTACACAGATGCGGCGCATAGTTGGGCAGATCATGAAGTACTGGACCACTGGCACCTTGAACAAAAAGCTCGACCACCGGTAGAGTAACCCATTTTGTAAAAATGGTGGAATCAGTAGGTTCATAGTTATTTTTTTATGACCAAGCGGTATGGACTGGTTTGTGGGCGCATCTATCATAATTGCGGCATTCACGACGTGCTCGGGCATATCATGATCTGCCCAATTATACGAAAAGCCGACTTTCGTATAGGAAGTTCAATGAAACAGTACCATAAATTCTCTCAATTCATTCTTCCTCGTATCTAGTTGTGCAGACAGCTTACGCTTGACTTTGTTATGAGCGTCAATATCCCTTCGGAGGAGTTCCACAAGGTGATCCTTCTCTATCATTTCTTGTTCGTATTTATGTCTATAACAATACCAATTGACGTTAATTTAGACGTATGTACAATTATATTTTTCATTAAAATATCTCATTCTTTATGAGTTTGTAAACTACATACAAATACTGACTATACTACATATTTACGCTTATATGTAACCTATGTAGGTACTCTCCACATGTTTAATATTGACTCTCTCCGCCTGTTTAATTACTTGGGTTCACAGTTTATGTTTGCAAATTACAGTCCTATCTATCTACTCGGATTGACAATAGAGTATTGTGTATTTCATAACCTTGTGTTCCGTAGTTCGTAAGTTTTGTTGTATATGTCCACATCACAGCCTTCAGGGCATATGTTAGGATCTATTCTTATGGGTCCGATATCACGACTGTCCAGACTACCTTCATCTTCTTCTTCACTCGACGATGACGATGATTCCGACTCCGATGATTCTAAAATGTGAATGTTATAGTAATTTCTCCAGATATTTTCGGACATCTATGAAACCGTAGCTTAATCAGTCAGCGTAATAAATTAAAAAAAGGATATGCACAATATTCTTAAATCGAAACCAGTTATGTAAATGCTAAGACCATACTATTGCTCATCGGTAATTAGCAAGGGTTCGTAGATGTTCGAAGAGAATTTCAAAACTGTAAAGATACATGTTATTTTTTGTGCAGCTTTTTTTTAATTTTTTTAGTACCTATTATGAAATATTTTGAAATGTTTTCCATAATAATTATAAAACAAAATATACTAGCTAGACTTGGCGGAGATACATTTTCCAGGTTTAGAAGAGTATAATTTTCAAATATTTTCTTTATTGAAAAAATAAAATTTAAGAGTCATGTTGTAACTTTTGTTCATATGAAACAACATTATCATGCTTTTAAAAAGTTAACCAATTACCATCATCATCACGATCCCGCGGTGGGCGATACTTTTTTTTGAATATGCGTCGCAGGAAATCAGCAAATTTATTATCATGTACCAGTTTTTTGAATTGTCGCTGCAGTTCTTGACATTGGACGTCCAGGTTCTCTTTCTCAGCCTGGTGTTCTTCAATGCGATGTTCGCAGTCCATAATTTGATCTTGAACACCTCTTACCTAAAAATCGAGGAGTAGCTTTATTTTAATTTAAAATTCTCCATTACTAAGTATTAATATAAGTTCGTCACAGGAAAGTACAAAAAGCGCACTTGAGGTGAGTATTAAATGCATCGAAAATAGTAAATTTTAGCAGGTGTTATACAAATTTGATCATGGTCCTTTATAATATATGAAAAGATATATACTGTGAAAGACGAAAGATATGTTAAGAAGATCACATAGAATTCCCATGTTTTACCCAACGTTAACGATAAACCAAAAAAAAATAAAAAAGATAAAAGATATTAATCAATTTAGGGGTATTATTTGAGGAATAAAAGAATATTATATAATATAATCATTTAAATTGAATTAAAAACGTAGAAACCTTTTGGTGTCACTATGTTAGAAACTTGCCTGCATTAATTTAACGTAAACTCTCTCGGCAAGTCGATCTTCATGAGCTTCAAAACGATTCAGAACATTCATCTCCCTATGCAGTTGATACAGGTGTAGTTCTAATAACTGATTCTTTTCCTGAATAAAACGTAAACTCATATTCAATCAACAATTTATGTGAATCATACTAGAGAAAATTAAATCTTTAAACTGTATTCACCTGTACCCGTATACGTTCTCGTTGTAATTGTCGAAGACGAGAATCAAACTGTTGAATTGACACTTCTGCATCCGCTAGTAACATATCTTGTTCATATAAATGCCTAGATAAAATAAATTTGAATGTAGAGTGACTAAATATAAATTATTTAATTTAAATAATATGTAAATGCTTTTAAAACCTTTCGATGCGCCTTTCACGAATTTCTATCTCCATTGGGGTAGGTTCACGATCCGATCTGGGTTTCAAAATCTCCCATGAAGCGGCAAGCGGGCGACTTTCTATAAAATGCAGAATTAATTAAAGGTTCAGGGATAAAATGGAACTGGAGTAAAATAAAAGTCATAAGAATGTGCATATTAACGGGTAATTTTTGAGAAAAATGTCACCTGTAATTGGAACAAACTTGGGAACTTTTGGCTGTCGCATTCGAGCTACTGGATATAGTAGAGATTTTCTGCGTTCCGGAGCAATTAGTGACTTTCTTGTTGACACACCTCTTTGTGAAAGAACGATTGGTTCTGGTTTTATCTAAATAAATAAAAAAGAAAACGATAGATGATGTTAAGTAATAATTAAATTAATTAAGATATTTGACAATTTTGAGTATGTCTGCAAAATGAAGCGCTCATATTCCAGGGAGAAAAAATCTGAAAAATAACCACCTGAAGGTACTGAAGTGAAGTGGAAATTCAAATCACAATTGCCAAATTCTCTAATCGTTTAAAGAAATCACATGAAGGCTGTCATATTAATAACATCAGCATGATAAGCTAGAAATTTAACAAAATTAGCTCACAAGTCTCATTTTAAAGCAAGAATATACTTAAATTAATAATTAACCTCAAGGTGTTTTTCCGGAAACTCGAGTTCATCATCAATGTGTGGTATAAGAGGCGGTGGTTTCACAAGTTTTGGTGGTATTTCACATCTGATTTCGTTTAATCGTTCTCCAATATGCTTCATTTGCTCTACCAAACGTACTTTATGTTCCCGTAGTTCGAGGACTTTGACGTTGAATGCTCGCTTAGTGTCGTAAATCTAGAAATTTTCTTTATTATTAAGCTAGTTACAATAAATTGCAGTTATACTATTATACTTTCATAGTGTAAATAGTGTAGTAATGATAGTATTACCATCAATCATAATAATATATCACAACAATTTTAAGCTCACAAATAATTATGGGTATAATACAAATTATGTGACATTCTGATCTGACCTCTTTTCTGGTAAGACAGACACGTAGTTGTGTATTATGTCCTGGAGGTGCAACGTAATCCGGCTCCGTCTTAAGAAGTCTATTTCCGATAGTTGCTTCGGCTTCTTTTAATGCTTCTGCAGCGCCCGGGGGCATCGCGGTAGGATCTGGTTTGCGAGCCAAGTGTTCTTGCCACTAAAAAAAAGATAAAATGGACTCACTATCGTTTTCAGTATGTAGCGTCAGACCAGTTATCCTGCCTTTATAAGCCAGTGTAGGTTATCCTGCCTTTCGAAATATAAACAAATATCCGTTTATATTTCGAAAGGCAGGATAACCTACACTGGCTCGTCGGGATAAAACACTAGACCACGTGATGTTTGCTACACAATAGATGATTCACTGTCGGTTATGTAGCTAACTATCTAGTTACATAACAGCGAATCATCGACTTCCCACCAGTATCAAATATTTTTATTTTTTAATATTACTACACATTACCTCTATTAATTGTAAATGATGGCGATTCAAACGTTGCTGATAATTCTTCAAGGCCTTTTTCAGGGGATGGGGTGGTTTCGGAGGTAATCCCAACAAGAAAGAAGCTACGCGAGGTGGTCCCCACGAAGCCTTCCGAGCGGCTGCCCGACGAGTTGTCGATTCAGCTCGTCTAAGTTGTCAATAAAATTTCCTTTAGTACTATTGTTAAAACGGATATTAATAGTTATGTGGAACAAATATAATATACTATATTAATGTTCCTTACCATGCAATGACTTCAAACTGTTTGTAAACTTATTTAAATAAATAAATAAATTGATATGTGACTTTTTTTAAATATACTTACGTCAGTTCCAAATCTGCCAATTCCAATAAATTCACATCTCTAAGGTAAGCATGAAATTTAATGTTTTCAATTAAATAATAATTTTACAAAATACAACTAGCTAGCATGGCTTTCTTTATACATATTTCATATTGGGTAATGGAGTAAAACTGAGTGTCTGGCCCATACAAAGAAAACTGCGATAAAATTTGTATAAAATAATTTAACTCTTACCGCCCTCGCAAAGCAGCTTCTGCCATTTTTTGATGAACTTCTTCAAGTTGATCGTAGAAGGCTTTAGAAAGGTTCTTTTGTCGAAATGGTCTTATCATAACTTCGGGATCCCTGTTCGAGAAATTAGTATGTTTATTATTCTATAACTTGTCTATATAAAAGGAACCTTCTTACCTTATACTTGAAATACCACACCTTATAGCTTTTAAAGTAAATGGGAAAACGTCCAATTGTATAATGTTTCTTGAATACATTTTATGTAAGCCTAGGTCTGATGCTTCTAATTGATGTGCAAGCTTTCTGCGTGTTAATGCTTTAGCTTCGTCAAGTTCGGCTTCTTGAACGGCCAGTGGTCTGGGATCCAAAGTGACATCTATTTGTTGGGAGACTGGCAACGCCCGATTTCTGTATCCAAATATATGAGTATCTAATGAGTCTTTTTTACTATAATTGAGTAAATATTTCCTTTTCTTAACGAGAAATACTTATCTGATGAAGATGTGAAATGGTTGACTTTATGTAATTTAATAATTTGCAAATTTTACTACTCACGCTTTTAAGAGTTTATTGTATTCAGCTGTAAGTTCACCAAGTTGATCTCGCACGCATTTTTTATGAGCATTGGCGATGGCCATCATCTTATCATATTCTTCTTTCTGCTTCAACTGCTCATGAGACATCAATTCACCTTCTAATGTGCTAGGCTCCTTTATTTTTTCAACTTTCTGCGGGCAATTTACAAAAAGAATATAAAGAGCAAGTATAATAAGCGATAGATGAAATGAGATTTATACTAAAATAGCTACGTAAACGGAAACTTGAAAGCTGAAAATATTTAGGTCATGAAAATATAATAAATAGCAATATGTAAGAAAACATTCTGTCGACTCCAAATAAAAATGGGAGCAGGTCAGCAGGGCAAGCAAATGATGAATTATCATTTAAGACTCACAGGAACTTCTGGTATGTGCGGTAGTTTTGGGGGCGAAATAAGAGGCTCATCAAAATTGATAACGTACGAAAAAATATTTCCATCCACACCACACGTGTAGAAATATCTGAAGCGAAAGAAAGTGTATTTAGTGTCAATGAGTGTAGCGTTTGAACTAATAAACTAAATTCTATTCATGATACATATTTACTTTCCGTCTGAACTGAATTCCATGCAACTTATGGCTCCGGTGTATCGATCGTGCATAGGTAAATAGTAGTTATCCTCAAAGTCTATTCGCGGCGTAGGTTGAGGCTGTGAAATAAAGATGTGCTCATCATCCAAGTAAAATAATACTCGTGTTGACGCCGTGCATGGTGCGCTCAGACCGCGCGCACCCATGTCTATCGGCTTTACTGCGAGGAAGACCGAGCAGCAGCGGAACGGCTCGAGGACAGCGGCCGTGCGACGCATCAACTCTGACCTCGCCCCTGTCTGCACCGCGCCGCCACAACATACGGACGCGTCCGTCCCCCAGTCATCTCACAAATAATTGCACTGTATCGAGCATCCCACGCATATCGAGTGAAGACCAATTGTAAACTTTAAAGCAATATACATTTCTATTCAAGTTGCTGAGTTTTCCTGGTACAGCGCCTCATCTCCTACACTCCTATTAGTTCCTCATTTTGTAGCTGAAATAATGATCTAGCGCAATATTACTTGCGTACAGGATGAAACTCTTCCTCCTTTAAACAGTAAAATGCAGGTGACTATTGTTTGTGTTGCTGCTATTAATATACCACAGTTATTTACTTGTATGTTGTATGTATCTATACCTAAATAAAGCTTAGAAAGAAAGCTGTATTGCTGGCAAAGGGGCTGTGCCCAAAAATAGAGAATAGTCAATATTAGAGAAATCTATTTTTACAGGGAAAGTAGTGCGCGATTTGGTTTCATGGGTCCACACGATTTTTTAACTCAACTCGTTTACGCTTAGCTGTTTAATATAAGGCGGACAATTTGCATACTCTTGCTTTGCAGTGTAAGAAAGAAAACACTATGTTACCTCTTCTTTAGCTAAGCGTCGTCCTTTGAGTTTCTTCAGCAGTTTCTGCTGTGCCGTCATCCATGTTATATAATGATGATCAGACGAGTCCTCTTCTTCGGTGGGCATGCGTAAAACGCGGATATAACCCGTATTTGTGCCCAATACCAAATATCGTTTGTTGCATCTGTTCAATAGTTATTCAATGTCAAAAAACCAACTACTCAAATTATTTACAAGAAATCATATCAGCTTAAGTACAAGGCCGCAAGAAATTGCAGTGTCTACCCAGGGGAATAAACACACAGTCGAACAGCACTACCTCTTTGTATTGTTGTGTAATAGTCTGTGAGGAATCTCTCCAGAGCTGCACTGGGTAACTGAAGTAGACCAGGTTTGTACTTTTCACTCGTTACCTTTCTTGCTCGTCTAATCACGCATTCAAAAATAACAGCGGTTTGCTTACATTTATTCTTTATATTTAATTTGGCTCAAGTATTTAATTGTAAGTATCTATAGGCGACTGTAATAGGTGACTACTAACCATCAGTTTAAGTTCAAATTCCATAAAAAAAATGATTGATCACATTCAGAATGCTGATTTTTGCACCAATTTAGGAGCTGCTTTACACGTTACGTTATTAGCTCGCTTACCTTTAATAGTAAATGTTGACCGCAGGTGGTCTTTACAGTGTCGCCGGACATTTTTAAGAAGACAAGGACCTTGGTGGTTCCTCTAGCCTGTAGGGCGAACTGCTCGTAGACGTAGAAGGTTTTTAGTTGACTGGTACATCTCGCAAGGGAGTCTCGCTATCGTACAGTCTCTGCAGGGTTCGAATCGGAAAGGAGCGACAGACCCGAGCTCAGGTGTGCCATAACGTGGAGGGATCGGGGAGAAAATAAACTGATTTTTATACATACACAAACTGAAGAGTTGTTAAGTCGTCGCACCAGGCACCAGGAATGGGGGCGTACTTGAGTATTTTATTTAGTCCCGGCTTAACAAGCAGCAGGGCACCTGTTCCACGCTGTACCACCCATATACCTTCTTCACAATAATGAGCCCAGGTTATCGTAGTGCCGAGCATACTTTCACTTTCCACTACATATAAAATATAGGTATGCTAAATAAATAATCTTACCAAAAACAAAAATGATTAGATAATAGACATTAAAATTTGAAACTAGTTACTGGTACGCGAAAGTAAAATTCTGATCACCCTTATAGAGACTTTAAGTAACTTTTTTTACAAGATGTATCGACCCGTCCGTACCCATGTGGTACCCGTAGTGTGTTTTAGTTTAAAAAACATTATATTGTAGTTGAGAACTCAATTACATACAAATTAAGCTCTTAACGCAACTACAATATAACGTTTTTTTATACTAAAAAACTTACACTACGGGTACTGGTCGAACAATTTGGAAAAAAATCTTACTTAAAGTCTCTTATGGATAATCAAAATGGTACTTTCGCGTACTAGTAACTAGTTTTAAAATTTTAACGTCTATTATCTAACTATATATGCTAATCTCGGGAAGGGGTTAACCTCTATATTCTGCGGAGTTAGCGATTGCAGACGGTTTTTACTCTATTTGTTATCATATGCTCGTATAGAGAGGTTTTGTTTTAATAGATCCTATGAAATAACAACAAAATTAAATAGTAAGTAGATAACTACTTCACGTGGTATTAATTGGATGCAATTGTAAAAAATCTTACTCAGTTGTATTTCTCCAAGCCACTCTTCTTCTTCATCATCTTTCCTCTCCTTTTCGGCTTCTTCTTTTGCTTTCAGTGCTTCTTCGTCAATACTGGCTAAGTCTTCTTCAGTTGGAAATGGACGATAACGCATACTGGTAATTAAAGAGTACAAATGTCAGTTTCATCCCTAATTTCTAATAATCTAGATAGAAAGATTTTCAAATAAGATCATCATGATTTACTTACAAGTTCTTCTTCACTAAGGTTTCTTTATAGGACACAAATTCTAATTTGAAAGTTGTGATGTCTGAATATTTGCGAATCGCTGTTTCGGGCAATAAAACTTCCATCAAAAGACCAACTTGACCACATAGTAACAGAACACGTTCCTGAAAAGTATTTATCATAAAACTAGAAAATACACTGAAAAAAATCAACATGCCCCGGGCGGGAATTGAACCTAGCATCCTCCGCAATCCGGGCAGCTATGTTAACCACTACGATACGAGGACACTGCTTGCGCTTTCTAAATTTGTCAGTGCTTGATCTTTGAAAAACGCGTAAATATTTTTAAAACTAGAAAATACACTGAAAATCTTAATCTTAATTTGATACTCATTCTGGTGATAATATTGACTTTGTCATAAAAATACACCAAGTATCATACTTGGAAATACAAACTGAACAGATTGACTGAACTGAATTTTTTTTATTGATAGCGCTCTTTATATTATTTTGCGGAATGTTGTCATACATCTGCTTTTGTGGAGAGGCTATTTATTTAATGATAACTAAGCTTTTGTTAAATCGTGAGAAGTACTTAACAGAAAAACACAAACCTCTCCTGGCTTCCAAGTCAAAAAAGCTATGTTGTTAGGAGTTTCGATGAACCCTAGTCGATGAAGGACGAAAGGAGTGCCATTTTCTAATCGGTACATAAATATAGTACTGTCTTGACCACACGTCACTAATAGAGTGCGTTGCACATTAATCGAAATTTGGACTAAAGCCTTAGAATGTGGTTTAAGAAGCTGAAAAGAAATACTTTGAAAATTTCTCATCCTTTCAAAAATCACAAATTGTAATTTTATTTTTACGTACCGATATCAAATCAATGACATCTGCATTAACAGAATCTTCGCTATGAATAGTCAGAGCCGAATCAACTCTAACATCAATCATACTAGTTTGAGATTGCAATCGTTCTGGATGCAGGAACAGAGTACGCATTATGCCGTCAGCGTACCCCAACATTAGAATGCGGTTTGTTTCATCAACCTGAAGAATACGAATAGCTGATGTAGGCACTAACTAGGTTATTTGTCTTTTTTAAGTATAAGTTCTGAAACTATTTATATGACTTACATCCGTAGGAGGATACAATAGACATGTGATTGCCGTAGGAAACTGATAGCGAGCTAACAATGTATGGGTTTCTGTACTAAATGCCAATAAAGATCCGTCTTCACCAGCCGTGACCAAAATTGGGTGAGTGCGTAATGCGGCCATAGCAATGACTGCACCAGCGTGAGTAGTAAAAATTTTCTTATGTTCGCATTCTATCTTGTCAATTTCGAGCTCCACTGTCCAAAGTCCCCCATTACCATCCTACATACAACAGTAAATTATTAATTTAAACCCTAAATAAAAATACATTTTAGTATCATGACCATTAATCGCACATTTCTTACCTGAGCATACCAGTACATATCTTTTTGATGTTTCAGACACATTATCTGACAATTTGGAACCTGTAAATGTAAAATTAGTCAAAGGTTTAGTTTAGAGATAATAAATGTACCATGAGCAACAACAATATTTTAGGTCAAATGTACAGTGAAACAGCACATACCACCACCAACTGTCAAAATTTCGCAATTGATTTTGCACTTATTAAAAAAATACGTTTTAGGTTGAAAATCGACTGGATTTTTTTACAGTTTAGGATAGTCTGATTTGCTGTAGTATTTATTTTTGAAAAGTCTAGATTAGTAATTGTAATTCTATATAGTATTTGTAATTCTGCCGTACGCAAGTTTCAGCTACAGGATTTAATTCGACGTAAGGGTCATCTTCAGGTGGGTCAGCCTGGTCAACGGTGTCCCAGTACCAAGCACGGACACAGCCATCCCGGGCTATTGTGGTTACTTCATCGCCCGCTGGGCTCAGCATAAATTGAATCTGGGGAAAACAGATGCTTAATAACTTTCGATCAACTTACGTATTTACCTCCAGTACCTGTCTGGAGTCTAGACATATGCCTGGAAGATGGCGATAGACTTTATAACCAAGTGTCAGAGATAGATATTCAATGGTCTATTATCTTTTTCAGCAAAATACATGTAGTAATATATTTCGATGATATATTTATAACGATAAGTATCATTAAGAATTTGATTTTTTTTTAAGTTAGAAATGGTGCTAGGAATGGATTAATAAAAAACCTAAAAGAAGTTTTTAACTATCAGTAAGACAAAGTCAATAAGTGTAAAAATAACAACGGCTATGTAAAAAGCTACCGTAAGACGACTAGTTATTTTATTATTACGTTGTCGTAATGACGCCGTCGTAGTGGAGTGGTCAGTAACGCTGGCTACATATCGGGCGGTCCGGGTTCGAGTCCTGGTAGTGGCAAATGTTAGTGTGAAGAACACGAGTTCATGAGTCATGGTTGTTTATATATTTATTTAAGTTTATTTATAAAAATATCTAGATTATTAAGTATATTTGTCCGTTATCTAGTATCCATAACACAAGTTCTTAAGATACTTAATTTGGGCTAGATAATTAGTGTGAGCGTAGAAATATATTATATTATATTATATTATATTAGGTATACTATTATTAAATTAACTTACAATAGGTGCTTTGTGGCACGTTTTTCTACCACGTTGAGTTACTTCAAGCTTTACTAAGCCCGCTTCCCATACTAACATATTACCCCATTCGCATCCAGACAAGACCTAAAAGTTTTATTAATAATTAAATAAAATTTGAATTTTCCACTATCCCAGATTCCACCTCATCAACTTTTTTTTATCATTTTACCTTTTCATCTGGCATTGGATAAACACCGAGCACGTCACAGATTTCTGTTTTACCAAATCTTCCAAGTTCCCCTTTTAGTTTGAGACCAGTAAAGGTTTCGGCCATTTTCCAAAATTTTATGTGAGATGCTCCTAAAAAAGAAAACGATATACGATCGAAACATTCATACTTATTAAATTATAAGATAAGTCAGGATACAGATATTTTAATAAAGATCATGGAGATATAGTTTCTGAAGACAATGAGCGACTTTGAGCAATAGCTTACTTATAGTACTTACCTGCAGTAGTAAGTTGCCCTGGACAGTACGGAGAAAACATAACACTGTTAACATCAAAAGTAAAAGCGCTGGTTCTAAGTAAAATTTTATGTCGTTTCCAGTTCCAAATCGTTAAATTGTAGTCTGGTTCTTTACCGACGGATGCTAGCAATTCACCGTCCGGACTGAAATTGCATAGTTAAATTGTGAGAGTATTGTCGAATTTGAACGACCCGTTGCACCAAGTTTCTGCTATGATACTGAGTTATAAAATTTAAAATTGTGATATACTGAAGACCTTAAGTAAGTAGGTACCAATACGAGTATGCGACTCACGTTATAGTGCAAAATCACAATATTCTCAAAAGTTTTCCATTTCTATACATGCATTTCATATGGATTCGCACTCAGGTGTTTAAAACATTAGTGCGAATGCATAAAAAACTTGACGAAATAATTTCTACCATTGGTAAATTTTTTGTTTTTATGACCAAGCGGAGTGGATCTTATAACGTCCATAATAATTATTTTCCCACCAACTTGCATCAGAATGGAAAATATGAGAACATATACCTATAGGTATGTATGTAGATCGATGTGGCTCACTTTCGCAATTATCACAATTTCTACATTTAATTCAATATAATATTCCACACTGTCATGGAAATAATTTCTTTTAATTTCTAATTATTTTAATATATACATTTTTGCGCTTACCTGAAATCGAGAATAGAATAGGCATTAGTCGTTCCATCTCTGAGTACAGCATCGATTTCCATTTGTGGCCAAATATAAAGTAAAATTAAGGGTTCTCGCTCGCCTTCTCTACCTTCTGCAATTGCTATACGGTAGTTCGGATCTTTCCTGTAGGACTGAAAAAATTGTCTAAGGAATAAAGGTATTAAAATATTACAAATTGTGTAAAATAAACGTGGCAAGTTTTTTTTCTAAGAAACAGGCACCTTTTAAGCTATTATCTATATTTGTATAAGTTGCAACAGGTGTTAGATTAATTTATGGTTGTGAGCTAGTTTCAGCGTGTACAGAAAGTAAAGGCTAAGAACTCGAATTCCACGTAATTCAAAGTCAGATTTCATAACATATTTGCAATATAGGTTAACTGGATGCTCGGGTCTATTGATCCTGGGGTGAGGAAATGACCAAATTGAGATTGAAAACAGAAACGATGAATATGATATCTATAATAATAATACTGTTTATAAGACTATACAGTAATATTTCCAACGGAGCCACCCGTAGTGCTTCTTCTGAACCATGTCTGCTTGGTGTTCACATCCATAAAGGTTATAATGCTTCCAGCAGCCCAGCATACAACTGATTCGTCGCACGCGCAAAGGTTGAAATACTTGTGACAGTTATACCCGTAAGAATACCTGTAATAAAGCTAAGGAAATTTTTCATGGAAATAAGAAATATCATCATCAACAGCTCATATAATGTCCCCACCGAGGGGCTCGAGCCACCCCACATTAGGGGCAATTAGGCCTTAGTCAACCACGCTGGCCAAGTTCGGGTTGGTCGACTTCACATACAACCTAAGAATTTCTTTATAGGTTTGTGCAGGTTTCCTCACGATGTTTTCCTTCACCGTAAAAGCGTCGATTTAAACGTACATATGATTTCAAAATTTAAAAACATTGGTACGTGGCGGGGATCGAACCAGTGCCTCCCGGGTGGGAGACGACGCTCTTACGCACTACGCCACCGACCAAATAAGAAATATGGAAAAAGAGAAATGGATAATATTATGTAACTAATTAAATGCATAAATTCATAGCAACAACTATTTAATATCTCAATTGACAGACAGCTCGTAAACAACGGTCACTTAGTAACCAACTCACTACATGACACCCCTCCGCCGTGATTCCCGGAAATCAGAGAAGCCGGAAGTAGTTGGTCTAGATGGCGGATCCATACACGTCCGCTGTCAGTCCTTATCTCATAATGTAGGGTTCCAAGTCGACGTGTTACTGAACCAAACTCCCATTTGTTTCCTGATATCGAATAGTTCCTAGCTTGCACTCTACTTCCAAGAGCAAACTCCCTCACATTTGTAACATGTCGGGAAGGCGTCTTTGGTGGAGCTCGAATCTTGGCAACCAGTCTTGTTCTCACTTCTCTCCCGAACATGAGTATGTATGGTGTTATTCCAGGTGAAGTCGGTGTAGCACGTAGGAGGCTCTTGACTAAACGCACCTTCTGTAATATGCCCCCACTCTCCCCCTCTAATTTACGCAGCATTCTCTTGATGGTCTGCACAAAGCGTTCCGCTTGCCCGTTAGTTGCAGGATGGTAAGGTGCGATGGTTTTATGTGCTATGCCGTTATTTGTAAGAAAATTTTTAAATTCTTGCGATACGAATTGTCTTCCATTGTCCGATACCAAAGTGTAGGGTACGCCAAATGTGTCAAATAATTCGTCCAATTTCTGAATACAGAATGAGCTCGTCGACGTTTTTGTTGGGATTATTTCTACCCATTTGGAGAAAGCATCTACTATAATTAGGAGTTGATGACCAGATATAGGGCCTGCAAAATCTATGTGTATTCTTTGCCAGGAATCAGTCGGGTCTTCCCAGTGATGTAGAGGAGATTTGGGAGGTTCATTCTGTTCTAGTCGGCAAATTCGGCATGATTTTACTTTGTTATCGATGTCTCTATCGATATTTTTCCAATATACGAAACTGCGTGCAAGGAGTTTCATTTTCAAAATCCCGATGTGTCCAGTGTGTAGTTCGTCTAAGATTCGCTGTTGAAGTTTTCGTGGGATTATTACTCGTGTACCTTTCAGAATGCAATCGTTTTGTATTGTTAATTCGTTCTCTTTATATTCTATTGCTCTGTTTGACGTGCTTGATTGGAGAGCTTCGAGTAAGCTTCGTAGGTCTGGATCTTCTTTTGTTTCTTTTGCGATTATTTCTGGTGAAATGCTTAATGTATTTATCTGTTTCAGTTGGAATATGTAATGTTGGTCAATATTATTGTCGCTAATTTTCTCCACAGGGAATCGTGAAAGGTAATCGGCATTAGAGTGCTTAGCGGAACTTCTATATTCGATGTTGTAATCAAACCCCGAGAGGAAATGTGCGTAATGAAATAATCGCATCGTGCTTAATGTTGGTAGAGTCTGATGCGGATGAAAGATTGAAGTAAGAGGCTTATGATCTGTGATTAGGGTAAATTTTCGCCCATAGCAGTAGTAGAAGAATTTCTTTAAACCCCAGAAAATCGCTGTTGCTTCTTTGTCAATTTGGCTGTATTTCTTTTCGCTGTTAGTGAGAGATCTGGAAGCAAATGCTATAGGGCGCTCTGAGCCATCTGGTAATTTATGACTAAGTACTGCCCCGAGACCCATTGGCGAAGCATCTGTAGCAAGTAAAAGTGGTTTCTTTTGATCAAAATGTATTAAGACTCTTTCGCTGAGTATCTCTTCCTTGACCCTCTTAAAACTTTCTTCACATTTAGGAGACCAAATAAATTTGGTACCTTTCTTCAAGAGTCCGTTCAAAGGGTTAGTAATCGATGCAAGATTAGGTATAAACTTGTTGTAAAAATTTGCCATACCAAGGAAGGTTCGTAATTCGTTGACATTTGTTGGTTGTTTTGCTTTCGATATTGCTTTAATCTTATCTCGGTTCTTATGCAATCCATCTTTGTCGATAGTATGTCCTAAGTAATTAATACTACGTTTTAAGAAGTGGCATTTCTCTTTGTTGACTCGTAAGTTACTTTCTTTGAGTTTCTCTAGGACTTGTCTTAACCTCATAAGTAATTGTCCTTCCGATGAGCCCTGGACGATGATATCATCAAAAAAACACTTTACTCCGTCGAGCCCCTGTAATAACTGGTCCATAAACTTTTGCCAGATGCTTGGCGCTACTTTAACTCCGAACATTAATCGATTTACCTTAAATGTACCTTTATGTGTGCTTAAGGTTTGTAGCAGGGCACTTTCCTCATCCATTACCATGTTTAAGTATGCTTGAGAGATATCTAATGTGCAAAAAAGTTGTCCGCCATTCATTTCAGAAAATATGTCCTCAATGATTGGAATAGGATATTGTTCGTCTCTTATTACTTTATTTAAGGTAATTTTATAGTCGGCACAGAGTCTAATACTTCCATTAGGTTTTACTATCGGTACAACTGGTGTACCCCAATCCGAGTGATTGATTTTTGTAATAATCCCTTGTTTCTCAAGCCGGTCTATTTCTTGGTCTACTTTAGTTCGTAACGCGTAGGGAATTCTGCGTGGCTTGATAAATATAGGATGCGAGTTTTCTTTTAGCGTCAGGTGGCCTCGAAGATTTGGGATTTCACCTAAGTCTGAGCTGAAGACAGTGGATTCGTATTCTTTGAGTAATTTATCAAGTTTCGGTACTTCATCGCATGTTTTAATGGTTTTAATATCGGCGAGTTCAATATTGAATTCTCTCATCCAGCTCCTGCCAAGAATCGGTTCAACTTCTTTGTTAATTATGTATAATTTTCCATAGAAAATTTGATTTTTGTAGTTGCATTTAACATAAGTAACGCCGATGGGTTTAAAGACTTCGCCTGTGTAGGTCCTCAGTTTCATGTTAGTTTTAAATAGTTTCTTTCCTATACTTAGTTTCTTGTAGTCTTTTAGTGAAATTAATGAAAGTGTCGCACCAGTATCGAATTCCATATTAACTTTCTTTCCTTCGATGTCCACTGTTATTATAAATTTGTCTAAACTTTCACTTTTTATGCGGTTGATATCAGCTGAAGTACTGTCATTGCTGATACTACTTGTAGAAATATCTAGTAAGTTTGTTTCATTATTTACTCGCCTTTGTAGACAGACTCGCGCTAGGTGTCCTTCCTTTTGACACTTGCGGCATGTATTTTTAATAGCACCACATTCATGTGCTTTGTGGTCATCTTTTCCGCAACGGTAACATTTACCTTTAAGGTCTCTAATCGAAATTGGTAGCCTTCGAGAGGTATACTTCTGTAGGTGTTGTTGTCCATTTTCTACTTTTGACACTTTATCGATACTGTCGATTGAGGATTTCCGGATAGACGTGGACATTGCTGAATTTTCTTTTTTTCCCATTTCAAGAGTTGTAGCAACCTGAACTAATTTCGAAAATTGTATCCTTTCTTTTTCTTGTAATATTTTGGTGCGAATGTCCCCGTCTTTTAATCCTCTAATCAATTGTAGAGATAGAAATGAATCAATTATGGATTTCTTACAATGCAGGCACTTGAATTCACAGTTTAAAGATAATCTTTTAAGTTCTGACGCGTAGACAGCAACAGTTTCATCGTCTTGTTGTAATCGCGATATAAAGACATGTTGAGACGACCAAATGCTCGGTTTCGGGTCGATATAGTTATCTAAAATATCTGTAAGTTCTTCAAATGTCATAGAGATTGGATCCTCTGGCGAGCATAGGTCGTAAATTCTTTCATGGATGTCAGGTGGTAAAGTCGACAATAAGGTATACACTTTCGTTTTGGGATCAGTTACCTTGTTCAGTATAAGATAAACAGAAAGTCTGTTTATAAAGTTTTTGAAAGATTCTTTTTCTTGAAAAGGCTGGAAGTTGAGTTTTGGTAATGATTCGCGTTGAGTTCCGACAGAGATATCTGTTGGGTTTGCGGTAGAAGTGCTAGGAGATGGTTCTGCTTGTTTGTAGGAGTTCATCACTCGTAATATTTTTGTACGTAAACTAGTAAATATTTCGTCTACTTCGTACCTGTATTCGGTTTCTGTCTCGATATTTTCTTCTTCTGTCTCTTGTTCTATTTGGCACTGTATGTTTTGTAATCCTTCGTAAGAATTCTGAAGTGTAAGCAGTCGCGTTTCTAGTTCTTCATATGTATGTAAAGTTCGGTCTTCTTGGAAATTATTGAGCAATCTTGTTAGCACACCACGTAGGGAGGCTCGCGTACGTTTACTTTTTCTTAAATCGAACGACATCGTCGCCAATTATTATGTAACTAATTAAATGCATAAATTCATAGCAACAACTATTTAATATCTCAATTGACAGACAGCTCGTAAACAACGGTCACTTAGTAACCAACTCACTACATGACAGATAACTTTCGTCGTATAGGCAAAGGATACTCAAATTCAAATAAGTTTAGAGGAATAGTTGAGTCTAATGTATTGATGGCGCTAGATATGAAATCATCTGGGTCATATTCCGTGAGTATAGATTCTTCTTCTACTTGTTCTTCTTCTATTTCTTCTGGTAGATGTTCTTGACCCTCCTCTTCTTCTTCTCCTTCGTCATAATATCAAAGTATAGTAAGTGTATTTTTTACAATGATTTTTAAAAAATTAGTAAGTGTTTAATATCGTAGAATCCGTAGACATGAAGTCCGCTATAATTATTGTACATTTGTTTTCAATAATGCAAACAGTGGGAAGGATTCGAGATTGTATACTTGTATAGCTCCCCGCAAATGGGCCACGCGCCACGTGGTCAGTGGCCGCCACCGGTGGTCGGTATCGGTAGTCGCTATCGGTGACTGCCACTCGCTTCGTAACAACTACCAAGTACCGCGAAGGGCCATATCTTATTAGGACACCATGGTGGCGCAACCAAATGTTGGCCATCACCAACAAAATGTATAGAGGTTTAAGTAGGACCTCACCTGGTGTCTCTTGGTTGCGCAACCACCGAACCATTTTGTTCGTGCTAGCGATTGGTTACGCCACCATGGTGTCCTAATGAGAAAGGGTCCTTCAAACTATTTACCAACCTACATTCATAATAAACCAATAGACACAATCTAAATTTACCATCTCCTAGGAGTTCTTCATCCGCCATTATTCAACTGCTTTATAATGGTTATCGTAAGATGTATAGACACAATAACAATTACGTTACATTATAATCCTGCTTCAACTATAACAAAATTGTATTCACAACTTAGACAAAGATTCTTTGTCTGAGATTCACAAACACAGAGCATTCTATGTATCACAAATATAAATCCTCGGAAACAATAATCGTTGCTAAGTTACCGAAGTTAGTTACCTTAATCATGTCAATTTGTAATAGCATGGCGTTAGTAACCAAGGAGTTTGGTAACATGAGTACCTAAAGGTACGAACCATATACAACCTAAATTGCAGGAGGGTTGGTTGGAATCTGATGCTGGAAAAGGTTGGAATGTTGGAATAAATAAAATTTATAAGAAAGTAGTGGTAAACTAGTGGTAAACAGAGTCTACGTATGGTTTTATCTAAAATCAAAATAGTAAGTACCACTTACCTCAAAATGTATGTTTATTGATCATCTAATTCAAATGTTTTGATTTTAACATTATATATTTTTTCAATCTAATTACATTTAATTCAACCACAGATATATCAATCTAAGGAGATCAGTCGAATCGCCGAGTTCATAGGAAGACCGAGTGTCGCGATCAGCGGCCGTACTACATAACATATGGTTCTAGTTGAGCATCCGTAATATTCATTGCGCGCGTATATGGACTGCGAAGCGATGAAAGTTCAGCACTACGAGTTGTGGAAAAGTGGTGCAGAGAACACGGCCTAACCGTTAACCCCAGTAAAACGGAACTCGTAATGTACACAAACAAGCGGAACCTAGGCAACTTCAGCCTGCCCAACATGTTTGGAACAACACTCAGTCTGTCAAAAGAGGTAAAATATCTGGGTATTATCTTAGACAGCAAACTGAACTGGAGCAGTCACATGGAACGTAAGCTAAAGTCAGCCAGCATTGTCTTATGGCAATGTCGCAGGATGGTAGGCAAGCGGTGGGAACTAGCACCAAAAATCTTCAAATGGCTTTATGATATGGTCATAAGGCTCATGGTAAGTTACGGAGCTCTCGTATGGTGGCCGAGGACGAATTTGACGACCTGTGCTAACAAACTGGAAAGCTTCCAGAGACTCGCATGCTGTGCAATCACAGGATGTATGAGAACAACCCCAACAGCAGCAATGGAAGCGATGCTTAACATGCCCTCGCTACACATGCACATACAACAGGCAGCCGCTGAGTCAGCGCTGAGACTGAAGCACCTAAAGCTGGTAAAGTATGAAACGGTAAAACATTTTGATAAACTAACACATGACTGGATAGACACACCTCTGGCAGAGGCCATCAGCGACAAGGTGAAACCTGTCTTCATCTTTGATAAGAAGTATAAAATACAATTATCGGAGATATCCAGTCAAAGTACCACTCACAAAGCACTAACCATCTTTACCGACGGCTCAAAAATGAGCTCAGGTACAGGTACGGGTGTTTTCTCTGAGGATCTTGACATTTCTCAAATCTCTTGGTATTGGTAAATCACAAAATAATGGTATTAATAATAATCTCGACATCAACCGTCTTAATTCACATTTCACTTCTTCGTTGCCTTTCCACGGTGACCGCAAAATTGAAACTATTAATAATCTTTCTCTAACACCAGTACCAGATTACCCTCCTTTCTCTTTAAATCAATTTACGGATAGTGATGTTAAGAGAACTATTCTTTCTATAAGCTCGGGCGCTGTGGGCAGTGATTCCATTAGTCGTGACATGATCCTTCCCATTTTAGATATCCTTACTCCAATAATCTCTCATATCCTCAATACCTCAGTCTTAACTTGCGTTTTTCCTTCCGTATAGAAAGATGCATTTGTTACTCCACTTCCTAAGAAATCCAATCCCGCCACTTTCTCCGAATATCGTCCTATATCAATTCTCCCTTTCCTTTCAAAGGTCCTCGAAAAATTGGTTTACCGACAACTCATTGCATTCCTTAACATGAATAATCTCCTAAATCCATTACAATCCGGCTTCCGGGTGGGTCATAGCACGACTACTGCTCTGACTAAAGTCACTGATGATATTCGCCGGGGTATGGAAAATCGCCATCTAACACTGTTGACCCTATTGGACTTCAGTAACGCATTCAACTCTGTGGATTTTGATGTTTTGCTTAGTGTTTTGAGTTCTCTTGGCATATCTCCTGCTGTAGTTGATTGGTTTCAAAGTTACCTGTTAGGGCGTCGGCAGCGCATACGCATTGAAGATACCTTCTCTGAGTGGTGCAATATCAGTGCCGGTGTCCCTCAGGGTGGCGTTTTGTCTCCTCTTCTTTTCTCAATATTTATCAATTCCATTACTCAGTCACTTTCATGTTCCTATCACTTGTATGCCGATGATCTGCAGATATACGTTCAGGCTCCACTACCTGACCTCTGTAATGCTGTCAATATAACAAATAGTGATCTTGGGGCTATCGATAGTTGGAGTAAGTCGTATGGTCTCGTCATCAATCCTCAAAAAACTCAGACAATAATAATTGGCAGTCATTACTTTGTTTCGAGGATTGATTATAGCTCGTTGCCATTTGTAAGCTTCGGGGGCACTGTAATCCCTTTCGCTCAAAGCGTTAAAAATCTTGGTGTGGTTTTCGACCAGTGCTTGACGTGGCGTTTGCAAATTGAGACCGTTCGAAAGAAGGTTTTTGCTGCGTATAGCTCACTGAATCGCTTGCGGAACTTCCTTCCGATTAGTACTAAGACCACTCTGGCACAATCACTTTTACTCTCCATCATTGATTATGCTGATGTTTCCTATATAGACCTTTCGGAGGAGCTGCTCGACAAGCTCGAACGTCTGCAGAATTTATGCATCAGGTTTATCTTTAACTTGCGTAAATATGACCATGTTTCTTCCTATCGTTCTGATCTTAAATGGCTCCCGATTCGACGGCGTCGGGACTTACAC
This sequence comes from Elophila nymphaeata, assembly GCA_955850985.1. Taxonomy (NCBI): domain Eukaryota; kingdom Metazoa; phylum Arthropoda; class Insecta; order Lepidoptera; family Crambidae; genus Elophila; species Elophila nymphaeata. The sequence continues at coordinate 7,893,680 of OY039075.1, forward strand.
GTTCTCTCACTTCTTTATTCTGCTCTGTTCCTACCCACTGCTCCGCTGTACCTCCGTTCAAAATTTTCCTTCCGCTCTTCTTTATCTAACCGTACTCTACGTTCAAACTTTAATCTCACTCTTGACGTACCTCCCCATTGTTCTGATTTCCTTTCTTTTTAACCGACTTCAAACAAAAAAAGGAAGAGGTTCTCTATTCGACTGTATGTTTTTTTTTTTTTTTTTTTTTTTTTTTTTTTTTTTGTATGTATGTTCCGCGATTACTCCGCCAATAATGAATCGATTTTGATGATTCTTTTTTCGTTAAGAAGGTCATACTTCAAAGGTGGTCCCGTATAAATTATACCGAAATTGGTTCAGTACTTTTTTGTTGAAATGATAATTTCATTGGGGATGAAACAATAAAATCGTCCACGAACACAAAAATAATGACAATTTTTTTTTTGAACTTGCTATTACCTAATATGCAATAGTGAAATTTTGGTTAGTAGGTCCAATAGTCAACACATAAACTATGACAAATTATTTTATGAACTTAAGTTAAAATAACTAGTTTCTCTTCAAGTTTCATAGTTCATTAACTTACCATTAAAACTATACCATTCATTCTGAATGAATGGTAGGCATTTGTAAGAGCGAGAGAGGTCTGAGACGTGATATTATTTGTTAACCGACTTAAAAAAAAGAGGAAGTTCTCTATCCGACTGTTTTTTTGTGTTTGTTACCTGATACTCCGTCAATTATGAGTATTACGACTCGATTTTAGTGATTCTTTATTTAGCTACGTCAAAATCAGAGATGGCCCGTATAAATTGTATCGATATAAATTCGACCCTTACGAATGAACAGAACATTAATAACAAAAAAAAAAATTGTTTACGTTTCCGTTAAGTTTTAATGAGCGCCTATCCATTTATCCAGCAGGCCTATCCGTTTTCAATAAAATATACTTAACTAGCGACCCGCCCCGGCTTCGCACGGGTGCAATGCTTATGTGTAGTTTTAAAGATCTAAGCATACATAGGGACAGACAGACGGCGAATAGCGACTTTGTTTTATACTATGTAGTGATTTCCACTAAAAATAATAAAATAAAATATTTTTAGCAAAAAAATAGGAAAACCGACTTCAACGCGTACAAATTTAAATTAAAAAGTAAGAAATAAATAATATTTTTATGAAGTAGTTGAAAAGAGCGTCATAGGAAACCAAGGAAAGTATTGATACACATTTATAATTCTTTATTTATAATTCATACTCCGATATATTTGGAGTCGGTGCCAGCCTAAGCAAAATAAACTTACCTAATAGATACGAACTTGATTAATTCATTAACTACACATAATAATGAATGATGAAGATGAGAAATAATCCGCCGCTCCGTGAAGTTCGAAAATTGCAAACACTATCCTCCTTGGCTAGCTGGCACCGGCTCCAAATATATCGGAGTATGAATTATAAATAAAGAATTATAAATGTGTATCAATACTTTCCTTGGTTTCCTATGACGCTCTTTTCAACTACTTCATAAAAATATTATTTATTTCTTACTTTTTAATTTAAATTTGTACGCGTTGAAGTCGGTTTTCCTATTTTTTTGCTAAAAATATTTTATTCCTTTTCTGTGCATGCAGTTCGGTTATGGAACGCTTTACCCGAAAGCATCAGGAGTGCTCGCACATTGAGCTCCTTCAAAAGTCAAGTCTGGAGTCATTTCCTGTCCACATGTCCCTAGCTGTTTGTAATATTCAAAGGATATCTTCTCGTTTTTTATTTTTATTTTTATTTTTTATACTCAATAACTTGTTTTTATTTTAATTTTATTAGCTTATAAGATAATTCTTAGTTCTTTCTTGCACCCACCATCAGTTTTAATTATTATTTTTGTCCTTTCCCTCAAGGTTGCCTGGAAGAAATTGCTTGTTAGCAATAAGGCCGCCTATTTTGTGCTGTTTCTTTATGTCTACTTATCCTGTATATTAATTTATGTTTTGTGTGCAATAAAAGTGTTTTATTATTATTATTATTATTATGAAAATCACAATGCCCTTAGGAGCTCATAGCACAGTCTTCCAGGCTGAGTGTATGGGCGTCATTTTAGCAACCAGGGCAATTCTAGCGAGAGATGTAACAAACACTAACATTATCATATTCTCTGATAGCAAATCAGTCTTACAAGCCCTAAACAACAACGTGATTCGCTCTAGCCTCATTCACGAGTGCCATTTGGGACTAAACATTGTAGGTACAACGAACTCTATCACCCTGCACCGGATCAAAGGGCACAGTGGTGCACGAGGAAACGATGCTGCGGATGAACTAGCCAGAAGGGGGTCAGGCATGACACCGGTTGGTCCCGAACCAATCATTCCCCTTCCTCCGAGCTGGTTCAAAGGTAGAATGAATCAACGGACCAAACTTTTACATGAGCGATACTGGAGCAATTTAGAGGACTGTAAACAGGCGAGACTCGCCCTACCCAACATACAGCCTCGCCTATCCAAAGCTCTATTACAGCTAAGTAGATCCCGACTCCGACTAATTACTGGAGCCTTGACTGGACATAGCAATTTTAACAGACGCCTTTTCAACCTAGGTATCACGGACAGTCCACTATGCAGAGCCTGCATGGTGACAGAAGAGACAGCCGCCCACGTTCTGTTGGAATGCAGTGGAGTGGCATGCTACCGGGCAAAATACCTGGGATCCCCGGGTAGCCTCCGGGAGGCATTTGGTGACGTCAAGGCGCTGGGTGACTTCCTGGAGGAATTAGGATGGCTGGAGTGAATCAGCCCCACACCCTCCGACGCAAAACAGGCGCAACAGTCGTCGATTTGCGGAGACCGCCCGCTGCGAAGAAGAAGAAGAAGAAGTTAAGCACAGCCGCAAAGGAGATCTGTCGAATCGCTGAGTTACGTATTCACTTGACTTTATCGGAAGGCGAAGTGGCGGAAAAATATGCCCACAGGGCAAACACTTGTCACAAGTAAAACGCCGGCTTGGCCTATCTCCTTGTATTATTAAATCTGTGAATTCAACCAATAACCAATTATTTATTCGAAGACCATGTTCGAAGATTACGTTAATATAGTAGAGATAACATAGGTCAATCATAATTATAACCGAACCATTCTAACCACCTATTATACGTAAGAATATTTGCCGATATAGTTTTCAGATAGGTACCTACCTAACTATTATATGTGATCTAAAAAGGTACCTAATTATTAACTGTAATAAAAGACCCACGATTACGATTTTCGAAATTTCTAGCAACTGCAACTGGCGCGGAGAGTCGTTGTTTCCCTTTTATTAAAATACTAATACTCTGGTCTTTGCGTCATCGATCGAGGTAGATGGCGGGCTGGAGGGAGGTGCGGTGCGGTCCGGTCAAGAAGTTTGACCTACAATCTTGGGTAAGGTGTAGGATTTTGTGTCAGCAAAATATAGATGATTTCATTTTGCCTAGAAGTTTGTTGTTAAAGACTCAATTCACTCTAGGATGGCAGTAGATTTAGATTACCCGACGGCATTAAAGTTAAAATTATCCTGCTGCATAAATATGTACTGTAATGCTCTGATGTCATTATACTAACGTAGAGTTGCTGGTGCCATCTCACGTGATGTATTTGCCTACTTTTGTGGGATAACCTGCCCTTAAAACTTTATTTATATCGTGCCCGATCGTATAATTGGCCAGATCATGAAATGCTTGGGCATATAGATTACTTACCGATCGTGTTAAATGGTCAAGTACCGATCACACAGATACGTAGATTAGACTCGCCCAGCCGAACAGCTTGGTCATAAAAAAAACCTTGAACCTACTGATCACTCCTGACCACGGAGTTCTATGCTCCTGACCTTCCATTTTTAGATAATGGGCTACTCGACCAGAGGTCGAGCTTTTTATGGTCCAGTAGCATTTAATTATATGCCGCACACATTTAAATTTCATGGCCAATTATACGATCGGGCCACGACATATACATACCTATAAGATCAGTACCTATGACGTTTTAACTGGCTTCTGGTCTGGTATTTCGGCCACCGAAATTAGATCCTAAGGTCGGGACCTTAGGATCTAAGGTTCGATCCCCAGGTGAGTACAAACTTGCACCTACTCTGTTTGGTTGGTGGTAGGACTTTTATGCCTGGCTAGCTACCACCATCTTATTAAAATCTGTCGCCTTAATAATAAACAACATTATTGTGTTCCGACAATAAATGATACGATAAGATAGCCAGACCATCTGTGGTTGAGGGTTCCAGGTGAAGCTTGATTCCATCTTCGGCCTTATCGTCACGTCCTTATCCTTATCGTCAGGTGAGATTTTTTTGACACTCTTAAATAAGCTTTAGGAGTCACGCTTAGCTAATAAGCAAAAGGAGTCGGTTACATACAAGCAAACATACAGAATGTTATTATTATTATTATTTTCTTTCTTAGGATAGCTAACAGCATTACGACTATGTATAAACGGATAATTAAAACTAAAAGCTATTAACAAGCTACCACACGTAAATATCAAAAATTGACACAACATTAAGAATTAAAGATAAAACTAAACTATATTCCAATACTTATAAAAACAAAGAATTATAAGTAGGTACTAAATTAGTGACAATAACTAACTACTAGACTCAAGTAATGGATGCAAAGCTTTTCTAATTTTGTTTAAACTGTCATGAAATACATCAATATTGACATTGGTGTCATTAACCGCCCTACAAGCCCTAATAAGCAAACTATTTTTTCTATAATTACTATGGACTAAAGGAATACTGAAAGGTTTATAGATGTTGTCATTACGCAACAATCGTGAGGGCACACTGAATGGGACCATGTCTAATAATTCAGGGCAATCAATAGTCCCTCTGATTAACTTGACAATAAATATTACATCTGATATGTTGCGTCGCTCATACGAAATCTAAGGGCCTTTAAATTTATCATTAAGATATCTAGTGAATTTCTTCTGTACTCGCTCGATTCTAATATTATATATACCGTAGTACGGGTTCCAAATAACACTAGCATACTCAAGGTGACTGCGGACAAAAGAACGATAAAGAATTTTAATTGTCTTCATATGTTTGAAGGGTTTAGAAAGTCTCATAACAAAGCCTAGGGCACGTGTTGCCTTATTGATAGAATTAGCTATATGTTTATCGAACAACAATTTGGAATCAAGAATAACCCCCAAATCGTTTACCTCATCAGCGATGATTAAATTCTGATTTTTTATTATATAATAATTGTGTTTATAAGGATGAACTTTACGAGTGAAATTAATCGAAAGACACTTCGATACATTGAGATCCAATTTATTGCGATGACAGTAAGTATCAAGCCTAAACAAATCATCCTGAAGCTTAGCTGCATCAACAGGGTTGTTGACAACTCGATAGATTTTCATATCATCAGCGAATAATAGGATGTTACTATGTAAAAAACAGTTTCCAATGCCGTTAATAAATATCAAAAACAACAAAGGGCCCAAAAGGGATCCCTGAGGAACATCAGATGGAACGGTGATCCAAGAAGATGTATAACCACATAGAACAACCGCTTGGGATCTATTCTTGATATATGACGAGAACCACCTGAATAGATCTCCCCCAATGCCAACCTTCAGTAATTTTAACAATAACAAATCATGATCCAAACGACCGAATGCCTTCGCGTAGTCGGTGTAAACAGCATCCAACTGATCACCCTGATCCATTCTGGCAGTGATGTAGTCCGTAAAGACACCCAAATTAGTGACTGTTGACCGATTTCTTAAAAACCCATGCTGCTGAGTAATGAAGCAAGATCTTATGCTATATATATCTGATTGTATACGCTCAAATACTTTGGCTAACAGACAAAGCTTAGAGGCCTGTAGTTTTCAACCATACCTTTAGGGCCCTTTTTATGAATCGGTGATATGAAAGCCGATTTCCATCTACAAGGCATAACCCCCTCCCGTAGTGATTTTCTAAATAAAATACACACAGGCTTACACAATTCATCCGCACAACGTGTCAAAAACAATGCAGGCAAACTATCGGGTCCAGCTGATTTTTTTAAGTCTAGGTCTTTAAAAGCTTGCGTACCTCTTCTTCATTAATTTCAATAGCAACAATGTCACACAAGCTCGTATCTACCTCCTGGTCTATATAGTAAAGGTGTTTTCACTGCATGAACGAGTATCTAAAAATGTAGACTTGAAGTAATTAGAGAAAAGTTCACTTATACCTGGTCCATCTTGGCAAATTACATTTCCGTAAGACATACAATTGGGAAGCGAAGAAGAACTTCGATGGCTTTTACTAAACTTCCAAAAGAGCTTGCTTGTATGTAACCGACTCCTTTTTGTCTTTTTGCTTTAAACGGTCAGATTTCATCTAAATTTTATAGACTTATCAAAGACAAGACCAATGATATTACAATAATTCGATAAGAATACCCCATTATCCCTTAGACAACTTTGTCTAAGCATTATCCTGATAAGAATCGCCAGGCCAGGGACTAATAAATTAAACGTTTGGAATGTTAGTTCAGTTAATACGTCACTAGATGGCGCTGTCATTGTTAGGTTGGCGATGATGAGTTTTTTGAATAATTTAAGTACTTTCATCGGCGGTTATAATTCGCATTAAAAAGTGGAAAATAAAATAAAAGTAAAAAAAAACACGATTAAAAAGTGAAAAATAACTTAGTATCGAAACTAAATGATGAAACGAACAAAAAGCTTATTTATTATTTAGAGAAAAGCGTGGGGTGCTCAATTTAATTGTACATACTTACTGTATTTTTTGAGGTCGGTCCCAAATACAAGTGACAACCCACATTCGTCCTATGAGTGCGGTAGAAGGCGACAAGTGGATCAGCAAAGGCATATTGATCACCATATACTCCGTCCACCAATCCGCATTGGGCAAGCGTGGAGGACTACTGCCTAAACCTCCTTCGATGACAAGGAGAGGCCTTGTGTCCCAGCAGTGGGTCGAATTATAAATGAAAAATGCTTCTTTCCGCCTCTTTAGAATGACCTAGGATTGTAGGAAGGTGGGAACCTTGTGCTGGCAGTGAATTCCATTTCTTGATTGTGTGACAAAGAAACGAGTTGCCAAATTTTTTAGTTCGCGTTGGAATGGTAGCCACAGTTTTTTAGTGACCACGTAGTCCTTAAAATGAAGGGAGATGGTGGGATAGGAGAAAAGAGCTTATCAGAGCACTCGCCGTGGTAAAGACGGTAGAATGCGCTCAATGACGCAACATCGCGACGCAATTGGAGAGGCTCAAGATGTTTAGTCACCTCTTCGTCACCGATGATGCGGGTCGCGCGACGCTGCAACATATCCTAAGCATCAAGTAAGTAACTACTTAGCGGAGCCATCCCACGGGTGCGAGCAATACTCCACGCAGCACCATACTTGCGTCTTGTATAGCAAGCACAGTTGATCTGGTTTAAAAAAAATGCCGCACCTTGTTCAGGACTCCGAGTTTCCATGAAGCTGTTTTTATCACGCTTTTGATGTAATCCTTCGGTCAAGTCTCTACGAACCTCCATACCGAGCAAGGTGATATTGCTCTGTAGTTTCAGTGTTATTTCCTGGGGAAGTGAAAGGTATGGCGATGTTTTGGCCATAAATGCTAAGGTGTGCTAGTTTTCTTGGCATTGAGTTCAGCCCAGTTATGCGTCATTACGCTAGAAAGGTCAACCGTCGATTGTTTCGGTCTAAAGCCGTACTGTCGAATAATCGTTAATTAGAGAGTATCTTCTTGGTAACGGATCAGATAATTGTAATGGATTCTTTCTATAATTTTGTACTGAGGTCACAGCTATCGGCGTATAGTTGGCCTGGTCTGAGCGGTCCCCTTTTTTTGTACAAGCTGCACACTAGCCTCTCTCCAAGCCTTCGGCACTCGTCCCAAAGAGTACGAGAGCTGGTATAGGCGCGTAAGTACGGGAGACAACTCCGCTGCACATTTTTGAAGAACAACCCCCGGGATGCCATGAGGACCACTAACTTTCCGGATGTCGAGTGATTGCAGTTCCGCACGAACTTGACGCTGCCTAATTTTAACCTCAGGCATCGTGGAGCCACAGTGAGGTAGTGATTGCAATCATCGTCTCGGGCTTTTAAGGATTACCCGAAAGACTCTTGCCAGAAGATCAGATTTCTACTGCGGTTTTTATGCCAGTGACCCACTTTGACATCTCAGGGGTGGCAGCGAGGGCTGGCAGAAATTAAATACTTTACACAGCTTTATTGTTATTTATTGAACATAGAATCTACAGCACTTTATGATGGTATTTTACAATTTATATTTAAAACTTAATGCCAGTACAGATTCTCACTTTGTAAGTGTGACGGTTCAAGTCGCGAGGTAGATTTAATTATAATTTCAATTGAATAAATATGGGAGCACGTGGGATGCGTCATCAATTCGTGTCCAATGCGTGCGACCCTCGGGTCATCCGCTCTGGGTGTCCGATCTTATGTAAGCCTACTTACATGACTTGGAAGATTATTGTAGGCTGCTTTCAGTGACTCGATATCAGCAGCTTTAAAACCCCGACCTCTGATCCAAGCGCCTGTTTATGTGAGACAGCATTGGCACAATCACAGTTGAACCAGATATTACGTCTGCCCTTACTGATGAGATCGGACTGTGGAATGTAGGTAGTATTCCATACCCAATACAATCTCCTCAGTAATGGGAGCGGAGCGCAAGATGTACCGTTTTCATTATTGAAATTCCTTTGGGTTAGAAGTTAGCCAGTTAGTCAGTCGAGTGTAAATAGTTATTCTCATAGATTTATCATTACTGATGGTTATTCTACACTAAAATGTACAGTAGATTGAATAACATTGGATTCTCTGAACACGTGTTGATACAACAAGAACTCGGGAGAAACTCCTTTGCATTTGAAAAGAAAAAGTTATGTGCCGTCGCCGTGACATTGACAGATGACAGATTTATCGCAATATTTGTTTACTTTTTGACCTATGTTTTGGACTATGAACTTCTAGCTTTCTTTTTTATTGAGTTAATTTAATATAAAAGTCTTTGTTCATGTTATTATAATATTACACTTAAAATGAGTCAGCCATATCGGAAAGCAGTTTTAAATCTTTATAAGACGGTATTTATATTCAAAAGTTTCTATTAAAAACTTACAATATGTAGTCAACTAAAAGTTGTTTCTAACCTTTATTTACATGATATTTGTTTGCAAATACTTAGTCTGTTTCTCTATTTTCAGCTACTCTTCCTAGGTAGAGATTGGCCTCAAGGTTATGACTTATTTAGGAAGAGATTGCATAAAGTTTTTACGAAGAATAGTGAAGAGACTGATCCACAGAAAATTCAAACTATGCTAAAACACGGAGACTTTGTTTGCAAGGAAATAGAGGCTCTGTACAAATTGAAGAAATATCGTGCGATGAAGAGGAGATATTATGACGATACCTCGTCATAGGTACTTACTAGTGATATTGTATACAAAGGCACAGAAACTTGGAATTACTGTCTAGACCTATATTAAATTTAAAATAGTAAGTATAATGAGATTTTGCTCTTTATTACTAAAATTTACTTATATACTTACTCAAGGGTTCATTGTAATATTACTGGAGTTTTACTATATTAACTTCACTTATTGAAGTTAAGGATCTTACAGTACCTACCTAGTGTAATACTTGTGTTCTTTGGCTATCCCAGTAACTTTGAGTATTGTGAACTGTTCTTACTGTTATAATTTTAATGTAAGAAAAATTAGACGTAATCTGCTGGAATTTAGTCTTTTTAAAATTAAATATTTTTTATTGTATGATGGTCATTACTTAAATGAATGCTGTGGTATGTCAGAATATTCAGATTCATTTATTAATCTTTTGAACACCACTGCTAGCTTTAATTAACAGCTGACAGAGTGCCTTCTACTTTAACAATATAAAGTCCCCAAAACTTAAATGAATAATAAGTTTATTCATCTATATGAATATTCTTAAGAATTTAAGCTTTTTGAATTGTTTCTGTAGGATCATATCAGGTTTGGATAGGACTGTTCTAGAAGAAATTTTGTTACTCTGCAAGCAATGAGGAAAGCCGGCAAATGTGACTCTAAACTTAAGTTAGTGAGGCAGCAGTTTACGGCACATAATCATTGTTATTTTTAATAGGTTTTGTTTTATTTGATTATTTATAGAATTATAAATTTTCTTATCATGGTGTACAGATCAGATCAGGCTGCCACTAAGGTGTCACCTCCTGTAAGGTGAGCGAGTGACATATAGTGACGATCTACACATATAAAAAAAACTTCACGAGAAAATTGCCATGTTAAGAAACTCCTTATTAATACAGAATTTAGTAGCATGGCGATAGTATCTATGCGGTTGAATTGTTTGTGGATGTCTACTTTCTTCAGGATACTTAACTTTACAGTTATGTAATTAGGATAAAAAGAATTAAAATTTTTACAGTTCTGGGTAGAGATTACCTATCGTCTGTATATAAAGACAAGTTTTATTATACTGTTAGTACAAAATAAGAACCAATCGACATAGTTGTCATTAAAATAATCTTTTTACACATTTTAAAGAGTATTTTATGATATTTTTTAAACTATACTTGTTGATGTTATTTAGTTATACTGTTCAAGTGTTTAAACTATACAATCATGTACCTATATTGTTTGGTATTTACATTCTTAATAAAACTCATTAACTTGTTATTTGTCTTTTATGTGATAATAGGTAACCTTTGAAGGAACAAACAAATGAAACCACAGCAACTATGTAATTATGTATTATAGACATTCTTCATAGTTTACATAATTCATTACTATTATAAACTCTAAGTAAATAATATGAAACAAAACCTATTTATTTTATCTAAATTAAATTTGAACATAATGTTTTAATCGGACAATGATTTTTATCAAGTGGCAAGTGATATGACAATTAGTTTTAGATATATAATAAATTTTAGGAATATATACATGATAATTATCTACTTTAACAACATTTTAACAGAATCAAAATAGAAACTAGGTACTTTTATAGTCGTGCAAGTGGCGATGGGGATACGGATAAACCCTGCATTATTTAGTGTACACTAAAACTGAAAAAAAATCGATATATTTTTGTATTAATTAAATTTAGGGATTTTCAAAGTTTGTAACAAACAGCATTCAATACAACAGCTCAACACGTCAATACAAACTTTCATGTACATTAAATACGCGCATAGAACACAACGACCGTTGTTAGTGTTGCTGCCTCGTAACTGGATTTATTTATTCGACTCTATTTTCACACAAAATAAGTTCTTTTTGTAAAAAAAAACGTGGGTGGGTGAATTTGCCACAGTACCCACATGGTATAGTTACGCCACTCTGCATCTGCCCACATGGTATAGTTACGCCACACTGCATCTGCCCACATGGTATAGTTACGCCACTCTCCATCTGCCCACATGGTTAGTTACTTACGCCACTATGCATCTGCAACTTGCAGCAGTTCGTTTATATTGACTACCATATTTATCTTTTGTCAAGCAGCAAGTCGTTAACTAGTTATGGGATGCCCAAGCATAAATTTATTCACAATTACAGATGATTCATAAAAATAGAGCAATACTTCGAGTGGTATTTTACGGCAATCAGATTATAGTATTGTTACGAGGCCTAACACTCTCAACATTTTATATTATAAATATTGAAAAGAAATATTTTAATTAGTACCTACTTACCTGATTTTACCACACAAAATTATTGAATTTATAACACAATTCCTGTAAGTTTTTGGATTTAAAAATGAGGAGCTAAGAGATACAAACGGACGATTACAAAAACGCATCTTATTTAAGTGATCTCTTAAAGTTAATTCCAGTCTCCTTTGCTTAATACACGATAGCCGAAGAGTGAGACTACATGAACTTTATTAAGCGTTCGAGTAATTACATCGTATGAGAGGAAACCGTGGGATTCTTTTTCTAATTTAAATTAGTTAATTTTTTTATCAGGTAGGTATTGCACTAAGTAAAATATTACGTTTTTAATTTCAAAGCTACATTGCTATTTTAAAGATCAGAGAATTTACAACACGTAAATGAAAGATTAATTTTGTCATTTTTATATTCTAGCGATTATTTATTCACATAGTTCGTTTGTTCTTAAGATTATATAAAATTTATTAAATAGCATGTGGAATGTCTATATTGTCATCCTACCGAGGCCCGCCGCTTGGCTCTTGCGCCTTGAGAGTATAAAGTTGAGAGGTGTTCCAACAGATTTATAGACAAAAAAGGATAGAATTATAAAAAAAAACAAAATTAAGTGTTTTGCCACTGGATGATTGATCGCATAAAAAAAACTATATATGCATACCTATACATAAATAAAAATATAAAGTACCTATGAATAAAATCACTTTAAACTTATACTATGGGTATTTCAATACCTATATATTGTATAAACATGGTTCGTACATCTAGCGTCTAAAATGGCTATGAATCTGTTGCAATTTACTAATTAATACACTCTATATTACATTTATCGTAATTATATTTATTGTTAAATACAGTACTTGAACCACAAGTCTATTTCTACTTGTTTCGTGATGGTGCACTCCTAATGTACCTGAAGCCCGCCTGATATACGCCTCTTATACGTAGATATATCAAGTGATCGTGAAGTTTAACATGTGATTACATTTTTATATACACAATAACACATAATTTTGAGATCAACAACAGTCAAGCTTTAGCTAAGATGTAAGTAAGCGGTCCCTCATATCGTAAATGCAGGGCGGAGATGGCGCGGGAAAATGAATATCTTTTGTATGCAATCGCCTTACCACATTCATAATTTGTAGGAATCTACAACGTGGTTGCCTCCGCACCCGTACCTTCGATGTGAATGGGGCCTAAATTTTACCATAGAATATTGGAACTATAGTACGGTTCAGTAGACAACTAAAAGGTAAATTTAAAATTAAACTGTTGATAGTAGATTGCATTTTATTCGATAACGATTGAAAACATTGAGACTACATATAAGTATTATTATTTTATTAAATGGCAAATAATTATTTTAATATTATGTAAATAGGACCTATATATTTTGTTTATTGGACTAGTTTCGATGATACCTCGTAGCTGGCGAAGGTCCGTTCTATTTGATTGTAAATTAGGAGTTTAACTACCTTGCACATTAAATAAATAACATAATATGATCAAGATTAATTTGATCTAAATAAATTATGGTTCCCGTTCTTTATTTTGGGCAATAAATATACTTTAAATAACCGTGTAAAAATGTCATGTCTCAAAATAATAAATATTAGGTACCTATATGATAGGCCTATTGTTCCTCACAAGAAGAGAAATTGTCGTTTTCTTCAAAAAATAGCCGTACGGATGCAAGATAATTAAATTTCCTATATAAGTACTACCTAGAGACAACTTCTCTTCCTTGCAGGAACTGTTTTTACAATAAAAGGGTATCAATACTATAACACTTACATTTTAGTAAAATAGAATGTAATAAATTTAACAGGATTCAACTTATTTACATAGCGTTAAATATTAAGGTATTTAGATAGGTATGTTTATATGAAATAATATTCGTACATAGATTAGCAAACGTTTCCTAGATTCAATATATGAGGGTAATCATAAATTGTTATTCCACTTCAACAAAGCTTCACGTAATGTAAGCGATGAAACGACAAACGGTGAATAAAAGTTAACCGACTGGTAAAGAGGTGGAAGAGGCAAAATAAATCTAATAACGTTTAAACCTATGCTCCTCACAACACTTTCTAACATATTGCCAAACGATCCTGACAACTACTCATTCATACAGCAAAATACGAGTATTAGATGGTCAGAAGCTGAAGGAGACATTTTACTCTAAATACTACAACTGTAGTAATAACATGTCCCCTTGAATTAAACAATACATTACCTTATATTACCTATTTGCAAAATAAATTAATAGTTAAATAGTAAATCATATAGGAGAGAAAACGATTTTGTACAGGCTCCTAACTTATACCACCTCTGGCATTTCCTACTAAATGTAAATTATTTTACACTGGTAACATAATACGAGCCGACTACAACGCCACCTATAGTCCGTAGCCTTATTTCTATATTTATTAAATTGAAATATGTTAGTACAATGCCTTTTCTGTTTGTTTGCATTGCAATAGGTATGGGAGTCGCATATTTCAATGCATCTAGTGCTTGGCGAGAAATGTACAGCGACAGACTTTATATTGACCATCTGATGCGGTGGCGAACACCAATATAAAGTTCTCCAAGTCATAACACGCATAATAAAAGCTTTTTTCCAACGTTCGGATGTTTGAACAATACCATTTTCATTGTAAAATATTAATTGGAACATAAATCTTCACCTTTAAATCATACGGGTGTAAGTTATAGATATACAACTTACGCCCGTACGCTTCGGAGGTGAAGAATTTTGAATTATAAAAATCTGCTTGGCGCCAAACATTATTTTGCTCATTTAGGACATAAATTCGAAAACTTATAAACTTAGGTAAATTTTATTCGTATGGAAGTCGGAGGTGGAATAATTATGGCACCATTGCAATATTGATTACTCTACCCTACTCTATGATATTTTTCGCGCGCATAATTTCAAAAAATTAAATTCAACAGAGGCATATCACAATCATGTGTTCTCAGGTGTTCTCAAATAAATCAATCAGTACATTAACCGTTACACAATAAGTAGACTCAAATAATTATAATTAGCTAATTAATAATAAATTAATAGTTTTTAATGGGTCGTCCGTTCTTCTTATGTGAACTCCCTTGTAAGTGATTGTTTTCTGAAAATTGAGAAGACAACAATGAGATGAGAATATAGATTTTTTTTTATGTCACGAGATGGCAAGCAAGCTTGCGGCCCACCTGATGTTAAGTGGTCACTGCCGCCTATAGACACTTGCAATATTAAGTGTAAATCACTTAACACTGCAAGTGCGTTTGCCATCCTGGTGACTACGATGATATGCCCTCCATGCCCAGTAATTACACTGGCTACCTTTCCCTTCAATCCGAAACACAACGAACTGCTTCACGGCAGAAATAAGAAAGGCGGTGGTACCTACCCAGACGATCCTACATATGGGTCTACCACCTAGTATGTAAGTAATAGTATGTTGAAATAACTCAGTGTGGCTAACCCACTGGCACGGTCCGCGCCACGGGGCGGCGGATTATCTACGCACTGGCAACGGAGGCAGGGGCGGCCCTAGCTAAATTTTTAGGTGGTGCGAAAATCTCTCGATGGCGCCCCTCCCATTCTCACAAAAATTAGAGCTCTTTTCTATGCAGTTAAAAGTATATTATCGTACCAAGCTACCATTGTAACTATGAACTCAAATTGCTTCATGTTATGAATCAGTGAAAAAGCCTCTGATGCAGTAATTGAGTCATTCGTTTCTTCGTGAAGATTTAAAAAGTCATCATGAACTGAAGAGTAGCTATAGCGAACAGAAGCAAGCCTGGAAACTACTCTCCCAACGAGTTTTGCAAACATTTTTCATATAGTCTTTGGATCAATCCAAATAAAAAAATCCGATTTAACGACTGATTTTACTGCATCTTAATTTTTCCTTGATCACTTTCACCTTGCTCCCCGCACCGCCCACACGATTTGAGCGTACGATCGATAGATAGTCGATCGGCGGTCGGATGTTTTCGGCGCCCTGTGCGGTCGTACCGCTCGCATCGCCCTAGAACGACCCCTGAACGGAGGAGTAGACCTCAATTGCTGACAAAGTCTGCTACGTGTTCCCGCGTCACGTTGACTTTTTGGTGTGTCGAACTAGGCGTATCTTCTAAACAATTCAAAATCTGCTGCGCTAGGCGACGGAGAGCGGTGCATTGGGATAACCGTCTAATAGCGCCTGTTCAGCATTATGCCAGTAAGTACCGTCCGAGAGCTACCAGCAGAATAGATGCCCTAAATAAGTCAGGGATAATTATATTACTTTTAAACTGCCTATGTTCCCTAGCAGATCGTTCACTAGACGCAAAAAATGCACTAGGACTTCATTTCCAGAGGAGAACAATTTTGTTCTCGGTTTGGTGGGGTTTGGCTTCCACGACCTTATAAAATTCGGATTTAACAAAAGTGTTAACAACACTGCCGTGTTTCGACATTGATGAGATAGTGGCTGAAGGTTCCAGTTGAAGTTCGGGTCCAATTTTGGCTTTGGCACTGAACACTTGGCGTGGAAGCTCTGGGCTCTGCTCTGGAAGTCATGTACGCTCAGACAAGAGAGTTGAAGTGCTTAGCGTTAAGTTAAAAAGATACTCTTTTACTACTAATGAAATGAAAACTTACTCTTCGTTACGCTTAATCTTTCTTCTCTCCATCATCGGGGTCCTTGAGTGTGTGCCACTGTGCGATGGGTCGCCGCGGGCTGGCCAGCATGTCAGACCAGTGGCGGAGCTCAGTCCCAGACGCGTTGTATCCCAGCACCACCTTGCCGATAGGTTCCGAGGTGCCGATGCGATCGTAGTCCACCACCGTTACCACTAGATTCACTTTCTGAGGTGCAATGTTAATCAGTGGATGAAGCATTTCATTGCGTTTTTCATATGTAATTCGAAGCTAGCTGTGTTTTATAAATAGTGTCTAAGTATGATGGTGTTGCTCTAACATGAATTTAAAAACTGCCTATTTGATAATTGTTAGTGTTTCAACTAAATCTATTCGTATGATAATAAGGTTAAATAGCAATTTTGTACGATGTATGATGTGTGTAGTTAAGGTCGCAGCACACTAAGATACTAGCTCGGAATCATATGGCCTCTTTTTTACTATGAAAAATTATTTTAAATATAAATTTGAGTGGTCACCCCTTGATTTTCTCGTATACCGGAAACGACTCAAAAGTTGATAAAAACCTTATATTTTGATGTCATACATGTATGTTAAATTTGGTTGCAATAAGTTAAAGCATACTCGAGTTATCGTGCTAACGCACAGACACACACACAGGCATAATTCCAAAAACGGTATTTTTGGACTCAGAGATGTCCAAAACGTGTAAATCCGTCAAAATGCCGAGGTCGAATTTTTTTACGATTGTAAGACTTCCTCTATTCTACGTATACGAGAAAGTTCAAAACGGAGAAATAAAAAATCTGTTTATAAAAATCTTTGCTCTTAGTAAAAATCTAAGTGTTTTTTTGAGGTCTGTCCCAAATACAAGTGACAGACAACGTTTATTCCAAACATTGAGTTGGCACCGACCTCAAACAAACATTTAGATTTTTATAAACAGAACTTTTATTAATCCGTTTTTAGTTTAGGTGTTTTTTTTTTATTTAAAAATAATTTATTTTTTGCTTTTTAGTCTTTTAAGTTATGTAAATTTTCAGGAAACTATCTCGAGATCATTTAGACACAAAAGTGATACGATTACGATATCATCGATGCCAACTAAATAGGCATTATTAGGGATAACTCAAAAACTACTCGTCAGATGTCGATAAAAAAAATGGGACCAAAATTAAATGACAAGCACGAGCTTCCAAAAGTTGAAAGAATCATTAAAATCGGTACACCCAGTAAAGAGTTGTGAGGTAACAAACAAAAAAACAAACAGTCGAATTGATAACCTCCTCCTTTTTGAAGTCGGTTGAAAAGAAACGGCTACGAAGTCGGACCGTAGCGCATCGCTCGCTACGGTCCGACTTCGTAGCCGTTTCGTAGTCGCTGTTCGGTAGTGTTCATAGTAAAAAAAAAGGCGGTCCCTTTCCGAGCTCATAAGTTGTGTGACCTTTATGTCGATTAAGAAATGCGCAATTCTGCTTGGAATTTTGAGTGAAAAATACTATGGCCGGTAAAGAGAAAGCGTAGTCATTTTAAAAGGCGAAACACGCGACAATAGGTACAATGTCGAAAAAAATCACTTTGGGTCGCTAACTTTTTTGACAGTTGAAAGTGTTGGCCACCGAGTCAATTACATATCTATTGATATTTTTACAAGACAAGTGCCGTAATAGCGTGTCGTGTAAAACAGTAATGGATATGTAAATCACACAGTGATAATCACTTTCATCTGTCAAAAAAAGTTAGCGAATAGGCCTACAGACCTGACACATATAATATGCGTACTACTGTAGGAAATAGTTAAGTATATTTTCATTGAGTTTCTCCCGAATTCTTGTGGTAATAATAAGACATGTAGAGAGACTGCATTTTTAAATCAATATACCGTACAATTTATTGTTGAAGTGAAACTTCTTTAGCACCGTTGTGTTTTGAAAATTCGATGAAACGAAAAAGCGGCACCAAAATGTTTTTGACGGAGTTTCTCCCGAGTTCTTGTTGCAAGAACACGTGTTGAGAGACTCCATTTTGAACTCTTATGTGTCGCGACGCCATTAATTAAGAATTTAATAGAATAAAGTATTATTTTAAATTAACACCTAATAGGTATTTGTGAACAGAATCATGGAGCCAAGGAGCATTGAAATTTGCTTCTACCTATTATTTAGCATGTTTGGTTGGAGATTAAAATTTATACCAAAAAGCCAATGTCTAACTTAAATGAGTGCCGATATTTGTAAAAATATCTCATCGGGTGTTGAAGATGTAAATCTTCACATATAGAAACGGTGACTCGTGACGCAATCTGAGAAGAAAGATATGAAAAAAAAACGTACTTTCATAGTCCTGTGTAGCTCAAATTTTTTTATATACTTATTACGAGATGGCAAACAAGCTTGCGGCCCACCTGGTGTTAAGTGGTTACCGTCGCCTATAGACACTTGCAATGTTAAGGGTAAATCACTTAACACTGCAAGTGCGTTGCCATCCTGGGGACTAAGATAACTTGCCTTCCATTCCCAGTAATTACACTGGCTACCTTTCCCTTCAATCCGAAACACAGTGAACTGCTTCACGGCAGAAGTAAGAAAGGCGGTGGTACCTACCCAGATAATCATACATATGGGAAGGAATAAGTGGAAGAGCAGTCGTCTGGATGCGAAAGGTCGCGGGTTAGAGCCCTGCCTCAGCACTTATCATGACAGGACTTTTTCTTGTTTTTGCTTTTCTATTGAATTTGGTATAAATTCCAATCACTTAAGTACCCGTAGTGTATGTTTTTTTTTAGTATAAAATACGTAACTGCAAATGACACATGCAATATGATAATTTTGTTTGTGTAATATTGTGTAATTAACTAATGTATTATTGGATTTATTTTTGGTATGCCACACATTGAGTTCTTATATATTTGTTAACCAGAGGATCTTATATGTAGCCTTAGTACCTAAATTGAAAGAAATCTATCTGACATTAACACAAAATGGTGGTATCAAAAGTTAAATTACTTAGTTCATTAATGTGATTAATTGAATTATATAGAAAAGCTTTTACAAGATAGAATATTATATAAATGATCCAAATGCGTAGGCACTCCTACGCATTTGGATCATTTATATAACTACCCAAAATTTACGCATGTAAAAATGTCTAATTTTAATTATATTGTTATTATCTATTGACCTGTAATGATGTTTTAAAATCATTACGAAATTAAGCTATGGAGTGTCTTTCGCCATTTCTTCTCCATCTCAGCATAATAATAATATTAAGTAAAATAATTATTTCGTTTCATGTCAAACCATTTAAATAAAGAGCTTTTTCATTTCATTTCAACTATTGTAGTTGCGTTAAGAGCTCAATTTGTATCTATGGGAAACGTTGTTTGCATTGGAATTTACGCTTCATTCCGCTAGGGGCGCTATTCACGTTTCGTGTACAAATCGTACGTATTTAAACAAAAAAACTTACACTACGAATCAATTTACGTGTGATTATGCAAAGACCCAGAACTTGTTTAAGTACCTCCAATTAAAAAATAAAATCGGTTCTTTCTCTTTAGCGGCCACTTTCTATAACCTACTCTAATAGAAAATTAATGCAATTTCTACTAAGTGTAAGAAGTAATAAGAAAGCTAGCAAATAGATATGTCTGTCTAGAGAAGATAGTTACGAGTCACTAAAATTATCAATGTTTCATGAATAAAAGTGATTATGCTGATGATGTTATAAAAATATAGACAATTTCATTAAAATTATCTATGTCTTTAACTAGATAATGTGAAATGAAATTGCGTATTGTTTTGGCCAATAGGTACTAAGTAGACAAAATAATACTTTGTTCATCTTCATAGTACCTATTGAACCTTCGTACACGCTTCCTATAAAGTGTTTGAGACGAATATGATACAGGTTCTAAGGCTCGCATATTACCTGGCTGGATTCGTCAAATATTTGCATGTATCGTGATCATACTTTAAACAGAATGAAAGTGATACAGCACAGAATATTTGGCAAAACGGCCAAGTCAAGTGCCGCCATAAGATTTACAAATATTATTGGAAAGGGTAGCATGCCATTCAGGTACTAAGCCAAAGCGCTATTAGTACTTACATTGCGTATAGGGAAAAAGCAGGTTAGTAGGAAAATAGTGAAGAAATGAAAGAAGATATTATGACGCAGAAGAAGTACGAGGGACTGGATTCCTTAAACCATAAGTAATTACAATTTGAAGTCACCAAATTGTAATGCAGTTACGAGGGGAGATTATTCACACCACTTAGGTTGTTCTTTATATAAATAACAGCCCCACTTATTAAGATCTTTTTAGTTACGGAAACCTCTAAATGGAACCAAAATTACAGTTGCAGATAAAGGTTAACATAACAAAGATAATGTAAGCTTCGCTTTCATAAATATAAAGAAGGATATAGATATATGAGGACATATAAGGAGTTTTGATGGGTAGTTGTAGAAGGAGATAGAAAGAAATTAAGATATTGAGGAAACAGCAGACAAGGCAAACACAAAACAAGTAACTACTTACTAGCTTACTAATAACAACATCAAACTCATTAGACTTCCAAAGAAATTGAACATAGAAAAACGATGTAATTAAGATAAAAAAATTAAAGAAAAAACCAATCCAACACCATAATCTATAATTTGAAATTTAACGACATAAACAAGGCAAATAAAAACTGTCTAATTTTGTCTTCAATCCAGAAATTTAGAAATACAATAAACAAAAGCAACACAAGACGTCAAAACGATAACAAAACTTAGATACATTACAATTTTTTCACATTAACATAAAACACAACATACCTATATCTGTCAATAGGGAATAGGATTGGTTTGGATGCAAGTGGTGTATATATTCATATTCACAACATTAAAAACACAACATCAATTTGTACACGCGAAAATATTTCTGGATGAAATGGTACAAGGCCAATGTAAAATTTTGACGGAGTATAAAATTGTCCAGTTTTGAAATTTCATTCAGAAAGGTTTTCCTTATGTGTACTAAGACATCGAATTTTGCAATCTCGGCTCGCACCTGTATTTGTTCGAATGGTACTTCAAAAGTAAATGACTCGTTGTAATAGGGATTCAGTGTACATTTCTTGATGCTCGTCTTCTTCTTCTTGAGACGTTTGCCATTTTGCATGAGTGCTATCTTTACGTACGGATCTGTTGCGATGGCACCATGTCACAGGATATGAAAAAGAAAATATCCACATTAGAATATACTCACAACATGTGATGTTTACAGGTAGTTTCTGAAAAAAAAAAACAAAGGCTAAACGTCTATGATAGGTACTAGCTCAGTCTATTCAAAGTGGCAAGAATGATTTTTTCAAATGCTGGTGTAGTACCTACCGACTGTTGATTTTGCTAATATAAATATTGTTAATGATTTCCGTGCTATAAACGAGTTTATTTCTAATAAAAAAATAATGAATTGATTATTTCGGAACACCCAAAGGTAAAACAGGCCTAATAAATTTGGGAGGTAATCAATCCATTATTTAATTTTCTCTCAAATTAAGCATAGTTAGGTGGGTAATGTTAGAGCAGTGAAGAGTTGTTTGATAGCAGTGTCTGTTATCTATGTAAAAAAATGCTAAGCGATGCTAAAATTAAATTAAAATATTGAAAGACGAGAAAGAATTTCTCTGAAATACAAAATTTTCTGAAAATAAAATTTGTTACCGAGCGAAACATCTAGCAAATACCCTACGTAATATTACACTGTGTATGCTAAGAAATGAGCATGCAATATATGTTATTAATTTGAAATTACTATCCTAAATTGTTTGTTGTACACACCGTTATGTCATAGTATAGGTACATATAAATAAATTACCCTAAAATCCTGTGGAATTAGACAAGTGTTATCAGTGTTGTGTTGTTCATCAACGAGCATATACAAAAAGGCTTGATTTAGCAAGCTAGTAAGTTCACCTGATAGGCCGCCGACGTCCATTTTCTTTAGGTTCTTTGCTTCCAAGATGACAACTGTGAGTTTTCCTGCAGTCGGTACATAACGCAACGAGAAACATATGTCTCCCAACTTGTTGTCCTGCAATTTGCATATCATTGTGTTAGTAATTTTTGTAATCAGTGCAACATGCAACGATTAACTTAAAAATCTTGTATTGATTACGATAACTAGGTTCTTGTACTAAACCTACGTCAAGAAATTCAACTTGTATAGCGGTAAACAATATCCGTTAGCTTGAGCTTACGAAAGGGTGGAGTAGTTCACTTGGATGTGAAGTATATGGTAATAAAAGAGGAAAGTTGTGTAAGGAAACTAATAGCGTTTAGAGACCGGGTTAGAAAGCTGTTTATAAACATATAAATAATATGGGCCATAAATAACGCGGCTTAGGGTGGGTAAGGGCATTCAAAATCTTGTAACACGAACCAAAAATAAATAAACATAACAATAGCTCCGTGTAGTCACCTAAAAGCGTATTTATGGTCATTGGATTACGGCGCAGTATTCCAGTTTAGACACATGATTATATTATACGAAATTTTGAATCAAATTATTAAAATCACAAACTGAAAAGCTGCTCCATGTTCGTGCTCAGGACGCATAGCCCAAAACAGTTGAGATAGCCTCAAACGGAATGGAGTTTGCATCTAATCATACGCACATTTGACGAACACGTTCATTGCGTTACATATAACGTTTTAGCACATAGATAATTTCATCTAATAACAAGAACTTAAACACGATACATATATTTGTTATAACACAATTCTATAAGACGAACAAAAATAAATTAACATAGGTACATCAACGTTCATGTCAAACCTAATTAATATGAAGCAGTCATATACCGCTGTAATATATAAGAAATATTTTAATAGAATTAGTGTGGTCATTACGATCTGTTGCCGAAATGAAGCCAATTTATCAATTTTGTAACACCCAGTTCAGATCATCAATAGACATGTGCTCACCTTTGAAACCTTAGAGTCCTCCTGAGAACCTATGCGTGTTAAAGATGATAATATAATTGATGTTACCTTACGAGACGATTCCTACTCTGCAAAAAAGACTAACCATTTTAGGAACAGATCGCAATTATGTTAACATGTCTATTAGCACACATATACACACAATACACCAATGTACAGATATGCGATCAATAAAAAAACTGTTTCATTAAGTTGAATTCTTCTTCTCTTGTTTGAAGGTTTTACTGGTGTTATATTTGAATAAAACAATTTCTTTATTTTATTAGGTATAATCAATACATATTATAAACATCGATCTAAACATCCACTAAACACAAACATTACAAGGATGCAGTGTGAGAGCGCTAAACGGTCACGAGGTGCAGAAGTGGTGTTTTCTTTGGACAGAAAATTATGTTTCCTTAGAATTTGACGCTCGTGTAATTAATTGTAAAGAACACTATTCAATATTTAAAACAACTAGAACTAAGTAATTTCCCAAAGGTTATTATGCAGCTTTTTCATATCAATGTGACTTTTGAATATTTTTTCCAATCGTATTCACAATATATTCTTCCCAATGATTTGAATTATTCCGAAAATTCGGTAGAGTAACAGAAAGTAAAAAAACAAATATCAAATTATTTATATTTTGCACTTTAGTAAATCTATAGTCATCTTGTTATTTAGTGTGCCATGCAAATGCTTCTGTTACAGGCGATATGGAGTTGCCACATTGCCTCTTCACCGCAATCAGTAGATAACCTGTAACATACTTGATAATTGTCCATATATAGTAAAATTTTTATCAAATATATCTCAATTGTACTTTCAAAACTAAACTTCATAACACCCCGCTGCTGTTAAAATGTATTTTAATTGTAAAGTGGTTAGATAAGGCTTGTCGAAGTATTAGATTGTTATGAAGCATTTAGATGCTGTTCTCTAAATATGTAGTGATAGAAATAAGTTAATGACTGGAGTTATAATTATTGTTATTGGTGTTAGAGAACAGCGCTCTAGCAATGAAACGCAATAGCCTAACGGTGAGATCACAAATACAATAGCCAATTACACACATAAGATTAGTTATCCTGACTTGACATTTCCATTTCTATTCATTTTACATTGTTTACAGTCATCCAAAATTACCAAAATGCCAAGTCAGTGGTTTTAACAAATTAACGACCATGCATCATTCCCCAGCCGCAGTTTAAAAACCAAAATAAAGTGTTGGATGGATATAAAAAGTAACATAAAACATAATATGTGGTATGACAGGTGATACGAGGTAAAGGTGACATGGCGTAGTGGATTTATATGTCCAAATGATGCATCCTAACTGCCTAGGAACCCGAATATATATACCATTTAATTTTTCAGTCCTGTTTGGAATATCAATATGTTTCACAGAGTGGTGAATTTATAATATATTACCAATTATAATCTTGATGTGTCTCAAAATAATACTTACGTGAATGATCATTTCGTTTTTGAAGCGGCATGCAAGATTGTTCAGGACACAATCAAACACAGCCAAGCAGAGCAGAGAAAATATGGAGAAAAAGAGAAAAACCAAGTAAATACATTTTTGCTGTCAAAATTAATTTTATCAGAAAAATAAATGACGAATCAATCCACGTTGAGGGGCCTTGACTCTAATGCACTTTGTTGTATAAATGATGTGCATATGATGTGGCCACAACTCAAAGTTATAGTGATAGAGAAAGATAGATGTAAGATATCTTACTAACGAAAATATTACAGCTGTCAAGGTCAAGGTTCCTCTGTTCAAAAAAGTGCAGTAAAATTTCAAAAATGTTTATATATCATCTTTTCATAAAGTTCAGAGGAAAACAGAACATCCATAATAGCAACAGTTGACGCTTAACTAAGTGTTGAACTTTTTAAAATGATGATATTCGTTACAGAAATAATGCTGGTCTGCCAAAACACAAATCTAAAATGTTAGGTAGGTAAATTAAGCTATGATACGTAGGTATTTGTCTGCTTGAAACAATGTGTTTGTGTGTGTGTTTTGCCAGTCTAGCCTAAGCTAATAAAAAGATAAAATAGTTTTTTTTTCAACTGATACGTAATATGTATCTGTTATGTTGCAACCTTATTACTAAATCTGTGCATTCATGGAATGAATGTAGTATCGAGTTGATCATTCGTGTAAATCGGAAAGGGCTGTTGATGTGACCTGGGTGTAACTGTTAACGAGTTGTTAACTTTACCAATAGTATTTTTTGCAACGATCCACCGCTGTTTTGATTTAATATATACATCGTTGTATCAAGTGTGATACCTAATTTTTTGTAGTATATAACTGATAAGTCCCATTACCTCTTCGGAAATGGTTGTATTTGTTCAATTACATAAAAGTAAAAGCAAGAATAAAAAGTATGGAACAAATTAATACACCGATAGATTTGTACCATACGTGTAGAAGTTTCGGATGCTGAAAAATAAAGCCGTATAATAATAACACAAAGCACTATTTACTTAAGTCTTTAAACTTACTTACAAGTTAGCAAGAAGTGAGTTATATTGAAAACAGTTCAATTATTGAAATGATGGTCCTTAGATTATAAGCTAGAACAGGCCAACTAGAGACCGATTTAAGTAGGATATCAAAATGACTAAGGATTTCATTTAGTATCAAAATCAAGGTGGGCGCGCAAGATTTTGAGAGCTGTGTTTGTGTATGTATCCGCACCTGCCCCCCTTCGCCTTCAACGCTCTGCAGCTCACGCCATTCCTCGATGGTCTGTGCCAGGTCTACTTGGCATAGTGGCACCTTCACCTCACCAATTTGGTCGTGTTTTGAAAATCGGTCAAAGTCAAAGATCGCAAACACGAGAGTTTTATTCATTGCATCTGCATACGGCACATTCTGGATAAAAAATGAACATAGTATTATTACAGTCGAACGTAAATTCATTTTATTGTTAAATGTTTTCTTTATTTACCTTGAAGATAAAGGTTTCGTTGAATACCGGATTTAGTGTTTTTCGGTGGACTTTGGTTTCAAACTTTTTCTTCTTGTCTGGCAGCAGATAAACCTTGACGTAGGGATCAGACGTACCACCCATGTCTAGCGCAGGCAGTTCCTCTGCTTGAATTACGGTTACTGACAGACTGTTGCTGTTGAAGTCATATTCCAACTGAAAAATTGAAAGTTGAGAATTAGAATCTTTTTATAGGTATTGTTTTAAAAATGAGGTATTAGGGGTAGATTTCGAATGTGTATGTCGTGATTATGGTTGATAAAAATGATTAACATATAATAGAACTGTATTGAGATTGGACCCTTTGGAAATCTAAGAATCCTGAGGATTGAGACATGAGAGTTAAAGATTTCGTAGAAATCCGAAAGGGCCTTGAAGTGATTGGTTGCTTCTAGTAAGAAAGTAACTGTCATCTGAGAAAGTAAAAAATAATTATGGAGGCATGTCCAATAATGAATTGAATGGTCAGTAATGGGAACGAAAGCGATGAGTCTAATCTAAAGGAAATAAAGACGGACAGTTGCATTCATACCATTTCCAACACGCGGGGCTTCCCCATTATCTCTGACTCGTAATAACCTGACACCCACCTTGTACTGGAGCTTGCCTAACTTCTGCTCCTCCTTCTTGGAGTCGCCGTCGTCAGGCTCCTCCGCGTTCTCCGTTAGCTCCTCCATGTCGGGCTGCACCTAAATGCACATCCCGCGGCAAATTTCACATGAATATAGTATTTCTTACAAGTAAAGCATTTTATTTTTGGAACATATCCTAGACTTTATTGGAACTATCAATATATCTTCTAGTAAACTTTGGGTAGACTGAAAGAAGACAATAATAAAGGGCTGTGGCATCACGTGGTAGTAATCCAGCCTGAAATCCCTGTAAATTGCTATCATTGTTTAGAGTTAATAATGGTGTTTCTTGGGTACAGGTATTTAAACTATGGAGAAGTAATATGTAGATAAATATTTCAAATCTGATATTATGTCTTGACCGAATGTTTTCATAGGCCTGACTCGTTAAGTCACTAATACCGTCCAAAATCTTTGTGATAAATAATTAATTAATGAATAAACAGCACTATTGTCGTAGTATTAAGCAGTATCCCAAAAGTGCTGTGATTGATTTTATTTAGGTAATAGGGTTTCTCATGTAGCTCGATTCCAGTTACACACCTAGCTATAAAGCAACAAAGTTTAATTGGGTCAATGGCCGTGTTAAGCTGCGAAGCTAAGGAAAATTTTGCATATGAATCACAACGTTAAATATTTATTAACTTAGCAACTCCCACAGGTTCTAAGAAGAAAATTGTGCTACAGTTTTAAATCTATTTACGAAATAATGAATGATAGATTAGATCATATATTATTACAAAATGTACCTATGTAGAAAAAGATCTCAAAGAATAGGGACTGTTTATCTGATTTCAGACCAGGTTTTTCCTTCTAGGTTGCTCTAGACCAAATCCCATTCCAAAATCCCGCTTATAAGACTAAAAATTAATGATATATGACTCTCCAACACAATCTGTATCGTTTAGTCATAAAATAATTATTCATGTATGTTCCATTCATTAGGTATACACCAAATAAACCAAAAACTATTCGATTGATTGATTGATTGATTAATCATGAATGAGTAAAATAGGATAAACTGGTTTCGCCTAGAACCAACTAATTGGGGTCTGAAACTCTGAAATCGGATTTAGCTAGTATATTTGATAAAAAAGCAATACATTACCTTTTCCTTGTAAGCTGATCCTAATAGCTGGACGGACTTTAGATCGACACCTTTCATCCCCTTTTTGCCATCCTTGGAACGCCTCTTGCGGAAACATCTCCTGATGCAGCAGAAACAGATGCCGAGCACCACCACTGCCACACCTGAGAAGATCAGCACATTGTAATGAAATAAATCCTAATTTAATTTATAGGTAAATGAGGAATTACTGGTATGTCACATCGGACTGGGTGTGATACTCAATCACGAAACTTGGAACACAAATAACTCCATCACGAAATCACGCCACCACGAAAATAGTTTACACGAATAATGTTTAATCAAATCCAAAAGCGACCAAACCAATAAAAACCAGCCGGCCTATTCGCTAACTTTTTTTGGCAGTTGAAGGTTATTATCACCGAGTAAATTACATATCCATTGCTGTATTTACATGACAAGTGCCATAATAGGGTGTTGTGTAAAACAGCAATAAATATGTAATTCACTCGGTGATCATCAGTTTTATGAGTCAAAAGTCAGCGAATATGCCTACGGACAGATGTTACACTTAAACAGCCTTATTCATAAACACTAAATAAACCTATTTTAGTTATTACCTTGTTAAAAAGGGCTAAACAATTTGTAAATCTCTAATAAATTCACTTGTTTTTATGAATAAGGGTATATCTACTCAGTAGTTCGGGTAAACTTTCATATTATGTCAAATAAAATTTTCACTAACTAAATAAACCTTTTATTTTCAAATTAACAAAGCTTTTTAACGTAATTTTATTAAAATACTAGGAGACAGATATACACAATTTTACCTACTTGTACTTAATTTCCACTGTCAACAGAAACTTGAAAGACTTACAATGTAACTTAACTTGAGGGAGCTTTGCCAAGCCTAAATAAATATTGTATTTTCTCCTTTGACTTGTGGGAATTACATCTTTAATTAATGTTCTTTGTCGCTGTTTAAATATACTAGAAGCGCAGTCTCCAGTAGACGAAATGGTTTATTTAATTACAAAAATATTACTAAAATATTCCTCAACGTTCAACCACAGTCTATAGAAGTCTTGTGGTTCAACTATGTGTTCGATCTTAGTTCCATCCTCTTTACCTGTTCGCCATGGAGGTTTAGGTATAAGGAAATTTTTTAGAGCGGCTCTTCCAGTCTTCTTGTCTTGAATTCACAGAACTAGATAGTTAGTTGATAGGATTTCACATAGTAGTATCAGTACCTACGAAGTGTATTCTCCTATTGTATATGCACTTAGCCGAGGCTAAATCAACTGGGACAGCGGTTTGCTCTGCTGCCGAATTGCCAGCCTCCCCTTGCTCCCAGAGACAGTGGGATGAGCCTCTCTTCAAATTGGTGCGAGCTGAACTTCTAAACAAGTCATCCAATTTTGCGGATCGGGCTCGTATTTTGGCAGTGGGGGAGTGGGAATCTAGGCTTTGGCTGCAGGCTTTAGAATCGGCCAATTTAGGGATACTACTTGACCACACTGCATTTCTGATTGCAACATGCTTACGCCTGGGTATCGCATGTAATGTCCCCCATCTATGCCGCTGTGGTATAATGGTCAATAATCTTGGTCACCATGGTCTCTGTTGCGCGAGAAGTGCAGGCACATTTGGCACAGCAGATTTTCAAGAAATTTTTCGAGAAATGTAAAATTAGGAGAGGAAAAGGAGTGTGAAGGAAAAAGCTCTTCAAAATGTTAGATTGTGTTGAGTTGGTAATGTTATATTTATATTATAAAATAAATCTTACCGACGAGAATAGCGACCAGTTGCCATGTTTCTATGTTCATCTTGCGCGCTAACTCTGCCGTCACCTCGCCAATGGATTCCTGCGTGGGCGCAGGAGTCGTTGGTCCCGATCCAGTGCTTGTGATTTCTGTAGACAATGCCATGAATTTGATATTACGTCTTTTAAAAGTTCTAATAAGTATTTAAAAGACGTAATTAAACTATCTCTGTCATACTCTCCGAACAATACAGTTGCAGTTTCAAATTACAAGTCTACACACTTCTTGGCCACTTACACAACGTTCTGGTTAGTCGAGAAACATTGTAAAACTCTGTTCATGAAACAAGATAGTTATGTTGTCCAAAATGTGGTGTTTTTTAAGTTATTGATAATAATAATGCCTACCTCCAAGAAACCTATCCTGGACTAATACCGATATATCTACGATATACATATCGAAATATAAATATTGCTGAAACCGACTGCAACCCTTAAAGGTTATAAAACAGGCAATATTATATAAAAAGATTGTAACTAGGTATTGGTCCAATTTCATCGTTTTACAAGAGATAGACAGAGAATCTGAGAAGAAAATGGAAAGACTTACCTTCGGACTGAAAATAAACGTGGATATTTGGAACGGGGTTAGGACGGGTGATCCCAATTTTTATCGAATTGAATATATTTATCCAATGATTTTCAAATAGAGAAAATTGAACAATGAAAGGAGTATATAAAAGGGCAGCAAAAAGAAACCCATAAATGCGTTTACTGGCCACAGGCTATAAACGCACAAGCTATGAAAATGGAAAGTTTTCTAAACATATAAACACAGGACTGAATATGGCGGTGGGTTGTCTCATTTACTTAACCCAGGAAAATCAATATAGTTTTAAAATAAAAAATAAGAAGAGTTTAATGTTACATAGGTATATTATTATGAGTTTTTTTTTATCGTAAATACTTCAGACATTTGTAAATTAAGAGTATGTTCGGATGAAAGTCAAATTTCAATGAAAATTGAATAAATAATCAACAAATTTCAGTCCAAAAGCTTATTGTTGCTCACCACAACTAAAGTTCTTTGCTGTCCTATATGGATTGTTTCTCACGATTTTAAGTTGAAACACTACAACAAAGATTTTTGATATAAGTAATATAATTATTCTTATTTGAAGAAATAAGAAAGATCTACATTAATACAAAAATATAACTCACAAAGCTTTTACAATATTTGTTACAGTTGTAACCTAGATTAAGGATCATAAATATTACAACCTCGCTTATTTAGACGACAAAATTCTTAGTCGAATTTGTTTGAGATGGAAACTAGTAAGTAACATAGCCAATTTATGAAGCCTTAATTCAGTGTCAGTCAGATTTGTAAAGGAAA
Organism: Elophila nymphaeata; assembly: GCA_955850985.1. Taxonomy (NCBI): domain Eukaryota; kingdom Metazoa; phylum Arthropoda; class Insecta; order Lepidoptera; family Crambidae; genus Elophila; species Elophila nymphaeata. The sequence goes on from OY039075.1 coordinate 7,924,937, forward strand.
GCTTTCCTTTTAAGAACATAGGAAAAGTTTATCAAAAGTTAGGCAATTGATGTCATGAAGGGTGAGTTATGAGTCCCATTTCTTTTCAGAAAAACGTTTGCTTAATTTTGAGTACTGGACTAAAGTACTTGTAATAAAATTCAAATTGTTGTTTAACACGCATGGATTAATATTGTTGCGCCTCTATTTCAAATTCTGCGCAGGAAAACTGAATGTTGATTCGGGTTGGAATACATTGGCAAAGTAATGAACTGGCATCAATGAATTCTAGTTGTCGGATAACATACCGGAGAAATGTAAATCAGTCTAGAAATTTCTTAGTGGGGTGATATTACCTTGTGATTCGCGTGATGTTTCGGTGGATGTGGCTGTAGCCGTCTCCGGGGATGACGCCTCCGCTGCTTCGCGGCGCCATCGCAGCAACGCTCCCAGTAGCGGCGACATTCCTTTGCAGAACAAGCGGAATTATTACCTTTTTGTAGGTAATAAAGATGCATTTATTATGTACAGAAAGATAGAAATAAGTTAATTTAGTAGTCTATGCAGTTTTGTGATAATTATCAGAAAGAGATGAGAGAACTTGCGAGCTGCAAACGCCACATAGGTCCAATGCTAATTTGTGGGTAGTAACAACCGGAACCACGATGCATTATCAAAATGAAACTTCGTGAAATAAGGTATACAGTTTCTCGATTCCATTCCTACTATGTTTATACAATGCACGTTTAGATCCGAAAACATTATCCATGACTTCTTTTTATATAAATCGAGTTTAGCTGATATCCCCATATCGTGGGTAAGATGTTGGACCACCGTTGCAGATCGTGACTTTTGTAAATTTATAGTGAGGCTTTAAGTATAAACACATAGCTCTGGTGACGTCAGGTTTCAATTATTTCTTAGCTTTGTATTAATAACACTTTAATGCACACCCCATTTTGAGAGTGGGAAGAGGAAGAAACCAGAAAGAAAGACACTGCTGTTTCGCTGGGTGTAGAATCTGCCTCACTCCCTCGTTATCTTCAGATGGCGATCCATTTGAGTAAATGTTATCAATCGGACAAGCTTCTTAGTGTAAAGTTTTTATAACCTGTTAATTATTACTTCGAAAAGTTTATTGTAATTTAGCGCATATGAAGATGGCTTAAAAAATGATTTCTATTGCTAACGAACTGTTGAATGAACGGAAATGACCGTTAAGAAAGTCGGGTGACTTTTAAATTGAGTTAACTAAGTCCGTAATGTGGCTACGGTTTTCTTTTTAAAAACAATTAAAAATTAAAGGATAGAAACTTTTTAAAAGCATGCTTTTATTATGTCTTTGTTAGTAACCAAAGTACTCGTAAAGACGAATCAAACAAGCCCATACTCTATGGGGTTATGTCGTTTAATTAGTGAGTTCCTATGGCCATCTTCCAGCTCCATCATCAGATGATTTACACATGTATGCAAAATTTTCAAACGGTAACCGGGAAGTGGATCTAATTTAATTTGAAAGATTTGATGACAAACATCAGGACAGGTGAAGCTAAATAAAAGCTTGTAATAATACACAATTAGTTTACTTTGAACTAGGAACGCGAGTCTCGAAGTGCCGCGCTAACGTTTCTGACGTTTTGAGATATTTTACAATATTATATGACCGACTGCCGTAACCATGTCGGTCGATGATGATGTACCTATTTCTCTCTATTTCTAAATAGAAGCATTTGAAGTTCAAGTCATTTATTTGGACGCTACGCGCTCAGACTATCGCTATGGTCGTTACTCTGCAATTCTGAAATTACGATTTAGAATTTTGAATAAAAAATACAACTTTGGGATATAGCTAAGTAGGCCCCTAAACCCTATTAGGTGCTTATTCCTACACTATACTATACTATACCAAGGCGAGTTCCGGAGTATTCCATCAAGCCCTTTACGGCAACACTTAGGATACACTGATCAACTCACTGACAAACAGTTAGTGTTTTCATCATCATAATTAGATGAAACGAGCGAAACTGGGAACATGGAGAATTACGCCTTGTCCGCTTTTGTGAACAATCAGAAGACGTTTTTGAAAGCGGGAATGCTGTGAATGAGGATAGTGCTTGTCCCAACACTGATGTATGGAAGTGAAAGTTGGGTATGGGAGAAATGACATGAAAGTCATCGTCAAGGCAATGTCTCATACAATATTTAGATCACGATAGTGCTTTATTTCAAAATTTTATTTATAACTTTAGGAATAAATGTTATAATATATTTTAACATGTATTGATTTAGTTACCAAATTGAAATAGAATAATGCCTCATTTAATAGCAAACAGTACAGTTTTATGTCCATTATTGTAATAAAATTGTAGTAAAATATTTGCATCAATAACGTATCCCATATGCATCCAACTAGAACTATATTGAATTTAAATGTTCACTCTTTTTTCTACTGTCATACCTACCTATTGCTTAGAAGTATAATTTAGTTTTAAGTATTTTTTTTTAAATATAACTGGTTATATTCTGTATCGTGCCTTTTATTGAACGGATAAATAGATAGGGCGTAAGGCTTCAGAGTCGTTGGTTGGTCAGATATCGTTACTAAGTTACGATATTAAAACATTCACTTGGAAATTCCACAGGATTAATTTGGGGGAGTAAGGGGGAGAACGGCTTTAAGATCTTTGCTGGCCCCAATTGTCAACCTCACCTGCACGCGTCGGCAGTTCGTATGAATAGCTGACGGCGTCGATCATCTTGAACGGCGCGGTGCCCCCTGCTAGATAACGGACGAGGCTCTGGCGACCGAGCAATGGCGGTATAACCATACCCCCGGCCAGGCAACTGGCTGGATGAGGCTTCAGCAGCCTTGAGGTATAAATAACCTCTAAAAGGCCTGGTGCAGAAGGCAACGGGAAACCACTGCACTACATTCCCTAGTAGTTAGCTTATAATGAAAAAGTCAAATATAGCCACGGCCCCGAGTGCCCGGCGTCCCTTAAATGGGACAGGGGTGCTAAGAATCCCCGGGTGGAAAACCCTCAGAATAGGAACATGGAATGTTAGAAGTTTAAAACAGGACGGTAAGTTCACTAATGTTATAAAGGAAATTAAACGGTTGCAAGTGGACATTCTTGGCATCAGTGACACTAAATGGCCAGGTCAAGACAAATATTTCACACCTGATGACTATGTCCTTTATTATTCAGGGAGCGACCAACAATCAGAACGATATGGTGTGGGTATTCTTCTCACAAAAGAAATCTCCAAGTCAGTCATAAATTTTGTCCCTCTATCAAACAGAGTCATGCTGATCAAACTGGAGGCTAAACCATACAACATCAATGTAATACAAATATATGCACCTACGGGAGAGAAACCATCATCAGAAATTGAGGAATTGTATGGGGATGTTGACACCTTGCTGAAAACCACAAAAAACCATGAAATTGTCATCGTAATGGGCGACATGAATGCGAAGGTTGGTTCGTCCATCGTTCCTGGTGTTACAGGTGCTTATGGCCTTGGACTTCGAAATGACAGAGGTGATACACTAATAGAATTTTGTCAAGATAATGATCTTGTAATCACGAATACCCTCTTTAAACTACCACCGCGCCGTTTGTATACATGGACTTCGCCAATGCACACAGCTGACCACGTAGTACGTAACCAAATTGACTACGTGTTGATCAACAGACGATACCGAAACTGTGTCAAGAAAGCGCAAACCTACCCTGGAGCAGATATAGGGTCCGATCATAACCCAGTAGTGGTGGACGTAAAATGTAGGCTGAAGAGAGTACAGCGAAAGAGAATGGACAAGAGGCCAAACGTACGAATGCTTGCTGAGCCCGACACAAGAGCAAATGTGCACAACGCCATCAATCAGTGGATCGTTGAATATCGCACGGAAACATCTAATTATGACCTTAACACATGGTCAAGTCTTAAGCAAGGTGTTAATGATATATGCTGCAAATACCTGCATTCAACACAACAGGTTAAGAAACAGGATTGGATGACGGACTCAATTTTGCAACTAATGGAGGACCGTAGGCAGTTTAAGGTTACAAACCCAGACCGGTATAGAGAGATTGATAACACCATTCGAAAAGAGATCGTGAAGGCCAAGAACAATTATTACAGTGATAAATGTGCACACTTAGAAGATCTTCTTCGCAGGCATGACAGTTTCAACGCGCATAAGTACATTAAGGAAATGGTGGGTCAAAGACGAAGACCTTTTAACAACTTGACAGATGCCAATGGGAATCTTATCTTAGACTCTGACCGAAAGAGAAAATTATGGTATGATTATGTTTCGGAGATGTATATGGATCCATCAAGGAATATCGCAATGACGATTGACGACACGGGCCCTTCTATTTTAAAATCCGAGGTTCTACGGGCATTGAAGTCTGCCAAATCAGGAAAATCGCCAGGACAAGACCAAGTACCCGTTGAAATCCTTAAAATGTTAGAAGAAGACCAATTGGATGTGTTAACACAGTTCTTCAACTACATATATGAAACTGGAAATCTTCCAAGAGACTGGCTTAAATCTACGTTTATTACAATACCCAAAAAGCAAAACGCTAAAAAATGCGGAGAATATCGTATGATTAGTCTAATGAGCCATGTACTTAAAGTATTCTTGAACATCATACAGAACAGAATAAGACCGAAATGTGATGAACATCTGGGAGATAGCCAATTTGGGTTTCGGTCCGGTGTAGGCACTCGGGAAGCTCTATTCGCCCTCAATGTTCTCGTACAGAAATGCAGAGATATGCAAACTGACGTCCTGCTATGCTTTATCGATTACGAAAAAGCATTCGATCGAGTAAAACATGAACAACTTCTGAGCCTTTTAAGTGACATTGGACTTGATGGTAAAGATGTCAGGATTATTCGCAATCTCTACGGGAATCAAGTGGCTACTGTGAGGGTTGGAGATGAGGAAACCGACGAAATTGAAATCAGTCGAGGGGTTCGGCAAGGCTGTGTTCTTTCTCCCTTGCTTTTTAATGTTTACTCCGAAGCTGTAATGGCAAATGCCCTAGCGGATATGGAAGCGGGCGTGAAAGTCAACGGTACGGTCGTCAATAACTTGCGTTATGCCGATGACACTGTTCTCATTGCAGCCTCAGAACGCGATCTGCAGGAAATAGTAAACAAAGTCAACGAACACAGCGAAAGAGCCGGGTTGTCCATCAATATCAGTAAGACCAAGTTGATGGTAGTCTCCAGAAATGCAGAGTTGAATCCTAGCATATCAGTAGCTGGAAAACAACTAGAGCGAGTACGACAATACAAGTACCTTGGTGCTTGGGTTAATGAAGAATGGGTATCTGACCAAGAAATCAAGACCCGGATAGAAATTGCTCGAGCCACTTTCAACAGTATGAGGAAGGTTCTGTGTTGCCGTAAAATTAACATAAAGCTCCGAGTCAGGCTACTTCTGTGTTACATTTGGCCTGTCGTCATGTACGGTTGCGAAGCATGGACTTTGAAAGAAGACACTACGCGACGCCTACGGGCATTTGAGATGTGGTGTTACCGTCGCATGCTGCGCATAAGTTGGACGCACAAGATCAAAAATGAAACTGTGCTTCAGCGCGTACACGAGTCCCGAAACATAATGCGAACTATCAAAAGACGCAAAGTCGAGTACCTCGGCCACGTGCTCAGACACGATAGATATAGACTGCTTCAGTTGATTATGATGGGCAGGGTGGAGGGAAAGAGACGCGCTGGGAGACGACGAAAATCGTGGCTGCGAAACATTAGGGAGTGGACCGGCATTACCTCTGTTGAACAACTGTTTCGGCTTGCGACTAACAGAGAAGAATACCATAAGCTGACGGCCAACCTTCAGGATTGAAGAGGCACTAGAAGAAGAAGAAGAATTTGGTAAAAAGGAAAGTCTGGTAGCGCTATTTAATCTGCATTTTACTCAATCAATTCCAACAAAAAACGAAAATGCTAACCTTTTTCTATTTTTTAATTATGTTGATTTATGTAGATAGATAGAAAGAATATACTTATTATAAAAACAATATAAAATGAATACTTGAAATAAAGGTCGAAATTGTCGATTTTGGTGTCAGTGGTTCAGGAGGGATTGTCTACTCTAGATCCAGATACACCTTCGCTGATTAAGATTTTATTTTTGAGGACTTTAGGAGTGTCGTCTTTACTGAGGAGATTGTATCCCTCTGGGATAGCTCCTCTAAACCTATACTTAGGATACCAGTCCCAGGGATTGCTCCAGACTCCTTTCTGCAACACTATAAGCCCGGTACCCGCACGGTTAATCCATGGAATGCTAATAATTTCCGTCTCCTTCATCATAACAGCCTTTATAATTCGACCCGCTGGTGAGACACAAAGGCCTCTTATTGTCGTCGAAGGAGGTTTAGGCAGTAGTCCACTATGCTTGCCCAATTCGGATCGGTGGAAGAGTTTTCGTGGATATTGTAAAAGGCGAGTAATGGATCAGCAAAGGGGATTGACCAATGACCATAATCAACCTCTAATCATAACTCTTGCTGATCCATTACGCGCCTTCTACGACACCCATTTTTTCGCTCCTTACATTGTGACTTACGACACCCATTGGAGGATATGGGGTGATGTAATTCTACTCTGCCGGCATCACATGGTGGTCAAATTATGCCAATCGATTTTGCACTTTACCTATACCTACTAAATTATGTTTAGGTTGAAAATTGATTGGAGAAATTTTTCATATCGTGGTAACCTCATCTGCAGTTGTCTGTAGGAACAGCGGGTTTATTAAATTTTTCTTTCTTGTCGCCATATTCGGAAATAAATTATTTGATTTGAGTTACTTACCCTGATGAACCTGACATTTCAAATACCCTAAGGTTACGATATTTCCGTTACATAAGCTAAGGTACTCCTAACATAAAAGCAGGTAAATTAATAATCTGGAGTATCTACCGATCTTAAAAGATACCACAGTATCCCTATGAGATATATTTTTGTGATTGACTTAAACTTACTAAGCTTACGAACTATTATGTAAAAGGATTAGCATTTTACAACATGGCGGCGAAGACTTCTTCTTCTTGCTCCTAAGCTGTTCCGAAAAATGTTTTGGGGTCGGTGCAGTACCTACCTATGTCTTGATTCCGACAATACTGCAAAAGGTTTTGGCATTACGGCTTGCGCCTGCCTGACACAAACTGTCCTTGGGAACGAGCAGCTGGGACCATCAGCCGAACGTGCCTTCCGAAGCACTGAGGAAAATCCAGTTTAAAATTTTTCGGATACCTACTGACCTGACTTAAGCTATGTGATGCCGGCAGAGTAGAATAGCATCACCCCATATCCTCCAATGGGTGTCGTAGAAGGCGACTATTGAATCAGCAAAGGGGTATTGATCATCTGATACTTCGTTCACCAATCCGCATTGGGGAAGCGTGGTGGAGTACTGCCTAAGCCTCCTTCGATGACAAGGAGCGGCCTTGTGTCCCAGCTGTGGGTCGAATTATAAAGGCTGTATGATGATGATGACCTACTGACCACGCACTTGCTAGCTTAGCTTTCGTGATCGGCATCGACCGCCTTATTGAACATGATGGCGAAGTAATCGTTTAATTTGATGTAAAGTGATGAGAACTCTCAATCGCTGAGAGATTGGTAAATGTTGTTTTTTGAGGACAAATACTCATCATAACAGCCTTTATATTTCGACCCACTACTGAGAACAAGGCCTCTCGTTTTCATGGAAGGAGGTTTAGGAAATAATCCACCATACTTGCCCAATGCTGATTGGTGGACGTAGTATGAGGTGATGTATGATGTATATATAGATCAGCAAAGATCTATTATTCGCTTTCTACGACATCCATTGGAGGATATGGGGTGATGCTATTCTATTCTGCCGGCATTACATGACAATTTTGAACCATAAATCAAAATCAAATACCTACAAAAGAAGTCCCGTCGCGACTAAATGACTATTGTATTTGATTTTCAAAAGAAGCTTATATTTTGCCTAATCTATCTTCGTGGATAAAGATAAAGGTTATCAAATTTCTTTAACCGATTTTCAACCTAAGTATATGATATAAAGTGTAAAATTGAGAGAAATTTGTAATGAAGTCCAGATGAAAAGATAGCAGGTCCAACAGACATTGTATTTAAGCCACTCTCACTATGTAGCCCTTCAAAGCCTGGAGCTTTTTCACCCCTCTTTTGAGATACACCCCAGACCGTAAAGTTGTATAGAAGCTACCCAATCTTAGTTACCCAATTATCTCTTTACTAGTTTTTGCTCGCGACTTCGTTCCCGTGGGGTTAAAATTCGAAAAATCGTAACATACATCATTCTTAATTTATAGCCGATAAGCCATATCTATACCAATTTTTATGGATTTTACTTCAAAAATGACGGATTTCTCTTACAAACTTTCATCCACTATTTCATCCTTTAGGGGTTGAATTTAGAGAAATCGTAAAATAACCCTGTCCTAATTTTTAATCGAAAGGCCGTAGGTATACCAATTTTTATTGATTTTACTTTAATAATGACGGATTTCCATACAAACTGTCATCCCCTATTTTACTCCCTTAGGGGGCGAATTTCCAAAAATCCGGCCTTATCCCTTGCCTACGTCATACACGTAACCTTTGTGCAAAATTTCAGCTATCTAGGTACAAGTGTATGGGCTGGGCGTTGATCAGTCAGGCAGTGCGTCAGAACTTTGCCATATATATATATATATATAGAGATAAGATATTGAATCTTCTAAAAAAGAAAAGTTAGTTAAGTTAGAAAAGTTTTTACTTGTTTCCATAAAACCTTGAGTCAATATTTTGGTTAAGGCACTGTATTAATAACCAAATAACAAAGTCAAATAAAAGTTCACGAGGATATGAAGCGTAATAAGAGATAAGATAAAATTTACGTATACACAGATGCGTAGGTAGTATATTGTAATATTTGCAGAACAATGTCATTGTCTTCAAACCTTGACCCGAAAATTTTCAGATAATTGTATTGTGATATGCGAGGCTTTCATAAAAGCCGAAAGCTTAGAATGTCTTCATGAACATAATTTTCATTATCCTTATGTTACTAATGGAATTATTAATATTTTGTTTGTTGGGAAACGAACGGTTTCTCGTGTCTATTAAACATAATTATTCTTTTAATTACAAACACCTATATATTTACTCTCTCACAACATTACCTACTGTACGTCTATTGTTATATTGAGTTATGTTACTTTACTATTATCTGTACCTACATCAACTGGCTCATCATTTTAATAGACATTTATGTAAGTATAATTTACACACATATTTGAGCAATCATTGTAATTAGTAATAACTTTACTGTTATGACTGCTTTGGGACAAAATAAAAGAAAAAATTGGAAAATACAAATACATAATTATACTTTATGCCGCCAATAGTAAATATTAACTTTATGATTACAAATCATATGGATATTACAATGTTTTCATTATCTTTGTTTCCTTTCGTAGCAAAAAAATAATAGCTACATGATTCTTTATTCAAGTACTGAACCTTTACTTCGCATCTTGCTATATCACCTTGCTACGATTTCAAATTTTTATAGATTAAGACTGATTTTACAGCAAGTAGAATAATATTGCAATATATGTATATAGTATACAAAGTAATTGTAGATACACAATGAAGAAAAGAAATGGCGTTCGAAAAATTACCAATTTTAAACAAACACTTATACATATTAAGTCTAAGAGTATTAAGTAGATATGAGCCATTTAGTTGATCAAAGACAATTCTACAATAATAAACGTAAAAACGACGTAATGACGTTTTATGTTCTAACTTTTACAATAAGTAACAGGTAAACGAAAAAATCAATTAATAAATTTCTTGCAAAATCTTGGAAAGTTATACTGGAAAGTAATGACTTTTACTCATGTACGTACAAACTATATTATCCGCTCACAATCCCAAAAAGGGTCGAGCAGAGCTTCAGGTAACATTCGGTTACACACAAAGTCACTTCTAGCAGTATATATAGGCAGTTTGGCCATACTGCCAAAATAGTGATAGGTTGCCAGCTTGTCGCCTACACAGAAACCAAACTCAAAAATTAACAATCCTACAGTCCACAAACCAACTAAAGCCAACGACCAGGACAGATGTCACATTTACAATTACCTCAGCAGTCCGGGCAAGTTGAAAAATGCAATATATTTGAAGCTATATTATTATTTCTTCTTTGCAAACTGGTGTCAGGCGTATACATTTTGATTAAGCTGCAGATCTTTGACATATGAACAGATATATAAAACAGTTTCATGGAGGTTTGGTTCCTTCTAATAGAGCTTTGAATATACTTAAGAAATATTAAGAAAAATCGTTTTTGTATTCTTCAAATACTAGAACATAAATACAGAACTTAAAAGTCATGAACTCGAGAAGAAATTTAACGATTGTGGGGCAGATTAGAAGTCATGTAAGTTTAGATACATTTACATAAATATGTATAGGTAACAGAACGCATAAGAACATTGATTATTGTAAGTTGCATACTATGTCTGTAACCCATTTACCTTTAACTAAAGAAGATAGGGATCTTCAGCATTTTATCGACAGGTTATATGATATAAATAGAAGAAGCATTTTACGGAGGGTTACTAGAAACTAACATCCATAATGGCTTAGAGTATTTAAGTCGAACGTTTTCCTCATCTGATAGCTACTAACCTTCTGATTGGTGTCCAACAGAATGGCTCGAGTCTTGTTGTAACAATTCCAGCAGTGGTAGTCACTTAACACGAGTTTGGGACATTTCTGTCTAATATTGTAATCGGAGGGCTCCGTACTGTATTCGAGACAGGATGGCGGAGGTGCGCGCGCACTCGATCGATCGCTGCTGCGCGATGCGATGCCTCTACCACGGTGCGGTTGCGTACATTGAAGAGCCGATATGACCCTTTATGAATTAGCGTCGAATAACGCGCAAACGTCAAGTGTACAGCGAACTGGAGATGATATCGGAAAGATTTTACAGTGGCAAATGTTAAAGATTTTTATTAATGTCCGGTTCTTGTAAGCTTTCCGTTTGAGGGGCGTGTTGAGTTTTCTATAACAAGATCCGACACGTAAGTCTAGGCATTATATTAAGTGCTATGGATTTCTTGCGTCCATTCCTGCAATCGTATGAGAATCCTAAAGAAATGCATAAGCAATTGTGATGTTAGGGTCCAGTAGTACTAACGATAACTTTACGCCCTCTATACCCTCTCACCTAGGGCAACAAACCCTTAAAGTTGAAAGATATGTGTAGGCGTATAACTTATTGTTCATAAATTAATAAGTCTCCTGTAATTATTTATAGCAATGAATTAAATCGATCCACTTTAATCTTAAAGGCACTAAGGACATAATACCTCATGTGTTCTTTCTACTATGTAAGATAAGAGGTTTTGCCCTCAGCTGTAATTAAGGACTGTTGATAATCGTAATAACTAATGAAACTCATCAAATAAAAAAATAGTTTGCTAGATTCAGAGAAGCGTAGGTCCATAAACTGGTGACCTTGAATATATGTTGTAGTCAAAACTCATAAGCAATCTGTACGATTCGTTGCGGTTGTTGTAGGGTGCCGCTACATAGAAAGGACGTTATGCCAGGGTGTAAGGCTGGCTGCGGATCACAGGGGCTGGCGTTAATCGGTAGTCCCTGTGGGCTGCCACCAATTAGTGCAAGCAGTGCCTAGACGGGCAGCGTTGGGACTGTCTCGGTGTAGTTGCGCTCACGTGCGCAGAGCCCGAGCCGTCCCGTAATAGCGCATTGAAGATCAGGCCGGGGAGGATGTTTAGTGGGTAAACCTATTTTAGTTATTACCTTGTTAAAAAGTGTTTTGTCTAATTCATCTCGTGCCAGAGTGATAGAGACAAACGATTTGTAAATCGCTAATAAATTCAATTGTTTTTATGAATAAGGGGGTAAATGTGAAATGTGATAAGTACGCCATACTTTTATCGATGGTAAAGTCTGCTATCCCGACTGAGCCCATAAGGGCTTGGGAGAGAGCTAGAAGCAGGAAAGAGAATAACGAGCTCACGGCAGATTATGGAGTTCTTGAAAAGAGAAGTGGAAGGAGAAAACCGCATTGCTATGTCGCGCGCATTTACTGAGAGTAATTCGAGTAGCTCGCGTAGAGAACCCACATCGGCATGAATAGTAGCAAGTGAAAATAACTTGTACCCTGTTGAGGTCCAATGCCACCTTAGTTAGACCAATCAGGGTTTTGTGCTTTTTTTCTGGCGAGGGAGGAATGTTAGGAACCAAGCTCTTTTTTGTAGCAATTATTATTGTTTGTTCAATGATATTATATTTAAATAGAGGAGAGCTATGCTCGGGTGTGCTAATTAGCTTACTTTGAGGGTGCCACTTTTTGCAAGCAAGTAACATATCTACCTCTTTTTAAATATAATATCATTGTGTTTGTTAACATTTTAAAAATTAATGTCAATGCTTGAAGAAAAATGTTTTTTAAGTTGTCACTCTGTAAAAAAGATTTCGTAATCTAATGCGAGGAATAAAAAATATAATTTTAAGAACCTGCAAACGTGTTTAATTCCTTACAATAATCTTGAATTATTTAAATGTACTAAATTAATTTCTTGGTGATTTGCCAAAAATGTTATCGTATCGTACTTTTTGTAAATTACCTATAGGAGATAACTACAATCTATGTAGGTAATTTACAGAATGTATGATATCTGTTTCGAAATCGTAAATTCTATTCTTAATTAAAATGGCGTCGCGTCGCATTAAGCGTACGTATTTTGCCAATGTCAACAGAAAAGTAACTAAAGTAACAAAAATTGTACGGTTGATTGACGTTAAAAATGGAGTCTCCCAACACGTGTTTTTACAACAATAACTCGGGAGAAAACTCAAATCCTAAATTCAACTATAGACCAGCTATGACTTTTGATATTAACGTAGATAAATTAACAAGACACATATACTAGCTACTCGTCTAGCTGCCGTATTAAGTTACGTATGTAGTTAGCCGTATTGAAGATAAGTTTAGGTCGTGCCTTCTCCTCCGAGACAAGTTCAGGCGTCAGTCTACGCCTACGCACTATAATATTATCCGACACACATCTTTATATACATAAATGCTAACTTAGAAGTTCTACAAATAACCTTCCTCAATGTAGCTATTTTTAATGTCGTATAAAGGTGTCTATTAAGAGATTTTACGGTTCACTGTGGGTGTAACTTTAATATCCGTTTCTTATTCCATACTCGTACATAGCAAAATTCTGTTATAATGACGAGTAATGTTCCAGATTAAAAATAATTGGTGGGTAAATAAAGATTTAAAATAGCTTATGCTTATTAGTGTTGTATGTTTGACGTGTGTATGTTGCCTGTGACATTGTTTAGCTCCAAGAAGGATGATTCGATTTTTTTTCTCTCGTTCACACCAATAATCTAGCCCAAATGAGCACGTTGAATGTCTCGATACAAATGTTTTTCATATTATTAACTAGCGGACCCGACAGACTTCGTCCTGTCATAAAGAAATTATTCGAATTTCTCTCGCCATAAAAACCATTCTTGAACTTCAACAAACATTTAAAAAAAATAATTGGCCAAATTGGTCTAGGCGTTGTTGAGTTATGCGCTTACCAACACATTTTGCGATTAATTTTTATATTATAGATTAACTGGTCTCCTCCATTTTATGTAGGGAGTCTTTGCTTTGTTGTTTTATTTTTGCATATGCGTTCCTTATTCTAATGTGTACCTGCACATACGGCTGAGTTATCTACGAAAAGCGGGACTGACTGTCCCGCACGGGACATTTAATTTTTGATTTTAAATCGGGACATCCCGCTAAAATCGGGACGTAAAAAATAACAAAATAAACAAAAAAATGTCATAAGCAACTTACAAAAAGAAGAGAAATCCTATTTAAAAAAATCATGTAAATGTTGCCAAACGAGACCATATGGCTCGCATTGTCTAAAAGTTGTCAGATCTCAGGTAGAGCCAAGCTTCTAACTCTACACGACCTTGTAGAGTTAGGTAGTGTAGAGTTAGAAGCTTGGTTAGCCCTAACTTCACAAACTCTACACTTTAGTCAAAATATCTGGTTTGACCATTTCGTTACTACAAGAACTATTGTAATAAAAAACAATGAATAGAGGGCCCTAGACAAGTGGCAAACAATACCTAAGATCAATTTAATTAATCTGAGAACAATACAAATCTTTTCTACGAGTAACAACGTCAACTCTAACATTTGTCATGACTGTCGTCATGGTTTTTCTCAGTATTATGTCAGTTTCATACATTATATATATCCTTTTCGATAAGCGTTTAACGCAATCGATTGGTCACTTGTCTAGGCCCTCTGATAATAAATTTTTCACCTTACGCCCATGTGACGGTAGCGAAATCATTTTACTAGTAGCGAAAAAATTGCTGCGGTAGCGAAATGGCCAAGCCTCGTATTTTGACTAAGGCGTAGAGTTTGTGAAGTGAGGGCTTGTAGGGTTAGAAGCTTGCCTCTATATGAGATCTGATAACTTTTTGACTGTGCGAGCCATATGGTCTCGTCTTGGCAACATTTTACATGAAAACTTTTTTGTGGCATAAGAATATGCAACTCACAGAAATTATGTCTTGATAATCTAAAAGATTTCACCAAGAAAGAACGTGAAAAATCTCCATAATTCTGGTATTTTATTTTATTTCTAATACAAAATATTTTCGTCCAAAATGTAGGTTAGGGATTAATTCAGCATCTTTCAATTAATTTTTGTCTAAAAATACAGCTTTAATAGCGACATGTGTCTAACCGACTCCACTAAGCTATTCTCTTGCCCAGAAAATGCGTAGACAGAACCATTCACAGTCTCGTATTTGGACTTCTCCGCTCCGCTCCACTTTGGTGGATAATGACATGCTCGCTACGATGTTCGTTCTTGACTATCTCTTTGGTGTAAAATATCACTAAAATAATCACCCACGCAGATACATTGAGAAGAGATGAAAGCTTCCCTTCCACCAAAAAAACTTGTAACCCATACATTTTTCCTTGTAATGAAGGACGGAATTTTCAAAATATTAAGGTATTTGATAACTTCACGATCCAGCTAAGGCTTTTATTCTCCATCCAATGCTGAATCTGTACAAATCAAGAGGACGCTTTGTACTGAGAACAAAGCGAACAAGCCCTTGTTGTTCCTAATACAATTTTTTGAAGAGCTCTAACAATGTAACACAACTTCATTCAAATAGGAATGTTATAGCAACGGTTATAAAGGCGACAGTCGCATAAGCAACATTGCCATTGTCTAGTTCGTAGCAATGCCAAGATTTTAACACAAAAAGTGACAAAGTTTTCTGTGTGTTAACCCTTATAAAGAAAAGTTCGAAAGAAAAACGTTTCTTGAAAAGTCATGTTATTTATAATTTTATATTACATAATTTCAAGCCTCTGGAAAACCTACTAAATAATATTTTTTTGAGGTTTGAATGGGAAATGTTTACATATATCTATTTAAGTTGGCATGCATTGCAATAATATTTAAATAAATGCTCGCATTTCAAAGCTTTAGAGTTTACGCATTAATTAATTAAAAAACAGAGTAAATCTTCTATATTATATACACGTATAATAATATATTCATTATTTTTTTTTATGTTAACTTTTAATAATATCTTCAATTCATTACCAATTTGATTTAAAGCTATGGAAGTCTGTTGCCAACTCTTCTTTTCCACCAACATAATAATCATCATCATTATTTCAGCCGAGAGACACCCACTGATAGACATAGGCGAAACAACATATTAACCTTTTGGTCCCCCGCTTGGTAGTAGATATCTACCGCGGGACAATTAAAGACAATTGTGTAAGGATTTTATTAATGATCCACAGATTAATAGAATATGAATAGAATATCACTATTATTTCCTATTATTTACTCATAATTACCTATTATTTCCTACGAAGCGGTTTCGAAAGATTAAAAAGTACTTAGCAAAGTCTATCTAAACTCAGGACTTCTTGATTTTCTCTCAGAAGTCAATATTATAGGTACCCGTAATAATGGCACGTAGCGGCACTAATCGGCGGCATTAAAAGGATTTAACTGTATTAGTGTAGATTATGTCAACTGATTCTTGTAAAAGTTAATCATCAACAGCTCATATAATATGTCCCCACCGAGGGGCTCGAGCCTACCCCACATTAGGGGCGATTAGGCCTTAGTCAACCACGCTGGCTAAGTGCGGGTTGGTCGACTTCAGATGCAACCTTAGAATTTCTTCATAGGTGTGTGCAGGTTTCCTCACGATGTTTTCCTTAACCGTAAAAGCGTCGACTAAACGTACATATGAATTCAAAATTTGAAAACACATTGTTACGTTGGGTTCGAACCGGTGCCTCCCGGGTGGAAGACAACGCTCTTACTCACTACGCCACCGGCGCTTTTAAATTAATTGTAAAAGTCAATGACGTCTTAAAATTAGGAGGGGCACAGATATTTGGCCGCTCGAATTTGGTGCGGCCAAACTGGGGTAGTACGTCCACCTCACAGAAGACTGCAGTCAAATAACTCTACATTTCATAGTGTCTTGCTTCTGTCGGTGAATGTAGGCAATGGTGACAGCTTACATGCAGAGCCATCAAAGAATGTGTCCATATAATTAAGTCGAATCGTATGAAAACTGTCGCCTGGTAAGAAACACTACACATCCTTCATAGGAAACTGTCTTAGAAGATGAAGTAAGTTCGTATATGAGGGCACCAGACAATGACTTAAAGGGCATTATGCTACAAACCAGGCTCAACAAAATGCAACTCTCGACAACACCGCATCGCAAAACATGTAGACACGACCGGGAATCCAGGCAACCCCTGCTGTGTGACTGCGATTCTGTAACCAGGGATAGCATGAATATCCTGGAAATGGCCTATCCAAGCACTACAAGCTTTTCAAGCCTATGGATACAGTTGGTCTGATGGCTTACATATTCAAGGAACGACAAGAGTAAAAGGAAAAGGAAGACACAAAAGATCCCGCTGGGTCGTAGTGCCGTCATAAGATAAGATAAGATAAGTTAAGGCAAGATAAGATAAGACAAGAAAAGATAAGACAAGACGAGATGAGATGAGATAGGATACTATTTTGTTTGCCAACCACCTAACATATAAATAATAATAGCCCTTACGATGTTTGCGTTGTGTATAAAATGTTTAAAGAAAATATATTTCCTATACTAACGGTATTTTTAATTGACCCAGAGTCGTAAAAATTAATCAGTAATACTTTCTTGGCTAAGTAAAACAAAAGAAGTTCAGAAAAAAATATTTTCAATAAAAGATCTAACGAATTCCTTACTTTTAAATATACACCAACAAAACAGTTCCCTTAGTATGGGACCAATTGAGTTTCAGATTTCATTACTTATAAAATTGAGTTTCCAGATCTTGTTCTATTGGAAAATTGGGAACTTATTTGACGTCGGCTAAATAATTAGTTTTTGGATGGTAATCCGAAAACTCCAAAGCTTTCTACAAAATCAATCAAGAAATTATCAATTTTCTTGATTTTCATCAATTTCTATAATACAAGGCTCTTAAGGCCGGTTACATACTAGCGTTTTATAGGTGCGTATGTTCGTTTATGGATGCGCGTGTATTCGTGCTTTGTGCCACACGCGCAAATCGTATGAGCGTTGACGGCTTATAAGCTACACCTTCAACACCCTTTAGAGGATATATGGGTGATGCTATTCTACTCAGCCGGCATCAGATGGATAATTTCATACAACGTTATGTTCTAAATATTGCAATCCGTAAAGTAAATATCCATTTTAATATTTATTATGGGTCCCTTAAGCGTTCGTGAAACTGACGAACGTGGCTGTGTTCCTGAAAACATTTACGGTTCGCCTAAAATTTAAGTGAGGTTCGTGAATTCGATCATTATAAACATATTCCGCATCATTACATAAAATGTTATATATGTATGAATGTGTAGTGTATATGTGCTCCATCTCGCGTCCTCTTTCAAGGTTACGAGGCTTCGCCAACATCATTTGGAAGAAAGCCAAAAGCTTTCCGATATTTTTCACGCTTATAATACCTCGAATCATATTAGTAATACAGACTTCGATGAATGTGTTGTATATGATTTTGAAAATCCATACTATTTTTGAAATATTTATTTATCAAACTAAAGTATTGAGGGTATTCAAATTATACTACCACATCAACCAATTATGTAGTCCTGGACACTAACATAACAACATTGCTGTATAACATTGCAACATACAAAAGTAATAGCAAACATGTTATATGACTATGTTTATGTTTATAACATGTTTGTTATATATATAGTCCAGACTAACCTTTACATAAACGTACAAAATATTTTTTACTGTTCTTCTATACTTCTCTTCGTCGTATCCAAACCACAAAATATAGACTCTGAGTTCACAGAGCTGGAAGTTACTATCGCTGTAACGTGTAAAGCCGGGTCTAGACGGGTGTAACGTGTAATGTAATATACCGTGTAAGTAATAACCTTACATGTAACGCTCGTAGTCCCGTCCAAACTCAGAATTCGCGTTACCTTACACGGTATATTACATTACACGTTACACCCGTCTGGACCGGGCTTTATGTAAGATTACGTGTAACTTAGCATCAACCGCGTGGACGGCACGCGAACTCAACGTGAATCATGTAACGCGAATCTTGTTCAAGAGCTGCCATTCAGTTGCTCATAAGGTCATGATAGCTGGTGCTGCTTTAAGGCTTATGTACTTGGCTGAAGACCGAAAACAGCGTAACGGGTCCAGACGTGTGTAACGTGTAATGTAATTACAGGTAGCGCACTTGGAACCGTCGCTTCTTTTTACAATGAAAAAGCGGCTCCATAGCCGTTTCGTAGCCGCTGTTCCTTAGCGTTAATAGAAAAAAAGAGGCGTTTGCGAGAAATGTAACGTTTAGCGTGTGGACGGCCACTACAAAATGTTACTGAAATGCTGTTAGTGCCGTCCACACGCTAAATTCGAGTTACAATGCACGATACACTACATTACGTGTTAAACATGTCTGCACCCAGCTTTACATGTAACGCTCGTAGGGCGTTCCTAACGCTACATTCATGTTACATTACTTGATACATAACATGCCTAACGCGCTATTTATCGACTAAACAAGTACTATCGTCATCATCATCATCAACAGCTCATATAATGCCCCCACCGAGGGGCTTGAGCCTACCCCACATTAGGGGGGATTAGGCGTGGGTTGGTCGACTTCACACACAGCCTAAGAATTTCTTATAGGTATGAGCAGGTTTCCTCACGATGTTTTCCTTCACCGTAAAAGCGTCGATTAAACGTACATACTATGAATTCAAAATTTGAAAACACAGTGGTACGTGGCTGGGTGCGAACCGGTGCCTTTCCGGGAGGGAGACTTGGCTCTTATGCACTACGCCATCGACGCTCAAACAAGTACTAACTAAATCCAAAGTGTTCTATAGGTTAAAAATAAACTTCTTGTTTTCATACAATCATTTTGACAACAGCTTGACAACAGTTTATCAGATGATGTCAAAACACGTGGGAACGTTAATGTTTTTGTTTTGTTTTCTGTGATAGTAAATAAAGCCATAGATTAATATAAGTAAAGCGATACCTAAGGCCGGAGCAGGCCCGAGACATTTCTATAAGAATAAAAGGAAAAAATAGTAGTAGATAAACATAGCAAATAAACTAAGTCTTTACACAATCACTGTAAGAAAATTCCACACATTATTTACTTACCTATTCGGTGTTTTTAAGAATTTACGATATTTGCGTCGAATGATGACGAGATCGCGATACACAAGCAAATTTTTGTTAATATTTTCAAACACATACATTAAACTTCAAACAAATATGTTTCAAATGTTTGTTTTTCAAACTTTAAAATCAAATTGTAGACTAGATCTTTTATTGTTATTTGAACTAGCATTGTATAATTAATATGGAACTGCGAGTTCTCCTGGCACAATTAGATTTTTACATAAAAGGAGATTTGTATTTTACGTGTGCGATTATCTTGTTGCTGCATACATCATTTCCGTTATCAATTTAACATACATCCATACAATAACGCTCATAGTCCGAACACAAGGAGGGTTGAGTGAGCATAGCCTTAGGTAACATTTCACTACACATAAGCCCCATATGGCAGTATGGGTATGCAGTGCCTCCAAATAGTGACAGGTTGCCAGCTTGTCGACTACAGTTCAATTGCAGATAATCTGAAATATTAGAGAAATGTTTCCGATAAAAATTTTTCCGATAATAATGTCTAATACAAGAGAAAAATTACAAAAAAGCCGTTTATTTGCTTAAAAATTCTCCGGTCTCAGGAAGTTAAGATTAATCTCGTTAAGATCCACGAAGATCTTCGAGTTGGTAGCTTTATTTCTTGTCTGTGTCAATCGTTACGGCTCCAATTTATATCGAAGGCGAGCTTCTATAAGTGAGCTCGCTGAGAATCACTTTATAACCTTTGAAGAAGCTTTCTTGACCCCATTAATTTTTATCTTTATGATACAACCTCAGTTTAGGAGTATCTATTCTATCGATGTAGAGTACAAGTACTTTACGCAATACGTAGATTATTATAAGCTATCTACATATATATAAAATATACTGAATATATAAAATATATGGACTGACTGACATATCAACGCACAGCCCAAACCGCTGAGTCTAGAGATTCCAAATTTGGTTCGTAGGTTCCTTATGAGGTCCAGGGGTGCACTAAAAAAGGATTTTTGGAAATTCACCCTCCTAAGGGAGTGAAAAGTTAGTATGGAAATCCGTCATATTTAAAGTAAAATTCATAAAAATTGGTACATGGCTTTTCAGTTACAAATAGAGAAAGATGTATTTTAGGATTTTTGGAAATTCAATCCCTAAGGGGGTAAAATAGGGGATGAAAGTTTGTATGGAAATCCGTCATTTTTTAAGTAAAATCCATGAAAATTTGTAGGTATATGGCGCTTGGGTTAGAAGAAATAATAAGAAAATTTAAATGCTGCCCGAAGTAACTATTCTACGCGGACGAAGTCGCGGGCATAAGCTAGCTAGCTGAATATAAAAGTGTAGCTATATATTGCATTATTGTATTCATATTTATTTAATCAATACTAAGTAATTGCAATATATTAAAAATTTAAGAGGCACTCCATTTGGTTAGTTTCTTAATTATTAAAAGCTTCATTTGTTTTAAGGAAAAATAGATAATATCACTTACTAATTAGATATCCACATGATTAATAGAAAAAGTGTTAATTAATAGCCTACTATAGTACATTATTGCAAAGGCCGCGAAATAGGCAATTGCAGGTCGAGTATGAGTTTGAAGGCCGCAGGCGAGGACCTCACTAATACGAGACAGGAAATTGCCATTTCGGCCGAGGCATATATAGTGCTTTTCTCAAAAGAATGCAGGGAAGTATAACATACTTTACCTTAGTCGCTAAATATATATCATCTGGGCCTTTAATTAAAAATTGCTTTATGTTTTTGCCTTTAAATCCGGTCGAGTGCTGTTTAAATCTGGTGAAGTAAAATCAATCTCCATTTCACTCTCTGAACCGTCGGAACTAATTTTAATTATTAAATTTATAAATATGTTATTATGTAAATAACAAATCAAGACGAATTTTCAGCTTTGCCACCAGTTTTCTATTTATCACAAAGACAAACGCATTATGGCTATACAGCCACGAGAACGCAATTTGTACTAAGCAAAGAGACTTTAGTAAGCCAAGATTGTTAAAAGAGATCTAATCAAAGAGTATTTAATAACTCCAGCACGCCGTTTCATACAACATTGCTGGAGCGTTGTAGTGTTCCAAATTCAAAAAATGCTCCTGCAATGGATTTGATTTTCTTTGTCCGTAAATTCGATACTTCGCGTGTTCTTTTTTCGCTAAGAGCTTTTTTCGAAAATAATGAGAATATTTCCATGCATGTTTGAGAAATAGTTATTTATTATACAAGAGTGGAAAGTTCCTTTTTAACCGCGTGCTCGATTTGGATGACCGAGCAAGCGAAGGATTCTAAAGTTGAATCACGAGCGTAGCGAGTGATTCTAAATTAGAATCCTGAGCGTCAGCGAGGGAAACAAACGAGCACAAGGTGAAAAATCTTTCCACTCGAGTGCAATACGTAACTTTTCATCCCACCTCAGCGAGGAAATGACAAAATGAAAAAGAATTTTTTCACAATTTAAAAAGTTCTAATCATAAATTTGGCACCATAGAGGTTACATTAAATAGGTTTAATGACGTTTTGAATTTACAATTATATTGAGTACTCATTATATGTGATGTTCTAAATTCAAATCTACTTTGCCACTCAAGCGAATAAAATAGAATTTTCCAGCCAGATTTCGAAGCGCAAAATTACACTTTCCGAGGTGGTGGGATGAAAAATAATATTACTGATATTACGGTTACGAATATCCTGCTGCAAATAGGTCTCATTTGATCAATTTAGACCACAAAACACAGAATCTGTGTTCTGTCATTTAAACAAACAAGTAAACTATTTAATTTAAGAGAGTAAGTTGGAGTTTCTCCCGAGTTCTTGTTGTAAAAACGTGTTGAGAGACTCCATTCTTAACCCAAATCAACCATATCATTTTTGTTACTTTAGATAAATTTTCACTTGACATTGGCAAAATGCGTACGTTTATGTATCGCAACGCTATTAATTAAGAATAGAATAGAAGATAGGAAGTAAGTACCTACTTACAATAAAGTCTTTAGTTTATATTTCATACTTATTCTGTGTTTAATTTTATTTAGTTACTAACACAATTTTATTAATTAATTCCTATCGATTGGTACCATAAGACTAGAGTTATTTTTTTGATTTTAGCCGGTCTGATTCCCGGTTTAATTTGATTATTACAATAATAAATTAATCTTATCGATTGGTACCTTAGACTAGAGAATTTTTCCTTTTTAACCGGTGCGATTCACGGTCATTCATTGATAAATTTTTTATGGCAGTTTTTTTTATTCCATCCAACTTACGTCTTATGTCTACGTCGAACTTAGATTGTCACCTTTGAGATTTCACAATTCGAGAACGAACGATAAATATTAATTATAGAGACAAGTTTAACTTCTAATTCAAACCGTTATTTGTAGCATAAACATTTAGGAAACTTCCAGTCGTCCTTCGAAGTTTGTTTAGGGATATAGAGACACAAACTGTTTCCAAATATTACAGTGACGTGTTGAATATTGTATTTGCGAATGTCATACAGATTAGCCTGCTGATAATCCTCAGATGGATTATGACAATTCCTTAGTCTTGATCTTCAATATTATATATTTATTTTTTAAATAAAACATAAATTAACTCTAAACTTTACTTTTCTATACATATTCTTCTTAAAACGGTGTTAGGTTTGGCCTCCAGGCTATGTCTATCTCTATACCTTATGAGCGTGGCGCCACACTAGCCAGTCGTTCTTTGCTACACTCACCGGTGGCCGGTCTTTCTTAATCGGCGCTCAGTCGTAGTCTAGCGCTTGCCGAGAGAGGTACTCGTGTACCTATGTAATAATACGTAAAAAATCGTAATGGACCATGATGAACTCATGCCCTTTTTTTAAAATGTGTAAAAAATACTGCATATCCCATAAACACGGGAATTTTTGGATATGTAAAATAAGAGATTCTGTCGATCCCTCCATTTTTAGCAACTCTGCAACGAGTCCACGCAGGAGCACAGCTACCGGCGGCGGCGTACTCAATGAAGTAAAATCGCCGAGAGGCGTGGTCCCGTTGCTTGCTTACCGGGCGTTCTTTCAGTTTCACACCGGTAGGTGTGTGTTGGGATGGATGGGTAGTACATTTTGTATTGCATGACTTTGTGTCCTATTTTATATATTGTACATCTTATTTTCTTTCATCGTTAACATTTAGTTAGCACCTGTTAGCCGCAAGTGTTTGCAAGTGTTTTCAGCATAGTTCTGATTTCAAGCCAAAAACAATCATGTGAAAAACAAGCAACAACAAAATATGTTGTTGCTATTTACATGTAATTTATTATATTAGTGATTGAGTTCCATAAACTACTGTTTTTTCTTCTCTGGTTGGTAAGACGTACGGACTAACCGCACATGATTGTTTTTGACTTGACCTTGACTTTGACTTGACTTACATTTAGTTTAATGTCATTCGCAACTTTATTGTGCAATTTGGTGGAAGCAATAAATTAGCGTATGACCATGACTCGTCAAGTTTGGTTATTTTAGTTCTCTTCGGAGACACCCTTAAGCATGCCTTAGCATTTTTAAGGGTGTCTCCTGGTAAATTACAATGTTTGACTGAAATTACAAAGAATTTAATTTCATAACAGCCTTTATAATTCGACCCACTGCTGGGACACAAGGCCTCTCATTGTTATCGAAGGAGGTTTAGGCAGTAGTCCACCACGCTTGCCCAATGCGGATTGGTGGACGGAGTATAAGGTGATAAATATCCCTTTGCTGATCCATTAATCGCCTTCTACGACGCCCATTGGAGGAGCTGGGGTGATGCTATTCTACTGCTGGCATCACATTGCAAGTGATAATTTGCACTTACACTTACGATACACAAAATTATTTGAAAGAATGATAAGAATAAAAAAAGTTAAGAAAGTAAGATAAAAAAACTTTCAAATTATTTTGAGATACATATTTTGTAACAAAAAGGAAAACTAAAGAGCTCTCTCGTCTTTCCCCGTTGTCCTAATTTTTTCATCTAATCTCCTTGTCGTTGTAATTAAAAATAAAATAGGTTATCATGATCATGACGCAGAAAAGTAGATCTAAATAAATGTTTGCAGTAAATCCGTGGAATTGCACCGTGGGCGGTGTCCTCGGAGTCCAATTGTTATCATTTGGAACAATATGTCAAATTCATTAATACGCTTTAGATTATTTCATATACCATCCAATAGATACCATCCAATTTAATATAAGCATTGCTAAAATAGAAAAGATAAATCCTGAATAAGGGCTTTCGGATTAACAAATTGCTTCAGTTTCAAAAGGTAAAGATATTCTTGGCATTGTAAACAAATGACTGATATATTGTACCGTTATCAATTTGGGGGCCATTTGTCAGTAAGAGATTATCGCTTTATTGGTTTATTAATTAACGCTTATATTGGTGAATTGCTCAACAAACCTTTTATTAGATCATTCAATTAAGAATCTAAGGGCGCATTTATTTTAGTGGCTTTTGGAAGCATTGGAGTGCTAGCAAACGCACCGCTACTTAATTATCTGAGACTTGAAACGAAACATCACTAAAATTTACTGAGCCGCTTTTGAACCACTAGAGCCCTTCTCTGTGGTAGCACCACAGAAGCTTATCCTCAAACTTTTAATTTGAAGACGGAAGGAGTCTTTCCCAGGCATACACACGCAAACACGAACATACGCACTCTTTGCCAGTATTGTGTTTCCGATGTGAGTTAGGTCACCAAACTTGCTGGGCATTTCTTTCTTTCTTCTTCTAGTGTTTATTAATTCTCCTACTCTGCTTCTAATTGATTTGAAATCGGTTTGGTCTTCATATCGATAATGTTTCGACACCAACCGAGACCGGCTTAACGTGCCTTCCGAAGCACGGAGGGAAATAGAGTTGAAAAATTATCGATCACCCATCCGAGTACCGACTACGCAATTAGTAGCTTAGCTGATCTGATCGTTACGAAGAACGCATGACCATGGCGCCATCGACCACTTCCGAGTGTTTATACAGAGTGTAAAAGACATGAACAGTCAAACGAGAACCATGTATTCTATACATCAAAATAATAAACATTTGAAAAAATAATTGCTGGGAAATGATTTTAATTTTTATGGTGTTAAAAAAATTGCAAAATGTACCGCGCAATGTAAAGCGCTAAACTGTCACGCTACTATCAAAACCGCCATAATTTTGCCAGTATAAAAATACGGAACTATTGTAGTTGCGTTAAGAGCTCGATTTGTATAGGAAATGTGAACAGCGCCCCTACAAATTGAGCTCTTATCGCAACTACATTAGTTGCGTATTTTATACTAAAAAATTTACACTACGGGTGCCGATGGCGGCGGCCCCGTTCGTTTGTGTCCGTGCACATCGAGTGAGCTACATTGAACGCTAACGTTTTGAAGCCACTTTTTGTTATGAAATACTTAAAAAAAATCGTAATGTTTCTGTTGTGGACTGTATACGAATTGTTGTGAAGTGAAGCTGTTTGTTGAGGTAAGGAAGGTTCTTGTTGTTTCTTAGGAGTAAAAGTCTCATCGGTAGTTCACTTAATTTATTTTAAAACACATTGGCTATATACATTTTATACCTATTGCACTTATCGCTAGTCTCAACGATCGATTTCAAGATTCAACCTTGAGTTCCAAAAACGGGAGGGTATATCGGACGGAGGTATTGCAGTTAGTGACTGGTAGACCGATCGCGGCGCGCTGTCCTCTACAGCTCTCCCCCCGGCGTAGACTCGTCGCAGCCATCTTTCACTGGGAGGACGGCGAGCTTGGTAGTTGGACGTCGCAGGATCCCTCCTCGTGTGCGGACGTCGGCGGAGCGCACTCGGCCGTCGGGGCCTGGGTGCACCTCGATGACCTCTCCTCGGGGCCATACGTTTCGTGGCAGGTTGGGGTCGGCGATCACGACTAAGTCGCCTCGTTGGAGTTGCTTCTCTCCGGGTGTGGCGGCAGCTTGACGGGGCACGAGTGTAAGAAGGTACTCGCGCACCCATCTCCGCCAAAATTCGTTGGCAAGCGCTTGACTCGCTCGCCAGACGTGTCGATCGGCTGGGTCGCAGGGTCCCGTGTGTGGTAGGCCCATGGAGGTTCCCAACAGGAAATGGTTCGGTGTCAGCGCCTCCGGATCATGAGGATCGACGGAAACGTGGGTGAGGGGCCGAGCGTTGATACTGTGCTCGGCCTCGGTCAGTAGTGTTGCCAGCACTTCTTCGGTCGGTGTCTTTTCGCGCAGGACGCTGGTCAGCGCGACCTTCACTGACCGCACCAGGCGCTCCCAGGCTCCCCCCATATTAGGAGCCCCAGGAGGGATGAACCGCCAACTTGTGCGGTGTCGCTGGCCAAACTCCTCTCGATCGGCGTGGTGTGCTTGTCGGTGCTCCTTCATCATCAGCAGGCCTGTAAAAGGGTGCCTGCTGTTCAGGATCGTAGGCTCCCTCATGTCGCGGGGTACGTTGGCGTTACGTATGCGTTCGTTCAAGCACAGCACGCTGTCCCGCAGGGTGGGGTCCAGCTTGTATCGGATCTTCGCTTCGAAGCTGTCTTGCTGTGCCCTTTGGATCCACATCTTCTCGGCTTCCTTTTCTATTGGCCAAGTGTCCTCTGGTCCAAGCAGGAAGGCAGGCCCGTCGAACCACCTGTCGTTGGCGGCTATGGGCTTGCTCGATATGCGCGTCGCGTCGTCGGCTACGTTGTGCAGGGTAGGCACCCATCGCCAGTGTTCGGGCTCGGTGCGTTCGGCTATCTCCCCCAGACGGTGCGCGACGAAAGGCGTGTAGCGTCGTGCGTTGCGTCGTATCCAGTGTAGCACCGTGCGGCTGTCAGTCCAGTAGACAGTGCGATTTGGTACCCACTCGTGCTCGGTGACGACAGCGTCGGCGAGGCGCGTTCCTATGACCGCCGCCTGTAGCTCTAGGCGGGGTATGCTTTGTGTTTTGATGGGGGCCACCTTGGCCTTGGCTGCGGCCAGGGTGACGTCGATGGTGCCGTCGATACGTCGCGTCCTCCAGTATGCAGCGGCGGCGTAGGCTTGCTCGCTTGCATCGCAGAAGACGTGCAGCTCTCTCTGTTCGGCGGCTCCGTACCAGCGCGGCAGGCGTAATTGCGCGACGCTGCCTCGTAGCGTTCGCAACCAGCATGCGAGGTCGTCAGCTTCGGCGTCAGGCAGGGGCTCGTCCCATCCAAGTTTGTGTCTCCATAGATCCTGCAGTGTGATCTTGGCTCGTATCGTGAAGTGGCTCAGCAGGCCCAGCGGGTCGTATAGCGACATGACCGCACATAGGGCCTCGCGCTTTGTTGGTGTGCGCTGTCGCCCGATGACCTCCTCTGGAACTCTGTGTAGCGTCGTGTTGAAAGCCAGCTGATCTAGCTTAGCGTCCCACAACAGGCCGAGTGTCTTGTCTGGTGCCGGCGCCAAGCAGGTGGGGTTGTTCGATCGGAGCCCCGTTTCGATGTGTTCTCTGACTGCGCGTGCATTGGAGTTCCACCCGCGCAGCTTGAACCCTGCTTGTGCGTGCACGAAGTTCACCTCGTCTCTGATGCTGACGCGCAGCACGGCGTCGAATACCAGGCGCAGCTTCCCCGGTTTGTTGGGATCGAAAACCGTGAAGTGCGGTAGGTACCACTGCCTCTTGATGCTCTCTTCGGACCCGTCGCATGGCTTCATCAGCAGTGCCTCAACTTCGTGTTCGTATTGCGAAGCGAAGCCTGGCTCTCGTTCAAACTTCTTTTCGATTGGTTGCAATCGTCCAAGTGCGGCGTTGCAACTCGGCAGCGTGGCGACATCGTCCCGGCGCCACGGTAGTTGTACCTCGAAGCGGCCGTCTACTCGTCGGGCGGTGGCTTCGAAGATCTCGACGGCTTGTCGTTCGGAGTCCGCGACCCCCGGCGCGTCGATTTCGAAATGTTCTTCGACTATTCTTTTCAGTCGTTCGTTCTCTGCGTCGCTGTGGTTCGGTGTGAACATGTGCAATATCGACGCGCAGTCTCTGTCATATAAAGACCGCGGTACAGGGCCGTGGATCGTCCAACCGAGTTCGGTGAGAGAAGCGGCCGGTTCGTTCTTTCGGCCCATCTTAACTCGCCGTGACACGATGAGGTGCCAATTGTCGGCGCCTATCAGCAGCTGCGGCTTCGTCTTCTTGTAGCAGACTTCTTCTTTGTTCAAATCCTGGAGGTGCGCATGACTCAGCAGCGTGGCCGGTACTGCTTGACTGTGCAGTACCAGTTGCTGTGTGGTGCGCATCTTCACCCGGTGACTGTCGGCGCCTCTCTTGCTCTTGATCTCTGCCTCGATGAGCTGGCTGTTGACTTCTCGGCTGCTGGATGTCGCGCCGTGGATGTGAAGCGGTCGCGTAGGCCCCTTGAATCCCAGTCGTCTTGCCAGTTCCTCTTCCATCAGCGACACGGCAGAGCCTTCGTCCAGTAGCGCGTAGGTGTCAGCTTCCCCCTTCGGGCCTCCCACGGTGACTGGAACCACCTTCAGCAGCACCATGCTTCTGTCTTCGGCGGCGGCGACAGCTACTGACACGTTCTCTTCGGCGGCAGTGGCAGCGGCGTGTTCCGGCGTCCTGGACTCTTCTCTTCTTTCTTCGAAGTGTAGCAGGCGGTGGTGGGGGCGGCGGCACTCGTTCAGACCGCACGCTCCCCTGTTGCAGCGTTGACGTCGGTGGCGGCTCTCCAGACACTTGAAGCACACGCCGTTGTCCTCGACAATCTTCCATCTTTCGTCGACGCTGGCTGCTCGAAACTTCTTGCAGTTTGGCAGCAGATGTTCTTCGTTGCAGCTCGTACACTCGTATTTTCTTTCTTGCGGCGGTGCTGTGGCGTCCGTCTTCTTCACAGGAAATGCGGTGTCTGCAGTAGTCGTATATATGTTGACCTTCTTCTTCACGGCGCCCGTCGGAGCCGATGTTGCTAGTCGGGACGTCTTCGGTATCGCAGCCGCAACCGGGTGCGACGAGTACGTAAATTGTAGCGCCAGGTCCGCTTCCTCCATCAGGAACTGTGACAGCAAGACGAGTTGTGGGTCGCTGCTGCGCATGCGTTGTTTCGCGTAGTCGCACCACCGGGCGCGCAAGTAGGGGCTCAGCTTCTCCAGTACCTCCCTCGGCAGCATCGGGTAGTGTAGATAGTCACGGCGATCTATGTTTTGTAGCACACATACGATGTTTTGGAGTTTTACTGCGAACGTGTTGATTTCGTTGGCGGAGCTCCCCAGGCGCGGCAGGCGGCGCAAGTCTTCCATCGCCTTGTCTATGATGAACTCTGGTCGACCGAAGCATTGTTCTAGTGTGCGCATTACTTGTGCGGGGGTTGATACGGTACACAGGAGACCGGCGACTGCTTCGCGAGCTTCCCCTCGTAGACAGTTTCGAAGGCGGGCCATGTTCTCGGTAGGCGCGAAATTGTAAGTGGCGGTGGATTCTGTCATCGCCGCTTTGAAGGGTAGCCACTCGTTGACGGCGCCGGAGAATGTTGGCAACTCGGTGGCCTGCCGGGGCGCGGGGCGCACCCGGGACATCCTCTCGAACGCTTCTGTGAGTTGCTCGATCCCCTTCTGTCGTCGTGTTGGCGTCGGTGATCGCGGTCGGCGAGCGTCGTTCTCATCGAAATGCACCCGTTCGTGGTGCCGCTGGGTTGCGTATGTCGGTTGCTCCCCCCGTACGGTCAACGGGGTCCGCAGCGCCTGCGTAGGGACGGCGTCGTCGGTTGTAGGCGCCTTGTGTCCCGGAGTAATTCTCTCCCCCCGTCGCACGGAGGGAATTTCGACGTTCTGTTGCAGCCAGCTATCGATGCGCTCGTTGATGTCGGCGACGCACGAACCTTCTACGTCGACTTCTTCTTCTCGAATGTTCTCGATGTCGACGGCTAACCTCTTCCTAATGAGACTTGTTTCAATTGCGAGTTCTTTCTTCCTTATTTCTGTTTCAATTGCGAGTTCTTTCTTCCTTATGTCTGCTAGTCGCTCTTCCGCTTCCAATTGTGCGTTTCGTATGCGGGCCACGGCGCTGCTAGTCGATCTTCGTGATGCTCTGGACCTCGAAGGTGACGGGCGACGTGGTGACTCAGCGCGTAGAGCTTCGCTCGGACGAGAGAGACGCGAAAGGTGCGCAGAGGTGTGCAGCGCTTCGGCGCTATAGCCCCCCCCCTCGGCGCCCATGGCGACAGTCGCGTCTCTGTTGTAGTCCGCAGGTGCGTTGCTTGATGCCTCAAGTCGGTCGCGAAGAGTGGCGTCGATCAAACCACCCGAACGTGCCGCGCTTTGGCTTGCGTTTGCCGACGGAGAACGCGGAGGATCCGTAAATACGGTTTTTGGTACGCGTTCTTGAGAGCGTGTCCTCACCATTTTTTCTTGCATTAAATATGGTGAGCGATGAAACCAGGAAACTGTTGTGTCCTGGCGCGGGTTTCTTCAATCTGGCTAACGAAATACCAGGAAAAACTGTTGTGTCCTGGAGAGAGTTCTTAAAATCCGGCAATCGATGGACCAGGAAACTGTTGTGTCCTGGTGCGAGTTCTTGAAATCCGGCTCGAAGGACCAGGAAACTGTTGTGGACTGTATACGAATTGTTGTGAAGTGAAGCTGTTTGTTGAGGTAAGGAAGGTTCTTGTTGTTTCTTAGGAGTAAAAGTCTCATCGGTAGTTCACTTAATTTATTTTAAAACACATTGGCTATATACATTTTATACCTATTGCACTTATCGCTAGTCTCAACGATCGATTTCAAGATTCAACCTTGAGTTCCAAAAACGGGAGGGTATATCGGACGGAGGTATTGCAGTTAGTGACTGGTAGACCGATCGCGGCGCGCTGTCCTCTACAGTTTCTGTAGAAAATAATTAAGAAATAATGTTTAGAATATGTTTTAATAAAAAATAAATATGAATTTGAACTTCAATAAAATCGTAACTATCAATTTCCCAGGTTTGGTTTATAGGAAAAAATGTTATGATGGTGAGCAGAATAAATGGTTCTAGTTTGACTGTTCATGTACTTTACACAGCCTGTATAGCTCACTAATCCTCATTGGTCCAACGAGGTGGTGATGCGTCCCTGAACCCTTTTAATATTTATGCTATGTGGCAAGGTAACCTATCCCTGGAAAGTGTGTAGATTTAAGGCGATGATCTCTAGAAAGTGTTGCTGATAGTCAAGGATAATCCGTTCTACGTATCACAATCACAAATATTATGCAAGTGGATGGGTAATACAGAAAATATAATTTTTACTTTTACGTGTATAGAGAAAGTCTTGTAATCGTCAAAAAATTCGACCTCGAGACTTTGACGGATTTACACGTTTTGGACCTCTTTGAGACCAAAAATTCCGTTTTTTGAATTATGTTTGTGTGTGTGTGTCTGTGCGTTAGCACAATAACTCGTGTATGCTTTAACTTATTGCAAGCAAATTTAACATGCATGTTTGACATCAAAATATAAGGTTTCTATCATCTTTTGAGTCGTTTCCGGTATACGAGAAAATCGAGAGGAGACCAATACCGATTTTTTTAAATATTACTATTAAAAATAATGGCTAGCCGTGACGTAGATATTTCACCTTATCTAAGAAAGTAAGGGAATAATTTAACGAGACAACAACTAACGCAAAACATAATTGACAGTCTGCGAGTCCCGGGCGCTGTAAATATTCATAAGCTTCTAAGTGACTGCACGGACTAGAATTTTGAAATTAAGGTACGCAGGTAACTGAAGTGGAAGCTTAGAGACACGACGTTGCTTAAAAATATACAACGCCCACAGAAAATTTGTTTGCTATATATGCAAATGAATCAAATGCAGATGTAATAGTATTTTCCAATACCAATAACAAAGAAAGAAAGAAAGTTGTTTTTGTGTGTTAAATAAATGGTAGTACTTATTACTCTTCCATCATTTAACGACACGGTAATGTTTCATTAAATATTAATGCAAATAATTATTGTTGGCTGTTTTGTACGCGTTACTCTTTTTAACCGACTTCCCAACAGGAGGAGGTTCTGTATTCGTCTGTATGTATTTTTTTTTTTTATGTATGTTCACCGATATCTCCGTCATTTCTGGACCGATTTTCAAAATTCTTTTTCTATTCGATAGTGTTTACTCCTGTGGTGGTCCCATTGTCACCAAGTCAGGATCTGATGATGGGAAGCCAGGGAAATCGAGGGCAACCCTCAAATTTTATAGGCATGTACAACGTTTTTCATATTTTTTTCTAAAGCTATACTAGCATTTGCATCTGGTAGTCACCATCTCATGTTGATGAGCTGATGATGGAAGATAAATGTATGTTCACCGATATCTCTGTCATTTGTGGACCGATTTTCAAAATTCTTTTTTCATTCGATAGTGTATACTCCTGAGGTGGTCCCAATGTCACCAAGTCAGGATCTGATGATGCAAAGCTAGGAAAATCGACAGCAACCCTCGAAAAACAATGGAAAGGCCTCCCATTCATATTTTTTATAAAGCAATTCTAGTATGATTGCGTGTGGTAGTCAACTCATGTTGAAGAGCTGATGATGGATGGTAAAACTCCTTAATTGTTAGGAGTTGGTTGTTGATTATTTAAATATTGAAGGTACCTAAAGACCGATAGTTGTGTACTTTCAGGTAATTTAGGTGAGCTGATGATGAAACAAAAAACTCCTTAATGGTTAGGAGTTGGATGATAATTCTTTAAATATTAAAGGTACCCAAAGAGCGATAGTTGTATTCTTTCAAGTTATTCAGGTGAGCTGATCATGGAAGGGAAAACTCCTTAACGGTTAGGAGTTGGATGATAATTCTTTAAAGATTATAGGCACGTAAAGACCGCTAGTTGTATTTTTTCAAGTTAATCAGGTGAGCCGATGATGGAAGGAATAACTCCTTAACTGTTAGGAGTTGGTTGATGATTATTTAAATATAAAAGGTACCTAAAGAACGATAGTTGTATATACTCTCAGGTTATTCAGGTGAGCTAATGATAGAAGGTAAACCTCCTTAATGGTTAGGAGTTGGACGATAATTCTTTAAATATTAAAGGTACCTAAAGAGCGATAGTTGTATTCTTTCAGGCTATTCAGGTGAGCTGATGATGGAAGTAGAAACTCCATAACGATTAAGAGTTGAATGATAATTCTTTAAATATTAAACGTAGGTACCTAAAGACCGAAAGTTGTATTCTTTCAGCTTGTTAGGTGAGCTGATGATGGAAGGCAAAGCACCGTAATAGTTAGTATTTGGATATTAAACTTGTACAAAACTGTAACATTTTCTCACACATAAAACCACCTCTGGCAGTATGGACCATGCAGTGCCTCCAAATAGTGAGAGGTTGCCAGCCTGTCGCCTACATAAAAGGGGCACAAAACCCAAAAATCACTTCTAATGTTAAGTGATTTATGGTTAATTTTGCAAGTTTCTATAAGCGACGGAGCCACTTAACACCGAGTGGCCCGCAAGTTTGTTGGCCATCTCGTAATATATATAAAAAAACAACAATTATTCCACATAAAGCACTAAAAATAGAAAAATAAACAACTTTTAAAAAAAAAAGTATAACCGACTTCAAAAAGTATAAAAATAACATATTATTAAAATGTGTGCTAGGTACCTGCTGTACTGTTTGAAGTCGGTGCCAAGCCAACTAGGTATTCTATAGGTCCACCTGCCACATCACATTCATTGATCACACCATCCCGCGATTGCGACCGACTGAACGCGCCAGCTTAGGTGATGAGGGGCTCGTGGTGCTGAACGATTGGCATGGCTTGGCACCGGGTTCAAACAGTACAGCAGGTACCTAGCACACATTTTAATAATATGATATTTTTATACTTTTTGAAGTCGGTTATACTTTTTTTTTTAAAAGTTGTTTATGGGTGGTTCCTGGGGAGCTTAATTTTTCGTGTCACAGGCCAATATAATCTATATTATTGAGATTAGAATATTTAAATAATTGTCAAAACCTTGAAGAACTACTACTCTCTTGAGGCATCATAAATAAAACCGCTTAATTGTTGTTTTAATATAATAAAATCACATTTGAAACCTGAAATCGGGGGCATTTTACCGATTTTCGACGTGTCACACGCGTCTCGCTTGCAGTATTATCGTTAATATTATTTTAACTATACGTGATATTACCATAATTTATATATCATTAAAAAATACAGAAATGCTTCTATTGTAATATAAAATTTTGTATAAAAACCTATCAATTTAGAGAAGTTAAGCCGTTTTAAACATTTGTCACGCGGCGGGCTTAAATTGAACCCCATGACAAGATGGGAGTATTTCAGTAGTGTAAATATGAGATAAACCTTCAGTGATTGCTTGTCGAGGATCTCTAGATGTGTCCTGAATTTCTGATGAGGAGTTGTGTCATTCGCGTACAAGCATAACTTTACAGATCAGTTTTTATTTTAATTTTAATTTTGGTACACCTGGGTAGG
Source organism: Elophila nymphaeata (assembly GCA_955850985.1). Lineage (NCBI taxonomy): Eukaryota > Metazoa > Arthropoda > Insecta > Lepidoptera > Crambidae > Elophila > Elophila nymphaeata. The sequence goes on from OY039075.1 coordinate 7,960,216, forward strand.
TAAGATCTGTGGGTCGATTTAAAAATAGAAATTGCAACCTATGGTTAAAACTGTTTCTAGAATATGATTTCCTTTCCATCTGAGTTTACTATGGGGTAAAAATATCTCGGATATTATTGCAAGTTTTTGAGTAGTTAATCAAAAACAAAATTGTCATGATCAGATCCATGGTCCGAAACAGATCCATGGTCTCAAATCTATGGATGTTTTCCCATGGATCTGATGTTGCGTCATCGCCACCAGTCCACAAGGTATTCCAAAAGTTGTTTGACGCTGTTCTTTTGTTATGGATATGACCCCACATTCGTGGAACAAGAGTATAAGGTGATATTGTTCCATAAAAAAAGAGACAACGCTTCTCAAGAAATCGGAAATGCTGAAAAGCCTTAATGATGCCTCTCGACGTGTTGCGAGGAATTTGGATAAGACGAAAGTAATGTTTAATGCACAAGTTAATTATCCCAGAGCCTCTGTTAGTCGAAAATTTGGTTCTCAAAGTTGTTTAGGAATAAATAGAAACCACGTGGAAGTAGTAGTAGGACGATCCAGTTCTGCTGCTCCAGCATTTGGAAAGCTTACTTACCAGAGGATTAGTCCACTAATTTATAGTCGCTCACCGCGCTATGTAGAGGATAGGCTCAGTATCTCATTAAAAGACAGTTTGTCATCGTTATGGACATAGCCCTAAGAATCAGTACGCTGAAGTGGCAATAGGCTGTATATGTCTGCTGGAGAACCGACAACCGTTAGAGCTGATGAATGCTGGAGTGAAGACAAGCGTATTATTAGACGCCTTACAACCCGTTCTTGGTCTGAGGACTGCTGACCTTATGAGGACTGCTGGCAGCAACACAGGCTGTTTTGACTTAATTGGTTGACAAATCACACAAGCACATTTCAAGTTTTAGTAAAAAAAGGATTTTGAACACATGCTACTCGTATCTCATAAACGGTTTCACAATAAAGTGAGCGATTTGAAAGTATATTTTTCTAAATATATTTATAAAAGCTGTTTTCGAGATATATAACAGACCGTCTCGCACGTAGGTTTGACAACTTCCAGCCTCCCGAACAAATCGGATTCCTTAAAGGTATTAGTATAGACCACATGATTTATACAGAATACCGAGGAATACAATCTGCCATTATGCTGACCGTTTGTGGACTATGAGAGAACCTCCAATTATGTCGAGAGTTGGACCGTGCTCCAATCACTCCAGAGGTGCCAAATAGACTATCGGTACATCCAAGTGAACGCCAAATGCATGACATGGTGGCGTGGTTTGACTCTCCTTAAAAAAGGGCGATAGGGCCCAATTGAAGAACTATAGACCCGTCACGCTCCTGAGTCATGTTTATAGGCTATTTTTGAGGGTTATAACGAATCGTCTCGCACGCAGGTTTAACGACTTCCAGCCTCATGAACAAGCCGGATTCTGAAAAAGCTTCAGTATCATAGATCACATACATACGCTGCGGCAGGTTATACAGAAGACCAAAGAATATAATCTGCCACATTAGCGTTTGTGGACTATGAGAAAGCCTTCGAATCTGTCGAGACTTGGGCCGTGCTCTAGTCACTCCTGAGGTGCCACATAGACTATCGATTACATCCAAGTGTTGCGGTTACTGTACAAAAACGCCACTTTGTCAGTCCGCCTTCAGGACCAAAACTCAAAACTGATACAGTGGTGATGTTATATCCTCGAAACTGTTCACAGCTGCGTTGGAGGACGCGTTTAAGCTTCTGAACTGGAGAGGACTTGGCATCATAAATGACGTACATGATTCACCGTCGCTTTCCCGAAGCTATCGTAGTTATATCTGAGACCTTGGAAGACCTGAGCACAATGCTCGTCGATCTCTGTAGAGTCTTCCAACAAGTGGGTCTTAAAATGAATACGGATAAGGCTAATTATGTCTAATTTCCATGTCGCACCCACTGAAAGTTATTGATCATTATGTTTACCTGGGACAAACAGTCCAACTAGGTAAGTCCAACTTCCGGAATGAGGTCACTGGACGAACCCAACTTGGCTAGGCAGCGTTCGGGAAGCTAAGTGGCATATTCTCGGCCCATCTACCGCAGTGTCTCAAGACGAAAGTCTTTAAAGTCGTGTGTGTTGCCAGTGATGACCTATGAATGCCGCTTACAATGGGCCTCATAAGAAGGCTCAAGGTCACCCAAAGGGCAATGGAGAGGGTTATGCTTGGTGTTTCTCTGCGTGATCAAATGAGTAATGTTGAGATCCGCAGGAGAACCAAGGTCGGGGTCAACGTCCTGAAGCCTCCTCGTGGCGGACTCTGATAACGTGGTGGGGAAACTTTCTCAGCGGGTGTGTGGCTTTTGATGTCAAGTGTGTCCCCTTGGCATTCTAAGTCACATATGCCATCGTCGAGTTGTTTTTGTTTTCCCACCATGGCTAGTTCCGGACAGCCCTTTTAAGGGTCATATGTAATCGTCATATAGATAATGACGATGACATCCAAGTGTTGCAGGCACTGTAAGAAAAAAGAAAATGCCACTATGTCAGTCCACTTCTATGACCAGGACTCGAAGCCAATACCAATACCAATACTAAACTATTTAAAGTTAATTTGGAGGACGTGTTTAAGCTTCTGGGCTGGAGATGACTTCCTATCAACATAAATGGCAAGCAAATGCAATCCTTCACTTTTCAGAAATTATCGTAGTCATGGGGTGAGACCGGGAAAAACTCTGAACTCTGTAGTGTGTCCGTACAAGAGAGTCTTAAAATGAACATTGATAAGACAAAAATCATGTACTTACGCACTTCTGTAAAGGTTGGAAGCTTTACAATGAAGTTGTTGACTATTAGGTTTACCGGGAACAAACAGTTCAACTTCCAGAAAGGGGTCAATCGACGAATCCTACTCGGCTACGCGACATATTCTCGGCCCATCTTTTGTCTTGAGACACTTTCTCTGTGTGTTGCCAGTGGTGGCCTACGATGGCCTACGGAACTGAATCGTGGTTGGTTGCAATACGCCTCAAAACTGACTCAAAGACCTTGAGTGGCGGCTGCATACCGGGAGACGCAGCGTTGACGTCCCACAAGGTGGACTGACAATCTGGTAAAGGTCGCGAGAAGCAGCTGGACGCGGGCAGGACTGATCAGGTTGAAGACCTTTGGGAGAGGCTATGTCCAACTCTCGTCTGACATGCAGATGACATATTTTCCTTGTTTCAGATTATAAAACTTAAATAACTATATTATAGTTATTTTAATAGTTAAGCAGCGAAGTGAACTTCAACGTGAGAAGTTAAGTGAGAGAATGAGAAGGGTTGTAGTTAAGACAGATCATAAAACTTATGAAAGTGTAAGCTAAGGATAGAGAGAGAGAGAGAGATGAAAGACTGAAAAATAATTCCAATTAATATTGAAATAAAGATAAATAAACCTTTTACATTGTTTGTTTTTTCTTTATTCTATACATTTTAGTATTATTTACACTTCAATCAAATCCGTGGATTCTATAATCAGATCCATGGCTCCAAAAATTTCAATATTTTTTTCAAGACGATCTATAAACTTTGAATGTGTGCCTCATGGATAGATATATTACTTTTTTGATTGTTTATTCATTTGTAATTTTAGTTACCACCTGTGACGAGAAAAAAAAATTGCCACGGATCTGACGATCAGAACACTTTTCTCAGGAATCAACCTTATTTAATCCTTTTTGACCTTTGTTATTTTCAATCTCATTAATATTTTACGCCCTCGCTCTCATTTTAGTCATCGGGAAATATTTGCATTTTTATCAAAAGAGTTTTCATTTTACTTATACAGAACTAGTCGGAAAATTGACTGTAAAGGAAAAAAAGCTAGCTAGAGTCTCTGAGCGGGACAAGCCTTCGGCTCGGACCTCTGCTCAGGTGTGCCGTGGCGTGGATTTGAAATTCCATCGACCGGACTTCCTTTGACGTTTATTCTATCTAAACCCTACTCTTGATGTAACCTTGATGTGTTTTGTTTTAACGATCATACAAATTGCCAACTGATTTTCGCTAATTTACTTTACATTTCATGTACCATAAAGTATTTTGTAAGTATTTTTGCATTTTGTACTAGAAACTCCGTAGACGAGCGCGTTAAAGCAACTTAAAACGAACCACTTAGAAGTGCTGTTACGGCTATTTGGCACGGCAGTCACGCATCGTTCCCGTTTCATTCCGCTTCAACTTCAATAAGACGTTCTTAGCTATTGAGGTTGGGCCGCAATGAAACTGGAACACTGCCTGAAATATACTTGTTTGAAAACGCTTCGTTATTGTTTTGGTTTTTGTATGATAAGCGGGATGTGCTCCACCTGATGCCAAGCAGCACTTTTTTATACTACTAGATGACAAACAAGCTGACGGCCCACCGTGGTAAGTGGATACCGGCCTATAAAAACCTACATTAACAAGATAAAAATCACTTGATATTACAAGTTGTTGTTTTGTCATCCTAAGATGAAAGTCTTCCATGCCCGATAAGTACACGAGCTACCTTTCCATTCAATCCGAAACACAGTGAACTGTCTTACGGCTAAAATAGGAAGGGTGGGTGGTACCTACCGGACGAACCTACAGCCTACCCCCTATTAAATAAAGACAGTATCTACATACAGGAGTAAAGTTGTCTCTTAAAACGTACCTACGTTTGGCTTTAGGGCTTGGTAAGTAAGTTGTGAATTGGGTAAGCCACGCTGTGTACTATTTAGAAAAAAATCGGGAGTGGTCTCCCCTTGACTTTCTCGTATACCGGAAACGACTCAAAGGTTGATAGAAATCTTATATTTTGATGTCATACATGCATGTTAAATTTTGGTCACCCATCTGAGTACCCAATGCGCACTTGGTTGCTTAACTTTTGTGATCGACGGCCCAAAATTGGTAGAAACCTTATATTTTGATGTCATATGCGTATGTTAAATTTGGTTGCAATAAGTTAATGCATGCTCGAGTTATCGTGCTAACGCACAGACACAAACACAGACATAATTCCAAAAAAAAATTTTTGGACTCAGGAAGGTCCAAAACGTGTAAATCCGTCAAATCTCGAGGTCGAATTTTTTGACGATTACAATACTTCCTCTATACTACGTACAAGAAAGTAAAAATAATAAAGCATGTAAATGAAATACTTTTTTCAAGAAATGTACTAAAATGAAGAATTTTTCTTTTTTACCTCTGTCGATTATTATGAATCATTTACTAAAACATTTTGAAAAGCTCTTTTAAATAATTTTTTGTCTGCATGCTGCTGCTGAGGCTGTCAAATAAGACCTTTTAAGTGCTTATGGGACCTATAAACCAGACGATATTAAAAAATTACCATACACATCTACAATTTGTTGACAACTTTTTGGTTTTTGAGGTGTTTTTAAACTATCATCATAACTCTTAAACTACCCACTATAGCTTAAATTTTGATGACAATTTAAAGGAAATATTTTGTGCTTTCAACAACAGAAATAAAAATAATAGGTTATTGACCTAGATTTGTCAAAAACCCTAATTTGTTATTAAATAATATATTTTTCAATTTCAGTTTATTTATAATTTTTGGTATTTCATTGCTCAATTTGGGCTAAATCTTTTTAACAAGTTTATTTTTTATATTTTTAGCTTTCAATTGAGACGTCTTTATGAGTTTTTATTACAAATATACAACGCGCGCCCGAACTCTATTATCAAAAAAATTAAATGGGTGCCTATTTAATATCTTAATATATATAAATTACGTGTCACGTTCTTTGCGCGCAATGGACTCCTAAACTACTCAACCGATTTTAATCAAATTTGTACACCGTGTGCAGTTTAATCCAACTTGAAAGATAGGATAGTTTTTATCTTGATAATTAGTCCTCATTTTTTTTACTGCAAATTCAATGTTATATGGCAGTAGTATGAAATTAAGACAGCAACGCGTGGCCGGGCAGCTAGTAGTTGTATAGAAAATACTTGAGAGGGGTGATTTATCGACGAAATTGATTGTAGGTACTTCATAGCATTAAAAGCTCAGAACACAAACACTTTGTATAAATATCATCGACTTATTCGAAAGAAATGCTATGCAGATAGAGATAGTTAATTTGGGAAAGCACTTACCGTTACTGAAAACCTCATAATAGGCTTACTATGAAGTGGTCTTAGTACGCCGTCAAGCCAATTTAACCTCTACGTGTTGCTCATAAAACTTATTTTAGCTATATCTAGCAAGACGATAGCTGGCTTAAATAGAAATAGCTCAAATGCGTAGAAAAGAGATAGGTGAACAAGCAATCGGTGGCATAGTGCGTAAGGGCGTTGTCTCCCACCCGGGAGGCACCGGTTCGATTCCCGCCACTTACCAATGTGTTTTCAAATTTTGAATTCATTATGTAGGTACGTTTGATCGACGCTTTTACAGTGAAGGAAAACATTATGAGGAAACCTGCACACAGCTATGAAGAAATTCTTAGGTTGTGTGTGTAGTCGACCAACTCGCACTTGGCCAGCGTGGTTGACTAAGGTCTAATCGCCCCTAATGTAGGGAGCTCGAGCCCCTCGGCGGGGACATTATATGAGCTGTTGATGATGACAGAAGCAATCAATAAGCTAACTCTTATTTTAAACGAAGCGTTCAAAGTTTACCCAAACCTGTAATACAATATTTTCAATTTTATATTACGCAAGTGGTGTTTACCGGATTGTTACGCTAATTTAAAAAAATGTTAGCTGTAAATTTAATTTTGACCAATTACCTAGCCCAAAGTAAGTACTTGTGTTATGGATAGGTACTAGATAACGGTATTTATTTAATATACATAATTTTAGATATTTTTATAAATAATAAAGGGTAAAGCTCTGACCACTGTCTGACTGATCAACGCCCAGCCCATACCTTTGGACCTAGATAGCTAAAATTTTGCACAGAGGTTCCTTTTATGACGTAGGCAAGGGATAAGGTCGGATTTTTCGAAATAGAGGATGACAGTTTGTATAGAAATCCGTTATTTTTAAAGTAAAATCGACAAAAATTGGTATATAGCCTTTCGATTATAAATTAAGAGAGGAGTATTTTAGAATTTCTCGAAATTCAGCCCCTAAGGGGATGAAATAGGGGATAACCGTTTGTGTGGAAAATCCATCATTTTTATAGTGAAATCCATATACAAATTAATATATGGCTTTATTATTTTAGGAAATCCGTCGTTTTTATATCAAAATCCATACAAATTGGTATATGGCTTATCGGCTTAATATTATGAATGCTGTATGTTACGGTTTTCGAATTTCAACCCCAAGGGGACGAAGTCTCGAGCAAAAGCTAGTACTTATATTATAAACGACTATGCCTCGTCACCAAATATTCGTGTTCGTCACACAAATATTTGCCGCTACCAGGATTCGCGGACCACTTGATGTGTAGGCAGCTAATCTGACCACTCTAATCCTGCTTTGTTTGATTTGGAGAGGAAGACCGATGAAAAAATGGATAAATTGCGTGAGAAATGATATGGCAAAGAAAGAAGTTGACAGAGAAGAGGAGGATGTTGAGATGACGGCTGACCGAGATGTATAGAAGAGAAAAACATATTACGCTGACCCAATTATAATAGGGAGCAGGGCAAACAAATGATGATGATTATGGTAGGCGACACATCAAAATTTTCTAGCAAATCATCTTCATCAACAGCTCATATGTCCCCACCGATAGGCTCGAGCTTACCCCACATTAGGGGTGATTAGGCCTTAGTCAACCACACTGGCCAAGTGCGGGTTGGTCGACTTCACACACAACCTAAGAATTTCTTCATAGGTGTGTGCAGGTTTCTTCACAATGTTTTCCTTCACCGTAAAAGCGTCGATTAAACGTACACATGAATTCAAAACTTGAAAACACATTGGTACATGGCACACCCACGAGATGAGAAGGATCCCATAATCCTATGATAATTGTGAAATGACGTATAATTTAAATACATATAAACTTAAAATAATAGAATGTATTGATAGAACATAGGTATATACATAACGGAACAGTACCAACATTTATTAACTACGGAGGTAAACACAGCCATGTGATGCCGGAAGAGTAGAATAGCATCAACCCATATTCTCCAATGGGTGTCGTAGAAGGCGACTAATAGATTAGCCAAGGGGTTTTGATCACCTTATACTCCGTCCACAAAACCGCATTGGGCAAGCGTGATGGACTACTGCCTAAACCTCCTTCGATGACAAGGTGAGGTCTTGTATCCCAGCAGTAGGTCGAGTTATAAAGGCTGATAGGAGGTAAAACAAAGAATGTTTCAGATTGCAGGTATTTTGATTAAGCGATTTGAGGCTTTCTTTTTTAACGCCGCGGAGGTAAGTACTAAATTTTATGTCACCTCCTGATCAGTAGCTCAAAATATAGTTGAACTAACTTAGGATTATCTACTTTATTCTTTGGATTACCTTTAACCCCTTCAAACCTGAATTAGTGTTTAGACTTCAAAAATATTTCGTTGATATTTTTATTATTGAATAGGATAATTATATCGTTCTAGAAAAATGCACTGAAAAAAATCGATTTTTTTCAGTGCATTTTTCTAGTATTATATTTACGCGTTTGTAAACGCAAAAATAAAATTATTCCATAATTATATCGTTTTTAATGATTTTTTTTTAATTTGTTTCTTAATTTTTTAACATATGTACCTAATATTTTTTCCTAGCTATTGTTTGATATAAGTACTTAACTTGGTCCTTAGAATGTACCGGATGGTATAAATAGTTCATATTTCAACTCTGGTAAGAGCGTTTCATAATAACAGTATTTTTAAACTACGTCCATCGAAATGGACACCAGGACCGTTAAGGCATTCCTTATAGGTAGGTAGGTAAAATTTATAAAAAAAGAGTTTTCCGGTCCTTGCGCGCCATATTCAGATTGATTAAGCTTGAGGATATCAGGGTGAAAAGAAATAACGATATTCAAATGTCATAATAACTACTACTACCAATGATAACAAAAGAGTTATATCGTATAACAAATAGTCACGTTACTACTGATTACACAGTTCTAAGTTTGTATCAGTGAACGACTCTGAATTTAAATATAAACAAACAAAATACTAGTGTAATGATCCTGATAAGATAATAAATTGTTGCTGCTGAGTATTTATACAACCTGTTATGTATTTATGTTTTTTTATGAGTATTTATTTACGCAGTATGTTTGGGTTTCTTTTATAAATAGACACAAAGAAGACGCCCGGGATGAACTCCGAAACTAATCATCCGGTTTAAACTTTTTTTTAAAATGTGTGTTTTGTTTTAACTTGAGAGATAGATAGTTTTTATCTTGATAAGTAGTCCTAATTTTTTTACTGTATATTCATTGTTATAGGACAGTTGTATGACATTACCACAGCAATGCGTGGACGAGACACCCAGGCTTAATATAAATATTTGAATAAGTTCGAAAAACTTCGCACAGTAGTGGATTCTAAATGATATTTCATCTTATAGAAACATTTTACAAATTGCAATTATTTAGATATTAAAAGTGATTTTTAGGAAACGTGTTTCTCAAAGAACTCCAACGACGTAAATTCTCATATAAATATTCCCGATGTCCACCAGTGGGGGGCCAACGGGAATGTAACGGAAGAACGTCGTGTAATATCTAACTTAACTAACATACAATTTAAAAATAAGTTGTAAGTAGATAAGAAATGTCATATGAATGAATGAAATCCCTGATATATAACAGCTGTAACTGACCATTATCATTGTTAAGTATTTAAACATTTATTATAAAATTTGTGTTTATAGTAGTAATACCATCCTACTAATATTAAAAACGTGAAAGTTTGTATGGGCGTATGTGCGTTTGTTACTCTTTCACGCAAAATCAATTGAACAGATTTTAATGAAACTTTACAATTAAAAGCTTGAACATCAGAATAACATATACGCTATAATCTAACCGACATTGACGCGAACGAAGCCGCGGGCATCCACTAGTACCTTATTATATAGTTTATGTATCAAATTAATCTATAGACCTTCGTGGATTGATCTGAAAATAGCAAACGATCGAATGTTGTCAAAAAATATGACGAACACAAAAAGTACTCACAAGTAACGGTTGCTTATATTTATTTAAGGATTTTTTTTCGCTAGTCAATTAATAGCACTAATTCTTAATAATAATTAATTAAGGCTAGATGGTGAAAACATTAGTGAATTAGTTAATTTTTAACGCGTGTTGTTCTATGTATTTGTGACGTACACGTACCTGTTAATATAAATGTTAAGTAATACCTAGCTGTATATAAATGGTTTCTGCAGAAACAAGGTAATACGCATTATGTAGGTTGGTATTAAATTATTTATAGAATTCAGGAGCCAGGGAACATGCGGATTCCATCTTGACGCCCACGGAATATCCGGGTCAAGTTTTCCGATTGGACGAGTTTCCTTTGTGAATTTAACAAAGTATTAATTGCAAAAATTTTATATATTCTTATTAATTTTGCAGCAGAATTTAATTACAATCTGTATCCTTTTTAGTAGATTACAAACTGCACATACATATTTCAAAGTCAACATGCTTTCACGTGTAGATTTTTGTAAGATATTTAACATGTAATCACTTACCTCTGCGTTTCTAGATCACTAAGTATGGAAAACACTATTTTTTAATCCCATCACGCGAGTTATAGGCGAACGAACAATATCGTGTGCGTACGTAAGCGAAGCTCGCATTGAACTGAAATTGGCCTTTTTCTGGGCGCTGTAGTCGGCAGGAAGGCAGCGTTTTCAGCGGTGTGCCGCGCAGCCTAAAGCGGTAAATGTCACCGATAATCGATGCTAGCGAATGGAATTAAATCGAATTAACCGCCCGCTTTTGTTACATTATAAATTGTGTAAGGTCATGCATGGCATGACATAATATAATTGTTCAAAACAGACTGTGTATCGAATGTCGAATTTTAAATACCTGTTGTTATTTACCTTAAAGATATGGTAGCTGCGATATTAAATAATGTTATTATAAACAACTAGCTGCTTGGCCACGCGTTGCTGTGGTAATTTCTTACTACTGACCTGTAACATTGTATCTGCAGTAAAAAAAAATGACTACTTATCAAGATAAAAACTATCCTATCTCTCAAGTTGGATCAAACTGCACACGGTGTACAAATTTGATTGAAATCGGTTAAGTGGTTTAGGAGTCCATTGAGGACAAACATTGTGACACGAGATTTATATATATTAAGATAACGAAAAACAAATGAAAGTTGAAAAACGCTTATCGCTGATATCGGTTAGCATCAGAAGTAGATTAACACTTTAGTACCTTGTCTTAATAAACATTCATACTTACGTATAAAGTGGTGTCAACTTTGTAGCGTCGTTAGCCGAACGCGCAGGCAGGTGGGTTCGGTTTCTATGTGAACAGAGGATCCTCAGCCGCTGTTATACTACCGACGGAAACCAATCCTACCACAAGCGTCTTAGCTTAGTTGGAGGGTTAACAGGATTAACAAAAGGATTCTCACATACCTCGAAAATCAAAACTTGATTCCCAACAACCAATATGGCTTTCGAGGAGGTAAATCAACTGAAAATGCGGTTTTTAATGTTTCAAGTATTATGTCTGCTGCATCAGATCACAATTACTGTTGCCTTGGAGTATTTAAAGACCTTGCTAAAGCCTTTGATACCGTATCAACCTGTGGTATCAACAACTATACTCTTACGGAAGCTGGACCACATGGGAATTAGGGGAATAGCGCTGAATTGGTTCTGTAGCTACCGGACAGACAGAAAACATTGCGTTGTGGATTCAGATGTCAGTGAACAGAGAACAATAGATTTCGGCGTTCCACAGGGAAGTATACTCGGCCCAACGCTATACCTCATTTATATGAGCGACATATCACAAGTCCACTTGAACAACGCAGAGATTATTTGTGACGCTGATCACACAATAATATTATTTCAGGGTCCAACCTAGGACACAGCTTACAAATCGGCCGAGGAGGGCATGGTCTCATTGTCTGGCTGGTTGGCAAAGAACTTACTCCCAATAAACGTTGCCAAGACACAGTACCTAGCCTTCCATAAGACGTGAGCTACATAGCCCCCTTGCCAGATAGCCCTAAAACTGCACACTTGTTCTCGCCCTTAAATTTATACATTTTAGTGTTTTAAAAAAATCTTGAAAATAGATCTTACCAAAATAAAAAAAAAACAGTGCCGTCTATGGAGACGCCCGAAAGAAGCGAAGCTTTATAGTATAAAGCGTAGGAAAAATGACTTTTATTATTACACAAATAATTGTTGCTGCACGCCATGAATGTTTATTGTAGGTACACTTGTAAGAGCACTTTAGTCTAGAAAATTTTCAAAATATATCGTATTACGGCACTAAATTTGACGCTCTCGTATAACGGTAAAATCTGACCGAACGTTCGTATAGAAGCTTGGCTTACGAAATCATATTTTCGTTAGGGACAAAATTGGCAAAATGAGTTATGCATTCTATATTTTTGCTCAGAATTTTCCACTCTTTCGATTGTACCTAAACAAATAGTCTAAACAGTCTACCGAATTAAGCACAATATAAAGCAATACCAATGCCTCTCTAAATGATCGCAATAACTACTATGTCAAAGCTCGGAAACTACTGTAGCTATTTTCATAAAACTTTAATCCTCATCATAACAGCCTTTAAGTATAACTCGACCCACTGCAGACAGTAGTCCACCACGCTTGCCCAATGCGGATTGGTGGACGGAGTATAAGGTGATCAGTACCCCTTTTTCTGGTCCATTAGTCACCTTCTACGACACCCATTGGAGGATATGGGGTGATGCTTTTCTACTCTGCTGGCATCACATGGCCGATACTTTATTCGTCTTACAAATTTGATTATTTAAATATTCATATTAGAAAAAGTGGCATCTTTTTGACAAAAATCAATAGTGTTGTGACCTTTTAAGCTATAGGAATTTGACATAATTTGAATTTTTCATAAAACTTCATTCGTCTTGTAGACGATTTGATTATTAAATATGTAAATGAGAAGAAGTAGCATAGTTTTTGAGAAAAATCAATAGTGTTATAATGTTTTTAGCTTATGAATTTGAAATTATATTTGAATCTATATATATAAAAGAAAGTCGTGTTAGTTACTCCACTTATAACTCAAGAACGGCTGAACCGATTTAGCTGAAAATTGTCAGGGAGGTAGTTTAGAGCCAGGATACTTTTTATCCCGTTCGACAGCAATCCCGTGTGACTTGACATGAAACGTCAGTCACTATAAAACGTGGTATAACAAAAAAGAATCAGACTTGGAATAACAAAACGCAAATGACAGCTATGTAATTGACGTATAATGACAGCTATGTATGGATTCGTATAAACCTCAGACCAATGATTATAATAGACTCCGCCTTAGCATTTTGAAGCGTGCCGTTTTCTGTTATTTGACATTTCTCGATTGCGTCATTGCGATTAACGTAGGGATGTGAATAATGTATAATAATCATTTGAGTATCGATAACTGTATAAGTATTTTGCTATTCTAATTTATTGGAGTTTTCAAGAGCAAATCAAACACAAAACACCAAATAGAACTAAAAATTTATTTTTGTAATTTTTTTATTTATAAACATACAGAAAATATTTACGAAAATGTTTCCATAAACGGTGTAACAAAAACCAATTTTGGTTTGCATTGATTGTATTCTCTTCAGTTTCCTAGGAGATATCATTTATTTTGGCGCTGAGGTAGTTTTCTTTTCTTTAGCATTTAAAATACCGGCAGGCATACGACATGTATTACAAGCACATGCTTGCATACAGCACCTAATAACCTACAGAACATGTATGTATATGAATATACTATTATAAGTAAATACAAAATACAAATTTAAGTAATCCTATTTGCAATATTATTGCCTTGATCGTGCTACTGGCTACTGCTACACTATCATTAATATATACAACATGTAAATTAAATAACCAACACCCTGAATACAGGTGGTTTGGGATCGGCTTCTGAGTTGATTTCAATAATTTTTATTTTAAAACGATTCTTTTTTTCAAAAGAAAATCTTTTTTTTTAAATTATTGAAATCAACTCAGAAGCCGATCCCAAACCACCTGTATTCAGGGTGTTGGTTATTTAATTTACATGTTGTATATAATTCCCGTCTCACGATGTTTGTCCGGTATAAACTCCGAAACTAGCAACCTGATTTAATCTTTTTTTGTTTTTAAATGTGTGTTTTGTTCCAACTTGAGAATAGGACAGTTTTTATCTTGACAAGTATTCCTCATTTTTTTTTAAACTGCAAATTCAATGTTATACGACAGAAATATGAAATTACCACAGCAACGCGTGGCCGGGACAGCTAGTTTTTCATAAAAGTTTATTCGTCTTGTAGACCATTTGATTTTTTAAATATTCAAATGAGAAAAAGTAGTAACTGTTTAAGAAAAAAATATAGTGTTATGACCTTTTTAGCTATGTATTTTTAGTATGACTTTGATTTATATTTGAATTATCTAAATTAAAAATGTCATCCTTTTTGTTTGACTATTGTACATTTTTACTCCAAAACAGAAAAATATACCTCTACCTTAGATTAAAGCAGAAGGGAAGATACGGCATCCTCCTTCACGCATCTTTCAAAAACCAGGCCTCGTCAACTACATACACAAACTATGCTGAACGTGTCTCGCGCTCTCGCTCGACTTGAATTTTTTATCTCGCTCACCTAACAAAGCAGCTGAGACGTAGTAGGGCCATTGGTCTCAGTTTTGTAGGCACACGCACGTTACCCGGGTATCGTATCTTCCCCTTTTGCTTTAATTTAAGACCTCGACGAAGTCCAGTGACTAGTGGTTATATTGAGCTTCCCTCTATAATTAGTTTTTTCGTTTTCTGTGTGTTATGGAAGCACGGGATGCTCCACTCAGTATTGCCAAGGTATCGACTCGGAAAGGGAACGCCCCTTTTTGCAAATGTAATTGTTAAGAGGATAGTACAGCGCGCACGTCTCCATAAAACTCAAGAAAACCTTTTCCTACCCCTATTTCTTACCCGATGTTTATGATGTATTAGAATGTTTTAATAAAAACGAAAAATCTATGTCTGACTGTACGTATTCCTTTTTTCAAACATTTAAAGATATTAAAAAAAAAAGAATTTTGATAAAAGGAAAATGGAAAACCTTCTAAAATATCATAAAGATCGGATAATTAGGGATAGGAAAATAAGAATATTAGGGTTTTCTCCATTTGTGTTATTTTGTTATGGTTTGCTCAGCGCTTCATAAAAATATCAAAGTTAATAATGAAAACATAAATTGTACAATGTTTTCTTTATGTTACTATTAAATTAATGGTAGTACAACTGAAACGAAAAGAGAGACTTGTTCGATTTAGCGCTTTAGCCGCTAAATGGTACAAATCCACCCTCGTGTTGCCAAACATCATTGATTTTCGAATGGGTTTTATCTGGAAATCTTATTGGTGACCTTTATACAGTGTTTAATGCAGGTAGCCAGATTATAGTAGAGGACATTCGAGATTATAATCGTCATTTGAATTTCGAATTATTTAAGCTCAATATTACGTCTTCAATTTCTGTACCTCGAATCTCTAAGGTTATGTTTGTGTAATCAGTGGTTAGTTGATATGATAGGATCGTGTTGCCTATAGCAATAAAACCCTTTTTATACCAGGTACAGTCGACCAAATTGAATCATGACCCACCTTAAGATCATTTTCCTACAGTCACTCTATACAAAGCAGGATGAAATTCGCTTGAACGTACATTTCTAAGTAACAAACCTGTTATCAATTTGTTAGACACTGACAGTGTCAAATAAATATGGCTTTTTAAAATTTGTTCAGACTACTACTTGACATCTGACTGATTTTATTTTTAAAAATATAAAAGTTATGCCATTTTCTCAGTAGTGAAAAGAGTTTAGATTATGAACGTCATCTTATTTAAAATTCCAATTGAGACTTTAGTGCAGTGATAAGAAAGATTAAAATTGCGTAGATCTGTAGCGGACCTCCGTGGCCGCTACGATAAAGTACCTAATTTGTCATCTATTAAAATTATATTGACATTGTCATTACAATTAGTTTTGTCTAAATATAAACAGCAATTTTAAAAGTTTGTGTTTTATAATTTAAATAGCATCTGCTATAGATCTCTGACCCGTAATGACGCATTTTTATTCATATTTAAAACGTACTAAGTGCAACACGCATGATAGCGATGAAAACCTAACTAAATTTATGATTTTAAAGGAATGATCGGCCGAGTGGGTCATGATTCAGTTGGTTCGACTGTACATAAAACTGATGCTGTGGAATAAAAGTTACTAAAATCTTTGCTTATTTTCCTGAGTTAGATTAACTACATAGCCAATGACTGTTATTATTATTAAATTCAAATTCAAATTTCTTTATTGTATCATGGCTTTACTATCATCAGGTTTTATTATCATCTTTAAAGGTAAGATTTGGAGCTTCTTGCATTCAATATTGGGCGAGTTGGATGATATTGACCTTATACTTGTACCATAAATGAGACAAAATAGGCAAATTTTTATTTAATTTCACTTATACTTACTAATAATGACTGAATGAATTATGTTACCGAAAACATTTTTTTTTTCGGTTCTGATTTATTTCAGATTTCATTAATTAAATAGTTTAAAACCTTCTTATTCTAAGTTTTAAACAAGAAAGAATAAAAATAAAACAAATACCTCAAAATGGAATCTTTTTTTTTCAAGTGAATGCTTAATTTTTTCGATGTCTGTATGACAAATCCCATCGAAAAAAGTAAGCGGACCCGGACCACTGATGTAGTGTGAGCTGTCATGTAGTAGGCCTATTCACTAACTTTTTTGGCAGATGAAAGTGATAAGTGCTATAATAGCAAGTCGTGTAAAACAGCAAAGGATATACATAATACACCGTGTTCCTAAGGATATCTCTCAACTCGTCAACGAGTATTCGTGTTCGTCACACAAACGTTTGCCGCTACCAGGACTCGAACCCGGACGGAAAAAATGAAAATGAAACGGTTGACCCTCTTAGTGGTGTTTTCATCGATCCCAAGACTAACATCGTAGGGCTGAGAGACTCGTTTTTGCGACTGCTCTGCTGTTTTTAGTACACACACACACACACACACACATACACACACCCACACGCACACACACACACACACACACACACCTATTTTGTAATGTATTGATACCAAATTGATACTATAGGTTAAGTAAAGTTGTTTATTGTGCGGCCGGCGGCGCATCGGGCAGGGCATTTCCAGCAATGCCCGATGTGTCGCTGACTGTCATTCCATTTGGGAACGCTGTTACCCCAATTGTTCGGAGGTGGGCGTTAATAGCTGCGACACAGTTATATAACTAATGTGGCTGTTATCGTACACAATGATATTGTTCCATGTTAAAGTTTCTAAATAAATTTTATTTATTTTATTTTTTATTTTATATACATTAACTTTGAATAATACTGCTATAGCTCTTGTTAAACATATCGTACAAAGGAAGTAGTAGTTTAAGTAGCATAGTTTTTAAGTCATTGGTAATTTAAGTTTAACCAAATTAATTGTGTTGTGCAGTGAGAAAGAGTCTTTATCTGTGAGATGTTGCCACTTTGTGCAACCAAAACTATCAAACTGAATTTCAAGAAAAGGACGTCAAGGAAAGTTTCGAAAAGTTTATGTGAACATATGGACCAAAGTTTCAAATGTAACGTTGCCAGCTCAGGTAAAGAGTAATTCATATTAGATAAATTACACCTAAGCATTCAGTTGGTATGAAAATAATTTTTTTTTGGAAATTGAAATTCATTAAAATGTCCATAGTATATCCATAAAAATTATCAATTTAATAGTCTGAATAACATGCCGAAGTTAATGTATCATCTCAGGAATACGATGTATAATTCATTCGGTGATTAGTGACATATCACTTCCTATACTGTAGGACGTAGGTACTTAACTTAAGAATGTAATTTATTTTTGTTTTAATTTTTAAGTTAGTTTCAATTAGTGTTTTTAACTGTATTTGTAGTATTCATGGTGTGCCAATCAATCTATTCTATTCTAAGTTTGAATTTTTTTGCAGGATAATTCGTTTTCTATGACATTGAACAAAAAGGTTGTTTTTGATAGGTATAAATTCATTTTCCCGTTGTTTTGTTTGTCGAATGTGAATGTGGGTTAAGGTTCAATGTTACCGAATATGTTGTTCCAAATATTTTTTTCAGCTTAGTATAAGTAAGGTATTTAGTAAGGTTTGAAATGAAAAAGATCTTTATTTCAATAGACTTTACTAAGTACCTACCTACTTTTAAATCGTTTTAAAATCCTATCACCATTTTGGAAAATAATAAGTATTTTACCTAAGTAATTATTATTATGCTGAGATGGAGAAGAAATGGCGAAAGAAACTCCACAGCTTACAATTGTGTAATGATTTCAAAACATCATTACAGGCCAATATATAATAACAATATAATTAAAATTACAATTTTACATGCGTAAATTTTGGGCAGTTACTACTCCCACGCATTTGAATCATTTATTAATAATTCATCTTGTAAAAGCTTTTCTATTATAATTAGTTTCTATTGATAATAGTTTATTGAATAGGTAGGTGTATTAATAATCGCTCAGTTTACTCCTTTAATAATTATGTTGTCCTTTAATAATTAAATTAATATGTTGGCGCAATCCGTAAAACTCTAATGCCAAAACCTATTCGATATCTAGACATCCTGCACCGACCCCACATAAATAAGAAGTAGGGTAAAAGAGAAAAGGTAGGAGAAAAGAGTTCGTGTACCCGCTCCTCCCAATACTTTTTGATGAGCATTTTTTTTCTGCCCAGTTATGGTGTAGAAAAATTAACGGCCAGTTGCACCAAGTCAGTTTTACAAAAATTAACATGAAAGTCAACTTAATTCATATGAATGGGTCGTTCCATTTCTAAATGTATGTTAATTTTTTACGGTATTATTGTAAGAAAATATATATTGGTGCAATCGGTCGTAGGATGTGTAATACTTTTTCATTCGGTCCTTTTCTTTTGCGCCTTTCCACGTAGCTTTTTTACCTTTTTTACTTTATTTCGCATTCCTAACTGTAGCGCACTCTAGTTTACGAGCTTTGAACCGACACACCATGACGCTTGAGCGCTGAAGCAGCTGGGGTTCTGAAAACGAAACCTATTTCGAAGTGCGCGTTACTTTCTAAGTTCCTGTTAGTTCCTCCATTCGTTGCTAGATGTCACTGCTTTAACTTTAGTCGTAGTTTATAAAAATACAATAAAAATAGTAAATTGTACAACAATGGCATACAATGGCCTGTTTATGCCAGTGTTTTACACTCTTCGTTTCACTTCGATTGCGAGAAAATTAGACAATTACTTCAAAATTTAAACAGATAAAACATTCTGTTCAGTCATTCATTAGCGTAGTAGGTGAGAGTGTCATTTCTTCAATTTAATTCAAATATACTTTATTGCACAAACTGAAAAGGAAAAAATTACAGAACATATAATACACATAGGACAGTACAGAAGGCGGCCTTATTGCTAAGAAGCAATCTCTTCCAGGCAACCTGTAGTAAGAGGAGACTTAAAGAAATAAATTAAAATAGGTGCAAGACTCAGGATAAACATACATCATGCTATTGAGAAGAAAAAATATGCATATCATAATGATCGTAATAGAATAAGATAGGATAAAAGAATAATTTAATAAATACAGAAATCTAAGGACAGGTAGTTAGAAAATAATTCTTCACTTGCTTTTTAAAACCTTCCAATGTTCGAGACCTTCTAATATCTTCAGTCAAAGAATTCCACAACCGAACAGCATTCACAACAGACGAATAAGAAAATAAGTCGGTAGAATGGATAGAGATATCTAATGTGAGAGTAGAAGACGTAAGGAACGACATAGGGAGCTGGAGCGAAAAGGAGTTTTTGAAATAGATGGGAGAAGTCGGTAGAAAGAAAATAGAATATAATACAGATAGAACGTGCAAGTCCCTTCGCTGGCCAATAGGGAGCCAATTAGGAAATAAACGGAATTTAGAAACATAGTAAAATTTTCTCAAACTAAATATAAATCTTATACAATTATTCTGCAGACGCTCAAGTTTCTTAAGGAGTTCCTCCGAAAGATTTCTTCATCACTCGACGTCATTATTTTAGTTCAAGTAGTCAGGGAAGTTATTTTATTAACTTTAATACAATTATGTAATACAATGTTGAAAAATTAAAGAACCTAAATAATAGCCAATTCCCGCCATTAAACTTTTTTTAAATTTTACATTATGATATTCAACTTGGGTACATATTTAATTCTGCCAAGTAATAAAAATAATTCGATGCGTTTTATAATAACCGGTTACTATTTTTATTTGGTTTCATGACTTTTGAGGTAGAAAACACAAGACAAATAAATTATCGCAAATAAATTAATGATCGCAAGTTATCCTGTTATGTTTAATTGAGTTTTGTTGGCTGTTGGGCCTAAGAATCTTTATATAATATAAAAGATTTTTTTTACTTTTAATTAAATATTTTTTCAAAATTTACTCTCTTGTTGTTAACGCGCGATGATTGTTCGGAAATTCGCTGGTCTATTATATTTGGAAGTCCTCACCCTAAATCTTTTATCTTGACTATTAAAAAGAAAACATATTTTTGTTATAAGTATATTTTTCTGACCAAAATTATACAAAACAATCAACATGCCAAAAACCTAAATTCAACGTATAGTATTATTAAGTATATATTACTATCTGTTATTCAACCTAATTTTCAAAATGGATCTTTTCATACCATCATTTTTAATTGTGACCCAACAAATAGATGTTACGATTACAGACCTGAATAATAGCTACTCCGGCCCCGGGGAGCAACAAATTGATTATTTATTGAACAATAAGCCCTCGGTGTGTATAAAGTAAATAGAAGCATAGAATAAAACTTTGTTACGTATTGTGTTGGTCCGACTAACATAAGATTGGAACGTTGTTACCCACATTTGTTAGAGGAATGGCGTCGATTTGTTCTTCCGCGGCGATTGCTTTGGTATGGTGTTTTCGTAGACGTCTGATTATACGGTCTTAGATTGACGCTAACTTATCTTAGTTTGGGAGGCAACAAAGAATAGGGTGATTATTGGAGTGTCTAATACTTGGCTATTCTTATTTTGGTGAACATAAAATGCATTCGGCCAACCAAAATGACTGGTTGGTTAGTGACTGATGGACAGTAAACATTTCTAAGGGACATGACAAAGAAAAACGTCCCAGCGCGCGGCTGTGAAGATAACATGTATGGCGACCAACGCCCAACGAACGAAATATACTTGGCGTTGAAGACGCACGCTCACGTGCCATACATTTTATGTTCACTGCGCCCTGGTCGCCTGGGGCGCTTTCCCTAAGTCCCTAAATCAGCCTGAAATTAATGTCAAAGTGGAACGTTTTATAAGTCATTTATTACTGCCCGCGACTTCGGCTGTACATGATTAGTACTTACTCAATAGGTTATATGTAGGCCTATATGTTTTTCTGATGTATGATCTTAATTATTGTAAATTTTCATTAAAATCCATACAGTAATTTTTGCGTGAAAGAGTAACAAACATACACCCATCCATACAAGTTTCCGCATTTAAATATTAGTAGTTGTATTGTAAGTGTGTAGTTACATTGTAAAAATAATTGGTATATGAATTTAATGGTTTAGTAAATAAATAACACCGCGGCAGTAAAGTTCGTACATCCATACCCATACCTGCAATAAAAACTAGAACAGGAAGGTGGTAGCGAACAAATATAAAAGCAAGAAAGAGATGGATGAAAGAAAGATACAGTATGAAGAATGAAAGTGCGAGAGGCAAATAAGCGAGAACTGGTATGAAAGGTTAGAATAACAAAGGCCCGACAAATATAGTTGGGGACGTAGTGTAGCAGCTATAAAAAAATTAGTATATAGTTTAGGATGGTTAGCAAATTAAATATAATAAGTTACATTGAGTGACCTAAAAATTTAGGAAGATTAGCTCGTAAGAAATATTTAAAAATATAACCATTAACCTTCAATAATTTATCTATCGAGCAAAGGTCCAGTCCGTGTAGTCATTAAAAATAACCAGAGCGTTGGAAGTCTACCACTGTGCGAATTTCATGAAATTTCCTGCCACTGACGGAATCAGCTTTCACCTGCGGTCTTTCCGGGTGGAGATTTAGGGACTATGTTGTTTTAATTGACAATGCGCTTCGGTTATCACTTACTACTACGTGCACTGATTGCTTAAATGATTCCCTGTCATTAAAAACATACTGAGGTTTTCTATGAGATGAGCATCCCTGTAACTCTTTAAAACATGAAAGAATTAGCTTTCTGGCACATATTGTGGCTTTAAATAACTCACTGCAACATTTAAGATGCCACGAAGCAGTAATTAGAAGTCATTAAATCGTAATCGCACTTATAAATCTCCCAAGTTTTAGATATACAAACAAACAATTTAAATACCAAACCATACTCCTGCGACTAAGCGGCAGATTAATTGTGATCCAGCTTTGCGAGAAAAGGACGCAAACTTAATTTTGTTTCTCAAACTTGCTATCAGTTAAGCGTGGAATTAAATCTTATACATTTAATATTAGAAGGGGTAGTTCTAAAGATATATTTTACTAAGCTTGTTACTCACTTATGGAAATTTTATGATAGGACGCTTCTTAGCGAATTACGAATAAATTGGGGTACATTGAACTCTGGTGTGGCATTGAAAGAGGTTGATTAGAAAAAGTTTATGCGTGTGATGCCGGCAGAGTAGAATAGCATCACTTCAGATGATCCAATGGGTGTCGTAGAAGGCGACTTAAGGATCAGCAAAGGGGTATTCATCACCTTATTATACTCCGTCCACCAATCCGCATTGGGCTAGCGTGGTGCATACTGCCCTATTCCTCCTTCTATTACATGGAGATGCATTGTGTCCCAGCAGTGGGTCGAATTATAATTATGATGGTGATGAGAATAAGTTTGTACTAAGTAGCACCATTAGCAGAAATATTATAATAATAACTTGGTGTATAAGGTGTATAAGGTAGTACATTTTAATTATTATCACTGTTCGAAAATTTGCCTTAGGAGGTTGACAGCGCCGCCGCCGCGCCATTGCATGCGTTCAATTTATCTGTTGCTAGTTGCTCCTTGGATGGGCAACCATATTTTTTTACAACTAGATTCATAGAGACATTTCTCGATGGTCGCCAAAATCTGTATAATGACGGAGTTGATTGTCGGCTGCAATATATGCCTATTCTCGTCATATTGGGATTTGTATTTTTAATTTTATTCAATTTAAATTAGAAAAGTTAAAACGAGAATTTTGTAAATATACGTTAGCTAAATTAATCGGGTATTTTTACTTCAAACCCACTTAGTGAAATGAACTCTTTAAAATACAGAATTACATAGGTAGAGCTTCAGATGTTTTAAGATTTTAATCTGGCTTCAAGTTAGTGGTTTCGATGTACTTATGTGAAATTCAAAACACGCGAGAATTAGCAAACAAAGAGCAGCCGGAAATTTGTTTTTCTTTTAACTTTGCAATAGTCTTTTGTACATTAGTTTTTGACTGAGTATAGAAAAGAAAGTCGCCACTATGGAACGCCAAGAATAGAACTCCTCGTTCATAATTCATTATTAAATATCAAAACAATATTTGACTGGCATCTGAAAGCCCTATCTGATTATTTAGAGCCCACAAATAGCAATCATTTTAAATTGTCATACGCGAGTATATTTTCAAACAAGCAAAAATATTATAAAACTGAAACCCGACAACGCAAAAAGAAAGGAATGAAATCGGTTAAAATCGGGTTTTCTAGGTAAAATCGACTTCTCCTTTTGTTAAAGTCGGTTAAAATGTGGTCTCTGTTACCCGGGCCATAAAAATCAAATCGATTGACACATTATTTATCAAAGTCGGATAAATAGTTTAGCCGCTACAGAGGAACATACGAAAAACAAACACATACATACAAAGACTGCTAAAATCGCAACCCTTCTTTTTGGCTTCGCGCAGTCAGTAAAAATAGCAAATAAAAAAGTGGTTTTGCCAAATCTCTATTTTCGTGACTTGACATTGAAGTAATCAATACAAGTGTTTTTTACTAAGGAAGTACCTTATTTTTATCTCACGAAAGCGAAGGAGCCATGACTGTGACTGTCAGTACGGCAGTGCTCAGTGCTGGCACTAAGCCCCGCCTCTGCCTCGAATCTTATCGGGCAGCGGGGCGGCGGCGGCGGGCGGCGCCGAATGGATCTTATGCGTAAAATCAAATGGATCTACTCTCGAAAACAGCGGCGCGTGAGCGAGCGATTACGCATAAGATCCTGCCGCTCCCGCGCTGCCGAACTGTGAACGCTACGGAATGGCGGCTACGGAACGTAGCACATCGCCCCTTTTTCATAGTAATTCAAATGCAAACTTCTTTATTGTATCATGGGTTTACATTTGATGTTGAGTTTTATAAAAGTTTCACCATGAACCCTGTTAAGGCAGTACAATGAGAGCATTTAAGCTTATATACTACAGTTACGTGCAATGAAATCGACTCACCTCGTAGGTTTCGATTCTTAATATAATTATAAAAACTAAATAATGGCTGCTATTTTAAGGTAATAAACATATTAAACAGGGCCAATGAAATTGTTCGCGAGGTACTAATGACATGGCTACTATAATATTAACAGTGGGATAGCAAATATAGTATTATTGGCAACTACAGGATTCCATGCAAGTAAAGTAATTGATTACCTAATTACATATTTGTTTCTGTGGTTAGGGTTCTTTTTTATGACCAAGCAGAGCAAGCTGTTTTTGGGAATTAAATCAAAACTTACAACTGATTATTAAGCTGCTACATTCTACTTAAAATTATCCTTCACTGTAGCTGCCAACTGACTATAATTTTTTAAAATCACAAATTCAGAATAATTTGTCGCCGCGTTAAATACATGCCTGTAATAAATACCGTTTTAGTTTCCTAAAAAATGTATTTTATTTGTTTCAGCTTGAATAGATTTAGGAAGCTTATTATAGATTTTTAAGGCACTTATGTGCTTGAGCTATGAAGCTTCAGGTTAGATGCTGGTAGGGTTAAAAGAGGCGATGCGGTTCCGTTCCCTTTCTGATTTGATAATTGTGCAACGACCTTTACTCACCAACAGAACTACAACGCTACGAAAACTAGGTCAAATAATGATTGCGATTTTATACAAGGCGAGGTTACTGCCCTACTTCAGGTGCTCCGAGTTCAAAATATCCATTATCATGTTGCTTTAGTATCAATAAAGCGAAATCATATTTTCAAAACAAAACAAGGTTGTTTACAAACAGTGTTTGCAGTAAACATTATCGGCGTATAATCGCGACAGAAACAAAGACTCACCTCCGAAGTATGCCGATGTTAATCTTCAAATACAACACCTCGGGCGCTCTTTACACGTAGACGAGGGTGTTGATTTACAAAAATAATATGAGAGATAGCATGGAAAATATTTGCAGCGATAATTTTGTATATTGTTTGGAGAGTGACGGTAAAGTTCACGACGAAAATAATAGATACTTAAATTATGTGCTTGTTGCGGAGACAGCCCGTACGACGAAGAAAAAGAAGAAGAAATTATATGGCTGGCAGTTGCGATACAGACGCTTCGCCTAAGTTTTCTGTTACTAATTCCTTTTTGATACTCTTTTGCCTTTTACCGTAGAAATAATCAAATAATAATTACGACATCTTATATTAGAAGTCTGGACCCTTAGGAGCTCCACACATCGAACGCGGCGCGGCGAGGGGCGGCGACCGCGGCTTGCGAATTTTGGATGCGTGTATGCAACGCACATAGGACGGCGTACGTCGAAGCCATCATCGCAAGGTATACTGCACTGACTCCATATATATTGGGAGCAGGCCAAGAGAGAAAATAATATTTATTTACTGGCAGTTACTAATGCTAATTAAAGTCTTTACAAAAAAAATTCACAAAGATTTTCTTCCAGCCTTTATTTATTCCAGCATTTATTCTGTAAAGATCTCACTTCGTCGCTCACTTCGATTTCAACTGTCAAATTTTAGGGAAAATCAATAACATAATAAAATGGAAACGGTATAAAAAATGTGGGGTAAACTGGAAACGAAATTAGCCGTGCTATTCTATTACAACATTAGATCTAATTTTGAGAATTATATTGACAAAAATAATCCTTTTTTGTGAAATATTTGATCGCGCTTGACAGATAAATATGAAGTGAGATACGAAGTGAGTTCTTTATAGAATAGGAGGCAAGTTTAGGATAATATTTGAGTAGTTATACGTTCAATTTCTTTACGAAACTTTAAATCAAAATTAACTTTAAATTGAAAACCTATTTTTATTAGAGTTAAAAATTTTTGAAGCCCGTTACGTGCCCTCTAAAAACAGCCGCTTAAGTAAACTTCGCTCTTTACTTTCTTATCTCGTTGGTGCTGGCATAACCCTCATTCAAGGAGAAAGGGTATATTTATCATATCGCTGTCCAGCCTTTAACACGGACAATAACGTGGGTCGTCAACATGTCGAAGTCTATAGACACACGATCCATCTCCGTTGGATTTTGCCCGAAAAACCATTCCTTTTGAAGGTGCAAAAACAAAGAACTGAGCTATTATGATAAAGTTTTATTAAACCTACGCTTACTAGTATAAAGTTTTAGTATCTAGACTTTCAGTTTTAGTTGAAAATTTGCCGAAGTAGAATGTTTATTATTTACCAGTTTCTTAGTTGAGGGTGACCAATCAACATTGAACTATGCTGCGTTGTGTTGTGTGCTATGCTCTTATTAGTAAAATCATTCCTCTTAGATTATAATGAAAATGCTTCTCGATCTTTTATTGGTAGCGTTTCGGAGGGTGTATGGAAAATGCACCTTCATAATTTGATCTTCTGCCAACACCGGACGACCAGCAGAGCTATTCGCTAACTTTTTTTTAAAAGTTGAAAGTCATCATCACTGATTGAATTACATATCTATTGCTGCTTTTACACGACAAGTGCCATAATAGCATGTCGTGTAAAACAGCAATGGATATCTAATTCACTCGGTGATGATCACTTTCAACTGTCAAAAAAAGTTAGCGAATAGGCCTACAGGCCCGCTGAAGGCTTTCACTCTTACGCTGTGGATATACCTCCTATCCGCACGAAGCGTTTTGCTTCCTCTTTCATTATGCGAGCAGGTAAAGAGTACTTGCCGAAATCTGTTTTCCGGGATCAATATAATCTGGATTTCTTAAAGGCCAGAGTAAGCAAGCATCTTCTAGGCGAGCGTTTATCATCTTAGGCGTCATATTTGCTTTCCTGTTCTTTATTCTAATATTCGCCTATCAAAAACTTGTTGTTGGAAGCGTCTATAGGATAGAACCCATCTATCCTATAGACGCTTCCAACAACAAGTTTTTAATTGCTCGCCGGCCCCCTCTATTCTGTAGAGCTTTGGAATCCTTCCACTTAGAAAGAAAACACTGCGAGAAGATATTTTTATAACTAGAGTCTTAAGGTGAACGATCAACACTGGCGCTATGCTGTGGTCAGCCCAATTTTATGTTATGACAAAGCGCAGCGCAGCAAGGTTCTTTTTTTATGTTGAAAGCGTATCTAGGCTATGGTGACTACACATAGTTACTTCCTTTTTCTTTGGTTACCATCCTTGTAAGAAATAAGCATTATAATAGCGGGTACAGTACCATCTCTAGGATGTAGAATGCATGATGTTGTATTTTTTTGTAATACCTACACGTGGCCGCATTGCTAGGGTTCTCACAACACAGCTTTAGTAAACCAAATCGTCAAAAAATTAATGATATCTTCTTCTTACAACACGAAATCTTTCAAAAAGGAAGCGCACATAGAAATCTTGCTGGTCGGCAAGGTGAGAGTATATAGTGCAGAGCACATACTAGCATTTTTTAGATTCCTTATCTGTGAAAAGTTTCCACATAAGCTTACTTGAGTGCATGAGAAATGAAGGTTACCTTATGTATTCCTAATTATTTTGTGCGGACAAATACAAACTTTTAAAATCACGAACTCAATATCAATGGTATATTTCGAGTTTCATTAACTTTCAAATAACTAATTAACATAAGCCTCTTATTTAAAACAATTAAAACACAGCCCTACAACTTTCCACCCCAAGACCTCGTGCGGGTAGACGTGTTATTTCATTTGATGCGGGTATTAGAAAGGTAAAAGTTTAATTGAGTTTTCAAAATGTGCACAAGTGGCCACCACTGTATGTTCAATCACAACATATCGCTATAATCGCTTACTGATCAAATGATCGAGATTGATCAGTCTATTGAAATGGCTCGTTTAGCCTGATTGCCACGCACACATGTTTCAAATTGCTCGGAAAGCTATGGTTATTTTAGACGGCTAAAGGACTCTGTGATTGTCACTGGGGAGCATTGATTTTAGGAATTGTGATGCAGTTTCTGGATTAACTGTTACTTCGGCGAATTAATTTGATTTGTGTAAATTGTTAGTATATGTTTACAATTATAATTGTAGAACGTACTTGTGTTTGACTACATGAGTAAATAAGAACAGAGGCTGCATTTCATTGACTATAAACGTACGATGCTTGGAAGATCACTGTCGACTAGAACTTGAAATAATGACTCGGCTATCAAACTGCCTACGCAGAGTTTTTGAGTTTTTATCCTAGAAAGAGCGTAGATAACCTTGAGAAACACATGGTTACGGGAAAAAAGGAAAGGAAGATACCGCGAGCTCAGACAAGGTTCATACCACTCTCGAAACTAACTTACATGATGCTCTACGCACTGCTGAGGATAGATCGAGAAGTCACAAAATCGTTGCAGGAAAAGTGATACCAAAGGAAGGTCAGGATATCACAGAGAAATACGATGCGAAAATGATCTTGGACCTTCCCCAGACAAAAGAAAAACAGTTTTTACAAATTAAACAGCGTACTATAAAAATCAAATCACAATTAAGCTGTGTTATAAATATCTCAAAATTACATTTACAGGATTATTTGGAAAGCATCAACAACAATTCATTGAAACAATTTGAAGATATTATCAACACAAACAACTTTTACATAGAATCAACTCTAAAATATGAAAATATTTGCTAGCTGTTCGATACAAATTTACTACTGAACTAGTCTGAATTGTATGGATCGATTATTTTTAAAGCGAATATTTCAAGCGTCTTCCTGTTGCCGTTATCAAAATCGAGCAAAAACAAACAAAAAAAAATTGGTTGTCTGTAAAGTCGGTTTACTGACGATAGTTGAACGTGACAACGTCTTAAGAAAATACTGATGGAATGGTAGCATTTTTCAAAAGAAAAATTTAATTTCATTTGTTTAATAGATTTCGCATTATAGTATGAATAAACTTGTAATAAAATCTCTTTGGCTATACTATTTGTATCTGGCTGGTTTTGGTATCATTGAAAGTTTAAATTTTAAAGAACATAATTCCAAATTCAAATTAGAGAATTAGATTCAGAGCGAGGTAACGCCGCATGACGTCATGTTTTTTCGCACGTGCAGCCGGCTCTATCGAATTATAAGACGTTGTCACGTCAAAAATCACGTTTGTTGCACCTTAAATATTTATTTTATTCTGTTTATTAGTATTTGTTGTTATAGCAGCAACAGAAATACATCATCTGTGAAAACTTCCACTGTCTAACTATCACGGTTCATGAGATACAGACTGGTGACTGACGGACGGACGGACAGCGCAGTCTTAGTAATAGAGTCCCGTTTTACCCTTTGGGCACGGAACTCTAAAAATCACTTGGTATTGCAGGTGCATTGTCATCCTGAGACCAAATATGAAATGCCTCCTATTCCCAGTAATTACACTGGCTTTCTTTCCCTTTAATCTGAAAAACAGCAAACTATTTCAAGGCGACGCGACCTCACATACAGACCTACCACCCAGTACACCCACAAATTAGTCTAAACCAAATGCATCAATATTATAATTTTGCTTATTTTTTATCCCATAAATAGGCATAACTGTTTCGAGTCGCTTCGCGTCGCTGTCGCCTGTCGATTAGTGTATCGTATCCGATGTCATATGATTGAGTATCCATGTTGTAGGAAATTGCGTATCGCTTTATAAATTTCCTACTACCTAATATTATAATTTTTGAAGTTATAAATAGTTAGATGTTTAGATGTCAATCACACGACATGTGACAATAGTGTAATGAATTTGGATAAAATTTGGTACACAGATATACATTATGATTTAAGTCTGTTCTGGTATTGTCTAAGGTTCTGATAGGAAGTCCTTTTTTTATACAAAATTATAAATTGGACTGCGGGACTCTGAAGGGGAGTTGTTAGTCCAAATACAAGCTCTTCAGAGCACTCGCCTTTGTACAAACGGCAGAACGCGCTCAATGACGCAACATCATGACGCAATAAGAGAGGCTCAAGATGGCTAGGAACCTCTTCATCGCCGATGATGCGCGACGCGCGACGCTGCAACCTATTCAAAACATCGAGTAAGTACCATCCCATAGGTGCGAGCAATATTCAACGCAGGACCATACATGCGTTTTGTATAGCAAGCAGAGTTGATCAGGCGTGAAGAAACGCCTCACGATTTCGATGTAATCCCTCGGATTCAAGTCACTGCGAGATTATTATACCGAATGTATATTATATCAAATGTAAGTTATATTACATGAAATTTTACTAGGTACTTGCACGTTAGATCATCAGTAATTATAATATATCAAACATTACACACCCTATACTATGACGTTGATAATCCTCAAAGGGTTGGGCAGAACTCTAGATAACATTTGCTTCTACATTCAGCCACAGACAGTAAGGACAATGCAGTGCCTGAAAATAGTAACTTGCTGCCAGAATGTCAGTATTTAGCTAATTTTAAACTTTACATACAATGTACATATAATCACGCCCATAATCCATGCAAAATTTGGTTACACACATAAAGCCACATCTGGTAGTATGGGTCATATTGTACCTCCAAAATAGTGACAAGTTCCCAGACTATCGCCTAAACAAAAGGACACCAAACCCACAAAGTAGCAATTCTTTAGTGAACACAAAAAAAACTTACGAACAGGGACAGATATTACACTCAAAATCATCTTCAGTCCGGGTTAACTATGCTTATTATCATAATATTTTGTATAACACTTGCGAAAAGGTTTTCACACAAAAAAGGTAATATTGAAATATGGATACCTAGGACACCATTAAGGGCCACGTTCGGCTCCACTGACTACTCCATAATTGAGTTACTAAAGTGGACTTTACGATGTACTCTGTGCCATTACGTAAACTAAATTAAAAACTTATTAAACTCGCTCAGTTTCCGTAGCTTGCGTCACTGGCGGCACGCGCTCAGAATACATCCCCAAGGTAATCGGATAGCGGCTTTCAGCGAAATTTCTTGTCCCCCTTTATAAATTGATCTTGAGTTTGTGAATCTTTCCAAGTGTGACTCGATTTAGTTTTCTTTTTGCTATTTGTATGGTTTTCGTTCAAATTTGATTTATGATACGAAAATTAAGTAAGCATAGTTAAAGTATTACGTACAGGTCCAGGATCATGTTAAGGAAAGAACGTAAGAAGTTGATAACAATACAAATAAAAAAAAATACTATACTTAAATTACAAATTTTGGTCATGAAACTGTTGACGTTTTTAAAGTTTTCACATACAACTGCTTGACCTCAACTCTTCTTCTTCTTTTAGATTAATGGCGTTCGGACACAAAGATTAGGTACGCCTTTTGCCAATGTCAAGTGAAAATGTTGTTAGCAACAAAACATTGTACGGTAGATTGTATTAAAAATGGAGTCTCTCAACACGTGTTTTTACAAGAAGAACTTACTTTAAAGATGTTTGACAAAGCCTGATTGAGAAAGCACAGTATAAATAAATAAATAAATGTCATACGAAACGAAAGTCTGAGCTTAACTCTTTCTATGTTATGCGAGCTCAACAACATATGACCATTAAAATATCAGTAAATATCATCTGGGGCTTTAATAAAAATTGCTTTATGTTTTTGCCTTTAAATCCGGTCGATTGTCGTTTAAATCTGGTGAAGTAAAATCAATCTCCATTTCACTCTCTGAACCGTCGGAATTAATTTTAATTATTAAATTTATAAATATATGTAAATAACAAATCAAGACAAATTTTCAGTTTTGCCACCAATTTTATATTTATCACCAAGACAAACGCATTATGGCTATACAGCCACGAGAACGCAATTTGTACTAAGCAAAGAGACTTTAGTATGCCAAGATTGTTAAAAGAGATCCAATTAAAGAGTATCTAAATGAAATCTAAAGTCCCTATTCGCCCCTTAGACCATATTCCCCCCATTTTACGGTATTTAATAACTCCAGCACGCCGTTTCATACAACATTGCTGGAGCGTTGTAGTGTTCCAAATTCAAAAAACGCTCCAGCAATGGATTTGGTTTTCTTTGTTCGTAAATTCGAAACTTCGCGTGTTCTTTTTTCGAAAATAATGACAACATTTCCATGCATGTTTGAGAAAAGATACATTTAAACATTGCGGAGGACAAACGGACCGGTTATTGCAAAGTGGCAATTGATCGGTCTATTGTTATGTTCATGTGAAACGATGACATTTATTTTACTTGACGTTCGATAAGAAATGTGAATCCAATATTCAGTGGGAAATAGTTCTGTGAGAAACGTGAAACCACAATACACATATCTACTAAAATATTTGTGTCTATTCGTTACATTATTCTTGTAAAAGATCGTCACGTTTCGTCTCTGGACATTTACGCAATATAATTTCTTGGTTAGCAAGAAATCGTCTTATAATGTGCAGCTGTTCATCAATCACGTAAAACAATCATCTTAGTTGTTCCATTAGCATCCACAACATCAACCTAAATACGTCCTATTGATAGATTAAGACTGTCTTAAGCGCTAGTAACACATGAGAGGAGTAAAGGGCCGCAACACTGGCTCAATCCGGAATAATTGATAGAAACGAATAGAAAGGGACCGGAAGACCAGAGGGTATTTGTAAAGGCTTGGGACTCGGCTCAGGATGTTGTATTGTGGATGGATGGGGGAAAAAACGCAGGCACACATCTGTACCTAGCGACTGAGCTAGATCTGTGTGAAATTTGTCTTCGGTGTGATGTGTGACGGGTAGTTGAGTATGGTGTTGTATTGTAAGAAGGTCGATTAGTAAATGGATGATGATGATGATGATGATAATATTTTAGTTTGTCCTGGTCGAGTAGAACGTTTATAGTTCTTCCAGACTCTGTGATGGAAATGAAGACTTTCATTTGATCAGTCACTCTCTATCCAACAAGATATCAAATTCTGTGTGTTCTTGTTCTTTCGCCATAATAATTTAACTTAATCCAAATACACCCACAAACACTCACCACACACTGATACACGTTTCTTGTCTTTGTGTTTTGATAGTGAATAAATTGTGACTATTATTATGTTTAAATTTTTGCCTATTTGTGATAGATATCTTTTTGTATTACTTTTGTCTTTCTATGGGCAGTTAAAGGCTAATCTACTGATGGATAGCGTCATGGGCATTCGCTAATTTAGTTTGTACGTAAATCAGTAACTGCCTTCCACCACGCGAAGTGTACGTTTGCAATAGTAAAACAAACTAAGATTTACGTTGATTCGATTTAGTATGATAGAAAAAGAGAAATTTATTTTAATGGCACAGACATACAAATCTCTGTTAAGATAATAGAATATGTGTAATGTCTATCTCTTTTCCGCAGTATATGTGCAATCCATGGTAGACAAATTTTCAGAAACCGGGCCAGCCCGAGGAACTTTTGAAATGGCTTACGTAAAGTACGCCGATCGCAAAACGCCCCCAGAAGGGCTTAGGAGGGTATTGGTGGTTTTTAGTGGTTAGGTCCGGCGTGGTACCGCGCCGTGTGAGTCCCACACACGCCGTTAAAGAGCACGCCGTATGCCTAATTGGATTTTCCATCGTCATACAAAAAGGTTTAATTAGTCCCAGGTATTACTTCTGGCTTTACACTCTGCAACGCGATGCACCCGGTGCACGCACTAACTATGAATCTGAAGAATGGGTTTTCGTGTCACTTCACTACAATCGCGTGGTTATGTGAACAATTGGGGTCGATGCTGGAAATTCAACACGTACATTCTAGATCTTAGAGCTGACGCTTTATTTCATCAGTAATTTTTTTACCACTTCTGAGAGTAACAATAAGTCCCCTGCTCCTTAAGACGAATAGGTACAATTTTTCTCAGCAGCGCCTGCACCGCGGGTGACAAAAGACACGAACATTAATTCTTGTCTCATAAAGTCACTAAGCAACTTTACTTGAAGCTTATTATACAGTCGCGTTTGACAAATTCACTTAGATTTTGTTCATGACGCCCGTTTCCACCAACTTTATAATTCAGTTAGTACACTCACGAGGAGATGCGAGTTAAAGTATAGGACAGTACATTTCGGCGAATGAATTGCCGTTGTTAGCGCTAAGTCTGAGTAATATGTTCAACGAAGTAAATAAAGAGAATATACACTAAATAAGATTGAAATAAGGAATATTGGTGAAGTAACAGAAGTACCAGCAACCGCTTGAATTTAGAGATCTCAACTATATTTTTGTGACTTTGTTTTCCTGGCGGCGAGCAATGTAGGTGGTTTACTAGGTGGTAGACCCATTGTAAGGTCGTCTGGGTACGTACCACCGCCTTTCTTATTTCTGCCGTCTTATGGTCCGGATTGAAGGGAAAGGTAGCCAGTATAGTTACTGGGCATGGAAGGCATATCATGTTAGTTCCCAGGGGGGGCAACGCACTTGCAGTGTTAAGTGATTTACCTTTTATATTGCAAGTGTCTTAGGCGACGGTTGCCTGTTCCACAGGGTAGTGGATGGGGTTGGCAGCGCTGAATTGACACACAAGTGTTACAATCGAATGTCTATAGGCTATGGGTACCTGTTAGAACACAATAATACTGTTAACACTATTTTATGTGATTTTAATACTTTGTAATTACGTTCCTTGACTGAGCTCATTGCATTGATGTCGCCAATGTATTCCATTCAAGTCAAAATTTCACGCGTAAAAGGTAAATTAGGTTATTTTAACGTTTTCCTTTGGGGTGAAATGCTTAACGTGAGTATATCAAAAGCCAAATTATAAGGATGTTTCAAAGGAAATATGATAAGACTGTCGCCAAAATTGTCTTAGTAATCTAAAAGAAATTTTATCTGCGACACCCAGTAATTATCGTGTATGCTGAAGTGCTTGGTTGCATAGCGAGTTGCTTTTGTTTCTTTCCAATTAACTTTTCGCCAAAATTCATAATTTCCACAGAAATTCAGATTTTGTAATACTACTTGTTTATTTCATATTTGACGGGGAACCTCTTTGTTTTTATTCCAATAAATTTTAATCTTCCGCCAGTCGACTCAGTATCTTCAATAACAACAGTTGAAAGAAAGAAAGAAAGAAAATAAATTTATTGGCCTTCATAGAGCGCGCTATTACCTAATTATTAAAAAACTATAACAACACATACATAAAGAAAAGAAACGATAACAAAGAATAATAACTAAAAGAAAACTAACAAATACACACATTATATACCTACTAACTATTTACAATAAATATACTAGGTACTGCAAGGAATGCCCTATGAAAAGCCAAAAGGTCCCTACCTCAGTTGGTAACAAACAAAAATTTAAATACGACGTTTTACATCTGTGGTCTAATAAAACAAAAAGTTATAATGTAATTTCAGAATCTGCGTGAATAAAGCATAATAAATGTACAAACATCAACAATATTACGCAGTTGTAAGAAAAACTAGAATTAAAATAAAAAAAATGTACAATGGGTAATCGTATCGGTATAAAAGCGATACTTATACAAGTAGGTAATGCATTCTATAACCGAACTGCCTGTACCGTAAACGCAGTGGCGGATTTACCAGTAGTCTGAGTAGGCTGCAGCGGAGCCTAGGACGGTAGATTTCAGGGGCGGCAAATTTGGCCCAAATTTTGAGAAAAAAGAAAATATGATTTTTTTAGTAAAGGGAAAAAAGCTGATGTAAAGAGGAAGATAGAGCACAATAAAGTTGCAAATGTAATAGGTAATATACGACTGTGACTATATGCTAACTGGGCATATGCTAGATGGAACTAGGGTATCGAATTTCAGAAGTAGGAAGCGAAAATTTATTAGCCTACTGGCGGCAAAAATTTATTAGCCCAATGGCGGCAAAAAATTATTAGCCTACTGGCGGCAAAAATTTATTAGGCTACTGGCGGCAAAAAATTATTAGCTTACTGGCGGCAGAAATTTATTAGCCTACTGGCGGCAAAAATTTATTAGCCTGCTAAATTTATTTAATGGCGGCAAATCCGCCTCTGCGTATACGATTTACCATAAAGTCTAGTGGAGTGCATTGGAACTGTTAATAATCAAGTTCTCCGATGATCTCAGGATTCGCGAATGGCAAAACGTTTAATAACTGTCTTTCCTGTGGAACAGGTATAAATAAACCGATATACCTAGATACCTGTACTACCATTATAATACCAAACGCTGGTTGCAAACGTGGCCTGCGATGGCAGCTTACTATCAGACAGACAGGCTTTGAAGTATAAAAATACAAATTGAACCATAAAACGAATAAATAAATTGTGAGTTAGACTATAACAACAAGAATCTAAAAAATAAATAACAATATCATCCTACACCGGTTGCTGGGAGATACAAATTCCGAGCGGAATAATTATTCAGTCAAATGCAAAGCAGCACCCAACATTTAGTTGTGAAATAAAATTCCTCCCTGTTACTATCTATGTCAGCTTCGCTTTAATTTTATTGTTGAATCTGTAGTGGCATTATTTTATGCTACAATCTTTGTATAACAATTCAGCTTCCTTAAACGTGTACGCGAATATGAGTAACTAGTTGATGGATTGACTTGAAATCTGTACTTACTTAAAATAGCTTTTATTTCATTATCATAACTGCCTTTATAATTTGACCCACTGCTGGGAGACAAGGCATCTCCTTGTCATCGAAAGAGGTGTAGGCAGTAGTCCACCACACTTGCCCAATGCGGATTGGTGGACGGAATATAATGTGATCAATACCCCTCTGATGATCCTTTCTGCTACGACCCCCATTGGATATTGTAAAGAGTTCTGAGGTAACACGTAAAAAATACAATCGAATTGAGAACCTCCTCCTTTTTAGAAGTTGGTTAAAACATGTCTGAGGAAATACAAAAACTATTTAGGAGCTGGTCCAATATTGGCTACTTTTCTCTAATTATTTTCTTCGTATCGTGCGTTCCCGTGGCACGGTCAACAGTAGAAGTGTTCACTTCTACTGTTATAAACAACAGCACAACAAAATAAAATAAACTTTGATTTAAAACAAAACAAATTGTGCATTTTGTAAACGTTTTATTTCTCAATCAATTAAGAATGTCAATAAGATAGACGGAATGTTCTCCTATTTTGTTATTTGTTATCTGATAAGTTTCAGTAATATTTTGATTAAACTAGGTATATTGATGCTAACTTAATTGGGTCTCATTTATTGGTACGAGCGAGCAAAAAGAAATAATTTATACCTATTTAAAAAAAGACATTTTTGTACCGAATTGAAAAAGTGAAATAATCTGTAAACCGGACAAGAGCCATGAAATGGCAGCCGTTCCAGTTTCCTCAGCAGAATTTATTCGAGAACTTTTTAAATTTGCCGCTGTTGCCTATTTTCGAGAGAGTTTAGAGAGCTAGCGATCGTTCATAAGCTAGCGAAATCATAACTTATTGTTGGAAACTTTTCCTTCTATTTCCACTTCATTTTTTACTAGTAAATATCGTCGAATTCCTCTGTATTGTAACTTTTTCGGAATAAAGGACTTAATAATTTTCATACTAACTAAAGTTTTAATAACATTTTTGTGTACAGGATAACTACTTATAAATTTACTTTAATAGTTATTATTTGTGTCCTAACTAGTCGAATAAATAAAGAAGTTCTTAGTTCAATTTTAAAACATTTAAAATATTATACCTGGACTGCTGAGATGATTCTGAGTGTAACATCTGTCCTGGTTGTTGACTTTGACATTAGATTGTTTACTGAATTCTTGTTTTTTGGGTTTGGTGCCCCTTTTACGTTAGGCGACAGGCTGGCTACCTGTCACTATTTGAAGGCACTGCTTGGACCATACCCACTGCCAGATGTGGCTTGTAACAAAATGTTACCAAAGGCTCTGCTCAACACCTCATAGGATTACGAGCGTGCTCATTTGTATATATTTTTCCGTTAGTACGTATATCCCGATCACATGTTCTTAATTACATGACCTAAATATTTAATTCAACATTGGATTATTTTGATATTTAAGCATCCCAATTAAATTAGGATTACCTACATTAATTTCTAAACTCAAAGTTAGTTCAGCGCTTTGAATATGCATCAAAGCCCCGTTTTACATTCTGTCTGATTAATTCTGAAAACTATAACTATTTGTGACTACGCCAATGATTTGCATAAAGGTGCACTGCGTAACTGTTAGTGATTTATGCATGTACATAGATTGCCTCTATGGGTATAATTTAAACGATTACTCGTATTTGAATGTGGCATGCAGTCGAGAATATGTTAGTTAAAGTGACATGCTACGATTTACACCCTTTTCTTAGAACCATGAGCACTATTATTGTATACAGAGATCGTAAAAACAACGCATCCAAGTGCGTGGTCAGTACTGGAATGGGGAATTACAAATATTTTATCCCGAGGTTCTGGATGGTGATACCAGGTGCTATTGGAAGATGGCATTTTTAAAATCAGTGACTTCAGGATCTAAAATGGCGAATTTCTAATCTGCCAGCATGCGAGCCCTCCTTGTTACTCGTACATCCCTCCATAGGTCTATCGAAAGAAGCGTGAGGAAGCAGGGAGTGTCTCCACAAGTGGCCAGTCTACTCCATCTTTTCTGTACACCATATGACAAGCGGTTAAAATACCTTAATCATCAAGAGAAATAGATCTTGCGCCGAGTAAGCAAAAACCAGCCGTGAAACCCGGTATTGAACTTTCGCTCGTCGTGAGCTACCAACAAAACCACAATTAACGTTGCAAAAAGCTACGAAGTTAAAACTGGCCTTACCTGCAGCTAGCTACGAATTTCCGGAATAAGCCTTATCAATGGAAGTTATACTCGAATGAACGCGGCAAGAATTACCAATTGCCGCGTGGCTGCGAACTATTTGGGGTGTGGTTCATTGCGACCCGCTTGTTTTAAAGTAATTACTCCGCGCACACGAGCACGCGTACACAAAAAACAAGCTAGCATAAATTACGAGTTGAAAGTTTCAAGGGATTCAAGTTTCTATTTCCATATTCTAATAGCCGTTCTAAATTGATGCGCTGATCTTGGAGTGCTACTTCCGTCTTAGAGAAGACCAGAGTAAAATAAAACTACTTTCTAACGTGGTACGTGTTACATTAAGGCATAGGTACTCCACGTGGGCGATGACGCCCTCAAAAGTAGACATTTCAGATTTTCAGGGGCAGTAGAAGACCCAGTCCATCCAGTAACTCCGTCCACCAATCCGCATTGGGTAAGGCAGTAGCCTTAACCTCTTTCGATGACAAGGTGAGGCCTTGTGTTCCAGCAGTGGGTCGAATTATAAAGGCTGTTATGATTATAAAAATCCAATTGGTTCTGATAGATGACTATCTATTAAAACATTGAGTTTTGAGTAATTAAAATTCCATCTTAAGGTGACAATAATACTATAAGATAATTCAAATGCATCAATATAAAAAATAATATGATTACCTACATATATTAATCTGAGTTTAATTGAAACCAATTATTCATTCAGAAACTTTAATTAAAGTTCCGTAATAATTCATCTAATATAAAACTCGGATGGGCTTATTGGTTTTTTCACATATAACATGATACATATTATTAAACCTTATTACACAAAAAAGCTGTAAGGCCTAGCTTTTACTGTTGAAATATTAACGTATACTTGTCCCGAAATCGGGCAAACGAAACGAAAATACATTTTCAAAGTTAATTGCGTGTTTTGTGTACGAGAAGTGACATTAATTTCTGCTTCACTTATCCTCTAGACGTGACACAATGACCCAACCTCGCTTTTTGTTCTCTGCCCGTTAAAATATTCTTCATTACCTCTTTCATAGGGTTCTGTCACGAGCAGTGCGAAAATTGTAATTTTATTTCTTTCACGCCGTTGTTTTGTCGCTCGAAAATGGAACGAAAGTTTTCATTGTCGAAGTAACAAGGATTGATTAAATTAAAATGGAAATTCAGAGCTTGGTAAGAGTTCACGAGAAACTGGAAAGAATCATTGAGTGAAGAGTGCTGATTATTACAAAAACCATATAAAAATAAATCGTATATTTTTATATGGTTTTTGGTCGCTGTGTGTGGTCAGCTTACTTTGTATATATATTCAAATGTTAACCAGCTCAAAAATTGTCACGTAGTATTTTGCGCGTTTTCATAGCGTCAATAACTTAAATACTTATTTATTTCTATTATACGAAATTTGTTTCGGAGTGGATTTTGTGAAAAGAAAGTGGTGTTATCTTTACAGGTATACGTGCTGGCAATCAATGAAGAGCAATTATTCAGATCAATGTTTTCATCACCTAATCAGATTTGGAATCCTGAACCACTAGCTGTCTTGTTACTAACTGACAAAACACAACAATATTGTTTTTACTTTTGTTGTGGTTCCAGACTGATAAATTGTGCCATACGAAAAACCGAACTAAGGAGAAATATTTCGATGTCATCATCCCAGTACACCGTGTCCGGTTCGAAGGACGACGGTGCACGTAGCTGCTGAAGTGCTGACCCGCGGAAGGTTGGTTGACTTGCTACTGTCCAAGCAGCCGCAGAGTCCAATGTTCAGCTTGTAGCTCGAACAGTCTATACTAGTCCACTGCTGTATATTGGCATTAATAATAATATATTTCCACGCTCACACCAATTATCTAGCCCAAAGTAAGTATCATTAAGAACTTCTGTTATGGATACTAGATAACAGACCTTTTTTTTAATATACATAATATTTTTTAGATGTTTTTATAAATAAACATAAATAAATATATAAACAACCATGACTCGTCAACAAATACTCATGTTCATCACACAAATATTTGCCGCTACCTGGACTCGAACCCGGACCGCTTGATATTGCTTGTAGGCAGCTATACTGACCACTCCACCAAGACGGCAACAAATTGATAACAGGGATATTTCCTTACACGTCAGTTTATTAGATGTCACAATATAATTCTTCCTTAGATTTGAACTAGCCACGACATAGGTTCTCGTAGGAAATGAAATTGATACGTTTAAAAGTAATAAAAAAATCTAGAGATAATTTGAACTGATGGAGGTTTTTCGGTATTTATTACTTTGTAATATGAACGGCGTCAACATCACAATTGTTTTCATTTCGAAATATACTCGCTTAAATCATGAGCACTCACGTTTTAATATATACCTGAAGAAGGAAACAAACCGGGTCAAACTAGCCTGTGTGGGTTCGGTCTAAGCCTTTCCTTCATTCTAAAACATTATAAACAATATACGAAATACGGAACCCCAACAGCCGAGCAAGGCCGAAACTTAACTTTATTTTAATGTGGCCATTCGGACGAGTAAGGTCCAGTTTTTGCAGAATTTGTCCTGCAAATAATATGACATTATAAGTACCCTCTCTCCCTTTTAGGACGTCACGTATTCAGGATGAGAGACGTGGCTACTTGCGTTGATATAGTGATATTCATAAAGCTGCTCATAGGTTTAGAACGTTTTTGTGGTACCTATTATAGAAAACTAAATTATGATGTGTAATTTACCAGTCACACTTTATTGGTAATGTTGACCGTGATAATGATGATAATGATGATGTTAACAGAGAAGAGTTACAAAGTTAAGAAAGCACAGAAGATAAGCTCTTCAATCGATTATTAATTGATTATACATAAATAATACTTCTTTTACAGTTCTTTTGAAAGTGTTAGAAGGATCTATTATGCTCTAAAAAGAAATTAACCTGAAATTGAACATTCCTTGTATGTTGACAAATTATGTCTTAGGCCAATAGGATCGTGATCTGCCTGAACCTAACGATCACATAGATATTGTAGGTGCATAAGACATTGAAGTGCTATGTTCCAAGACCCCCCAGCGGTGCACCCTGAGCTGAGTTTCACTTAAGACACTTTTGGCACCACTATGGGGACAAAAGCTCTTTTCGGGGCCGGTGGAGCCTTGTGCTTGGTGGCGGCCGGTGACTGGCGGTCTGTTGTCCCACCAGACAGTGGACATGATTGAAAGGTGCACCCAGTTGGGCCCGAAAGGGTGGGCACAGATGGCTTCCCGGTGAAAACCGAGCTGTCGTGATCCCGGGATGCTGTCGTAGTGTGCCTTGGCAGTATGCCCGGAGAGGACGTTTAGTGGGTGGGGCGGGAACGCTGTATCTTGAGTCCTACATACCCGTGCAATTGCATCGTACTGCAGGGATGATGCGTAAATGGTAAATGCATTTGACCTCTCCGACAAAAAAAGGTGCATTAGACATTAGACTCCGCTTTGTCA
The DNA here is from genome assembly GCA_955850985.1 of Elophila nymphaeata. Lineage (NCBI taxonomy): Eukaryota > Metazoa > Arthropoda > Insecta > Lepidoptera > Crambidae > Elophila > Elophila nymphaeata. The sequence continues at coordinate 8,003,081 of OY039075.1, forward strand.
TAAAAAAAATAACCCTGAACCTACTGATCCCTCTTGACAACTTTTCATGATATGTCCAGGCATTTTATGATCTGGCCAATTACACGATCGGCTGATGGCAGAGTAGGCATATCACGATGTTGGCAATGCCACGATCGGCTCACGACATCGTATGTAGTAAGTGTGTCAACAAAATGTCGGTATTAAAAGTGAGGGTTTATATGAGCTTAACTAATTATGACCTTACAAATTGGTACTAGGTATATCGAAGGCAAGTTAACACTGGTAATATAAATAATATATTAGAATTCTCAGAAAATACAAACCGAAAATAGTGGTAAATTTGCAGAAACACTGTGGGAGAATGGTAGCAGTCATAAATGTCGATGATTCTTATAGATGCGCCTTTAAAAGTGATTTGTAGCAGACACATTGAAATAATTTTATTACTTAAGAGAAATATTGGGGCTTGAAATTTCATAGAAAGTTCGGCTGTTCTAGTAATTCAACTCAGGATGGTTGAATGTTCTAGTAATCTTTGACGCTTATAATCTTCTTCTTTGTGAATGGCGTTAAGGCTAGTGTTGCCATTTGCCATATGCGAGTTTAGAGGCAGACTTTATGGTAGTTTTGTAGATATCAATGTCTTACTCGACAGGATGTTAAAAAGCAGGAAAACGGATTTTTTTCAAAATTATATAACGGAAGGGAATTTGGAAAGGGATCAGGTGAATAGGTATAAAAATAAGTTTACAACGTGAGATGAAATGATGAAATGACTAAGGAAATAATAATATAAATAATTTAAAAATTGTTAAATGGCACTTTAAAGTAAGTTAATAATTAAATCTTGATATCATTTTTCCTTATAAATAAAGCTAATAGTTTATAAATATCTGGATTATTGTTATATAAAAGGATGGGAATGGAAGTAGGAAAAGGAACATTTAATTTGATAAGAGATTCTAGAAAGAAAGCTCTGTCAAAACGCGGACAAACAAAGAAAATGTGATTTATATCACTCTCAAAATGGCCACATTCACAAGTAGGGTCGTTAATTATTCCAAATTTAGCTAGACGCTCAGGTGTACAAACATGACCCAGGCGCATACGAATTAGAATTGATGTGACTGTCTTATTAAACTTTAGTTTTGCAAACCAAGGTTTGATAAGAACAGATGGTTGAATATTTCTGTAGTACTTCGCTATTGTGATACCACCCTCTGTCCACAACTTAGACCAGGATAAATGGAGCTCTGCCTTAGACAGACTAACTAAATCAATACTGAAATTTTTATACCAGTCAATGTCACCACACCGAATAGCATCCCGGGCAATATGATCAACAAATTCGTTACCAGTTATACCACAATGGCTAGGTACCCAAGCGAATGATACTGAATAACCTCTGGCTGAACATTGTAACAGTAAATTACGTATTTTGAATATTAATGGATACATTTTAACTTTCAAAGGAAATTTTTCTAAGGCGTATAATGCACTCAATGAATCAGTAAATATTACAGTTTTATTTAACTTTGCTAAAAGAATGAATTCTACTGCCTTAAAAAGTCCAAGACATTCTCCAGTAAAAATGGAAGACTGTGGAGGAAGCCGCATTTTTTGTTGTATCTTATAATTACTGTGATAAACACCCACACCGACATCAAGTAAATCGCTTTTAGATGCATCAGTGAATATTCTGTGCCAACCATACCAATATTCATCAACAGCCATATTAAAAGAATGATTGGCATTTGCCTTGTCTATTCTCAGGTTAAAAGTGATGTTAGGTATCAATGTTAGAGAGTCATATTCTGAACTATACACAGGAAGAATTGGACATTGATACGTAGAGACTCCCATATTCAAGTATTTATTATAAGTCTTAATTAAAGGTGGCAAAGATTTGTTACTCCAATACACTGATGATGTTATTTTGTTCGACAGTAGTTCAGTTTTCTGCATAACCAAATTATTATTGTTTAATTGTGTTGATTTGTAAAAAAACCTGTCAGCTAGAAATTGACGCCGTAAATGTAAAGGAGGGTCATTGCACTCCACCTGTAATGCACATATTGGACTTGATCTCATGGCACCACTAATGATTCGTAAGGCCTTAGCTTGTATGCTATCTAACTTCTTGTAATTTGCTACATTACAAGGTTCGAGCAGGAATATACCATAGTCTAACATACTCCGTACAAGAGCGATGTAGAGTAACCTCAAAGAAACAGGATGGCTGCCCCACCAAACTCCAGCTAGACATCTCAAAATATTAAGACTGCGCTCACATTTTTTAAAAACGTATTCACAATGAGAGTTACCAGTGAGTTTTGAGTCAAGAATCATTCCCAAATACTTAGCTTCCTGCTTCTGTGGAAGACAATTTTGACCAAAGTTAACGTTTAAAGTATTTTGTGTCCGCATTCTAGTAAATAAAACAACAGAAGTTTTAGAAATCGATAAATCTAAGCCGTTCTTGTCAAGCCAGGTCTTAAAATGAATTAAAGAATGATTTAAGGTGTTTGAAATATGGGATATTGAATAACTTAAAGAGTATAATACCACATCATCAGCGTATTGAATAATAGCACACGAATTGTTGAGTGAGCCTTCAAGATCAAAGGTGTATAAATTATAAAGTAATGGACTTAATACTGAACCTTGAGGCAAACCTTTAGAGATACGTCTTTCTATCATAGTATCACCAATAGAAAGCATCAGATACCTCTCAGAAAATAACTTAATAATAAAATTGCAAAGCATAATTGGAATTTTTAAAATGTTTAACTTTTCCCTCAACAGCTTTATGTTAACATTGTCATAGGCCGCTTTTATATCAATGAAAACGGCGCCAACTGACGCATTATCAGAAAAAGCTATTCGAATATCAGAGACTAGAATGGAAATACAATCGTAAGTACTTTTACCGCGTCTAAAACCAAACTGACTTTTCGAAAGGAGGCCCTTGCTTTCGACGTACCATTCCAAACGATTTTTAACTAAGTGTTCGGCAATCTTTACTAGAACAGTAGAAAGAACAATCGGTCTGTAGGAAGTTACATCTGATGGCAGTTTATTCGGTTTTAGAATGGGCAACACTATTTGCTGTCTCCATGCTGACGGAATATTACCTGTCACCATGACATTGTTTATCAAATGTAAATAATACCCTAGAACTTTATCCCCAAGGTTCGTAATAAATGAATATGGGATGCCATCCATACCCGGAGCCGAATCTACCAAGTGATTTAGAATTCCTTTCAATTCTGACATTGAAAATGGTAAATTTAAACCAGAATTATCGACAGGAAAAGGAAAAAGTGGGACCAACTCAGCGACCGATAACGGCACTAAATTATTCATAAATTTGTGAGCCATGTTTAAGGAAAGACTGCAAGAGGAAGGCTGAACAAAGGCTGAACGGAACCTTCGAATATTACTCCACACTAATGAAGGAGGAGTCTGTGGGGAAATTGAAGTACAAAACCTTTTCCAAGCTTCACTCTTTTTCTTCTTCAGAAAGGTTTTAACTTCTGAAGTGATTCTAATGAGGATATTAAAGTTTTGTAAAGTCATATTTGCACGATACTGCCGTTCAGCATTCTTCCTCCGAGCTATCTCTGCAGTACAGTCCTTGTCCCACCAAGGCGGAGAAGGTATTGAATAACAAGATGTTTTTTTTAATGGAAAAAGTTCATCAGCTACACCAATCAGGCATTTAGAAAAGGCTTCAGAACATTTTTGTTCATTACCATTCCCAATAATTGGCAGAGTTGAAAATCTATCCTCCAATTTATGTTTATACAAATTCCAATCGACATTTTGCAATTTATATTTTAAGCAAGTTTTCTTCTTTAAATTTAGTTTAGTAATAAAAGGAAATGTTATAATTATTGGGAAATGGTCACTTCCATATGTAGAATTAAGTGTACGCCATAATAGAGACAGAGCAAGACTTGGAGTACAAATAGAGAGGTCAACAGCACTAACACATTCATTAGGATTAGTTAGACGTGTAGCAGCACCAGTATTTAATAAACATAAGTTGTTACGATCTAAAATATCAAGTAAATGTTCACCATAGCTGTTTGTAAATGAACTACCCCAGGATTGGTGATGACTATTGAAGTCACCAAGAATCAAAAAAGGTTTAGGAAAGAGGCATATTACATTATTTATTTCACTAAGTATAAAAATAGATGGATGTGGCACATAAATTGAAACAAAACAAATATTATTGATGATAGCTCCTACAATACAATAATCATTACTTGAGGGTAATGATAAGATATTATATTGATAAGTATTTTTAATCAAAAGAGCCACACCTCCGTGGCCATCTGGTCTATCCTGTCTTAGACAAAAATAACCAGAAATCTTAAAATTGAAACCTGGTTTAAGCCAGGTTTCCGAAAGGGATATGATAAAAGGATTATATTTATTTATTAAGTGTATAATATCTGTTTTTTTATTATTAATGCTCCTACAATTCCATTGAACCACTTTGGCCAACTGGTCCATTGTGGTGACTGAGGTTTTCTATAGCTTTAAGCAAAGGGGCAACGTCGGACGGTCCATAATTATTGTTTTGAGTTAGAAAATTAATAAGTGAAACAATCATATCTGTGACTGTTATATTTTGAGCGCTATTTTTATTATGAGTAATAACAGTACCATTACCACTGCTACTAGGCATATTGTAGTCTCTTATAATATTATTATGCTCTGTCTGATTGTATCCTTTATTAAAGTGGCCAGATGAAAATTGCTTAGGTTGAATGTATACTGTTTTTTTATAAGAACGATCATTATTATGAGTGTATGGTTGTGAAGGTGATGTTGCAAAACTTATAGTGGGCTTTGAAGGATTAGACATTAATACATCTGAAAAGGATTTCCCTACTGGAGGGTGAAGCTTAGCTGCCTCGAAATATGATATGTTATTATTTGACATGGAAATTTTGATACTCCTCTGTCTTTCATATTCTGGACATGAACGCTTAATAGCTAAATGGAGACCATTGCAGTTACAACAATTTGCATTTGCTTCCTCCACTGAACAGCCATCACCCGAGTGGTCTTGTCCGCACTTATAGCAACGAGGCTTTGAACGGCATTGCAATTTAGTGTGCCCAAAGCGACAACAGTTATAACATTGCACAGTTGGAAATATATAACGGTCAACTGTCAGAGAATTATAACAAAGGTATACCCTAGGTGGAAGCATTTGGCCATCAAAAGTCACAACAACTGACTGAGTGGGCTTCCATAAGACAGAACCATCTATAATAACTTTATAATTCAATCGCCTTATTTTAATAATATCACCACAACCTGTAGGTAAAGACATTTTCTCTTTGATTTCCTCTGGTGACCAGTCCTGTGGAACTCCACGAATAAGACCCATACGAGTTACATTAAATGAAGGGATAAAAGCCTTATAATTGTTATCTATTATATTTTTGTCAGCAATAAAACTGTTTGCCATCTCAAATTTAGAAAATGATAGTGTTATTCTATTTCTACCTATTTTCTTGACACTACCATCAACAATGTTATAAAAATTATTTTTCCTAAGGAAATTACCAAACTGTACAGGGTGTAACGATGTGGCGTCATTAAACGAGGTCTGCTCCCGTTGGACATGTACAACATAAGGCGGTAAATCATTAGCGGTATAAACTTTTCGACCAGGAAAATTGGTAGTAGCTTGAGAGTGTGATAAATCATTTTTCGTAGGAGGTTCTGGTGGAGGTAAAATTGCAGGGCTTAAATTTAATTTGTCCGATTCGTTTGTTGTATTACAAATAGATTGTTCATTGGAATGATTAGTGGAATCAGAACATATGCAACCTGCAGTTTTTCCCGCCAATTTATTTTTACGCCTCTTTTTGTTGCAATGCTTGCTTCTTTTCCTACCATTGCTAATAGACCACTCAGTCAGATCAGTGTCAAGGCTGGACTCATCTTGACTCATAATTACAACATTATGACCAACGAAAGGCACCGACCCACCAGGGTCAGGTGGATCGTTCATTATATATAATGCATGAAAAAAGTTACTTACCTACTAAAATGTCAAAAATATACAAATATACAAACAATCACTAAATATATACAATTAATACTAATCACCTGATACGAAAAACTAATAAAATACAATAAGAAAACAAATTAAAGCAAAAAAACACTCCCGCCTACTTCAACGTTTCCCGCCTTTTTTCCGACGCTTATAATCAAGGAGCTTATACTAAGAATGGAGTCATTAGACAAATTAACAAAGTGAGGGCAAAAATTTTGACAATACTTGACATTTCAAATTTCACATTTCTCTTTCTAGAAATTGTCGTCATCTCTTTCTAAACACGACTACATAGAAACAAGATTTCCCCAGTATTTCGCCACCTTTCTAAAAAAAAAGTAGAAAAGTAGCTAAAAACTTAACATATTGTATTCAATTATCAGTATTTATTATCAATGAAAGAAATAAATATAATATATTTACTTTTAATGTTTAGGTTTGTATTTTATTTTGAAAATCATCATTGTTATTCTTTCTATAACTTATGGGAAATGAAAGGATTTATGTAATGGCAGCACTCTCTTCATGTGTCAATGTCCCGAAATCTCAACATGACATAAATTGTCGTAATTGATGTATTCATAAATATCGACTCGCGATTTTGGTACGGCTTTTTACATTTTAATAACTATAAATAGTGCAAAATGGTGCATTGCTGTATAGTTCGTGGTTGCAGAAGTGAGTGGTATCCAGGATGCAGTGTGAAATTTCACTTGTAAGCGTTATAATTGCATATTATTGTTCACCTAAGTAAAATTGGTTTTTCACATGTAATTCCATATGATTATCGTTATTGGGCGAAACTCCATAGGGGAAAGTAATTTCTGATACTCGGCTTTAATACTATCTGAATTTAATTAATTTTCATACATAAATTACTTATTCAAATATGTGTAAACAAATTGACTAGGGTGACTACAATTTCCAGAATTATTATAAAATAATAACCTTTTTCCTTTCAGAAATGGCAATCAAAATTGATATATATATTTTTTTAAGTCTTTGAAATAGCTGTTATATAGATAAATATAGATTATTATTATTATTATATATATATATAATATATATTTGTAGATTATGTATATATATAATACTACGTTCTACCCATTTTTGGCTGGGAACGTTTATTTACAAACAAAACATGTAATTTGTGCAATGTACATTATTTTAATTGAGAAACATATTCAAAATGATTGATTGGATTTTACCAGTGTAATAGTGTATTTTATCTTTCACATTTGCATCTACTAACATGTAACGCAGAGTGCAATATGCACAGTGACCTCAAACTTCACTCGAATTTGGGTTAGTAAAATTGACACAGCATTAATAAAATTGTGACTGTGCTATTCAAGCCTATCAAAAGATAGTTTTTAATATGCTAATTACAAGTTAAAAGTGCCTAAATACATAAAATTTTCTTTTCTTTTTAGATTTCCGAAAGACCCTAGGCGACGGCAAATGTGGTTGTCTAATGTGCCTTTAAAACAATATTTTATGAAAGTTCAAAAATATGTAGCCTGCACTTTCAAGGCACTGATTACATAGGCAACTGCTTACGTCAAACTGCATGCCCTTTTTTCAAAAACACGGACACTCCTGAAATGGTTAGTAAAATTTTTGCTTGATAATATATTTCACTAGCCTCAGCCCGCAACTTTATCCTCGTTTCCTTCAAAATTGCAACAGAGAGGAATTAAAATTCGTCTAAAGACAGTATTTAAATTCAGGTTTTGAAATACCTGAATGCCAACATTCGAAAGTTAATACGGGCTATTCCAAATACATGGTGTGATACGTTGCGTACCGACCAACTTTACATAGGAAATCCTTATCGTTTTATGCATATTTTTTTAATACTGGTTAACACATGACAAAGTTATATACCTTGTCATACGTTAACCAGTATTAATCGAGTTACGAGTACAAATGATTCTTTTACATCTTTTACCAGTATTCATATTTTTAATTGTTGGTCTCATGATAGAATAAAGTCACATCTGCATAATTCTTTCTTTATAGCAGAGCGATTTTAAGTTTGTCTTGTACAAAATTAGCTGTAACTTTTTTCTTAGTTGTTTTACAGAATCGATTATTTTGCCAATCATTATAAAGTATTATGAAACATCGATTGATATGAAAGTAAACTTAAAAGAACAAAATCCTTTATTATTATATGATACAGTGATATCCGCAGAATATAGTTACATGTTCACATAGATACTTCTAAATTACAAAATATTGACCTAAAATATTAATATATATACTTCTAAATTACAAAATATTGACCTAAAATATTAATATATTTTAGGTCAATATTTTGTAATTTAGAAGTATCTATGTGAACATGTAACTATATTCTGCGGATATCACTGTATCATATAATAATAAAGGATTTTGTTCTTTTAAGTATCAATATTATGTGTATATATAACTTTGTTTTACATAAATTCTTGAGTCACATATGTAATATATGAATGTTTAGATTGTTATTTATGTTTAGATTTAAAAAAGAACAGTTCTTGTGATCAAGTTTTTATTAAGGAATAAACTTAGTGTGTTACAGAATTTATAAAACTACCACTACTACTACTTTATTTATTTTTAATAACTACCCAAAATATACGCATGTAAAACTGTAACTTAAATTAAATTGATAATTATTTATTGACTTGTATTGATGTTTTGAAATCATTACAAAATTGTAAGCTGTGGAGTTCTTCGCCGGAGTCTTTCGCCATTTCTGCTCCATCTCAGCATAATAATTATTATTTCGTCCCGAAATGGTGGTAGGGCTTTTGACGATTTAAAAGTACTTAGCAAAGTCCATTTAATAAAGAGCTTTTTCATTTTCATATTTCGCCAATGTTAAGTGTAAATTTACTTGTAGTAACAGACAGTTGTACGAAAGATTAAAACTAATTATTATGAATGTTAATTCTTTGTCATGGTAAACTCAAAAATATTTTAAACTTTGAGTACTAATTAATTTTATTAACTTAACGAAGTCCAAGATTGTCCGTAATTACTTTTTCTGCTATAGGCACCCTACTAGAAAGAGACAGAGCCTCTCTAGAAATGTCAAGAAATGCCAAGAAATGTCAAGGGTTGTCAAAATTTTTGCCCTCACTTTTTTCATTTGACTAATGACTCCATTCTATAGGTAATTTAAGCTCCTTGCTTATAATAAACGAGAGATGTCAAAAGTGAAGTTTCATGACCTGTCAAAACGAGGCCTAATTTTTTTTTTCTTTATTTAAAAAAATATATAAACCCTTGTTATTTTAATTAAGTATTGGTCGTCTGACCAGGAACCAAAGGGGACGAAGTAGGAAGACAATGTGATGGAGTGGTCAGTATGTCTAAACATCAAGCGTCCGGGTTCGTGTTCCGGCAGTGGCAAATATTTCTGTGAACCCGAACATTGTTCACGAGTCATGGTTGTTTGTATATATTTATTTATAGGTTCATTAACAAAGAAATATATGTAGATTTGTCCGTTATCCAGTATCCTTAAAACAAGTTCTTAATGATGCTTAATTTGGGCTAGATGTGTTTGCGCTTGATGAGAATGTGTGTGAGCGTGGAAATTTGATTATTATTTATTTATCTTGAAGAGACATACTCAACGGTAGCGTCCGTCAGCGTTGTGGCGGCCTTTTCGCCACATTCAACCTCGGTAGTGATGACTGATGTCGAACTTTACTTGTAAAAATAACAAATCACGTAGGAGTCCAGCGATTTTCTGTGAGGCACCCAGAAGACCGGGCAGGCAAATGATGACTTAAACTCGAACTATGATTCATCGAACAAACGAATTTCGAAATCATGAGTCAGGCCCCGGAAAATCTTATTTCGACGTTTATTTTTTAATATTTTAAAATAAATTTCAGTTAAGTCATCTTTTATTCTAAACTTTAGAATTAAAAGTTTAATTAGTGCATAAGTATGTATTAGATAATTTTCTAAAAGTAATACTGAAATCCTCTCCAATATAGAAAATATTATCTTCTCGCAAGAAAAATATACCGACGATAGGCGAATTCCCATAAATCACGCGTTTCTTTATAAAAGTAGATAGGTACCGTTATTATATAAAATGTGTATGTATAGATTTGGAATGCCAGAATTTTCCCGGTACCTTTGTTTGCATTGAAGCGAAAATATTTAATCAGGCGTATAATCTTAGCGTTCCCTAGCTTTGCGGTATGAATGTAGACACGTGAAAAGTGCCGCTGTGTTTACATATAGACGTCAACCTGCGTTTTCGCTCCAATATTTTTGTTGAATGTACGTGAGAAATATTTTCAGGGCTTTAGTAGGTCAATACTGTTTGTCTGACTAGGTGTCTTGACCTAATTAAATTTAATGGCGTACCTTAAGTGGCTAGTGGGTAGGGCACATTGCGAAGACTGACGGCCATTAGGGCGGAAAAATGGAGTGGCGACCACGTACCAGGAGACGCAGCATTGGTAAGCCCCCTACGTGGTACTGACGATCTGGTAAAGGTCGCGGGAAGCCGCTGCGGCGAAACGTAATTCTGGACATAGTTTGGCGACACATTTGACCTAACCCGTTTTAGACATTGGCCGAGATCTTCCCACATGACCACTCACTTCCAATTTTTAGATCCTTTTCATCAATTTCCTTTTACGATTTTCTACATGACCAAATCATCTGATTTAAATAATAATAATGGACGAAGTCGATGACACCGCGCTCACGCGTTCTTTGTTAAGACACAAAAGCTAAGCAACAACAAGGTACTCAGATGGGTGACCGAAAAATTTTCAACTCTATTTTCCTCAGTGGTTGCTATCGAAAAGTCGTAAAATAGATCATATATTTTTTTATGTTTGATAGGCTGAGCGTTTGGCCACAATCTCACCTGATGTGAAGCGAAGATGAGGCCTAAGATGGTACAAGCTCGCCTAGAAGATGCTTGTTCACTCTGGCCTTAAAGATATCCAGATTATATTGATCCGGGAAAACAGACCTGGGCAACGAGTTCCACTCCTTAGCTGTTCGCATAATGAAAGAGGAAGCAAAGCGCTTCGTGAGGATGGGAGGTATATCCACAACGTAAGGGTGAAAGCCTTCGCCGCGTCTGGTCGTCCGGTGGTGGAATGGGGCTGGGGGGATCAAATTATGAAGAACCTTCGCACACTCTCCGAAACGCAACCGATAAAAGACCGAGAGGCAAGCTACACGCCTTCGGTGGTCAAGGCTCTGGAGATTAGCCTCAGATATGGTGACATTAAACGTTCTGACATCTGACAAATTAACCAAGCGATAGGTAATCGTTGTTTTAATTGGCGTTATGATTCCCTAAAGCCGGCTAATATCGAGCGGTTTATGGAAGATTATCGCCTTATGTAAGAATATAAATGATTCAACTTTACAACTTCCTGCTCTTTTTCCATTCAGTTAAAAGCAAAGTTCCATTTTTGCAAAACTTTTTAATTGAGGGATACTTTTTCTTCGCTTACCATCTTGGCCCTGTAATATCTTTTATTTTGTGTCGCTTGGTAAAATATTATCATCGTTGAGATGCCTAAAAAGATATAAAAAAATTTAATACGTGTTACTCTTAATGATTTAAATAAAATCATTAAGAGTAACACGTATTACATTTTTTGCTAGTTAAAATGGTTTGTATTTGATTAGATGCATCTGAATAAAGAACTTAAATTTAATTAATAATTTGTGGTTGCATATACATTTATGAAAGCGTCGGACGACGCCTCGCGAGAAGGATCGATGACATTCGAAAACTGTACCCGTAGTGTAAGTTTACTCGTTTAAAATACGTAACTATTATAGTTGTGATAAGAGCTCAATTTGTATGGGAAACAAGATTTCCGCTTCTTTCCGCTAGGGGCGCTATTCCCGTTTCCTATACAAATCGAGCTCTCAACGCAACTACAATAGTTACGTATTTTATTCGAAAAAACATTAAGCGATATCTCATTACAAATTGGTTGTCTGTAAAGTCGGTTTACTGACGATAGTTGAACGTAACAACGTCTTAAGAAAATACTGATGGAATGGTAGCATTTTTCAAAAGAAAAATTTAATTTCATTTGTTTAATAGATTTTTGCTTGCACTTCAAGCCTTACATGGAACGCCTCATAGCGAGGTAACGCCGCATACGTCATGTTTTTTCGTGCGTGCAGCCGGCTCTATCGAATTATAAGACGTTGGCACGTCAAAAACTTACACTACTGGTACTGGATGAGATTAGCACATGATCGGGACAAGTCGAGTTCACGAAGCTCTCTTGTGGGCGATAACGGTTTTTTTTTTATAAAAAAGTCAAGCAAATGACTCAAAATACTTTTAGTAAAAAATAACTAAAAACAGTTAATATTAGAGAGCGTATCGTACGGGCCATAAACAAGACATAGGTAACTTAACAAAACGATAAAACTAAAAACATAAAGTAGACAATGTTAAAAAGTACACAAAGCCGTACGAGGTTTTCCCGTGAAAGTATTGAAGGCTAAACGGTGCCTAAGTTTTATAAAAGTTTCTTTCATCCTAGTTACCGGGTGAAAAAGAATAAAAATTTCTCAACTGTTTTTAAAAGGAAATCTTCTCACTGAAACAAAACTTGTAAAATTGGCAAATTGTCTTAGGATCGGTTATTCCAAGAAGCATAATCTATCTTCGTAGGTTATTCCAATCGGCGGATATCGGATATATAAAGTGAATTCTGACATTTATATTTGTCACAGTCAAAACTTATATGTATATGTCGCAGGCGGACCGTATAAAACGCCGTATTGTGCTCTGTGAGAGTTATGACTGACAATAATTCCACTCCGCTTGGTCATATTAAAAATAACTAAAACCTACCAATAATAAGCAATCTCCATTCGATTATTCATACTAATATTGACAGAATATACTACGGATTTATCAACAAACAATTTTATTTGGTTAACAATTCTCACACACTTCAATCCGCCGCGCCGTTTTGTTTACGGCGTGTTAGACGATCCGCCTGCGACATCGACATACTATCACGACACGATCATAATCTTGAAAGGGTTGAGCAGGGCTTTAGGTCACATTTGGTTGTACATAAAGCCACATCTGGCTGTATAGGCCACAGTGCCCAATGATATTATATTTTAAATATAATATCATTGACAGGGCCTCAAAATAGTGACAGCATTCTCAGCATGTCGCGTGTTGAGAATGAGAATTTCGCTGACCAAAAAATTTCAAGGGAAGTTCTTCTTAAAGAATGCGCTCTGATGGCATTTTGCGGCAAACAGGAATAGTAGTAAAAAACAGAAACCTCCTGAGGGGCAAGCAATATGATATTTAAGCAAGCAATAGTGTATTGATATTTTTTCTAACGAATATTTCATCTTTTTATGTGTATAAAAAATCTCATAGGTAGTTCGGCGAGAGTTAAGTCCTTTGCCCACCGAAGCGGAAAGGATTTTTATAAGTTCTCAATGTAAGCGTAGGTAGCGCGAGAGTAGCGAGAGTTTCACTTTAGCTCAACATGATTCATACAATCCGGATAGGGGGAATCAAAATTTAAGAGGACATTGATTTTAACATCAGTTGTGATTTGATGATGAACAAACTTACTAAGAGCTTTATCATTATTCTACGTATTCGCTGTTTTAATTTTGCTAGTATTCCGTCTATATTTTTTTCCCAATGTCCAGATAATTTCACATCTTATTCAACAGACTGCCCTGCCATTCAGATAATATCCTTTCAAGCTAAGAAAATTTTCTGGAGACGAATTCTGCATAACGGGAGATAAGACTGAACTGAACACTAATCAAACACATCGCAAAATTTGCTAAGCAATAAGTACTTCTGGTAATTCGGTTGACTAAATATCTTGATTTGATTCGGAGGCCAGATCTTCCAAAAGAAATTTCAAATTATCACCAGTAACCTCATTTGTCAGTTTCGTTTGAAAGAACAGTGCGTATTATGCAAATTCACGTCTAATGCTGACGTTATTCGGTTTCAATCTATAGATTTCACCGTTTTTAGAGTACGCGACTTTCCCGATTTTCCGCACCATTAGTGATTTGACAAACGGCGGTTTGTACTCTCGATGTCGTTTTCGTCCATTACGAGATTCCAAAGATCGAACAATCTTATTCGCTCTTTTAACTTCGATCGGGTGTCACACTCATCTTCTGACTGGAAAGTTTCCAACGGGCCATTTGTTGTATTCCCCTCGCAATTGGTCTAATGATTTTGCTTGGTTGTTTTTATACCAGTTTTCATACAATTTTCTTATTAATATGTTTGGATACATTATTAATGCTATTTATTGCGGGGGCTGTTGTTGCTTCCATTTAATTTGTACACTTTGTTCGTTTCAGGTGATTTTGCTTCATGTTAATTTTGAAGTAAGCATTCTGATGCTTGTTGGCTGGCTGTTGGGTATTGTAAATTAGGGTCACGTGGTCAGTCATATTGAGAACTAAGGGCGGCATTATACTGAAGCGTTATCTTTGCACAGTGCAGTCATGGAAGTTGGATATCTCATAGATAACAGTGATACGTGTCATCCTTTGAGCAAGTGCAAGAGAATAAGCTGCAGAGAAATACAGGTTTGTACAGGTTATGTTCTTCTTTAACGGCCGTTATTAGGTTGTCGAGGATAAGAGCGTTTGTGTCATCGTAATATCACGTGCTGGAATGGTTTTTCTAAGCGACCACGTTGAGATGTATGATCTCATCGTGATTGGTTAGCAAAACCATACAACATGTTCCACGAAGTAGGTCCGTCCGTAGCCGTAGAAGTACCATCTGTTTTAGAAGTTAATTAATTGTAAATACAAGTATTGGGACAGTCCCAGAATGTAATACAAAACATGTGTCGCGGATGACCACAGTTTTATTTTGAATTTATTTTAATTTAACATGAAAATAGTATTTATTCAGCTGACAGTCAACTAGCATCACCTCAGACCATCAGACGACTGATTATAGCGCCACCTTATAATCATTGGTCTGAGGCGCCACCAATAGGTTAAATTCTTGTTTAATTATATACTTTCTAAATCCGGTAAAATTTAAAAAATCAGAAAAAGTCCAAGCCTATATCTCTTTTAAATCTGGGTCAAGAATGACATTCCGTTATTTTAAAATTTTCCATTCTTGAAAGATTTATTCTTAATACTTATTGAAATACGTGTCACTGTGATTGTAACCGTTTTAGACTTTTTAAATAGGTATGATTTAGTGGGCGCTACTAAGATCTTGTCAGCCTCTGAAGTTTCCTTTCAGATTTTAAAGCCTATTACCAAAACATTTCTAGTTTCAAGTGTTGGACACAGCTTCTTTTAATGCTCTAACTTATTGAGTTGAGAACTAAACATTTTAAGGTACGCGTCCTAATTGAAGACTTTATACGATATTATGTATTCCATGTTACTGCCACCATTTACGATATTGTGATCCGGCATCCTTGGATAAGTAAATTACACATGATCTGTTCGGATACGGTGGTTGCACTAGCACTAAATTATGCTACTATACTGGCTTAGCAAGGGTGAGGTGTAATTGGGGTTGTAAAGCTATCGTCTTTGAAAGCCGTGTCGTTCATGACACTATAAGGTAACCTTCTGTTATGCTAAGCATTATATTCGTATGATCGTATCATAAAAGGATATTGAATTATACCTATGTATTACTTTATACGTAACAATAATAAAAAAAATATACAACAAGGATTATTATAAGAGTGTACAACTAAAAATAACTAATTGGCGCCATTCTTGTGTAAAATTAATTCAAGGAGATTTATGTTTCTAATTTAAATATTTGACGATTTTGTCAAAAGTTGTCACCAAGAAATTTATACATATATAGTGACATGTGCTCTAGTGGTTAGAAAGAGACAAACGGGACTTAAGAAGTTTCAAGGTCAAATTTTTTGTCTTCACTTTTTTATTTGTGGTGTGGCTTCCAGTTTTACCTATAAATTTCTTGGTTGTCACAGTAGGTGGAACTCACTATAACTAACTATAAAGGCTGGTTTATATAGGGTAAGTGACTGACTCGCAAATTCGAGGAAAGTGAGTGTTGACTCGGTATTCGGTACTAACCCAGGATAAATTGATTTAAGACTATGACTATACTATCCCGTGAGTGATGACTTCAATATTCCCGCTTACTGACTGTATGAAAACGGTGTGGTAAGTTCTCGGCGCCAGCACTGGAGCATGTTACTTAGTGTTAATCAGGCTTAATAGCTCACAGCGTTTTGTAAATTTGTTACTAATTAAATTACTTAATTTTTCTCTGCGTTTGCTCTCTTTTGAAAATAGGTAGACAAATAAGTCGTCTTTTGAAGGACCGCCAGGGTTAACTGGCGGGACGAATACTAATTAATCTAATTTAGAATTAGAACAGGAGATCTAATTTAGAAATGATCATTTTTTAAGTGTCACTTTTACAAAACCTACAGCCATACGGGTAGCATAGCTTACAGTTATTTCTTCCATGATTAGTTATTCAGAGAACTTCACTCCAGCATTTTACGTGTGCACAAGTAAATTGCGACTACCCCGGAGTGTGGTAGAGGCCGGCACTAAATTTCACTCCGCATAATTTCGCAGTAGGTAGGTGTGTGGCGAAGAGTCTAAGGCCGGAAGGACGCGGGCCGGGGCCGACGACGTCACATCCGTGGCGGGAGGGCTATTCTAACGCCACTCGTGCGCTCCTGGCCAATTACTTTAAGAGCATGAAATGCAGCTCTTTAGATGCGGATTAGCTCCTTTCACAATTCTAGAAGATATAGGGTTGAATTGGTTATAAGTGCTTTTCGGTACTGCTAACATTAACATCAAGTATATTATCTTTAAGTATTTATCCTTATGTGATCTGTTACATGTAATTGCACCTAATGTTACATCTATATATATATATAAAATTCAATGACCTGACTAATTGACTGAGATATCAACGCACAGCTCAAACCGCTGAACCTAGAGACCTGAAATTTTGCACTTAAGTAGATAGCTTATACAGTGTAGGCATCCACTAAGAAAGGATTTTTGGCAATTCCACCCCTAAGGGAGTAAAATGTCCACGCGGACGAAGTCGCGGGCGGAAGCTAGTGTAATATACAAGTGGTCGCAGAAGTAATGCACACACTGAAAATAGTTTTAACCGACTTCAAAAAAAGAGGACGTTCTCAATTCGACTGTATTTTTTTTCTTGAAATCGGCTCGTCCTCGACTAAGCCATTGTAATGACGATACTTCGTTTTTAAAGTACCTAGGTATCACTGTTAAAAATAAAAAGAATGATGACTTGCATATTATTTCTTTAGCTCCATGTAAGTAGGTACTCTTATGTTATCACAGTTGTCACTCCTCGTACAAGCTTCGATTCAGGCTTCCTCGTATAGATGTCGATTTCGAGTACTTTTGACATTGGTAACTCTTCTTTGAAATGTTTTCAATTTGTCGGTAAACGTAATGCATGTAACCAAGTAAGTTTCTTTATTATTATAAAATAAAAATAAAAATCGGGAGTGGTCTCCCTTTGACTTTCTCGTATACCGGAAACGACTCAAAAGTTGACAGAACATTATATTTTGATGTCATACATGCATGTTAAATTTGGTTGCATTAAGTTGAAGCATACTCGAGTTATCGTGCTAACGCACAGACACACACACAGACATAATTCCAAAAACGCTGTGTTTGGACTCAGGGAGGTCGAAAACGTGTAAATCCGTCAAAACCTCGAGGTCGAATTTTTTGACAATTACAAGACTTCCTCTATATACCTTCGTATACGAGAAAGTAATTTTTCTTTGTAAGTAAATTATGTGCGCCTGTCTGGTCCACCGAGATACATCGTAATACCACTCATGGTAATATCCTACTAATATTATCAACGCGAAAGTATGGTATCAGTTTCTATGGATTGTTTACTCTTTCACGCAAAAACTACTGAATGCAATTTAATGAAACTTAACAATAATCAGAATAACACATAGGCTATAATTTATACTGATACTGAGCAGACGAAGTCGCGGACAGAAGCTAGTACATAATACTTAAATTACTTTTATATACCTTAGTGTTTACGGGTGTATAAAAATATTTATTGTAGTGTGTATGTACGGGTGTATAAAAATATTTATATTATTCTATAGATATATTTTTGTTTCTCACTTGCTTTCAGTCTGTTCAGTCAACAGGCCGAAAGTAAGTAATCTAAATGACGTATCGTTAAGCAAAATTAGGAGGCACGCGGTGAGGTCACACAAATCCGTAGTTTAGCTTGTATATTACACGGGAGACGGGGAAAATATCACGTACGGGCAACACGACGTCGCTCCTAAACGGCCGCCTAGTGTAGTAGCCGCGTAATAAATAAAAAAAGACGATTTAGGAAATCCGGACATGACTCCTCGGATTTATACAGAGTGTGCCGTAGCAAAGTTTTCTTGAGGTCATCAAAATTCTCCCCTCGTTCGGGCGATTGAATGTTATGGGCCGCGAGACGCTCCCACGGCTGAGTTATGGCTTGTTACTCTCTGACATGCTTACTGGCTACTGATTTAATTCAATGAGCCTTGTCGCAGGCTCGGAATGAACGACTTAATTTTGCGGTGATGTCGCAGAAAGATATAGAACTGTACACTCCTGGTACTTTGAATTATCAATAATTTATGCAAAGGAATAATATTTTATATGACGTTCTAATTATGAAGTCAATACCATACAGTATCATAAGATATAAAACTTTACTTAATATACCTAACCCTGTTGGTATGTTAAAATCGCGGTGAAGTAAACCAATCTTTGTTTGAAATAGGGCTAGGATTTAAGAGTTAAGTTGATGCAATTAATTATCTCAGAAAAGGTACGGTCTTTTGGTTTTGGTATTCGATATTTTTGCAATTTGTCTTATGGAATATCATCGGATAAAATAAACGATTTTTTTCTTATTTTTTACTATAGGTATTGGGTGAATTTTTCAAGTGTTGTTTGTGTTTTTCGTATGTTATTATTACTTTCCAGAATTTGTTCCTTATTAGCGACACTATTGAAAGGCTTAATATAAGGTTTTGTTTTTTTTTGACAAACTCAACGGGTTCGATTCCTAACTAGCAATATTGATTTTTCAAAAATCCAATGATGAAGTTTTAGTTTTCATCAAAATCTGGCCTAAGTCTCATTTGAGTACTTTTCGCTATTCTTCTTGGCCATCTTGGCCATCCAAGCCCACTTGAAAAATTCACTCAGTATAAGACGTATGTTAATGGAACATTTTTGGAAAATCCTTACTAATATTATAAATGCGAAAGTAACTCTGTCTGTCTGTCTGTCTGTCTGTCTGTCTGTCTGTCTGTCTGTCTGTCTGTTAAGCTTTCACGTCTAAACCACTGAACCGATTTTGATGAAAATTGGTACAACTATAGATTAGATCTCGGGGAAGGACATAGGCTACTTTTTATCGCGAAAAAAAAGTTGTATGGGTTGATATAGGGGATGAAAGTTTGTATGGAAGTTCGTCATTTTTGAAGATAGAACCATGAAACTTTGAATTTAGGCACTTAATAAGACAGAAAGAAATATTTGTTCTAAGATTTTTGAAATTTTGACCTGTATGGGGGTGAAATAGTGGATGAAAGTTTGTATGGGACTTCGTCATTGTTAAAGATAAAACCATGATACTTTGAAATTAGGGACTTAATAAGAAAGAAAGAAATATTAGTTCTAGGCTTTTTGACATTTAGACCCGTGTGGGGATGAAAATTTGTATGGAAGTTCGTCATGGTTAAAGATAAAACCATGAATTTAGACACTTGATAAGATATAAAAATCCAATCCAAGATGGCGGTTGTGACTTTTTATTATAATATAGATATGGGTATCATTTTCGTGGTTTTCGGAGATCCCGATTCCAAATACACCATCCATTTTGAGATCCAAGATGGCGGACGCGACTTTTTAACATAATGTCAATATGAGTATCGTTTTCGTGGTTTTTGAGGGTCCCGATTCCGAATACGACATCTATTTCGAGATCCAAGATGGCGGTCGCGACTTTTTAATATAAAATCGATATGGGTGTCACTTTTGTGGTTTTCTGAGGTTCCGATTGCTAATACACCATCCATTTTGAGATCCAAGATGGCGGACGCGAATTTTTAACATAATGTCAATATGGGTATCGTTTTCGTGATTTTTGGGGGTCCGGATTACGAATAATATATCTATTTCGAGATCCAAGATGGCGGACGCGACTTTTTGACAAAATGTCAATATGGGTGTCATTTTCGTGGTTTTTGGGGGTCCCGATTTCGAATACGACATCTATTTCGAGATCCAAGATGGCGGTTGCGACTTTTTAATATAAAATCGATATGGGTGTAATTTTTGTGGTTTTCTGAGGTCCCGATTGCTAATACACCATCCATTTTGAGATCCAAGATGGCGGACGCGAATTTTTAACATAATGTCAATATGGGTATCGTTTTCGTGGTTTTTGGGGTCCGGATTACGAATAAAACATCTATTTCGAGATCCAAGATGGCGGACGCGACTTTTTGACAAAATGTCAATATGGGTGTCATTTTCGTGGTTTTCGGGGGTCCCTATTCTGAATACGACATCTATTTCGAGATCCAAGATGGCGGTTGCGACTATTTAATATAAAATCGATATGGGTGTAATTTTTGTGGTTTTCTGAGGTCCCGATTGCTAATACACCATCCATTTTGAGATCCAAGATGGCGGACGCGAATTTTTAACATAATGTCAATATGGGTATCGTTTTCGTGGTTTTTGGGGTCCGGATTACGAATAAAACATCTATTTCGAGATCCAAGATGGCGGACGCGACTTTTTGACAAAATGTCAATATGGGTGTCATTTTCGTGGTTTTCGGGGGTCCCTATTCTGAATACGACATCTATTTCGAGATCCAAGATGGCGGTTGCGACTATTTAATGTAAAATCGATATGGGTATCATTTTCGAGATTTTTGGGGGTTCTGACTCCGAATAACACATCGATTTTGAGATCCAAGATGGCGGACGTGACTTTTTGACAAAATGTCAATATGGGTGTCATTTTCGTGGTTTTCGGGGGTCCCTATTCTGAATACGACATCTATTTCGAGATCCAAGATGGCGGTTGCGACTATTTAATGTAAAATCGATATGGGTATCATTTTCGAGATTTTTGGGGGTTCTGACTCCGAATAACACATCGATTTTGAGATCCAAGATGGCGGACGTGACTTTTTGACAAAATATCAATATGAGTATCATTTTCGTGGTTTTTGAGGGTCCCGATTCCGAATACGACATCTATTTCGAGATCCAAGATGGCGGTTGCGACTATTTAATGTAAAATCGATATGGGTATCATTTTCAAGATTTTTGGGGGTTCTGACTCCGAATAAAACATCGATTTTGAGATCCAAGATGGCGGACGTGACTTTTTAACTTAATAGGAATATGGGTATCATTTTCGAGGTTTTCAGGGGTCCTGATTCCAAATAAATCATCTACGTCGGGATCCAAGATGGCAGATGGGACTTTTTATCATCTACGTCGAGATCCAAGATGGCAGATGGGACTTTTTAACATAAAAGCGATTTGGGTATCAATTTCGTAGTTTGCGGGGGTCGCGATTCCAATTACGTCATCAATTTCTAGATCCAAGATGGTGGACGCTACTTAACTTATTATTAATATGGATATCATTTTCGTGGTTTACAGAGTTCCATTTTGAGATCCAAGATGGCGGATGCGAATTTGAAACTTGATATGGGTATCAGTTTTGTAGTTTTCGGAGGTCTCAAAATGGATGCTGTATTCGGAGTCAGGATTCAGAATACAGCATCCATTTTGAGATCCAAGATGGTGGACGTGACTTTTTAGCTTAATCTCTTTCACGCCTAAAACCTGAACCGAATTTATTGAAATTTGGTATAAAAATAGACTAAACCTCGAAATGGAATAAAAGCTACCTTTTTGTGAAAAAGGGAATGAAGGGGCTGAAATATGAGATGAAATTTTTTATGCGATTCCTCATTACCGAAGATAAAACCATGAAGCGCAAATATTGTTCTAGCGTTTATGAAATATTGACCCATGTGGGGATGAAAGGTTGCGTGTAAGTAGCAAAGGATGGAAAAACTTAAAATGGTAGATTATAAAAATGCCATTTACTGTAGTGCACTGCAGTTTGTATGTGTGTTTTTTGCATAATAAGTACCTACACAAAAAATGCTGCCTAAAGTAACTATTCCACGCGGACGAAGTCGCGGGCAAAAGCTAGTATGATTTATATTTTATGTCAGTATACCCTTTATTGAATCTATATCACCTATATGGAATTAAAAGGAAAAGCATTGTGCCATTTTGCCCGATGACGTTATATTCCATAGAACAAATGGTAACTAAGGTATTCAATAAGTATGAGCACAGTATTGAAATTGATACGCGTCAATTCTACAAAGTTTCAGTCAAAAGCGAGCCGTTCTCAAATGTATTGAAGAAAATGTTTGAGAGAATAATGTATTTATTTCTACGTATGTATTTAAGAACTTGAAGCACTGAATGTTGCTTTTAGCGATGTGGAGCTCGCCCCCTGAATTAAGTATTACCTACGCTCAGCCGTTATTTATACCCTGATGTGCTGGAAACTTTGTAGGCGAGATTCAAACATGCTCGAAGTAATGTTATTTATTTGTATCGTGATTAGGTTTCATGTTTATAAACAACTCATCTCATTATTATATATATCGTAGGAATATCACGAAATCCGGGATATTAGAGAAGGGAACTAAGTGAGGTGCGGAACGCAGCGAAGTGAAGCGAAGCCCTCGCAGGTTGTCTTTCTTTATATGTACAAATAAAATCTTCAAAAAAACAATTAAAAAAATATATATTTCGCGACAATACGAGTTATCAAATCAACCGGAACCTTTTATAATGATTTACCACTTTGTCGGTCACTGTATAGAATTTATTAATGTAGTGATTCGATTTGTTAAAGAGTCAGAGCCTATTCATACTAATATCATAAAATAATGAGAAAGTAACTTTGTTTAAAGGTTAAGTGACTTTTAGGGTTCCGTACCTCAAAAGAAAAAACGGAACCCTTATAGGATCACTTTGTTGTCCGTCCGTTCGTCCCTCTCTCTGTCAAGACCCTTTATCTCGGGAACGCGCGCAGGTTGAAATTAAAACTATATACCTACTCAGGTCATCAGGTCAGCCGTGTGATGCCGGCAGAGTAGAATAAAATCCTCCAATGGGTGTCGTAGAAGGCGACTAATGGACTAGCAAAGAGGTATTGATCACCTTATCATCCCTCAACCAATTCATTGGGCAAGCGTGGTGGAAAACTGCCTAAACCTCCTTCGAAGACAAGGAGAGGCCTTGTGTCCCAGTAGTGGGACGAATTATAAAGGCTTTTATGATATTATGAGGTCTACAGTTCCTTGAAGCTGTTAAAAATCAAACTGCTAAATTCTAAGCCTAAAAAATATACGGCCGTTTTTGTCGCAAAAAACGTATAGAAATATAGCGGCTACATCACAGCGCTACATAGACAGTATCGAGTAACCGAGAAATGTAAGCACGGAGCCAAGATACGACACAGAAACGTCACAATACGTAATGCAAGCCTAACTCACGCTTACGAAGTTTCCGAGGGACATCAGTACATATACAACTTCCAACGATGTACAGTCGGGCACCCTCGGGCGTGTCGCTCCCTTCCGATTCGGACGACCTAGGGACGCTAGGCGGTCGAGAGACTCCCTATGGGGGAGATGCTCGGTCGCCCAGTAATCCTCTAGGAACGTTCGCCCTACAGGCTTGAGGACCCTCCAAGGTTTTCGCCTTCTTAAAAAAATCCGGTGGAGCAGTAAATGCCATCAGCGGCAAACTGCAGTAGTCTAACAAAAAAAAAAAAAAAAAAAAACAGTCGGGCCGCGATCCCCTAGCAAACACCTAGCTCGGCGGAAGATCTTCCCTTTTCGCTGAAGATGTGGCGAACCCAGCCACATCCTACAGAAATCAAATTTATAGACTTAGAACTATGAAATTTGGCAAGTAATACCGTCTTATACTAACTACACCTTTTCCTTTTCTGGACTTAAGTCAGAAAAGGAAAAGGCTTCCACGTATTTTCATGACGAATCAATTATCAATATTCCATGCAACCATCACATATTACGCGTCTGGCTCTCTTTCTGTTGTCTTTACCACTGATTTAAAAAAACTGTTCCAACCGTAGATAAAACTCTATACATCGTGCTATTTAGGCTACGTACGGTAGCGTCAGACAAACAGGTCACTCTCATCACATAAAAAGCAAAATTTTACGTTCCCACTAAAGCTAGGCGACCTCGCAGGAATTAAGTAAAACGGTAATTAGGGAACGAGGACGAGATAGCTTTTGATTAAAAGTGCCTTCTAATTCACACTTTCTAGTTAAGATTAAGGTTAAGTATTTACTGCTGTACAATTAAGAATATTATATTTATATAATAATAGTAAATTGTTTATTGCCAAAGGAACATAAAAGGTACAGATTTAACAAGCCCTCACGCTAGGTCAAGCCTGTCCTATGGGGGAAGTATACGATTTATACGTTATATTTAAAACAATTAATAATTTAGTTTTCTCAAATATGCATGGAAATATTGTCATTATTTTCGAAAAAAGAACACGCGTAGTATCGAATTTACGGACAAAGAAAACCAAATCTATTGCTAGAGCGTTTTTTGAATTTGGAACATTACAACTATCCAGCAATGTTGTATGAAACGGCGTGCTGGAGTTATTAAATACTCTTTGATTGGATCTCTTTTATCAATCTTGGCATACTAAAGGCTCTTTACATAAATAGTACAAATTGCTTTCACGTGGCTGTATAGCCATACATGCGTTTGTGTTGGTGATAAATAGAAAATTGGCGGCAAAGCTGAAAATTCGTCTTGCTTTGTTATTTACATACATAATTATAAAATTTAATAATTAAAATGAGTTCTGACGGTTCAGAGAGAGAAATGGAGATTGATTGTACTCCACCAGATTTAAATGACAATCGACCGGATTCAAAGACGAAAACAAAGCAAATTTTAATTACAGCCCTAGATGATATATAAATAGCGACAAAGGTAAAGCATGTTTTGCGTACGTGCGTGGGTGCGTGCGTACGCGTGCGCGTGTGCGTGTGACTTATGTTTATTATTGTACTATAGAATACAATAATAGGCAATCTCTTCCAGGCAAACTAGAGTAAAAGGACAATGACAATAATTTAAACGGGATATGTATATATATATACATATTACCTATATACACAAATACAATATTTTGTACCTACAGACGACTAAGAACTGAGGATTTTTTTTTTTTTTGAAAGACTACTGCAGTTTGCTGCTGATGGCATTTACTGCTTCACCGGATTTTTTGAGAAGGCGAAAACCTTGGAGGGTCCTCAAGCCTGTAGGGCGGACGTTCCTAGGGGATTACTGGGCGACCGAGCATCTCCCCCATGGGGAGTCTCTCGACCGCCTAGCGTCCCTAGGTCGTCCGGATCGGAAGGGAGCGACACGCCCGAGGGTGCCTCTAAAGGCTGGGACTGAGGACTGGAAGTGATTGCAAACTTTTATTTAGATAAAGAGGAGAGAAAGGAAAATTTTGAACGTAGAAAGGTACAGGGTTTCTCTTTTTTCATGCTGTTCTATTCTTACACACCGCCCGTAAGAATAGAACAGCATGAAAAAAGAGAAATCCCTACTTTTAAATAACTAAATTTAACAATGGAATAAAATGTGAATGATTTGCTACTTCACAGAGTTTGAATTATAGCAGTCACTGTGAAAAGAAGTAGCATACGTTTTCATAGAATTATGCGTCCACCGATGTTGGTTGCGACAAATGATGTTCTGTCAGGTTCACAAGATTTTCTTAGTATAATATTATCTTGGTATAAATTACGGACTATGTGGTTTGCAATAAATTATTAATATTATAATTAATATTCTCTTAGACATTATATGAGCAGCGTTGGGTTAGTACCTAGTAATCCTAGTATTCTTTACGGTCGTTTCAGCACGGCACCATGAATATAAATTCATTACATTACATATCGCGGCACTACTAAATGAGTCAGCAAGTGAGTATATATTATTATGGTAGCCGGTGCATTTGTCGACTACCCGTGTCTAGTATATTTAATAATTAAAGAGTTTACTTTGTTTCCACGAGGACGAAACCCCTGCCTCAGAGGGTAGGCTGCGGTGACCGCTTAGGCATTTATGTTTTGTGAAGTGTGCATTTTGAGTTTTGAATTGTTGATTAACTAGAATCTCTCAACGTTTTTAAGAGACTGAAAAGGATCATTATCTACACCTTTAGTATTAGATACTATTGAACAGCTGAAATCTGGTAAACTGCCTAAGGATTGACGAATCATGGAAAGATATAAATAATCCCGTGTCACTTGGTACACATATTTATTGCAACCACAAATATAAATACATGAATGAATTGCCTTATACTTAGATTAAAAAGATGTAAAAAAAACGTGGTATTAAAACTTGCGCCAGCGGGTACTAAATATTTTTGGAATTGTATTCGTGTTAAGGAAGGCGCAAATATTTTTTTAAATTAGAATAATACTCTGAAAAAAGGTATTATCTATATACTTTCTAATCTTTTACATTTTTTTATATATTAGTTATAAGTACCTTTAGTATCATTAGGTGTGTATCACTACACTGGACTGTGAGAACGCAACAAATTTGCTCTAGCAAGACTGTAGTATGGTAGGTATTACGTCACTAGGTAACACCATCATTACTAAATTATTTTTTTCTCTTCCATCCTGAAACAAATGTCGTTCAGCCGTCATCTCAGCATTAACAGACATTAGCGAGAGATGATATGGCAAAGAAAGAAACCTTGCTAAATCATCTGTTGCACAATTTATCTTTCCTCTCCTAACTGATGTTCACAAGAAAGCTTTTTTTATAATAAATGTGTAGAAAATGTTTCCAACACATGTAAGTACGGTCTCGGTGTAGTTGCGCTCACGTGCGCAGATCCCGAGCCGTCCCGCAATAGCGCACTGGAGGTTAGGCCGGGGAGGATGTTTAGTGGGTATGGAGGGAACGCCTTTACTTTGAGTCCCATATACCCCGCAGGGATGATGCGTAGAAATGTGTAGAAAATGTTTCCAGCACATGCAAGTAGAAGTGTGAGATCTACTTCTGCAAAGATAGCTGGCATGCCGACTTGCAAGGTGTTTCTTCACGCCCTTTTTTGAATGACCCAGGATTGTAAAAAGGAGGAAGAATAGGGAATTCCATTTTGTTGATTTTGCGCTGTTCGCGTTGGAATCGGGGCCATTGCCATTGCAATCAAATAACCTGATTCTGTTACCACCAGGGTTGCTATCTCGATCAGTTCTATATAATTTGAGTCGAAAATTATATCACATGTCTCGGATAATTTATATCTCATTTTTGTTTGTATTTACAACCCTTGTAAGTGTGTAATTGTTTTAAGGAAGATGAATTCAGAATAATTATTCTGCTTTAATAATAATGTGCCATTGTAAGTACGGAGACTAACTGCGGCTTATTTTTGAACTTACGTACGCCGGTGCA
Organism: Elophila nymphaeata; assembly: GCA_955850985.1. Classification (NCBI taxonomy): domain Eukaryota; kingdom Metazoa; phylum Arthropoda; class Insecta; order Lepidoptera; family Crambidae; genus Elophila; species Elophila nymphaeata. The sequence goes on from OY039075.1 coordinate 8,030,806, forward strand.
CGTGACGGAGTGGACAATAAATTAGCGAATCATAATAATTAAAATTATTATTTTACTGATTCCTCTACACTTCCTCATTAAATAATTTTATTCTATCATAATAGGTATCAGTCAAAAATAGTCATAACATTCACCAGACAGCGTATCCTTACATTAGATAATTTTATCAATAAAAAAGTCAAGTGCTAGTCGGACTTGCGCACGAAGGGTTCCGTATATTATCACACGAGATATAGCCTGGTGACAGACGGACGGTCCGCGGGAGTCTTAGTAGTAGGGTCCCGTTTTACCCCTTGGGTACGGAACCCTAAAAACTACCCCGACTATTCACCACGACGGTGCCATTTGCAAGTTTTTATTTACTATTTCTTTTGCTTATTGGGGCGGAAAGGTTCTCAAGTGTCGACCACGTACCGGGAAACGCAGCTTTGGTAGGCCCTCCATAAGGTGGACAGACGTTCTGGTAAAGGTTGCGGGAACTCGCTGGATGCTTGCAGCGCAGGACTAACTGGTTCAACAGTGGGCGTCTCTCGGCTGAAATGATGATGATCATTGCTGTTGGACGCAGAATAGTCTTTTATGTCGGAGATTTTTAAGAAGGCGAGGATCTTAGCGCTCGTAATCAGGTCGTCCTGGCCAATAAGGACATTTCTAGGTCTGCGGCGCGCGGGCCGATATCGCTGATCTAGTCCCATGTTGTGTTCCCTTGGTAAAACCTTGTTCTCTATGCAAACAAAAACGTACGCTATAAAAATTTGTTCATAAACGTACAATATCTACTAAATCGAAAGTGCGAGGATGAATATCCTCATAAAAGTCACTATCACACATACAATCAAGCCTTAGGTAGCCTTTGGTTACACATAAAGGCACATCTTGCAGACTGTGCCATGCAGTGCCTTAAAATGGTTGCTAGCCTATCGACCTCATAAAAGGGGCTTCACCCAAAAAAGTAACAAATAATCAGAGAACAAACAAACAAAAGCCGACGAACAGGACAGATGTTACTTTAAATCATTTCAGCTGTCCAGGTAACTCTATCACACTTCAGTCCTTAATTACATTTAAGTTAAATCAATAAACAATGCCGTACTCAGGTCAAATACAGTAATTTTCAACTTTATCCGACGACTACATAATTAAAATGCAAAATAAATTAATTACCAAATGGAGGTACCACAAATGGAATATGGATAACGTGATCGTAACGATCTGATTGAACTCTATTCTGATGCTAACCGAAATGGACAACTGTGTTCCGGCAATTACCATAAATAATGTGTCAGATCTAAATTAATAAACGTTTGGCCAATAATTCAAACTTAATTTAACGCAATGCGGGAAAGCACGACCAATTACATTGTAATCCACTCGAAACGTGCCGTCATCCCGTAATACATTCAATATGGCATACGTATACATTTTAAAATTCAATATTCCTTTGTTAATCTTCGTAATAGGGATGTTGATGCCATTTACAAATGATATCAAAGAGGAGGGTATATAAGCCAGAAAATCTCCTTCGTTTCGAATTATCTTTAGAATTTGAATTTAGAAAGAAAGAAAACCATTTATTGACCACGATAGAACAATAGAAAAATCTATTTGAAATTGTGCTGTAGTGTTCCAGCCCTAAACTCGTCATGCATGCATTTCAACGCGTAAAAAGCTAAGGTAGTAAGATATATATAGACTGTATCGTTTTCACACAAACGCGGGATTCCCAAAAAACAAAAAGTCGGAACAACGTACGAACTTTTCTTTCTTCCGACTCCGACTTCAAAAAAAGGAGGAGATTCTCAATTCCACTGTTTTTTGCGTATGTTATTATATTGTGTCAATTCCTAATAATAACCTAATAATCTAAATATATATAACTCAAAGGTGACTGACTAACTGACATAGTTATCTATCAACGCACAGCCCAAACCACTGGACGAATCGGGCTGAAATTTGGCATGCAGGTAGATGTTATGACGTAGGTATCCGCTAAGTAAGGATTTTTGGAAATTCCATCCCTAAGGGGGTAAAATGTCCACGCGGACAAAGTCGCGGGCGGAAGCTAGTACCTCATTATGCTTTACTGGGTTTATCGATTTCGAAAATTCTTTTAACATTTGGAAGCTGGTGCTTGTCATGTAGTCCTATTTAAATTTGGTTGATATCTGACGAGTAGTTTTTGAGTTATCCCTAATGATGCCTATTTAATTAACATGATTATCGCCATTATTTTATTACTTGTTTGTCTAAAAGATCTCGAGATTGTTTCCTGAAAATGTATATACTTACAATACTAAAAAGCAAAGTTTATTATTTAAAAAAAAAATCGCATTCAAAACTAAAAACGGAGAAAAAAAATTACCTTTAAAAATCTATTTTTTTAAGGTCTGTGCCAAACCTCAATATTTGGAATAAACGTAGTCACTTTGTCACTCCAAAAAATTTTTAGATTTATTTAAACTACTTTTTTATTTCGCCATTTTTAGTTTTGACAACGGTTTTTTTTATTTAAAAAAATTTTTTCTTGTTCCTTGTCCTAATTTACTTGGGGTCGGAATGTACGGAACAGTATGTAGTTTAAAATTAGCTGTCATGACATTGTCTATTTCTTTCTCACTCACACTATTCTTTCTGCAGTATTTATCTTCCCCTTCATCTTTCATCATTTCCATAACTCTTTTATAGAGTCTATGTCGAATCCAACGATTTCTTACCATTAGGTATTCTTATTTACCCGAATTGTAGAGATTAGCTTTTTTTTTCATTTATTTAGTATTACAAACAATTACAACTCTATTTTTACACAAAAAAATAGAGTTTCTTTCAAAAAAGTATTACTCAGAGTGCAATCAGCACCGTAATCCTCAGATTCTTGCATACAAATTAAAGCACAATACCTACCTATTACCCGCAATAATTATAGTTTTACTTAAAATTAACCTAATAACATATCGTAATCAAAAACACTTACAAATAGAATAAAAAAAATTGGTTATCTGTAAAGTCGGTTTACTGACGATAGTTGAACGTGACAACGTATTAAGAAAATACTGATGGAATGGTAGCATTTTTCAAAAGAAAAATTTAATTTCATTTGTTTAATAGATTTCGCATTATAATATGAATAAACTTGTAATAAAATCTCTTTGGCTATACTATTTGTATCTGGCTGGTTTTGGTATCATTGAAAGTTTAAATTTTAAAGAACATAATTCCAAATTCAAATTAGAGAATTAGATTCAGAGCGGGGTAACGCCGCATGACGTCATGTTTTTTCGTGCGTGCAGCCGGCTCTATCGAATTATAAGACGTTGTCACGTCAAAAAGGTTACCGTAGTAAAAGTTATAAATAGTTATATTTATTTATAGTTTATAGTTCCCTATTTAAGCAAATTAGTAGCATTATAGTACTTATATTAATTTTTTTTTATTATTATTTAATCTTATTTTCTTTTGCATACTTTATTGTACTTGCTTATCTACTACTTGTATAGATAATTATTATTATAGCTTACTTACTATTGTTTTTATAAATAAACCAAACGAGTTTAGAGTGTATCTGTCTGGCTGCTGGTATCTGTTTGTTGGATTACTAAAGGATTGCTACTTTTTGGGTTAGGTGTCCCATTAGTGTAGGCGATAGGCTGGCAACCTGTCTGTAAACGACGCGCTCATTACTTAGTTTAATTAGTTATAAGGTATTTACGAAATGTTTCTAAATTTTTAAGATGTACCCGCTATATGTTTGTTAGCCTTTTGTTAACGGTGCGCCTGCGTTGCGCACGTCACCAGGTCAGTCCGCGACCATACTCCAGCGACGCCTCACGTCGCTCTAATATTGTAAAGTGCCTAATTGTTGTTCCGAAAATACACAGTTTTCTCAAGATTTCCTACTTTATTTTGCCCGCGTACCGTGTATCAGTAACAAGTGGTCATTCGAGCGGATCTATGTTCCACACGCCGCAAAAAATGGTTCATACACGGAGCACGTTGCGTAAAGAGCGTGACCAGCAAGATAATGTCGTGCCCAGCACTATGGCAGCGCAAGACTTACCCGGAAGCAGTGTTAAGCTGGAGACGCCACAACCGCAGCTGCAACTAAAACCTGCAGCACGATCGTCACTACCCGCTTCCGTAAAGAGCAACGGAAAATCGCAACGCTCATCAACGCGTTCAATAAATGCCCAAAAACGAAAGTTGGAATTAGAAGCTGCGATACAAACAGGCAAAATACAAATGGAACTTATTAGTAAAAAGTTACAAACGGATATTGCGGATCTCCAAGATATGGAATACAGTTCACACACAGAAGATGACAATGACAGTCTCCGCTGCAACGTTCAGCAATGGTTGGACCGCAGTCAGCCAGGGCAAGTGCCCCCCGATCCTGATACGATCGAACCATCGGTTCCCGCGCCCGGCCCGAGCCACGCAGCGCCATTTGCGCAGGCTCCGCCAGCGCCAGCCAACGGTGACGATACTATTCAGCTTCTTGCCAGCGCTCTGAAAAATCTTACAACAGCTTCTGCCAATAATGGACCTAACGCTCACCTATTGAGTCGCATTTCTACGCACCGAGACCTACCCGACTTCTCCGGCGAACCTATGGAGTGGCTTCAATTCAAAAAAGCGTACGAGGAATCTACAGAAGTTTGTAAGTTTAGCGCCCAGGAAAACTTATGGAGATTGAGAAAGTGTCTGCGCGGTCCCGCTAAGGAGGCAGTCGCCGCTATGTTGATCAGTGCAACGTCACCGGAAAAAATAATTAAAACACTACAACTAAGATTTGGTAATCCTGATTGCATAGTTTATAGAATAGTCCAAGATATAAAGAAATTACAGCCACTATCACAGGACTACCAAAATGATATCATACCGTTTTCAGTAAAGGTCCAAAACTTTATTGAAGCTGTACGGTCTATTGGACGAGAGGAGTATATCCAAGGTATGAGCATAGTCGCCATAATTCTATCCAAACTTCCACCGGTACTATTATCAAAATGGACGGATTAAAGGACAGAATTCTAGAATGTTAATTTTGGCTGACTTCCTGAGCGAAGAGGCCTTAAAGGTGTCAACTACTTCGAATATTTATTTTACGAATACAAGAAGTGACTATAAAAAACAGCCAGAATGCGCACCTCGGTTACAGACTGTGTTATTGCAAGCTGAGAAGAATGATGCTAACTGCCAGTTTTGTAAAGAGTCTAAGCACGCCTTGACGGAATGTAAAAAATTCAAAAAGTCACTACGCAAGGTTCTATGGCAATTTATCAAGCGCAGTGGTCTATGCTATAAATGTTTACTTTCACGCCATGATCGAGAAACATGCACCGCTCCGCCGTGTGATAAGGATAATTGCGGCGAGGCGCATCACAAGCTCCTTCACTACGCGAGGAACAACGATGGCGGGAACAGCAGACAGCAGCAGCCGCCGCGGCAGGCGCGCGCCGAGGCCGCGCAGCCCGCGGGGCGCGCGCTGGCGCCGCCGCCGCCGCCCGCGCCTGCCGCCCCCTCCACCGCATTCTCAGCCGTGCAATCTGAAATTGTGTCTAATATAAACGCGAATGAGTGCAAAGTGCTATTAAAGGTTGTACCTATACGTATACATAGTGCTAATGGTGTTATTAATACAAGTGCGTTGCTTGACGATGGCTCGACCGTAACGTTAATAAGTTCGAGTCTGGCGGAACGCGCCGGGCTCTGCGGCCACCGTGAGACGATGCGCGTCTGCGGCGCATGGCCCGATAACAAACTGGTTTGTGACGTAATGGTTACTACGGTGAATGTCTCAGGTAAGGACGATAAGATTTATTCTATACGAGCGCGCAGTGTGTCCGAGTTAAACTTACCTACACAATGTTTGTCTATTGTAAATTATATAGTAGAAGATCCGAACCTATATCGACCTTCACCGAGCTGATAATAGATTGAAACATATTTTATTATTAATTTGGTATATTAGAAAATATATTAAAAATGGGTTGTCTAAAAAAATCCTGGACAGACTAATTTTAATTATTTTTTGAAAAATGATTTTTTTAAAAAAAATGAATAAAATATTGCAACATCAAGATAATAAGAAAACTTTGTCCTGACTGATAGTAGAAACCGTATAGAATGTGCAGGCATTGGGTTGTCTATTATTTACCTGCGCGAACTACTGGGTTGTCAGGTATGAACAGGTATGTCGATATCAGTTACTTTCACTCGATTGGATAATAGAAAAAAATTTATATCATCATAAGCGCGCGACAAAATTTTCTTATTATCTTGATGTTGCAATATTTTATTAAAAATATTTTTCAAAAAATAATTAAAAATAGTCTGTCCAGGATTTTTTTAGACAACCCATTTTTATTATATTTTCTAATATACTAAATTAATAATAAAATATGTTTCATTCTATTATCAGCTCGGTGAAGGTCGATTTAGGTTCGGATCTTAGACTAATAGTAATTATGAAAACTTAAGAAGTTTAAAAAAATATTTGTGTAATTTCGATACCAAACCTGAAATATTAATAGGACAAGACAATTATCACCTTTTGTTACCGATTAAGATACAATTAGGTAAACAAAATGAGCCGTCCGCTACACTAACCCCTCTAGGCTGGTGTTTACATGGTAGTGTTCGTCTGGAACAATCGGTAGGCCGTCGTCATCAATCCCCCACGCCCACACATTCTACGCTTGTCACGGCAACATTTGACGACAACAATGATGACACACAAAGGCTAGATTATCTGCATGAAATAGTAAAAAGGTCTTTTTCTCTGGATGCTATGGGTGTGTCTGGGAACCCTCGAAAGAATGCCGAAGACGAGCGCGCTGTCGCTCTGTTGGAACAGTCTGCTAAACTCGTAGATGGTCGTTGGCAGGTAGGGTTGCCATGGCGTGATGTCAGCTGTTCGATGCCTAACACGTTTCCAAACGCTCTAAAAAGACTGAAAGGAGTGGAAAGGAAAATGGCAAAGGACAAAGGGTACGCCGAAAGGTACGAGGAAAGGGTCAACCATTTATTTTTAAATGATTTTGCCAGGGTGCTCCAGGACACTAGTGTCACCCCACGAACATGGTATCTACCCCACTTCGGTGTAGACAACCCAAACAAAAAGAAACTTCGTCTCGTCTTTGACGCGGCCGATAAAACTGATGGTAAGTGCTTGAATGATTATTTACTCAAGGGACCGGATCTACTGTCGTCACTTTTAGGTATTATGCTGCGGTTCAGAGAACATAAAATTGCAGTAACGGGCGACATTAGGGATATGTTTCTTCGCGTAAAGATTCGACCGGAGGATCAAAATGCCTTTCGGTTTGTATGGAGAAGCAGTAGGACACATAGGGAACCGGTAAAAGTATATGCGATGACTTCACTTATATTTGGCGCTAACTGTTCCCCTTTTGTAGCCCAGTTCGTCAAAAATAAGAACGCAGAACGTTTTCAGTCATCACTACCGGACGTGGTCGACGCTATATATAATTCACATTATTGTGATGATTATATACAAAGCTTACCGGACGAAAATACTGCAATCGAAATGGTGAAAAATATTAGCAGTATTTACAAAGCTGGTGGGTTTGAAATGCGAAATTGGACCAGCAACAGTGTCACTGTACTAGACAGCGTGCCAAATGAGACCTTGGGTACTGCTGCCGTAAGGTTTAAAATTGATCAGCAGTACGAGGGCGAACGCACGCTCGGTCTTATATGGTATCCAATGAAAGACGAACTCGGATTCGATTTGTCTTTGAAACGTATTCCCGACACCATAGTACAGGGGAAAGAGAGGCCTACTAAAAGATGAATGCTTCGAGTAATTATGTCAATTTATGATATATTCGGTTTTTTAGCGCCATTCACAATCCAGGGTAGGATAATGCTGCAGGATGCATGGAGGTTAAATATCGGTTGGGATGATATTATTCCTGACGATATTTATAAAAAATGGTGCGATTGGATTGATTTACTTAAAATAATAAATAACGTGCATATACCTAGGTGCTATATGTCTACCGTGAGTGCGAAGGAGACGGAGCGAGCACCGGTCAGCGGTAGCTGCGACGGCGCGGCGGCAGAGGGGGCACCCCCCGCCGCGGCCTTACCTCCGCTCGCCCCTCTCCCCCCGTCCGCGTCTACGCAGCCTTCTACGACTAGCTACGCGACTACGGAAGTATTGGAAGCTACGGCTGTGAAAGGTATTTATAACGATGCACAATTACACGTTTTCTGTGATGCGTCATCAAAGGCAATGTGTGCAGTGGCATACTGGCGCTGGATTTCTGATGGCATTGTTAATGTCGCCTTTGTAGCTAGTAAGTGTCGAGTTTTACCCGTCAAGCCTACAACTGTCCCTCGAGCAGAGCTGCAGGCGGCGTTGTTGGCCGCAAGATTGGCCGACACTGTTATGAGGGAACATAAAATAAAAATCGTGCGGCGTTGCTTTTGGTGCGATTCAACTACTGTTCTACAGTGGATTAGAAATAATACGCGTACATATAAAACGTTCGTAGCGAATAGATTAGGTGAGATTGACGATTTAACACAAATGTGTGAGTGGAAGTATATTCCTACCACACTTAACGTGGCTGACCTAGCTACAAGGGAAACATTTGATAGTTTGTTGTTTTATGGTGAGTGGCTTCATGGACCTAAATTTTTATTTAGCGATGAACAGTCGTGGCCAGGTGACTTTGTACCTAAGGTGTGCGAGTTAAGTACAGAGTGTGTTGCGGTAGTAGATTATAATAAATCTGTTACCTTACCTGTACCTGATCCTGAACGGTTTTCATCATGGCTACGGTTGCAGAGAGCTACAGCAGTGATGTTGAGATTTATAGACAAGTGTAAGAGGCTTACAGCTGGTCTGGATCGCGCCATGATGGAACGCGCCGAGCGGCTTCTGCTGGCACGCACACAGGCCGATGCTTTTTTGGAGGATATTACCATAATAAAAAAAGGTAAATACTTACCGAACTCCAGTAGGCTACTTACTTTATCTCCATACGTAGATGAACATGGGCTTCTCCGTGTTGGCGGCCGAATTGACGCTGCTACCGATGTCAGTGCGGAGGTGAAGCGACTACTTGTGCGGCATTATCATATCAAAGCCGCTCACGGCAATCAAGAAACCGTTGTTAACGAAATTAAACAACGGTACTGGATACTGAAGTTGAGGCCAACTGTCAAGTCAGTCGTGTCTCAGTGTATGTTGTGCCGAATAAGGAAGAGTAAGCCGCAAGTGCCGAGAATGGGTGACCTACCTACGGCTCGTATGGCTCACCACCAACGGCCTTTTACCTACTGCGGGTTGGATCTGTTCGGCCCAATGGAAGTGACTATTGGTAGGCGAAGGGCCAAGAGGTATGGTGTCTAATTTACGTGTCTTACCGTTCGCGCCGTTCATATCGAATTAGTGAGCTCGCTTAGTTCTGACTCACTCATTATGGCGTTACGTCGCATGGCGGCCCGGCGTGGATGGCCAGGACATTTATACTCGGACAATGGAACTAACCTACGAGGTTCGGCTACGGAATTGCGCAAGTCAATTAAAGAACTCGATTATGAGCCTTTGAAAAATGAAGCAACAAATAATGCCGTCCAGTGGAATTTTATTCCGCCTGTCAGTCCCCATTGGGGTGGGGCATGGGAGCGGCTTATACGTAGCGTCAAGGTATCCCTCCGGGTGATACTCAAAGAGCGTGCACCAAGAGAGGAGGTTCTCAGCACATTGATGGCTGAGGTTGAAAATATAGTTAATAGCCGTCCCTTGATGCACGTTGCAGTTGATTCAGACGATGTAGAAACATTAACCCCAAACCACTTTCTCTTGGGCGGCTCCTCAAGCTTACCCTCTTTAGGTAAATTCGACGAATCTGACTTTTACCTTCGAAAGCTTTGGCGTAAGTCTCAGAGATTAGCCGATATGTACTGGCAGCGATGGGTGAAGGAGATTTTGCCAGAGCTACTCCCAAGGCGAAAGTGGAACGAGGAGCAGAAGCCATTACAGGTGGGTGATCTAGTTTTAGTTGTCGACCCTAATGCGCCTCGCAATTTGTGGCAAAAGGGACTTGTCGTTCAAGTGTATCCTGGCAAGGACGGACGGGTTCGAGTGGTAGATGTAAAAACCAAGACCGATACCCTTCGCCGGCGGTCTGCGTCGCGCGTCGCGCCCATCTCTTTGGTAGATTAGTGCTGAAGCAGCACTGGGGTGGGGAGTGTAAACGACGCGCTCATTACTTAGTTTAATTAGTTATAAGGTATTTACGAAATGTTTCTAAATTTTTAAGATGTACCCGCTATATGTTTGTTAGCCTTTTGTTGCACACGTCACCAGGTCAGTCCGCGACCATACTCCAGCGACGCCTCACGTCGCTCTAATATTGTAAAGTGCCTAATTGTTGTTCCGAAAATACACAGTTTTCTCAAGATTTCCTACTTTATTTTGCCCGCGTACCGTGTATCAGTAACACTGTCACTATTGGAGGCACTGCATGGCCTATACTGCCAAATAGAGGCGTTATGTGTAACTAAATATTACCTCAATTCTACTTATGGGCGTGCACTCGATTTACGTCAAAATTGTCACATTTTGTGGATTTTTCAGACCTAATTTTGAAGCGATGTGAACAAACTTTGCAAAGAAATTATACATCATAGGAAGATTAATTTGATTCAAACCACTATAGAGAGATATTTTAATTTACACTTATAGTTTTGTGAACCTTATAGCGCAGGTTTACGAAAATTCAGTTTGGAGCTATCTTTCAGATGAAATACCAGCATTATAATGGCAAACAACACTTTGCGAAAATTGTTTTTGCAATACAAAATACATGGTGTAAAAGACATGAACAGTCAAACGAGAACCATGTATTCTGCTCACCATCATAACATTTTTTTTCCTTTAGACCATACCTGGGAAATTGATAGTTACGATTTTATTGAAGGTCAAAGTCATAATTTTTTTTTTAATTTTTTTATGAAAACGTATTCTATACGTTATTTCTTAATTATTGTCCAAAGAAACATTATCATTTTTTTTAGTATTTCATCACGAAAAAATGGCTTCAAAACGTTAGCGTTCAATGTAGCTCACTTGATGCGCACGGACACTAACGAACGGGGCCGCCGTCTGGCAAAATTATCGCGTTTTTGCGAGTTGAGCCCTTTACATTGCGCAGTACAATTTGCAATTTTTTTTAACACCAAAAAATAAAAATCATTTCCCAGCAATATTTTTTTTGAAATATGTCTTATTTTGATGTATAGAATACATGGTTTTCGTTTGACTGTTCATGTCTTTTACACCCAGTATACTATTCTAAACCACTATAGAGCCCAAATAAGTAAAAAAATGCATTTTTCGATCGTACATCCCAGGTCTTCCCAGATAGTCGACTTATCGCTCTACGAGCAGTGTCTGTGTGTATAGGATCACATAGACATGAGTAACTAACAACAATACATCGAAAAAAATATTATTGGTACTTCGATGAATGCACGCTCTTAATCCGTTTTGAAATTACGAGCGTAATTTTATTATGTAGTATTTTAATATTTCAAATATTGATAACGGATTGAAATATAATAAATGTACTTACATAAACCTTTAGATAACTATTTACCTGTTATACAAATAGAACGATCGTGAATAATATTGTTCGTTTACAGTAAACTGTGTTTACACTAATGTTAACATTAATATTTCGACTCTATAATTATGTTATCTTTTACCCGCGGTTTGTCCTTGCATTAATGTGGGTAAATCTAAATTTTATTTTCGCGAGAAAATTTAAATAGAAGTTGGCATAAATATAGATGGGCTCTATCTATATTTATGCCAACATCTATTTAAATTTTCTCGCGAAAATAAAATTCTTTGGCTTATTAAAAATCTCTCAAATTTTAGACGTGAAAGCGTAAACGTAAGGAATCGTTAGACGTCAAAGCGTACGTACCTAATAAAGAAACTCACTTTTGTATTTTGTAGTATTAATTTAGATCCTTCTGAAAACAGTTCAATGTCCTATTTTCACAGGTTAAACAATTTGAGACGAATAATTGATAGCAGCATGAGAATATTATTGAAATTCCTTTCCGTACCTATTATTTATTTACGATTTTCAACTGAAATGAGTTTTCAAGAAACTTTATGTACGCCGAGAATCCCGATACAGCCCGCTCCCCCGAGAGCGTCAATCAGATTGTTCGATAAACAATAAAATATATAATTAAAATCGCAATTAAAAGAGATTCAAAGGACTCTAAGTCTAGTTTTCGAACTTGAATTCATAATTATTCGTCGCTAGTCTCAAATTCCCATTCCAATCGTAGACTTTTCCAATCTAATTTTCATTGGAGGCAACTTTATTAGCTTTTAACGAGGTTTTTGTTGAAACAAAATCAGTAGGTAGGGCGACCTAAGCCATTTACGAAATTGGGGCAAAACGAACACACGTTTGGTTACCTATGGATTGTTATGTATTCCGTTCCCTTACATCGTATTTGAGGCTTAATGTGAGTTTATATCAGTCTGTCTTGCTTCATTTGAATTTTTTATGTGGTCGATTGAACTACGCTTACTCGGATGGTTTTCTGACAGTGTGATCCATAATTAAATTAGGTCAATCGATTAAGCGTATTTATTTGTGGCATTCGAAATGTGGGATACGTTTGGGAATTCGCCTTCGCAAACGGTTCCTCACGTGATCATGGTGTACATGTAGCGTCCATATACCTACAGTATATACCACTACGATATTGCTACGATCATATAGTGCACATATTTGGCAAAACAGGGTATATAGAACAGTAAGGTAAAATAGCAGGTGTAATTTAAGTGTTATACAAGGTGTAAAAGACATGAACAGTCAAACGAGAACTGTGTATTCTATACATCAAAATAAGAAACATTTCCAAAAAATTATTGCTTAGAAATGATTTATTCTTTGGTGTTAAAAAAAATTGCAAATTGTACCGTGCAATGCAAAGCGCGCAACTCTCAAAACCGACATAATTTTGCCAGACGGTGGCTCCGTTCGTTTCTGTCCGTGCGCATCGAGTGAGCTACATTGAACGCTAACGTTTTGAAGCCATTTTTTGTTATGAAATACAAAAAAAAAAATACAATGTTTGTTTGGACAATAATTAAGAAACAATGTTTAGAATATGTTTTCATAAAAAATGAAAACAATACAATTCCTAGTACCTAAGGCCCGTATTACAGAGTGATACTCACAAGTCAAACATGTCTTGAGAATCATTTGTCACTTTCTATCACGCACAAAGTGATAGAGACGTAGGACGCTCAAGTCGGCGTTCATTCTTGAAACTTATTCAATTGTGATCAATCTAGGAATATAACAGAATGCTGTTATACAACTATTCTCGGAGGGATTGTTAACTAAACCTTACAGTACGGTTTATGTAGTTTAACTAACAACTGGCCTAGATTCTTGGAATTGTAGTATCAGTTGATGTCGTATTTACAGTTTGTTATTTAATTGTTGTTTTACTGCTAAGGGTCTGTAGGGGAGGTAACGGAACATGTGAACAGTCTTTGATACTACAGGCTTTTACAAGGCACAATCTGAACTAAAAAAAAGATAACCAGCATAGTAAGTTCTTATAGAAAATCTACGAGAACTTTTTTTTTTTAATCTTTTTTTTTCATTTGTTTATGTGCTATTTACCCACATGGCTGACTTATAAATTATAGGTAGGTTCAGGGTTATTTTTTGGAACCAAGCAGAGTGTCGCACTTACGTGCTGACGTACTGTTGTGACACTAAACTTATTCGCACTTTCATGCTTCGCACTTTCGTGCTTCACACTTCCCTAGTAGCAGACTTAGGCGCGAAGCACACTGATCTGGCAGACGGCAAGAATACGGCGCGGACATCATTCTATTTCATTCAAATACCGTACCAAACACCGGACGCGCACATTTCGGCGTTAAATTTGTCCAATTAATCACCTTATTGTCGTGTATTTAGTACGGTATTTGAATAAAACAGAATGATGTCCGCGCCGTACCTTGCCGTCTGCCAGATAAGTATGCTTCGCGCCTGAATATGTTGATAGAATTGTTATGTTCCGAAAGTTAGTGTCAAGAGAGCAAAACCCTTAGTGGTTTAGGGTTCTGGGTAAGTAGGTAAAGGAAAATCTAGTTGAAAAATTGTCGGTCACCCATCCTAGTACCAGCAACGCACTTGTTAGCTTGATCGCTACTAAGAACGGACGTCATCGACCTCCTCTACTAAACTGAACTAAAGTTGAATAAAAAATAAATTATTTATCCATGAAGATGTTGACGAGAAACGTCTGCTATAAAGAGATTTGCAATTGAAAATTTACATTTGCAACTGTTAGTTGCTGAACTCTTAATACAATGAATCTGTTCGGTGTTTATATTTCAAAAGTGCATTAAGTGGAAACTTGAGAGCCAGCCCGCTCCTTGAAAACTTCGTAATTTATAAACTGACACTTTCTTTAATGTTGAGAAGATATCTTCTTCATAATGAATAATAATATTTACTTTGTTTAGCGCGCCAGGTTTCTTTTGTAGTGTTAATTTGGTGTTGTATTTCTCATTATTACTTAAGAAAAGACAAGTGTTTTTAATATTTATTTTGTTTTGCTGTTTTTTTATTTAAATTGTTAAATTGTTTACGCCGAGTTGAAATGTATGGATTTAATTCTGCAATAAAAATAAAATAATACTAGATGCTGTAGTTAGAGGTTTAAGCAAAAAGTTTCTTTAACGTAATCCAAATTTTATGAGCTCAAAACAGCACCCCCACTCACAAATGTAGTTTGATGAACCGACCGAGCACAGCGAACTCCATCGTTTCTTCCATCTCAAGCAGTATTTAAGCAGGGTCTGTTGTTAATTGTTCGAATGGGCGGTTAAAATTACACCACAAAAGAAAATGAGTATAAAAGTAAGTTTCCTAAGTACAGCAGGTCAGGCTTTCCAAAACTGTCTTTCGTCAATAAATCGTCAATCTTATTGCATAATAATAGAGTTCAGTTCATTGAAGAAATTTGATAGTTTTTGATAGCCTGACCTGCTGCCGCTTATACATAAAGCGTTTTGGCAAGGCAAGTTCACCTGTTAGGAACGCGAAATGTCAGAACATCTCAAAAAAGTGAAATGATAGTCTTCTCACAGTCTTGTCACAGAGAGTCCTTACTATTATCGCGCAGTAAACCTGGTGTTGATAGCCAAATCGGAATTTGACATGACTTGCTTTTGACTACCTACCAATAATAAATGTAAGCCTATCCAAGGCCCTTCTATGACAATAGCCTTTATAATTTGACCCACTGCTAGGACAGAAAGCTTCTCCTTGTCATCGAAGGAGGTTTAGGCAGTAGTCCACCACGCTTGCCCAATCCAGATTGGTGAAAGGAGTATAAGTTGATCAATACCCTTTTGTTGATCCACTAGTCGCCTTCTACGATACCCATTAGATGATATGGGGTGATGCTATTCCTTCTTTAACTGCCTTCTATAACTAAGCAAAGCGCGTTTACGCCTTATGATAAGCGCCCTAACTGGTCATGGCAATTTTAATAAACACCCTCTTTTAGGTATAAAAGACAGCCCTCTATACAGAGGATGCATGGAGGCATTGATACAGCCGCTCACGTCATAATGGAATGAAGTGCCGTGGCAAGACAACGGGCTCGCTACCTGGGCCGGGTAGACTCCAGGACGTATTTAGTGACATATTTACGTCTACGCTAATGATATTGTTCTCATTTTATTTCTTAATCACTTTATCGCAATAATTTTATTACTTGTTTGCCTAAAAGATCTCGAGATAGTTTCCTGAAAATTTCTATACCTACTACACTATAAAGCTAGAAATAAATTACTTTGAAATAAAAAAAAAACACCTTCAATACTTAAAACGGAACAAGGTTCTACTATGAATGTAGTTACACCTACATACTTATATTGTAGCTCTATCTGCCTTTACAAACTCTAGAAAATAGCGTTTAATGACTAGAGCAAAATTTCTCAACGATAACAATATAACCTTTCACGGCGTCATAGTTGATTCTTCGGTAGTTTCAAGTAATAACAATGGTTTTGTGAACATTAATATTTAGTCGATTGCTGTAGTTCGCAACTCGAGACGCCTTTGTAAGTAACTTTGTATTCGTCGAGTTCAAGCAAAACTTGATGAACGTTGAAAAGTAAATTAAGTTGGCCAGGTATCCCGGGTAGGTATTTAAAATTTAACACTCTTTTCGCGTAGTATCTTTGTCGCTTAAAATTATAATAAACTAAGGTGGCTTCGCCCGTTATTCAGGCCGGTAGGTTCAGCATTCCCCGGGATTTGCTTTTGTTGGTACGCTTTTAGAACGAGTTGTTTTGAGAGAGCCATTTGCATATTTTTAGGGTTACGTTCTTTATTAGTATTCGCTGGCCTATGGTGAAGGAATACTTCGCAAAGAAAATTTGCATTTCACTCTAATGTGTGGACGTTCAGTATGCACGCCCTTAGGCACATAGAAAAACTTCTGCATTGAGAGCCACTCTCACAGTAATGTTAAGTTAACATATTTCTTGTTTATTCAAAACAAGAATTACTATACCTTTTTCGTCAGTTTGCTACTCTTATGGTCTAAAAATATATAGACTACTGAGCGCAGTGAGTGATAGGCATATTGAGACAAAAAAAATTGCTCTCGTGTGAAACATACAAATAAAAATACAAGAAAATATTTAAATACATGTTTATAACGCTAAAATTTTGTATTAAAAATAAAAGTATAATTATTGCCATTGTGTAGATTGAACGTTACAGTCCGCAGTCGCAGCAAAAACCGTTTTTGTTTCGATATTTCACAGAGCAAAAGAGCTCTTTTGATGCTGGAGAGGTGAAAAATAATGTACTTATTGTTATTGCTTTAGTATGTACAAAGTTAGTCGTTATTTAGTACTTTAATGAACATTCCAACGCGATTAAACCTACCGATATAATTACTTAGCTTGAACATAAAACATGCGACCGTTTATTTATGAAGGTGGGATTGATGTTTGCGGAGTAATTAGTTTTAGTACATGTTAAATTGAAATCAGTTGATTAGAGAACAATTAGTTGGAGTTTCCATAAATACTACAGAAGCTAATTGAAATAACTATGGATACAAGGATGATGTGGCTATTCATAATAGTGTATGAGTGATAAATGTCCATAAGTCCTATCATTTTATGTTACCGTAGTAGACTATAGACGTTAAAAATACTATAGTACAACACGCTTGTGGTTTCTCTTTTGTAACGGATTTAACATTTTAATTTATTCATATTGACATAGGTATCTATTGACCTGTGGGGCCCACGTCCGGAAGCCTCCTTGTGACGGACCCTGGTAACGTGGTGGGAAACTTTGTCGGCGAGTGAGTGGCTTTTGATGTCAAGTGTCCCTTGGCATTCGAAGTCACATGCCATCGCCGAGTCGTTTTGGTTTTCCCACCACGGCTAGTTCCGGACGGCCCTTTTCAGGGCCACGACCGAGCCCGGCGTCCCCCGAATGCGGTCCGATGGCTGCTCGTGGTGTCCTCTTCAGGAGGACGCGCCAGGTCGAGCAGCCGTCGGTGAGGAGACGGCCTATAATGCCGGCGTCGGCCAGCGGCCCACAGGGGCTGGCGTTAGTCGGTAGCCCCTGTGGGCTGCTGGCCACCAATTGGTGCACAAGGAGTGCCTAGACGGGCAGCGTTGGGACGGTCCCTGCGGTTGGCACCACCCCGCAGGGACGATGCGTAAATGCATTTGACCTCCCCGACAAAAAAAGGTATTTATTGACCTGTAATGATGTTTTATAATCATTACGAAATTGTAAGCTGTCGAGTTTCTTTCGCCGTTTCTTCTCCATCTCAGCATAACAATAACTACACGTTGACAATAAGAGCGCAATTTTGAAACAGTATATGTATACTGTTGTTGTGTACTGCTGTTGTTGTATCAGTACACATGTACATACCACATGTATGTACATGTGTACTGATTTGTGTATATGTAAAGTAGACGAACTAGTCGACTTACATAAAAAATCAGTTTAAAAGCATATCAAATTTTGTATAATGAGCAAGGTCTCTAGCAGTTATCGTCGTTAACGAAAATACATCAGAGATGTCAGTAATCTGTTAGATGGGAATGGCTAGAATATTCTCCCACCTCCTTCAGATTCCACGGTGGCCTTGAGCTCATCTCAATTATATACCAAATTATAAAAAAAATGTGTGAAAGGATAATATAACAATCAAAAGTATTTTTAAGTAAAATTTTATTACTGTGTTTGAAACGACAGAGTTTTAATTATAGCTATTCTTTTGTATAAAAAAAGCGGACCGATTTTCAAAGATCTTTGCAACTCCTGAAGTCTTTTGGGTTGAAACTTTTTACTTTAACAAAGCTTCGAAGGAAACCGAAAATTTTTCGACTATTTTCGGCTATAAAACATTTTTGGGAGAGCGAATCATTGTTCGGTTGAATGTAAAACTTATTGTCCTCGCAATTAAGAGTTACGTAGCAATAGCAAGTAGGCATACAGGCTGTTAAAGACATGAATAGTCAAACGAGAACCATGTATTCTGTTCACCATCATAACATTTTTTTTCCTTTAGACTTTACCTGGGAAATTGATAGTTACGATTTTATTGAAGGTCAAAGTCATAATTTTATTATGAAAACATATTCTAAATATTATTTCTTAATTATTTTCCAAAGAAACATTAACAATTTTTTAAAGTAAGTATTTCATAACAAAAAATCGGGAGTGGTCTCCTCTTGACTTTCTCGTATACCGGAAACGACTCAAAGGTTGATAGAAAACTTATATTTTGATGTCATACACGCATGTTAAATTTGGTTGCAATAAAATAAAGCATAAGTACTCGAGTTATCGTGCTAACGCACAGACACATACTGACTGTGAATGTCCAGGTATCCCTGGTCAATTTAAAGTTTTTGATATCACCATAGTATTTATATGACTATGTTAGCATGGGTAGGTGCCGGCTTCATACCCCATGTACCAAACACCTTGTATAGTTTAATCGACACTTACGGTTAAGGAAAACATCGTGAGGAAACCTGCACACGCCTATGGTGAAATTCTTAGGTTGTGGGGAAGTCGACAAACCCGCACTTGGCCAGCGTGGTTGACTAAGGCCAACGAATTAGGAATGATAAGGCCTAATCGCCCCGTAATGTAGGGTAGGCTCGAGCCTCTTGGTTGGGACATTATATGGGCTGTTGATGACTGTATTAAGGGGATGTAACTACTAAATAAAAATATACAAAAATCATGCATTTTTTCTATTGCATGTTACCCTTACCTCCGTTAACTTCGACTTAATTTTAAATCTTAATTTATTTTCTAGTGTTGTAACACTTTATTTGATTTATTTATTTTTATATTGAAATTAATAGCTACCAGTTAGTTTCCAGTTACGATGAAAGTATATTAAGATCTCCGCTACACGCAGCAGTGTTGCCGCGTATTCTTTACGAAAATAACAAAAGTTTTAATTCGTTTTTCGTATAAATCTCTTGAGTCTTTCACAGAATCAGAAGACCGCCAAACACTGTGTTACCATTTTAATAATAACAAAGTCTATTAAATTGTGAAAATAACATTTACAAAGGAAATAATTTTGATGTGTTTCTCTATTCAATAAGCAAGCTTTCTGTTTTGTGAAATACAAAGGTGGGTATTAGGTTCAATTTACCTACATTTGGTTTGTTAAACTGTTTGATTGGGAAGACTTGGCCCGAATATTGTATGGATAGTTACAATATTCAGAACGGCTTACAAGCCTCGTAAGAGTCGTAAGGTTTATTAACATGATCATAAGTGCATAGCATAGGTAAGCTCTGTACAGTGACAAGCAATGGAACGTTTGACAGCTTGTGGCTCTCGTTGCGTTGGTAATAAAGACTGAAATTCATAGCAGGTATGTAAACAATATTGCCCGTGAACTGTACCTACCTCTTCAAATTATAAAAATTAAATGCCGATTTATTTTCACCTCTCCAGCACCAAAACCTCATTTGCTTCGTAACATCTCGAAGTGAAAACGCTTTTTGCTGCGAGCCCCGAACAAGACTGTAACGTTCAATATAAGTAATTGAATTAATCTTACTGTTATTTTGTAATAATTATGTTTAAGATAATAAATATTTATTAAAGTACCTATTGTCTTTTTTTCACCTGTAACAATTTTCTCGCTAGAGACGTGAAAAGTTGTATGTTTTGTACGAGAGCAAATTTTTTTTGTCTCGTGCTCTCAGTAGTAATACTGAGCGCAGTGAGTGCCTGATGATAAGGATGAAGATAAAAGTGGTCTTCCCGCGGAACTCCCAATCTATCTTTACCTGACTTTCAAGTCGTCATTAATCGAAGTATGCCTAAGTGCCTGCTATTTCTAGGCATTGAATTCTAAATTGATGAAAGTTAAAAAAGACTTTTCTTTGCAAAGAAAAATATTTTTTTCGTTCATGATATCTCAACCTACAAAAACGCTAAAAAACAAAGATCGCCGATAGAAATTGCCGCTGATTTTTATAAACGTTACACCTTGCTTTTTCCAGATCTATTGTCCGTGACACTGGCAACATTTCTAGACACATCGTTTGCTCGAACACAAACAGCGGTACCCAGGAAGGTATTTGTCGCGCTCCGTTGTCGCTCGCTCCTTTCAACTCTATGATTAATGACACGTTATTTTTCATTGAAACAGCTGCCGCGTATTTTTTCTACTCTCGAGTGTTCCGTTCCATAACGCTGTCCTATTAGTCACGGTCCGGATGACTTCGGGTGCGGATTTTAATGCTGTACACAGATTTTTCCAGTTTTGACAACATTTTTCTTGCAACGAAATATGGTCTTACACGATCTTGTATATTTATTTTTCGCTTTGTGTGTAAGCAAATAAACACGCGAAAATCGAATTACGACGATGTCAGCGTTCTTCTTCATCTTCATTTGAGCTGCGAGACACATATTTTCGGACGCTAGCCGCTGCCTGCATCTAGCGGCTTTTCACGACTTTATTAGGTCATCGGTCCACTTGGTTGGTGGGGCCTACCAACGCTGCATCTCTTGGTGCTACAACTCGAAATAGATTTCTGCCTCAACGGCCATCAATCCTCCTCCCATGTCCCAACCCACTGCTCCGTATAGTTCGCAATTATTTGGGCTATGATCTTAGTTCTCCTGCAGATCTCATTATTTCTGGTATCAGAAATAATACAGACAAAGTCCTCTTCATTATACTTCGAGTAACGTGAGCCTTCTTATAAGGCACATTCTATGCAGCCACGCACTATGTGTTAGTGACCAAATAGGAAATGAATATTGGAATAACTACTTTTTAATTTGCATTTTAAACTCACAATAAACTCGTCCAATTTGAATTCGCACACGTCATACACGCGTGTGAGTGTGTTATAACAAGATAATTATAAATAATCTGCGGGTAAGGTTATATTGTTTATACGAGTTTTGACATGTGCAAGATTAATGTGGTCAGCGAAAATAATAAAAATTAAACTCCCCACGGCAAGGAAATCATCGTCAGCAAGAAAATAAATATAATTGTCGACCTTTCTTAATTAATCAACATACTATTTGAAACTTAAAAATATATTTCCGCAGATAATGTCTTCTGCGGCAGCTTCAGGATACCAGCTGATTTACTTTAATAAATCTCCAGCAATGACTTTTACAAAGACAACACGTAATGTACTAAAACGCTTAATAAATACGAGCAATACAAGTGAAGGAAAAACAAACGGCAAGCTAATGATTGTCATTTGTTTGGCGTAATGGGCAAGTTGTAGGAATAGTACGTGAAAAGATTCCGTGGAAATGGCAATGACCCTTAAGCTAGTCTGCCAGTATTTGGTGTGGTTTTTACAATTAAAGGTATCATGGTCCAGTGGGTAAGCACCTACCAACTGGACCAAAAGTAACAAGCTTGTATTTACGAAGCTGTATTGATTGATGTAGCTGTAACACTTAACAATAATGGAGAGTGGATGATAAAACAAGACTTCGAAGTCAAAGGACTTAGTAGACTTATGAGCAAGCGCTGACAAATAAAAATACAAAGACGTTAATATTATAATATTACGTTATATAAAAGACTTATTCCAAGTAACTTATCAATACTCAACAGCATTATTCTTTCAGACATTTAATGATAGCCAGCCGTTCAGTGAGGGAGTAAGTGAGATGAAAGCCAAGAGCCTGTGTGTCAAATATAAAATAGTTAGTTCATGGCCTGATCTTTAGGTGTATGTGTAAGGTGAACGCACATGCCGATCCAAACGCGCCAAATGAAATGAATTTTAGAATTATTTATACCCCAAAAATTCCGATGACGTCACCAGATTCGGCGCGGGTGATGCGGACGACTCTGCCGATGCGCTCGCATTCATGATGATTTAGACTTTCCGTTCGGGCTGCATCGGTCAGTGCTTACACATATGCGTTCACTGGCTTACGTTTACGAGTCCACGTCTTATGAGTGTTTTCGATCCATTCATACAGGCCGTAGGGCAGTTCTGTCAAACTAAATCCGATATTCATGAACCATTTTAATTTGGAGTAATTAAATGAACACACACCCTCTAGTTACTCCGATTTAAAATGGTTTTTGAAAAACGTTAAGGGCTTTAAAAAAAAACAACATTTACTAAAGAGTGATAATCTCGTTATCATCATCATAACAACCTTTCTATTTCGACCCACTGCTGGGACACAAGACCTCTCCTTGTTATCGATGGAGATTTAGGCACTAGTCCACCACGCTTGCTAATGCGGACGGAATATAGGGTAATCTTTACCAATTAGTCGCCTTCTATTGGAGGATATGAGGCTAGTCTACTCTGCCGGCATCACAAATGGCTGCTGCTATGCTAGGAAAATGCTTTCCTATTCTTACTAAAGAAAAACATTTGGAATGGAAAAAGACACTATGTACATTCTTGTATCATTTGCTAGTGTAATTCTCAGTATTATTAAAAGTTTATTCAAAGTTCAGTTCGATTTTCCAGTAGATCAAGCTAGTGATTCATTAGTCTGACCAAGGGGCCACTCACAAGTGCCGTGCATGCAAATGAGCTATGTGACCGTTTGATGACCTGAAAGTCAGAATCTATTGGCGCTAGTTCAAACGATTTTCTTTGGTATTATGCAATAAAGCTCTTTGGGGACGGCAAGTGGTAACATGAAATTTTTGCCGATGTTTGCGAGATAAGAGCGTAAATTTAAAAAATACACTTATGAAACTAGATTATTTCAATGTATTGAAAATTACAGGTGCGGTATGCTTCACTCACTGTGGCCAAGGTTGCTAGGCCTTAGTAGAAGTAGCGTTTTGTATTCCGTAGTTTATTCATAAAAGTTGCTACCTCCAAAAATGTTTTGTGCGGATTTGTTTTGTAAATTACAGAACGGAAAGTAGTGCACAGTTGTACAATGATGTAAACTAACGAATAATAGAACAATATCTCCACAGAATATTGGGATTTCATCTCATAAAAACGAATAAGTATGAAATTTTTCTCATGAAAAATCAACACGTCAATTTGAAATCCTTTGTCTTTAGAGTTTAGATACATATTATAAAATACTATCTGTCCCGGCCACGCGTTGCTGTGTAATTTCATACTACTGTCCTGTGACATTGATTTGCAGTAATAAAAGTGGACTACTTATCAAGATAAAAACTATCCTATCTCTCAAGTTGGAACGAAAAATATAAAAAAAAAATCAGATTGTTGGATTTATAGTTTATAACGGACAAACATCGTGACACGGGAATTATATAATAGATATTCTAATAATAGATATTCAAATCTAAATTAACGACGAAAACTAGTATTCAATATTAGGGATACTGTTTCAGTATTTTTGTAATGTCTTAATTCAGTTATGTTACATTGTAATAATGGTAATAAAAATAATCAAATTGTATGTACAAAATAATTTTAGTTCCAATATAATGTGGATTTAGTAATATATTAGATTGAAGGATGGATGAATTGGAATTTCGTTACTCTACATAAATTTGTCTGAAATAAAAGTTTTTTCATAAAAAATCCAATGCTTCCCAAAGCCGTTAATTGTACAGATAATACCTTTCCCTTAGACAAAAACAAAACACACAATTCTCAAATCGGATTAGCAATCTAATATTTTTCGTAAATCTTTATCTTTCCCACTTATTATGGTATTAATCGTTGGTCCTTTGTTTTTCTAATTCGTTGGGGGTGAGCGTATTTTTTTGTTTACTTTAACGTTTAATAGTTACTAAGCATTCGGTACATCTGCCCGCCCAGCACGACCACCGAAACACGATATGTTATAACCATTTATCGCGTTGAACTGTCAAAAATTATTGGATATAACCGCAATCTTGAAAAGTTATTAAACTGCGAACACGTATAAGCCTTATACATATTCGCAGTTTCAATCAAATTTCAAGTTGACAGTTATATCCAATTATTTTTGACAGTTCAACGCGATAAATGGCTATATCATATCATGTTTCGGTGGTCATGCTAGGCGGGCTGTATCTGTTGGTAAGTAACAGATGATTGGACTAGTATCTAGGTACATACATTTTCAAATCTAATCAATAGGTTTGTGATTAAATCCAGGCAATTCAAATATTCAGCTCTCTGCTTGGTCATAAAAAATAACCAGGTACCAGCTGATGCTACTCATGATAAAATTAACTAAAACTCTGTTGGTGATAAACTGATTTCAAGTGGACGTTAAATATTCAGCCAGAAATAATTACTTATATACAATTTTAAATTTTGCAATGTGGGAAGAAAGCGAATCGCATGAAATCAGAAGCACCAGAAGAATTAAGAGAGTCAGAACATTATAAATGTTTGGGCGAGAATACGTACACTGCTGAATATTCAACCCAAAGTACCTACCTTAACTTGTCCTACTGGAACGTGATTAGTTGTATACTACTGCCATTTCTTGACAAGAGTTTGGATCATTACGAAATTGTAAGCTGTGGAGCTCCTGTGGAGTTTCTTTTGCCGTTTCTTCTTCGTCTCAACATCAAACGTTGGTAAGGTTTTTGACGATTTAAAAGTACTAGAAAATACACTGAAAAAAATCGACCTGCCCCAGGCAAATCCAACCCAGCATCTTCCGCAAACCGGGCGGCAGCGTGTGCGTCAACCACTACGCTATCGGGACACTGCTTTCGCCGTCGGATTGCGGAAGATGCTGGGTTCGATTTCCGCCTGGGGCAGGTCGATTTTTTTCAGTGTATTTTCTAGTTTTTAAAAATATTTACGCGTTTGCAAATGCAAAAATAATTCCACGATTCAAAAGTACTTGGAAAGCAGCTTGGAAAAGTCCATTTAAATAAATTACTTAATAATTTTAATTTGAAAATGTCTCATTTAGTGACCGGGTGAATAATTATTTAATATTATGTTACTATTTAGGCATAATGAGCATCAGTATGACACAAAATTTGCGAACCCTTATTTTATTTGCTACTAAAAGAAATCACTGCTTTTCGGCCTGCAGTAAAACGTTTATACAATTAAGTAGGTCGTAAACAACCAATTGAAATTCATTGTCCTCTACTGTGTCGAAATAAATGAATTCTATTGGGATGAAGGGCCTAATCTCAGTATCTGATACTTATTGATACGACTAGTTTAAAAACCTTAGATTCAGCATTTTCAAGAGCTGTAAGCATCGTATGTAGGCATCAGCGGAATACATCTGTATGCACTAGTGTCACGGTAAGATAACATTACCGTGCTAGTGTTTAGAAAGAGACAAATAGATAATAAGGAGTTTCAAGGTCAAACTTTTTGTCTTCACTTTTTGTTCGAGTTGTGGTTTCTAGTTTTATCTATAAATTTCTTGGAAGCGTCCCTTAATTATCGTTGTTGACAAAAAAGGAACGGTGTAGAAAGAAGTGTAGAAAAATAGAATTGATGTTTAATAACGTGTTACAATAAAAATAAGAGTCGGTACTTCTTGCCGACTTCGGCGACTAGTCCTATTAAACGGCTTAATAACTTAATAACCAGTTAATTAGATAGCCATTAGAATATAAATCGAGTATTTGTGTTTCGTCGTAGTGTTTCCGCATTCATCAATCTTGGCGAACTTGCTTGCGGTTCAGTGTTTTCAGTTCGCCATCAATTAGCATGAAAATGCAATTAAAGAACAAGCACAACGGAGCGTAGTAAAGCTCGTTGTGCACGTTGCACTAACTTGTAACTGCTGAGACGCCTTGTTTATTGTTAATGGATTTTGGACGTGAACAATTAGTATTTAAGGCATATTATTGATGAATCGCATTATTAAGCGATCCGTTATTACAAATGTGGCTTTTTGTGTAACTAAATCTTATTACCCGGACTACTGAATGATATTGAGTGTAACATCTGTCCTGGTTGTTGGGTTTTGCGTTAGATTGCTTACTGAAGGATTTTTACTTTTTGCGTTTAGTGCCTACTTTATGTAGTCGACAGGCTAGCAACTTGTCATTATTTGAAGGCATTGCATAGCCCATACTGCCAGACGTGGCTTTATGTCTAGCAAAATGTTACCTAAGTTTCTGCTTAACCACTAATTCAAATAAAAAAAAAACATCAAAATCGGTCAATTTGTTTAAGAGCTACGATGCCACAGACAGACAAAGATACACAGACATGTCAAACTTAAAACACCCCTCTTTTTGTGTTGGGGAAAACACCAACTCTCGCACTACATATCTTAAACCGGACTCAGTGCGTTCTCCGCAGCGCTCCATCCGTAAGTCTGTAATCCAGTTACATCATTAAAGTGAAACACCAGAAGTTCTTGCAGAGGTATATTTTACACAGCTTGTTTACATGGATACCAAATTAACATTGTCAACTATAAAAAGAACATTATACAAACATGATGTTTAGTGGCCAGCTACCAGTTAATGTGGATTATACCACGATCCTCAACACGCCCCTCATAATCTGCATTAACTAAGAATCCACTAAACCTAAACCTTTAACACATGTTGAATGTTTTGCAAGAGGTAAGGACTTGGTAAAAATATCGGCTACCATATAATCTGTCGACAAATGTCTCAAGGCAATCTCTCTATCTTTCAATACGTTACGCACAAAGTGATATTTTATATCAATGTGCTTACTCCTGCTATGAAATACGGGATCTTCAGCGAGACAAATCGCACCTCTATTATCGACAAACATTTCTATTTTGGACATCCCTACCATACCGATCTCATTCATTAAACTATTCAGGTACACAGCTTCTTTCATTGCTTCTGCCAAACTTACGTATTCAGCCTCCGTTGTAGACGTTGCAACAGTTCTCTGCTTCTGTGACTTCCACGATAAAGCTGCACCTCCAAGTATAAACGCATACCCAGAATAAGATCGTCTATCCAAAATACAGTTTCCCCAATCAGCATCACAATAACCCTGAACTGATTGTCCTGTTTTCCTGTAATGTAAACAATAGTCAATAGTCTTCTTTAAATATCGAAGTACTCTTTTAGCACATAACCAATGTACTTTAGACGGATTTTCAGTAAATTGAGCAAGCTTAGAAACAGTATTAGAAATATCAGGTCTTGTTCCAACACTTAAATACATAAGAGCTCCAATCAACTCACGATATGGCCATTTCTCATTTCCACTTGCTTTCGTACTTATATCGAACTTTGTTCCACTATCCATTGGCGTGGAAACAGGATTGCAATCTTCCATGCTGAATCGCTTCAAAATATTACTTACATATTTCTTTTGCGATAGTTTTACACCTCTAGCATTTTTTTCGATTTCAATACCGAGACAACATTTTGCAATTCCAAAATCCTTAAGTTCAAACTCCGTCGATAATTTTTTCTTGAACTCAATAATACATTTCCTATCTTGACATGCAACTAAAATGTCATCAACATAAACTGTCACGAGAAGTATTATGCCATCTGCACTTTTCTTGAAGTATAGACAAGGTTCATTCAATGTAGGTTGCATACCCATCTCTTTTAATTTTTCATCTAGTCGTATATACCACTGACGACCCGCTTGTTTTAATCCGTACAATGATTTCTTCAAAATACACGCGTTTCCTCCTACATGAATATCGTTCAACATATCCCTGGCACGCTTTCCCACTATTGAATTTTCATGTTCTTGATGAATAAGTTTATCCAGTGTCTCTTCCATTAAGTCTGGAATTTTCATATACACTTCTTCATCAAGAAAACCGTTCAAATATGCTGTGTTCACGTCCATTTGGTGAATTTCCATATTCATCTCCGCAGCGATTGCGCTCAACAATCTAATTGTTTGAAGTCTGGCTACAGGTGCAAATGTTTTGTAATAGTCTACACCATATCTTTGACTGTAACCCTTTGCTACAAGTCGTGCCTTCTTCTTCATAGATCCATCAACATTGTATTTATTGACTAAAACATAACGACATCCAACAATTTGACGATCAGCTGGTCTTTTCACGATTTGAAACGTTTCATTTTTCACAAGACTTTTCACTTCGGATAAAATAGCATCCATCCAACCCTGACGTTCATCACTAGATAACGCATCATCTAATGAAATTTCTGTGGCAGCGGCTAAGTATTCAATTTCGTCTCGCGTTTCTTCAATCGGTTGATCAATTGTGATATCATCAGCAGATGTATGTGGTTCTTCTATCTCTATCATATTGAAGATCTTTTTTGGCCTGCCTCGTTGACCCTTTTGTAATTTCGGTCTACCTGGACCTCGCTTCAATATTTTGATAGGCTCACTAATCTCTTCCTCATTAACAGTCTGATTATTATTATTTTCATTTTCTCTTGGTGATAAGCCTTCATCCTCTTCTCTATCTCTATTAATTGAAACGTGATCTATGGCAGTTTCATTATCACTAGAGATATTCCTAGAGTTAGTTTCTATATCTACAAACTTTTCTTGAATTTTAGGCTTCTCAACTGGATTCGGACATTCAACAGAAGTTTTATCAGAGCTATTTTCTTGAAATTTGACATCTCTTGCAATGACAACCTTATGCTCTTGTGGTATCCACACGCGATATCCCTTGGACATTCTAGGATATCCAACCATGATGCCCTCACGCGCTCTTGCCATGAATTTACTTTTATTTGGCGTTTTGTCCAAAACAAAACATTTTGAACCAAAACTTCGAATGTAATCCAATTTCGCTGGTTGTCCGTACCATTTTTCATACGGAGTATCACCATTTAAGCTACTTGTTGGACAACGATTCCTTATATGACAAGCATTCACAACAGCGTCAGCCCAAAAACCTGTACTCAAACCTGAAGATAATAACATGCATCGAGCCATCTCAGTAAGTGTACGGTTCATGCGTTCGCTGACAGCATTCATTTGAGGTGTGTGTGCCACGGTTAATCGACGTTGAATACCTTCAATTCGCATGAATTCGTCGAATTCCTTGTTGCAATATTCACCGCCGTTGTCAGATTGAAGAGATTTTATCTTCATGCCTGTTTGATTTTCAACATAAGCTTTATATGTTTTGAAAGCATTGAATACTTCACTCTTCTTACTTAATAGATAGACTTCGCACCAACGAGTAGAGTCATCTATAAAAGTGACAAAAAACTTAGCTCCACCGAGTGATTGTGTTCTCATCGGTCCAACTACATCCGAATGTACAATTAATAGTTTTGTATTACATGGACCATTCGTCTTTGAAAAAGGTAACGTAGTCATCTTCCCTTTCGCACAAATGTCACAGTCATATAACTCATTCATCTCATCTGTCTTCACATCAATTTCATAAGTGTTCAGTAATTTCTTAAGATCTCTTGCATTCAAATGTCCCATGCGCTCATGCCACAAACGTACATCCACATTCTCAGCATTCAAAGCTACATTCGTCGGATCTTTCATTTCTCTCACACGATATAAATTCCCTATACGATCAGCAGTCATTTTAACTATCCCCTGTTTGTCGATAACATAGGCATTATCCCTTTTAAATATGACATCATGACCGGTATCAGTAATTTTAGCTACAGAAACTAAATTACTTCTTAAGTCAGGAACAAATAAAGTGTTTTGAAAATTAATCTGACCTTTAGTTTCATCATTTGAAATACAAAGACTTAAATTACCCTTACCTTTGATATTTGTCGACAGATTACTCGCTAGATTTAATTTTGCGTCATATTGTATAAAATTTTTACCAAATCTTTCCCTCTTGTTACAAAGATGTGATGTACAACCGCTATCTAAAATAAAGTTATTCTGAAAATGATTAAAATTTTGATTACAATTAAAAACTTCAAAAATATCTTCTTCTATTTCTACAGTTGCACACCTAGAATCTTGGTTATTATTCTTTATACGACATTCACTAGCTTTATGACCTATCTTGTGACATTTAAAACATTTGTAACGAAATCCTTCATTGGTACTGGAAGTACTACTCTCATTTTTCTTAGACTTTGATTTCTTCCCATTTGGTACATTCTTCTTCACAAACATAGCTCCTTGAACCTCCAAAGTATTGGATTGACGTCGCGAGCTATCCTCCTCTAAAATTTTAATCTTTAAGAAATCGACCTTAGGTAACTCGTCGCGGGATTCCATTGCACATCTGAAGTTTTCATAGCTCGCAGGTAGACTGTACAGCAACAAAATAGATAGCAAATCATCATGAATTTCTATACCTATATCGTTCAGCTTATCTACTGCTCCTATAAATTTAGATAGATGCTCTCGAACATCCTCGCCCTCTAGCATACGGCATAGAGTAAGTTGCTTTAACAAGATTGCCTTACGTGCAGGACCTTTTGACGCATAAACCGATTCCAGCTTCAACCATATGTCACGTGAAGTTACGCATCCTCTAACATGCCTCAATTCACTTGGACTGATTGATAACACTAAATCTGCCTTTGCCTTTTCGTCTGCCGCAATCCATTTTTCGATCGATTGCTCATCACTGTTACCCACTTCTGGCCTCGCAGTTCTGCCATTAACATAACTCCATGAATCCGCTTTGATAAGTAAAGCTTGTACCTGAATTTTCCAAGTTTCGTAATTGTCCTTATTCAACAATTCTAGCCTTGAAGATTGCGCCATGATCTTGAAAAATAAATAGGAGTTATTTAATTAAAACTAGGCAAGTCCTGGGCCCATAACCTGAAACACCAGAAGTTCTTGCAGAGGTATATTTTACACAGCTTGTTTACATGGATACCAAATTAACATTGTCAACTATAAAAAGAACATTATACAAACATGATGTTTAGTGGCCAGCTACCAGTTAATGTGGATTATACCACGATCCTCAACATAAAGTAATATATTTAGAACCTGAATTCAAATTTAAAATTTGTCATAATAGTAGAGGATCCGAATTACAAACGACCTTCACCCACCTCTTTAATCGATGAAAAGTATTTTATATCAAATTTAGTTTGTTAAAAAATATATATCACGAGTGGTTTGGCCTACAAAATTTTTACTAAACTTTTTACTAAACAGTATAGTTAAGATATTTTTTGAGAGGTCCTTCCGCGTCGAGCTAGCATTTGGAGCGGTAGTGCTACGTTTATTTCCAATAATATTACTTAAATTTCATTACGAATAAACACCATAATTGTACTAGCATTCGGTTCAAAGTTCTGTGTATACTATTCGTGGATAATTGACGTGAGTGAGTGATCGTCTGATGAAATTATCTTGTGTCCCTATCGGGCGTTGCGCTTCGGTGGTGGCGACGAGGCACGAATCCATACCGGCTGAGAGATAGCTGCCTAGTTGTGTCATCTTCGCACCCGTGTGATTAACTATACGATATTTGCGCTCGCGCCGGGCCGCGCGCGCCACCGCTTGGCACCGCCCGTCGATGACGTCTACCATAATGGCGCTACCAATGCAACGTACTCCGCCTAACAAAGTCCACTCTGATACTGACATTCCAGCTTCTATTGATAACGAACTATTTACCAACACACGCAAACGTCGACTTCCAGACAGTGAGGAGTATGTGCTGCAAATCATGGAGCAATTCGAGGAACGATTCCAGAAACAAATATCATTATGGAATGACAAAGTTATGGAAACAATATCTAGCTGCATTACCACTGCAGTCAACACTGCTCTTAACAATGAACTCGAAAAAATTTCATCCTCCCTCACCGAAATCAATGATAACTTACAACACCAACAAACAGAAATTTGTAACATAAAAAAATCGGTGACGCAAATCGGCAATCGGGATCTAACAGCAAAATGTTAGATCTTGAAAGGAGTACTACGTTTTTATCAGAACAGCATGATCATTTCAAGACTCGCCTTAAGGCAGTAGAGGATAATGCCTTGCAGAGCTCGGAATATATCAACAAAATTTCTGCGTTGGAAACCAAATTGGAGGCAATGGAACAGCAGGCCAGGCAGTGCAACCTTGAAATATCAAACTTGATTGAACGACGAGGTGAAAATCTCATCAATATAGTTGAAAGCCTTGGCAATCTTATTAAGCAACCAATACGAGCTGCCGACATCGTGTCCATACACCGAGTTCCTAACGCTGGGGCAAAAAATGAGCGCCCAAAGAATATTGTAGTGAAATTCGTCACCAGAGTGTTACGCGATAACGTCCTATCGGCATACCGGCGGTGTCGTGCAGTTAAAGAGGTGGACTCATCTATGTTATCAGTACCAGGCACTCTGACAACTGTTTACCTGAACGAACACCTTACTCTAAACAATAAAATGTTGTTTCGGAGTTGTAGGGAGGCTGCAAAGCTGCATAACTATAAATATGTGTGGGTCAAGCACGGCATTATTCTGGTTCGCAAAGCAGATACTTCGCCTGTCATCGCCATTAGGACAACACAGGATATCGCGAAAATTAAATGATGATGATGGTTTAGGTTATAAGTGTTGGTGCAAAGAACTAACATATAATTATTATGTGGTTAAACTGTGTAAGCGATTATATCTATTTAGGGGTTATATTTGCTTTGTTTACTTTCGGAGATGTTATATAATATCACTTTGTTTTTTTATCTACTCATTAGTTGTTAGCCAGTATTCCATTATTATTTCACTATGTACATGGCCAGTGGCCTATGTAAAATTTTATTTATCATTAGTTTTAATTTCATTTTTGTTCAACTACCTACATCGACAAAAAAAAATATTGATCTCTGTTTTAATACGTAGTATGGGTAGCGATTATCTTCAGTTACTTGCAATTCGTGCGAGATACATAAATAAAATTATTTGCGATGTATTTTCCTTAATATGGGCACAGCATTTGTTACACTACTTTTCTTTATTAAACAAACTATTACTTTTACAGAAACTTATTATGCATGATACCTTTTTCAAAATCCACAATACTAAGATTCCATTAAACAAATTGTCTTATTTATCACTATGGGGACAAGTTCAATATAAAACAACATACCTATTCATAGCCTACATACTCATAAATAATACTCTTTTAATATACATTAGGTACTTTAACTGCGATTATACTGATAGGATTATATTATACCTATTTTTGTATAATTTACAATATAATTTATCAACGAATCTTATTTACACTATTACCTATTTTTAATGGATAGACACATTTTATCAGTTTATTATCAAAACTGCCAAGGTTTACGGACCAAACTGCATACAGCATATATAAACATCCTTTCTCATAACTATGACCTAATTATTTTGACTGAGACATGGTTACATAATGACATTTCCGATAGCGAATTTATAGACTCCAGGTACCGTGTATTTAGATGTGACAGAGACCGTGCGGGCAGTGGGAAACTGGATGGTGGCGGTGTGCTAGTGGCAGTGCATCGGGACCTGCCGCTCACGGCGTCCAATGTACCGGCGCCCGATGGTATGTACTTTCCCTACTCCCCGCAGGTCGAGCACGTCGTGATACAACTGCGATCGCGTACTTATTGTTGTGTAGTTAGCGCAGTGTACATCCCGCCAAGTTTAAATTCGGATGTTTACGATGCTCATTTTAATTACTTAACGTGTATATTGCAAACGACAGATACCAATGATTTTATCGTCGTCGGTGACTACAACTTACCGACATTAGAATGGCAAGACTGTATTACTCACTCGGTACCTATTTTGCGCCATAGTTGCTGTCTTTCTAATGGTTATTTAATAAATTTTATTAACTTGACTAAAAGCTTTCAATTAAATAGATTTGGTAATGTGAGAAATAGGACACTGGATTTGTTTATTACGAACATAAGTAGTAACTCGACATCCATAGCGCCAACCACCATTGTACCTAGTAATGAAAATCACCCCCCTTATTTCAGCCTTTTAACTATTAATATAAATACCGTACCTATGAAAATTAACCTTAAGACAAAATTTAAGTTCTATCAAGCCAACTATGATTTAATTAATAAGGAAATCTCAGATTTAAAGTGGGAAGAAATTTTATCGAAAAAAAGTGCAGAATGTGCAGTCTTAGAATTTTATGATAAAATGTACTTGATTATTAAAAAACACGTCCCCCAAAAAAAAGAAAAGTCTTCCCATTTTCCTATTTGGTTTTCGCCGGCATTAGTTCATATCTTTAATAATAAAAATAAATCGTGGGTAAGATGGAAAAAATATA
Source organism: Elophila nymphaeata (assembly GCA_955850985.1). Taxonomy (NCBI): domain Eukaryota; kingdom Metazoa; phylum Arthropoda; class Insecta; order Lepidoptera; family Crambidae; genus Elophila; species Elophila nymphaeata. Next base: position 8,065,500 of record OY039075.1, read on the forward strand.
ACAATATTTCTGACTATGAAAATTTTTCGTTGCTAAGGCGCCGGTTTAAAAAAGAATCTCAAAAATGTTTTAAAAAATATATACGGTTAGTAGAGGATAGTATTGGAGATAATATAAAATATTTTTGGACTTATATTAACACGCAAAAATCAAAAAAATCTCACTTTCCAAATTACGTTTATTATAAAACAGAATCATCAAAAAAGCCTGAAGATATACCTGCCCTATTTTCCACATTTTTTGAGTCTGTGTTTGAGCCGTCTTATGTTGATGATAACTACGACATTAAAAATATTGCAGACACTAATCTTACCTCTTCACTTAATTTAGCCAACATAGATATCTCTTCAAATTGTATATTAAGAGAGTTACTTAAACTTGATACTTCAAAAGGCTCGGGTTTGGATAATATACCGCCAATATTTTTGAAGTCTACGGCAAAAACAATTTATAATGCCCTTCACATTTTATTTAATAAATGTTTAAAAGAAGGAGTATTCCCCGCAATATGGAAATCAGCGAGGATTGTTCCAATATTAAAGGGAGGTGATAAATCCAACGTTGAGAATTACCGCCCCATATCAATCTTGTCCACTCTGTCGAAGCTTCTTGAAAGATTAGTTCATAATTATATATACCCCTTATTAAACACCCTTATAATTGAACAGCAACATGGTTTCGTCAAACGAAGATCCACAGTCACTAATTTGTTATTATATACTTCACATCTATTTGAGGCACTAGACAAGAACAAACAAACGGATAGCATTTCCACTGACTTTCAAAAGGCATTCGACAGGGTGGATCACAGATTACTACTGGAAAAACTCGCCTTTAATGGTGTATGTGGTGATCTGTGGCGTTGGTTTAAATCTTACATAACAAACCGTACACAGAAGGTTATTGTTAATGGTTATGAATCTGAACTTGTTCTCATTACATCTGGCGTTCCTCAGGGGTCGATCCTAGGTCCTCTCCTTTTTGTCCTTTTCATTAATGATGTCAATCAGTGCTTCAAATATAGTAATTTTTTGCTTTACGCTGATGACATCAAAATTTTTTACACAATCGATAACAATGATGATCATAATAAATTACAGGAAGATCTTGATCGATTTACCACCTATTGTAACAAGAACAAATTAAATCTAAGCCTCAATAAATGTAAAACAATCACATTTACAAAAAAGAAAAAACGTAAAAGCAATTTCTCTTATCGTCTCTGTGGAGCCACATTAGAAACTGTCCATTATATTAAGGACCTGGGAGTGACCCTTGATAGTAAATTGCACCTAGACTTACACGTGGATAGTATTATTAAGAAAGCCTTCAAATTATATGGACTCGTCATGCGATCAAGTTTAAATTTTACACGACCTTCAACTTATCTTTATTTATATAAATCTCTGATCCGATCCCAAATTGAATATGCTGTGCCCATATGGAATCCATATTACAATAAGTATATTGATGCCCTTGAGGTGGTACAAAAGAGATACTTGCGAAGTATGCAATATAGGTGCTGCCATAACAGGTTACAATATGAAGAACTTCTAACTAAATATAGAATTTGTAAATTAAATATTAGACGCACGCATCTTGAAGCTATGTTACTTTTTGATTTATTCAGTAATAGATATGATTGTATTCAACTGGTTAGCAAATTAAGTTATAAAATTCCACGTAGAACCCAATTTCGTAGTAGTAATAAATCTCCAATGTTTGCGCTTCCTAGATGTCGCACTAATTCAGGTAAACGATCACCGATTTATCGGTTAACTAAATCTTTCAATGTCAATTTTAGTAGCATTGATATAACAATAACATCTTCTTCTACATTTAAAAAAAAAATTAGAGAACTCTTAAAATAACGGAAACTACCCCACTCTCATTGTTAGTTTTAATTGAATATTACATTTTTATTAATCTGTGGTAAGTGGTGCTGAAAGCACAATGAGCACCGTTTAGTTACTAAGACTCTATTATCTTTGTATATTGTGTTTTTGTTAACTTACCCCAATAAATTAAAAAAAAAAAAAAAAAAAAGGTGTGGGGGAGGGAAGGTGGCCGTTGTATTTGTATAGGTTTATAAAAAAAAAACTATAAAATCATCTAGAAACACAAAACTGACATTACCTCCAAACTTCAGCGAAATTGACAAAAAATGCAAAATTTTGTTAAAAATTCCAAAAATAATCAAAAAATTCTAAAGAGCCAATAATAGTTTCGCCATGAATTTTCTAGCCATTCCACTCGCGATATATTTTTTAACATACCAAATTCCATATAAAATATTTGTCATCCATTAAACAGATGGGTGAACGTCGCTTCTAATTCGGATCTTAGACTATTAATCATTTATTTAAATGTGCGTGTTACTAGATATTATTTTTAGAATTCTGTATTCCAGGGTGGCTCTATAAGTCGACAGCACAAGGCTAAGGAAAGTATGTTAAATAAAATTGCACCTACAACCAGAGTTGTAGGTGCAAACAGCTGAGCTGTTGCTAGGAACTAAATTATCCTCATTACAAACACATAGCCTGGGCAGTGTACGCACCGCTCGGGCCGGGCCGATTCCAAGCGAACTAATTAGTTGAAAACTTTTGTCAGTCTTCTATTCGATGTATTAAACATAAATTGAATTATACCTGAGTCTCAAATATGTATCATCTATAATCTGTGCATAAAATTCCTCCGACAGCATACATAATAAAATATAACTTTATCCAGTTGTAAAAATACAGTCGATAACACTAAAAACTATGTAACTTATAAAAAATTTAAAACTATTTTATAATTTTGAGTGGTAAACAAATTGAGAAAAATTTAACATTCTCCTTTGTAGGATTGTAGAATATTATATTTTCTATATATTTTTTCATAGGGAAAAATGAAAAAGTCAAGCACGGTCCACGATGAGACAGACAAAAATAAGTGTCTCCTATAAAGTACCGCTTGTCGTCTTTATTATATTTGACGTTCTTTTGTTGAAGCTGACGTCGTAATTATAATAATGAGCACTGTCACTTAATCATTAAGAATTTTCGGAGGTAACGTTTCATATTTCGTTTCAAGAAGATTGATGATTTGTTGAACTTAAAAGGGATGGTTTTCTGTTTACATTTTGTTGCAGGTATTCTATCGGGGTCGTCCCGGGCTTTAAATAGAACTTCTTGTCCCGTGGGTGTCATAAAAGCCAACTCAGGGACATTTTGAAATCCGTGCAGACTATAATTAATAATTACTTGACGCTTATGGTGCAGACGCACCAACGACTAGCTCGCTTGGTGGCGAGGAGTATTGCTGTTGGCCGCAGTTCAGGCCTATATAACCTACCTATGGGTTACCTGGTACAGGCGAAGTCCAAATGCAATAATAAAGAGTCACAGCTTTTGCATTCCTTATATTAGCACATATACACAGATAAATTTCACAGCACAAATAACAGTTCAGAAGGAAGAAAAGAAATGAAGAAATAGTGAAGAAAATAAAGCAAATAGTAAGCACTACAATAATTAAATAAAATTACTACTAAAGCGCGCGAGGGTAAGCAGAGAGCGACAGCGTTAGCATCGAGCAACATAGATTTCGCGCCGGGCTTCGGTTCTCGACTGGTCTCCGAATATAAACGAAAAGTATCGAGCGCTTGCCTCTGCGCCGACGTCACGCGGCCTATTGTTCGTAAATGCCGGTTTATGTGGTTTACGTTTCCATACTACTACGCTCGGCAGGCATATCATCAATCCGTCAAAATATTCGGATGAGATTTGTAATAATACTATTTAGTGTTTATTTTGTATAGATATAATTATGTAGGTAATATATTATGTAGTAATAATGTAATAGTGTTTGTAATGTAAATATTAATACTGTAAATATTGTGTATAATAAATAAATAAATATATTTTAAGTAAATACAAATTTATAATATTCTAGTGTTAATTATTAAGTGTAATAAATGTTAAGTAAATAAATAATTAAGTAAATAAGTGTAAGTTACCTACATCACTCCCCTCCAGAGACCGTGCCTACGGGCGATAAAAATCCGGGAATTTTACACGGCGCCCCGAACGCGTTGTGATAACAGGGGGAGAAGTTTTATTAGGTACTAAGTTATGTTTAATATTATTATTACTAGTTAAAGAAATGTCATCAGATAGCACATAGGCTGGTTTTAAACGGTCTATTGATACTATGATGTCTTTACCCTTTACATGTATTTTAAAAGTTTTATCACCTCTGTCGATAACGACATAGGGGCCATTATATGCTGGTTGAAATGTACCGCGCATAATTGGGTCTTTGATAAAAACGTGACTGCAAGTTTTTAAATCTTTATAAACAAAAACTTTACTTTTGTTATGATGTGAAGTCGGAACTGGTTGTACATTCTCAGCGAAAGATCGCAATCGAGCAGAAAAATCACGAACGTCAGTGGTGTAGCAGTCTGTTTTATGACCGAAAAATTCACCTGGCATTCTTAACGGCTCGCCATACAAAAGTTCGGAAGATGTAGCTTGCAAGTCGTCTTTAAAAGCGTTGCGTATACCGAGTAATACTAAGGGGAGTGTTTCTGTCCAATTAGTATCACCGTGACAGGTTATGGCTGTTTTCAGGTGACGGTGAAAACGTTCCACGAGGCCATTACATTGAGGGTGGTAAGATGTTGTCTTTCGGTGCTTAAAACCAATGAGTTTCCCTAGGTATTGGAATAAGGCCGACTCAAATTGTTTTCCACGATCGGTAACTATATCCGTGGGACAACCAAATCGGGACACCCAGCCTGATATGAAGGCTTTAGCTACGGCTGCTGCTGTAATTTCGGTGACTGGGACAACCTCAGGCCATCGCGTAAAGCGATCGACTGCTGTCAAACAGTACCGATAGCCAGCAGATGGAGGTAAAGGGCCGATAAGGTCCAAATGAACATATTTGAAACGAGCCTTCGGTAAATCAAGTGTGCTCAATGGTGAACACACGTGACGGTTTACCTTAGCACGCTGACAAGCCAAACATGCCTTAGACCAGTTTCGGCAATCCTTCCGCATGAAAGGCCACACAAATCTTTGAGCAACGAGTTTAACGCTAGCTCGGGCACCTGGATGACTATAGCTATGCAAGTTATCGAAAACTTGCTTGCGTAGCTGTTTTGGGACATAGGGCCTAGGTATCGATGTACTAACATCACAGTACAAAAGAGTACGGCTTCCAGGGATGTTAACTTTCTCCAGACGAAGAGAACTATCACCTTGGAGTAGTTCTTGCAACTCAGGATCTGACGTTTGAGATGCAGCTAGGGCTTCAAAATCAACAGGCACCTGAAGTTCTTCGACGCGAGAAAGAGTGTCAGCCACAACATTGTCTTTTCCGGCTATATGTTTTAAATCGGTAGTGAATTGGGATATGTAATCCAAGTACCTATACTGACGGGGCGAGCAGTTACTCTTCCGTTCGTGGAAGGCATAACATAACGGCTTGTGGTCAGTATATATGGTAAAATGCCTTGCCTCTAGCATATGGCGGAAATGTTTAATACTCTGATATACTGCAAGGAGCTCCCGATCGTACGGAGAGTACTTTTGTTGTGAAGGGCTCAACTTGCGTGAGAAAAATGCTAGGGGCTGCCAGATGTTATCTTTGTATTGTTGCAACACTGCACCTATTGCGACGTCAGAAGCGTCGGTGGTTAGAGCTAACTTAGCCTGGAGATCAGGATGAGCTAATAAGGTTGCATTACAAAGGGATTGCTTACAAAGTTCAAAAGCTTCTAAAGTGTCTCCGTTTAGCTCGATCGGATGTGAGCCTTTGACGGAGCCAGTTAATAGGGCATTCAGAGGAGCCTGCATTTGAGCGGCGTTTGGCAAAAACCGCCTATAAAAATTTATCATGCCCAAGAATCTCCGGAGTTGCTTAACCGTCTTGGGAGCGGGAAAATCTTTTATAGCCAGGACCTTGCTCTTCAGAGGCTTAGCACCAGATGATGATATTGAGTAACCTAAAAATGTTACTTCGGCTTGACCGAAAACGCATTTGGAGGTGTTAACAAGAATGCCATAATCTCTCATTCTGGTGAAAATCTGACGCAAATGAGTCTCATGTTGCTCCTCAGATTTAGAATATATCAAAAAATCATCTAGGTAAGGGTAGCAGAAATCTAGGCCCCGAGTCAACTCGTCAACAAATCTTTGAAAAGTTTGGCCGGCATTCCGTAAACCAAAGGTCATATAAGGAAACTCATATAGCCCGAAAGGTGTAGTGATCGCGGTTTTCGCAATATCATCTTCAAATACGGGAATATGATGGTAGGCTTTGACTAAATCAATCGTTGAGAATATAGTACAACCAGAAAGACTATGGGCGAAGTCTTGTATATGACGAATAGGGTACTTGTCGGGTATAGTCCTAGAATTAAGTAATCTATAATCACCACACGGACGCCAGCTGTTATCTTTTTTAGGTACAAGATGAAGAGGCGACGCCCATGGACTGTCAGAAGGACGAGCTGTGCCATTGGCTAACATAGCGTCGAATTCAAGCTTGGCTATTTTGAGTTTGTCTGGAGCCAATCTACGCGGAGAACATGCAACTGGAGGGCCTGGAGTGGTGCGAATATAATGAAGTGTGTTGTGTGTGGGTTTGTGTGGTATGCCAGCCGGTCGTGTAATTTCAGGAAACTCACCCAGAATGTCATGAAACCTGCCGGAACCAGTCAAGACCTTCACACTTGAAATTAGAGTGTCTGAAAAGGAAATGGTAGCTATAGCGGATACATTGGTTGTACTATCTACTAGGCGCTTATTTCTAATATCTACGATTAAATTATAAAATGATAAGAAATCCACACCAATAATTGCCTTGGTAACATCAGCTACAATGAATTGCCATACATAGTCTCGACGAAGTCCAAGGTTTAAACTAAGTTGGATAGAACCATAAGTGTCTATAGTGGTACCATTTGCTGCACACAACTGATAATTAGTCTTCGCACGACGCTCTCGAAGTGAAGAACGCGGTATGACGCAAAGATCACTCCCTGTGTCCACAAGGAACTGGACCTTCGATCTTCGATCAGTCACGAACAGGCGGCCAGTTCGAGTTGGGCAATCGTCAGCCGCCATTACCGACCGCCCTTGGTGTTTTCCGAGTGGAAATCGCAGGGACTGAGGCATTTGTTGGCCTTGCTTCCGAATTTGGCATGGTACCAACAAAGGGGTTGCTTTCTGTAGCGGGAATCGGAACGACGAGAAGAATTTGATCGACCGCGATAATTATGTCTGGATCGGTTACGGGATCTGCTTCTCTCCATAGTAAGACTCTGCACCTGGCGGGTAAGCTCTGCGATCTGTCTGCTCATTTCCTCTAAGGTATTCGCAGTGTTTGGAGGAGATCTCGAAGTCGATGCAACCACTGGAGTTGGAGGTGTGATGTCCTGAATCCGATCAGCAAGATCAGCGAGGGTCTCGATTGGCGAGGTACTCTGAGAGGCTATGATCTGCTGCATACTATGTGGTAAGCGACTCGTCCAAATAGTTTTGACAAAATCCTCAGGAACGCCGGGTCCAGCCAAGTTTTGTAGGTGCCTTAGAAATTGGGACGGCTTTCTGTCACCAAGCTCTTCGTGCATAAGAAGTTGTTTCACCTTCTTCTCCTTAGATGCTGAAAGTCGTTTAATCAACTCGCTCTTCAATTTCTCATATTTATTATTGGCCGGCGGAGAAACAATTATATCTTCAACTTCGGCTGCGAACTGGTTGTCCAGTTGAGATATGACGTAATAAAATTTGGTCGCGTCTGCTGTAATATTCGATATTGCAAATTGACCTTCCAATTGCGCAAACCAAATTGCAGGTTTGTCTGGCCAAAATGGTGCAACACGAACTCCAACACGATAAATGTCGGATGGTGCTGTGGACACGCGCACTCGAGAGTCACCGTCGTCTTGCCCTGCGTAGCGGGCGGGACGTTCTCGTAATACCGTCTTAGCAGAATCTTCACTATCACTAGTCATCTTCTTAGTGTGAACAATTAGGGGTCACCAGTTATGGGTTACCTGGTACAGGCGAAGTCCAAATGCAATAATAAAGAGTCACAGCTTTTGCATTCCTTATATTAGCACATATACACAGATAAATTTCACAGCACAAATAACAGTTCAGAAGGAAGAAAAGAAATGAAGAAATAGTGAAGAAAATAAAGCAAATAGTAAGCACTACAATAATTAAATAAAATTACTACTAAAGCGCGCGAGGGTAAGCAGAGAGCGACAGCGTTAGCATCGAGCAACATAGATTTCGCGCCGGGCTTCGGTTCTCGACTGGTCTCCGAATATAAACGAAAAGTATCGAGCGCTTGCCTCTGCGCCGACGTCACGCGGCCTATTGTTCGTAAATGCCGGTTTATGTGGTTTACGTTTCCATACTACTACGCTCGGCAGGCATATCATCAATCCGTCAAAATATTCGGATGAGATTTGTAATAATACTATTTAGTGTTTATTTTGTATAGATATAATTATGTAGGTAATATATTATGTAGTAATAATGTAATAGTGTTTGTAATGTAAATATTAATACTGTAAATATTGTGTATAATAAATAAATAAATATATTTTAAGTAAATACAAATTTATAATATTCTAGTGTTAATTATTAAGTGTAATAAATGTTAAGTAAATAAATAATTAAGTAAATAAGTGTAAGTTACCTACACTACCCAAACGAAATTGGAACTAGGTTAGAAACAAGAAAAAAGTGGAGGAGGACGGGACGGGACAAGGGGAGACCACTCCCAATTTTCCACCACGTGAACTTAGATTTCTTCTGAATATTGAACAACGGTGACCTGATGCCCTGGCCCAAAACAAAGCTTCATGAGATAATATTCACGGAATACTTCGGATATTCACTCATGCCATATGTTGAGGGATAAAGGAAAGCAAGCGACGGAGACTCATTCCGTCGTTCGCCTCCTCGTACACGTCGGATGCAGTACGATGTTCATTTGTATCCTCCAACTCGTACGGCGCCGGATTAGTATACTTAACTACAACTGGACCTAAAAGGAATTTGTGAAATAAAATATAGGTATTATTCTCAGGTATAATTTTAACTCATGAGAATTTTTGGTGTTTTTAATTACGTCATAGAGACTTTGAAGATTAGAGGAAAGATCTATATTGAACCGTCTACTACATTTTTCCAGCATTTGGTAGTAAATACAACTTACCAAATCACAGTGTTATTCTTCTCTAGCTAGGAGCATAAACCGAGAAAACAGTGCTACTAATACTCCGCCGTTTTGTGTCTACTTTGTTCACAAATGGAATGGAGACCTTTTTTATATAAAAAAATAAACTGTCACAGTGATATTTTTTGGTGAGATAAAGCTGAGTTACTATAGGAGCCAGTTGAATATTTCAATATTCTTTACCTCTAATCTTTAGAACACACTCACATTTTATACAATCTCGCTTTTTTCGAACTTCAACCCTTTCAAAATAATGGTTTTGCTCAGTTTAGACATAAGGTTAACTCAATAATGAAATAACCGGAAAGCGTACTGTAGCTGAATATTTCATAACATTGCGAAACTTTTTAAACAATAAAGTCTAACTTCAACAGATTTTTTTTATTTGATGAGCCATTTAGCGATGTTTACCTGCGGCGGAAAATTTCTACCACAGCGGAATGAAAAACTCAAAATAAATTCCTTACTCATTATGACGTAAGTTGTTTATGAATTGCTGAGATGTTTTAGAGCATAGGTATGTCCTGATGGTCGGCTTTTGTTTGTTGGTTTCGTTATATTTTGGGTTCGATGCCCCTTTTAGGCGACAAGCTGGCAACCTGTCTCTGGCTTGAGACACTAAATGACCAGATAATGGCTTAATGTGTAACCATATGCGATTTGTATGTGTATTAATAAAAATAAATAGTGCACTTTCAAAAGCAGCTAAGACACAAAAAGGTGCTATGCAATCAAAGCAAACACTTTTTTCGGGACTTTGAGAAGATATTACTTTATGAGTTAGTGTTATTCATCTATTACCTATGTTAAGCCTCCAATGAAAAAATATTATTATTTATGGAATTTGGTATAAGTAGCACTCACGTTTCGCACTCTCACACTGTCACATACACATCTCTTTCCCCTATTTCTTATTGAATTGTATTCAACTTACTGAAATTCTGCATGTCTTTTTGAATATTTACGTCAACAAAATTTGAAATTTAATTTGACAAACTTTATAACTGGTTGCTTAATTTTGATTTGTAATATTGTAATATAGAATGAATTATGCTGTAGTTACCTAAAGTTTGTTTACAAACAACTACTGTATTACTCCGTGCTTACAAATCAATAAATAGATAAAAATTTGAATATTTTTCGTTTTTCTTACTATTATAAATTTCACTGCTGTACATACAATAAAAATGTTTCATTACTCTATCTGCTTTTGAACATCCAATATAGTACCGAATGAATGCTGTGTCAATCGGTTGAGCTGTGTTTCTACATCGGTCACTGGGTTGTTTTGTTACGATGCCTTTCCATCACCTTGTTAGTATTCAGAACAGTCGATCGCAATATTTACCTACCGAGGGGCTCGAACCTACCCCACATTAGGGGCGATTAGGCCTTAGTCAACCACGCTGGCCAAGTGCGGGTTGGTCGACATCACACACAACCTAAGAATTTCTTTATAGGTGTGTGCAGGTTTCCTCACGATGTTTTCCTTCACCGCAAAAGCGTCGGTTAAACGTACATATGAATTCAAAATTTGAAAACATTGGTACGTGGCGGGGATCGTACCAGTGCTTCCCGGGTGGGAGACGACGCTCTTACTCACTACGCCACCGAAGATTTTAGTTGATATAATTTTATAACTCCCGACGCAAAAAGAGGTTTGTAATACGTTTGACGTGTATATCTGTATATGTCTGTCTGAATCGTAGCGTCCATAAGGATTATCCAATTTTGATCTAGTTTTATTACGTTTAAAAAGACTACTTGATCGGAAATGTTCTTAGATAATATAGAACATCTGTTGAGCCGAAATTTTTAACTATTGCATAGATTAAGACAACTTACATCTTTAGTCTTCTCGTAACCACGAATGCTAAAAGGTGTAATAAATAGCAAAACGGAAAACCCAAATGCACGGCAACTCTAACCTTTTCTCTCCGTGTAACAGTTTGCTGTGTTTTAGATTGAAGGGAAAGGTAGCCAGTGTAATTACCGGGCACGGAAAGGCATCTTAGACCTCAGGATGAAAACGCACCTTCAATAACAAGTGATTTTTTTCCTTGTTATTGCAGGTGTTTTACCAAGGCCATCAGCACGTTTGTCATCATATAGTTGTATAAAAAAACCTTAAGGAATTTGCGAACTGCTTCATCGCAGAAATAAGAAAGGCGGTGGTACAGACCCAGACGACTCTACATATGGGTCTACCACCTAGTAAATAGCGGCAAAAGTTACACAAATTGCACATGCACAATACTAACGCCAAGTGCGCTGGCCCAAAATACACTAAGCGTTAATACCCAGAAATTTTCTTAATTAAAATAGTTTAAAACATTGCGGCTGCGTGGCTGCGGTCACGAACGTTCGCCCAATATTACAGTGACTGGTGTGGTAAAATAAGATTAATGCCTGGTTTCAGTAATTAAATCCATGGGCGTGCTTTTGTTTTAGAATGCCCTGAGTTTTGACATCTTGAGCCGCCTGTTCGCCCACCCTTAACTGATTCAAAGGTCTCTCATTTGGCACCCTCACGTGTACCGTTCCCTTCCAGTTCGAATGTTCTAGAGACTATCCCGCGGAGATGCTCGCGAACTATAAATCTTCTAAGGAGGCTCGTATTGTAGAGAAGACTAACTAAGACCAACGCCTTAAAAACCACAGTGAAGGTCATTTGCGTTCAACAGTAATAGTAAACAAAACTGGTGATAGTTAATCCACTATCTTATCCAAGTCATTTTATTAACAGTACTAGCATTTTTATGTCCCTACAGTGTTGTATTATAAGTGCGAAATAAAGTTTTATTAATTCATTCAAATACAAAAAGGAGTGCATAATACACCCAAATACTCCAAAAATATAAGACTAATCCTAATTGTACCCAGCTACCAAATTTAATAAATGCTCGAATATAGTTTCATGTGTCGTAGCAATGAAATGAGTTGCAATAACGCCTTTCCAAAGCCACATTTGCGGGGAATAAACTGCAAGTAATAATGGGGTGTTTGTCACAGATAGGCAAGATGACGAAGTTTGAGTTAAAATATATGTGTATATGCGGCTTAATCTGCGTCGTCGACTAACGATAAGAGTAACAAGCCAATAAGCATTTATTATTTAACTTTAATTACTTTTGAATGGAACAGTGCAACCGGCTTTATAAATTTGATTTTTAAGATAAGTGTTCACCTAAGCTAGTTACACAGCAGGTTGTATTCATTACACAGAGTATAAATATCCAATAATTATTAGGTATATATATATAAAATACATAGATAAGTTACAAATTTGGTGACTGCTATTGTGATATCATTTAACAACAAGACTTATTAATAGGCTTATTGTACAATGTCTATATATATTTTTTACTACCAAAATAATATTTTACTTTTTAATAGTTCTTCGATGCAACTGCGACATGCAAGAAATGTGCATTGTATAGGTAGGTACTTCAGTAGAATGATAATATGCTGAAAATAATAACTTCATAACATTTTTTAAGAGTTTCTTGTTGTAAAAACACATGTTGTTACTATAAGTAGGTACATTTTCACTTGACATTGGCGAAATGAGTAATCTATAAGTATCGCGTACGCCAATAATTTAAAGAAGAAGAACATTTTTTAAGATAATTAACAAGACAAGCACATAGACAGACATTCATATTCTATGATTTTCTATTATTTTCTTCAGTAGACCGGTACGACCTGAACATCTTCAAAAAAGAGTATATTCTTTCCTTAAACGCTTTGCGATTCCTCTGGGATACAAATGTCCATGGGCGGCGGTGATCACTTAGGTACCATCAGGTGAACCGTCTGCCTGCTCATTTGTCCCCCTTTTCCAGAAAAATGGACATTTTAGCCCAAATTTTTATTTTCTTTGTGCCGTGTTATTTGCTCTGATAATTCAGTCAGAATAATATTCTAATATTTTGTACGTTATGTGTGATATTAGTTTACGATGCACGTGGGATTCCCAAACCACAGATTACCGAAGCTAGAATTAATACGAGATTGATACTCGTACACTATTAATGTGAAGAGGCCAATTAATAGATCCATTGAAGTAATTTATAATATGGCGGGCAGTGGATATTAGGTACTATGAACCGTTATTAAAAAGAAAAAAAATAAAACAAAAAAAATCGGGAGTGGTCTCCCCTTGACTTTCTCGTATACCAGAAACAATTTAAAGGTTGATAGAAACCTTATATTTTGATGTCATACATGCATGTTAAATTTTCGTCACCCATCCGAGTACCGACCGCGCACTTGGTCGCTTAACTTTCGTGATCGACGGCTCAAAATTTGATAGAAACATTATATTTTGATGTTATACACGTATATTAAATTTAGTTGCAATAAGTTAAAGGCATGCTCGAGTTATCGTGCTAACGCACAGACACACACACGGACACAAACACACACACAGACATAGCTCCAAAAAAAATTTTTTTGGACTCAGGGAGGTCCAAAACGTGTAAATCCGTCAAAATCTCAAAGTCGATTTTTTTTACGATTAGGTACAAGACTTCCTCTATACTACGTACGAGAAAGTAATAAAACAGGGAAACAATATAACGTTGTCTGTCGTTCTGTCGAGTGCACACCAAAAACCGAGCAAAATAAGTAGGTATTTTTCTATTTTCATTGGTATTTTCATATTTATTTAATTTTATGTTCCTCTGATTTACACCTAATTTATTTAGTAGGTGCCTATTTCCTAGTCTCTAATGAAAGGTACTTTCTATTTTTGTCCCGATCACCAATGAGACAAAACAGACCTTTCTTTGGAGCAAAAATGTGTCAGAGGAGTCCACCTTATTTCTCCGGGGGCTAGAAAAGTATACGGTTAATTATACCGACGCCGGGATTGATCCATTAGGGTTTTTTCTATTACTTTGCCGTTTTTTCCATTTTCCCTATTACTTTATTGTTGTCGATAACAAATGAATACTCGTATAAATAAGTAATTTTGTTCATTTAGTTATGTATGATTTTATAATTATTTGATGTAGGCGCCATGTGATGCCGGCAGAGTAGAATAGCATCACCCCATATCCTCTAATGGGTGTCGTAGAAGGCGACTAATGATTTAGCAAAGGGGTATAGATCACATTGTACTCCGTCCACCAATCCGCATTGGGCAAGCGTGGTGGACTACTGCCTAAACCTCCTTCGATGTCAAAGACTTGTGTCCCAGCAGTGGGTCGAATTATAAAGGCTGTTATGATGATTATGATAATATAATTTGATTATATAACTACTGATTGGATATACAGCACATTCGTTACAGAACGAATGTTACCGTCATAGTCCAAAGAATTAGTAGATACGCTGAAGTGACATTAGGTTGGTCATTGAGTTAACTTTGAAGTTTGTTGCAAAAGACCGCGAAATGGGCAATTGCAGGTTGAGTATTTCACTAATAGGAGATAGGCAATTGCCATTTCCACCGAGGCATAGGTACATAGTGCATTGCTCAAAAAAATGCAGGCAAATAAAACATACTTTACCTTTGTCGCTAAAGCTTATCACCTGGGGCTTTAATTTTGCTTTATGATTTTGCCAGTAAAAATCTTCGATTTTTTGCTTTAGAATCCGGTCGATTGTCGATTAAGAAAATTTATTAAATTTCCATAGTTTTTCAAGTTGCTATTTTTAACATGAACTGATAATTTCAACATGGAATAAATTGCCTATAATGTAGCTAAGTGCAAATGGCTTTTTAGTTTTAGCAATCTCATTAAAATACGCCAAAAATAATTCAATCTTCGTCTTTTTTCAGAGAAAATGTTCACTTTGTCTTTTTTTTCCAACTCATCAATCTCCATTGCGCTCACTGAATCATAGGAACTCATTTTAATTATTTAATTTATAAATATGATATGTATGTAAATAACAAATCAAGACGAATTTTCAGCTTTGCCGCCAATTTTCCCGAAAGCCAAACGAAATTATGGCTATACAGCCACGTCAACGCAATTTGTACTAGGCAAAGAGACTTACTTTGGTATGCCAAGATTGATAAAAGAGATCCAATCAAAGAGTTTTTAATAAACCCAGCACGCTATTTCATACAACATTGCTGGAGCGTTGTAATGTTCCAAATTAAAAACAAAAAACGCTCCAGCAATGGATTTGATGTTCTTTCGATACTTTGCGTGTTTTTCGAAAATAATGACAATATTTCCATGCATGTTTGTGAAAAATAAGTTTAGTTATTATGTTACTATAACATTTTACCGACTTGATTTTGATGGAGAATAAATCTTGCATATGAGTCCTGGAGTCGAGACCGATTTAGGGCAAGCATAGTGTGAGGCGATGCGACTGCTTTGGACTGGTGAGCTTAGAAGGACATAAGTCTACCCGAAGAGGTCGATGGCGCCGCGGTCGAAATAACAATTATGAAAGCTAAGGTACTCGCGCGGTCGATACTCAGATGGGTGACCGTTAAAGTTAAGAAAAACAATCAGAGACTATAAAAAAGAAATAACGTTTGTATAAAAAGGTAAAACTAGGAAGGCTCGGCCACAAATGGATTGAAGGTTATCCTACTGATATCATATCCGATATCTAGGCTTCGATTCCAAGGGATTCATGGTGCTCGATTTGGAGTGCCGTAATTGTATGACGTAGTCTTTGGTCATTAAAAAGTGTTAACAGCATTGTTATGTTTTGACAGCTAGCTAGTGATAAGAAGGAGTTTCTCCCGAGTTCTTGTTGTAAAAACACGTGTTGAGAGACTCCATTTTAACCAAAATCTACCGTACAATTTTTTTGTATCTGTAATTAAGTTTTCACTTGACATTGGCAAAATCTTTAAGACTTGCGAATGGCATTAATTAAGAAAAGAATAGAATAGTGATAAGAAAGCTAGTAAGGTTTCCGGGTAAAGGTGGACGCACAATTGTCAGCATCGTGCCACACTCACTGTACGCGCCGAATTTAAAAAATATAGTAGGTATTCGAATGTTGAAGGAAGCATGCTGATGACTTCGGAATGATACTCAAAATACTACAAAGGCTAAGGATTTGCTGATAGCGCGTACAGTGCGGACATATTACACATTAAACGCCGTCGTGGTGGAGTGGTCAGTATAGCTGGCTTCACATCAAGCGGTCCGGGTTCGAATCCTGGTATCGGCATATGTTTGTGTGACGAACACGAATGTTTGTTTGCGAGTCATGGTTGTTTATATATTTATTTAAGTTTATTTATAAAAATATCTAAAATTATTATGTATATAAAAAAAAACCGTTATCTAGTATCCGTAATGCTTTGGCCGCACCTGCGCCTATCGTCCCGAAGTAATGCGTGGCGATACTTCGTACGATACACGCAAGTGCGGCCCTAGCAAATTTATCGCGATAAAGCATGTGGCATTTCTTTATTTGCACGAACTATCGTGCAATAATCCAAGATGGCCGAAATAATTTCCAGACGTGTAAATTGCGTAGTATTATTATCCTTCTTTGCGTTTAACAATGCATAATCACTTTCTTTACTTCTAAATTGTGTGCTAATAATTACGTAATGCATTTATTATAAAAAAATAACCCAGCTGTATCGTATACTTAGTCACCTGTACGCGTCTGAACTAATGGAGAACAACCTTCGAAATGAACAACGCATGTCTGACCAAGCAGCGCGATAGGTTAGCGCGCTAAAACCCTGACGTACCGCCTCCCGGCCGATAACCCACACTCAACCCGAATATTCGTGACGATAGCCGATAACGGCCGGTCACATCTGCGTGTATCGTGTCCTAGCACGAAGCTTCGTGACGATAGGCGCAAGTGCAGCCCCAGTATAACACAAGTTCTTAATGATACTTACTTCGGGCTAGATAATTGGTGTGAGCGTGAAAATATATTATTATTATATGCGCAAGGCCAACAGTAAAGGCTGGTGGTGCGGCGTATACGGCATGTTCAATGCTGACAAATGTGCGTTCACCTTAAAGCTCGCTTCCACAGCAAAACATACGCTCCACTTAAGCTGCTAAGTAGTCATCTTAACCTAAATACGATAGTAATACTGAGGTGTCACTTTCGCGCTACTAAACCTAACCTCATCCCTGTTCCTTGGAGTTCTGACAATCTTTCTCACCGACAGAAAAGCAGAACTACGAAAATGTAATGTTATTTGATTGTGGTTTCTGTGAGATGGAGTTACCGCCTCAGTTCGGGACGTACCTTTCTTAACACAATTAATTATCATGCATGAAATGAAATGAAACGAAAAAGCTCTTTATTTAAATGGACTTTGCTAAGTACTTTTAAATCGTCAGTCGTTTATGAAAAAGAATTGTAACCTTTTGTCTAATCTTACGTGCTACGAGTATAATAAAACCAAATAATATTGCTTCCACCCACTTTTTGTTTGTCTGGAGCCCACGCAAGAGTTGTTTAAATTAGATCGCCTTATCGATAAGGGCATCCGTTGTATAATAAAATTGGCGTGTATAAATTTAACCTTTTAATGTGACATACACTCTAGGACGCAGATATGTTTACATTTGAATATTACAATAGTCGCCATACACTTCGCGAGTTTGTATAAATGAACTTGACATTATGACATTTTTGCTAAATTTCAATTTAATCAGCATTTAGCTATTAGCCAATGAAATTGCTGTTTTTTTGCTATTAACCATTGTAGATAACAAAATTCCATAGTTTAATTCCATTACTTTAACATCATTCAACATTACCTAGGTATTTAATAAAGTAGCTGATCCTGCCACGTGTTGCTGTGGTAATTCCATAACCTATTAAACATTTAATTTGAATAAGAAGTAGTAAGAATGATAGAGATACTAGAAAAATGCACTGAAAAAAATCGACTTGCCTCAGGCGGGACTCGAACCCGCACCTTCCACAATCCGGGTGGAAGTGCAAATTTCAAAGATTTGATGAAACGATGTTTACCATAAAAACATAAGCACCAAGCACTGACAAATTTCGACAGCGAAAAGCAGTGCCTCGGTGGCGAAATTGGTCAACGCGTCCACCCGGATTGTGGAAGGTTCGAGTCCCGCCTGAGGCAAGTCGATTTTTTTCAGTGCATTTTTCTAGTATTATATTTACGCGTTTGTAAACGCAAAAATAAAATTATTCCATAATGATAGAGATATAAACTATCCTGCAGTCTAAGTTGAATCAAGCAAAACAACACCTTTACAAAATTTAAATAAAATCGGTTCGATTCGGAACGAGGACGAAAATCGTAAAACGAGATTTTTATATCATACAAATTATGCGCTTTTTCCCTTTGTCTAACACCATATTGAAAACATGTATTTTTATTCAAATTCACAGCTTTATTTGTGAATGGTAATTTGCGAACCCATTTCTTTTTAAATCTGAATTATTTTTACTTAACCAAGATTATTTTGCAGATCAATTCTTGGGCTTTTTCGTGCTATTTTTAAATGTTATTATTTTGTAAACATTCGACCTTCGTGTGTTAAGAGCGCCCGAGGTTGTATTTGAAGATTAACATCGGCATACTTTGGAGGTGAGCCTTTGTTTCTGTTGCGATTATACGCCGATAATGTTTACTGCAAACACTGTTTGTAAACAACATTGTTTTGTATTGAAAATATTATTCCATTTTGTTGATACTAAAGCAACACGGGATAATAGAGATGTAGGTATCTATTTAGATCTTTAAACTGTTTTATTATGCAATTAGACATAGCTCGGTGGTAGGATCTATGTCTCACACACAATTCATTAGCAAATTACCATTTCCCAAGCAACATTTGGCAATATTTCATTACGCAAACTTTAATTTTATTTATTTATTATTTATTATGATAGATACACCATCGACAATATCAATGTACATTAAAACAAGATCGTGTGCAAGTATTTTAGGTTAAAAGATATGTCTTTGCAGGTATATACAACATTATCAATAAAACTAATAAACCAAACATCATTCTAAAAAGATTAACAATTACAATTTAATTTTTTTTTATGTATGTACTGACTAGATTAATTTTCTACAATTAGGTTAGTATATGTTGTACAGGTAGGTATCCTGTCACTATTTTTGAGGTACTGTAAGGCCCTTACTGCAAGATGTGGCCTCATGTGTAACCAAGTGCTATCTAAAGCTCCGCTCAACCCTTTTGGGATTATGAGCGTGATTATATGCCTATACAATTAATAGTTGTGCAAGGCGAGCAATTCCTTGCACTTTCTTTTGAGTACTCGTTCGGGGTCGCTAAAGATGTCGATGTCATGATTGTTCAGGCTGTTGTAAGTTTGCATACATCTATTTAACGGTGAAAACTTACCCAAATTGGTTCTATTAAAGGGAATGTTGAAAACATTAGTCATTGGGTGTCTAGGTATATGATAAGGAATATGATAATAGGTATATGATAATGCTTTAACAAGGACACCAAAACGCAAACATGCATAATTATGACAAGCAGGCATTTCAAAAATACATTATTAAATAAATATAAAATATTTTTAGCAAAAAAATAGGACAACCGACTTCAATGCGTACAAATTTAAACTAAAAAGTAAGAAATAAATAATATTTTTATGAATTAGTTGAAAAGAGCGTCATAGAAAACCAAGGAAAGTATTGATACACATTTATAATTCTTTATTTATAATTCATACTCCGATATATTTGGAGCCGGTGCCAGCTAGCCAAGGAGGATAGTGTTTGCAATTTTCGAACTTCACGGAGCGGCGGATTATTTCTTATCTTCATCATTCGTTAATGGATTAATCAAGTTCGTATCTATTAGGTAAGTTTATTTTGCTTAGGCTGGCACCGACTCCAAATATATCGGAGTATGAATTATAAATAAAGAATTATAAATGTGTATCAATACTTTCCTTGGTTTTCTATGACGGTCTTTTCAACTAATTCATAAAAATATTATTTATTTCTTACTTTTTAGTTTAAATTTGTACGCATTGAAGTCGGTTGTCCTATTTTTTTGCTAAAAATATTTTATATTTATTTAATAATGTATTTTTGAAATGCCTGCTTGTCATAATTATGCATGTTTGCGTTTTGGTGTCCTTGTTAAAGCATTATCATATACCTATTATCATATTCCTTATCATATACCTAGACACCCAATGACTAATGTTTTCAACATTCCCTTTAATAGAACCAATTTGGGTGTTCTTGGTTAACTGGATCAAAATAAGTCGACACTGTTTCGCCAATATAAAGTTTATTATTCCACTAATTACAATGGTTCAGAACACTGATTAACTTAAGTAACTTGGAGGGAAGGGGTACAACGTTAGCAAATGCTTATGACAGATAGACTGACTGGTGTGCGGCGCAACCGCCTTACTTAACTCGTATTTCTAAATATTTTACAATGACCGCCAATTAATCTTAATAAAACATCGTACGACAATAATTTTAAAAATACCCTACAAACTAAATAAAACCAGCTGATGATTAATCGAATGAGCCGTCGGTAACATTCCCCACCCCAGTGCTAGCACTCACTAATGGTACAGGAGCAATGCGCGCCGCTGACCGCCGTAATGTACCACTGGCAGTCCTCACTTCTACCACACGAACGCGGCCATCGGTACCTGGAAATACTTTATGTATGATCCCTTTAGGCCACACATTGCTGGGTGAATCAGGATCTACAATAACGACGAAGTCCCCCACACTTAGGGGCTTTGACTCACCGTGCCACTTAGGCCTACGAACTAACTCCGGTGGATATTCTTTTAGCCACCTCTGCCAATACCTATCCGCCAATGCCTGAGCCGCACGCCATTTTTTCCTTAAAAACAAATCTGAGCTGTCAAACACACCCATTACTGGAAGACTGGACGATGAACCTATAAGGAAATGGTTAGGTGTTAGCGATTCAGAGCTGCCGGGCTCGACAGACACATGAGTCAATGGTCTACCGTTTACTATGGCTTCTACTTCACTTAACAGCGTAAGTAGCATCTCATCTCTAGGAGCTCGTTCTTTTAATACAGCGCGAAGAGACGTTTTCACGCTGCGGATAAGTCGTTCCCACGCCCCACCCCAGTGAGGGCTGGCAGGAGGGATAAAGACCCACTGCGTACTATAATTCGCAGCTTCCGATCGTAGTACGTCCTGATTTAAATCCTGTATGGATTTTCGAAGCTCCGTATCTGCACCGCGCAAGTTTGTTCCGTTATCGGAATATATTTGACGCGGCCAGCCTCGCCGCGCTGCCATTCGACGAAGAGCCATAATAAGTGCATCCGTTGTCAGTGAATGCACCACCTCAATATGAATGGCACGAACTGTTAGGCATGTAAAGAGAACGCCGTACCTTTTCTCTCTACGCCTACATACCGTAACTTCCAATGGACCAAAAAGATCGATTCCACAATAGGTAAACGGCCTCTGGTGGTGCTCCAGGCGAGCTCGAGGTAGGTTTCCCATTCTAGGAATGTCTGGCTTCGCTTTCCTTATCCTACAAAATAAGCACTTGGAAGTGACATTCTTCACGGCGGGCCGTATTTTTACCATCCAATATTTTTGTTTAATATCATTTACTACTTTCTCGCGATTTCCATGCGCAGCTTTGACGTGAAAATGCATAATTAGAAGCTTGGCCGTGGCGTGAGTTCCATCCAAAATTATCGGCCGCTTGATCTGGTCAGATACGCCTGGTGCTGCATCGATGCGGCCTCCAACTCGAAGAACGCCGTCCTCATCAATATATGGAGTCAGGTTACGCAGCCGACTGTCTTTGCGTATACACCTACCATTCCTTAGTATCGCGACTTCCTCACCAAACGAATCCATTTGTGCCTGTTTAAGTAACAGAAGCTCGGCCCGCTGCATTATTTCGCACTCGTTGTAACAGTCCGTACTGCGCTTGCATTTATAAATAAACTTAAGTACCATGGCTGTGGCCCTCAGCAAACGCAACCAAGAGGAGAAGGAAGCGGAATCGGGAACAGGTAAGCTCTCAGAGACCGCTCGCACTACTCCAACCACATCCAAGTTCATATCATCACTTACAGGCTGAAGAATATCGCGCGGCCAGCTCGCCTCATTAGAGTATAAAAATGTTGGTCCCCATAACCATTCGCTTGTAAAAAGTTTGTAATCAAAAACATCCCTGGTGGCTATATCCGCTACATTAATACTTGTGGCTATATAACGCCACTCAGACACGCTAGTATATTCGTCTATTTCTCCCAAGCGGTTTGCCTCAAACGTCTTATATGTCCGCGTATTATTACGCAACCAATGTAGCACCGTGGTGGAGTCGCACCAAAAGAAACGGCGAACCGGTATGATATTGTGCGCGGTAGTGATTGTGTGCGCTAGCCTCGCTCCCAACAGAGCCGCTTGCAGTTCTAACCGGGGAACCGTTAGTGTCTTAACTGGTGCAACTCTGCATTTGCTGGCTACAAATGAAACGTGTACCTTGTTATCATATACCCAGCGCCAGTAAGCAACTGCACATAACGCTTTCTGTGAAGCGTCGCAAAATACGTGCAATTCTAAATTAATATAAACTGGTTTTATAGACACTGTCTTATCAATAGCAGCATCGCTTGACAAGTCCGCAGCGTAAGCACCGCCCACATTCGTAACGTTGCTACGATGACTACGGTCCGTGGCTACGGCGCTCACCTGGTTATCGCCAACCTCGGTGGTACACTTTGTCGCGTGCATGTACCAGCGTGGCATGCGAATTGTACTAACAGTTTTTAACAATTCGATCCACTCACACCACTTTTGAAAAATATCGTCGGGAATCCTGTCGTCCCATTTTATACTATTTATACGCCACGTATCCTGCAACATAATTTTACCCTGAATAGTGAAGGGAGCCAGAAAACCGAGTACATCGAAAATTGACATTATAACGCGCAGCATGATTCTTTTGGTCGGCTTTTCTTTACCGCTAATGATATGATCCGGAATACGTTTAAACGAAACGTCGAACGCTAACTCATCCGAACTTGGGAACCAAATGAGTCCGAGCGTTCGTTCGCCGTCACAATGCTGCTCGATTTTCAACTTTACTGCAGCACTACCTAAGGCTTCGGTTGGAATTCCTTGTAGGACATAGGGACTATTGCTCACCCAGTTCACCATACTAAATCCTCCTTGCTCATGTATATAACAAATATTTTTCTGCATTTCTAAGGCTGACGCTTCATCGGGGAGACTTTGTATGTAGTCGTCCATATAATGCGACTTAATAATAGCATCGACAGCAGAAGGCATAGTCGATTGAAAACGCAAAGCATTTTTATTTTTAATGTACTGGGCAACGAAAGGCGAACAACTTGCACCGAATAAGAGTGAAGTCATTACAAATGTTCTTAGCGGCTCGGTAGGATTGGCCCTCCAAAGAAACCTAAATGCGTCCTGATCGCGGGGTAATATTTTAATTCTGAGAAACATATCTTTTATGTCACCCATTAAAGCAATTTTATTTTCCCGGAAACGTAACATTATGTCTAACAGTGAATTAAGTAGATCAGGCCCTTTTAACAAATAATCGTTTAAACTTAAACCACTACTTTTGTCGGCAGCGTCGAACACTAAACGCAGTTTGCGTTTGTTGGGGTTGTCGACACCAAAATGTGGTAAATACCACGTCTTGTCTGTACGTTGCGTGTCTGTCAACTCTCTAGCGTAACTGTTGTCAAATAAATGACTGACACGTTCAACGTACCTCTCCGCGTATGGTGGATCTTTAGCCATCTTCCTTTCTACACCCTTTAGCCTGTTGAAAGCCCCTGTAAACGTGTCGGCAGGCGTAACGCAGCTTGGGTCTTTCCACGGTAGACCCACCTGCCACCTGCCGCCCTCGAGGCATGCCGTTTGCTCGACCTGATTGACGGCATGAACATCGTTAGCATTACATCTAGGCTTACCTGCTACTCCCATTGACTCCACCTCGAAGTAATGCCTCACTTCCTCGTGAAGTTCGAACTCGCTTGTAGCACGCTCCCCGTTACCATACGCGGAGACGAGCAGCGAAGATTCTGCGGCAGCCTCCACCACATCTAAAGTGAGCGCCCGCGGGGCGCGCGCCGTCCTCGTCATTTGGACGCAACCATGAATTGACCAACCTAGGGCGGTGAGTGTAGCGGACGGCTCATTCGAGAGACCTGACAATATTTTCAATGGTAACAATAAATTATAATTATCCTGACCTATTAAAATTTGCGGCTTCACATCAAAATTACATAGTTCGTTTTTAATATTTTTTAAATAAACATATTTATCACAATTTACTACAGAACAGGTTTGTAAAGGTAAATCTAAGTTACTAACACTGCGTGCTTTAACAGAATAGACCTTATTATCTAGGCCGGAAAGTCTTAAGTCCAGTATTGTTGTATCGCAAACAATTTCGTTATTAGACCACGGTCCGCAGACACGTAAGGTCTCGCGTCGTCCGCAAAGACCTGCACGAGCTGCGAGCTCGGCACTTATTAATGTTACCGTCGATCCGTCATCGAGTAACGCACTTGTATTTATGTAACTATTGCCTGTATATAACCGCACTGGCACCACTTTTAGTAACACTTTACACGATTTGGCACTGATATGGGTTACTGTCTCAGTCGATGTAGACACACTTCGGATATTTGAATCTTCTTCACGCGGCCATGCGCCCTCGGCGCCGCGGCCGTGACTGCTACGTATCATCGGGTAATGAAGTAATTTATGATGGGCTTGCCCGCACTGCTCCTTGTCGCACGCTGGCGCTGTGCATTCCTCTCGGCTGTGGTTTGCTTCTAAGCATTTAAAACATACTCCGTAGCGTTTAACGTGCGCCCATCGTACTTTCCTTAGCGCCTTCCTGAACTGTTTACATTCATGTAATTTATGTACTGACATACGGCAAAACTGGCACTTGGAACTGGTGTATTCCGTTTGTAACAACACAGTTTGCGATCTAACGTTAGTACCGTGTTTATTATTTCTATATGTATTAGAATCAAGCCGTGTCGAAATATCGTGTAGATTAGCAGTGGTAGAAGTGGTTTTTATTGCTTCGTTAGTCAAAAACTCTGACAGCAATTCCAATGAAGGTTTCGTATTTGACTTCAGCAAAGGAAAACTATAATCTGACCACTTAGACATAAGGACAGTTGGCAGCTTAGATAATATTAATGAAAGAATGCTCATACCTTGTAAATATTCCTTCCGATCTATTGCGCGCACTGCTTCTACAAAATTTTGCACTTTAACAGAAAATGGCACGATATCTTTTTGGTACTCTGGCGACACAGACTGTAACCTTTTCATGTCTTGCATGAGGCGCGTTATTATAATGTCAGGATTTCCATACTGTAGTTCCAGTGTAGCCATTATTTGCTCAGACGAAGTTGCGCTTATGAGGAGGGCTGAGACTGACTCCTTCGCTTTGCCATGTAAGCATTTACGCAATCTCCATAAATTTTCTTTTGGTGAAAAGTTGCATACCTCCGTAGACTCTTCGTAAGCCCTTTTAAACTGTAACCACTCTAGTGGGTCCCCAGAAAACTCCGGTAGGTCCTTTGGTGTACAGAGTCGACTCAATAAGCGAGCATCAGAGTTTCTATGATTGGTGGTAGCAGTCAAATTTTTAACTGCACTAGTGAGCATCTGGATTGTTCCTTCGGTAGCGGTATTAGTATGTACCGCCGGTGGCAGTAAATCGCCCGTGGGGTGACCATGTACGGGGGCGGTTTCGTGCCTATCCAACTCCGTTTGACTCTGCTCCATCCAATTTTCAACGTTACGGCGTGTGCAGCTTTCGCTTCGTTGTGAACTGTATTCTTCAACATCTAAATTAGCTAAATCTGTTTCCAGCTGTGCATCTATAAGCTGCATTTTAATCTTTGCTTTTTCCCTTTCAGCGTCCAGGATTAATTGCTTCTTGCGTGCCTCGACAGAAACCGTTGACCTCTTCGATTTTGAAGTGGCCGTAATCGACGGTACCTTCGTATTTGCATGTACTTCCAATTTAATGCTTGACGATGGTTCGGTATTCTTCCGTGCTATTCCATTGTCCTGGACACTCTCAATTCCTCCGCGTGTTATTTTCCGCCTCGCGTTCTATCTCACGCAGACTGGCACTACGCGTTTTCACCATTTTTGTTTGCGGTGTGCGAAACATGTACGGATTCGGCTCGAAGACCACTTTGTTCTTGGTTAACTGGATCAAAATAAGTCGACACTGTTTCGCCAATATAAAGTTTATTATTCCACTAATTACAATGGTTCAGAACACTGATTAACTTAAGTAACTTGGAGGGAAGGGGTACAACGTTAGCAAATGCTTATGACAGATAGACTGACTGGTGTGCGGCGCAACCGCCTTACTTAACTCGTATTTCTAAATATTTTACAATGACCGCCAATTAATCTTAATAAAACATCGTACGACAATAATTTTAAAAATACCCTACAAACTAAATAAAACCAGCTGATGATTAATCGAATGAGCCGTCGGTAACATTCCCCACCCCAGTGCTAGCACTCACTAATGGTACAGGAGCAATGCGCGCCGCTGACCGCCGTAATGTACCACTGGCAGTCCTAAAAAGAAACTAAAAAGTAAGAAATAAATAATATTTTTATGAATTAGTTGAAAAGAGCGTCATAGAAAACCAAGGAAAGTATTGATACACATTTATAATTCTTTATTTATAATTCATACTCCGATATATTTGGAGCCGGTGCCAGCTAGCCAAGGAGGATAGTGTTTGCAATTTTCGAACTTCACGGAGCGGCGGATTATTTCTTATCTTCATCATTCGTTAATGGATTAATCAAGTTCGTATCTATTAGGTAAGTTTATTTTGCTTAGGCTGGCACCGACTCCAAATATATCGGAGTATGAATTATAAATAAAGAATTATAAATGTGTATCAATACTTTCCTTGGTTTTCTATGACGGTCTTTTCAACTAATTCATAAAAATATTATTTATTTCTTACTTTTTAGTTTAAATTTGTACGCATTGAAGTCGGTTGTCCTATTTTTTTGCTAAAAATATTTTATTTTATTATTTTTAGTGGAAATAAAGTATATTTTATTGAAAACGGATAGGCCTACTAGGCGCTCATTAAAACTTAATGGAAACTTTAACTAAAACGTTTTTTTTGCTATTACTGATTTGTTCAAAAAGGGTCGAATTTATATAGATAAAATTTATACGGGCCATCTTTGATCATGACGTACCTAAAAAAGAATCATTAAAATCGAGTCGTAATACTCATAATTGACGAAGTAATCAGGTAACAAACCCAAAAAAACAGTCGGATAGAGAACTTCATCTTTTTTTTAAGTCGGTTAACAAATAATATCACGTCTCAGACCTATATCTCATTACAAATGCCTGCCATTCATTCAAAATGAATGGTAAGTTAATGAACTATGAACCTAGTTATTTAACTTAAGTTCATAAAATAATTTGTCATAGTTAATGTGTTGACTATTGGACCTACTAACCGAAATTTCACTATTGCATATTAGGTAATGGCAAGTTAAAAAAAAAAATTACATTATTTTTGTATTCGTGGACGATATTATTATTTTATCCCCAATGAAATTATCATTTTAACAAAAAAGTACTGAACCAATTTCGGTATAATTTATACGGGACCACCTTTGGAGTATGTCCTTCCTAACGAAAAAAGAATCTTCAAAATCGATTCATAATTGACGGAGTAATCGCGGAACATACATACAAAAAAAAAAAAAAAAAAACATACAGTCGTATAGAGAACCTCCTCCTTTTTTGAAGTCGGTTGAAAAGACATACTGACATGTCAACAAGTTACAAAAACCAATAATAATATTTCACAAACTGTTCACAAATAATTTGTTTGACTAAATATCAATTACAAACTTTTTGTTTACTAAAATTTGTTAAATAAAATAAATACAATGAAAATGCCCTAATTTTATTATTGCCAATATATTTTAGGGTGTTTCTTATTATAGATCCTAAAATTAGGGCTTTCTATTCTTAGACCAAATGATAATGGTGGCAAAACAATTGTTAGGCGAGACAATAATTGTTCGTTTTAAGTTTAGGCCAATACGGTTTGGCCATGTAATACTGGACTAAATTTTTTAGGCGAACCGAATGGCACCCATAAGCTATGATTGAACAATTTCTTTGTGTTTTTATAATTCTTATGTTTTTAGTATGAAAATTTAAGAAATGATGCGGTGCAATACCATAAATTGCCTAATGTCTTTACACTAAGTAACCATATTATTAAAGAAAAATTGAATAATGTTCTTTTGCAAAATAGCAATATATGAAGAAATTACTTTATGAGATGTAAAGTTAGTGAAACATCAATAAATGGAACATTGATTTGCGAAATAATAACTTTGAATTTCGTTGCTTGTTATCTGTAAATTTGTTTAATAACTGTTGAGCAACCAAAGGGGAACCATAGGTATTATATTATACGAAATAATGATAAATAGTGTTCCTTAACCAGTTTCTCAAACGCACTCAAGATTCGTCTCTTTTCAAAAGGCAATGCATTCCACATTCGTACCTATACGCACTAAGGTACCTACTTTTCCTTGTTGAGCCTTCACAAAATAATGCTAGATCAACTTGTGCAGCGCTCAGACATGCGGGGGCAGGCTTATCCAGCAACACGTACTAATTGGCGATGCACAGTGAAACACGACTGTCGCAACTTGGGCCATAATTCCCACTCCAGTCCTCGAGTGAGATGTGTACTGACATTGCTTCCTGCGCCCCTACGAGGCTAGATTTAGCGCGTATAGTTCAATGAAGTTAACCCTTGGTTTACCAGCCGGAAAAAAATTACGTAATTATCTATTCTGAGTACCGGAACTCACATTTCTTTAACATTTATAAGTTTTTTTAAATGTATTTTAGGGAAGCACTTGTTATTCATTTTTTCTTTTATCTATCAGCACTGTTGCCTTCTAGGAACGAAATCCTGTAAAAAATGTGTCAAATTTCTTCCTTTACCAAAGGAAATTGTCGGTAGTTATTAAGGTAGTTGTTGGTATGGTAAGGTAGTTATGCCATTGAAACCATTCATTATTGACAAACGAAAAATACAAAACTAAAGTTAGCCTCATTTTGGGTACCTATTTATAAAAACCGGAAAATTTGAAAGCATCAGTAAATAAATTAATTTAAAATCTTAAAATAAAGTAACGTTATCCTTGGCTATCAATAACTAAATTAACTAACTATACAGTTAAGCGGGTTAATGCATTGAACCTCGTGCATGAAATCGTCTCACGACCGCTAAAACTCTCAGATATTGAAGTTTATGGTAGATAAAAATGTAAATCAGATTGTTCCGATACCGAACGGCGGCAATGCCGCGTTATTTATAAGTGATTTATATACAATCCATTAACAAACGCGTATTTATATACTCCGGTGGAGATATGAATGATTTTAAATATACGTTTTCTCTTTGAACGGTTTTTATGGAGGTTTGACGGGGGAAATGGAATCGCCGAATTGAGATAATTTCGTACATTGACATCACGTTATGCATCCTTGTCGCTCCTGAGCAATTATGTTGCTGTCACGCTCACACAGGTAAAGTGGTCGCCCCTTTTTGAGATTCTATACCTTTTGAAGATATTAAACGGTGTTAACGTGTGCACGTGTTCGATAAAAGTTGTGAGTTAGAATTTTCTAAAGAAAATTTTATAAATATTACTTATTATTCAGTTTGATTTCATTTGCAGAATTTTAAATTAATGGTAAAGTAAGCATTTTCTCTCTTGATTATCAGCAAATAGGTACCATAATCCTCTTGGCATTGGTAAAAGCCATGACTATATAGTTGCTCACAAGCCCGAGCTCCGCATAACATTGTGAATAATGCCAAAAATACAGGATGTAATTAAAAACATTAAATTTTACATAATTATATAAATTTGAGCATTAGTAAAAATGTTAAACACAACTGCCAGTAGCGGCCTCGACGACCGTACTTCAATTGATTTTCAATCTTAAACATAATTAAGTGTTTTACAGCTCAAAATCGATTGGCAAATTTGACAGTTTGTGATAACCTGATGCGTGTATTGTACACTTACAAATTTTACAATAATTGTACAACATGTAAACTAAATAACCAACATCCTGAATACAGGTGGTTTGAGATAGGCTTCCGAGTTGATTTCAATAATTAAGTAAAGATTTTTTTTTGAAAAAAAAAGAACAAAAAGTACCCAGAAAATGTTGTACAATGTTGTATACGTACTATCACGTTTATAACTTTAAAAGGGTTGGGCAGAGCTTCAGGTAAAATTTTGGTAACATACATTAAAGCCATATTAAGTATTATAGCTAATTCAGTTTTGTATGTTATTTGGTTGGCAGACAGGCATACGGCGTGCCTGGTGGTGAGCCACGTTATCATTCTATTAAAATACATAATCAACTATTGAAAAATTAAAACTACAAAATTAAGTTATTTAGGGTAAGTAGCATGTAAAAACATCGGGAGTGGTCTCCCCTTGACTTTCTCGTATACCGGAAACGACTTAAAGGTTGATAGAAATCTTATATTTTGATGTCATACATGCATGTTAAATTTTGGTCGCCCATCCGAGTATCGACCGCGCACTTGGTTGCTTATCTTTCGTGAGCGACGGCTCAAAAGTTGATAGAAACCTTATATTTTCATGTCATACACGCATGTTAAATTTGGTTTCAAAAAGTTAAAGCATGCTTGAGTTATCGTGCTAACGCACAGACACACACACAGACATAATTCCAAAAACGGTATTTTTGGACTCAGGGAGGTCCAAACGTGTAAATCCGTCAAAATCTCAAGGTAAAATTTTTTGACGATTACAAGACTTCCTCTATACTTACCTATATTTTGTTTATTTAATTTAATACTCCTTTTTTGTCTGAAGTATTTTATATCTATCTTGTATAATAGGATCCACAGCAAGATTATGTTGGACTCTATGTATTGCAGCCTACTAACCAAAACAGACAGTATTCCACGAGTTATCGTCAATTTGTTCAGTACGGGAACCTAAATTTTTTCACGATACTGAACGACGGTGGCTCAATGTCGTGGCCCAGAACAAGACTATGAGTGAATACCCGCGGAATACTTTGGATATTCACCTAACCCACATGTCGGAAGAAGAAGAAACGCAAGCGACCCATTCCGTCGCTCGTCTCCCCGTTCACGTTGGATGCAGTGCGATTTTCATTTGCATCCTCCGACCCGTACGCCGCCGGCGGTTGGGAGCAGCGAGAGCGTTTGCCTCACGAGCTCTCTCAGCCGTCTACTTCTGCAGTATGACGTGTTTGCAGAAGGAGACCATTGTGTTCCATGATGTTTCCCTATTGACTATGTGTTCGACCACAGGCGGTAACGATATACTCCTGTTCCAACCCTACCAGAATCGGTAAATATTTTGATCGCTCCTTAGAGGATTTCGCTCTGTATGGGGTTTATTTATTACTCTGTGCTTGCAACACTGACGTGAACCTCACGCGTTGCCAACCCTAGTCACTTTCCCTACACTGAGGAGCTCTGGAAACCCTTTAGGCGTGAAGCACACCGATCGGGCGTCAGGCGCTGTCATCATTCTGTTTCATTCAAACACCGTACCAAACACACGGCCATCAAGGTCCCTAACTAAGCGTAACCCTCTCTATAGCGCGCTGAGTTAAATTTATGGACTAATCCTCTGGTAAGTGATCACGTTTCCGCTGCATAAGTCATTACTGGTAGGACACACTGATCAAACACCTTAGTCTTCAGGCATTGTGGCAGGGAAGACGTAAAGACATAGCTTAGCTTTCCAAATGCTGCCATAAGATTAGAAACTTAAAAACATCGACTAAGAAGAGCTTCAGTTTCAATATACGAGTTAACAAGCAGCCACCTTGTTATAATTTCTTTGCTTCTGAGACCGAGCAGTTCCTAAATTCACAGACTTGCATTGAAACCGTTGCATTGCAAACACGAGCTCCAACCGAGTCGCTAAATCTAGTGGCAAAGTGTGAATATTTGAGAGACACTGTATGTGGCTTTTTGAAAGAAAGATCAAATATCTGGGTATTATGATAGACGATCATAATACCCAGATATTTGATAACGTCAGTACGGTAAATGGAGTCGCAAAAGGAAGATCACATCACATGAGTGAATCTTAATACCGTCCCTAGTTGATCCAGAAATAGACGTTTTGTGGAAACATACAAAATGCGTTTTTGAGAAATTTAATGTCAATGTAATCCTTTTGAGCCAGCTGTTAACGGTTGACAGTCCAGCCTCAGCGATATGAAAAGCATTTATCCAGTTATTACCTTTAAAGAAGATAGCAGTATCATCAGCATAACATATAACATCAGCATTCGCCAACGACAGATCATGTATGTCATTCATGTAAATTATGAAGAGAGTTGGGCTGAGGATGCTCCCTTGAGGGACACCAAAATTGACAGGGAGCTGGTCACTTCTCTCTGACTCTACTTTAAGATGCTGATATCTGTCAGAAAGATAACTCGTGAACCAGTCAAGCGCAACACCTCTCACACCCAGGCTCTCTAACTTGCGGCATAATATCTTAGAAGATACTGTGTTGACGGCCTTAGCGAGGTCCAGGAACACCCCAACGCATTTCTGGCCCCTGTCCAGGTACCCAGCCACCAGCTCCGTCAGAAGTGCCATAGTATCTTCTAAGATTTTTACCCACTGCTGAGTAAAACGCGTGACAATTGTTTAGTGAAACTATAGGACTGTTTGATGTTCTCAGAACAAGGCCTCCTGGTAGACTCGTGAACCGATGGCATCAAACTTGACTTTCATAAGTGTACAAATTGTACCTAAATGAATAAAGAAATTTGAGTTTGAGTTTGAGTTGATATTAACTCAGTGGGTGGGTTGGGTTTGACGGGTTTGACCTTCGTGTTACAAATTTTCTTTACTGTTTTCCAGAGTTGTTTCGAGTCTTACTAGTTCTTTGTAGTTCCTCTCTTTCGTATGTCATTCTAACCTTCCTCAGCAAATCAATGTAAAAGTTGCTATATCTCCGATACGAAACCTGTAAGATTTCATCGTTTGGGTTTTGTTTCAATCTTGTATCTTCTTAAATGCATCCATCTTAAAGACTTCTTTTTAATTTACTTAATAAAGAACAAAAAGTGACAGCAATACATCCAGTCGGCCGGTATTGCGACGTGCTACTATACCCCTGCCGCCCGCTCTCTAAAACCTGTGCAATTTAAATTGTAATAACGAATCAAAAGCCAGAAATTGGCGCTTAATTCTTTATCAAGCAAATAATGGCTTAAGGAGTAATATACATTAACGAATTATCTGCCGTTTTAGGATGTTAGTTCGATATTGCGTTTTTAATAAATAAATGAAACGGACTATCTACAACTTTTGTGGATATAATTCGTTTATGCATTTTGTAACCCCTGTTTGTGTATTTTGCAAAAGTAACCTAGGTGCATAATTCTTTATTACGTAACTAATGTGTGCACAAGTTCATACAAATTTTAACACGTCGCTTGATATACCCCTTATTATATGGCACTAGAAGTCTTTAATACAAAAATAGCTGAATACATAGTATAACATGCCTGGAATCGATCTGCATTCAAAACTTATTTTTTTCAATTTTGTCGCTTAATTCGTTCTTACATAACGCAGTCCAATTATAAAATAGCAGAAGTGTTCTAAAAACTTAATCACTAAAACCTATAACCGTTCTTAATAAGAACTCGATATGCAATTTTTACAAAATCTTAGTTCATTTGCCGTTTTAATGGGCAACTAAGTAATCTCTTTGCTGTAACTTTGCCAACGTTGTTAAGCTTCCACCGTTAAATTAATATTCAAGTGCAAAAAGTATAAGTGAAAATGAGACCGGAGAAAAAACGGTTTCCTCTTTATTTTGAGACATTGCCTTGCAGTTGAAGTGCATGCGTTTTTATAGCTAATGGCTTCTCTCTTTAGCTTATTATAATTAAGTGGCCTGACAATTAAGTGAGGCGTAAAAATTCAAGTTTTATTTCCTGGAGTAATTTATTTTTTGTACCTAGATGTAAATAATCTTTAATTAATTTACGTATACCTACTCAAACGCTTCTGAAGTGACATCTCGTCCTCATATACACACAAATTATACTACCTAAAAACTTAATATTAACATTATGAATTAATCAACATTTGTGCTATAATTAACATTACCTATACCTACCGAGTGAATTTTACAAGTGGGCATGGATTGCCAAATCTGAAAATATGAGTAGATAGGTAATAGCGAAAGGACTCAAAGGAGTTTGGGGACCGATTTTTATATAAACTAAAACTGCGTCATTGGATTTTTGGAAAAACAATATTCTTGCCGATGCCCCGGGGTCCGCCTTCCTTACCTGTCTTGCCCACTTCGCTCGGTCTTCGGCATCCTTGGTGGAGAGACCGTTGGCACATAAGTCCTCCTTCGCGATATCAAGCCAGAGTTTCTAACGCCTCTTTTATTGGCACCTGGCGGAGGGGGCATGGCAAGACATTTGTTGCCAACGCAGGTTGCCGGCCTTCTCAAAACGTGACTGTACCTACCAGTGCAGGCGACATTCTTGCAACTTATCTGCGATGTTAGGGACACGAAGGCTGCCGAGAATGTGACAGTTTCGTACGCGGTCTTTAAGTGAAACCCCGCACATCCAACGCTGCGTCTTCATCTCCGTGACTCGCAACTCCTACTTATGTCGCTCTAGCACAGGTCACGCTTTACTGCCATATAGAATCATGGTCTTGTAAACCTGTCCTTTCAGCTTGATCGGCATTTTGGGGTCACAAATGACACCTCCCGTAATTTGGCCCAAGCCGCAGATTTTCGGGTCTTAACGTCGCTGTCGACTTCTCCGGACACGCTAAGAATAGATCCCAGATATTTGTCCCTATCCGTGCGCTCGACCATGTCTCCCCCTGCGGACAGGTAGGGGATCTTAACTTCACTGCACCGAACATAAATAAATTGGAAACAATAAGGAACGAAAGAAAGAAAGCGTACTTCGCTTCGAATCCTCAACCGACGGAGGAACTGGCTATACACTATTAACTGCCTCAGCGCTCTAATTGTTCGACCATCGGAATTAAATCCAGAGTTCCCGGATTTAACCTCTCTTTCTTTGAAAAAGTTGTGGCATAGCTACGTGAGATGGTGGCTATGCTGTACTTATTATTCAACTTGAGTAATAAGTTTATATGACAATGGCTACAGACATAACCACCGCCTTTTTTAAAGCACTGAATGAGATCATAGCCCACCCAATAAGAGGTCTTTGTAAAACCGACTTTGGAATTTTCGGTGACGTTCAGCAGTGTTATAAAGAATATCTTGTATATTTATGTGCCATTTGTGGTATAGCCGTGTGATGCTAGCAAAGTAGAATAGCATCACCCCATATCCTCCAATGGGTGTCGTAGAAGGCGACTAATGGACCAGCAAAGGGGTATTGATCACATTATACTCCGTCCACCAATACGCATTGGGCAAGCGTGGTGGACTACTGCCTAAACCTCCTTCGATAACAAGGAGAGGCCTTATTTGTATCCCAGCAGTGGGTCGAATGATAAAGGCTGGTGGTATTTCTTCAGATTCCGGCGACTGTTAAAAGACCCATAGAACGAAATACAACCATTACCTAATACGATTTGAAAATTACAATATAAACTTACACGTCTTGAAAGCCGGAATACAATTTTGGTTGCAAATGGAAAAACTTTGATTCTATACAGTGAAAAATAAACAACCACAATCGCTATCGAGTTATTAAAAAAGTTTCGTCTCACCATAAAAATCGTAATCTCATTGAAGATTTCGCGGTCTCGGCTGGCGTGGGTTTTTTTTAATACATTCCCAACTCTTTATTTACCACAACACTTTTTGTTGGGGAAGTCGGTGTGATTTGATTTCGGTTTATTGTGAGTGCTTATAGCCTTGTAACTTTTTGTTGAACGTGGCATTCGGAATATTTATATTATCTGTGGGAATATGTAGGTATCTACAAAGTCCAAATCCTTACAAAAATGTATATTATTTACTTGAAAATATGATAACAGTTTTATAGTAATTAATTTAAAAGGTCGTAGCACACTTATCAGATCTTAAAGAAACGCCTCTTTTTTACTATGAACGCTACGGATTGGTGGCTACGGAATGGTGACGGAACGTAGCGTATCACCTGTTTTTCATAGTAATAAATAATAGTTTAAAAAAACTAAATACAAAACACGCTTTAATGATAAATCGGACTAAAAACTGAAAAACATTTTATTCCTATACGTAGAAACAACGATTGGCATGGCTTGGCACCGACTTCAAACAGTATAGTAGGTACCTAGCACACACTATAATATTTTATTTTATACTTTTTGAAGTCGGTTTGACGTTTTTTTTAAAGTTGTTTATTTTTCTATTTTTGTGTTAATAAGTGTTTAGGTACCTTTAATACGTATATAATCGACGCTTTTACGGTGAAGGAAAACATCGTGAGGAAACCTGCACACATCTATGAAGAAATTCTTAGGTTGTGTGTGAAGTCGACCAACCCGCACTTAGCCAGCGTGGTTGACTAAGGCCTAATCGCCCCTAATGTGGGGTAGACTCGAGCCTCTCGGTGGGGACATTATATGAGCTGTTGATGATGATGACGAATACTTATATAATCATCAACCAACTCCTAAAAGTTAAGGATTTTTACCTTTCATCATCAGCTCATCAACATGAGATAACTAACAGACGCAAATACTAGAATAGCTTGAGAATTTTATTGAAAAATGATATATATGCCTATAAAATTTGAGGGTTGCCCTCGATACATACAGACAAATATAAAACCTCCTCCTTTTTGGTAGTCGGTTAAAATTACATATTCCAATTGAAAAGTTTAATTGAGATGACGGAGTAATCTCTAATGTCGTCGCTGCGTGCGATGGCTGATTTTACTTACTGATTACCTGTCAATCACAAGGGAAACTCAAACCACGAAAAGGTAGGGTGAGAGGTAAACCGCAGGATTAGCCGCTGGAATTTGCACCCCACCTTATACGTCGCAGTCAAATAACACTGCATAAAAACTGTTTATGTACTTACCAGGAGACGCATTTTTGAATCATTCGAAGTGAATTTTAAATTCACGCAGAAAAGGAAAACGTATACGAAATTAGTTTCTACTGCTCCCAAGTTAACGTATTTTTGAATCATGAGAAATGAGTGTTGCCCTAAAACTCGAATCTTATAACATTTTTCATTTCATGCAGAAAAAACAAAAACCGGCATGCCATAACTCGTTGATTTTAGAAACCGGTAATGAGTTACGAGGAAACGGAACGTAAATTAAAAGTTATAATGTCACTGACAGTCATTTTCAACTGGTAGAAAATCGGAAACGACGGACGAGGTCGGACCACTCGTTGCAAAATTCACGAGTTATATATTATATTTAAAAATAGCGATTTTAGAGATTCGCATACAATCTTGAGATTCCATATAAGATTTGGAGTTCTATTGATTCAAAAATGCGTCTCCTGGCCCTTTTTCAAGACGTCACCGGTTTGATCAACAAACGTTCACCTGTCTTCCCCATCCCGCTCGATTGCACTTTCGGTCTTAATATCATCTCTAATCACTCATCATTAGGCAAAATCAAGGCCAAGAACTGCTCCGTAAAATAAAAAAAGTTGATAGAAACCTTATATTTTGATGTCAAACATACACGTTAAATTTTGGTAGTTCATCCGAGTACCGACCGCACACTAGGTTTCTTAATATTCGTGATCGACGTCTCCAAAGTTGATAGAAACTTTATATTTTGATGTTATAGAAGCATGTTAAATTTGGTTGCAATAAGTTAAAGCATACTCGAGTTATTGTGCTAACGCATAGACACAGACATAATTCCAAAAAAAATATTTTTGGACTCAGGGAGGTCCAAAACGTGTAAATCCGTCAAAATCTCGAGGTCAGATTTTTTGACGATTACAAGACTTCCTCTATACTACGTATACGAAAAAGTAAAAAAGGAACAGTTCTTACCTATAATTTATTCTTTTTTTATAGTACGAGATGACAAACAAGCATGCGGCCCACCTGGTGTTAAGTGGTTACCGTCGGCTATAGACACTTCCAATATTAAGGATAAATCACTTAACACTGCAAGTGCGTTGCCATTCTGGGGACTAAGATGGTATGCGTTCCATGCCCAGTAATTACACTGGCTACCTTTCTCTTCAAACCGAAACACAGCGAACTGCTTCACGGCAGAAATAAGGAAGGCGGTGGTACCTAGTCAGACGACCCTACAAACATATGGGTCTACAACGTAATAAAATTGATATCTCTTGTTCATGCATATACATTGTTTATGCTGGAAATTCAATGCAATTAGGAAGTAACAGCGAAAAATTTACCTTAATGCCCGAGGCGGGAATGTATCTCGATCTTATAAATATCTCGAGTGAACGTACAAGATGCGAAATATCTCACTCAGCCGATGTTTAACATATAAATTGCTATCAATTTTTTCTAAATTCATATTTTGAGGGGCTGCTCGTGTGAGATAAGACGAAGCGGTTGGTTAAAGTGCGGTTTACACTAAACCGGTAAGAAGATTAGTTCGCTCCCTTTACTATGTTGCAGTTTATTGAGCAAGTGTGTTCGTACTTATTCAAATAATACTTTGGTCGCATCCGATTACCATAAAACATTTTATGAGCAAATATTCATGTCATGCAAAGTTCGTTTTCCATGTACAAATTTGGTTCAACATTGTCCTTCCAAATAGCAGTAAAGTTAGCAACGTGTGATGATAATTAATATGTATTTAAAACAAACTACGGTCAACAGCAATAGGCATTAAAAATTTTAAACAAGCTTTTTCTTGTATAAGCTTTAATTAGGGTTCCGTACCTCAAAAGGAATAAACAGAACCCTTATAGGATCACTTTATTGTCCGTCTGTCCGTCTGTCTGTCAAGACCCTTTGTCTCGGGAATGATTGGAGGAAACTGAATCTTGGGAAAAGCTCGGAAAAAACTGCGAGAGTCGATTCCTGAACTATTTATAATATTTTGTACCCAAGAAGCTTATATTTTACTACAAATTTCTACGGAACCCTCGGTGGGCGAGTCCGACTCGCACTTGTCCGGTTTTTTTTCTCTAGCAAAACATGAATCCGGTACGCTACATTCAAATGTCTTATGGCATTGAGACGTCATCGCTCATTATGGGTATTATTGAAGAGCTCAAAGTTCTTCAAAGGTAGTAAGAAAAACTGCACAGGACCTGTTGTTGTTCTATCTTTGGAGAGGCAACTATCTAGTAGCCTCTCCAAAGTCGTTGCTTGTGATGTCAATAATGTTATTCATACGCTGCACGCCAAAGAAATAGTGAACATTTTACGGTGATGTACTATATGTACGCTTCACTTAAACCTCTATGATAATAATAGTATGATAGGGTATGTACTTGTAGAGGGTGTATACAATAATTACTCGTACAGTTTGAAATACACGAACTGCTTAATAGGAAAACGCATGAAAAATAACGTAGATGACATTCTAGGAAATATATAACAATTTGAAATCAATTTATCGCAGATGCCAATTACCGCGCAAGTTTAATGCACGCTCTACTGACTCGACACAGACTCATCTACCCAGAAATGATAAAAAAAGATATCATGACAGTTCCTTCTAATACGATGCTAATAAAGTATGATCTGTGTTCATAGTTCGAAGTGAAACATTTTCTTCATAGTAATAGCCTAAATTTTGCTTTTGTAACCTCTGAATGGCTATGGAGGCAAAATCCGCCGTACATTCTCGTTTATGAATCGCCAAGTACTACGTTTGCATGCTTCTTATTGGCTACCTAAACTTACCACTGTTATTGTGATTTCGACCTTATCCCCAACACCGTACTCATTTGATAGACAAGACACTATAAAACCCTTTGGAAGCAATATTTTTTTTATCGATCTTCTCCCTTACTTGACTGCAATGTTCTTGAAGGTATACAACTCTGTATTGTTGGTTCCTTCCTGCGAAAGGCCACCAAATTGGAGAGGAAAATCATCTGTACCTCAGCTATATCCATGAAATTATTTTAATTTAAAAAGATAAAAACTTATTTATGATTTTTCAATTACACTGATTTGTTTATTTTCGAATATTCCAATCCTTGTTTTGTTAACTGTTTCACTTGGTGAATGTTTTGCTTCAGTAGAATATTTTTTTCGGAGTAAAAATATTTCAATTGAATTGGGAAACCAATATTTACTCGTTTTGGCAGTTCAGTCGCAGAACATAATAGTTACTACCTAGTTCAGTGTTTTGTGTGTCTATAGTTTTCAAACATGATATGAATAGATATAATAAAAACTTCATGATTGATCTCTATTTCAACTTTATGTTAGGTACAGGCTATAAACACAAAACTAGTATGAAACCATAATAACATTGTGTCAATGTGGATTGTAGTAGAAACAGTTGCCGCAGCGGGAATGACTGCTCTATATTTTTAG
This sequence comes from Elophila nymphaeata, assembly GCA_955850985.1. Classification (NCBI taxonomy): domain Eukaryota; kingdom Metazoa; phylum Arthropoda; class Insecta; order Lepidoptera; family Crambidae; genus Elophila; species Elophila nymphaeata. The sequence goes on from OY039075.1 coordinate 8,106,304, forward strand.
TGAGCGGCATACTTTAAAGGTATTTTTTGTGGTGATTAGGACCTAGGTTAGTTGCTTTATATTAATAATACGAAAAAATGTGGAAACAGCCCCATTTCGTGACACTTTTCAGCGTTCGTGGTCACGGGATGACTGATTTTTTAGTCATCCCGTAACCACGAACGCTGAAAAGTGTTACGAAACGTCGGGCAATAATATCATCATGTAAAATCTAATTACACGCGAGTTAAATCCGTAAAAGTTGTTTTATTTATAATGTGTAGTGCTCGCGCAAATCTAAGAGAACATTAAGCCCCATTGAAGATAATGAAGGAAAACTTCTATCTAAAATATAAGCTTCTTGCTTCTATCATTAGACTCGAGCTACACACGACACTTATTTCCTCTCAGGGACATGGAATCACAGAAAATTCATAAAGCCGTTTTTGGGGCTTTAGTTAATTTAGTGGAAGTTCAAAGCAGTAGTATCTCTACGATCCATATTTTTGTCCGATAATATATCAGGTTCCTTATAATTTATGATCTTGCCTTTTTAACAGCGTTACGTGTTATTTTTACATTACTCAATGGTTGTACCAAAATTTCGTGTAAATGACCTTTAAAGATTTCATTGTTAGAAAACAATTGCAAAAGATTTTTTCGTAATAACTTTCTAGGCAAATTACTTCACAGTTTACGCAACAATCCTATCCTCCCGTTTCGTATTGCCTTCTTCCAGAGATATTAGAAACAGTTCAGAGCGTATGAAAGTTTTTGCAGACATTTATTTCTTCTTACATATCACAATGTTTATAATGAGAATATTATTGTAAAGTTTACTTACTCTGTTTTGCGTACAGGATTAATAGTATTCGGGTACGATCTATAAATTTGTATTGAATACACCACAACGACCACTTTATTCGAGTGTTGGATTGCATCGTGTTTATAGCCTTTGATATTTATAAAAATATACCCAATATTGCTATTCATTCACATGTGTGACGTGAAGATATTGTGCTAACCTTCAAACATATACTACACACACATGTACTAGGAAAGTTTTTTAGTTCAGAATCCTGGATCCTTTTGTTTTCTGACTATTGGTGTTAGCCACAGGCGGCCTTCACATCATGACCGGAGACAGGCCAGAAAGAATGGATTCCGGAATATGTAGGGCGAACTTCTTTCGAAGTATAAAAAATATTACTTTAATAATCATATTCGTCATGTAGTACATGTTTTTTTATACTATAAGATGACAAACAAGCTTGCGGCCCATCTGGTGTTAAGTGGTTACCGTCGCCTATAGACACTTGCAATATTAGGCATTATTAATTTTATTTACTTTAGATTTCATCCATCAATTAAATAATAAGATCGTTAATACTACTTATAACTTCAAAAATCATTGAATGTACTTCAATAATATTACAGACGTTATGATTACGAAAAACATAACATGATTCATGGAAGCTCTTTCAGCCATTCCAACGTATATTAGTGTCATAAAAATGTTACATACGTCACGCGTCACTGAATGGCGCCTAAATCTTGTGCGATGACGTAAAAGGCGAGCTGACATTTGTTCATTATTCCCTGATCACTTGATGAATGGAACGTGTCGTCAGGAAGCGTTGCGTGTAATACACTTTCTTTTCAGAGGGGCCTTGAAATAGCGCTTTGAGTTTCGCCGGAAGACATGGGCTCATTACGATAAACGCGCGAATGATCGACTGTCAACCGTTTCGTGATGGGGAATGCATCATGCTTGATATCTATTTGTAATTTTTGATTTGAAAAATATTGCCAATATACAAGATTAGGTTGCTATTTATTTATTTTGGGGCGCGGGCTCTAGCTAAATTTAAAATGTGATGTTTTATTTTATGCGATATTTTTCCCGTGACTTAGTCCAGTGTGCATCACGTCAAACGTAAAATTTGTTAGTGCGCTGTGTGCTGTTGATTGCGTCTTGGTTGCATTATGGTTGCGATATTGTCGGTAGCGACCACACTGTTGCGTTTGACGGCAAAATGAGGTCCGTGTGATTTAAATTATTGATTTTCATACAGATTAGGCAGCCCTGTAATGCCGGCAGAGTAGAATAGCCCCATATCCTCCAATGGGTGTCGTAGAAGTGACTAATGGTTGAGCAAAGGGGTATTGATCACCTTGTACTCCGTCCACCGATCCGCATTGCGTGGTGGACTACTGCCTAAACCTCCTTCGATCACAGTAGAGGCCTTGTGTCCCGGCATTGGGTCGAATTATAAAGGCTGTTATAATGATACAAACTAGCTGGATGCGAGCAGCGCAGGACCGACTGGTTTGGAGATTCTTGGTCCAGAGGGCCTAGACAAGTGGCCATTCGATTACGTTGAACGTCTAACGAAAATAATAATAATGAAACTGACGTTTTATTGAGAAAGCTCTATGGCGACCGTAGTCAAAAATTAGCCTCCCATCCACTAGCACTCATTTCGTATTGTCCTCATAGATGAACAGTAGAAAAACATCGTAGAGATAAATAAAACCGTTGAGGCCACTAACTAAATGTCATCTCTACATGTTTTCCTGCGACTTTATCATTCCTCGCCAGTCTGAGAGGAAAAACTATCCTTTTGTCACCATACACACGAATTGATACTAGTGGATGGGGGGTTATTATCATTTCGTTCGATAGAAACGTTGTATTGTTTGCCACTTGTCTAGGCCCCCTGGCCTATGTCCAACGGTGGGCGTCTCTCAGCTGAAATGATGACGACGATGATACAAATTAGCTTCCACCCACGCTTTATTGTTGGGCTGTGGTTTGTGGTTGTGGAACAGTCAGCATCAGAAGTAGATCAACACTTATTACGACAATACCTTGTCGTAATAACTATTCACATATACTTCACAAGCCGGACGTTGCTATGACATGGCACTTCAAGAGTTAATCTACTGCTGAACCTGACCGTATGTGTGACTATACCCTAAGCGGTTCAGAATTTTAAGATTAGACAAAAACTATAGTAACGAAGTATCAATTTATATGTAATCCTCATAAGACTAATATGATGAATTCATAATGGGACACCTTTTGATGCAAAGCTTCATACGTCTTAAGACAACAGACATTATCTTACATCGTTTATCAACCAGGGAATTGCATTGAGATTCGACTATGTATGTAGGTAATGTATTACGCTATTAAGATAACAGAGCTAATATTAAGTAATTGTACGTTACTTAGCGCTGATTGATGTATACAGAATTTTTGGGCTTCAACTATCTGAATGAGAGTGATGAATTTGATCGATGGAAGAGAAGAGGAAGACCGCAGAAGAAATGGACGGACTGTGTGAGAAATTAATGAAAAAGGAATAGACGATGAAATAACGGCTTCCAGAGAAGAATGAAAGAGAAAAATATATTACGCCATTACACCGACCTCAAATAGAGTGGGATCAGAGCAGGAAGAAGAGAGATTTTTGGCATAATGTATTGAGAATATTTTATTTGTAAGATTTTGTTTTGAAATATTGTTGAGGATGCCCTTGACATTTTTCTTAACTGGCGGTATTCGTAGAAGCAAATTTCACCCAGAATTTTCTACTGACGGGCTGGCCAATTTATTATCTGTAGGAACACAATAATGCTGTAAACACTTCGGATGAATTTCTTATCGAAGCTTAATTTCTATTTCGGCTTGGGCTGAAAATCCTATTTTCGACCGACCACTGATAAAATCATTATAGTATTTTGTAAACGCAAGTAAGCCACGAATGTTGGGTAAATTTACATCACAATGCCTCTGTGAGCCAGGGTCTACGCTGAGCGTTCATTGAGCTACCACACATTGTTTTAAAACTGATTCTTAATACTAAAAGAAATATCGGAAAACACGATATTAAAAAAAATGCTAACATTCAAACACCGTTAAAATTTCCTGACATTTTCACTCGATCGCGACACGGCAGTACAGCTGGAAAATAAAAACGAGTCTTTTAATGAGTAATTGTGTTTCTGCGAACTTTTTTTTACATAATGACAGCATTTTTGTATTGAGAGCCGGAAAATTAAAACGTGCTCAGTGCCACGGCAAGTCCGGCCCATCCGAAGTTTCATTTTCTTCGCACATCTGCACTTGTCCCATTTAGGTAAAAATATATGTTATTGTCATTTGAATACAGATCATTTTTTATTAAAACCACCATGGCAGGAATTTTATTATCATTAGATTTTATTTTTTTACTTTACAATACATATTTTTGTTAATAACATTTGTAGGCGTTGGCCTTCGTCTCACATGGTAGTACCGAACTTCATTTGAGCCTGAAAAATCAAAGGAACGGCTTATATTCCTTCAAAATGATGGAACTTAGCAATAATATAACGTGAAACATATATTTCCACACTCGCATCAATTATCATATTTAATTTTGTAATAATATACAGTTTTGAGTTGTGTTTTTATTTTAAGCATCATAATATTACACAACACAATTCTATTAAATGTTAAGTAATTTAATATTTAAGTAATCATAATAAAACAAGCAAGACTTTGCTGACATTTTTGGTAACATCAAAACTTAATAGTTGAACTTTCTTTTTTAACATTAACAATATATACAAATCTTGTACCTAAATATTATTTTAAACTTTTAAATGAGATAATACTAAAATATTAAGATTCCTTTAGAATTACTGTTTAATAGACACTCCATATTACAAGAGAAATGTACAAACGTAACACCATCAAGGTAACCGTTAACAGTATTAACACTGAAGGCAATGACGCTACAAATCCATTTTACTGATGAAATTTAATATCCTGTTTCGCCCTGCTTCGGTTTCAGTTCTAAATGGAACGCAGGCAGACGTGCGCATAGAACGAGACATTTCCAACGTTTGTGACATAAAATTGTGACGACTCCGCTTGCTTGTTATGTAATTCCGTTTTCGTTTTAAACGTGCTCCCAGTCTTAGAAGTTTGCCATATTATAATGGGCAATGGAAGGAAAACATGACAGCTTTGACGCAAATGCAAAAATGGGTTGCTTCAGCTTAATTTAACAATAGAAATTCAGTTGAATTACCGCTGAAAATTGCGTTACTTTATTATAGTCATTTGGCATGATTTTTAAGTAGTGACTTGGAGCCTTTAGGACGAAAATACAACAGAGAGGTACACTGAAATCTGCGGCATGACACTCCAATCTCACCTTAATTACTTACGAGATGCATCGTGGGTGAGCGGCTTCGCGCCACTGATTTCGGCTTTATGCCCATAAACTTTAGAAGATTTTTAGCCAATTCCCGCGATGAATTATCTGTAACGTCTACAGCACGGTAATATTATAATCCAGTATTATATCTTTATACAAACGATTGGAATGAGAGTCCTGCCCACGTGACCTAAGTACACACTCAGTACCACGACCGGTCGCGATGTTACCGAGAGTGTGCCGAACTCGGGTCACGTGATTGTCCATATACAAGTGATAGACAGTGAATTTTATAAGTAATTGATTGATTCACAATGGAAAACTTGAAAACCATTGTTATTGTTTCGAACAGTTGGAATAACTAGCGGTTTTTTTACAAAAAGCAATTGAACTTCTTATTAAATGTAATGGCCCTCGCAGTTGAACGAACTATAAATATACTAAATTGAATAATATTATAGTAAGTAGGGCATGACTCCTGTTCCGACTGTTTGTATGAGATACAATACTGGTAATTTATCATTACCGTGTCTACAGTCTCCACGGACTTCTAATCTCAAAGGATTGGCATCTGGATTTGGATTGGATCTGAGAGTACCTCTGGATGATTCAAAGTAATCGTAGGTAAACATGGTAGATTTCCGAAGAAGCCCAGACACATATCAGTATCTAGTATAGCGCAAACGGACGCGGACGCCACGTAGAGTTATTGGAGGAAGAAGTAGACGAATTTGCTTTCATATGAGTAAGTACTACAAAACTAAAAAAAGATTATCTATTCACGAATTATATTCAACTAGAGGCCAAGAAGGATCATCAATTAGCTTTTCACAGTCTTCATCAGAAAACGCAGTATTTTTTATATAAGAACAACATGCATTTCGGGCTCCACACGAGACACTATTACTAGTCCGGGACGGCGACCGTCTCGCTGTCTTGGGTCTCGCATCTCTGTCGCACGCGCGAACTGTCGCCCGTACAAATCTAAAGAACAAGTGCCGGTGGCGGTCTCCTGTCTCTGTCTCTCGTCTCGGTCACCGGTCGCGGTCGCGGCGCGAACCGCTGCCTTTAAACATAAGTATCGTTTTATAGTGTGTAGTTGAACAAATGTAAAGTAATTTTTAATGTAGTTTCATAAAGACTACGTGCAAAGTAGGGTTTAATTCTATTTTTAAAGTTTAAATTTTTAAGTTAAATTCAGATCAAGCATTTCCTGTATAATTAATGCCAGTGATTGTTGGAAAGACACATACGGGGGTATGTGTATTTCCAACAATCAGTGGCTTAAAACTGATGCTAACTCTGTTTTTCATTCAGCAAATAAAAGTGACAGCATTAGTTTTAAGCCATGACTAACTTTAGTTCATGTTTTACAATAAGAAGACACTGTTTAATTTTGAAATTGTATGAGCATGTGTAGTAAAATAAACAATATTATATAAAGCATAAGCTAGGTGGCTGAAAGAGATGGCTGGTCGAGTTGTCTGTTCAGGAGGGTTAATTATCCTTTATCCCGAGTTGAATGTTTATTAGAGACGTAAAACTGCGCGGACAAACAAATATTCTTAATTTATAGGTATGAGTTTGTCTAAAGCAAGACGTACGCTGACCTGGTTGAAGCCGGTCACAGACGTAGCTATTAATATGAGGGGTATGGAAGCAATGGTGACAATCTCCACTTTTGTTCGTTTTGTAAAAAACGACAAAAACCTTTATCTCTAAAGATACATATTTTTTTAGCAAGATATAGAGTACATCTATGTCTTGCTATTCAGTAGGGTAGAGTTAGAAATGGCCGGAAGGAACCTAATCTCGATAGATTTAGGGATTGACGAGGTTAGAAATTTGGATATAGCTATGTTTGTTTCCATCAAGTGAATTGCTATAGTTATTTGTAATAATTGTATAAATAAGATTTTTTTCATGTTCGATTTGCCCTATAACTTTTTTCTAGCGTGATTTCGAGGTACTTCACAAGCATTTAGTACTATTTTAACGTAAATTATGCAACTAAATATTTTTTTTGCTTAAAAAATTTTGAACCATTCAAAACAAAAGTGACAATCTCCAGTGGAAAGAGATGATTCTTGTCCTTCTCAATCATTGATTTCTATTCTAAGGATATAGACCTTTGTTATTGATGTTTTGTTGATAACAAGCTTTCAATCCCTGTAACTGGATGGCGTTATTAGTTAATTTCCGTACAAAAGTAAAGATTGTCATCTATGTTCTATACCCTTCATATATGAATAACTTTTATGGTTTGATTTTTTGAGCCCGGGATAAAAATTAGGTATCAATTCATTTTAAGTATTATCCAATGTGTCTATCCTTTACTATCACCTCTAAACGTGCCTAAACTTTCTCGCTTGAAAATTCGCATTTGAAGCAGTGCAGACAAAACCGACGATCGCGCGTGAGGCTGAAGTTATCGTTGTACAAGCTTATGATTTAAATTTAGACTGATACTATCAGATTCTATGTGTTTGTATTCGTGTTAGTTATATAAACTTTCAAACAAGACATTGGCGAGTACACTGTCGGCAGATCACCTGCAATTGTATTAGACCCGAGACGTGAGTACCTTTGGTGTGATATTTTGTCTAAAGTCTCCCAGACGTTGCAACACAAAACTTTTATTTCACATCGTGTGTTGACCCCAATATGTTTAACCATACATATTTTATGGTGGAAATGTATGAAAATTATTCTAAAAAATAATTTCCATAATATTAATATTTGTCCGTCATTGTCAAATTACGTCATTAATCCGTCCTTAGTCCGTCCTTAAACCAGGTAGCCCTGACCGACGTTTAACTTTAACTCCATGGATTAGTGTAATCACACGTTACTCCATGTTTATTAATAACGAAATTGACTAATACTTATTTAATCCGTAGAAAAAAGTTAGTCTAACCTTTATCTTTGTTTATTAATAAAACCGTTTGAGTATAAGAGCGTACTAGTATGTATGTGTGTTCCAAAATACTCCACACACCAATTGACGTTCGACACAATAACATAAATAACGATAATTTCAGTCGTACTCCGTTCTATAAATTTGAATACGGAACATTGAACTTAAAAAAACAGTGACAAATAACGGAAAACCCTTGCATGTATTCCCGAAAAAGTTGGTTGTCAATCGCTGTGGGCTGGCGACGAGCCCCTCGCCCTAATGCTCGTACACTCAATTAGCTTTTATAGCCCAGCAGCGTTCAATTTAACGCCTAACAGCGACCGCACTCCACCAGGTACCTATTTATTTTTATTGATATAAAAAAGAAAGCCCATTCTTTTCAGACGAGCGAAAGAGTTCATTTATTGACGCGTTGTGGTTAGTCCTTTCTGGCTGCTCAGTCCTTTTAATCACAGAGCAGTGGTTTTAATTCCTATTATTATTTGAAAAGTTTATTGGGGTGAATTTTTATGTCCAATGATACACACGAGAGAGTCCTTCGGGAGCATGACGTAATTAATATTTTATTATGTGTGGGTTAACATATTTCCATTGATGAATCTATGGTAAAATATTTCGGTTATCATCCTTCCAAGCAATTCATTTGCTGAAAACCATTTCGAAATAAGATACCTGTACACATTATATTTATTTTTGAAATATTTTATAATATTGTAATATGCATTGTTACAGTTGGACAAGATATACTTTTGTTACCGTACCGGCTTTAATTTTCTATATATAAAGGTTGCCTGGAATAGATTGGTCTCAACGATAAGACTACTAAATTTATTCTAATGTTTGCACTGTTTAATATTTGCTATTTTCTAAATATTAGTCTCTATTTTCTAAAAGCGTCGGTGGCGTAGTGCTTGAGAGCGTTGTCTCCCAGCCGGGAGGCACTGGTTCGATCCCCGCCACTTATGTTTTCAAATTTTTTATTCATAATTATGTACGTTTAATCGACACTTTTACGGTGAAGGAAAACATCGTGAGGAAACCTGCACACACCTATGAAAAAAATCTTAGGTTGTGTGTGAAGTCGACCAACCCGCATTTGGCCAGCGTGGTTGACTAAGGCCTAATCAACCCTAATGTGGGGTAGGCTCGAGTCCCTCGGTGGGGACATTATATGAGCTGATGATGATGAGTCTCTATTTTCTAAGTATTATTTTCTAACAAATACAAAAAAAAATTAAAGAAAATAAATAAAATTAAAGAACGAATTTCTTTCTTTGTTTAATTTTGTTTGTGGTTGAATTAAAAATAGAAGCTTATTTCGCGACCGAGCGAAGTTATTAGCAGCTTAATCAGGATAAAACATCAATTAGTCGGTGGCGAAAGTACGGAATCCCTAGCTCTAAGGATTACGCACCGGTAATCTGCTAAGAGACTGCGGAATGTGGTCAATTCTTGGCGATCACTGATACGGACTTCTATTGTACGATTTTGTTAAATTTACTTTCCTGTTTACCCGACTACGGCGGAGCCAAACGGAAGGGTTATGATTTTAGCTGCTTATTTAAGCAAGTATGTTTGTATTTACGTATGTGGCTTTGTAGTGCCTAAACTCTTAGATAGGTAATTCAATTTTGATGAGGTGTCAATCCACAGTTCACAGGTTCCACAGTCTTCTGAACTAGATAAAGGAGTTCAAAAATAACATTAGGGAGGATTGGAGAGGTATCTATCTACTTACAGGGTGTAAAAGACATGAACAGTCAAACGAGAACCATGTATTCTGCTCACCATCATAACATTTTTCTTCCTTCAGACTACACCTGGGAAATTGATAGTTACGATTTTATTGCAGGTCAAAGTCATAATTTTTTTTTTAATTTTTTTATGAAAACGTATTCTATACGTTATTTATTAATTATTGTCCAAAGAAACAATATCATTTTTTTTAGTATTTCATAACAAAAAATGGCTTCAAAACGTTAGCGTTCAATGTAGCTCACTCGATGCGCACGGACACTAACGAACGGGGCCGCCGTCTGGCAAAATCATCGCGGTTTTGCGAGTTGCGTGTGAGTTGAGCCCTTTACATTGCGCGGTAAAATTTGCAATTATTTTTAACACCAAAAAATTAAAATCATTTCCCAGCAATATTTTTTTTGAAATATGTCTTATTTTGATGTATAGAATACGTGGTTCTCGTTTGACTGTTCATGTCTTTTACACCCAGTATACCCACTGTGTGAAGTGACCGGCCAAGCTCCCGCCTGCCCGGAAACAGTCAAAAACTACTTCTTTAAAACATTACTTGCTCGTCGTCGCGAAACAAAGGGAGATGTCTGCGAAATTCTCTTCATATTTTCGCACGAAGTTCGGATAAAGTATATTTAAACCCCGAAAGAATAGCGGGGAACTTTGTGTTTTTGGGGGAAGAAATATTTTGAATAAAAAGTGAAGAATTTTGACGTTATCATGGCATGTTCGGCAGAGAATTTATGTTGGTACTTACGTGTGCGGTGGGAATGAAATGCGGATTGGGAACTTATGTTACATAAGCTTTGGAATCGTTTGGGCTTTAAATTATGTAGGTACAGTCAACATTAGAATGAGATGATCAAAAACAAAACCTCTAAATTAATTGATAGCAAAATAATTCACAGAAATGAAAAAAAATTAAAAGTATAACACCCGTATTCACAAACATTACTCTGTGATCTCTTGACTCTTGGTTAAGTAAACGCATTGTGTTGAATAGAGCTCTGTGATTGGTTAGTTTCTGTTGAGTAGTTCACACCGTTGAATTTACTGACGTTTTATTACTTCAAACCTCAATAATCATCGGTCTGAGCTTCAAACTTTAAAATGTTGATATCTGGACGTTGCTTTTGACATATAGACCTGTGCGTTGCTTAAAGCAGCGTCCCCACTAGGGCCGCGCGGCTCCATGAGGCCAAGCCGCGCGGCCAAGCCTCGTGAGTGTGTACGTGAGCGAGGCCTAAAACTACGTACCAAATAAGCCTCGCGAAGCTGGGCCTCGCGGCCACAAAAAGCCGCGTGGCTCTAGTGGGGACATGGCTTAATATAGCTAGTACCTACCTAAGCTGTGCGTTCATTTTAAAGTACGCATAGTGCCGATCCCCACTTAAGTATTGTCTATGAATAAGTTTTTACGAATTTGTGCGTCGAGACGACACCCATTGGAGGTTATGGGGTGATGCTATTCTACTCTGCCGGCATCACACGACTGACTGTGTTGTATGCACATATATTATTTTCCGCATGTTTAAATAGGTCACTAAAAACGATCTTGTTTAAATTATTGGCCACAAGGCTATCTATTCAAGCTTAATAATGTTGTTTTATCCTTGTGTTATCTCGCAAAACGAACTCTTAAATACAAAATTCAAAAAATACTTAAGGCATAGCTGTATGGGTTAGACTCCTTTGCCTTCCCTTAAATAGGGAACATTTAAGAACAAAAAACGAGTATTTGGCGGGAAACCATGGCGTCTGGATGTCGATCTTTATTTCGATAGTTCAAAATTGCTTCGGACTGGATTTTGCGCAGTGAAAGTGGTGTCGTTTCATTGCATATGCATCCGTGTTGACGAACAGTTATGAGGATCATTGAAATAAAGGTTTTGTGTAAGTGGCGTTGAGAATTATATAGTGGTTGGAAATCCCACTATACAATTCTCATCAGTCACCACTATGAGGTCTGTACCATGCATTTCTCGCCAAGCAGTCCCTAGATGCATTAAAATGTGTGGCACTTACATTTTATTGCAAAAATCAAGAAAGTGAAAGACTTGGCTGTATGGGCTAGATCCCTTTGCCGTCCCATTACAGGGAAAATTTAAAAAGAAAAAAATCAAGAATTTTAATTTAATGTAACCTCAAAATGGAGTTTCTCCCGAGTTCTTGTTGCAAAAACACGTGTGAGAGACTCCATTTTAAACTAAATCTACCGTACAATTGTCGGTTACTTTAATAAAATTTTCACTTGATATTGGCGCAATACGTAATCTTTAAGTGTCGCGTTCACCATTCGAATAAAAGAAGAAGAACCTCAAAATGACTAATAGCAGAACAATTAACAATTATGGTTTCTCAAAACTCACCAAAAATAATTTAATGATATTTTCACGACATAACTTATAGATTCTTCCCAGTCTTTGGCTCTCATTTCATTAAAGCGCAATCATGGCCCAATTCCCATACTATACCATAGGCATTGTCCTTTAGTTTTAGTTTTAGGCTACAAGCATGGAACCTGTCACTATTTTGGGGTACTTTATGGCCCATATTGCCAGATGTGGCTTTGTGTGTACTAAATGTAACATGAAGCTCTGCTCGACCCATTTTCGGATTGTGAGCGTGATTATATGTATGTGGTATGTATGGAGTTTTATATTTACAAAATCAATATAGCATCTGAATTCGCAATTGACACACGTGTGTATCGCCAAACTTTATAAATTATCAATGCTTACTTAAGTTGGGTTAAATAAAAATAAGAAGATTAAAGGAAAATCTTGTCCACGCACCAATGTAAACAGCCAGTCATTTGAATTTGTTGCACCTGTTTTTGTCTTTGACCAGATACACATCGAATATATTGGCAATGAGAGCTTTCAAACTTCCTAACTGTACAATAAGATTACACGTATATTTTTAGCAATATACGTGTATATTCTCCACTAATCTTATTTATTTCTGCGTAAATAGTGTCCAATTTCTCTGTACAAGAGACAAATCGAATCGTAGAATCATAGTAATGTTGTTATGTGTACCACAACTCCTACCTATTTTCTTAACTACAAACTCGCCTTACATGTCAGGCTGTTAGGCAGGATTTACAGAAACGGACAGATAATGTAACCCCCTTGTGTTATTTATAGTAAAACGAAACGCAAGGTCCTGAAATTCAATGACACATATTTCAGGGATAGTTGGCACCGTAAAGGAATGTTGCCCGAGCTAAACCACGCTGAATTTGTTAGGCATTCACTGGAAACACAAAAAGTCTACTTATTTGGAAGTATTTAGGGAGGTTAAGCTATTTGTTTGCAATGCTTTCGTGGAGCTGCGTTTTGCATTATTAATTACCCTTTGTTTTAGTATATTTAAGTGGGATTATTAGCAATGTGTTTAAGTGTGCGAAATAGTTGTTTTTTGTGCGAAATTTTTGACTTGCAGACCGAAGTTTTAAGGAAATAATTCTTCATTTTCCAGAAGTATAGTTTTTACTTGTGATATTGCTGTTTCATATGAAGGTTCCTAAATAAAACGTATTTTTCACACTAACGTAATTTATTTTAAGCCCAGAGCCTCTAAGTGCTATCGAGAAATTTTTTGACGATTACAAGACTTCCTCTATACTACGTATACGAGAAAGTAAAAACATAATTAATCTGTAAGATGGAGAATATACTAGTTTAAACTTGTTCCCATTGTCTCGTTAATGGAAACAAGCGTTGATCAAAGATGTAATTAAGTGTACAAACAACTTAATAGAGCGAGCGTTGCCTGGGAAGAGTAGCAAAATACAGGAACATTAATATGTTCTTTATATTAATGTTAAATAGTTTTGTAGGTATAGGGAGCACCTGATTATATAGTGTACCTATTAACAAACGTGCGAATACTATTAAGCTTAGAAAAAATACACTGAAAAAATACACGTGTCCAGGGCGGGTATTGAGCCCAGCATCTTCCACAATCCTGGCGGCTGCGTCCACTACTACGCTACCAGGACATCGCTTTCGCAGTAGAAATTTGTCAGTGCTTAGTACTTATGTTTTAATGGTAACATTTTTTCATGAAATTTTATCTTAACTGGACGTCAAATATTGTAAAAATATTTCGTTCGGATCTTAGAAGTGCAAAGAATTGATGAAACAATGCTACCTTAGAAATGTAAGTACCAATAAAAATTTGACGGTGAAAGCAGTGACCCGGTAGCGGATTAGTGGTAGTGGATTGCGGAAGATGCTGGGTTCGTTTCACGCCTTGGACAAGTCCATTTTTTTCAGATTTTAAGTTTAATAGTATTTGCGCGTTCGTTAACGCAAAAATAATTCCATAGTAACTATCTAAAGGAAATAGTTCACTTAACTTATGAATTGCTCAATATGAGACCTATTTTCACGTATGCACAGACAATATATGTATAAGTATTCTTCGACTAAATTCATGAGTTAAGTAAATAAGTAGCTTAATTCATAAGTTAAGTCAACTATTTTCACTAGATAGTGAGACTTACAATAAAAAACATATTTTTTTGGTCTTTTTTTAATTTAAGATACATGTTGTTTAAAAGAAATTGATCTTTATGAATGACTCTTTTGGTATCTGTTGATATCATAAAATACATGTTTTTTTTCACATTTCACCGGTTTCCAGCTCAAGCAGGTGATTATTCAAAAATCTTTAAATACAGTTTCAATATTTTTTTTAAATTATTAAAACTGTATTTTAAAATTATACCCTTCAGTATAATTTGCCATTACCTATCAATATTAAGGGTACTTTTCCTCCAACCATGGCCTTTTTCAACAACTTCGGTAATACGATTATTCAACAAATAGTAACAAGTAACTGTGTTGCTTAATATTGTTCCACATAAAGCAGCTGCTGTGTGCATGTACCATTAGGTATTTAGAACTTTATACCTAATGGTATAAAGTTCTATTATTTTAGAACTTTAAGACCCATATCAATATTATCTACGAATAGATAAGATTTGTATGTTAATTTATTTGAGATGATGAATGTTCATGCTAACTGTTAGCCTTCAATGTGAATTTCAATATTACCCACATATTAGTTTATAAGAGTGATCGCTCAATATACCGCTGCATTCTACAGTCTACGAATTGACGGCGACTCGACCGGCTGCGTACTCGCTGATCCCGGTTTTTCCCGCTTTCTGGAACCTTCACGACCTGGGAGGTTTCTCACCGCTATTCTTAGGGTTTACGTACTTTCAACCCACCGCTAGCGCTGTGAACCTATAGTGCAGTGTCTTTAGTGCTTCATATATACTGTTGTGAAGTATACGCATACCACCCGCTGTCTTGGCGGATGCTCAGTCAAGGCTGGTCCTTCAAAATATCGCTCCATCTTCGAGGGCTGTTGAGAACGAGGAAGAGGTCTGCTCTGGCGTACATTGCCCGGGTAGTACTGGGTCGGTGTGGCTGCTAAAGGTGAGTTGCTGTTTTACTCTCGTTGATTGTAGAATGCAGTGATTCCCATAGGATCTCTATCTCCTTTTCAACAGACGCTAATATCAAAATATTCCGACCTATGGTGATACTCAAATTTGTGTTGAGTAGAATATACAAACCTTATAACTAGGTTTAGCGCTCACACCGTTCTTTTGGCCTTCGAGCCGCATTCATTGAACCTAATATCTATTTTACTACATCGCTTACGCTTTAAATAACTTAATTACACATATTTTTTGTGTTTACGCAATAAGTAAATAAAAGGTAGATTGCAAATAATCACGCCACCGAACATTCTTGCTCCTATCGTTGCACAGTGTTGCAGACACATTTCGCAAATCAGACGTTTCACACTTTGTCTATTATTACCTATATTATAGCTCATAATGCCGCCTGGAAGTGCAGGTGGTTTAAAGGGAATTGAAAGGTTAGAAATGGACTTGAAAAAATATAATGCTAAACGCAATAATTTATTTTCCCGCTTACAAAAAATCTATAGCGAGGCTACACACGCATTTTCTGATGAATCATCTACGGAAATATTCCTTGCTAGTACTGAGTCTTTAGAGTATTTACGCTCAGAGTTTAAGGAAATTACTGATCAAATAATTGATGCTGAACTGCAATTAAAGCCTGACTCTGAACCTAATTATCAAAGTGTCAATGCATTTGAAGAACTTTATTGTTTTTGTAAACGCACCTTAACTAAGTTGTCTGCATCGGCAGCAACAATCAAGTCGGATTCTACAGACACCAAAAATAGTTGTTATAAAAAACCAGCTGTAAAACTGCCTAAGCTAGATTTGATAGGATTTTCTGGTGACCCTATTAAGTGGCCTATGTTTTACGAATCATTTAAAAATACGATTCACAATAACTCTGACTTAACTGACCATGAACGTATGCAGTACTTGATTGGTAAGCTGTCTGGCCGGGCACTTTCCGTTTGTGCGGGAATCACACCGAACGCCACTAACTACAACATAATATGGCGGACGCTAGTCGACAAATATGAAGACAAGCGTTGTCTCGCTTCCGCGTATTTAGATGAAATGTTTAATTTTAAATGTTTTAATTCCGCCAATACTAAATATTTTGAATCCTTTTTGGAAAAATTTTGTGGAGCTGTTTCTAGTCTTAAATCTCTAAATTTAAATAATTTATCGGATTTTATTTTATTTTACCTCGCATTTAAAAAACTCGATACAGAAACCGCTCGTCAGTTTGAAATGCATAAGCGTGACTCATCTTTTCCTTCATACGATGATTTGGTTGCCTTTGTGCGCGAACAATGTAAGCTACTAGATCGCACTTCGTCCATGAATACCGTCACTTCTAAACAAAATTTATATCAAATTCGTAATAAACCTACTCATTCTTTAGTAGCCGCTACTCACACTTCTTTCGGTAATTATTATAGCCGCTGCGCGTTTTGTAAACAAAATTCGCATAATAAATTGTTTCTTTGTACGACATTTAAAAATTTATCAATAGAAGACCGCTATAACGTTGTGAAATCTCACAATGGATGCACCAATTGTTTAAGCTTAACTCATTTAATTACAACTTGTAACTCAAATAGTCTTTGTCGAAATTGTGCGTCAAGACATCACACGCTGTTATGTCGCAAACGAGCCCCGCTCGGCGCCGGCGGTGCGCCGCCGTCACATCCCGCGCAGCCGCCGGCCCCGCGCGCTGCTGACGTGAGTCATGATGTCGGCTCACGGGAGCGTACACGCTTCTCCACCGCCACTCCTTGCGCATATGACGCCGTGCGACAGAAACCTGTTACTGAGAAGGATAACACAAACGCGCAAAATATTTCGTTGTGTAATATGTCGCCGCCGCTCAGTAAAAACGATACTACTTGTTTACTTGGTACAGTCAAGGTATACGCAGCTGATTCGCGCGGCAATTTGAATTGTGTTCGTGCAATTATCGATCCCGGTTCTCAATCTAACTTTATAACTACAAAATGCTGTCAAAACTTAAATCTTTCTTTTAATAAATTACCGCGCGCTGTTGTCAAGGGCATTGGTTCATCTCCTAATCCAATTAGGGGATCAACAAAATTAGTTTTATTTTCTCGTTTTAATGACATATCAATATCGATAGATGTGTGTGTTATTGACCGCATTACAGACGATCTGCCGACTGTTAATATTGACAAAACTTTATTTTCTTATTTACAAAATATTCGTCTCGCTGATGATGAGTTTCATTCTCCCGGTGAGGTTGAAATTCTCATAGGCGCTTCATTTTTCGCCGATATTTTACTACAAGGCCGTGTTACCGGGCCACCGGGCATGCCTACCGCTTTTGATACAATTTTTGGTTACATGATTCTAGGTAATACATATACCGTAAACACCGCTCATAACAATTCTATTTCTTTAACCGCTGTTATACAAACTGATTCAAACTTAGACAAAACTTTGCAAACCTTTTGGCAGCTCGAGGAGGTATTGCCTTGTCAGCCTATCTTGAGTTCGGCTGAAAGGGAGTGCGAAAATATTTTTGTTAATAATACTAAGCGCGATAGCACAGGCCGCTATTCTGTCGCATTACCTTTCTCGGATGATCCCTCCACCTTGGGTGATTCATACTGTACCGCTAAAAAACGATTCCTGTCACTGGAACGCAAACTTAATGCTAGTGTTGAATTACGCCAAGAATACGACAATATTATCCGCGAATATATTGATAAAAATTATATCTCTCGCGTTATTGACACTGGTGATCATTCAGGTTACTTCATACCGCACCATGCTGTACTACGACATGATAAAACTACTACTAAGATACGCATGGTAATGGACGCTAGTGCCAAGACAGACTCGAATGTCTCGTTGAATGAAGTTTTACATACGGGACCTAACTTACAAAATAATTTACTGTCTATATTAATTGATTTTCGTATATACAAAATAGCTTTCACTTCAGACATAAAACAAATGTACTTGCAGGTCTCAGTTAACGAAAGGTTTCGTAAATATATGAAGTTTTTATACCGCTTTGATTCTAGTGAACCGATTACTACGTACTGTTTTAACCGCGTTTGCTTCGGTTTGAGCTGTAGCCCTTTCTTAGCGATCCGTGTGGTAAGACAACTTTGTCAGGATGAACGCGACTCGTTCCCGCTAGCTGCTCAGGTCGCTACTAACAATTGTTACACGGATGACATTTGTTTCTCCATGCCCTCCGTCCGGGATTCCTTACGCCTCCGAAATGAGTTGTTAGGGATGTTCAAGGCCGGAGGCTTTGACCTAGTAAAGTGGTCCAGCAATTCACCTGAATTGCTTGATTCACTGCCAAGCTCTCACCGGTACTCAGTTGATGTTCCATTTAGTGACTGTGATGACTTGAAGGTGCTGGGTGTGAAGTGGTCTCCAGTTACCGACGAGTTTAAAATTTCTGTCTCGCTTACTCCACGCCCATGTACCAAGCGAAACATTCTTTCTGTTATTGCTCGTCAGTTCGACGTTCTGGGTGTCATAGCACCAGTAATCTTATTTGCTAAACTTATTCTCCAACAATTGTTTATTTTAAAAATTGATTGGGATGAACAACCGCCCGCTGATATTTTAAAAATATGGAAAAATTACATTACAGAACTACCTTGCCTAGAACAATTACGTATACCGCGTCACCTTGAAGTTTATGAAAATTCAAATATTTCGATAATCGCCTTTGCCGATGCTAGCGAGCGAGCTTACGGTTGTGTAGTGTATATTCGTTCGGTATCCGCTTTAAACGAATTAATTTCTGTTAGACTTGTATGTGCCAAATCCAAGGTGGCACCATTGCTTGTTCAGTCTGTCGCAAGGCTTGAGCTTTGTGCAATTCTGTTGATGTCGAAGCTGGTTCGACATGTCATAAATATGATAGAATCACGTCATAAAATTGATAAGGTTTATTGCTTATCAGATTCTATGGTCGCTCTTCATTGGGTCCACGGTTCGCCTCATAAATTCAAAACCTTTGTTGCTACCCGTGTTACCAAAATTTTGAATTCACTTCCCGCTTATTATTTTTATCATGTGCCAGGAGAGGACAACATTAGTGATTGTTTGTCGCGAGGGTTGTCACCTGCACAAATACTTAACTATACTCCCTGGTATACTGGACCGTCCTGGTTGAGTAAAGATTATTCTAGTTGGCCTATTACCGCTATAGAAAATAATTATAATCCCGCTGACTTACCTGAAACTAAAGTTGCATTAACCGCTATTTTAAATGATGCTACTCATCCGCTCCTTTTGCTATCGCAGCGAGTATCCTCTTGGCTGTTGATGCTCCGCTCTACAGTTTATGTTCTACGCTTTATTAAAAAACTTCCCCGCTCTAATAGTAGAATTTCAGCCAGTGAAATGCAAACTGCTGAAATTGAAATATTAAAGGCTGTTCAATATACTTACTTCGCTTGTGAAATAAATTCTCTTCAACGAAACAATCGTTGTTCTCCCGCAATTAATCGCCTAGCTCCTTTCCTTGACACCAATAACCTTGTAAGGGTTGGTGGCCGACTACGTCACGCTGACTTGTCTTTCGAGCAACGACACCCTGTGCTACTTCCTCGTAAAGACAAGGTAGTCGAGCTTATTATTATACATTATCACCGCTCTAATTGTCACACAGGTTCTGTGGCTCTCATGTCCATTCTGCGACAGAGGTACTGGATTCTGTCATGCAGAAGACTTGTTAGAACTTGCATTCATAAATGTAACTTTTGCTTTAAAGTGAACCCTAAGCCTACTTATCCTATGATGGCTGACTTGCCTGCTTGCAGAGTAAATGAAACGAAGGCATTTACTCACACTGCCGTCGACTACTGTGGCCCTATAAATATAATTCCCTATAGGAAGCGTGGTGTTCGCTCCATAAAATGTTACTTATGCGTTTTTGCGTGTTTGGTGACACGAGCCGTGCATGTAGAAATAGCATCTGATTTAACCACTAATGCCTTCTTATCCGCACTTAAACGTTTTCTATCTCGCCGCGGTGCAGTATCTTGCATGTATTCGGATAGAGGAACCAATTTTATTGGTGCTAAAAATAGTTTTTCTGAAATCTACAAATTCTTAGATTCTGAAAACTTCCAATCGTCTTTCGCTAATGAACTTGTCAACAATCGAATCGAGTGGAAACTTAACCCGCCGCGTAGTCCACACTTTGGTGGTCATTATGAAATTTATATTAGGGCTTTTAAAACGCATCTTTATAGAGTTATAGGTACGCAGCTACTTACATACGAGGAGCTCTTGACTGTGCTCACACAGATCGAATGTGTGATAAATTCAAGACCACTTACGCTGCTTAGTGATGATCCATCGGAACCTAGTGCGTTAACGCCTGCACATTTTTTAATGTCAAGCCCATTAAAACAATTGCCTACCTATGACGTGTCATTAGATTCTAATAATTTACGCAATCGCTATTCTTTACTGGATCAAATGTTACAATCATTCGCGAAGCGATGGAAGCAAGAATATTTACACTTGTTGCAGTCCAGAACAAAGTGGAATACCGCTTCTAACCCGATCTGTATCGGTTCCGTTGTACTCATTGTTACTGACAATATTTCTCCGCTTCATTGGCCTCTTGGCGTCGTAGTTGCTGCTTATCCAGGCAAGGACGGTATCATAAGAGTTGCCTCTGTAAAGACTTCGACGGGCGTTTATAAACGACCAGTCGTGCGTCTTTGTACGCTACCATCTCAATGACTTAACCTTAAGTTACTTGTCCCCTACCCGTTGTTCATATTCAATTACATTTTCATTAAAACCGAAGGTTTTAAGGCCGGGGGCAATGTTCATGCTAACTGTTAGCCTTCAATGTGAATTTCAATATTACCCACATATTAGTTTATAAGAGTGATCGCTCAATATACCGCTGCATTCTACAGTCTACGAATTGACGGCGACTCGACCGGCTGCGTACTCGCTGATCCCGGTTTTTCCCGCTTTCTGGAACCTTCACGACCTGGGAGGTTTCTCACCGCTATTCTTAGGGTTTACGTACTTTCAACCCACCGCTAGCGCTGTGAACCTATAGTGCAGTGTCTTTAGTGCTTCATATATACTGTTGTGAAGTATACGCATACCACCCGCTGTCTTGGCGGATGCTCAGTCAAGGCTGGTCCTTCAAAATATCGCTCCATCTTCGAGGGCTGTTGAGAACGAGGAAGAGGTCTGCTCTGGCGTACATTGCCCGGGTAGTACTGGGTCGGTGTGGCTGCTAAAGGTGAGTTGCTGTTTTACTCTCGTTGATTGTAGAATGCAGTGATTCCCATAGGATCTCTATCTCCTTTTCAACAGACGCTAATATCAAAATATTCCGACCTATGGTGATACTCAAATTTGTGTTGAGTAGAATATACAAACCTTATAACTAGGTTTAGCGCTCACAATGAAGCTAAAAAAATTACTGGACCGATTTTACAAATTCTGGAACCGGTAGTATAAGCCAAATAGCTAAAATATAGTCTTTGCAAGGCCATATTTTATTTAAAAACAACTATATAACCGTAAGCAGGTTGTAACCGAAGTCCACGCGGGTAGAGCGCTAGTTACTATGTTTCGCTGCCAACCACTATTATTGTATATTCTGTTTCTCTCTGTGGTATAAAATGCGTGTGTTGTATAAAATTTGCAAACCTTTCAATTCGATCAGAATAACCCAAATACAATTCACATACACAATTTTATACAGTTGCTGGCCTTGCAATATCTTTGTGTTGTAAGAGCGATGTCACACAGTGTGTGGGGCGTATATACAATCGTATTATATCTTATTGTATTTCTTGGTTTAACACAGAAGTAGTAATTGAATAGACGTTTTAATGACTAATAATAGCTAACTACTGGTTTGCAAACAAGCATAAGGTTTACTCTTGCAACACCCAGATGTCACTCGAGCGCTGCCGACACTAACTCGAACTTGTTTTTTTACAAATTTGGTTTTCAAATGTTATATTAGGTAGAAGGCATTTGTTTTACTGCATAGACTTCGTTCCGGACACTTTCCGTCAAACAAGTTTGCACTGCACATTTGATGCAAAAAGTGGATTCCCCGAATTGTGAGAGCTGTGATATAGTGGAGGATGTGCAGCACTTGGTGAAGGAATGTGTCGAAAACCAACAAGAACAACAGTCATTGATGAAGGAACTAAACCTCAATATGTTGGATGTGGGACTTTATCAAAATATTTTGGCCAACCCTTCATCGCATGCAGCGAAACTGGTCTGCAATATGATTTCGACGATTCGTCAATAATTTTAATTTTATTTCGAAAATTATAATGTCAATTTGGGATTCAGCTTAGCAATTAGGATATTAAGGACTGACATAACACAGTGTTAAAGTTCCTAAATTTTAATAAAATAAAATAAAAACTTTCTACCCCTGTCCATTCTTTACTCTTGCTTGCTCATACCGCTGACACTCAGCTCGTCACCTCTACCCCTCACTGCTCTACCAGCTGCTTGCTACACCAGCTATTGCTGGTCTCAATTGCACCTTTCACCGAGGACTACCTGTCAGGACATGCCTATTCATATAATATAACATCGTCCAACCAAACATGCATAAACATCAAGTCTTTTTGTATGGATGTACTAATATTGAACACTTTTATTGCACATGAAATGGAAAAATACACAATACAAATAGCCAGAAAGAAACAATTCAAAGTAGCACCAGCCAACCTTGGAAGAAAGAAAAAGAACAGAAAGGAAATAGGGTGTGGGTGCACGAATACAAATTATAAAATATTAAAATATAAACAATTAAAAATTATAAGAGAAAAACAATATTGTATGGGGACAACTAAGAACAGGTGACTAGGAAATGACTCCAAACTTCGCTTTTAAAGGAGTTTAATCTGCAAGCATACCTTTATTTCGATGGGGAGGCCAAATGCATTTACGCATCGTCCCTGCGGGGTGGTGCCAACCGCAGGGGATATGTGGGACTCGAGGTAAAGGCGCTCCCTCCATACCCACTAAACATCCTCCCCGGCCTGACCTCCAGTGCGCTATTGCGGGACGGCTCGGGATCCGCGCATGTGAGCGCAACTACACCGAGACCGTCCCAACGCTGCCCGTCTAGGCACACCTTGTGCACCAATTGGTGGCCAGCAGCCCACAGGGGCTACCGACTAACGCCAGCCCACAGAGGATGGCCGACGCCGGCCTTATAGGCCGCCTCCTCACCGATGGCTGCTCGACTTGGCGCGTCCTCCTGACGAGGACATCGGGAGCAGCCATCGGAGCGCACCTGGGGGACTTTGAGCGCGGTCGTGACCCTGAAAAGGGCCGTCTGGAACTAGCCGTGGTGGGAAAACAAAAACAACTTGACGATAGCATGTGACTTCGAATGCCAAGGGGACACACCCGACATCAAAAGCCACACACCCGCTGAGAAAGTTTCCCCACCACGCTACCAGGGTCCGCCACAAGGAGGCTTCCGGACGTGGACCCCATGCGAGCACACCTAATACTCTTAGGTAAAGTAAAGTAACATTCCATAACCAAATTGTATGCACAGAAAAGGAATTGGAAAGGAAAAAAAAAAATATTGTGTCATTCTTGAACACAAATTTATCCGGTAGCGCCCGCTTGAGTATTAATAAATATAGACCTTCATAGAGTGATGCTAATATTTGCTCCCAATATCTATTAAAATTATTCCTTTTAATTACAATAATAAACATGTTGTCCTACGCAAAACATTCATTCTTTCTGCCTATCCTTAACCTACATTTTAAATAAGTTATAAAGTGTCGAAACTCGAAATAGTAAAATTACTCAAAAGTTTAAAGACGGGCAGTCGTCAAGTTGCAAGTACTAGAAGTTTGATAATTGCATTAAATCATAGCGAGACGTCAATTAAAATTATTAAGCAGTCTATACAAACGATTAAGAGAGAACAAGAGAGACGAAAGCTGTGATAGATTTTTGGACCCTCAGAAAGTTTCTTCCGCCCCTCAATTTGCCTTAGTTTGTTAAAGCCTTTTTATAAAGTTTTCGGCACGATCGCTTGGGAATTAAATTTCAATTATTTCCTCGTTAATGAATATTTGTGTCACTTTCATAAAGGTCATGTAAAGACAATGTAAATCAAGGACAGAAATTAAGCTTTTGCTTGTATTTATATTTTGTTAATGATTATTTTGAGGAGGGTACCCATTTATCTACTTTTCTTCTCCAGAAGTCTAATTTATCTTCCAATGGAAAGGTAATGGTTGTAAAACATAATGAAAAGATAATAGTACATAATGATACAGGTGAGCTAAGCTGCTCATGACATACGAGGCTGTGGGTTGCAGCACGAACCGAAGGCGAGCAGAGCTCACGTGTGTCATACGACTACGACACTTGGAGGACAATAAATGAAGCTTAGCTACTTTTATTTTAGCGAGAGTAGATTCTCATTAGCAAAACTTAAATTTGGACTCCCTGAGGATGTTGGAAGGTGTCACGTTTAATTAAATCTAATAATTTTAATATAATGTAATTATCAAACAAGTTGGATTTAAAAAAAAATAATAAGAACTTAGTTCATAAGCATGATTTATTTTTACATAATATTATATAATACTGAAGACTTGGCTGTATGGGCTAGATCTTTTTTCATTCCCTTAAAAGCGAGAATCTAATTTAAATAAATAATTAAAAATAAATCATTATCGCACTATTACGAAACTGAAAACGGTGCAGTAAAGGCGATTTTACGAGTTTTACGTCTTGAAAAGTAATATTTTAAGATTACGTTCTAGCTTCTGGATAATAATCCGAAACTTCTCAACGGTGTTTTTACGTGAAAATATCCAAAATTTTCAAAATAGTGAGCTTTACAATCTTTACTAATTTTGTGACATGAATCAGAAGAGGAGTCCCATTTCTATTCATCGCCTCATTTTTAATATGACCAAACATGTTCATATGTATTTAAATGAATGCTGAGATATTCCATGTCACTTTTAAATATTGGTTTTGATGCTATTAATATGATGTTTATTGTTTACTAGCGAACCGCCTCGGCTTCGCACAGAATTTCTCGCCTGTTCTCTACTATAATCCTTCCTTGAAGCACTCTATCTACTGCTGAAAACCGCATTGAAATCCGTCGCGTAGTTTAAAGTTATAAGCTAACATACACAAAAAGCGACTTAATTTTTAACAGACTTTTTAAAAAAGAGGAGGTTCTCCGTTTGACTTTTTTTATGTGTGTTACCTCATCTCTGTACTGGGTGACTTAACTTTGAAGATTCTTTTAACGTTTGGAAGCTGGTGCTTGTCATGTGGTCCCATTTAAATTTGATCGACATCTGACGAGTACTTTTTAGTAATCCCTAATAATGCCTTTTTAATTGGCATCGATGATATCGTAATCATTTTGTTATTTGTTTATCTAAAAAGATCTCGACATAGTTTCCTGAAATTTAACGCTAAAAAGCGAAAAATAAATGATTTTTAAATAAAAAACGGCATTCAAAAATAAAAACTGAGAATTAATAAAAAAAATCTAAATGTTTTTTTGAGGTTGGTGCCAACCTGGTATGCCGCCTATGACTACTATAATTTAATATTAATAATCGACATTACTCAAAACGTTATGAATCCTGTATGAATAATATAAAATTTTATTTTCTAGTGAGTATATTTGTTTCATAATTCATTAAAAATATTGATTATGTTAATCAAGATCGTGGACAAACATTCACACCTATAAAATATCGTATGTTTGATTTTAGAATACATACGCTACGAATTGATAATTTCCTTTTTGAAGTCAGTTATAAAGGTGAATATGGAACATATTTAAAAAATGTTATAATTGATTTTATGAGATAATAACCAATTTGTTTGTGGTAATAATCTTGACTTATCAAAACATTTTTACCACCCAAACATGGTACCTAGTTGTCCGACGACTCGACAAACCTAAAACAATCTATTTAATCACAGCATACTGAATAAAATTTTACCCGAAAAATCCCATGTTCGCTCAAAGCTTTATTTAATTAATGACTTAGCGACGAAAATGTAGGGAACGTGAGTTAAATAAAATCCTAATTTTTCTTACATACACCCAGGGTAGTATTAAATATAAATTTGACTTGTCAGTTTCCGCCCGGAGGCCGCACTGTCCCTTGTCAAATAGGAGCCGTGTGCATTTTTTTTCTATTCCACTGGATTATAAATAAGGACGTGTGTATTTTGGCGGGACCTGTCAGTCCATATCACGAGAGCTGTCTTGGAAGGGCTACGCCGGTGTACGGTAAAATGGGGTCACTTCGAAACTGCTTGTCTAATCTAAAAAGTATATCTTGAGCTGCTATCTCGTGTATTTTATACCCGATAGAACGAGTGTTAGTTAATTTCACATTTTATTATTTTTGCAATAATATATAAAAAACCGTCTGCGTAGCGCTTAAAAGTTCATTCTATGTATTTTCTATTTTCAACCAGCTACCTAAATTAAAATTGTTTGCTTTTCAAATTAAGCCTGTCTGTAAAAGTAGTCTCTATTCTTAAAATAGCCAACTTTAATTTACATCTGAGTAAAATGTAGAATGTTTTTATTATAAAATAGATCTTAGGATTACGGGATTAGGCTTTTTTTTACAATAAAGGTGACATGGCAGCACACGAGGCCCTTGATAAATAAATTGAAGCCATTTATCGTCAGTATTTAGTCTAATGAGGCTAACGTTCCATATAAATCTTCCTTCGCTCTCCCCTTGACGATTTCATATCAAATAAATCAATTGACGTAAAATTTCTTTGATGTTTTTACAGATGTTACTACAAAGATTAGATTTTTTTATATATATTTTTCTATTTCACTAGGAACTTTTTACCAGTCAAAATGAAAATTACCCTAGACCAGACACTTATACAGTCTATTATTGACTATTCTGATGTGTCATACGCGGATATATCGGAGGAACTTCTTGACAAGTTGGAGAGCCTGCAGAATTTATTTTTCATTTCGTTCCTCTTCATCGAGTCGTACTTTACGCTTTAACTTTAATTTTTTTACACCGAGACCGTCCCAACGATGACTGTATAGGCACTCCTTGCACCAATTGGTGGCAAACAGCCACTCCTCTACCGACGACTGCTCGACCTAGCGCGTCTTCCTGACGAAGACACCGCGAGCAGTCATTATTTTTTATTAAGAGGTCAAGCATATGGCCCTATTCCACCTGATGGTAAGCAGAAGTAGAGTTCAAATGCGAAGATAGCTGGTGCGAGAGATAAACTGCCGCGCTAGCCACCCTCGCCTTGCTGATCTGCAAGGTGCTTCTTCACGCCTCTTTTGAATGACCCAGGATTGTAGGAAGGAGGGAACACGTGTGCTGGCAGTGAATTCCATTTCTTGATTGTGCGACAAAGAAATGAGTTGCCAAATTTCTTAGTTCGTGTTGGAATGGTAGCCACAGTTGGTCGGTGACAATGTAGACCAGCACGCGTAGTCCTTAAAAGGAAAGGAGAGGGAGGGTTTTTATCTACGTACTCTCTCTTTTGCCTTTGTATCCGACGATGAAGTCATGAAAATTAAGCGGTCATTTAACCAAGTTAGGGTTTGAGAATTCGTTTAAAATAATAATAATATAATAATATGTTTCCACGCTCACACCAATTATCTAGCCCAAAGTAAGTATCATTAAGAACTTGTGTTATGGATGCTAGATAACGGATTTTTTTATATATGTACATAATAATTTTAGTTATTTTTAGAAATAAACTTAAATAAATATATAAACAACCATGACTCGCAAACAAATATTCGTATTCGTCTCACAAATATTTGCCGCTACCAGGATTTGAACCCGGACCGTTTGATGTGTGAAAATGTCTTTCATTTGGATAGAAAACCCTTTAAAACAGTGAATATATTTGTTCATGGTGTAATCCAATGCATTTAGCTCATTTAATTCATATTTATTATGCTTTTTAATTTAAAAATAGCTTACAGGCGTTAATAATTTAGGGTTGTCATATAGTGAATTTCATTTACCCCATAATTTTACGGGATGTGATTATAAACTTTTTTACTAAATACTTTTGATTTCATACTTCGACTCGTGGTGGTGATCCATTAGCGTGCCAAACAGTCTACTCTCATCGTTGGCGAAGTCATGGCGTGTTCCCAGACGGAACTAATTTGTTACCTACTTAAGAATACTACTACAAGAAGAACAAACAAAGAAAAAAAGACCACAAAGCGTGGGTCAAAAACTGGTTGCAAGAGAGACAACGCTTGTCCCATTAAACTTCGCAGCAGAACTTATTGGTGAACCCTCAGACCAATAAAAAAGTTTATTGGTCTGAGGGTGAACCAAAAGATTATAGAAATTATTTAAGGATGACCGAAAAGGATTTAGGAGCTGCTGGATTTGATTTCCCCTTTAGTAAAAAGACAAGATACAGTTTTTCGTGTATCGATTTCAGCATATGACCGCTTATGTGCAACTCTCAAGTACTAACTCTCGCTATTATACGATCGGAAATCTGTCCTTTTGCTGTATGCAAAATAGCCGTGCGGCATGCGTGCGTTCGCTACAGCAGCGTGAAAAAGACTGTCGGCTCGCAAAACTAGGCTGATCCATTAACGGTTTATTATACCGCGGTCTTAGGATTTCAAGCATGCACGAAGAGCCAACGAGCCAAATCGCGAACTTTTAAAAGGTAAACTTAGTTGCTCTATTGCCGGTTTATACCTTTAACTCGCAGGCTCGTGGTGTCCCAGCGGTCTTTAGCTCGCCAATAGATCACCCACAGATTCATTAATTTTGAATCAATAATTATCTCAAATAATATGAAAATTCGCAACCTTGAAGATTAATTTGAGATATTACTGAGAAAAAATTGTTATATATTTTATTGAAAAATTAAAATATACAATGTAGTCTTTATTTACCACCACCTAGTGATCCCTCAATACTTTAGATGGGTTTTGAGTTTGGATATTTGTTAATCAATCGCTTTTAGATTACAAAATATATATTAATATAATAAGAATTCTTATTGTATTCTGTATTTTAATTCTAAATCTATTTAATGGACTATCAATAAGTAGGTTACTTTCATCTAAATTTATTGCGCCGATTTTGCAAACATACAAATCTTCCTATTTATAATATTAATAGAATTCTATAAAGAGTTGCTTAGGAAACATTATAATAACGTCTTATTTTGTGAGTCATATCTGTTATTTAAATGCAATGTGCATACGGTAGTTAGATTGTATATCTTTAGGGTGGAACTAATTTGCATACCGTTTTAACCATATTTAGGGAAAATATGTCACTGTCTCATGAATGGTCGCGCGATGGCTACATTTCTATAAGTAAGACAAGTTTCTTTTTTTTGTTGTTTTACTTATAAAATCTGTTAAGTGGTTTAGGCGTGATAGAGTGATAAACAAACAAACTCAGTTTCGCATTTCTAATATTAGTTACGATAAGCGAAGTCTTTCAATCAGTCCATAATGTAAAGGAGATACTGCTTTAATACGTAAGTAGAAAAATAGCATAATATTAAACAAAACAAAAGCTTTTCCCTATACAGTTCTCGTCTAAAAAATAAACACACTTATACGGCGATGAAAAATCAGACGTCCTCGCGTTGGAATAGCGCTGCTCAATTTTCCATTTCTTCAGCTATATATCACCTCCATCTTGGCTGGCAGTCCACTTGTCTGTCGCCCTTTTTCGGCACATTTTCTACGTGGGTCCGTATCCTTGGGGAAAAAATGAGTTGCGAAATCTCGAATAATCTTGAATAAATTTCATCCGCTTTATATTTTTGCGGTTGCGTTTCATTTGCATAGATAGGAAATTTCATCGTAATTAATAGTCGCCGTTGCGTTGAGAAATGAGGGTTGTGTCTGACCACTTCATTCTCGTTTGACAAGATTAATGGGAGAATGCCACGCGAACACTCCTGTGCAATAATAACTATTGAATCTATTTCGGCTTTGATTAAAGTTGTCTCTGTTGGATATAGCTACCTGTATGTAGCTATAATTAGCCGGAGTGCTGTCTCGAAGATCGTTACGGGGATTAGTAATTAATGGATTGATAATTATCGGTATTTTAATTCATCATAATGTGATATAACTTCGGTCTCATTCAGTCTACTTGCAAAATGGCAATCTACTTGACACTACCCAGCGTCACACGTCGCCGTGGTAAATTAGAAATTTACTAGAATAAGCTTAGATATTGTTCATTAATATTGATAAATATTTGAATGGCTTATAATAACATTATGAATGTGAGTATATAAAGTATTTATTGAACTTTGGTGGCGTGAAAAAAGTTAATTATTATTATTAAAATGAATAGAATAGTTTTGAACTAAGTATAAAGATAGGTAATCTTAAAATGGCCATTAATGATAATTCATATTAAGGGCAGATATTCGTAAGAGCACCGAGCCAACATTATTTAAAACTTATTTAAGCCAGTACCTACTTACCCATTACAAAATTCTGTAAAAAATATATGTTTAATTTATGTGTCAGAGCTCCCCGTGACAGATTAGTAAACAAATGGCCATTAATGATAATTCGGATGAATTGTATTTCACGATTTATTTCTTTGATCATCTTGCTATGGAGATTCGTATCACATCTACGGAATTTACATTATTATCGGCCTGAATGCAGAAATAAGTGATAATTATGTTTATTGTTTTTCTAAGAATTCTGCTTTAATCCTTTACGGACTGTACAGTGTAACAATAGGTTTTCGATATCGGCTTTTATTTGTTGTTTCACCGACGATAGTTTTCATAAAGATCTACAGACAGTCTAGCACCTTATCACTATTTTGAGCCACTGCATGGCCCACACTGCCAGATGTGGTTTTATGTGTAACCAAATGTTACCTTAGGCTCAACCGTTTTGTAATTAATTATGAGCGTGATTGTATGTAAATTTATTTCATACGTTAAAACGATTCTTGAATACCATTAGGACAAACTTCCTTGTAAGTCTGGTGCGAAGAACATAATTAATTTATACGCACAAGAACAAAGACACCTGTGTATCTGTCAGAATGTTTGTCCAAACCGGAATATTATGATAGTAATAATTCACTTGCACAATTTTGGTATTTAATTTTTTTAGTGTAGATACTACCGAAAAGTTCATTTTACGATCAAGAGGAGTGGACTATTGCATGGTTTACCGGCGCTTCGCCGGAAGCTCACGTGGTAAACTCACTTCGCTCGCTCGGTTCATTGTCTTAACTTAACAAAACTGAACATTAGGTACCTATATGACAAAAGTCCGCAAATTTATATAATACTAGCTGGGACAGCTGGCCACGTGTTCCTGTGGTAATTTTATACTACTGACCTATATGACTACTTATCAAGATTAAAACTATCGTATCTCTCAAGTTGGATCAAACTGCACATGGTGTTCAAATTTGATTAAAATCGGTTAAGTAGGTAGTTTAGGAATCCATCGCGGACAAACAACGTGACACGTAATTTATGTATAATATATAAATTTTATAAGATTTACTAGCACTGTTCCAATTTTCCAGCTTTAATAATAATCCTGGAACATAATAAACTAAACGTTAATGTAGATACTTATAATATTTTCAGGTTTCTTGTGAGTTAAGTCACACTTACATTTAAAATTTCCCTGATTTCTCGGAGTCTCGGGTAACCGATGTATCCCCATACGTCAAATTTCTTAATTTGGTCGCTTCACAGCAGCCACATTTTCCTCAGTTGTCGCAGTTGCGGGTCAACCTTCACAGATCTCATCACGGAGAGAAACACGGCCACGACAAAATTCAGCGTGCCTTAATGTGTTGAAATGAGAGGATTCGCTCCCAAAAGTATTTTGAAGTGGGCTATTGCAATCTTGCAGAGCAAGTTAACTTTTCACAAAAATCAGCGCGTAAATCTTTTCGGCTTCTTTCCGTTTTGCTTAGAATTTCTACTGATGTGATAAATTAATGATAGATGTTTTCACGCTAAAATTATTGAAACTGCATTAAGTGTTTCAATCGATAATTCAAGTAAATAACATTAAAATTTTCACATTTATTTGTGACAAGGAACTCTGAACTTTCAATTTTTCTACCGCAAAAGCACCGGAAAAATATTATTATTAAAATTTTCTGCAACTTGAAATTTGAAAATTGCTTATTTACGTATTCCCATAAGATCATCATCGACAGCTCATATAATGTCCCCACTGAGGGTCTCGAGCCTTATTTTTTTTTTGATAGGGCGGTCAAATGCATTTACGCATCGTCCCTGCGGGTGGTGCCAACCGCAAGGGATATGTAGGACTCGGCGTTCCCTCCATACCCACTAAACAGTCTCCCCGGCCTGACCTCCAGCGCGCTATTGCGGAACGGCTCGGGATCTGCGCACGTGAGCGCAACTACACCAAGAGCGTCCCAACGCTGCCCGTCTAGGCACTCCTTGTACCAATTGGTGGCCAACAGCCATTCCTCACCGACGGCTGCTTGACCTGGCGCGTCCTCCTGACGAGGACACCGGGAGCAGCCATCGGACCGCACCCGGAGGACAGAGGGCGCGGTCGTGGCCCTGAAAAGGGCCGTCCGGAACTAGCCGTGGTGGGAAAACAAAAACAACTCGACGATGGTATATGTGACATACCAAGGGACACTTGACATCAAAAGCCACACACCCGCCGAGAAAGTTTCCCCACCACGTTACCAGGGTCCGCCACGAAGAGGCTTCCGGACGTGGACCCCGAGGGTCTCGAGCCTACCCCACATTAGGCGTGATTAGGCCTTAGTCAACCACGCTGGTCAAGTGCGCGTTGGTCCACTTTAGACACAACCTAAGAATTTCTTCATAGGTGTGTGCAGATTTCCTCACGATGTTTTCCTTCACCGTAAAAGCGTCGAATAAACGTACATATGAATTCAAAATTTGATAACACATTGGTACTTGGCGGGGTTCGAACTGGTGCCTCCCGGGTGGGAGACAACGCCCTTACGCACTAAGCCAACGCTTCTACGACGACGTATTCTTATAAGAATAAAAAAAATAGACGTGTGGCACTCGGGGACTGCCGCGGTAAAGCTATTGCATAGCATTTTGTATCAACTTATGCAATTATAATTTTATTTATTTATTTTATTCATGCAGTATTTCTTTTTCTTTGATATTAATTTTTAATTTTATAATTGAAATAATTAACATTCATATTCAAAACACTTTATACACAAATTTGACAAGTACAGCTATTCACTGTTGTACATAAATACCTATACACCTATATACTTTCTCATAAACAGCTGCTTATGTATTCGTCCGATTTCGGAGCAGCTCGTCTCGATTCGTGCGAGTTTCGTAGAGTCGTACAATACGTCTATTCACACGCACACAACGCCGTGTCGAAGACTGCCGAACTGAAACGACGTTAGACGATGCACGGCCTTCAAGCCACACCTCCTTGCCCATCGGAGTGGGGAGCGTGAGGTTTTTTCGTTACGGAATTTCTGGATTCGGTCCCCGCGCTCAAGGCCCGCGATAGAACCTATGCAATAGCTTAAAAAAATGCGGCTTGTTTCTCATAATCTCACATTATTGCCAATCGTAATAGATCAGCTAATATCGTACTACACTTCTAGGAAACCATATAAAAGAAAATCCTCGTAGAGCCTATAAGGTAATTGGGAACGAATAATAACAGTAGTGCTTTCATTCTATGAATAATATCACAATATTCGGTCACACCGCTAATCTCTATCCCGGAGACGAATTCAAAGGATTTATATCTGATAATTGCTCTTTTTACCGGACTTCTTAGAAGGTTTAGAGTAGCAACTATCCGGGTTGTCGACTTTTATTTCTTGGTTCACTTAATTAAATGAAAATAGCTTTATTTCAGATGTAATAAATTTCCATATTTTATTAGTTAAAGTTATGTTAGGGCCCGGCACGACACGGCAAAGGATTTTTTCATGGACAAATGATTTTCTACCTTATTTCCTAAATGAATTTAGCACTGAAATTCTTATGTCGAAATATCTCGTGGCATGACGCGGCACGCCGCGGCGTCTTGGGGCATGCCGCGGCATCCCTGCGGTGCGCCGCGATTACTTCGTGTTTTTAAATTAATGTGAGTGCCAAGAACAATTACATTAAACACATATTAATTTAATTATTTCATTGTTGATACAATACCGTATAAATAAAAATAAAAAATTCTTCAGTTTTCGTGCGCAGAATGAAGGTAGGATTTTTTGAGTACAAATGATTTCCGACCTTATTTAAATGAATTTAGCATTGACATTCTTTTATTTTAACTTGAATAGGTCTGCCGCGGCATCCCGGAGTGCGCCGTGCCGTGCCCTGACGTAGTTGGGCCTGGCACCCCTTAATTTTTGGATTTGCCTCTTTTATGTACCTTATCTTCATTGTTTGAGGTTACTCTATGCTACCTAAAACTCTGCTCAATCCCAACTGTAATTATGAGCATGATAGTATGAATGCAAAGCGTGCCAAGTTGGTTGACCGCACGGATCTCCGGATTCTTAAAATTAAGCACGTATCACCAAGCACTGTTAAGTAACGTTATAACCCAGTGCAGTAACGTACTAAAGCAGCAAGCTTTTGTTTTGTTAATTACAAGCTCCGGGCGCAGCTGCACCTGCCCGCCACAGCAAAATAAACACGATGCTAAATTTCCAGTGTTTAAATTAAAATATACAACCTGACCAATAGTTAGCGCCTAATTGAGCTGATTCCAAGTTCGCATCTGCGTTGTTGGATACATAAAGTGTTGTCCTTTCTGATATTACAAATACTGCAAACGCCATTTAAATTTTAAGAAAACACTGTAAATAACTAATAGTTGTATTGTCCTCATTTGAGAAATGAGTTGTCATATTTCAAATAACAACCTATCAACTCATTTCTCAAATGATTTGTACAAAAATCACAAGACAAAAATAACATTGCAACAAGGTACACAAACAAATTGTATATTTAAATTTACTCCTTTTATTATTATAAGACCCTATACGCGTAATCACATTTTCGATGTGTGTAATACAAGATTTCCATAGTACTAAAAATATTACCGAATAGGTACCAAGCACGCCTATCGAGAAACGGTATTTTCCTCTTAAAACTGAGAAAAGTCGGTAAGTATCAGCTTACTGATAAAATACTAATTTATCACCCAACCTTAAGGCTGGTACACACTGATGTGAGGGTGGGATCTGAAGCAGTGCCAGGTGTAGTGCGTGTGTCGGCTTATAGAGGTGGGTTTTTACAAAAGTAATACCTATTAAAACTTATGCTTCAGGCGAGAAAGTGCATATCTTAATTTTATTATTCAATCAATATGTTTTATAATGAAAGTAAAATAATGCCGATACATCATAAATCAATAATAACTGCTCAGTTTGTTCACATAATAAACTTGGGTGATTTAACATAATTTTCTTACAACCATAAGTTTAATAAATTTAACTCGCAAATATTTCTCTGTTATATAGATGTTATAAAGATGCAAAGAAGTTATTTATTTAGTCTGTTAAATAAACAAGGTAAGTAGTCTGTAATCCCTATCTATGTCTAACAGTGGGTGTCTCTTGGCTGATATGATGAAGTACCTAGTCTTTCATACAAACTCTTAATATCATAAGAAAGTCACTCCTCCGCTCCGCTTCCGCGCTCTGTGTGTACATTGCTTTAGAGGGCTACCGTAGAGACCTAGGCTGATAATGAAGTGGAGATAGTAAACACAACCAAAGGGTGTTTGAAATATTGGAAATGAGGTTATACAAACTTTTGGCTACGGGAATAGCAATTACGATTTGTCTTATCTTTGTTTTATAATATTATAAAATTTATACGTAATATGTACTAACATCAACAGACAAGTAGTTAAGATCGTGGGGTCCACGTCCGGAAGCCTCCTCGTGGCGGACCATGGTAACGTGGTGGGGAAACTTTCTCGGCGGGTGTGTGGCTTTTGATGTCAAGTGTGTCCACTTGGCATTCGAAGTCACATGCCATCGTCGAGTTGTTTTTGTTTTCCCACCACGGCTAGTTCCGGACGGCCCTTTTCAGGGCCACGATCGCGCCGAAGTCCCCCGGGTGCGCTCCGATGGCTGCTCCCGGTGTCCGCTTCAGGAGGACGCGCCAGGTCGAGCAGCCGTCGGTGAGGAGGCGACCTATAAGGCCGGCGTCGGCCAGCGGCCCACAGGGGCTGGCGTTAGTCGGCAGCCCCTGTGGGCTGCTAGCCACCAATTGGTGCACAAGGAGTGCCTAGTCGGGCAGCGTTGGGACGGTCTCGGTGTAGTTGCGCTCACGTGCGCAGATCCCGAGCCGTCCCGCAATAGCGTACTGGAGGTCAGGCCGGGGAGGATGTTTAGTGGGTATGGAGGGAACGCCTTTACCTCGAGTCCTACATATCCCCTGCGGTTGGCACCACCCCGCAGGGACGATGCATTTGACGTCACCGTCAACAAAAAATAGTTAGTTAAGATCGTAGCCCACTTATCAGCTCGGAATGGGAACGCCTCTTTTATTATGAACCATCGCCCCTTTTTCATAGTAAAGAGGGCGATACGCAGGCCCGAGCCGCCCCTATGTACGAAGTGTGGCACACAGGCGCCAAGGGAATAGAGGCGCCAGATGAAATGCCATCGCCAATTTGGTACGTTCAAAAAGAGACGCTTCATAGGTTTCGCACACAGGCGCTGCCGCGTTTTGGCGCGGCACTGGCGATACGGTGAAGCTGAAATTGTGCTACAATTTTTATTCTAAAACTGTTAAATTATACTCAATAATATATAGTCTAACCTTGTTATTGTTATATTTCATTCCTCCCATTCGCACGAAGCGATTTGATTCTGCTTTCATAATGCGAACAGCTAAGGAGTGGAACTCTTTGCAGAGGTTGGTTTTCCCGGATCAGTTTAATCTGGACATCTTTAAGGCCAGAGTGAATAAGCATCTTCTAGGCCATCTCATCATCGCTTTCCATCAGGCGTGATTTTGGTCAAACGCCCAGCTTATTCAACATTAAAGAAAATATTAAGAACTTTTTATTAACTTTTGTTTTTTTTTTTACAAAATAATGATCATCGCTTCAAGCAAGTTGGAACAAGATTTTTTTTATTAAAATTTAACATTTTCCATTAGTTTCCCGTGTATCATTACTTTCCAGAAATCGATCCTTATTAACAACACTATCAAGTGGTGTGATAATACAGGCTGTGTTTTTTTTTTCAAAATCATTGGGTTCGATTCCTGGAGAGGATTATTGATTTTACAAAAATCCAATGATGCAGTTTTTGTTTCCATCAAAATCGGGTTCGCGACTGCTATGAGCATTTTTTGGTATTCCTTATAGTTTAGGATTTGGTCATGTAGGCCCACTTGAAAAACCCATCCTGTATATGCATAGACACCACGTATACGACCACCAAGGATTGAACGGAGCGATATACCGTGTACTCGGCCAGCTGTACCCAGACCAGGCACGATACAACATTCACAATAGTTCACTTAGTTTGGTTAGTTAGATTTGTAGTTAGTCTTAATTAGACTGGGAAGCTTTTGGCCTTCATCACTGTTGCTGGTAGGTGAAGATAAAGCTGAAGGTGGAAGCAAGTTTCACCTGGAACCCTCAATCACTGAGGGACTGGCTATTTTATCTATTAACTGCCAGAACACAATAATGCTGTTTACATTATCATTACAGCGTCAGATTTCAAAAGGAAAGCAAGGTGCGGTGTTCAAACAAGCCCTAACATAATGCCCATTTTTTACCTGATCATGTATAGAGATGAATTATACATCAAAATGAAGCTAACTTAATTATAAGTATGATAAAATAATCAACGTGGTAAAGGAAACGCAGATTTTTTTAAATATTTCAAGTGTAAATTACAGTTTCTGAACGCACTTTAACTATCCATTGCTTGCTACGTTCCATTTTACACACTGCCACTCGATATGAATATCTAATCAACTCTGTTTTTTACGTATTTTAAATACTTTCACACTGTATTTGATATAAATTACAAGAATATCTAATCAACTCTGTTTATTACGTATTTGAAATACTTTTACTGTATTTGATGTGTATACCTATCATATGATAATATGTAAAGTAATATCCAAATTTTTTAATTTCTTGCGTTTAAATCGTAAAAATGACTATAGAATATTATTTTTTAAGCTTATAGGTAAATTTTCCACTATATTTCATACTTATACATTAACTTTGCTTATCAGGTTTTCAAATGTATGGAGAGTGGGCATTGTTCTTTGTACTCCTCTGTGGATTGACCTCGGGTCCTCTGTGTTCACCACTAGCTTTCGCCCGTGACTTCGTCTGCGTAGAATAGTCATTTAGGGCAGCGTTTAACTTTTCTTCTTATTTCTTCTAACCCAAGCGCCATATACCTAATGTTCATCGATTTTACTTACAAAATGTTAGATTTCCATACAAATTTTATCTCTCATGTTACCCCCTTAGGGATTGAATTTCCAAAAATCTTAATTAATCTTAAACCGTCAAAGGTGAATTTCCAAAAATCCTTTCTCAGTGCACCCCTGGACCTCTTAAGGAACCTAGGTACGCACCAAATTTGGAATCTCTAGGCCCAGCGGTTTGGGCTGTGCGTTGATATGTCAGTCAGTCAGTCATTCATTCAGACAGTATTCATTTTATATATATAGATAGATAATAGGAACTGTAGATCTGCAATGTTCGCAGACGAAGCAACGATCTATAGCTATAACTAAATATAGGTCCTCCATTTTCCACCAAACATAAAAGGGATATTTTAGATTACTGAAAAAGAGATCGTGTAATTGCAGTGTCATGCCCCGGAGCGACGGTGAACGCCGAGTGTTTTCAAAATGACGGAAGTAAAACACTTTTCTCCCCTACGCGTCCCGACACGGCAATCACATATAATATAGTGCCAGACATCTTACTAACGTTTAAGGTAGCTACTGCTTATAAATCACAATCTCCCGTTGTGCCTCTTTATTGTTTCAAACTTAAGGGCGTGCACTCGATTTAGGTCAAAATTGTCACATTTTGTGGATTTTTCAGACCTAATTTTAAAGCGATGTGCGATGTGCTAATGATGTTCACATCGCTTCAAAATTAGGTCCGAGTCAAAGTCTGTATATTGGAGAGAAATTAAATATAATAAGAAGATTAACTCTTGATTAAAACTACTAGAGAAATATTATTTAATTTACACTTATAGTTTTTTAAAGCACGGTGAATCCTATAGCGCAGTTTCTCGAAAATGCAGTTTGGAGCTATCTTTCAGATGAAATACCAACATTATAATGGCAAACAATACTTTGCAAAAATTGTTTTTGTAATAGAAAATATAATATTTTAAACCACTATAGAGCCTAAATAAGTAAAAAAATTGAGATAACATATTAAAAAGGGATACCAAAAATATTTATAAATTGGTAAATTTTAATGTCGATTTTTACAATGTATTTGAAATTAAACTCATTTAATGTACTTGTTATATTAAAATGAATAAAATGCTAGACATAATAATGATATTCTAACATTGTTAAGTGCACTCAGATATTTTAACTAATTTAATTAAAAATGGTCTAAATCCAAGCTCGCGGGCATTTTTCGATCATACACCCCGGGTCTTCCCAGCTAGTGGACTTATCGCTCTGCGAGCAATGTATATGTGTGTATGGGGTCACATAGACATGTGTATCTAACAACAATACAGCGAAAAAAAACAGACACGTGGATTTTCTAAGTGTTAGTGGAATTTAATCACTAGAATAATACTTTAAGAATGTATTATTAGATATTAGATTAGTATCATTTTATTGGTAGACTTACATAATTTACTTTTGTACGTACTTGAATCGTAAATCCGTGTATAGAAGACTGA
The DNA here is from genome assembly GCA_955850985.1 of Elophila nymphaeata. Lineage (NCBI taxonomy): Eukaryota > Metazoa > Arthropoda > Insecta > Lepidoptera > Crambidae > Elophila > Elophila nymphaeata. Next base: position 8,146,576 of record OY039075.1, read on the forward strand.
TAATTTTTCAGAAACAACTTTTTATTTCGTTGTAAGAATTCCCAATCTAAGCGGGCCGTATGTTTTTGTACAAGATTTTTTCTTTAATTTTCCTTAAATACCAATGTATCACATATAAATTAGTGAAATTAATCCTCGGAGCAATTCTTGCGCTCCGTGCGCTATCATACCCGAAGGCAGTGGCGGAGTGTCCTGAGTGCGGATGGGTAAAGTGTACTTTACTCCCCACAGACATATTCGAGTTCTAAGAGTCGGCATGGAAACAGGGACATTACTCGGTAAATAAAAAAGGGCTTATGAACTCACCCTAATGTGAAGTTTTTATTTATATCATTCTTTATCTTTTGCACTATACGAGCGCTTCATTGTTATGAGTTGTCCATAATGCGAGCACTCTTGTGTCTGCCCCATCTTTTTATTCTGAGGTTCTATAGCTAGTTGACCTTAATAGTATGAGATTTGGAGAATAATACTTATTCGTTCCTTGAATTCGTTTGGCAAATGTCTAACTTAACAGATCGAGCACAGATCGAGGGTAGTCGGAAAAAGCTTTTAACGGATTTTGAAGATGTAATATCGGCATTGTTAAGCTAAGCGTCCACTAGGCACGCCGAGTCGAGTCGAATCGACCGAGCGAATTAACGCACAGGGATTAGAGGAAAAAATGCGATTCGGCTCTATTCGACGCGTTTCTAATGTAGTCGATGCCGGGCTTTAGACATATGTCAGCTTGTGACCAATCAGACGCAAAAGACTTAAACAAATTAGTCTTGATTTCACGGCCCTGTGTAGCTCAGTTAGAAGACCACTCACCCAGATTGCGTAAGGTCTCGGGTTTGAGTGCCGTCTCAAAACTTGAGTATGACCGGATTTTGTCTTGGTTTTCGTTTTCAATTTGATTCGTAAAACTTTCAAACATTTATTCGTTCGTTATTTTAAATGATTTTCGGGCAATAAGTACTACCCGTGTTATACTTAAGCAATTTGCATGTGTGTGTATTTATAAAAAAAATAAAAAGTAGATCTTTAGGTATCTATCACACACAGGAGGTGGTCACGAGGTCAAGCATTCAAGCGGCTAGTTTTACGATCGCTGTTTTTTATACCTCTTTTAATATAAAAATATCATTGATTGTATAGGAATACGAAGAAATGCCCACACAGATCGAGTCGGTCAGCCTATAGAAACAGTACCCGTAGTGTAAATTTTTACTTTCGGTCGACTTAAGGTCGAATTTTTTGACGATTTCAAGACTTCCTCTACACTACGTATACGAGAAAGTAATAAAAAAATTTTGGGATATGGATTATTGTTATTATTGTGAACTAGGCGTATGCTCGGTGGAACTAGGGTATCTAATTTCAGAAATAAGTAGGGCAAAAATGTATTAGCCTACTAGCGGCAAAAAATTATTAGCCTACTGGCGGCAAATTGTAAACCCGCCACTGATAGGCAGGGAGACATAATATGTCTGACAGTTTAAATCGCACGTGTGGCACGCAGACATATTATGTCTGCCTGTTAACTGCATTTTTCATACTACCCTCGGAGGGGCCCGCCACTCAACGCCATTTTCGTGTTTTATTTTTGTGCCACTTTTCTGAATAGTGGGTATGAAAATACTGTGTAGTGGTTCTCTAATGTTTCGCACACAATTCATTGGCAAATTACCATTTCGCAAGCAACATTTGTCAATGTTTCATTACGCAAACTAATGCTTTAACAATGACATCAAAACGCAAACATCCATATGATAAGCAGTCATTTCAAAACTGCATTGTTAATTAAATTTTTAAAAGACAAACTGACATATCAACAAGTTACAAAAACCAAAAATGTTATTTTACAAATGATTTGGTTGGACTAAATTTCAATTCCAAACTTTTTGTTTACTAAAATTTCAATTTGATAATTTTCAAATTAACAAGTTACAAAAACCAAAAATGTTATTTTACAAATAGTTTGTTTGACTAAATTTCAATTACAAACGTTATGTTTACTAAAATAAAAAAAAATATATTTATTTTAAAATAAAAAATCTTGTTGTTTACTAAAATTTCAATTTGCTATTTTTCAAATACAGTGAAATCGCCCTCAAATCGCTTCAGGCACTCGCCGGCCGCTGCCGCGGAACGCTCGCTTCGCTTGCTCGGCTTGTGCGCTGTTTTCATGTCAACCTAACCCAGAAAACGATATGCAAGCAAGCACGCAGCATACAAGCAAGCATGCAAGCAAGCATGCAGCATGCAAGCAAGCATGCAGCATGCAAGCAAGCATGCAGCATGCAAGCAAGCATGCAGCAAGCAATACAATGCTCCGCTCGCTTCGCTCGCTCCGCTATGCGTGGTCACAAGTCTAACCTAACCTAACCTAGGTTTATTTTCGTACTTATGGTTTTTCTTTATAGCGGGGGGCCTCAGGCCCCCCGACCCCCCCGAGCAGGGGGGCCAGCCCCCCTGCACCCCCCGGCAAGCATCTCGCAGGCAGGCATACAGCATGCAATCCAATTATTCATACAGCATGCAATGCAAGCATGCATGCACTATGCAATGCATGCAAGCATGCATACATCATGCAATGCAAGCATCCATGTAGCAAGCAAGAATACAAGAAGCAATCGCAAAATTTTTAGGCGAACCGAATGGCACCCATAAACTATTATTGAACAATTTCTTTGTGTTTTTATAATTCTTATGTTTTTAGTATGAAAAGTTCCTAAGTAAAAGAAATGATACGGTGCCATACCATAAATTGCCTAACGTCTTTAGACTAAGTTACCATTTTATTAAAGAAAAATTGGTCAATCGTTATGTTTTAAGTGTGAAAAGTTAAGAAATGATACGGTGCCATACCATAAATTGCCTAATGTCTTTAGACCAAGTAACCATATTATTAAAGAAAAATTGGTCAATAGATCTTTGTCGTTTAACGTATTTGTGTTAGGAAAAATTGACTAAAGTTCTTTTGCAAAATGACAATATATGAAACAATTACTTGGTGAGATGTAAAGTTTGTGAAACATAAATAAATCGAACGTTGGTTTGCGAAATGATCACTTTGAATTTCGTTGCTTGTCATCTGTAAATTTGTTTAATAACTGTTGACCAACCGAAGGGGAACCCTGTGTAGTACCTTGAGTCAACGTTTCGACTGCCTGAATGCTTGACCGCGTGACAGTTTCTTGTCTGATAGATCCCTTGGTTGGTTTATTTACTTCTGAGTGATTTACTCAGGTGCTAAAACGCAGAAAAATGCGTCTAAAACTACAATAGTAATCTTGTTATAACTAAAGCCAAAATAAATGCATACTCATTCGTTGAATTATGCAGGGTTCTGTGACAAAGGTTTATTAATTCGAATTTATTTACAAAGACTCCTTTTAAATTTAAATTTTGCACATACGACGGGCTTACATAATGCCGTTGTGATTTAAATCTAAAAACGTTCTGTGGAATTCTACTCACGTATCAATAGCGGTCTGTTACTTTACATGCGATGTAAAATAAACCTAAAACGGGGTTTTGTTGTTACACAATGAATTGTTAATGAAGCAGTTTATTAATTAAAGAAAAACAAAGTCTAATAATTCTGGGCATTTTAATTATTATAATATTTTGTATTGTAGCTAGTCTAATATATATATATATAATTATATATATAGACATATTCTTTTTGAAATCCGACTTATCGTTTTGATAATTATTATGAGATGGCAAACAAGCTTGCGGCCCACCTGGTGTTAGATGGTTACCGTCGCCTATAGACACTTGCAATAGTAAGAGTATCACTTAACGTCATCCGAATTTCCGGGGTATGAATAATTCTAAAATTCGGCGCTTTCGGCTTGCTAAATGTGCGTCCACCTTAAACTGGCACTATGATCTAGGTATAGATAGATAGATAGATATAGACTCTTTGATGACAAACAAAGTAAAAAACACAAAGAACTTAATACTACAATCATTATCAAAATTTTAATAGTATTATTGAATTTTTGAATGACAAATCTATTTGACATAATTTTAATTTGATTCCTTTATCGACATGCTATTGTATTTTAAATGAATTTGACTAATAATAGAGTTTCTCTCTTTTTTACTCAATCTACCGTACAACTATCCGTTACTATAAGTACATTTTCACTTGACATTGGCGAAATGCGTAATCTTTTCGCGAATGCCATTAATTAAAAAGAAGAAGAAGAGGAAGAAAGACTAAAATTTCTAGATAACCAATATTTGTTTTATGCAAAAGTATAACAAATTTTAAAGATATGAATAGAAATAAAATAAATGACATAGATAAGAAATTATCCTTTACCAACCTTTTAAAATAATGATTATGAATATAACTTGTCTGATTGTAATTGGCAAGTCATTTCATGGTCGAGCAGTGTACTAATAGGTATATAGAATAAAATCAGTCTAAACACTAATTCGTGTCATTAATTTGAAATTACATTAATAAATTTCAATGTTGACACTTTATTTCGAATGTCAGCGGACTAATCCACATTGTTTCATCAAAATTTCCTCAATTAAGATGTATATCGGCAAAGTTTTCGACCTGCCAACAAAGACAAAGTCAACACCTACCCAAAGCCCTTGTACATATATAATCAAGCTCACAATCCCAAAAGGGGTTGAGCAGAGCTTCAGGTAACATTCAGTTACCCACAAAACCACATCGGGCAGTATGGGCCATACCGTACCCCTTTTTTGCGTCAGAAAATGGTTTACGCATACTTTGAGGCAGGTGGGGCCACCCCAAAGTTATGTGGGACTCACCCTGTCAGGGCATACCCACTAAAAACTCGTGTTCCTCTAGGTCGTGGCTTTAACGCATACAGGGTACTTGGCGCAATCACTATGTGCGTCACAGACGGGACGACATACCCGCACCCGGATCCACTGAGGGAAGGGAACGTCTACGGAACAGGATAGACGTTCTCCCGCAGCCATACCGTACCCCTAAAATAGTGACAGGTTGCCTACAGAAAAGGAGCACTATACCCAAAAATTAACAAACCTTCAGGAAACAAACCAACAAAAGCAACGACGAGGACAGATGTTACACTCAAAATCATTTAATTTTACTAGGTGGTAGAACCATATGTAGGGTCCTCTGGGTAGGTACCACCGCCTTTCTTATTTCTGCCGTGAAGCAGTTCGCTGTGTTTCGGATTGAAGGGAAAGGTAGCCAGTGTAATTACTGGGCATGGAGGGCATATCATCTTAGTCCCCAGGATGGCAACGCACTTGCAGTGTTATCAGATTTGGCGCAGCCAATGTGGTCGACACGGACGACTCGGCTGATAGGCTCGTATTCATTCTATTCACATAATTATTACAGTACCTACAACGATTTCTTCGACGCCTTCAACGCGTTCAGCTCGGCTAAATGTGCGTCAACCTTTAGTTAGGTTATAGTACGTAGAGGTTGGTTCGAATAGCAGTATCTCTTCTCATCTCATGGGTGTTGTAAGTAGAAGCCGACTGTGGGAGCTTCCGAGTCCCATGCATATCATCGCAAGTGGTCACTCGCAAGCAACCCACAACAGCATACCTACCTATGGAGGGAGACCTGACCAAGATAGGAAGATACATTTATAAACCTAGAAATCCTGTCGTAAAAAAAGCAAAGGACTATGCCTACCAGACGAATATGTTCAAGTCAATTATCTTATTATGTCAGAATTTCTTTCGATATAATAAGAGACAATTATATTCTCCTTCTGTCGTTCATCGCTTACTCTCGGCAGAGTACCCAGTCGTGGTTATCAGGGTCGCTGCATTTGCTGCATAGCATTCTTCACTGTTTGTCGCCATCTCTCTTTATCCGAGGCATTTTGCACATACTTGGGGTGACTCTGTGATGCATTTTATTTGGTCAGTCCATCGAAGAGGGCAGCCCCCTGGCTGGATCTTGAGCTATTCACTCTACCTTGGACAGCGAGTCTGTCCATAGCATCATCATTCTTATTCTCGGGGTCAAAACAAAATAATATATTAAAATAAAACATGCCGCTTCCTTACTAAAGCGATCGTCGAGCAGTCAACACTATACTTACTTACTGGAATTAATTTCGTTTCAAGTTCAAATAATGTTATCATTGTTATTGGCTGCAAAATCTTCAATAATAAGTTATTTCATAATCGAATCTAGTTTGCCACAACTGTAGACCTACTAAAAATCGTTTGACCGTCACAGACCTCCTTTAAGGATGACCCACGGAAATGCCCTGGCCACAAATTACATAAACTCCCGGGCATATGGTTCAATGACGCCTAAAGAGGTCCATGGATAGCTGAAGTTATAACCTTTCATATAATAAACTAGACGTTTTATGTTCAATGAAAAGAGAAATGTATTTTTGTTTTTATCGTGTAATGGCGGCGTTTCATGATTATGTCGAGGTGTTTCATGATCTCGCCAACTATACAATCGGACGACACGTTGCAATATACAGGTGATATAGCTAAAGGCTATTTGGTATATGGTGTAACAAGCGCCTCATGCTAAAATAGTGATATAAAATAATTACGGATTTATAAACAATCCGAAATCGTCAAATGAATATGAAAATGGGTTTCTCCAAATTCGAGTGTTTAGTCTGCCGTGCTCTACCTCGACTGAACTTCTTTTGATACTTGCTAAATAATAACAGTCTTATTCATAAATGAGTACCTCAATAAATCTATTTTAGTTATTACCTTGTTAAAAAGTGTTTTGTCTCATGCATCTCGTGCCAGAGTGACAGAGACAAACAATTTGTAAATCTATCTGCTATTCTATATATATAAAAATTAATACTGACTGACTGACATATCAACGCACAGCCCAAACCACTTGGTCTAGAGATTCTAAATTTGGTACATAGGTTCCTTATGAGGTCCAGGGGTGCAATAAGAAATTATTTTTGGAAATTCACCCTCTAAAGGGGTGAAAATTAAAATTAAAAAGATGTATTTTAAGATTTTTTATAAATTCAATCCGGGGGGTAAAATAGGAGATGAAAGTTTGTATGGAAATCCGTAATTTTTTAAGTAAAATCCATAAAAAAGTGTAGGTATAAGGCGCTTGGGTTAGAAGAAATAATAAGAAAATTTAAATGCTGCCCGAAGTAACTAAGCTACGCGGACGAAGTCGCGGGCATAAGCTAGTCTCTAACAAATTCACTTGTTTTTTTGAATAAGGGGGTAAGAATTCAGCGTTCTGTCTGATGACGGCTAACAGAACTAATTTTCTTATCTGAAAATTCCTCTTCGTACTCTAGACAATGACTATTCTTACGAAATCTACCACATGCGTCCTCACTTAGTACTTGTCTTTCATTGTTGACTTAAAAGATTGTCAATTTAATTTAGACCCTTTGTCCAATTTCCAAGGTCACAGTCTGTTCTAACTAAACGATCCTTTTTAAAGCGAGGGTAAAACTATCACTGAACAAATTATACTCACGCCGGTGTGGCTATGAGCTTGTAAATTTCAAGCTAGAATAAAAAATAGAGATTCGTTATATCATGCAGGGAGTAGCAGCAGTAAAGTAGCTTGGTGGAATCCTAAACTTGAGGAAGTCAGGCGTAAAACATACAACTATAAAATAAAGACATAATATCACCAGTTTAGGAGCGATATCGAATGGGTTTAACCGAATACATTAAATAAATTAGACAGGCGAAAAGACGTTCATGGAGAACTTTCAATGCTCCTCATATTATGTATAAGTAATACACTTTAGGGAGTAAGGATCCATAAAACTTCTAAGCAAGTCACTTCCTTACCTACCTTCCTTCCTTACCTAAACACTAAAATGGTAATTACCAATTTAACTCCTTAATAAATTTACAAAGAGAAAAAGAAAACAGTATATTATGATGGAGAAATGTTTTACGATTCCTATCACACAAACAGGCTAGACGGGTTTGAAAAAGTCCATAGCTATGATTGAAAAAAAGGATACGCGGTTTTGCTGAAATATACTCCCATGGGACAAACTAACCCACACAAACAAAATCACGAGGCAGCCATAAATGAAAAATATGTTTAATATGTTGTATGTTTGTTTCAAAATAAAGGATTTTTTTTCAAGTAGGTACCTATAAGATTTATCTAAGATGTGCCACAGACTTAAATATTACTTTGCTAATTTATTGCTAGTTTATAACTTTTAAACGGAGTGAAGAACGGAGCATGCATTTTTATATATTAGAAGTCCTTATTCTATCCGGTAGGTACTTGGAAGGTGAATAGGAGAAAAATGACTGGCACTTTTATCTACCAAGGAGTATTGGGAAATGATAAACCGAGCAAGTAAAAAATCCTGAACTAGTGACTAAAAATACTAAATAGGCCACTATTCATTTCTTGGTCGCTCATTAATGAGTTTTTGTCGTCCACTTAGTATTTGCATAGGTTAGGTTAGGTTAATCTGCTGACTAGTTAAATACGATCCTTATTAATTTGTCAAGTAGTTATTCAAAACCTATATATTGAAAATAAAAAGTAACCCGCGCAACGCACAACACCAATAATTGTGAGTTCGAGCTTTTCAAGGTTGAACAATTCATAAACTATCAGAAGTTTGGCGTAAAAAACAGAGTCACAGTAAATCCAACTCAACGAGGTGCTATAGACGAAGATACTAGTTATCCCACTGCTCTTCATTCACGTTTTTCCAGTTATGGCGGCCTGAGTGCAGGGGAGTTGTGTTCTTATTTACTGAAGGCCATACAGTGGGTGTTTGCCTTTGTCCGTATAATTACATTGTTGCTCGCTCCGCACCTGTCACTGCCAAATACCTACAGCTGACAAATTTTCACGTTATAAACCTTGCTTCTTGTGTGAAATTGAAATTGTGGATAGTTAGAGCTTAATTGTTCTGGGAAGCTGAAAATTAGTGTTTTGGCGTGGTTTTGGTAGTAATAACATAAAACTTCGATTAAAAATTAATCGAAGTAGACTACATTTTTGTGGTGTTGTGTTTCTGTTGATGAGTAAGGTTAAAGAACTTCACGGGGTAGGCAAGCGTCTATAGGCTACGGTAACTATTTACTACCAGTAGGCCTGTTCTAACTTTTTTTCCTAGTAAAAAGTGATAATCACCGAGTGAATTACATAACCAATGCTGTTTTTACACGACAAGTGTAAAACAGCAATGGATAGGTATGTAATTCACTTTGTGATAACCACTTTCATCTGTCAAAAAGGTTAGCAAATAACCCCACAGGTAGGCCTAATAACGTAAAAAATAACATTATATTTTCGTAGTGCAACACTATACAAATCTATAACTGCGGTGTGTGATTGTGGGGGTGATTAGGATTATCCGATCTTGACAGGGTATATAGGTTACAGTGAGTCGGTTGGTGATTTTGTTTATGTAAAAAAAGATAAGGTTACTGACAAACGTTTGATTTTTCATTTTTTTTGTTCTTAGTCTAGTCTCATGGTGATAACGTCTGTTCATCTTGCTGGCGGACTTCTGACAGATCTTTTGCCTGTTCGCGGCCACCATGAAAGTATTTTTTGGCCTATGTGTCCCGCCCACTGCGACTATTAACTTCTTATTTGTTCAATGGCATCGGTGAGGTCACCGAAGTAAGGTTACTTTGCTCTCAAAATCCATTTGTTGAGTGATTTCGTTGTTAAAAGGCAATAAGAAACTATTCTTAGATACTTTTAATACCCAAACTGTTAGAAATTTTGAGTAAATGTTGAGACTTAAAATTGTCTTATAATTAAGTAAAGCGGGTTTTCCACCGCGAGCGGAGCGAGTCCATTAATGACTCCGTATATCTCGCCATACAAAAATGTATCTTGCCAACTAGTTTTGAAAATGACTCGCTCAGTAGCCGCACTGTGCACCCCGCCCCGTGAGCACGCACGTTTTGGAAATCAAAATTCATTTCTCATTTTCAAAATCAATACTCCCAAACTCTTTCTCGGTGGAAAAGCAAATCTATTTTATGTACACGGAGGCCGCTCCGCTAGTCATCCCTAGCCCATTCCTCTTTGGCGGTGAAAAACGGGCTTAAGCGTAGGTAATAATAATATTACATTGTTCACCGCGGGACGAAAGTGACAAACTTTCGTCCCGCGGTGTGCATGTGAAACATAGTGCTTTATACTACACCTGTGAGGAACATTGAAAGCCTTGTTAAATTGAAATAAGCAGTACCTTTATTAAATTATAAAGAGATTATGATTATGCAACACTAGTTGCAAATGTTCTGCGAAACACCGGCCAACCAATGGCGAACCAATGGCCTGTAGTTATGTCGCGGCGCGCGTCCTGCTGCCGAGCACCGGACGCCGCGTTAGAAATAGATTTTCATACAACTTTTTCTCCCGCTAAACACGTTAGGAATGGATTTTCATACAACTTTTCCTCCCGCATATTTAGGTCGAAGAAAATATCAACTTTCTCTTTTCAATTTGAGGGAATAATAGGCACTGTTCCGATCAGGTGTAGTATAATACATATTTGTATCGGAGCTCCCTACACAAAATATTTCCTTCGGGCTCATATAACTAAAACCGTTATAGCACGTTAAAACTGTTTGTATGGAGAATTTCATCATAACGGCTTTTATAATTCGACCCACTGGTGGAACACAAGGCCTCTCCTTGTTATCGAAGATGGTTTAGGCAGTAGTCCACCACGCTTGCCCAATGCGGATTGGTGGACGGAGTATAAGGTAGTCAATACCCCTTTGCTAATCCGTTAGTCGCCTTCTACGACACCCATTGGAGGATATGTATGGGGTGATGCTATTCTACTCTGTTAGCATCACATGGCTAATAGATATAATTTTTCCTTAATAGTAAACAATATTTCCTTTTATATATCCTTCAGGCTCATAACTAGAGCCGTGATGCCATGTTGAAACTGTTTGTATAGAGGATTTACTATTTCTTTTTATACATGCATAGCCAAAAAAGTTTCGTTGAGCTTGTCGTTTCAGTAGATATATTGGGATTGATTGAGTCTTTTGGGAGATAATTTGAAGTGTATTTTTATAGAAAAAGTCTGTTTATGTACCTACTTACTAGCAAAGAGGATTTTCATGTTTTAAAAATGGTGAGAGTATGTGAGACCTATTCGATGTTCCTGGAAACATTTTTTTCAAAAACTTTTTCATACTGCTTCATCATCCTTCGAATTCAAAATGTCCATGGAATATGGAAGCCGCTTCTAAATAGTTTTTCAATAAGGTAGTTATCTTTTTTCACTGACATTATATATTAGACTTTCTATAGCTATATTGAAAAAATATCTAAAATTGTTAGCAAGTAAAAATGTCCGTGTCTTCTTAGTATCCATGACGCAAATTCATAATGATACTTACTTTGGGCTAGATAATTGGTGTGAGCGTGGAAATATATATTTTTTGTTGTTTGATTTATACACGGAGTAGTAAACATAGTCATTGGATTTAAACATCTCTCAAATTTTAATATTATTTAGTCTCATGGACTGGATGGAAAAAAATTCGAAATTACCTGCAACGATTTAGTATGACTGCTTTCTGAAATTGTATGTAAGTATGTGAGTGGATGTAAGTTAAGGGCTTTTAAACTTGTGTGAAGTGATTTTGGGATAACCCTGTGGCAGATATTACGATCGGTATGGTATTATTATTATTATTTATTAAGAAATTAAATACAAAAAACTTAATAGCTTTGTGTTACGAAATACAATGGAAGCGTGAATTCCTACAAAGCATGAATTGGAACGAAAAATACTAAAAATAAAGTGACATATTTTTCTTAATGATATTATGTCTGTTAGTTTGTCATGTTAGTAATAAGTTACAAATTGTAACCACAAACGTAATTTCTGATTTAGAGATAAAAGAAAGTCTGTAGTAGCATAATAAAATAATACTTGTTTATAATTTCTGTGGTAGTGGCGAGTTTCACCAGAAACCTTCAACCACCGACGGATTGGTTAATTTATCACTGCAGTGTGTTGCCTGAAATAAATGAATTATTGTTATCACTAACTTATTTTATTTTATTTCATAATATTTGGGAATCTTACAGCTAGTTACAGAAATTACCAACTTATAATCTAAAAAAAAAGCAGTGGTCTCCCCTTGACTTTCTCGTACACCGGAAACGAGTCAAAGGTTGACATAAACCTTATATTTTGATGTCATACATGCATGTTAAATTTTGGTCACCTATCCGAGTACCGACCGCGCACTTGCTTGCTTAACTTTCGTAATCGACGGCTCAAAAGTTGATAGAAACCTTATATTTCGATGTCATACACGCATGTTAAATTTGGTTGCAATAAGTTAAAGCATGCTCGAGTTATCGTGTTAACGCACAGACATAATTCCAAAAAAAAATATTTTTGGACGCAGGGAGGTCGAAAACGTGTAATTTCGTCAAAATCTCGAGGTCGAATTTTTTGACGATTTCAAGACTTCCTCTATACTACGTACGAGAAAGTAAAAAGGCCAATTACAAGTTTCCACTTATTACAATGCTAATAACACTATTGATAGCGAGAGACATTACTATTAAGGTGGTGGCTTGTCAGACGGACTTAACACAATCCTTACCATTAAACGAAACTCAAAATCTGTGCAATTAATTAATTATGATGCCAAGTTTCTTTGTATATTTTTTAATTTGTTCATGTTATACTAGACGAAGTAATAAGACATTTTTTTTCTATAATGGCAAATCAAATTTAAAAATTAAACGCTTACATTTATATTAAGTATTTCTTTTTACATTAACAACGTCCTGACCCGATTTTCTCGGAGTAAAGAGCACAGCGATAAAAAGAGTTACAAAGTAGGAAACACTTTGGTTCGGTACTTTTACAAATAGAAGCCAAGTTCAAAGGCCGAATTCCCTCAAACGATCCAATAGTTCGTTCTGGTAATCATTTTGTCACTTTGTAGTTGGCGGGAGCGCTGTAAGGGAATGAGATTCGATTAGCTATCGATTACTCTGCTTAGTTGTATTCAAACAAGACATCAAGAGTGATTAAGGGTAATATTACGTTGTGTAGCTAATACGTTAACGTAACGACCCATTTGGTATGCTTTGTACAAGTTTCGAGGAGTTCTTGCTTTGTCATCTACTTACTATAACCATTTTGACCTACTTGCCTCAAGCTATTGTTGTTATAAGGTATAAATTACAACAACATCCGGCTCGAAGGACCAATTTTTTTGTAGTTTAAAAATAATAATGTAAAGACATGAAATTAATAGCTATGCGGTGACAAGTTACAAAACTATGTCTGTCCTTGTTAGGTGGCATAATATGAGCTTCAAAACCGCATGTTTGGATATCTGGCAGACTGTCACATAAAATCTTAAGAAAGTTTACTCTACAAGTAATGATAAATTTTGAAACAAAAACTGCTTTTTACTTTAACCTTGAGATTTTGACGGATTTACATGTTTTGGACCTCCCCGAGTCCAAAAATACCGTTTTTGGAATTATGTCCGTGTGTGTGTCTATGTGTGAATTAGGTGATTGTTGATTAATTGTATTAGTAATGAATCTTATTTGTAAATAAATCAGCTTATATAAAATCATTGTTTAAGAAAGACATGAAAACAAATCTAAATACAAGAGCGCGGCTTTGTTGTTGCGTACCTAATGCATTTATCATTGAAAAAGCTGACGACGTTCGAACAGCTTTACAGACTTGCAAATATTAGCTGAGAATAATTTCGATCAAGTTATCCTTCGAAAAAAGAAATCAATATCAGATCGTCCGTTTGGTAGCTACAAATTTCAACTTTCATGAATAACTCTTTTTGCGTTGGGGTTAAAGAAAGTCTGTAATATCGTCAATTTTGATCTTGGCCAATATTTATTCTATTCTATTCTTAATTAATGGCATCTCGTCGCATTAAGCGTACGCATTTTGCCAATGTCAAGTGAAAATAGGGGTGTAAGGGGTTCCAAACAACAGCTGACGGAACCCAAGTCAACCTCACCTGCACGCGGTACACCCTGCCGAACAACAGACGAGGCTCTGGCGCTCCCCACCAACCCGCACTGGGCCAGCGTGGTGGGAAAAGGCCCAAACCCCCCCAAAATGGTATACAAACCCAACACAAGGCCCCAAGTGCCCGGCGGTACCGGAGGCCGTGCCAGCGGTGACGGACGTTGGCGAGGTGCCGGGACCAGGGGTGCCAAGAATCCCCGGGCGGCGATGATCTCCCGTCATACGACTTTGGCCCTGGCAACATATAACACACGCACACTGCGGACCGAGGAGAAGCTGCTGGAACTAGAGGAAGAATTGAGTAGGATTCGCTGGAGTATAGTGGGATTATCCGAAGTCCGAAGACAGGGCGAGGACACGGTGATTCTTAAATCCGGCAACCTACTCTATTTCCGGGAGGGCGAAGATCTGTCCCAAGGTGGTGTCGGGTTTATTGTCCACAAGTCTCTCGTGAACAACATTGTACAGATCGAAAGTGTGTCGAATAGGGTGGCGTACCTTATACTCAGAATCACCAAACGGTATTCGTTGAAGGTCATACAGGTATACGCCCCGACCTCGACACACCCCGACGAGGAAGTGGAAGTAATGTATGAGGACATTTCTCGGGCAATACATGCTTCCAGGACCCACTACACTGTTGTAATGGGAGACTTCAACGCAAGGCTAGGCAAACGTGGCGATGATGAGTTGAAAGTGGGGCAATTTGGAACTGGAATCCGGAACTACCGTGGACAAATGCTAGCCGAATATATGGAGAGAGAGGGACTCTATATGATGAACTCTTTCTTCAAGAAACGGCTGCATCGGAAATGGACCTGGAAAAGTCCGGATGGTACAACAAAAAATGAGATTGACTTCATCATGTCGACTAAGACTCGGATATTCAATGATGTCTCTGTGATCAATTCGTTTAACACGGGAAGCGATCACCGAATGGTAAGAGGCACATTGAATCTCAACGTCAAATCCGAACGGTATCGACTGATGAAGTCTACGCTCCGCCCTGAAGCCATCCAGATCCAAAACCCCGAGCGCTTTCAACTCGAACTGCAAAATCGCTTCGAATGCCTGGAGGACTGCATAGATGTGGACACTTACAATGACAGGTTCGTGGAAGCTGTTCTTACGGTGGGTTCAAAACTTTTCAAACCCAGCCGTACAAAAAAAGCGAAGAAAATCTCAGAGCCCACATTAAAGCTGATGGAGGAAAGACGAGGGATGGTTCTGCAGTCTTCTGAAGATGCTCGTAGGCGTCGGCAGCTCAACAAACATATCTCCAAGTGCTTAACTCGCGACATACGCCAATTTAATACAGAACGTATTAAAGAGGCCATCGAGCGGAACAAAGGCTCCAAAGTGTTCGCTAGAGATTTGTCGCTTGGAGAGAGCTTGCTGACGAAGCTGAAGACAGAGGACGGCAGAACCATCACATCACGACCTGAGCTTTTGGCCGAGATTGAAAACTTTTATGGACAGCTTTACGCGACATCACACCCACCTGTCATTCAGGCCACCGATCCAAGAGCCAAATTAACCCGACACTATACCGAAGATATCCCGGACGTCAGCCTGTACGAGATTAGTGTAGCTCTTAAACAGCTTAAGAAAAACAAGGCGCCGGGTGATGACGGAGTGACAGCGGAGCTTCTGAAAGCAGGTGGACGACCGGTCCTGAAAGCTCTTCAGAGGCTATTTAACTCCGTTATACTCGAGGGCAAAACGCCAGAGGCATGGCATGGCGGCGTGGTGAGACTCTTCTTCAAAAAGGGCGACAGGGCCCAATTGAAGAACTATAGACCCATCACGCTGCTGAGTCATGTTTACAAGCTGTTTTCAAGAGTTATAACGAATCGTCTCGCGCGCAGGTTTGACGACTTCCAGCCTCCCGAACAAGCCGGATTCCGAAAAGGCTTCAGTACCATAGATCACATACATACGCTGCGGCAGGTTATACAGAAGACCGAAGAGTATAACCTGCCATTATGCTTAGCGTTCGTAGACTATGAGAAAGCCTTCGATTCTGTCGAGACCTGGGCAGTGCTCCAGTCACTCCAGAGGTGCCACATAGACTACCGATACATCCAAGTGTTGCGGTCACTGTACGAAAACGCCACTATGTCAGTTCGCCTTCAGGACCAGAGTTCAAAACCCATACAGCTCCAGCGAGGCGTGAGACAGGGTGATGTTATATCGCCGAAACTGTTCACAGCTGCGTTGGAGGACGCGTTTAAGCTTCTGGACTGGAGAGGGCTTGGCATCAACATAAATGGCGAGTACATGACTCACCTTCGCTTTGCAGATGATATCGTGGTTATGGCTGAGACCTTGGAAGACCTGGGCGCAATGCTCGACGATCTCTGTAGAGTCTCCCAACAAGTGGGTCTTAAAATGAACATGGATAAGACGAAAATCATGTCTAATATCCATGTTGCACCCACTCCTGTAAAGGTTGGAAGCTCTACACTGGAAGTTGCCGACGATTATGTTTACCTGGGACAAACAGTCCAACTGGGTAAGTCCAACTTCCAGAAAGAGGTCAATCGACGAATCCAACTCGGCTGGGCAGCGTTCGGGAAGCTACGCGGCATATTCTCGGCCCATCTACCGCAGTGTCTCAAGACGAAAGTCTTTAATTCGTGTGTGTTGCCAGTGATGACTTACGGAACCGAAACGTGGCCGCTTACAATGGGCCTCATAAGAAGGCTCAAGGTCACCCAAAGGGCAATGGAGAGGGCTATGCTCGGAGTTTCTCTGCGTGATCATATCAGAAATGATGAGATCCGCAGGAGAACCAAGGTCACCGACATAGGCCAAAGAATTGCGAACCTCAAGTGGCAGTGGGCAGGGCACATTGCGAGAAGGACTGACGGCCGTTGGGGCGGAAAGGTCCTCGAGTGGCGACCACGTACCGGGAAACGCAGCGTTGGTAGGCCCCCCACAAGGTGGACTGACGATCTAGTTAAGGTCGCGGGAAGCCGCTGGATGCGGGCAGCGCAGGACCGACCGGTTTGGAGATCCTTGGGGGAGGCCTATGTCCAACAGTGGGCGTCTCTCGGCTGAAATGATGAAGTGAAAATGTAAATAAAGTAGGTAATACAAATTGTACGGTTGATTGAGGTTAAAAATGGAGTCTCTCAACGCGTGTTTTACAACAAGAACTCGGGAGAAACTCTGGCCAATATTTAGATATTAGATACTTAATTTTACAGTCTGTCAGCGTGACACTAATGACTTTGACAAGTGAAAATAGACAATGTAACACAGTTGTAACCTCTTTCTGTGTTCTGTGGTTGTATCATTCATGCTGTAATTATCATACGAATATCATGTTGGTTGGGAGTTAGTAAAGTGCTGATGTCGATGTCTGCCGATGATAGTATATTTAATGTCGATGACATGGGTTCCAACTGTTGTGTGTCTAGATAATGAAATGCGTATACACAGACCAGTCCTCGATGTATTTTGGGAGACAGTTCGTGTACATAGAAACGGGAATAATACAGGTGATGTGGGTATCGATGTTAGTATCAATGAGAGGGCAAAGCGATTTATTTGTTAGCCTTTTTATTATCACAGACTACTCACACAATCTCTACTAGAGTTATCCTATGTATAATGCTTGCAAGGTACAAGGTATTCTATAACGCTTGTAGTTTGATGATAATGATTATTCAAAGGCCGGTAGCAGGTGGTATCAATTTCTCATTAATTTTCGATTGTAACAAATGAATTTTAATTAACGTCGTAATCTCATCAGCGTGATGTCGAAATTGCTCGCTATTGACGCAGGATTAATTAATTGAGTCCGTTTAAGCTACGCGGTAAAATTTGACGATTATTACCAACGCACTAAGTATTGTCAGCGAGTCGATGGCGCGAGGCTCCACAACAGATCGTCCTAATGAGAAAAGTTGGATAGCCCCTGTGTGTCTCGGAAACAATACTTGGGCCCAACAATTCTATGGCACTGGACGATCAATTCAAAAGCTTTTTACCCCACTTTCAACTTTCTTGTTTCGACAGTGGCGCTTTTAAATTTGGACAAGAATAAATGATTAGCTGCTATAAATAGCCATGGTAAATAGAGGCGATATTGAAAGAATGTAGTGGTAGAAAAATGCACTGAAAAAAATCGACTTGTCAGTGCTTGGTGCTTATGTTTTTATGGTAAACATCGTTTCATCAAATCTTTGAAATTTGCACTTCCAAGACCCGAACGAAATATTTTTGCAAATATTTGATTTGATTTTGAAATATTTCGTTCGGGTCTTGGAAGTGCAAATTTCAAAGATTTGATGAAACGATGTTTACCATAAAAACATAAGCACCAAGCACTGACAAATTTCGACAGCGAAAAGCAGTGCCTCGATGGCGAAATTGGTCAACGCGTCCACCCGGATTGTGGAAGGTGCGGGTTCGGGTCCCGCCTGAGGCAAGTCGATTTTTTTCAGTGCATTTTTCTAGTATTATATTTACGCGTTTGTAAACGCAAAAATAAAATTATTCCAGAATGTAGTGGAATAGTACATTTAATAACTAGGGCGGTAAAAGAAAGATTGTCTCAGATCGCAGGTATTCGATTAATACGCTATCTGAGGCGTTCTTCTTTGCCGCCCTTGGCAATTTTAAAATTTTATGACACCGTCTGATTAGTAAGTGGGATTTTCGATATGTGCGGAAAAGTCCACTTCTTGGTCAGGTGTAGCATAAAATAAAATTTTCTCTTTCAAACTTTTTCCACATAATGTTGCGTAGTACGTCTTCTCCATTCTTAGAATTAAGGGTGTTCTAATTATTTTATTAGTTTCGCTATGAACTTGTGTTTGAGCCGTGTGATGCCGGCAGAGTAGAATAGTATCACTCCATATCCTCCAATGGGTGTTGTAGAAGGCCACTAATGGATCGGCAAAGGGGTATTGATCACCTTATACTCCATCCACCAATCCGCATTGGGCAAGCGTGGTGGACTACTGCCTTAAACTCCTTCGATGACAAGGAGAGGCCTTGTGTCCCTGCAGTGGGTCAAATTATAAAAATGATTACGATTCGTCAACAAATGTTCTTAAATTAAGTACTACTTATCCATAATATGCACACACATTGACGAGTATGTGATTAGATTTCAACCACAGTAGAATACTAAGCTAAACCGAGGCACGATTTTTATTCATAGAGTTTAATTCAGACCTAAAAAAAAGTTTAATCCAGACCTAGAAACATAAAAGCTTTTAAAAGGGTTCGTTAAAAATAATTTCCGTTTTCCATTTAGCATTGAAACTTGACAAAACTGAACAAATCATTCTGATATTTTAATTCCTATTGTGAATAGAGTCCCATCGACTCATTAAAAACTTAACAATATTTGAACCTTAACATTTTACTGGCTAAATGATTACGTCAAAAGATTAAATCCTGTCCTCTTAAATTTGATATCTTCTATTATAAAGGTCTATCGTGACTTATTTCATTAAATTAACAGGAAAACTCTTCATTCTGAATTCAATGAAAGCAATGTTTCTTCTGATACATTTATTCATTATTTATCAGACAGTAATCCCACTAATATTTTAAACGCGAAAGTTTGTATGGATGTATGGATGGATGTGTGTTTGTTACTCTTTCACGCAAAAACTACTTAAAGGATTTTAATGAAACTTTACGGTAATTTAGTTTATATATTAGAATAACATATAGGGTATTATATATACCAATCCTGCGCAGATATACTCTTGGGTAGAAGCTATTACAATGCTAATATTTAATAATTTATGCATATGACAAGTAGAGGAGTGAATAGGATATTTACTAAATTATTTCATGTATTTATATAATCCAGCATCTAATAGTTAGATATACTTCGATATCTAACGCTGAGCAAACTAAGACACTTTTGTGTCTTGTGTTGGATACAAGATACCAGATTATTTTATGATTATAGAACAAAAATATGAAATTTTATAAGCCTAATTGAACTTTTTTTGCATATTTTTAAAATTTGTTGTCTTTTGTACCTACGATTTTAATTTGATGTTAGCATGTGTGTGCATTTGTTTTCTTCGACCACCCTTCTTGACCAACCCTTATCTCAACATATTTCTTTGCCACATCATCTTTAACACAGTACAGTCATGAGTAATAACATAGAAACATCTTTAAAGTTCATATTCATGTAGCTAAATTAAATCGCAAAAATAAGTATGCTTAACTTTAGCCAATAATTATGTAAACGCTAAAGTGTATCAAAATAAACTACACATTTTTATAAAATTATTGTAAACAACAGGTAATCAAAAAGTAATATTAACTTTAAGTTACATAATGATGTACCCACCAAGCAAATCAAAAATATGTACACAGTACAATTTCGAAAATATGTAAACAATTACTATTAAATATAATTAATTACTTTTAATCAAAACCAATAAATAGAAATACTTATTTCTAGAGTTTTCTATTAATTTCGTCATTAGGATATGTTACAAAAGAAAAAAGTTAATATTTTAAGTAAAGAGGGTCGGTAGCCATCAGCGAGTGGCAATGCGTCGCATAACGGCCCGCCCTTCGACTTCTTATACTAATTTCCGTATACCGCCTTAAAGCTATTGTGCTGTTAGATTCCTACGGAAATATTGCAGTAGCCCGGATAAGGATAAGTGATAGTTAGGTAGTAGGTATGTACTTACCTAATATTTTTTTTGTAAGAAATTTATTCTTTAATTTTTAGTTACTGTATTCGTATTCTATTCAGCAAATCTTTTCATTTGATACCCATATTGTGGCAGTGCATAAAAAATAAGTAGTCCGCCATCTTAGGCCGTCCGCCATATTGGATTTAGAATGACACCACTTAGCTAAGCATGCATTGTCATCCAAACCTAACTTGTATGCAAAATTTCGTCACAATCGATTGAGGATAACTGCTTTGAAAATCAGTTGCAAGATTTCGCCCAAACGTACATACTGTAACGGACAAGCCTCTATGAGTAGTTATAATCATATTAATAGTAGGTATAATCAAATTAATCAATTAGACAATACTGTATACGTATAAAAATCATAATATTAAGTAAATTAACAAGTTTAAGGAAAATAATATTTTAATTTCATTTCGATAGTGTAGTCGGCTACGAAATTATATCTGGAAGATTCCACAAAAAAAAAAGACAATAAATCGGTGCGTTTATGACACTAATATTCCCACGAGAGATTTAGTCTCAGGCCAGGTTAAATAGAAATGAACCTTAAATTGTTGAACGTAAGGGACGAATATGCAATAATTAATAGCTTTTTTGGGAAAAACCGCCGTGTCGTTTTTTTTTGATGTTTTGTTAGAGGTAAGTAGGAATGTGATTAGCAAATTTCTCTCGTTTTAACAAGCATTAAGATTTATAATTGTAGATGATAATGTATGCATACGCCCATAAGTTAGGGAAATAGGGCGTTGGTTCGAGACGACGTAGAAACAAAAACTTGCGAACAGGACAGTCAGTCTTGAATTTTTAAGTAAAGTGGTCAGGTGGCAAGGCGGGCACTGCGAGGAGTCTGGAGGAGATTTTTAAGTGGAGTGGATTAGTGATTTGGCGGCCAGCGTGGATTCAAGGAAATGTTCCGAATGATCCAGATAGATCTGGGGTCTCCATGCTTATGGGTTATTAGGTAGTTAAATTGGGGGTGTATTTTATAGCTATTTTCTTCCAGAAATAGCTGGAGACCCAAGATCGAGAAGACTACGTAGGTTTGTGCTTTTTGTTTAGACTAGCTTGGTTTGAAATATTGCAGTCCTATTATTTCATAATTGTATTGACAATTTTGTTTGTCATTTGAAAATATACATAAATATAAAGTATATATATTCGGAACCAAGCAAGTCAGGTCATTTCAAAATTGAGTGATTTAGTGTTTTGATATAATTTAGGACAAAGTAAATAATGTAATTACTCAATTTAAAATGACAAGGTGGTGGTTGTTATGGGTTTGACTTTTTTTCCTTTTCAATTTCATTACTTTGTTTTGTGTTTTGTTTTGTTTTGATATACTATGTATTTCTTGTTATGTTATTACGGATTATTCGATAAATTTCGTGACAAGTGACGTTTTGTAGTTTTATGGGCGTATGTGTACCGATGTAATAAACCAACAAAGGGTATTCGGTCCAGTTGGTTCACGTTTTGAGTTTATTTCATACGGAACTTTAATATTAATATTTGATTTGGATTAGGGTGTAGGTAGGTAATATTCGTTATGTATAAAGGGACACGCCGTCGTGGTAGAGTGGTCGGTGTAGCTGGCTGCGCGTCGGGCGGTCCGGGTTCGAGTCCTGGTGGCGGCGAGTGTTTGTGTGACGAACGCGAGTGTTTGTTTGCGAGCCATGGTTGTTTATATATTTGTTTGGGTTTGTTTGTAAAGATGTCTGCAATTATTATGTATATTAAAAAATAAAGAATGTCTGTTATCTGGTGTCCGTGGCACAGGTTCTTAATGATGCTTGCCTCCGGCTGGATGATTGGTGTCAGCGTGAAAATATATTGTTATTATTATATTATTATTATTACAATATGGTTAGGATAAATCTAAACGACATTAAATATAATAAGATATTAATTGTGAATACATTAACCCTGTAATAAAACCAAGTAGAACTTATTAACTTGAATTTTCACCAAAACTTATACTATTTTAATATTGAAATAATCTAAACTATAATTTGAAATCTATACTTAAACCTTTATATCTCAATTTACCTACTGTGAATTCCAGATTATTCTAAAAACTATACTCAAACTATTATAACCCAATTTATCTACTATGAATTTCAGATCATTCGAGAATTTGTTTTACGACTGTGCTTCACGATATTTAGTTATAAATTCTTTAATATTCTTATGAAGAGCAACATTCAAATAAACTCATATTTCAAGAAATTATAACTATCGAAATTAAACTATGTAATTTTATATTTTCTTTAATAACATTGTAAGTATGGGACAGTTTGGAGACATTTCGTTATGGATATACACCTGGTTTTAGTTTGGGCATAGGTTAAATAAGTCAGTTTAAATGAACGACTTTGCGTACCAAAATAAAACCAATACTCTACACGCAGCTGAGACTATGACTAAATACACTCCACATGCTCCAAAATTAAGCGAGTGATTATTTTGTGCGAGTTCTCTGAACGATACATTACGGTGATCGCGACACGATCAGAATGGATCTAATTCAAACAAAAAAACGGAATTATTTAGATTAAGGAAGGGATGTATTGCAACACAAACAATACATTGCGAATAGCGCTGGCTGAACTCACAACTCAGTTCCTTTTCAGAATTTAAATATTCTTGGTTGGAATAATTTTCATTCAAACTTAGGATGTCAGAAGTTTGGTGAACTCAATCTTAATCAATTGCAACCTTACATTTTGGTTTAAAATCACACCACATTCACAATCCATGGCAAAGTGTTGGCAAGCGTTTCTATATTTATAATTTAGGTTTTCTTAATGAGGAACTTCCTGTGGTTTTGGAAGGGGGGAGTGGATTGACATTGGCCTTGTCACTCACCGATTGAAGCGAGGATGGAGCTTCAACTTCCTTGTTTATTTTTTTTATGCAATTACTAAAGAACGTTATTAAATTTCGACGTTATAAGTTCTCTTATGCTGTCCATATTTCATTCTCTATTTTCTAAAAGAATTTTGGTTACTACTTCACAACATGGGAACTAGACGATATTGGCCTTAGGAAATTCTAATTCCTGAAAACAAATTACTTATATTCTGTCTTGTATAATTTATATGAGTATTCATATAATAAAATATCTTGGTTGAAAGGGGGGTTCAGTTACAATACAAGTAACAAACATTGCACGTTAAATAAAAGCTTTTAAAAAAATGAGAATAAGTAGGTATACACTTCCAATATCATTTTAATGTATCCATGACTGTTTGGTCTTGTCGTCGGCGAGGGTCGATTGTAGAAATAAAACCACTGTTTTACACTATATAATTCCAGTCCCTTAGTTGTCGTCACTTGTCTTATCCTCCTGTCAGTATATTGTCGTATAGTCCTGTCACCGGCCATAGACCTTCACTATGGAGGTTGGACGCCGCAACAATGACAGTTTCTATTACACGTGTACAATTTTTGCTTTCAATCATCACTGAATTCTACTAAAATAACGAGTAAAGTAACAAAAACGGGAAAAAGTAGGTATACACTTCCAATATAATTTTAATGTATCCATGACAGTTTCTATTACACGTGTACAATTTTTCACAATCATCACTGAATTCTACTAAAATAACGAGTAAAGTAACAAAAACGGGAAAAAGTAGGTATACACTTCCAATATCATTTTAATGTATCCACGACAGTTTCTATTACACTTGTACAATTTTCCCTTTCAATCATCACTGAATTCTACTAAAATAACGAGAAAAGTAACAAAAACGGGAAAAAGTAGGTATACACTTCCAATATCATTTTAATGTATCCATGACAGTTTCTATTACATGTGTACAATTGTATACATATTATTGAATTTGTCATGGATAGTTAAATATTATTTTGGAAGTGTGAAGTTATTTCTGATTTTGTTTCGATTATATTAATGTGGAATAAATGTGTACCTAATTTTGACACAGTTTAATGGTTACATAATTTAGAACAAATTGTCGTACACTTCTTTCTAGAATGGTTTAAGGTAAGATATTTTAGAAAATGTGACAATGTATATATATTATTACACGTGACTGTACATGTCCATATTCCTCCACAAATTGATGATATGTAAAAACTATGGAGGTCAAAACAACTGTCCAACTGTTCATGGATATTATTAGTATACTATTCCAGAATGTATAACGAAGGCGGATCTAATGCTTTAAATTTTGTATTATGCACAAAATACTAGTTTGCATCAATAGTATTGCGGAAATATTGTACGTTTTAAAAATTCAAAGTGATTATGTACCAATGGTTATTAAAAAAATATTGGTTGCCAAATATTGTTGTGATTTACCTGTCTAATCCATAGATTTATAATTACTAACGTTTATAGATTGTCAATCAATCGACTAGGGCGAAACCAAAAAAATGCACCAATGTGTGAGTAATGGGTATGTGTGCGTGAAAAATAGTAATGCAGTCTGACAGTAGCTGTCTTTTCTACGTGACTGACAGGCCTACTTAGGCTGCATGTGTGTACCTGAAATGGTCTCGTCTATCTATCTCGTTCTAATATACGTGTAAGTATACTCTTTCTCTTTCATACCGCCGTTCTATAGTTTCCTATATCTATGGTCTAATCTCATTCCAAAAGCAACGTGTCAACAACGTCATATATTACTTACGAGATTGACGCGCCATAAAATACACCGACAGGTCAAAAGTTAATCAGCGTATTCCCAACTCCATTTTACAATTACGATAACAGATAGATCCCGGTCTTAGATGAAGTATATCAACATGTATAATACGTTCTGAATCATCAAAAGAAAAAGGAATGCAGGTAGAAATTATTCGCCGCTCGCCAGCCAAGAGAAGGGCGCCGAATTCTAAAACATACTCACGTTCCTCATTTCCTTAGTAATGGGGTTATATTCCGCAGCACAATTTTCAATTTCCTAAGCTCCTTCTGTATTATATCCGTTTTTTCAGAGGGTTCAGAACTTAAGATTTTTCTATGTGTTACTTTATCTCTTTTGACTTTATTAGAATTTGTATTTGCCAGATAATGTTTGTAAATTGGTTTTTATTTTCGTGCTTATCTTGTTATTTGTGTACTGTACACTTCAAAATATACAACTTCTTTTTTGTAAACGTATTGATTCATATCAATATTTATCCTCCATTAAATTTTGTTATACACATAAAATATCGACATAATTCTATTTCTTTGTTTCAAAGAGGCCTATTTTCTAAGTAAGATAATTCAACAAAACAGAATCCGGCCTTGTTGAAATATAAGTAACGAACCTTCACAAATTCGTCCCAGATCTTTGGGTGGAAATGTCTGATATCTTCATATAAATGGAAAACGTTACGTCGTCGGATCTCTGAGTCAATCAATCGCGGCATCGGCGTGTGTAGCGGCAAATCGAAAAATCTCCAAAATGTCTCTGATTTACTCGATGCGGATAAAGAAAGTGTCGTAAACACAAGCCGAGATATAGTCTGTATAAAATTATTGCTCGAGTTTTACTCCTGCCCTCAGCCGATTCGAATGAACGAGATTTTTGTTTACAATGCTTCTGATATTCGAGCCACACAGTAAATGGTGTAATAAAGTGAATGGTATTTAGAATCTCTTTTTATTAAAAACAATCTCGCGTTACAGTCATTTTCGGAGGATTGATGTCAATTTATTGCGCTGCTATTGTAAGAGAAAATAAATTTATTCCGCTTAGTCGTATGTATGAAATATTATTTAATTATGAAAAGCGTATATAACACAATGGAAATTTTATATACGAGTATGCATAATAAGGTTTGTTGTCAGTGATAAGTTCTTCATGTAAATCAGAGGAAGGTTCTGGATTTGAATCTCTTCCTTATTTAAATCGTGAATCTCATAATTTAACTATCTGCAGAACGAGTCTTCTTATACTAATTTGTAAATGGAACTTTTTAATTAAATTTTTGCATTATAATGCTAAAATTATTAAAAAATATATCTTCTTTATACTACAAAAATGTTTTTTTCAGTATAACCTTTATAAGCATTAGTTGATGATGAAAATCACAAGTCTATAATCACTTTTTCAGTTTCTTTTTTCTATCCACTCAAGATTGACTACTATAAATTGTTTGTAGTAATAAGATCGCCTATATCACATTTTATCATTAAATATATTAGCAATAGGCTTACTTACAAAATTCGGTCAAAGGACCCTTCTTATTACTTTGACACACTATACTCGTACATACCCAAATGTTGATGACTGAATCTTAAATTTCCAAGTTCGGGAATGCGTCAACCCGTGTCAAACTAACCTCTTAACTTGAAATGTCAATTTTAAACGTCATTAGCAAAACGATGAGAAACTACCGTCCAACTAAAACAACAACACAAAGGTCTCTTTGGCGGCTCTACCTACTAACTCGATCTTAATTATTAGTTATATTACGCTCTATATGTGTGATTATTAGATTTTGCATCCGAAATAACGTAACATTTAATTATATAATTAATGTTACAAATTGATACAAAATAAACAGAAAATGAAAAACAAGAAATGAATACTGTCAAAGTGCTGAGACGGGTCAGGATCGGTATAAACTAAATTCATTTATTTAATATGTGTAAAAGATCGTGGCCATTATACTTTTCTCAAAATTTATTTGATAAAAAATTTGTAAAAACGCTTTTAAACTTTTAAATCGGATAAATTTCGAAAAACGTAAAACGGCCGCGATCTTGGTACATGCTTGTAAAATTTATCAAATGACAAACCACTACTTTTTTGGTGTTCCATCACAGAGTATTTAGTTTAAAAATAATTTTTTCTCTCTCTTTTGACTGTTTAAAGCCCATTAAAATAACGAAAATAAGTGTACAGTCTTTCAATATTTTTTTTTATGTTACAAGATGGCATACAAGATTGCGGCCCACCTGATGTTAAGTGGTCACCGCTGCCTATAGACACTTGCAATATTAAGTGTAAATCACTTAACACCGCAAGTGCGTTTGCCATCCTGGGGACTAAGATGATATGCCCTCCATGCCCAGTAATTACACTGGCTACCTTTCCCTTCAATCCGAAACACAGCGAACTGCTTCACGGCAGAAATAAGACAGGCGGTGGTACCTACCCAGACGACCCTACTTATGGGTCTATGTCCACCACCTAGTAAAATTATATGTAGACGTGTTCTTTGTCATGATGGGCATTTAAGATTTTATAAATGAATTTATGGTGTAGAAGTTATAATATGAAATCTATTGGTGGTGCTAGCTAGATCGTGTCAGCCTCTTATATAACTACTAGCTGACCCCGCAAACGTTGTTTTGCCTTATAAATAAATAAAAAAATTAAGGGTGGACAACCCTTATCACTAAGGGGTATGAAAAATAGATGTTATAGCCGATTCTCAGACCTACTCAATATGCTCACAAAATTTCATGAGAATCGGTCAAGCCGTTTCGGAGGAGTACGGGAACGAACATTGTGACACGAGAATTTTATATATAAGATTTTCAAAAAAACTTCCTTCCTTCCTTTTTTACTTTCTCGTATACGTAGTATAGAGATCTTGTAATCGTCAAAAAATTGGACCTTTTTAATACGTTTTGGACCTCCCTGAGTACAAAAATACCGATTTTGAATTTATGTGTGTGTGTGTGTGTGTGTCTGTGCGTTAGCACGATAACTCGAGTATGCTTTAACTTATTACAGCCAAATTTAATATGCATGTATGACATCAGTACCCGTAGTGTAAGTTTTTTAGTATAAAAAACGCAACTACTTTAGTAGCGTTAAGAGCTCAATTTGTATAGGAAACGCGAACAGCGCCCCTAGCGGAGAGAAGCGCAAATCATGTTTCCCATACAAATTGAGCTCTTAACGCAACTACAATCGGTGCGTTTTGTAAACTAAAAAACTTACACTACGGGTACAGAATACAAGGTTTCTATCAACTTTTGAGTCGTTTCCGGTATACGAGAAAGTCAAGGGGAGACCACTCCCGATTTTTGTTATCTGATGGATTTCCTTATGTTACTGAGGAGTACACAAAACGAAACGCATGAAGAATGAGTAATACTCTGTAACGAGCAGCCCCCCTAGCACGGGACGTGGACAAAATCTCTCTCCACCACTTGACACTATTTCTTCTCAGGATTTAGTGAGAGTTAGAGCGAGAGGAAAACATTTTGTTTTCCCCGAGGAGAATTTGTCCACGTCCCGTGCTAGGGGGGCTGGTCGATGTTATGTTTTTTACGTAACGATCGAAAAGCAACTAATTGCACGGTACTCGAGTAGGTGCCCTAATATTTTTTTTCTAAGTCCTCCTTGTTTCAGTACCGTTTATCGGTCCAAAATTGACCTCAGACTGAATTTAGTTTAATTAAACGGAACTTTTACAATTAAAGGTTTTAAATATCCGACGCAAAGAAAGGGGTGTTGTAAGTTGGACGTTTTATAAATCTATGCATCGTAGCTCCAAAAAGGATGAACCGATTTTCATTAAGTATTTTGTTTGAAAGATAAAGATTGGAGGTATTCTTAGTATTAAAAGTTAAG
The DNA here is from genome assembly GCA_955850985.1 of Elophila nymphaeata. NCBI lineage: Eukaryota > Metazoa > Arthropoda > Insecta > Lepidoptera > Crambidae > Elophila > Elophila nymphaeata. The sequence continues at coordinate 8,175,808 of OY039075.1, forward strand.
CCGTTTGTTTTTATTAAAGTTTGATTGCCATTTATTTATTTGAGAGGTCAAATGCATCATTTACGCATCATCCCTGCAGTACGGTGCAACAGGGGTATGTGGGGTATGTGGGACTCAAGGTACAGGCCCACCCCCTACCCACTTAACGTCCTCTCCGGGCGTACTGCCAAGGAACACTACGACAGCACCCCGGGAACGAGACAGTTCGCTTTTTACCGGGAAGCCCACCCTTTCGGGCCATACTAGTGCACCGTTCAATGCCACCTCTGAAAGCAGAGGCGTGTCAGGAACGACCGGCCCAGTTCCGCTCAAGGGTTGGCCCATCAGCCTATCGGCCGGCCAACCCACGACCCAAAGGTCCGCTGACCCTGAAAAGGGCTCTTCCGTGTTCCGATGTCAGCCGTCTGTAGAGCCGCCAGACGTTACCCAGGGTGCACCGCAGGGAGGTCTCGGAACATAGCACCCCAAGTTTGGTTACCTAGCAAGTATTAAATTATTAAAATTGCAGAGGTCATTTAGCAACCAAACTCTGGTAATGATCTGTACCTGTCTATAACTGATCTGTAACTATGAATTGCAAATAAAATAAAATAAATTGCAAATAAAATTGTTTTCTATCTAATAGGTTGGGGAAAAAGTTTCTTCGCATTTTTTAAGAAAATTCAAAACATTTTTTAATATAGTTTATTTACATTTAACTAAAGTATGTAGGTACCATTTTGTTCGATAACTTTTTGCCATCTTGTAGGTAGGGACATGATCCCATTGCTATAGAAATTTTGGGACTTCTGGTCAAAATACCGCGACAAGTGGTTTTGGCAGTCCTCTCGTGATGTTAACCTGACACTGCCTAAAGAATTCTGAAGAGACCGAAATAGGTGGAAATCTGAAGGTGCAAGGTCAGGACTATACGGCGGATGCATTAACACCTCCCAGCCAAACTCTCTTAATTTTTGCTGAGTGGCTAAAGATGTGTGAGGTCTAGCGTTATCATGATGAAAAACCACACCCCTTCTGTTGATTAATTCCGGCCGCTTTCTCTCAACTTCTTGCTTTAATCTCATCAGTTGTTCGCAGTAGAGTTCAGAATCGATGGTCCTGCCTGGTGGTAACAGCTCATAATCAATAATGCCCTTCCAATCCCACCACACACACAGCATCACCTTGTTGCGAGTTAACCCGGGTTTCGCCACAGTCTGTGAAGCCTGACCGGCCTTTGACCACGACCTTTTTCGCACGTTCTTGTCGTACGTGATCCACTTTTCATCGCCAGTTATCAGCTTCTTCAAAAATGGTTCGGTTTCATTACGTCGTAATAAAGAATCACAAATGAGTACACGGTTCATTAGGTTTCTTTCAGTGAGCTCGTGAGGTACCCAAATGTCGAGCTTTTTTGTGTACCCAGTTTTTTTCAAATGCGCCAAAACTGTTTTGTGGTCAATTCCCAGTTCTTCAGCTACGTCGTAACTACTGACATGCCGATCTTGCTCCACTTTTTCAAAAATGGCATCCATTTTATCTGTAATAGGGCGACCAGAGCGACGTGCATATTTGACATCAAAATTTCCGGATTGAAAACGCTTAAACCAAATTTGTGCTACTCTCACAGACACTGCACTAGGTCCATAAACATCGCAAATTTTTTTCGCGGCTTGCGTTGCATTTTTACCTTTTTTTGTAGTAAAATTTTAAAATTTATCGAATTTCTTCATTAGATTCACTCATCTTGGCGGTACGAAAAACAAATGAAAATCACACATTTTCCTAATTTGAATTTGGAATTATGTTCTTTAAAATTTAAACTTTCAATGATACCAAAACCAGCCAGATACAAATAGTATAGCCAAAGAGATTTTATTACAAGTTTATACATACTATAATGCGAAAAGACTTTTTCCCCAACCAATATAATATTGCGTATAAAACTGTGAGATATTCAAATTAGTAAGTATTTTTTAATAATTTAAATTTAATACGTGTTTCATTTGTTAAATTACTTGCTTCCACGTTTTGTTAATTAAAACCAAGACCAAACAGAGACAGCAAGTATTCTGTTTCTAAGATAGTCCTAAAATTGCAGTAATATTTAGAACGTTGGAATGCTAACGTTGTTGGCATTAACACTTACGTACAGCAAATAGGAATACCTACGTATTATTTAACGATGATTGCGCTGGCGTTACGCCAATGTCTCTATTGCCACCGACTAAGTGTAGATGATACAGCCCTCAGGGATTTTGGATGCAAGTTATGTATGGATAAGAATGGTTACGCCGAAAGATAAAATTGAAACAAGAATTTTTGCTCTTTTTACTAAGTTTTTTGTTCCAAATAGCTTTTGTTAACAATGTTGTCTGAGCTTACAATAAGCTTTACGGCAAACAAACAAAGTTACTTTGGTTACGTTTTATACAAATCCTAGCACATAAAATTTGAGATAATTGGTTCCGGTTCAAAATATTATCGGACTCTATAAACATGATGGATATCGATCTTATATGTAAGTCGAATTTAAGAAAGGTGCCTGATTTCTATAGCTTAGTAAGAGGTGGACATTTTTATTAGGTAAAGGAGACTAAATCTCTTCGCATTCGATGCATTCACTGCGTGGATGCCGGCTCTATCGTGATTCAGAGTGGAGAGCCAATAGGGGAAGCAATGCCTGTGATTTGTGACCCAGGTATTTTGTATATGCATTCATCTCCACCCCTAGGATCTCTCTCTGTCCAGCGATATAATTATGTGACGTTTTCGCAAACTGTATCAGTTAAATAACTGCCCGCCACTTTGCCAACTAATTGCCGTTACCCGCTACGGTCAAAGTAATTAACTTAATTCATCAGCTTTTACATGATCAATGTTATTTTCTCTAAAACTGTTAAAAGTAGACATATATGGCACAGCGGATTCATAATAATAATGTTTCAAACGACAGTAAATTTTGAAAAAATGTATTGATGAAACACACAAATGAGCATGACACCATTTTGAAATTTGTATTATTCACATTATAGTTTAAAATTTTGGAAAATAGTTCTTACGGAGATAATAAAGTGTCAGCTCGGAAACTAATGGAGATATTTTCATTAAGCTTTATTTATCTTGTAGATAATTTGATTATATAAATATTCATGAGAAATCATAATCATAAACATTTATTCGTTGTTTCATGTCACATAACAAATTGTCCTTAAAGATATAACACAGGGCAGGTCTCGAGATGAGCCCTCTCAGGGCGCTACAACATTAAGTTTATTAAATTAAATTAAATTACATAAAATCGAAATAATAAATTACAATAGCACAAGTCAAAAATATAATAAAATAAGTCAAAGATACAACAAAATAAGTCAGTCAAATCTTTGACTGACTTATTTTGTTGTATGCAATAAAGATACAATTTTGACGAATACATCTGGATTATATTCAAAATTCAATTGTCAAATAGCATATGTACGAAAAATCCAATAGTTTTATCGTTAGAAAAATGCACTGAAAAAAATCGACTTGCCTCAGGCGGGACTCGAACCCGCACCTTCCACTATCCGGGTGGACGCGTTAACCAATTTCGCCACCGAGGCACTGCTTTTCGCTGTCGAAATTTGTCAGTCCTTGGTGCTTATGTTTTTATGGTAAATATAGTTTCATCAAATCTTTGAAATTTGCACTTCCAAGACCCGAACGAAATATTTTTGCAAATATTTGACGCCCAGCTAAGATGAAACTACCTTACATTATGGAATAATTTATTTTTGCGTTTACAAACGCGTAAATATAATACTAGAAAAATGCACTGAAAAAAATCGACTTGCCTCAGGCGGGACTCGAACCCGCACCACCACCGCGAAATTGGTTAACGCGTCCACCCGGATTGTGGAAGGTGCGGGTTCGAGTCCCGCCTGAGGCAAGTCGATTTTTTTTCAGTGCATTTTTCTAGTATTATATTTACGCGTTTGTAAACGCAAAAATAAATTATTCCATAGTTTTATCGTTTTCTATGCGGGTTGCTCCACTCAGTATGGCAAGGGTTAAACTTGTCTTGCTATGTGGTGGTTGACTAGAGTCTTATAGTTTTTAAAACGGGGTCCGTAGTAGGTAAGGTGCCCCATACTTTGTTTCTTTATTTTAATAAACTTAACCTTCAGATCTAATCTTATGTAATGACTAGGCCCTTTTAGTTATGTACACACAATTATTTTCGTTACTGTCACTCATAATTATGCTGCATCTTCAAAGGCAGTCAAACTGTAACCTTTTCGTAATCTATTCTATTGGTGAACTTTTTACTCTTTACAAGTAGATAGAATGCTCGTTTGCCAATTTTCAGATATCAAAGATAAATAAAGTCGGGTCCAGATATGTATCATTTGCCCGATCCAATCAGCGTATCCGTATCGTCGACGCGTATCATGATCGCACCGCCGTTATGATACGGCCCATCCCATTTCATGTCGGTTTCATACGATTGTCATACGGAGCAAATCGAGGCGTCCACAACTTTATACGGGGCTTGATACATACGCTGATACGGATATGCTGATCGGATCGGGCAAATGATCATATCTGGACCCGCCTTTATGTGTCGTAGTGACACGACAACGCGTCAATGTGTGTTTTGATTTTAGAAGGTTATTTGTGATTCAACTGTAGTTGGTTTTTATTTAATGACAGCATTGTGCCGAATAGGCTTGTAATTTAATGAATTACTTATTAATCTACCAATCAACTGTTAACGGGATTTGAATCTTGATGACTTATAAACAAGGGTTTGTTTAGGTTACCCCTTTTGGTTTATGACGGTATAATGTTTGATACAATTAGTACTCCAACCCTTAATTTTGTTCGTAGAATCAGTAATACGTACCCCAAGGGAGCTATGCGTTTCCATCGCCGCAGACGAGCCTCCAGATAAAATAAAGAGGCCTATTGCCGGTAATTTTATTATAAATATTCATCAGCGGTGGTATGCAAAAATATTGTAAGAAATAATATTTCCATAAACTTGTGTTCATTTTATTTTTATTTTTGGTCTTGGTTAGTGTAGTTCTATGGAATAAGTAGGTATTGAAGAAATTGTGTCGTTACTCTCGATGACTTCATGTTCCACAGAACAAAATTGAAACATGGAGTATGTAGAGCATAAAATTAAAATGATAGTGTTATTTCTATGGTTAAATTGTTTAAATTTTGGATTGTACGTTTAATCGACGCTTTTGCGGTGAAGGAAAATATCGCGAGGAAACCTGCACACACCTATGAAGAAATTCTTAGGTTGTGTGTGAAGTCGACCAACCCGCACATCGCCAACGTAGTTGACTAAGGCCTTATCGTCCCTAACATGGGGTAGGCTCGAGGGGACATTATAATATGAGCTGTTGTGACATTATACGAGATGACGATGAGACGATATAATGATTGTTAACCACTAAATTGTTAGATAAATACATTTATTTCAGGCATTGTGTTGCCTGAAGTTGCTTACATAGATGTTAAAATAAACAAAGGGCACATAGATAAATACCTTAAAACTACCATATATAATAAAAAATATGACTTATAAACTAAGGCACACGTTGGGTCAACGACGTGTAGCGTAAACGACGCTTTCCGGCCAGAACTCTTTCATGAAAGTCGGCAGATGATGGGATTGTCTCTCTCTCACCACAAAAGAAAAAAAAGTTTACTTTGTGGCGAGACTCCAATCGCTGGACTCTCAGCTTGCAGATAATAATAATAATAATAATAATAATATATTTCCACGCTCACACCAATTATCTAGCCTGAGGTAAGTATCATTAAGAACTTGTGTTACGGATACTAGATAACGGACTTTTTTTTTAATATACATAATAATTTTAGATATTTTTATAAATAAACTTAAATAAATATATAAACAACCATGACTCGCAAACAAACATTCGTGTTCGTCACACAAATATTTGCCGCTACCAGGATTCGAACCCGGACCGCTTGATGTGAAGCCAGCTATACTGACCACTCCACCACGACGGCGTGCAGCAGATGGTCATCTTTCTGACATAGTCTACGACCTCCTCCACCTTCGTAGACCAGTGCAACCGGGACAAGTACAGCTGCGTCGTCCGAACTTCAGGACGCAGCTGGTTATCCTCAGTCGGTGCGGTTCCGCAGTGGTTGCGGATGATGGGCATCTTTTTTATCCTCTCCACCTCTCCACTTTCTTCCTACTTTTTTACTATGAACGCTACGCAACAACTACGTTCCTTGGTTTTTTATAACGGCTTCGAGCTGATAAATGTGCTACAACCTTTATACACCGTACTAAACATAAATTACATTATGGTAGTACCTACTGTTCATAATTTAATTTTAGTACGGCCTTGGAGCCTTTGGTAGTCCATGGAAATTACTGTTTACCGATCTAATATGGACCTGAAAGTTTCGTGTGTACTGAATTAACAGCATTTGATTGATATAGCTATTGGAGCCTCGGTAGAATATCAACACAGGATTAATTACATATTGTTTGATACTGCCAAAGGAATATTTTAAGCCTCGTATTTATACGGTGGTGTGTTTTATTAATATTCATAAATTTAGTTTTATTAAATATGGATCCTGCATTGTTGTGTTCCGACAGTAATAAAAAGCTTTATTATTTTCTTCTAAGATTTTCTTTTTTTAGTGTAACTGACGCAGACGAGGCGATGGTAAAGAAATTACAGAAAAACTTCAAATATTCCTTCAAAGGACCCCATTCCGGTAAACGAACGTAAAAAGCTAAAAATCCTCAAGTATCAAAAACAAATAGAGTATCAAAAAATATTAAAAAGTAAACAGGAAAAATGTCAAAAAATATTGATATAAAAAACAATCGTCAGCAATGAGTATTGTTTCCAGTTCTTTTGAAAGTGTTATGTAAGCCGTTTATTGTGATATCCAGCAGAAATCTGTTCAAATAGAAATGTAGGTACTCATATTTAAGTGTATAGATGTATGTTATGTGACTATACTATATTAATAAATAGCCAATCCCACCAGTGGTCGGGGGTTTTCGGACCAGCTGAGGCCCATTTTCACCACTGACCATGATGCAAATGAAGACTTAAAACTTCTCCTTATATATAACAAAACATCTAGATAGGTAAAATTTAATGTGTTACATATCTTTTGCGGTATTCTTCTTCGTAGGCCCCTAACTCACTGAGACGTCATAGTGACATCGCCAGATACCCATCCAAATAATAAGTATTGAAACGTATGGCAACTAACTCACTTGGCGACGGTTTGGCAACGTCGCCAATTCGGAAGCGTAGCCACAACCAACTATGGTCACTTTCTCTTACTCGGTGTCCATTGTCCAACCGGTCGCTAATTTTCTATTTATCATCTGTGCCGAAATGGCCGAGTGATGCCGGCAGAGTAGAATAGAATCACCCCATATCCTCCATTGGGTGTCGTAGAACGCGACTAATAGATCAGCAAAGGGGTATTGATCACCTTATTCTCCGTCCGCCAATCCGCATTGGGCAAGCGTGGTGGACTACTGCCTATACCTCCTTCGAATGCAAGGAGAGGCCTTGTATCCCAGCAGTGGGTCGAATTATAAAGGCTGTTGTGATGATCCGTGCCGAAAGACAAACGCATCAATGGCTATACAGCCAAGCTTACTTTGGTATGCCAAGATTGATAAAAGAGATCCAATCACAGAGTATTTAATAACTCCAGCACGCCGTTTCATAGAACTTGGTTATGTGCTCGATGCATACAATATTGCTGGAGCGTTGTAATGTTCCAAATTCAAAAAACCCTCCAGCAATCAAATTCCGTTGATTTGATTTTCTTCGTCCGTAAATTCGATACTTCGCGTGTTGTTTTTTCGAAAATAATGACAGAATTTCCATGCATGTTTGAGAAAAATATATTACGCCGACCACAAATAAAATTGGCAGCAGGGCAGGTGAATGATGATGATATATCTCGAGTTAAATGTCTTCGAAAATATTTTGCGACGAATACAGGATTATCGTACAACGTTATCACTGAACAGAAAAAGCTATTCTAATTTTACAAAATTCTTTTTCAATGACAAAATCGCATAAAATAATCAGGATAATTTAGCTATTATTTCTTACGACTTTATTAAAGGTACGTTAAATAAAAACCCATGGGCGTTCAGTTCGTTTAATCCGATTACTCTGTTGGATGGCTATAACTCAAGAACGGAGGCGTGCGGCGCGGCGGGCGGCGCGGCGGGCGGCGCGGCGGCATAATTGCGTTTTGATATTGCATTATCCGCTAACTGTTACATCTGGCACAGGCAGGAGTACGCTTTCAACTCTCCTGCGAAATGAGATGAAACATTTTTAACTTACTTTCGGATGCTTTTAGGTTGATCCGAAGAAACGGAATCTCGGAGTTCATTCCAGGAATTAAAATTTTTGTTTGGATAACTGAGAATGTGTAATTTATTCAATTTGTAAAATTAAATTAATCTAAATTAAATCATTTCTATTCAATAATGGCAGAAAAGTAGAATATCATCACCCCATATCCTCCAATGGGTGTCGTAAAAGGCAACTAATGGATCAGCAAATTATCACCTCTGTCCACCAATCCGCATTGGGCAAGCGTGGTGAACTGCTGCCCAAACCTCCTTCGATGAAAAGGAGTGGCCTTGTGGCCCAGCTCTGGATCGAATTATAAAGGGTTATGAAGATGATGGAAATGTGAATCTACTTTATACGAAGGAGTGAGACAATATTTTAATTTCTTCAGCAAACAAACTAAAAAAACGGGGAAAGAATGGGGAAAGACTATACAAGATAACAAATAATAATGCATTTTGTTAATTTTGTCCGTATAATGAGTAGACTCATTAGAAAAATAGACCTATTTTCTGATACGAATATCGAGGGACGCCCAAAGAGAATCCACAGAAGAGGTATGTTGTATAATAGAGTAAACATGTTTTTTTGATTATAAATAAAGAACTACGCGAGTAATTTCAAATAAAAGACAAAAGAAAGAGAGTCAAAATAAATAATATATATCAAAACCTCTTATTTTACAAATTCGTTGAAGTTTTTCCTTACGCGCTTAATTATTACTGAAAAGTTAAAGTTATTAAACGATAAACCAAAACTTGAACAAAAATATTTTCCAGAGGTTTCGTCTAACTTGTTAAGAAATTTAAGTCTTCATTTTCAATAAAACTTTGAATTTCTTATACACTGGTTTCCGATTCCATTTGACATAGAATTATTATAGTTTTTTTGTATTTTTGTATTTACTGATTTAGATTTTGATTTGATTTTAATTTATTCATAGTTTAGTTATGATGATACAGTTATGTTTTTAAATTGTTTCATGTAAATTACCTCACACGATCCTTTATTTTATACGGGTCATACTTTATATAGATTTTACGAAACAGCTCAATAAATTACGGTAAACTTTTAATACTTATTGCCTCCGGACTCGTAGTATGAGGCAATAAGGCTTATTGTTTGCGAAAAGTGTTTCGATATTTTTGTAGCTAGTTATGTATAAAATGTACTGCACTTTAGTATAGTATGTTTTATACATAACTAGCTATATATTTGTGATATATTTTATACATTAAAAATCCTGTCATGGATAAGTGCTGAGACGGGTCTTTTTGCCATGTTTTTCGTTTTCTATTTAATTTAGTATCAATATCAGCAATAACTAAATAAACATGCCTTTCTTAACTGGTTGACGGTATTTGTAAAAATATCTGATCGAGTGTTAAAGATGTAAATCTGCAACGTTGGTGGCTGCTCCAAATTCGAGCGGCTAGTACGCTGTGGGAAGCGCTTTAGAAAGAAGTACAAAATTTATCGTTTATTTGGGGTGGTGACGAAAAGAAGGAGAAGGCTGCTTACCCCCTCCTACACTTTTTTTTAAAAATACAAATTGCATAGTTATAGAAAAGCAAAATATTAAAATTTTAAATACTATGAAGTCATCAAGAAACACAGAGCTGTTTTTACCTCCCAACTTCTGCAAAATTGACAAGAAATGAGTAAAAAATTCCTAATTGTATCATATAAACCCAAAAGTCATTAGTCCTTTAGTAAAATGTAAATAAGGCGTTTGGGTCGCAAGTCTAACCTTACATAAACCAATGTTATACCTACCTAATTATTGCTTGGTTGTGGCTGAATGAAACAACCTCCTTTGTTTTACCATTATCGATGAAATTTTAAAACAACAAAAACTGTCAAACTATTTGATTAAATATTTTCGAATTCTCAAAATCTAGTGAACATTTATATAAGTGAAATATAGTGCGTCTATATATACAAAAAGTGTGAACTTATTCTATAAGGTACCTCTTTCTAAAGCTGAGTCCCGCTGTGCCCTACCACTAAAACTCCTCGACCAAGTTGCTGTGTTTAATCCGGGTATTGAGTATTATTTGGTGGACAATACTAATTTGATAAAAACGTTGAAGAATATTCAATGTTCGCACTGTGGGTAAAAAACACAAAACCTTTCGATCAAACAGTTTTCTTGTTGCGGGTAGCAGATGTCGTTCCGGGCGGTCCTGCGCCAAGCGACGATATACCTAACCGTCGCGTCGCAAACTTCCACACTTCTTGCGTTCCCGCAAAAATAATGTGAAAACTTTACCTTCTTTTTAGCTACCACTTGTGTAAGGAGTTTTAAAGTTAATGTTTATTTACATACTGACTGCTGTTCATACCGCGTTATCGGAGTTATTTCTGTTCTGGCTTTGTTTTGTTTCTTGTATTGTTTGTATTAAATGTCGTGCTCGCTTATAGGCTCAGAAAACTTTTTTTTTTAATAATATGTTAATTAAATGTTAATAATAAAATTCTTCTTCTTCTTTAAATGAATGGCGATCGCGACACATAAAGATTACGCATTACGCCAATAACAAGTGAAAATTTTATTAAAGTAACCGACAATTGTACGGTAGATTGAGGTTAAAATGGAGTCTCTCAACACGTGTTTTTGCAACAAGAACTCCGGAGAAACTACAAATATGTAAACATACTCGTACATATTTTCAGTGACAAAAGGAGGTCGATGGCGTCACGGTCATGCGTTCTTAGTGACGATCACGACAGTTAAGCAACCAAGTGCCCGGTCGGTACTTAGATGGGTGACTGAAACTTTTTCAAATCAAATTTCCTCCGTGCTTCGGAAAGCATGTTAAGCTGACACGTCTACAGTTAAATAACACTACATACACTATAATAAACTAAACACATAAATAGCACTACTGGTTTTAATCTTACAACTCCTGACCATCCTATAATTGCCTGGAAGAGATCGCTCTCGGCTATAAGGTCGCCCATTGTACAATTTGCTGTAAATATGTTTTATAAAATTTTCTGTACTACAACGATGTGTATAATAAATTCTATTCTATTCTATTCTGCTCTACATTTTGACACGCTTATGTAAGCTTCACCTGTATGTTTGTATGTAGCCGACTCCTTTGTACGCAATTTTGACCCACTTTAAACGGTCAGATTTCATTTAAACTTTATAGACTTATTTGTGGCGTTGTGTTTCTGTTGGTGAGTAAGGTTCCCAGAGCTACACGGGGTGGGGTCCACGTCTGGAAGCCTCCTCGTGGCGGACCCTGGTAACGTGGTGGGAAAACTTTCTCGGCGGGTGTGTGGCTTTTGATGTTAAGTGTGTCCCCTTGGCATTCGAAGTCACATGCCATAGTCGAGTTGATTTGTTTTCCCACCACGGCTAGTTCCGGACGGCCCTTTTCAAGGCCATGACCCCTCCCGAAGTCCCTCGGGTGCGGTCCGATGGCTGCTCCCGGTGTCCTCGTCAGGAGTTCGCGCCAGGTCGAGCCTATAAGGCCGGCGTCGGCCAGCAGCCTACAGGGGCTGGCGTTAGTTGGTAGACCCTGTGGGCTGCTGGCTACCAATTGGTGCACAAGGAGTGCCAAGACGGGCAGCGTTGGGACGGTCTCGGTGTAGTTGCGCTCACGTGCGCAGATCCCGAGCCGTCCCGCAATAGTGCACTGCAGGTCAGGCCGGGGACAGCTACATGGGGTAGGTTAGAAATTAGGGTTGCCATCGCGCAAGTCTTCCATCAGTGTTGAAAGCCCTCATGCTTGTCTGCCAAAAATGTCCGCTGTGCCCTACTTCTACTGTATTGCAACCAAATTTTTTAGACTCTCAATAAAGGAAAAATAAAGGAAAATGTACAAACGTGTACCATTTGAATAACTCTTTAAACTATTTCTGGAAACACAAAATCATACTGGTCATCAAATGTAATATTTACATTTAGTACAAGTACGTACGGGTTTCTTACTACAGGTATCTGATGAGGCATCATCATATTATTTTTATTACTTCAATTGTGCGATGGAAGAAAACAATAAGAAATTAAGCACTTTTCTTACTTAACATACGTACATATCCACATCAATTTTTTTTTATATATTACGATATGGCAAACAAGCTTGTGGTGTTAAGTGGTTACCTTTGCCATTAGACACTTGCAATATTAAGGGTAAATCACTTAACACTGTAAGTGTATTAACATCCTGGGGACTAAGATGATATGCCTTCCATGCCAGTTATTACACTGCCTACCTTTCCCTTCAATCCGAAACATAGCGAACTGCTTCACGGCAGCAATAAGAAAGGCGGTGGTACCTAACTAGACGACCCTACATATATGAGTCTAGCACCTCGGAATTCTAAACGTATATTATGTCTTGATATTGACGATACTGCTATAGGATTTGGCATAAGTTTTTACGGCCGGCCTTGGGAACGAGTGCTACCTTTCAACAGCAGCCAGGACCAACCAAACGTGCCCTTCGAAGCACGGAAGAAAATCGAGTTTAATAATTTTTGGTCACCCATTGAGTACCTAACGACCTCTCACTTGGTAACTTAGCTTTCATGATTGCTACGCACGACCGCGGCACTATCTTCTCAATAAAGGGAACCAAATCTGAGCAAGAAAATTGGCGATTATATGATTTTTAAATATTCAAACAGAACCTCGCAAAACTTTAATAAAATATAGCGCCGTATTCCAGTAAAAGTTTCGCAACAAGAAAAATTCTTAACACCTACTGACCTTCAACGAAAGTTTTCTATGCCGCCGTAAAATGAATAGTCCACCGGGAAGACAATTCCAACAATTTGATTCCAAAATTCTTTCCGTAACCAAAATGTCTCCGGGTCACATAGTTCGGGAGTGTTCCACATTATTTCTTGCTTTAATGAGTGGGGCCACTTGTAAGACCCCACTATTGTGAGGGACTATTCACACTTATCACAACTGAACTGCTTCGAACAAAAAGTTGTTAAGGAGTGGTGTCGTGTTATACTCGTAGATACAGCACTTTGCTATAGATACAGTTATGTTGCAGTATCTACAAATGTCGATGAATGCACTGTGTCGCTGATGGTGGTTGTGATGTGGTCGGTTACGACCATTCGTTGCGTTTGAGGGCAAAATGTGGTCAGTGTAACTATAGATTTTTTTAGTTACAATATGAAAACATTGGCCTACATTCGCACCTGATCTTAAATGAAGAAGAGAACGACAATGTTACATACTTACTTAGAAGTAGCCTATCCACTCTCGCCTTGAAGACACCCCAGATATAATTTAAATGGAATACATTCTTCTTCTCTTTCGTTAGACTCTTGCCTGAGTGGTCATGGTCAGTATGTAGATATTAAGGGCTGATGTTGCTCGCCTCACGATGCCCGGCCATTTTCTCTATTTGTCTTGTTCTTGGTACACTCATGTAAGGCACTGCCTTAATATGCAGCCTTAATTGATTGGTCCATTGCATAGGTGACGTTCCACGAGGTCTATGCCCTCTACTCTGCCTTGAACGATGAGGCGCTCAATGGACTCTGCATCGCGTCTTGAGACGTGTACGCAACACATTAGCAGGCAACAAGTTTCGCTCCGTACCCTCCTTAGATGTAGCACTATGGTTTATTTCCCTGTGTGTTTTTCTTCTGCCATACTTTTCATGGTCATTATCACTGCCTACATAATATCAAACAGTTCAAGGTCAAATCCTGTACGGGACAAATGTTTGTGTGACCAAATCGTGTTCACAAGGCAGAGCCGTTTATATATTTATTTAGGTTTATTTATAAAATTAACTAACTTATTGTATTATGTGGTCAATAACACAAGTTTTAATGATACTTACCTTGGGCTCGATAATTAGTGTGAGCATCAAAATGGGTATACCTATATAGAAAAAGAATATCGACCACCTAACCTCTTCTTCGGTCTTCTTCTCCCTTGACATTCAACCACATTCGTCACCGACCTCTTTGCTATTTATGCTACTGTTTTAACTCTTACATATATCTGTACTCTTTAATAAATTTTAAATAACATTGAAACTGACTGTTTTTCTTTTTTATTTGCATCAACTTAATATTTCCCGTTTTCTTTACAACCAATATTTATATCATAACATGCCAGTTCGTTGTAAATAGGCATCTATTTCCTATAGAATTTCGAAATACTGATAGTGAATGAAAAAAAATTCGATATTCATTGCTTTCTCCATTGCATTTCCAGGTCGGCTGAACTTCAATGAAAAGGCTTTTTGCCGTCAATGGAGTCACTTTAGTATTTATCATTTATCTGGGTACATTTATATGAGATAGTTCATAAAATAGTCCACAAGTTAACATTGCCCGGACTGCCAAGTAATTAAAGTGTAACATTTGTCCTGTTCTGGCTTTTGAATGTTGGTTTACTGAAGATTTCGTTGGTTTTAGGTTTGATACCTTTTTATGTAGGCGACAGGCTGGAAACCTATCACCATTTTGGGGTATTGTATAGCCCATACTGCCAGATGTAGCTTTATGTGTAACCTAATGTTAGCGAAAGCTTCGCTCAACCCCTTCTGGGATTCTGAGCCTGCTTATATGTATGTATGTGAGCGAGCGACTCATCGGCAGTGAGGCACTCGCTGAGGCTAATCTCCAGAGCCTTGACCACCGAAGGCTTGTAGCTTGCCTCTCGGTCTTTTATCGGTTGCATTTCGGAGAGTGTGCGGAGGTTCTTCATAATTTGATCCCCCCAGCCCCTTTTCACCACCGGATGGCCAGACGGGGCGAAGGTTTTCACCCTTAGGTTGTAGATATACCTCCCATCCGCACGAAGCGCTTTGCTACCTCTTTCATTATGCGCACAGCTAAGGAGTGGAACTCGTTGCCAAGGTCTGTTTTCCCGGATCAATATAATCTGGATATCTTTAAGGCCAGAGTGAACAAGCATCTTCTAGGCGAGCCTGTACCATCTTAGGCCACATCTTCGCTTCACATCAGGTGAGATAGTGGCCAAACGCTAAGCCTATCAAATAAAAAAAAAATGTATAATATTGAGCCCAATTTTGAATTCATACGTACATTTATTCGACGCTTCTACGGTGAAGGAAAAAGTCGCGAGGAAATCTGCACACACTTATGAAGAAAGTTTTAGGTTGTGTGTGAAGTCAATCAACCCGCACTTGGCCAACGTGGTAAGGCCTAATCGCCTCTAATGTGGGGTAGGCTTGAGTTCCTCGGTGGGGACATTATTAAATGAGCTGTTGATGATGTTGTAATATTGCGCGCACTTTTTCCTATAACATTTTAATTTTTCGTCAACCTTCTTAGAAGTCTCCAGTGACGCTGTAAGTACAACACAATAGTAATTGAAAATTGTTTTTAAAAAAATGTCATATCAAATCCAATAATATAACAGAAGGAAAAATAAAGAAATGCTAATTTTATAAACGATACCACAAACAAATCACAGTGATAATAAAACTGACAAGACCACTAAGGCTGTTATTATAAAATGCTTGGGCACGCGCCGTGAAAATGTATGGTGCGTGGGCGCCCGCGCGAGACGCTAAGTATATTTCATTTGGAAATCGAAAGAACCATTAAAGAAGTCTGCGACAGCCAGAACTGCAGTAACAAAACAAACGACGAACGATCGTCTTTAACTTATTTAAGTTCAGATCACGTAGGTACTATAAATACAAGCTTCATTTAGTACAAAAACTTTTCGTCTTTAAATTAAAATTCCATGTCCCTTGATTTTTACGTCTCCTGCGACCACCGACTGAAAAGGGTTTGAATTGTGTTGCCTTTAAATAAAATGCTAATAAAGGCCAAAGTCGACCCATGTTACAATGCCTGTACGACTTAAACATCTATAGTATTATTAAACTAAGGATTCTGCGTGAATGTAATTTTGTATTAGTATTGTTAGTAATGCTTAATATTTGGAAACTAGACTGCTGAGATTATTTAAGGTCATAGCACACTTATCAGCTAGGAAAGGGAATGGAACCGTATCACCTTTTTACTATGAAAAATATGGGCTACGTTTCGTAGTGGTTCCGTACCTGCTGTTCTGTAGCGTTTATAGTAAGAAAGAAGCGTTCCATTTACATTTATAAAGGTTGGTTCAGGAAGGTGTCAACGTACGGAAGCCTCCTCGTGGCGGACCCTGGTAACGTGGTGAGGAAATTTTTTTCGTAATTTTTCTAGTTTTGTAATGTTTCATACATTTTGTTTTTCTGATGCAAATATTTGTTAGCAGACATCATTTTGTTTACAATTTTAAAATATTGATATCACCATAGTATTTATATGTGTTAGCATGGGTAGGTACTTGGGTGCCTACTTGATACCCCAGGTACCAAACACCCTGTTTACTGTCGCGTATGATGTGCGCGCTTAGGCCCTACATAATTATCGAAGAGTATGTATGTATTTGGAGACCCAACACCTTTTTGAACCAGATAGATAAACTAAAGAATGCTATCCAAATTACATTTATTACAGATTACATTTTTCGGATGTTTTTGTTTATGTCCTTAAACTATTTCTGGTCGTCGTCGGTGGCGTAGTGCGTAAGAACGTCGTCTCCCACCCGGGAGGCACCGGTTCGATCCCCGCCACGTACCAATGTGTTTTCAAATTTTGAATTCATATGTACGATTATTCGACGCTTTTACGGTGAAGGAAAACATCGTGAGGAAACCTGCACACACGTATGAAGAAATTCTTAGGTTGTGTGTGAAGTTGACCAACCCGCACTAGGCCAGCGTGGTTGACTAAGGCCTAATCGCCCCTAATGTGGGGTAGGCTCGAGCCCCTCGGTGGTGACATTATATGAGCTGTTGATGATGATGATGAAACTATTTCTGGAAGCTGTAGGGAAAAGAGAACTGTTTTCGCGAACTGTTGAACTGAAACGACTACAGTCCGAGCGCTTCTAACATATACAAAACGCAGTCGAAAGCATGAAATCTGTCTGTATAATTATAAAAACGAACCGTTACTGTCTGATCTATTAACACACAACAAAAAACACTGAACGGATTGCGCTGAAATGTGGCACGCAGATAAAATATTGTGTCCTAGGGATCCTCTAAGAAAGGGTTTTCCAAAATTCTCCACAAGGGCGAAACCGCGGGCAAAAAGCTAGACTTTTGTATAAAATTACTAATAATCCATTTTTTCTTAGAATTTTAGGATAATCAATAATACATAAGTTTTATCTTTTCATCAAATAGCTAAAAATGAAACTTTCCATGTTTTATTAGTTAAATTCCACACACTTATTTTCAGTTTTTCTGAAAGAAATGTTCTACTTACTCCTGGATATGGGTTACGAAACGAGGGTTGACAAATTATTCTATTCATAATCTTCTCGTCGGTGCTATAGGGCGATTTGCGTAATTGAGGTCAGGGCATTCCATCGCGATTGTGCGTTTAATGTATCAGGGTATTATCTCCAACACTTCACAATGTATGGTTCATCTGGTTTATCCGCCTTTTCTATGTTGTTACAACTAAAGCCTTCTATTCAGTGTGCTCGGATAGGTAAATAGCAATTTTAGAGAACGGTAAGCACTTGGTGACTTTACGTCAGTCTAATTTTTTTCAATTATTTGACAGGGAACCACTTATGCTTTTCATCTAATGGCTTCATGTGGAAGCGAACTTCACCAGAGAGGGTTCACCTCAATCACTTATAATTTTAACCATTTATAACTTTCAGAAGGCAATAATGGTGTTTAAATATTACTTTGGTGACATACTTTGATAAGATGGTACCTAGCCGGGCGGAATCGTAACCAGGTGGATTCTCAAATATATGAAGCATAATGCACAATGGGCGGCCTGATCGCTAAGAGAGAGCTCTTCGAGGCTATCTTTGGATGGACAGATTAAAAACAACTGCTTAAACAGAGGGAAGATTGACTGCAGCTACATTTTTCGTAAGTTGTATCATGTTTCATAAAAATGCACACACTCATATAACTAATATACATAATTGTTAGTTATATGAGTGTGTGCATTCTTTTACAACAATGAAGCAGAAATAACGCAAACTCGGAAAGTGGTTTGTAAGGAATCGGCTTCTGAATCGTTACAATGAAAAAGAAAACTATAATTTGGACAACAAATTTACCCAAAAATAACTAAACTGGTAATAACGTTTAAAAAAATGGTATGATATATACAAAAATCCATCCAGACCAGATTTATAATTGTTAGTTTTGATTAAAATTCATGAAACAATTGAAAATTATAGAATATTTTTTACGTTTACAAACGCGTAAATATTTTTAATGCTAGAAAAAATACACTGAAAAAAATCGACCTGCCTCAGGTGAGTTTTTTTTCTAATTTAAAATTAATTAATTGTTAGCTGTAGCAAATCACGATTAACAATTAATTAATTGTTAACTGCTACTTCTACAATTAACAGATAAGAAATTATTAATTGTATTTTTTCACAATTACAGTTCATCATTTGTTAGTTGTTATGGTTACATTTACCAATTAATCTTTTAGTTGCCGAAACAAATTACTTCCTTAATTACGGCATAATATTGCAAATTTTTCATTAAATTAATTTTAAATCCTAATAATCCTTATTTTGTTCCTTATTCTGTAAAATTGTTGCAATGAAAAATCTCATTGGTTTTTTGCAAATTATCTGGCTAAGTCAAAAGTCTTTATTCTTAAAAAAATGTTATTTTTTAAGAATAAAGACTGTATCATAATGAGTCGAACCGCTGTTAATGGTCATTATGTTACAGGTTATTTTTTAAAGTATTTTTCATACCGCAAAAAGAAAAAGAATATATGACATAACAACGTTTGCCGTGTCAGCTATTAGGTAAATATGATACATAGTTACGCGGCATATTCTCGGCCCAAGACGAAAGTCTTTATAATTCGTGTGTGTTGCCAGTGATGACTTACGGAACCGAAACGTGGCCGCTTACAATAGGCCTCATAAGAAGGCTCAAGGTCACCCAATGGGCAATGGAGAGGGCTATGCTCGGAGTTTCTCTGCGTGATCATATCAGAAATGATGAGATCCATATATAGGCCAAAGAATTGCGAACCTTAAGTGGCAGTGGACAGGGCACATTGCGAGGACTGAAGGTCGGTTGGGGCGTAAAGTCCTCGAGTGGCGCGAGTAGGCCCCCCACAAGGTGGACTGACTATCTAGTAAAGGTTGCGGGAAGCCGCTGGATGCGGGCAGCGCAGGACCGGCCGGTTTGGAGATCCTTGGGGGAGGCCTATGTCCAACAGTGGGCGTCTCTCGGCTGAAATGATCAAGAACAGCTCATATAATGTCCCCACCGAGGGGCTCGAGCCTACCCCACATTTGGGGCGATTAGGCCTTAGTCACCCACGCTGGCCAAGTGCGGGTTGGTCGACTTCACACACAACTGAAGAATTACTTCATAGGTGTGTGCAGGTTTCCTCACGATGTTTTCCTTCACCGTAAAAGCGTCGATTAAACGTACATATGAATTAAAAATTTGAAAACACATTGGTACGTGGCGGGGATCGAACTAGTGCCTCCTGGGTGGGAGACGACGCTCTTACGCACTACGCCACCGACGCTTATAAAGGGCTGAAATGATGATGATACATAATTATCCACAAAAACATGAGATAAAATAATACGTACGAGTATACTTGATACACTACATACCTATCAGTAGAAAATCACAAACAAGTACATTTTTCAACTTACAAATTCTCATGCTAACCGTTTGATGTTGCAAAACAGTCGCACTAGTCGTGCAATGCCAAAGCTCTAGAAAGTTCGATCCTCGGCTTACTACAGGTTAAAAGAGGCACGTAAACACGAAAGTCCTCTTAGCAGTATTACCTACGGTTGACCGCGCGACCATTAAACTTTGCTAGCAAAACAGGATCAACTAGTTGAGTCGGAGACAGTTTGCTCATACGGTTAGTTAAAGCCGCTCAGCAAACTGTGACTGTTCTAAGATTGGCAGGATATCGTGTTACATTAAAAGGGACGTGTGATGAAGCTTAAGCCTTTGTCTTTAACATGCTTTTAAATTATAAGCTGCCGCATAGAAAGCAGTTTAAAGTTTATGTATTTCTACCATAAAGGAGTGGAAATTCTCTCATTGCAGGTATTTGACGCATTCTTTCGAAGAAGAAGAGAAGTGACCGCCCGAGGTAAGTGCAAATTTTTATGTCACCCCTGACCAGGAAGTGTGATTTTCCGTACGCGCAATCGGCGGAAACTGGCCAGGTGTGGTATAAATATTTTTTCGATCACGAAAAGTTATGCTACCAAGTGCACGCTCGGCACTCGGAAAGGTGACCTAAATTTTTTTTTACGCGATTTTTGTCTGTGCTTCGTAAGACACGTTTAGCTGGTGGTCCTGGTTGCTGTCAAAGATAACTGCTGTTCTCAAGGAAGGTTGGTGTAAGGCAAGCGGCTGGTAGTAAAAATCTAATGCATTATTGTCAATATCAAGGCATAATAGTCTCGGTTCGGTTACGTTATATGTCCTCGTATAAATGAAATAAATTAATGTATCTTATTTTTTAATAGGATGAGCATCATTTATAAACATGCTGCAAAATTTGTTTTATAAAAAAATTTTCGTGATTAAATTATATATATTAATCGATAATATAAATATTATATAATCACGGATTTTTTTAATACAAATTTCGCAGCGTGTATAATAATGATGCTAAGCCTATACCAAAATAAATAAACATTAAAACTTTACATATATCCCCTATGTCTCCGTGAATAAGAGGACATCTTACCTCTTTATATTTATTTAATTTGTATTTTTTTTTTTCTTTTTATTTTACTGGACGGCATGTAATGGCGCACCTGGTGTCAGAGAGGTTTTATTTCATTTATACGTTTGAAGCTAATCTCATAGGCTTCCCGTGAAGTGAAGAATTATAGCCGTCATAATAACAAAATACGCTATATATGGCATAATTTTCACCTAAACATTATGGTACTCGACACCGCTAGCTTGATTTAACTTTGATGTGGTGTAACGGAGAAGCCTTCAAGAGCGGAATACATTAATATTAAGTGTACGGCGACCACTTACTTTCTCTTTCACGTGGTTTTTGTGAAACTTATTTCTTTCCTATTAACTCAAAGGAGACTTTAAATGTGTTGATTTTGCTTTTAAAGTACGATGCTCGAAAGCTGCCCAGTGTTTTCTGTCCATATATTGTCAGTATAAAAAAGCTTTTGAGAGAGATGAACAGTTCATGATTAAATAAAATCGTTAAGTGAATTCTTGGTAGTAACAAGAATAGAAACAACACAAGCGAGCCATAAGTTCTGTTTTTCGTATAAACAAAGGCAAAGGTTTGTTTTGGAAATTAAAAACAAGTTGATCTACTCGTACAATACGTTTTCTTCGTAGTTAGAAAACCCAAATTAAAAAGTTCTTTACATAAATAGACTTTGCTAAGAACTTTCAAATTGTAAAAAACCCTACCACCGCCGTTTCGACATAATTATTATACTGTTAAAAACGGCAGAAGAAACTCCGCAGGTAACAATTTCGTAATTATTTCAATACAATTATTTCCATCGAAAACGATGGGGTTGACAACAGTCAACTAGCGCCACCATTTTAATAACTTCTAAATCAGATCAGATCAATTTTGAAAAATATAAAACAGTCTCTTTGAATGAGGTAATGTTTATTTTTTATCATTCCACTAGGTACCTTTAATTTTTAAAATCACTTGTAGTAGTATTCAAATTTGATGGCGTAGTGCGTAAGAGCGTCGTCTCCCACCCGGGATGCACTGGTTCGATCCCCGCCACGTGCCAATGTGTTTTCAAATTTTGAATTCATATGTACGTTTAATCGACGCTTTTACGGTGAAGGAAAACATCGTGAGGAAACCTGCACACACCTATGAAGACATTCTTAGGTTGTGTGTGAAGTCGTCCAACCCGCACTTGGCCAGCGTGGTTGACTAAGGCCTAATCGCCCCTAATGTGGGGTAGGCTCGAGCCCCTCGGTGGGGACATTATATGAGTACTTAAATTTAAATGGGACCACCTGATAACGGTACACTCAGTAAACTATTACGAGGTAACACACATAAAAAAACATACAGTTGAATTGAGAAACCCTCCTTTTTTTGAAGTCGGTTAAAACTATATTATTCAGAAGAAATTTTATGTAATCATAGAGTGCAATCAAACACAAAATCTTAGCTCTTCCATATATTTCCCTCACTTTTAACCTCTGTTTAAAATGTGATTTTAAATTTTAAATTCAGTATTCTGGAGCATTGCTCCCTCGCTCATGCATCCCTGTATTAAGTTGAGTGCGGGGAGGCGTTTACTAAAGTCTGAACTATTTTGTAGAAGTTCCTGGTGTCTGGCGCCAAATCGGTCCGCCTACGCCACCTTATATTAATAAAGTTTAAAGATCACAATGAAATCGGTTTTATTTCATCTACAGTACCTAGGCTTATAATAAAGAGCGTATTTTCAGTGGTATTAACAATAATTTCGACTTTAATTTAGGACCTTATGAATAGTTTTTAGTAACAGTTTTACTTAGAAATATGTTAGTAGGTTATTTAATCAACAAATCGTTAACAGTGTACCCAGCTTTTTTTTGTATCTTTGTTCGTGTTAATAGACTATAATCTCTCCAGAACTCAACTATATTTTTATCAAAATTGATAAAAATTGGTTTTGATGTTCGTTCAGACAGGCTACCTTTAAATAATAGGCTAATTTTTAGTAATAAATTCACCAAAGCGAACATTGTTTTGTTTTAGAAATCATACCTTAGTACTTCTAAGATAGACCACACTAGACCACTTACAAGTTCCTCTTTGCTCAGCAGACTGTAACACTCCTGAGATAGATAAAATATCTTAAAGAAATTAATCTGTAATAAAATAGGCAACCGTTACTGACTGATCTGTCAACACTCAGCTCAACCAATGAATGGATAGCGCTGAAATTTGGCATGTGTATAGTTATTATGACGTAGGCATCCACTAAGAATGGATTTCCCAAAATTCAAAACGATGGCGAAGCCGCGGGCAATAGTAATCAATATACTCCAGTTGACATCATTTGACCTCGGTGCCACTGGAAACGAGACTTCGAACTCTCGACGCCGTCCAACAAAAGTTGTAAAGATTTTGGTTTCGTAATCACCATTTTCGTGCATAATCGCGCTTGTATTGTGTATTTAAAAGTAAACATTTAATATACGCTGCGGCATACTTATCTTATCTCCAGATTCGATTCCAAACGGAAACAATGGATGTTAAGTACTCGAGTCTGTATAGCAACGCCTATCGCGACAAAGCGACAGAGTCATCCATTTATCGCTCTATAATAGGGCTGTCGTACATGGATTATTATTCACCATTGAACAAAAGCTGCAGCCCTTCAAGGTTTTCGATTTAATAGGATTTGAATTTTATTATGCTTATTGTTGTTGTTGAATTAAATTCTTGTGGCTTTCATAAATACGATTGCATAACTGTTAAAGTTATACTCCGCAAGAAGGAAGTTTTATTGATTTGTTTTAAAGAATATCCCGACTTTGCCCTGCCTTTATATCTTTGAAACTACTTAATAGTTTTGAGATGGAATTTGGATTTGTTTTAGAATTGTAATAGTCAATAAAACTACGTACTCTCGCGTTAATGCCGGTTTTTATATAGTCTATAGCCTTTTTCAATAAATGTTCTATCTAAAACCAAAATAATTTTTCAATTTGAACCAGTGGTTACTGAGATTAGCGCGTTCAAACAAACACACCTTCAGCTTTAAATTACGAGTATAAATTTACCTAAGAATATTATTGAAATTCTATTTTTAAACAATGACTACACAGGCTATTAATTGAAAAATATAATATTGAACAAAAGAATAACTACTTAATTATTAAAATAGATCGATAATGTTTATTTACTAAGTACAGTCGAACCAACTGAATCATGACCCACTTGGCCGATCATTCCTATATAATCATAAATTTAGTTAGGTTTTCTTCGCTATCATGCGTGTTGCACTTAGTACGTTTTAAATATGAATAAAAATGCGTCATTACGGGTCAGAGATCTACGCAATTTTAATCTTTCTTATCACTTCACTAAAGTCTCAATTGGCATTTTAAATAATATGACGTTCATAATCTAAACTCTTTTCACTACTGAGAAAATGGCATAACTATTATATTTTTAAAAATAAAATGACGTTATGTGTCAGATGTCAAGTAGTAGTCTGAACAAATTTTGAAAAGCCATATTTATTTGACACTGTCAGTGTCTGACAAATTGATAACAGGTTTGTTACTTAGAAATGTACGTTCAAGCGAATTTCATCCTGCTTTGTATAGAGTGACTGTAGGAAAATGATCTTAAGGTGGGTCATGATTCAATTTGGTCGACTGTACATCACTTAACCTTAATTATTGTAATTTTCTCTGACATAGGTATATTGACAATATTTACATGCAAGTTATCGTAATTTTATTATGATGATTCGCCTTACTTCATATATTGTAAATTTTAATGACTTCTGACTAATGATATTGACATCTGGTTAATATATATTAGTGTTGCAACAGAACTCTGCTTCCGCTTCCGCTTCTGCAGAAGTTCCGCAAGTTTTTTCACTTCCGTTTCCGTTTCTGCTTCCGCAAACTTTTTAACAGAACTCTAAACGGAGGTTAGAGGTGGAGGGGTGGGAGTGGAGGACGCGTGGACGACTGGACAGTGTCCCATAGTATAAGTAAACAAGTACGCCGACTGAGCTATAATAGCTAGTGATGCAACGGAAGTGTCTTAACGGAAGCGGAAACGGAAACAGATGTCAAAAGTAAATCTTAACGGAAGCGGAAGCGGAAACGGAAGCGGAAGCGGAAACGGAAGCGGAAGCAGAAGTGTTAATACTATGAAGAAAAAGCACAAAAAAGACAAACATTTTTTTGTAATGTTTCATAGGCTGAGCGTTTGTCCACAACCTCACCTGATGGAAAGCGATGATGAGGCCTAAGATGGTACACGCTCGCCTAGAAGATGCTTGTTCACTCTGGCCTCGAATATCCAGAGTATATAGATCCGGAAAAACAGACCTTGGCAACGAGTTCCACTTCTTAGATGTTTGCATAACGAAATAGGAAGCAAAGCGTTTCGTACCGATGGGAGGTATATCCACAACCGTGAAAGCCTTCACCGCGTCTGGTGGAAAGGGGCTGGAGGGATCAAATAATGAAGAACCTCCGCGCACTCCGAAATACAACCGATAAAAGACCGAGAGGCAAGCAAGCTACACTGGAGATTAGCCTCAGCGAGTGACTCACTGCCAATGAGTCTCCTCGCTCTGTGCTCCACAGAATGCAGTGCATCCAACTGATAACGTGCAGATTCGTCCCAGAGGTGACAACCTGCATGGAGATGCAGGAGCGTACTTGGGCTCGATAAAGGGTTAGGAGCTGCTCAGATGTAAAATACCGTTTTACCTTTGAAAGAATGCCAAGTTTTTTGACTGCGTTTTTAGCAATGGAGTTGATTCATCATCATCATCATCAAAACAGCCTTTATAAATCGACCCACTGCTGGGACACAAGGCCTCTCCTTGTTATCGAAGGTTTAGGCAGTAGTCCACCACGTTTACCCAATGCGGATTCGAGGAGGGAGTATAAGGTGATCAAATACCCCTTTGCGGATCCATTAGTCGCCTTGTACGACACTCATGGAGGACATGGGGTGATGCTATTCTCTGCCGGCATCACATGGCTATGTGCAAGATTTCTTTGTCAAATTGAAGTTATTAAATGAATTTGTAATTCAGAAAATAAGATAAGGGTGTAGTAATTTTTGAGTGTTTTTATATGGAACTTCAACTAACATAATTTCAATAAAATAATTTCGAAAACGGTGCATGGGAGATAAGTGTGTGGAAGGGGATCAAAAATTTCGTTATCTATTTTTATAAAAATAGATAACGAAATTTTTGATCCCCTTCCACACACTTATCTCCCATGCACCGTTTTGTATAATCAACAATCATAGTGTAAGTGAAAATTCTTAACACACTAGGCTTATTAAAGGTATCGCAACTGGCCCGGCATATTTTATGACGACAGCCCTATACCATCCTACTCGAGTAGGCTATTATAGCTCAGTCGGCGTACTTGTTTACTTATACTATGGGACACTGTCCAGTCGTCCACGCGTCCTCCACTCCCACCCCTCCACCTCTAACCTCCGTTTAGAGTTCTGTTAAAAAGTTTGCGGAAGCAGAAACGGAAACGGAAGTGAAAAAACTTGCGGAACTTCTGCAGAAGCGGAAGCGGAAGCAGAGTTCTGTTGCAACACTAATAATAGCCTACTCGAGTAGGATGGTATAGGGCTGTCGTCATAAAATATGCCGGGCCAGTTGCGATACCTTTAATAAGCCTAGTGTGTTAAGAATTTTCACTTACACTATGATTGACCGGCAATAAATCACAGTAACAGACACAGTGATTACTTTGTAGTAACAGGGCTTATAACCGCTCAAGCGTCTTTGGTTCCTTCTTGTGTACTTCTTGTGTATTGTTTCAGAACTATTTTATTTTTTGTGCATAAACATATACTGGAAACTGACTCCTCAAAATAAATCATGTAGGTAGGTACTTAATATAAAAAAATTCAAAGTCGCACTTTCCCGTTTTATTTATTAGCTCAATAAGTGTGTGGAAGGGGATCAAAAATTTCGTTATCTATTTTTATAAAAATAGATAACGAAATTTTTGATCCCCTTCCACACACTTATCTCCCATGCACCGTTTTCGAAATTATTTTATTGAAATTATGTTAGTTGAAGTTCCATATAAAAACACTCAAAAATTACTACACCCTTATCTTATTTTCTGAATTACAAATTCATTTAATAACTTCAATTTGACAAAGAAATCTTGCACATAGCCATGTGATGCCGGCAGAGAATAGCATCACCCCATGTCCTCCATGAGTGTCGTACAAGGCGACTAATGGATCCGCAAAGGGGTATTTGATCACCTTATACTCCCTCCTCGAATCCGCATTGGGTAAACGTGGTGGACTACTGCCTAAACCTTCGATAACAAGGAGAGGCCTTGTGTCCCAGCAGTGGGTCGATTTATAAAGGCTGTTTTGATGATGATGATGATGAATCAACTCCATTGCTAAAAACGCAGTCAAAAAACTTGGCATTCTTTCAAAGGTAAAACGGTATTTTACATCTGAGCAGCTCCTAACCCTTTATCGAGCCCAAGTACGCTCCTGCATCTCCATGCAGGTTGTCACCTCTGGGACGAATCTGCACGTTATCAGTTGGATGCACTGCATTCTGTGGAGCACAGAGCGAGGAGACTCATTGGCAGTGAGTCACTCGCTGAGGCTAATCTCCAGTGTAGCTTGCTTGCCTCTCGGTCTTTTATCGGTTGTATTTCGGAGTGCGCGGAGGTTCTTCATTATTTGATCCCTCCAGCCCCTTTCCACCAGACGCGGTGAAGGCTTTCACGGTTGTGGATATACCTCCCATCGGTACGAAACGCTTTGCTTCCTATTTCGTTATGCAAACATCTAAGAAGTGGAACTCGTTGCCAAGGTCTGTTTTTCCGGATCTATATACTCTGGATATTCGAGGCCAGAGTGAACAAGCATCTTCTAGGCGAGCGTGTACCATCTTAGGCCTCATCATCGCTTTCCATCAGGTGAGGTTGTGGACAAACGCTCAGCCTATGAAACATTACAAAAAAATGTTTGTCTTTTTTGTGCTTTTTCTTCATAGTATTAACACTTCTGCTTCCGCTTCCGTTTCCGCTTCCGCTTCCGTTTCCGCTTCCGCTTCCGTTAAGATTTACTTTTGACATCTGTTTCCGTTTCCGCTTCCGTTAAGACACTTCCGTTGCATCACTAATATATATTAGGTTTAATATATGATATTTTTGTCCTTTTTAATTTGCACGCCAAAAGGTAAAATGTTGTATGCTCTTTTGCTGCTTTTGCTCTATATAAACTAACCAATTTTGTACCTACCTATCCACATTTGTAAATAAATTATTTGAATTTGAATTGTAAATTTACTGCAAAACAAACATAGTAGATATATTACGCACATTCATGATAACGTTTTACCCATATTCGAAAGTGGAGGAAATCAAAAAGAGTTTTCCAAGAGGGTTTGTTATCAAGTTTATTTGTGCTCAGACGCGGCGAAACCCTGCAAGCTGGTACAGTTCAAGGCGATGTGCGATACGACTGCAACTGCAATTTACTGCAGTGCCTATTGTTGCCGTGTCGTGCGTGCTTCCGACGATTGTTCCGAATACAACAATAAATGTGATATGCGCTCTGCAATATGCCTTATTTCATATATCCGTCTAGGGAAGCCCTTGTGAGATACAAAACGTAGTTGATGTTTGAAACGCGGCACCAAGTATACAAAAAATTGCCTAGCAGTTTGAATTAATGGAAGGTAGAGAATGAATAAAAATATTAAGATATGTTTCTTTGTCAATACATACCTACTTATGAGTTGATGCTGTTGATGAGCACACAAATATATGTCTTATGCAGGAACACATCATAATGTGACGAAAACATGTTATGTTTTCTCATTTATGAATTTTGACATTACATTATTGTTGTTGGTATTATTTTTTTCTTTCGGAGGAACAGAAAATCACTAACCGTTTTGTACCTACTTATACGTAAGTATTACCTGCATTTATTTCCTTACTGTCGCTTTTTAAGAATAATATCAATGTGTTGCTAACACATTAATATTTAATCCTTTTACACCTTCAAATTAGTTTGATTGTGTCAATCAAAAAAGAAATACACCGACTTGCAAAAAAAAACTACAAACCTTCTTATTTCATACAAAGTACGCCACTTAGACTAGCTCATAGATTAAGAAGAAAGTGAAGTTTTGAATTGATGATTGTGTCAATGTACGGAGGAAATGAACATGTTTTTAATGAGTTACCCGGATGATTCCAACAAATCTTCCTTTCCCCATAGAAGCTACTAAGTAAATCATGCATTACTCCCATATAACGTTAGTGCCCGTTTTTTTCGCAAGTCAGTGTATTATTTATTATTCAAAACTGCAACTATATTATTACACTTTTTTACATTTCATTACCAAAAATCAAAATTAAGATACAATTTGAAATTTTGCACTTATTCCAAAATTATCAACAATCACAGTCGTATAGCCTATTAGGTCAACAAAGTTTCCTACAGAGGCGCATTTCTGCCAAATGTTTAAGAGTAAATGTAAACGTTAATTAAGTCTGAAACTATCAAAACTCACGTTAGATCCGAGGTCATGGAGTAATAGTATTAATATTATATTTCTACCATAGTCTTTCCTATTACATCTTTGTTTTGTTTTTTTTTCTTCTAATAACTTGTTTACCATATTTTTCTAGAAGCATGCTGTATTTACCTATAATTAACTTAGTACTTAGTCTATTTACTGTTCTTATTTTTTTTGTATGCTTTATTACATAAGTTGTTGGTAAACCAATAAATAAAAACAAATACATTATAGCGCGCAATAAAGTCTATGATTGAGTGACATCTTATTTCTTCTTTCATCACAATCGTCATCAGCACACCGCCTAGGTATACGATAGAAGCAAATATTAAAGCCTATGTCATTAACGAATAATGTAACATGCTCATGGTGATAGAGATTTTGAAACAGATTTAGTTGTTTTTGTTTTTATTGGTTACAAACATACAAATCTTTTCTTTTCATAATATTAATATAGATAAAGAAGTAATTAAATCCTTGTAATATAAAACAACGTTACCAGTAATTACTGAAAGACAGAAAGTGTTCAAAAGTTTTTATTTGAAGAAAAGTAATTAAAAAACAATCAGCCTAATTTTAACTTTGTATTCTGTTTACTTTTCAAGCTACGAATCACTATCCGTTTTGTATAGGTATGTAAGTATTATACACATACAGACAGACAGCAAATGGGACGAAAGGAAATTTTCTCTTTACCGCACCCCTCTACTGAACAACGTAGGTGATTTATATCTGTATAAATACGTATGACTATCTCTACGTTCCGTTGTACCGGCAAAAAAGACCGGACCGATTTTGACAAATGATGTATGCCTAATTAGAAACGTCCGTGCGCCCCTTTTTTTGTTTGTAATGGCGATCCCAAATATACCTGAGGAATGCTTTCGTTAATTTTCTGCTCAAAGAGTCTAAAATTCGGTCACACATACATTTTAACCGATTTCAAAAAAAGAGGAGGTTATCAATTCGACTGTCTGTTGTTTTTATTTTGTTATTGCGTATAAATTTATGCAGTGCAGTATTTTTAAGATGACAGAACCAATCATAAAACATGATAAGTGAGTGCTTTTATTTAAAAAAAAAAATACTTCGTGCCACCTGACCTGATGATAAGAGGATATTGAGTTAAAATTGAAAGACAGCTAGTGCGATTGATACGGATTAACATCCAATTACGTTTAATAGGACCGTAAATTTTGAAAAAATATACTAATGAAACTATACTACTTACACAACTTTTTAAACTTAGAAAAAACTAAAAAAATAAAATTGACATGGCCAGGGTGGCAAATTTGTCCCCTTTGCTGGTTTGTAAGCGCAAAGATATTTGCGCGTTTTTTAACGAAAAAGAATTCCATAGTTGTACATTTTGTAGTACCTATTAAAGATTAATCTTTAAAATAGTTCTCACCCTGAGGTCTTACATATATAAAATGACGTAGCTCGGAAACGACTGGAGCTATTGTCATAAAACTTTATTTATCTTGTAGATAATTTAATTATTTCAATATTCATATCGACGACGCCGTAGTGGTGGAGTGGTTAGTATACCTTTCTACACATCAAGCGGGTTCGAAACCTGGTAGCGGCAAATATTTGTGTGATGAATACGAATATTTTTTTGCGAGTCATGGTTGTTTATATATTTATTTAAGTTTATTTATAAAAATAGCTAAAATTATTATGTATATAAAAATGGCAGTTATCTAGTATCCATAACACAAGTTCTTAATGATACTTTGAGCTAAATAATTGGTGTGAGCGTGGAAATATATCATAAACAGTAACATCTAGTTAAAAACAATAGTTTTTTCGTTTTCTGTGTGTGTTATGCAAGTATGGGATGCTCTGCTCAGATTGACAAAGGTCGCCCCACACCCATCATACGTTTTCACCACTCTCTTCGACATCATTTGTCATCTTCTCTTATCACGATATGGACATTATGTGAAATTAGAATACTCGTACTAGATGTAAGTAGAGAATTATCTCTACTTCTACTCCTCTTCTACTCTACCAATTATGGTATGAGCGCGAAATACATATTATTCTACATCCTACATTCTACAGCTTCCATTTTCTTTGGGGTCGGTGTATTAAGACTTTTTATTGGCCTACTGAGGTTTCGGTTGCATTTTACAGCGTATAGATAGCGTCTGCCTAATACCAACCCTCATTAGGCCATATAAGGCCCACAGCTGGTTACTGGCGCCGTTCTGCAAACACTTTTCAGTACTGGCCCACGTTAGTATTCGTCGCAGGTGTTTAAACTTTTATGGAGAACGTACTGATAAGTTCCGAATGTCACTGGAAAGTGCCAAACTGCTCCAATCGGCGCTGTTTTCCAGGCTACTATAGACAGGTAGCCCCTGGATATATCAGATTGCTTGAGGTAGGGCTTATAAGTACGAATAAGCATCGACAAGCCCGTATTTGGGTCGGTGTAACTACACCAACCCAAAATATTTTATTACAGTAAAACTAGTACAATATTTTGAGTAACACAGTTTATTAAATAAACTCTACGAATACAAAACACAATACTCACAAACAGTGGCTGAGACGAGAGAGAATTTGCCATAATATAGCTTTGCTTGGCTTATGTCGAACCGCCCGTCCCGTCTAAGACTTCGCGAAGCTTACAACTCAATTTCCTATACTAAAGCCAGGATCAAGAAAGGTAAACGCTCTTTAGCTATTTTATGAATACATCACTGCTTGGAAATACTTAAAAGATTCACTTCAGGAGGCATTGAGGATTATGCGTCGTATATTGAATACTGAGGAACTGGAGTCGATTGTGTTATTATGCCTCGGAAATTTGATTAGGTACTGTCAGCTTATATTGGTATAAGCAGGGCATCATTGGCTTGAATAATGATATTAATCTAAACTTTATTTATTTTTATATTATAAAGTGGAAAGATCTGAACGTTTATAATGAAAAGGCCCAAAAACTACTAGATCAATATTAAAAATTCTTTCACCGATAGAATGATACTTTTTTATTGAGTAACATAGGCTGCATTTTTATTGCCGCACTTCGGGGATTCATGTAGAATTGAACCTCCTCCTTCCCTCAGGGTCCGAAAGCTCTTGTCGTTCCTCAGTCTTTCGCTTCTTCCTGTACAGGAAGAAAAAGGAGAGCAAGGGCAGGGGTTTGGGACACCAATTCTTATTGGGAATACCACAGGGTTCATAATCTACCTCAGTCAGCTTTCATGACACACACTGGATGAAGGAGGAGGGGTAGTCGTATCGCGACCAAAAACTATACACCATTAAATATCGCGCCTGAAAGAGCAAAAGAGAAGCAAAAGACCCGGCCTCGAAGCTAGTGGGCAGATCACCCAGCGCTAGAGCGGCGTATTAGTGTTGTGATTTGTGTTATGACAAATTAGTCTGTCCTATCAAAAAAAAATGAAATAATTTGCTTCTCGAAACTTCGGCTTCAAAATTCGCGCCGAGTTACCGCTTGACTGGAGCGCACCGCTCGTGTGTCGCTCCTCGCGCCGCTGCTTTTGAGGCCACTTCTATTTGAATCTGTGCATTGGATTGCGCCGCTGTCACCCCGCCGTTGCCATCGCTGATCTTGTCGCTGACTTCAAGTCCGTGGCCTAAGTATAATGCTACAGCCACACTATCGCGTAATGGGAAGATTTGCGTTGTGGCGACAGGTCAAAAAATCCTTCCTATCGCGAATCATCATCGTAGCTACGAATGTCTTTCGCGTGGGTGTCAGTAAATTGCCGCACATCAAAGGGTTTTATCACGACACAGTTCGTGCGGTTGACTAAACTTCACGCGTTTAGTTGACTGCGAGACGCTGAGCGATTTGAACATGTTGCACATTGTTAAATTAATGGATTGGACTAATGAGAGTATATTGGAATTATTAGAAAATTATGAATCTGAACCAGTATTATGGGAACCCACAAGAGCCATATCACAAGAAAAAACATTTGAATTACGACGCATGGGTGAGAATTAAAGCTAAGTTTCAAGTGGTGTTATTGTAAACATCGCAAGTTCTTTTGTCGATTTGTTTACTTATATAGGCCCTTGTTCTTCGAATTTTGTTTGAGTATTCATTTATTTCTTTGACCTTGTAGAACAGTTAATTACTGTTTTGGTTATTACCTTATTTTGATACCTGTGGATAGAAAATATATCAATTAGTACAATGCCGTTTAGAGAATGACAAAATATGGCTTTATTGTAGAATAATTGCTTTTTTTGTAACGCGCGTGCACAAAATTCTGATCACATCTCTGATGCAGCTGTCATCCGTTTTTTAACAGTTTTCGATCGGGTCTGAAGAGTTCAGCTGTTCCGTTACAGTCGAGGCACTAATGAAATATATCATATCATAAATCATAATCATTTATTTGCTTAAAACATGGTAAATACAGGTATTTACATTAAATGTAATGAGTATACATGTTTTGCCAACCATCAACATCCACCATCGCCTTAAATTTCTCCTCCTTACGCTTTATTTACTTTGTTTAAATAATAAAGATGCAATAAATAATTATTTGCCGACAATATAATATAGCGTAACCGCCTGGTCCAGTTTATCCGCGAAATGAATGATCGCGACGTTCTAGATTATTGCGATGTACCGAAGTTTTTTATATGTGGCCAAGCACGTGGTAGATCGAATCTTCGTCTACAAGCGTGGGCGTAGTATAAAAGATGTTTGAAGGGAAAGGAGAGAGCATGCAATGCGCAGCGTGTTTAAAATGCACACACTCCAACATGCGCCTGTTTCCCGCGGTCTATCGCAAGGGATTAGCCTTTACACGGCGCTCTCCTTAGTGAAAAACGAACAGGACTATTCGCGTGCGAAAGAACGTCTGCTCAAACAAACTGGTAAAGTGCAATCTTGTACGCTCTTGAGAACGCATGATAGAGCGAACGTGTACAGGTCGTAAAAGTAAAAAGAGGCGATACGGTTCCGAGCTGATAAGTGTGCTATGACCTTTTTTTTTGCTGTCGGGGAGGTCAAATGCATTTACGCATCGTCCCTGCGGGGTGGCGGGGTGGTGCCAACCGCAGGGGATATGTGGGACTCGAGGTAAAGGCGTTCCCTCCATACCAACTAAACATCCTACCCGGCCTGACCTTCAGTGCGCTATTGCGGGACGGCCCTTTTCAGGGCCACGACCGCGCCTGAAGACCCCGGGTGCGGTCCGATGGCTGCTCCCGGTATCCTCGTCAGGAGGACGCGCCAGGTCGAGCAGCCGTCGGTGAGGAGGCGGCCTATAAGGCCGGCGTCGGCCTTGTTGTAAGAACACGTGTTGAAAGACTCCATTTTTATCTCAATCCACCGTACAATTGTTTGTTACTAAGTACATTTTTACTCGATGTCGAGTAAAAATCAATCACGAACGAAGATAAAAAAGCTATATCTAATTTTACGTAAAATCTTTAATAAACTGTACCCACGTAAATATTTTATCTTTATTTAACACATCCAATATTGATTAGTCCAATATATTCTCCGTGGCTCTCATATCTAGGGGCTGGCTTTATAAAGGTTCTGTTGGGATTTATTCGAACACACACGGTAATGCCTTTTATTACTTGCTTAGATTTTCGCTGCTTATATCAGATTTTCTTTGACTGATTTTGGTTGATTCGTTTAATTGATTTAAACAATTTTCTATTTACGTGTTGTGATTTGATAAAATTTTAAATTCTTGGACAATATGTACCTATTCGTTACTGATTCTCTATTTTCTTACCTCACCTGATGAGTTTATTTTCGTAGCAAGGAAGCAATCCAGGGTTACGTTATTTTTTGAATATTATTTAAAAATTAATTACTTTTAAACATAATTAATTAAGATCAGGATGTTTAGCTGTTAGCAGCTTTTTGGCAGTAGTTGTAAACCTACAATAATAAACTTCCTTGTAAGTAATATATTTTTACACAGACCGATAGTGGGTGAATGATTTCTTGTAGAAGAAACATGGAACGTTTTGATTGCAGGAATGAATCGCACACGTTCTATAAAAAGTTGGTCAGAACATGTAATTAAATTACAAGTAATGAAAAAATCGGGCCGTTTGTTGAACCTTCAAAAAATCTGACATAACTGAATGCCTTGAAATTTGTGTGTGCTTCAAACTTCTTAGGTAAGTACATATTTTTTTAAAGAATAATATTACTATGTAACTTGCATACTCATGTTTTTACGAATAAAGAATTATTATTACTATTATTATTATGCTGCTAACACATTAATATTTATCCTGTTAACTCCAAGTAAGCTAATGCGTTTAGTAGTTACTAATTTGCAAATACTACTTTATTTAAGAAGAAATTCTTCTAAGTTTTATAACACCTAATGCGTATCTATCTATTAGGCTGATGCTGTTTTAGTCTGTTCTTGAAATGATTATAAAATTTAGGCGATATATGTGCGAGATAGTCATGCGTATAGGTTATAATGAGTTTTCTTATTGCTTCAGATGGCAATTTACTGTATGAACACTGATTTGAAGCAAAGACAAGAATAACATAATTACCACAAGTCCTGCAAAGGTATAACGTAGTTTCTCTGTGAAATACAGCTACTGCTATATAAATAGCAACTGTGGGATACAAAAAAAACCCTAATAGACCCTAAATAATGATAAAAATATCCAAACGAGCGGTAATAGTTGCCTAAAAATAGAAAACAATTACCTTCAATATGATTGATTATGATTATGTTGGATAGACGATGTAAGATGAGTTATTAAAACACCAAAATAGAGAAACAGGTCACGATCATATTAGAGGATAGTGAAATAAAAATAGCTGTTGGCAATATCTACGGACAAATACAATTTCCTTAATTATACTATTATGTAATAAATAATTCCTACGTAACATATAAATCACTCTAATTATAATACTCAATACCCTATAAGAATGTCCTACCCTGACCTTGCCGATCACTACATCCGAATCGCAACTGCGCATTGCCACGTACAGCAAGGCTTCGTCTTATGATACATTTTAAAATCCTTATCCTTACTAATATTATAAATGCGAAAGTAACTCTGTCTGTCTGTCTGTCTGTCTGTCTGTTAAGCTTTCACGTCTAAACCACTGAACCGATTTTGATGAAAATTGGTACAAATATAGATTAGATCTCTGGGAAGGACATAGGCTACTTTTTATCGCGAAAAAAAGGTTGTATGGGTTGAAAAAGGGGATGAAAGTTTGTATAGAAGTTCGTCATTTTTGAAGATAGAACCATGAAACTTTGAATTTAGGCACTTAATAAAACAAAAAGAAATATCTGTTCTAAGATTTTTTAAATTTTGACCTGTATGGGGGTGAAATAGTGGATGAAAGTTTGTATGGGACTTCGTCATTGTTAAAGATAAAACCATGATACTTTGAAATTAGGGACTTAATAAGAGAGAAAGAAATATTAGTTCTAGGATTTTTGAAATTTAGACCCGTGTGGGGATGAAATTGGGGATGAAAATTTGTATGGAAGTTCGTCATGGTTAAAGATATAACCATGAAACTTTGAATTTAGACACTTGATAAGAAATAAAGATCCAATCCAAGATGACGGATGATCCTTTTTTTAATATAATATCGATATGGATATCACTTTTGTGGTTTTCGGAGGTCCCGATTAGATCCAAGATGGCGGACGCGACTTTTTGACAAAATGTCAATATGGGTATCGTTTTCGTGGTTTTTGGGGGTCCGGATTACGAATAAAGCATCTATAACGAGATCCAATATGGCGGACGTGACTTTTTGACAAGATGTCAATACGGGTATCATTTTCGTGGTTTTCGGAGGTCCCGATTCCTAATACACCATCCATTTTGAGATCCAAGATGGCGGATGCGAATTTTTAATATAATGTCAATATGGGTATCGTTTTCGTGGTTTTTGGGGGTCCGGATTACAAATAAAACATCTATTTCGAGATCCAAGATGGCGGACGCGACTTTTTGACAAAATGTCAATATGGGTGTCATTTTCGTGGTTTTCGGGGGTCCCGATTCCGAATACGACATCTATTTCGAGATCCAAGATGGCGGTTGCGACTATTTAATGTAAAATCGATATGGGTATCATTTTCGAGATTTTTGGGGGTTCTGACTCCGAATAAAATATCGATTTTAGGATCCAAGATGGCGGACGCGAATTTTTAACATAATGTCAATATGGGTATCGTTTTCGTGGTTTTTGGGGGTCCGGATTACAAATAAAACATCTATTTCGAGATCCAAGATGGCGGACGCGACTTTTTGACTAAATGTCAAAATGGGTGTAATTTTCGTGGTTTTCGGGGGTCCTGATTCCGAATACGACATCTATTTCGAGATCCAAGATGGCGGTTGCGACTATTTAATGTAAAATCGATATTGGGTATCATTTTCGAGATTTTTGGGGGTTCTGACTCCGAATAAAACATCGATTTTGAGATCCAAGATTGCGGACGCGAATTTTTAACATAATGTCAATTTGGGTATCGTTTTCGTGGTTTTTGGGGGTCCGGATTACAAATAAAACATCTATTTCGAGATCCAAGATGGCGGACGCGACTTTTTGACAAAATGTCAATATGGGTGTAATTTTCGTGGTTTTCGGGGGTCCTGATTCCGAATACGACATCGATTTTGAGATCCAAGATGGCGGACGCGAATTTTTAACATAATGTCAATATGGGTATCGTTTTCGTGGTTTTTGGGGGTCCGGATTACAAATAAAACATCTATTTCGAGATCCAAGATGGCGGACGCGACTTTTTGACTAAATGTCAAAATGGGTGTAATTTTCGTGGTTTTCGGGGGTCCTGATTCCGAATACGACATCTATTTCGAGATCCAAGATGGCGGTTGCGACTATTTAATGTAAAATCGATATTGGGTATCATTTTCGAGATTTTTGGGGGTTCTGACTCCGAATAAAACATCGATTTTGAGATCCAAGATTGCGGACGCGAATTTTTAACATAATGTCAATTTGGGTATCGTTTTCGTGGTTTTTGGGGGTCCGGATTACAAATAAAACATCTATTTCGAGATCCAAGATGACGGACGCGACTTTTTGACTAAATGTCAATATGGGTGTAATTTTCGTGGTTTTCGGGGGTCCTGATTCCGAATACGACATCTATTTCGAGATCCAAGATGGCGGTTGCGACTATTTAATGTAAAATCGATATTGGGTATCATTTTCGAGATTTTTGGGGGTTCTGACTCCGAATAAAACATCGATTTTGAGATCCAAGATGGCGGACGTGACTTTTTAACTTAATAGGAATATGGGTATCATTTTCGAGGTTTTCGGGGGTCCTGATTCCAAATACATCATCTACGTCGAGATCCAAGATGGCAGATGGGATTTTTTATCATCTACGTCGAGGTCCAAGATGGCAGATGGGACTTTTTAACATAAAAGCGATTTGGGTATCAATTTCGTAGTTTTCGGGGGTCGCGATTCCAAATACGTCATCAATTTCTAGATCCAAGATGCTGGACGCTACTTAAGTTATTATTAATATGGATATCATTTTCGTGGTTTACAGGGTTCCATTTTGATATCCAAGATGGCGGACGCGAATTTTAAACTTGATATGGGTATCAGTTTTGTAGTTTTCGGAGGTCTCAAAATGGATGCTGTATTCGGACTCCGAATATAGCATCCATTTTGAGGTCCAAGATGGTGGACGTGACTCGCAATCGCTTTCACGCCTAACACCTGAACCGAATTTATTGAAATTTGATACAAAAATAGACGAAACCTCGAAATGGTTATTCCATTTCGAGGTTTCGTCTATTTTTGTTAGCTACTTACCTTTTTTGTGAAAAAGGGAATGAAGAGGTTGAAATATGAGATGAAAATTTTTATGCGATTGCTCATTACCGAAGATAAAACCATGAAACGCAAATATTGTTCTAGCGTTTTTGAAATATTGACTCATGTGGGGATGAAAGTTTGCGAGTAAGTAGCAAAGTATGGAGAAACATAAAATGGTAGATTGTAAAAATGCCATTTACTGTAGTGCACTGCAGTTTGTGTGTGTGTTTTTTGCATAATAAGTACCTACACAAAAAAATGCTGCCTAAAGTAATTATTCCACGCGGACGAAGTCGCGGGCAAAAGCTAGTATTATAATAAAAGAAAACTTACATAATTTTGTTTAATTTCAACTATTATTAATTCAAGCGTTGCAAAGCGCGTGCATAATACGCGGGTGTTGCCGACCCCATTCACTATGGTGCCTCTAGAAACCGACGGTCGATAAATAATAAGCACAAACAAGTAAGAGTAATAGATAGTACTCGTCTGGCGTTAAACCATCTGTGCCAGACCTTTCACGTCCGATGTCTGTCACAAATCTTGGAGACGGGCTCTTACCGAGCACAACGCTCCGCTGGCCCTAAAAAGGTATTTTCCCTGGTCTCCCACAATGCTGCCAAGGGCGAGCTTGGATGGAACTCAGTGCAGTTTAAGTTTTGTGCCTAAACCGTCAGTGCCGTTACGTACCACAGCAGCCACCCGGAACACCCCGCTCCTCTCTGCCGTCATGACACCTCCACGTGAAACCAAACCAGCGGTTGCACCATCCGCCACCTCTGAAATCAGAGCGTGTCAAGAGCGACCAATCGGTTTCATCGGTCAGCCAATCCACGACCTAAAGGTCCGCTGGCCCTGTGTTCCTCTATCAGCCGTCTGTCTAGTACCATACGTTGCCCACGGTGCCACGCGGGGAGGTCTCGGAACACATGTAGTAAAATTCAGAAAACAGGGTATTCCCAAGAGATAGAAGATAACTTTGTTGGAAAGTTAATTTCACGTACATTTTATGCAAAATTTATTTCCAATTTTTTCTAAATAATATATTTTATATTTAATAAGATTTGTTTAGATAAATATTTGGTGTTTTTAATTATGAATTAATTCATGGAATAGTTATCACAATAATGAAAATACAGCAACTATTTAGAACAAATAATTCCACAAACGCTCTCTAATTCCTTTCATTGTCTCCGACAATAACAAAACAATAACACTCAGATGCGTAGCTATTCGAATCACTTTTATGACAACATTTCAGAGGCAACGAATGTGTCTTTCACCGTTACCGAAATGGCAGTGGTTGTCATTAAGACGGAGTGCCCTCATTTAGGTCCGTAGCGCGTAAACAACAACGGAAGGAAGGGGGCTAAAACCTTGGGTAGCGATGCAGGCTGCATATTTGCCAGGTTGCCGAACACGTGAGGTTGCGACGTCGCGATGCTGGACTAAAAGATTAGTTGGAGACAACGTTGTATTTGCATACGTTTAAGGCTGCGCATCCTTAGTAAGCGATCTGTGGGAGCGCCGTGACTTGATTATGAGCTCGGTGTGAGTTTTGAACAAACGCGTGTCTATTTTTGGAAAGTAGGACAGTGTACCTTGTTGTTTGATTGGTGGTAAGTCCTTCTGGCTAATTGACTATAACAGAGATTTTAATTTTTATGTGTCAGCGAAGTAGGCAGCTTTTCAGTGAGTTGAGATTTGAAAAGTGCTTCAATTTTCGGTTTACCTAAATACCAGGCAAGATGAAGGGTATACTTCATATAACGCCATAGGACGTCGTCATGGTGGAGTTTTCAGTATAACTGCCTACACATCAAGTGGTCCTTCCAGGGTTCGAATCCTGGCACATATTTGTGTGACGAACACGAATATTTGTTTGCGAGTTATGGTTGTTTATATATTTATTTAAGTTTATTTATTAAAATATCTAAAATTATTATGTATATTAAAAATAATAATATAATAATAATATAATAATATATTTCCACGCTCACACCAATTATCTAGCCCGAAGTAAGTATCATTAAGAACTTGTGTTACGGATACTAGATAACGGACTTTTTTTTTTAATATACATAATAATTTTAGATATTTTTATAAATAAACTTAAATAAATGTATAAACAACCATGACTCGCAAACAAACATTCGTGTTCGTCACACAAACATTTGCCGCTACCAGGATTCGAACCCGGACCGCTTGATGTGAAGCCAGCTATACTGACCACTCCACCACGACGGCGTCCTGGTGGACGTCCGACGAAAAATGTCCGTTATCTAGTATCCATAACACAAGTTCTTAATGATACTTATTTAGGGCTAGATTATTGGTGTGAGTGTGGAAATATAATTATTAATAAATATATAAGTAAAACCTACATAAATAAACCCACCCCGTCTATCCTTCTTATTTCGAGGAGGTCGAAGTTCGCTGCGGTCGTGCGTTCTTCATAACGATTTCAGAAGATAAGCTACTTGGGGCTTGGTTGATACTCGGATGGGTGATCAAAAATGATTCAACTCGATTTTCCTCCGTGCTTCCGAAATTATGTTAAGCTGGTGGTCACGGCTACTGTCAAAGAAAAAAAGCCGTAAAAACAAGTAACTTCAGTAAAATCTCCAGTTAATATACCAAGTTAACAACAAGTCAAGAAGACTAAGTACTGCTTAGTCAAGAAGAGTAAGTACTTAGATAGTAATTTGTCTATAAAGTCATTATTTATTTTAGACGGTGTAAGCGAGGAATAGTTTTTCAACTTTCTTTCTCTTCACCATCATTATTAACAGGTATCGACAATAGTAGGTAGGCCGGTTTCAATGTTCTATCAGCTAGTAAAAGTAAGTTTACTAAGGTTTGGTTGCCTAGCAATTATAATAAACTAACAATAATAAATTTTGAAGCCAATTTCATATCATCTTAAATTGTCCACAAACACGACCCTTGTTACCTGGACTATAATGAAATGACATTTTTACTCATTAAATGCGCCATGTTGTGTCCTCATGTAGCTCGTTACAAGAACAGTTTGTTGTGTAAAAATATATTGTTTAGGACGCTTTTCTCAATCGCCAAGTATTTCTTGATGAGGCATGTCATGACTTTTGCCTCAAATAGTGGTATTTAATTTATTGACATCGCCCTTATAATATCACCTATTTAATAACAACTGTTTTTTGATATGACGAAGCTGTGTATAGTTTTAGTTTATTGGATTATATACTACTTAACTTGCATTCTTTCTTAAAATTGTGCATGTATATGAAGGAAAAAAAACAGTGTGCTTAGAAGTTACCAATCTATTTCATCCTTTCATCTAACGCTTTACAAATAGAAATATTTGAAATTGACATACATTCAGGGAATTAATGATTTGTTTCTGATTCCTAATTATTTTTTTTGTTTTTATTTATGGTTCCTAATTCCTACTTAATATTTTTGTTGTTGTTAGATTGGCTCAACTGTTTTCCATTTTGGCGCGGAGTTTCAGTTACATCTGTTATTTATATTAAATACAGTGCTGTTTTTAGTTATATCATATCTAGTGTGTATTGCGAATTTCACAATGGACAAAAACATCGAGCAAAGAGTTTGTCTTAAATTTTGCACAAGGTCATCATTGTGAACGAATTTTTGACCAAACACTTAACACATACCATCGAGCAACCAACCATATTCACTAGATATGGCTCCAGCTGACTTGATTCTTCTTCCTAAACTCAAATTACCACTTCGTGGCTGACCTTGTTTTAATCGGTAGAAGACATAAAGGAGAATTCACTGCCAACTCAATTCCGGAAACAGCATTTAAAAATGTTTTGCGGGGTGGATTATTCGTTGGAGTAAGTGTATCGTTTCTGAATTAGCATACTTTGAACGTGATAAATTTAATTTGGTTGAATAACTATCATCTTGTATGTTATTGATCTTTTCCCGGTACTTTCTTGACGGAGTAATATTTTGATAAAGAACAGGGTGGCCTCTTCTTGTGTCTCCTACCCTGCTTCCCAATTATTTGGGTCGGTGCAGTATTTCTTAATATCGACAATAC
Organism: Elophila nymphaeata; assembly: GCA_955850985.1. Taxonomy (NCBI): domain Eukaryota; kingdom Metazoa; phylum Arthropoda; class Insecta; order Lepidoptera; family Crambidae; genus Elophila; species Elophila nymphaeata. The sequence goes on from OY039075.1 coordinate 8,219,361, forward strand.
TGCTCTACGATTTAGCAATTGATTTTTAAGGCTGGCCACCCCTTTCCTGAACAATCGAAACAACGGTTGTCGAATAATCGCTAAAAACGCGATGCCGAAATTACTGTTATTTACATTAATTGAAAAATTCCCAATAATTAAACAACTAATCACAGAAATTAATTAAAACGCTTCGTTATTTATTAAAGATAACACAGAATTCATATTTCAACATGATTTGTTCAACAGCTCCCTCCTTTTTTAATCCGAAACTGCTGTTGCGAGCAAAATCACAAAGCTCTTTATCATTAAATTTTCATTTCTGAGATATCAGCGGAAGACGCTAAATCGGGTTACTTGTAAAATAGGATTATTCCCACGGGTGCGGCCTTTGCTTGGAAACAAGACCTTGGGGTCCAATGTGCGAGATTTACCGCGGTCAACTTAGACTTGCCTCCCCGGGGGTGTTTACTCTATATCGCTTATGTATTACAATTGTTCAGCCGCAGTACACGCTTCTAAACGGAGATAGATTAGCACGAGAATCGAAAGGTCCAAGGAGTGCAATGTTTTGTGTAAATTATTTGTACGTTTTAGCATTTTGAGAAGATTGATTCTCAAATTAGAAATAAATAGTATACCTATAACGAAATGAAATAAATATGTAGTGCCCATTTAAGATATTTAAAGTATTGCCAATTGTATGACAGTTGCAACCGCAGTACGCCTTAGTAATCTTTATTGCAAACCAAAGCCCACTATCTTACTCAAATCATCAATCAAATATTATTTTCTACTACGAGTGCGACTGAAACGTTATCTTTCTAAATGAGGCATTTCTAGTGTGTGAACTTTACTTATACAATACAAAGATGTTATTATGATAAAATAAAAACATTTATTACGTAGTCACGCGTTACACTTTACGGAACTTCTTCTTTTCTTCTTTTAATTGGATGGCGTTCGCGACACATAAAGATTACGCATTTCGCCAATGTCAAGTGAAAAATTACTCAAAGTAACAGAAGATTGTACGGTAGAATGGGTTAAAAATGGAGTCTCTCAACACGTGTTTTTACAACAAGAATTCGGGAGAAACTCCTTACGGAACTTTAACTGTTCGGTTGGCATGGTGACATCAAAGCATTTTCATCACGTTAGTCATATAGAAACAAGCATATGTAACCATCAAATCTACACTGTTGTGCTGCCAATCCAAGCCCTTATTTTTTAATTCTAGAGCTTTAAGAATTTACAGACAACATTACATAGAAACTTAGATTATATACCTGCATAGAAATCTTCTTTGACTGCAATTTAGAGCGGTTAATGTCCTGTTTTCTTGCTGCTTCTTAATTCTAATAAAATAATTCAGATTATTTTACAAAAGAAACCAACACCTTATAGACAAAATATTTCAGTGTCCTTTTGCAATTCCATGTCGCGCTTTTAGATGAAACATTATTTTTACTACCTAGCTAAGTCATCTTCAAATTAAAGAGCGGAAAGCGAAAAATGTTGGCTGCATAAAAATTCTCAGTCGCGCTTATGAGAGTAGCTACTTCGTACTAACACGAATATACATGTATTACATTTAATTGTATATCTTGTGTACATTTGTTTTTTGGAAGGAATTAAACAGCAATACACTAAACAAGTAACCGACTCAAAACAGTGCGACTCCGATTCACCAAAATTAGGCTGGTTCTATACCTGCGGATTTCAAATTTTTAATACAATTTTAACATAAAGTAATTATTTTCCGGCGTAGGTGGTAGTACTCGTAATAGAAAACAAATGTTATCTAAATATTAATACGTGAAGCAAAAACTTTGTACCCCTTTTTACGAAAATTGTGCGGACGGAGGAGTATAAAATTACGCACACTTATAGTTTATATTATAGAGAAGGAGAAGCATTCTGTTTATGCATAAAAAATACATTAAATCAATAAAAAAAAACATTATACACACTACCATGTCTTTAACATACACGCATATTATGCTCTTTTGTTTATTGTGAAAGTGTGTGGTCAAATTGAGAATAGAACAGAAAATGAAAAATGAAAAAAAATGAAAAAATGTCATTTCATTACCAAAATTTTACATATCATTAACTAGGGTGGGTTCCTTCTATTAAGTGCTTGACACCTGTACCAGAAGGAACCACTCTTCCTTTACATGTAGTAACGTTTATATGGTAAGGCAACTTATAGCTTTGGTTATACAATTACAATTAATTTATCTATTTTATATCTTACACAGTCAATATAAAACTATGAGCGGTCGGTATGTGTGCGTGAATGCGAGCGTGCGTGCACGCGCGCGCGTGTATGTTTGTGTGTGTATATGTGTATATAATAATTTTGTATAATAATTTTCAATAATCAATCATTAAAGTTAGTTACTGAATTTTAAGAGATTCTCAGTTTCATTATAATCCAAAGTCTTAAGCCATACAGTTAGCTTGGTCTTACAATCCCGCGTAGATAATGGGTAAATGTTTATAATTTTGTTGATTCGATTATAGATAATTGACGTAAGGTGTAGAAACTGATTTCTAGCAAAGCTTGTGTTCGTGCGTTGCACTAATGCTACCGTGACCTTCCTTCTTCGATCTGTTATACGCGGATTGTACGGGAGTGATGTATGTTTCTTTGTGACAGCATGTAAAATGAATAATTTTCGTACGATAAGCAAATCCGAAAAAGAGTAAAGTAATTCAGTTGAGAAGTCACGTTTCTTAAAATACATGACTTTAATTAAGGCTCTTTGAGCTCTTTCAACTTCTAAAAATTTTGTTTTTAATGCGCCCCCCCCCCCCCCCATACTCTCACGCAATATATCACAACTGATGGAGCCAAAGCAACATATATTTCTTTAACCATTTCTTTTGTATATAGATCCTTAATGATGTTGAAACTTATGATTTAAATTAATTATGGTAGTTTTTATTAAAAACGGCACTCCAGTCCACGTCACGTGGTAGTGTTGTGAGGTGCGGATTATGTTGTAAATGAAACAAATGATACTCGAGTCGTACTGGATTTTATTATTACCAATAAATTAACAACAAATATTTCATTATTAGCGTAATTGACATGATAGATCTTTTCACATGTCAATATTACTGTTGCTCTGTTTTCATTTAGCTTATAGTAGATTAGCTAAATTAAAATATCCCGTATGGAGTTGTCGATGGACATAATAAATTAAAACGATAGTAATTCGCATTTTGATCTCTTTAAGAATAATCTGCCACTGGGTTCAAATATTTTTTTATCAATTTTGTCGAATCAAATTAAGAAATCCGTATTCGATGGCTGATGAATGATGACGAAAGGCTCATGAGTTACTGTGGAGAACTCTTTCCACACTCAATTACTTTCTCGTTCAGTAAATAATTAAAAAAAAAATCGGGAGTGGTCTCCCCTTGACATCCTTTTATACAGGAAAGGACTCAAAATTTGATAGAAACCTTGTATTTTGATGTCTTACATGCATGTTAAATTTGGTTGCAATAAGTTAAAGCATACTCGAGTTATCATGCTAACGCACAGACACACAATTTTTGTACTCAGGGAGGTCCAAAACGTGTAAATTCGTCAAAATCTCGACTTCTAATTTTTGATGATTACAAGACCTCCGCTATACTACGTATACGAGAAAGTAAAAATATATAAATTCGAATATAGAACGCATTAGTTTTGTATAGGTACTGCATTATTGATATTAGTCTATTAAATGAAAATACTTTTACCATTTTTTATACAAAAAATAGTTTTGAATTTATTTTTATTTTAATAGTAGGTATGCTCTACATTTGGAATAGACTCGTACACTTTTTACTTTGACTTTAGCCGCGTGTTACCGTGTGTACCATGGTTTACTTAACGTTCGTAGTTTTGGCTATCCTCCAACTGCTTGTTAAGGAAACTACAGACTTTCGAGCAGCAACTATTGTTTCTTGTTGTGCACAATACGTCACGAGTGCGCCGCCTCTGTCTATAATGTATTGGACCTCAATTTCATTTTACTCGCAGATTAGGGAGCATACGACTTCTCAGATTTCTTGATTCTGTCAGATTTTATGTCTTGTTGTTTTTTTTTTTTTTGGTAAATTTTCCTTGTTACGGGACGGCGCATACAGCCAAGTCTTCAGTTTTATTATCTTCTTTCTTGACGTTTGCATTAAAATATGGGTGTTGCACATTTTAATGCATCTAGGGAGTGCTTGGAAAGAAAATGCATGGCAACAGACCTCATGACTGTGACTAATGAGAATTGTATAGTGGGATTTCCAATCACTATACAATTTTCAACGCCACATACACAAAACCTTTATTTCAATGATTCCTCATAACTGTTCGTCAACACGGATGCTTATGCAACGAAACGACACCACTTTCACTGCACAAAATCCACTCCGAAGCAAGTTTGAATTATCGAAATGAAGATCGACATCCAGACGCCATGGTTTCTCGCCAAACACTCGTTTTGTTGTTTTTAAATTCTCACTATAATAGGAAGGCAAAGGGATCCAGCCCGTACAGCCATTTCTTCAGTATTTATCTTCTTTCTTGATGTTAGCATTAAAACGTGGGTGTCACACATTTTAATAGATCTAGTTAGTGCTTGGCGAGAATCTTATGATAGGCTTCACGATGACGACATGAGGTGGGCATCCATATAAAATTCTAAACGTCACACAAACCAAAAACAAAACCTTATTTCCAATAATTAATCATGAATGCTCGTCAACTTGAATGCTTGTGCATCAAAATAACACCACTTTCACTAAACAAAATCCACTCCGAAACAATTTTAAATTATCAAAATAAAAATCTTCGCGATTTCGTGCCAAAAACTCAATTTTCCGTTTTTAAATCATTGAGATATTTACTATTAAATGGCGGCACTCCCCTTGACTGTCGGTATTCACGTCACGATATAGCTAGCTGTATTTGTCCAAATATTTGGTGTATACAAATACAACAAACATTGAATTGCGCCTAATTGATTGAGAAAACGTATTAAACGGACCTAGTTTTTATCATGTGAGGGCAAACTATTCGAATAAACAATATATTATCTATCTTCCTCGAGTTTAGCCGTGTTATAACATTCAAACATCAGCATTCAAAACCGTCCATAAAGCCGGTTCATTCATTTGAATGAAACAGAAGTACTATTGATTCCGTTCTTGTTTCAAACTCCAATACAAGGCGTGGTTGCATCGGTCCTGTATTTGATTTTTATTTACAGTTCACTGCTTTGATACAAAAGTATGAACAGCTGCGCTTTTCTGTAAAGAAGTCACTACTCAGATCAAATTGACCTGCCAAATACGTACGAATATTTCACAAAAAATTAACATGCTTATTTAATATGATTCTCTAAATTAGATCTAATGTCACTAAGGAATACCACGGCTAACTTAACACGAATATCACTCTACTTTTCATTTCGAATGCAAGAAAAATAAAAAGAGGGTTTTTCTAAAATATTTACTGAATAAAAAAAGTCTTTTCCACAGATTAGAGAGAGTAGGTTGTAGAGTAGTATGCAAGGAGCTTATACTAAGAATGGAGTCATTAGTCAAAATAACAAAGTGAGGGCAAAAATTTTGACAATACTTGACATTTCAAATTTCACATTTCTTTTTCTAGAAATTGTCGTCATCTCTTTCTAAACACGACTACATAGAAACAAGATTTCCCCAGTATTTCGCCATCTTTCTAAAACAAAAGTAGAAAAGTAGCTAAAAACTTAACATATTGTATTCAATTATCAGTATTTATTATCAATGAAAGAAATAAATATAATATATTTACTTTTAATGTTTAGGTTTGTATTTTATTTTGAAAATCATCATTGTGATTCTTTCTATAACTTATGGGAAATGAAAGGATTTATGTAATGGCAGCACTCTCTTAATTTGTCAATGTCCCGAAATCTCAACATGACATAAATTGTCGTAATTGACGTATTCATAAATATCGACTCGCGATTTTGGTACGGCTTTTTAGTTTAAAATAAGGATAAATAGTGCAAATTGGAGATAAAATCGTTATTTCGTGCTGGTAGAAGTGAGTAGTATTGAGGATGCAGTGTGAATTTCACTTGTAAGTGTCATAATTGCATATAATATTGTTCAATCTATAAATTTCATTTTTCACCCGTAATTCCAGATTATTAGCGTTATTTTGCAAAACTCCATAAGAGGGAGAAATTTCTGATACTCGCATTTAATCCTATCTTAGAATTTAATGAATTTTTGTACATAATTTACTTATTCAAATATTTGTAAACAAATGACTAGGGTGACTAGGATTTCCGGAATTATAAGGAAATAATATCCCTTTCTATCCATTCCTTTTATAAATGGCAATCAAAATTGATAGATTATTTTATTTAATTCTTTGAAATAACTGTTACATAGATAAAATACATAAATAGTTTTACCCATTTTTAGTTCGAAATGTTTATTTACAAATAAAATATGTCATTTGTGTAATGTAAATTATTTTATTTGAGAAAAAGATAATGAGAGTATTGATTGGATTGTACTAGTGTAATAATGTTTATCATTCACATTTGCATGTACTAACATGCAACGCAGATACATTGCACACAGACATACAGTATTAATAAAATTGTGGCTGCGCTCTTCTGCACTTGTAATCAAATAGCATATTAAAATCTATCAAATTATAGTTTTTAATATGCTATTTGATTACAAGTTAAAAGTGTACATAAATATTTATATACACTTTTAACTTGTATACATAAAATTTTCTTTTCTTTTTAGATTTCCGAAGCGACGGACCATATGGTTGTCTATTGTGCCTTTAAAAAGAAAATATGTAGCTTCCACTTTCAAGACACCGACACTTTCAAGGCACCTGCTTATGTCAAACTTCAAGCCCTTTTTTCAATAAAACCACTACTCAATCACTTTTCAAAGGCAACCCTTGAATTGGTTAGTAAAAATTTTCTTGATAATATACAGTTAATACAGAGAGCTAAAATGTTTGGGGAAATAATTTTAAGGGCATCAGGCATCATCAATTATTGAATATACAATGACTCAATTGAATTTTAACATTCTGCATAGTCACAAAAATGGCGTATGACGCAAAAATGAGAAACCAGGATTTCCGAAGTAATTAGTCTATTGTCACCAACACTTCATTTATCGATGTTTAGAGTAGGTTAAATAAAGCGTAAGAAATATACATTCGAATTAAGTTAATATAGTATGAATAATTTCTAATCTAGTCCGTTACACTTTTATCTTGATTATGCTATGCCCAAATGGGCACCATGATGTGCCGGTGTTGTTTGTGAACATCTGTTATTTACATTCATGAATGCAATAAATTATTTGATTTGATTTGAATTATATTTACAAGTTTTGTTTGCCTAATCTTCTTTTTATATACCGATAAATGTCGAATCGAAACCGACGAGTTGGGTCGATTTTATTGCACGTAAGTGTAGATAACGGTCATTTTTTCAATATAAATTAATAGCTTTAGATATTTTTATAAATAAACTTAAATAAATATGTAATAACCGTGACTCGCAAACAAATATTCGTGTTCGTCGCACAAATATTTGCCGGCACCAGGATTCAAACCCGAAAGGCTTCATGTGTTGGTAGCTATACTGACCACTCCACAATGACGGCGTCAAAAAGTTGTTTATATTGATGGCCTAAAACACCCCAAATATTACATATAATGCAGGCTGTAACATGTAGGGTACCATGTTTAAGTACCCTTCATGTTACAGCCTGTATTATACTAAAAACCAAGTGCTACTAAACTTACTTTTAGCCGATTTGTAGCCAGTAGCTGTTACTAATGTAACTAATTCACGGAAAGTTACTAGAGCTAACAATTTCTTCTGTTGTATAAAAAACCGCACTTCGGCTTTCAGCCGTAATATCTATCAATATAAATAAAGACTGGTAGTAAGTTGGTAAGTTGGGCATCATCATGGCCCTATTATCATTACTCAAGAACGGCTAGATCGGTATACCACACAATGTATTTTTATAGCATTGCTAACCGGAAAACCTTAAATGTATGCTTAGCACCTAAAAAAAAAGAATAATTTAATGTCTATGAGTTGACGTGACATGAGATAAGCTATATAATAAACTGTAGCGTGCCTCTTAAAATCAAGAGTCACAGAAGCGATAAATCCTCGTATTTCGGTTGCTGATTTTTTTCCTGGGAGCCGAAAATAGATAACATTACCGTGCTAAAAGTTACTCAGGAAAAAAAGTTTAAAGTAATTATTATGAATTTTGATTCTTTGTCATGGAAAACTCAAAACTCAAATTATTTTCAACTTGTGGTTTTATTAACGTAACGAAGTTCAAGTGTAACGTTACACATGCATATTTTACCGACCTACATACATAATTTTTTTTAATTAAATCATATTACACTATTTATAAATATTACATAAATTAAGATATAAAGGAAGCTCATTTAATTGAAATATTTCTTTAGAGTTCGCCTCTTAAATTTATCAATAGGTTTTAGCGCTCCATATCAACGTTAATAAGCTACATTTTAGTGACCGTACGACTGTTGCGGGCAATCTCCGATAGATTGCGCCTGCGTCGCCGGGCAGTCTCGATCGAGTCAGGAATCGCAAACAAAGGCTTGGTGATTCGGTCTTGCGCTTGCGTGGTTCGCTAAGTAAATTGAACACCGACAAGACCTACCTAATACTAATTAACTAATTTGATAATCGTGTGCAATAATAGTTATTTATTTAATATGTTTAACCCCTAATTGGGGTCCAAGATTAGGCTAAGGTAGCCGCTGTCGCCTCCGCTATTTCACTTCCGCCCAGGGCTGGACTTACAGTGAGCAGCAGTACAAGCCGCCCTAACTCGTCCCACCGAGCAACCCTCACCGAGACCATCTCCGGCTACCACCAGGGGAGTACACGCTATTGGGCATTATACCACCATTTAATAAATTGTTCTGCACGGATCTCTCGTGTCTCATTTAACTCCCTATATCTTAGGACCGTGGGAGCACGTGAGACCTTACCCGTGGCACAAGACTGTCCGTGATTAATTTATGCTACAGGCACCCTACTAGAAAGAGACAGGGCCTCTCTAGCAATGTCAAGAAATATCAAGTGTTGTCAAAACTTTTGCCCTCACTTTGTTCATTTGTCTAATGACTCCATTCTATAGGTAAAATATAAGCTCCTTGGGTTTAAAAATATAAGCTTCTTGGGCTTAAAAAAAAAGTGGGGTGTTTGGCGGAAAATCATGGCGTCTGGATGGCGATCTTTATTTCGATAATTCAAAATTGCTTCGAAGTGGATTTTGTGCAGTGAAAGTGGTGTCGTTTAGTTGCATAGGCATCCGTGTTGACGAACAGTTCTAAGGAATCATTGAAATAAAGGTTTTGTGTATGTGGCATTGAGAATTGTATAGTGGTTGGAAATCCCACTATACAATTCTCATCAGTCACCATCATGAGGTCTGTACCATGCATTTCTCGCCAAGCACTCCCTAGATGCATTAAAAAGTGTGGCACCCACATTTTAATGCAAAAATCAAGAAAGAAGATGAAACTGATGACTTGGCTGTATGGGCTAGATCCCTTTGCCGTCCCGTAACAGGGAAAATTTAACCAAAAAAAAAACAAGGAGTGTTTGGCGGGAAATCATGGCGTCTGGATGTCGATCTTTATTTTGATAATTCAAAATTGCTTCGGAGTGGATTTTGTGCAGTGAAAGTGGTGTCGTTTTGTTGCATAAGCATCCGTGTTAACGAACAGTTATAAGGAATCATTGAAATAAAGGTTTTGTGTATGTGGCGTTGAGAATTGTATAGTGGTTGGAAATCCCACTATACGATTCTCATCAGTCACCATCATGAGGTCTGTACCATGCATTTCTCGCCAAGCACTCCCTAGATGCATTAAAAAGTGTGGCACCCACATTTTAATGCAAAAATCAAGAAAGAAGATGAAACTGATGACTTGGCTGTATGGGCTAGATCCCTTTGCCGTCCCGTAACAGGAAAATGTACCCAAAAAAAAAACAAGGAGTGTTTGGCGGGAAATCATGGCGTCTGGATGTCGATCTTTATTTTGATAATTCAAAATTGCTTCGGAGTGGATTTTGTACAGTGAAAGTGCTGTCGTTTTGTTGCATAAGCATCCGTGTTGACGAACAGTTATAAGGAATCATTGAAATAAAGGTTTTGTGTATGTGGCGTTGAGAATTGTATAGTGGTTGGAAATCCCACTATACAATTCTCATCAGTCAACATAATGAGGTCTGTACCATGCATTTCTCGCCAAGCACTCCCTAGATGCATTAAAAAGTGTGGCACCCACATTTTAATGCAAAAATCAAGAAAGAAGACGAAACTCAAGACTTGGCTGTATGGGCTAGATTCCTTTGCCTTCCCGTAACAGGGAAAATTTTACCAAAAAAAAAAATCTGTGATTTTTTTATAGTAACTTTCAAGGAGCTTATACTAAAGAATGGAGTCATTAGACAAAGTAACAAAGTGAAGGCAAAAATTTTGACAATACTTGACATTTCAAATTTCACATTTCTCTTTCTAGAAATTGTCGTCATCTCTTTCTAAACACGACTACATAGAAACAAGATTTCCCCAGTATTTCGCCATCTTTCTAAAACAAAAGTAGAAAAGTAGCTAAAAACTTAACATATTGTATTCAATTATCAGTATTTATTATCAATGAAAGAAATAAATATAATAATATTTACTTTTAATGTTTAGGTTTTTATTTTATTTTGAAAATCATCATTGTGATTCTTTCTATAACTTATGGGAAATGAAAGGATTTATGTAATGGCAGCACTCTGTTCATGTGTCAATGTCCCGAAATCTCAACATGACATAAATTGTCCTAATTGACGTATTCATAAATATCGACTCGCGATTTTGGTACGGCTTTTTACATTTTAATAACTATAAATAGTGCAAAATGGTGCATCGCTGTATAGTTCGTGGTTGCAGAAGTGAGTGGTATCCAGGATGCAGTCTGAAATTTCACTTGTAAGTGTTATAATTGCATATTATTGTTCACCTAAGTAAAATTGGTTTTTCACGTGTAATTCCATATGATTATCGTTATTGGGCGAAACTCCATAGGGGAAAGTAATTTCTGATACTCGGCTTTAATACTATCTGAATTTAATTAATTTTCATACTTAAATTACTTATTCAAATATGTGTAAACAAATTGACTAGGGTGACTAGGATTTCCAGAATTATTTTAAAATAATAACCTTTTTCCTTTCAGAAATGGCAATCAAAATTGATATATATATTTTTTTAAGTCTTTGAAATAGCTGTTATATAGATATATATAGATTATATATATAGTTTATAGATTATGTATATATATATATATATATGTATATATATATATATATATATATATATATATATATATATATATATATATATATATATATATATACCTATTTTTGGTTGGGAACGTTTATTTACAAACAAAACATGTAATTTGTGCAATGTACAGACAACAGCACGTTGGGTTACCACAAACTGTCAAATTTTCCCAATCGATTATGCACTTTATATTGAATGGCCTTAGGTTGAAAATTTTTCAGAACAGAACATTTTTTTTTTGAACAGTTTTGTATAGCCCGACGTGCTGTTGACTGTACATTATTTTAATTGAGAAACATATTCAAAATGATTGATTGGATTTTACCAGTATAATAGTGTATTTTATCTTTCACGTTTGCATCTACTAACATGTAACGCAGAGTGCAATATGCACAGTGACCTCAAACTTCACTCGAATTTGGGTTAGTAAAATTGACACAGCATTAATAAAATTGTGACTGTGCTATTCAAGCCTATCAAATGATAGTTTTCATTATGCTAATTACAAGTTAAAAGTGCCTGTATACATAAAATTTTCTTTTCTTTTTAGATTTCCGAAAGACCCTAAGCGGAAATTACACTATTACGGCTTTAGGAACAAGGCTCTTATCCTTCTGACTTCGTAACTGAGTAACAGGTACAGAAGGTTGATATATATATACGTAGGGCGTTCAATTTAAAGTAAGAATGAGGTACAAACTCTTTGAAACCGAAAAAAGTTAATACGGGCTATTCCAAATACATGGTGTGATACGTTGCGTACCGTATATTTTTTTAATACTGGTTAACACATGACAAAGTTATATACCTTGTCATACGTTAATCAGTATTAATCGAGTTACGAGTACAAATGATTCTTTTACATCTTTTACCGGTATTCATATTTTTAATTGTTGGTCTCATGATAGAATAAAGTCACATCTGCATAATTCTTTCTTTATAGCAGAGCGATTTTAAGTTTGTCTTGTACAAAATTAGCTGTAACTTTTTTCTTAGTTGTTTTACAGAATCGATTATTTTGCCAATCATTATAAAGTATTATGAAACATCGATTGATATGAAAGTAATATATGTTAGGTCAATATTTTGTAATTTAGAAGTATCTATGTGAATATGTAACTATATTCTGCGGATATCACTGTATCATATAATAATAAAGGATTTTGTTCTTTTAAGTATCAATATTATGTGTATATATAACTTTGTTTTACATAAATTCTTGAGTCACATATGTAATATATGAATGTTTAGATTGTTATTTATGTTTAGATTTAAAATAGAACAGTTCTTGTGATCAAGTTTTTTTAAGAAATAAACTTAGTGTGTTACAGAATTTATAAAACTACCACTACTACTACTTTATTTATTTTTAATAACTACCCAAAATATACGCATGTAAAACTGTAACTTAAATTGATAATTATTTATTGACTTGTATTGATGTTTTGAAATCATTACAAAATTGTAAGCTGTGGAGTTCTTCGCCGGAGTCTTTCGCCATTTCTGCTCCATCTCAGCATAATAATTATTATTTCGTCCCGAAATGGTGGTAGGGCTTTTGACGATTTAAAAGTACTTAGCAAAGTCCATTTAATAAAGAGCTTTTTCATTTTTATATTTCGCCAATGTTAAGTGTAAATTTACTTATAGTAACAGACAGTTGTACGGAAGATTAAAAGTAATTATTATGAATGTTAATTCTTTGTCATGGTAAACTCAAAAATATTTTAAACATTGAGTACTAATTAATTTTATTAACTTAACGAAGTCCAAGATTGTCCGTAATTATTTTTTCTGCTATAGGCACCCTACTAGAAAGAGACAGAGCCTCTCTAGAAATGTCAAGAAATGTCAGGAAATGTCAAGGGTTGTCAAAATTTTTGCCCTCACTTTTTTCATTCGACTAATGACTCCATTCTATAGGTAATATAAGCTCCTTGGTAGTATGTTTAGAGAATCTTTTTAAAATTTTGAACACATCGCGTCATGGCCGCTGACCAGGGTTGTTACCTGTCAAGTAAGTTGAGATACTTTTTCTGTTGTCAAAACAATTATTCTTCCATTGATTTTGTATGGCATTACGAATTTGTAAAGTCATAAATTCTTATATTAGAATAAAATGATGATGTTACGCTTAAAAATCAAATTCTAGAGATAATTTGAAACGGTTGAGATTTTCTGGCATAAAATGACTTCACCTTTTACCAATTTATCACTTTAACAACTTGTTATTATTTGTAATGGTGTCAACATGGTGTCAATAACCCTAATGTACATAGAATCTTTTTAAATTTGGAACACACAGCGTCACCGCCGCTAACCATTACGCCAATTTGAAAGAACTCTCACTAAAAAAATACAGTTATTTTTTAATTCATTATCGCTCTAGGGAAGAAAGCAATTACTATGAGTTTTCCCGGCCAGTGGTAGGAATTAGCGAGAACCACCCAATACTCAGATCAAACAAACGCTACTTTCTGAGTGTGAGAAATGAAAAAGAATTTTTTTTTGCTTCTAGGATTTCAAAAAGAATACCCACCGATATTTAATCTTTTTGAACTTTGACTTAGGTACGTAATATTCAAAACCTGACTCAGAGTGGTGTAATTTTCTTACACCCATGTTTACGCAAATAAATGAATTTGAATTTGTAATAACAGTTAGCGAGTTAGGGTCCCTAATTAGGGCTACTGAAGCGGCCTGATCTACCTAGCTCTGACTCGCTTACTACCGGGCAATGTAACAGAGTTTATAGCGCTAGTGCAGTTATTAAATCCTTTTCAATCTGGTTTTCGTTCCGGTCATAGCACTACCACTGCATTAATTAACATAACTGATGATATCAGATGTGGTATGGAGTCTGGTAAAGTTACACTTTTGTCGTTGCTCGATTTCAGCAACGCATTCAATACAGTTGACTTTGACATATTGCTCGGTATTTTACGCTCTCTTAACATATCTCCTACGGCCATTGACTTCTTTCGTAATTACCTGTTTGGTCGCCGCCAGCGGATCCGCATTGAAGGTAGTTATTCTTCTTGGTGCAATTCTTCTGCTGGGGTGCCTCAGGGCGGCGTATTATCTCCTCTGTTATTTGCTATTTTCATTAATTCAATCTCTAGTCAACTTGTTTCATCCTACCACCTTTACGCAGATGATCTCCAAGTTTATGTTCAAGCGCCCGTTGAGAATCTGGTTGACGCTGTTAATACTTTAAACATAGATTTAGCTTCTATATGCCAATGGAGTAATTCGTACGGACTCATGGTGAACCCATCTAAGACCCAGGTAATTGTTGTCGGTAGTAGTAGGACTATATCCAAAATTGATTGGTCGAATATTCCAAATATATGCTTCGATGGGGTTATTCTACCAGTTAGTGACCATGTCAAAAATCTGGGCCTTTTGATTGACTCAACCCTATCTTGGAGTTGTCAATTGCAGGAGGTCAGTCGCAAATTATTCGCTTCCTTCGGTTCTCTAAGGAGGCTACGTAACTTTCTTCCTATCGCCACTAAAATTGCGCTGGCTCAATCCCTTCTCCTGCCTATCCTTGATTATGCCGATACTTGCTACTTAGACGTCACTGAAGAGCAACTTAATAAACTAGAGCGGCTCCAAAATGTTTGTATTAGATTCATATTTGGACTACGCAAATATGATCATGTATCTGAATTTCGCCTTAAACTCAAATGGTTGCCAATTCGCCTTCGCCGGAATGCTCATATTGTGTCCCTCCTGTATAATTATTTGGGATCCCTATGAGGAAAAATATATCCTCATGATAGAAAAAGTGCAACGAAAATTAGCCCGTTGCCTATATAAAAAAAGAATATGGCTACTATCCCTACCTATACCCATCGTTATTCGTTTCAGGTATGTTAGGATTGGACTCTCTTAAGTTGAGAAGAGCAATGGCATTGATTGTTCATTATATATCGATAATGCACCAGAGGATCGACAGTATTGGGATACTAGAAAAGCTACATATTTCAGTTCCCACTATTTCGTGGGATTCGACTGGGCTTGTGGCGCCGCGTCGCCGGCCACGTCTTTTGGCGCTACCAAGCGCAAGAACCGAGCGCGGTAAGCATGCACCTACAAACCGGGCTTTTCGCATTATCGGGGACATTCTTGCTCAGCACTATGAAATAGATATATTTGCCGACAGTTTTGGACATTTGTGTAAAATATTTTGGAAAATTTTAAATGACATTATTTAATTTTGACATTGTTTAATTTTGACAATGTTTAATTTTGACATTGTTTAGTATTGACATTGTTTAATTTTGACATTGTTTAATTTTGACAGTTTTATTTTGACATTGTTTAATTTTGACAGTTTTATTTTGACATTGTTTAATTTTGACATTACTTAATTTTGATTGTTGTATTTTCATTGACTATAAGAATTTTTATGTAGGTATATTTATTTTTAACTGACGCTGGATTGTATGTTATGACATTAAGTATATTATGTTTTAATCAATTTGAAAGTTTTGACCTTGACAATTTGTTATCTGACCAGGCTTACCTATATAATTTGTATTCTTTATTTTCTTAATTTCTTTTGTTTGTGTGGTTTAAAATCTAATCTTCTAAGCGTTTTGGATAATTCTGTAAGCTTATAAGATGTCATTGAATAAATAAATAAATAAATAAATATCCTCTTTAATCCATCTTATCCATCCTACCTCAAAGATCGGTTCCAATTCCTTCATGAATCTCATCCCCGGTTGTTGAGATCTTCGGAGAACTTGAGTTTGGTGATCCCAAAACATTCCACTGCTTTTCTTGGCAAATCTTTTTCGATGCAGTCGGCACGTTTATGGAATGCTTTGCCATTAACAATAAGGAAAGCGCAATCCTTGCATACATTTAAAGGATTAGTTAAGGATTACTATCTCTCATTGTGATGTAAATCCATGTATATGTTAGTCTGTTCTTTTATATGTATTTATATATTTATTCATAGTATATATTATTTGTATAAATGTATGTATATGTTGTATTTATGTGTATATTTGTATATATGTAGGTAGGTATATGTTGTATTTCTGTTTTATTTGTATATGTTTGTACTTAAGTTATATATTATGTAGGATATTTTTAGTAAGTAAGTAAGTAATATCATTTTGTCAAAATATTTATAACGGTATAATTAATTAATTGATGCACCATCAACCCCTTTTTTGTTCTTCTTGCTATTTCTTTCCATCCAAAGGTTGCCTGGAAGAAATCGCTTTTTAGTGATAAGGCCGCCCATTGTACAATTTATTTTATCGAACTATGTCTGTATTATTTACTTTAATTTTGGTGTACAATAAAGCTTATTCATTCATTCATTCATTCATTCATTCATATGTCTCGAGACGAGGAAGTGAACGAACGTCTCGAGTACGTGTGTAAGAATTTTGATAAGAGTTTCCTTTGGCTAGAAATCTTAATGTGACAACCAATCTTTGTCTAACACCTATGTATACTTTGTCTTAAATTGTCACTTTACAACCGAGTTAAGGTAATATTAACCGGCTAATATAATAAACCTAGAAAGACCTTGCCACAGGACCTAGAATACCGTCTAGTGTAATTACCTGCTGCGTGTGTGCTAATATCACGCTTTTCTCCCATATGGGTAAGCAGAGATCACTTCTTTTTACTTGCTACGTCCTTACATATTTCTTTCGCTTCACTCACTTCACATAAATGAACGTCTAAAAAATATATGTCTAAAAGAGTAACTGTAATAACTATAACTAATTAGTTGTTATTTATTTATAACCTTGAATAAGACAACACATTAATTTGCTAGTCAAGATGAACGCTTAAAAGTGTTACGAAACTAAAATAACAAAATGTAAAACCCAAATGCATGCCAGTTAAATCTGTAATAGTAGTTTCATTATATCTCGGCTGAGGTGTTTTGAGGTGGTTGCACACTTCTCAGCTTGGAAAGAAACGCCTCTTTTTTACTATGGGCGCTAGGGGAAGACGGCTACGCATCGTAGCGCATTGCCTCTTTTTACTGTAGACGCTACGGGAAGACGGCTACGACACGGCTACGCATCATAGCGCATTGACTCTTTTTTACTATGGACGCTACGTGAAGACGGCTACGACATGGCTACGCATCGTAGCGCATTGGCTCTTTTTTACTCTCGACGCTACGAGAAGATGGCTACGAAATGGCTACGCATCGTAGCGCATTGCCTCTTTTTAATATGGACGCTACGGGAAGACGGCTACGACATGGCTACGCATCGTAGCGCATTGCCTCTTTTTAGTATGGACGCTACGGGAAGACGGCTACGACACGGCTACGCATCGTAGCACATTGCCTCTTTTTCATAGAAAAAAGAGGCGCTACGGTTACCAGCTGATAGATAACCCAAGTAACAAAATTTGGTAGGTACTATAAAAATCCTGAGAACGTTTTAGAGCATGCTAAGTAGTGTGCATGATTAGCACTATAATGATGTTGTAAACGTTTAAAGAACCCCAAATATGTCCTCGTTGAATCACATATTTATTCTATAATTATTAGATTAAGGCTCTCACGGTGATAAATCAGCTCTCTGAGCCAAGAGTCGTATGTTTAGTACTATAAAAGTGTTATCACGATTTTTACAGAACTAGCTCCATAGTCATATTGAGGTTGCTTCAAAAAAGATAAAACGTCACGTAATAGTTGTGCCAGTTACTTATAAAGTGCGAATTGATCCTATAATAGTGTTTTAAATACTCCTTTAATACTAGCAAAAAAGATACAAAAAACTATCAATAAGTTCGTTTATAATACTAAATAGTACCGTCTAATCACTTTTATCTTATCTATTACAGTGTAACACTTTAATGATTGCTTTGTATGGTCCTGTAGGTGCTCTTAGAGCTTAATTATAGAACTTAAATTGTCATTAAGTTGATAGAAGTAATATTTGATACATCGC
Organism: Elophila nymphaeata; assembly: GCA_955850985.1. Lineage (NCBI taxonomy): Eukaryota > Metazoa > Arthropoda > Insecta > Lepidoptera > Crambidae > Elophila > Elophila nymphaeata. Next base: position 8,237,717 of record OY039075.1, read on the forward strand.
CATCTTCCCACAAATTCTATACATTTTTGAAATCCTGTCCATCCTAAGGTTACCTTCGAGGAAGAGATAGACAGGAAGAGATCGCTTTTAGTGATAAGGTCGCCCTTTGTACAAATCTTTCTAGAGAAGCAAAACGCTCTGTTAAAAACCTTAATGGTATAGGCAGTCATAATGATAACCACAATAGGCCTACTGTAATATCACTGTTTAGTGTTAAAACGCCTTGGTTATATAAACTTTTTTTACTTGGGAAGTGTGCTACTACCATTAGAGTGTCCTGGTTTCCTGCTTTTTTTGTTGGTTCAATGGAGGCTTAGATGTGGTTTTATGTGTAACCAGTGTAAGCTAATGTTTTGATCCTTTGGGATTATTAAAGTAATGTGTATTTATATTTGTAAACAAATTGTTTTTTGAATTATAACTATTTTAGGAATATAAACTAATATTATATAAAGAGGAACGATGAAAATAACTCGAAAAAGCTACTCACGTAATAAAAGAGAAAGTAACTGGAAAAAGGTAGTCACAAAATACAATTTTATTGTAATAGGCACGGTTTAGAAGTCTCGTATTGTAAATGCAAATAGTCCGCAGTAAGCCCTAGGAATCATGTATTCAATTTGTGTTCAGAATTACTCCTTACCTGCGTACAATTTTCTACATTGCTCTCTGTACGACGCGTTGATAAATCTCCACGATATAAAAAAGGATAAGTTTTATTTACCTGCCGTACTATTGCGTAGGTTTTAGGTGAGAGTTTTTCTAATTAGACGAATTTTCTGGAATTTCAGGAACATAAACAATTCAAAAATTCATGCACATTAAAGTTGAAGATATTACCCAGTAAATTCAAAAGACAAAACACGACCAGAAATAATTGATTCTACAGAAAAAAATAGTAATAATAAAAAATAGATATAATAACTCTGATCTTATTTACCGGACAATAGAGTTATAAATCGCGGTGTTCTTTTGTTATCCTTTTCTTTAACTGATAGAAATATGACTAGTTTGTCTTGTGACAGATTTTGGCAAGCGTAGCAGATATTTCTTACCGCGCTACGCCCACACCGCTCCACTCGCTGCTTTTGTCGTCAACCATTACTAAATCTTAGTGGATTCACTTTAAATTTACCCGTTTTCTTTGCAAACGCCGCTAAGTAAAGCGGCGCTTGAATTTTAATGAATTGGAGTGCATTCGCCATGCTAGAAGAATTAGGTAGTTGGTATAATGTAGAGCGCCAAGCACCCGCAGTCATTTTGAATAATATCGTTTCGTGTATAATAATTGTGATTTGTATACATAATTAGTAATCTACATTATTTGTAATGTCATAAGCATATGACTTATGTTTTGTATACAACTGCGTGTTTCATTGTAATTTAATGTAATTTATTTAAATTGATATTTATAATTACGATGTAGCACACAAGTCTGATTTCCAGATTATTTACATGCGTATATAAATGAATATATTATGCTGGATGCTTAAAAAATATGTTTGGAGCTATAGGAATAATTAGGATAGGTACACTCGTTTTTTTTTAAATTTAACGTACCTATGTGAAATAAATAAACCATACTCACCAAAATCCGTAAAAATAAGCCTAAACTTTGTGTTTCTCTAAGATTACACTCGGGATGTCTGGACTCGTTCACTTGTTTCATAGTTTTTATGAATGATGTTGTCCATAAAACCTTTCATTCTTATTGTTAGAAGAATCAGTTCAAAAATATCTTTTCAAATACAGAGAACATTACTCCTACACCCTCACCGCTACATTGAAATACCTTCGCGAATGGAATCATTAAGAGAACAAACAGTGACAGCTCAGGTGTGTATATCTAGAAAGACACGGCCATTAACCCGGGGCAGGGTATTTTCTTCGTATTTAATATTTTCCGCTAATGCTTGGTGCAAGTCGGGACGTCCCCGATTCTGTCGTTGTGGGGCCGAGTAGCGATAATTTAGCGCAAATGGCCGACTTGTCGACGGCAGCGTCTCTGCCGCGAGCCAGGGTGAAATAATAACCACATTATGATTTCAGACAGGTCACCGCTTTAAATGGTTTAAGGTGACGCAAAGTAAGAGCACTCCTTTGTAGAAACTTGAAAAATGTAATCAGGAAATCCTATCGTCTGCCTTTTGTTAATTTAGCGGGCACAAAGACTCGGAAACTAGGTGTCTGCTTCTTTATAAAGAGTTTTTGAATACACCTCGATTTGTGTGTTTAACTGTTTAGGCTGATAATTTTAACTTATGAACTGCGTTACATGTTTTTGTTACGAATTCGATTCGAGAGTTTGATGGCGCTGAGTATCGACCGCGCGCATTGAAGCTTAGCATTCGTAACCGTTACAAAGAACGCATGACCGTGGTGCCATCCACCTCCATCGAGCACATAGCTCCATCATAAGCAGAAGTGGAGTCATGTTACAAAAATAGCTACTGCGAGACGCAACGCTGCACAAGAGACCCTTCCCGTATATCTAAGTTTTTTTTATATATATAGAATAGAATAGAATCAAGTCAAGCAAATCGAAGTGCTTCTTGACGCCCCTTTTAAGACAGAAAAAACGTCGAAGACGCGTTGAGACGTAAGTAGAAGAGACGTTAGACTAAGACGGGCGCAGATTCGGCGTCCCTTTAATGTACTTACATACAAAACATAGGAAAGCGTTACGACGAAAAACGTACTGAAGACACAGGGTGCGGACGAAATGAAAAGACGACTTCGCCCTTTGGTAAAAGACAGGAGAGACGCGTCGCGGAATTGAAGCAGGCTCGATGGGAGGGAGGACGGGTGCGGAGGCAAGGACGAGACTGCGACGGGTCTCTTCTATACACCGTGTATGCATAGTTTTTAAGTTATTGGTAATTTAAGTTTAACCAATTTAATTGTGTTGTGCAGTGAGAAAGAGTCTTTATCTGTGAGATGTTGCCACTTTGTGCAACCCAAACGATCCAACTGAATTTTAAGAAAAGAACGTTAAGAAACGTTTCGAAAAGTTTATGTGGAGCAAAGTTTTAAATGCGACGTTGCCAGCTCAGGTAAAGAGTAATTCATATTAGATAAATTACATATTATAAGCATTTAGTTTGGATGAAATTAAAAAATGTTAAAGAACTTGGAATTCATAAAAGTGTCCATAGTAAAAAATGATCAATTTAATAAATTATTTTTTTTAAATTGAAAAATATTTATTAGCCCAACACAATTTAGGTAGGTAATTCTAGTCTAGGTGGCAAATCCCCACTAATAAAAAAAGTACGCTCCGCCTGGTCATAAAAAAAATAACCCTAACCTACCTATTGCTCAGCCATTATAGGTAGGTGTATAAAACGTTACTCTGGTGGGGATTGTTGGTAGGTTAGGGTTATTTTTTTTATGACCAGGCCGAGCGTACTTTTTTTATTAGTGGGGATTTTCGGAAAAAAATGACAATCCCCACTGGTAGGGATTTGTCGGTGGGGATTTCCGGAATAAACCCGATGGACATGAAACTTTGAATGAAGCATTAAAATAACATTCTTTATTGATTGTTTAACAGGTTAAATCTCTATTGGTATTTTGTTGAAATAATGTAGATGTATTTTTTTTACTCCGAACAAACTTTGACGTAGAAGAAGATAACTGCCACATATTTGTTTTTACATTATACGCACACGCATTTGCAGAGAATTCCTTTTCTTGATTTTGTAATAATAAACAGATTGCCGGCTTCAATCAAAAAACCTAGTTATTTTCAATAAATCGAGAGCTAATTTTAAAACGAGATATCACAGTGACGCCAACGTCGTAAGAACTTAAGCTAAGTTGTGGCAAAGAAATTAATTTCCAGGTCTCGGCTTTCAGGAGTAATTATTCGAAAACAGATTGTGCTGTCACTCAGTGCCGCTCTGTCCCAATATATACTATAAAGGGCCCTCCCAAAGCGGCGTAAAATAACCCAAGGGATTAATTTTGCAAACAAAACTCACGTTTATGTAAATATTTAAATCCAATTCCAATATTGCGTTTGTTCAATGGCAAGTTTGTGTTTTTTATTATAGAGGGAGTAATCAAATATGTGGATCATTTAATGGTAAGCGATCGAAAGATCTTCTTCATGAGCCAAGAGTATAAAGCGTCTTATAACTTGCAGATAACTACCTCCTTCCTGATCAACATTAGGTTTATGTTTATGTCTTTGTAAATTAAAGATCATGTGGAAAGTTTAAGAAATCCAAATAAGAAGAGTAGCAAAAACAGTGCATGCTACCTTCACTTTTTTGTTGATGGAGATTTACAAATCTGAGGTACTGAGGGTTAGACGGAGAATGAATGAATGTATGGAACTTTATTTGTATCGTAACTCGTAAAACACACACATCAATAAAACATAGAGTAATTTATTCATAATTCTATATCTGAGCTTTTCAATAAAAACTCTGGTATTCTATTATAACCCAAAAGCGGAGGATAGAAAGAAAAAATAAATACTAAATACATTATAAGAATATCCTCAGCAAATATGAACGGCAAATATCTATACTAATGTAATAAAGCTGAAGAGATTCTTTATTTGTTTGAACGCGCCTATCTCAGAAACTACTAATTCAAATTGAAAAATTCTTTTGTGTTGATAATTCCATTTATCGAGGCTATATGCTTTATTAGTCGAGGTAGGGTACAACGGAGTAATCGCTCGAATTTGGAGCTGCCTGAACTGGGGTAGTGCCGCCATCTTACAGAAGACGACAGTGAACGCGTGTGATGCTACCCAACACGACCGCGAATAATTACCTTAATTTCAATGTGGTACATATTCATGAAAAAAGTGTACTTTTATGTACTCTAGAATTTAAAAAATGTACTCTCATATCTTCTTTCTGTGCGATTATTGTCCCGCAAAAAAACTGGTTTAAAACTAGTAAAAAAAATATACATATACATTTGAGTACAATAGATTTATGACATTTTCCATCTTAAAGTTGTTCAAAATACCTAAAATGTATTGTGGTCGTGCCAGAACCGTGACCGTGGTCACAGACGGAATTATTAGTGATTAGGTCTAATAAGGATTGATCAGTCCACCTGTGACGACGGTCGGTGTAACCCGGTTGAAACGTCAGGCATTCAAAAGGTAAATTAATCGCGTTGATTCCCGTTTTTACTCATATTAATCATGCAACGAGAAAGTTTAAACTATTATAGACAACTGCTGATTTAATCATAGCCCGATAAAACTAACTGACTGAACTCCAAGGGACTTTATAGGGGTTTACCCTTGTTTGGTATAACAACGTTTGCTCGAAAATAGTTTCATCTAATTTTAGTTGCAATAAAGTCATTTCGCATAATTATTCATTTGACCGAATATTTAATTGGTAGAATTTTATTTAGCATAATTATTTATTTGACATAATGTCATTTCACCGAATTTTCATTTGCACTAATTTTATTTAACCTAATGTTTGATTGGTAGAATTTTATTTAGCATAATTATTTATTTGACATAATGTCATTTCACCGAATTTTCAAATGCACTAATTTTATTTAACCTAATGTTTAACTAGACTAAAAGATCGTATCGAATATTCAGTTCAGTAATAATTCAGTGAAAACGCCCTAAAGTCGCTTCTGGCACTCGCCGGCCGCTGCCGCGGCACGCTCGCTTCGCTCGCTCGGCTCGTGCGCTTTGTTCATGTCAACCTAACTCGCTCGTCGCTTCGCTCCTCGCTAACCTATTGTTCAATTGAACATTCGATGAAATGAAAATTATACCACCTGAATAATACATCAAATGAACATTATACTTTTTGATCAATAGCGCAAATGTTGTTATCGCAAATGAACATTCGATGAAATGAAAATTATACCATCTGAACAATACATCAAATGAACATTATACTTTTTGATCAATAGCGCAAACGTTGCTATCGCAAATGAACATTCGATGAAATGAAAATTATGTCAATCGATATTATACAAAGTGATTATTTTCTTAAACGTTGTTTGAAGAAATGATTTTCGACTAAACGTTGTTATACCAAACAAGGGTGAACCCTTTATAGGAACGTTTCAAGAACGGCGGTAAGAAAGCCACTTCCCTCAGTGGTTTACGGTTTCGCGTTAAGCTCGCTTCTACCATGTGACATGAAATTTAAGAGCGTTGAAGATAAAAGAACTAAACAGTTACCATCCCAAGAAACAACGTTGCCTTGAATGTGGTAAAATCCCAACAACAACAAAATTACATGCGTTTGCCTTGAGAAACGGTTCGATGAAACAAGTTACCTTTTACAATAGAATACAGTCCTAGTTTTAGCCTGAAGTAAGACTTTGTTGTATAACATAATATAACTTTAATTTTAGCGCTTTTACTGGGTAAAGCTCTCCCAGGGGCGTCTTAAAGAAAAATAAGGGACAATTCACAATTATATTTTACATTTTTAACTCTTGTTAGAAAATGTATAGTGAATTACTATAGGTACGGATTTTAAATTACTCTATTAGGCAGAGATGGCCAACAAAGGTGAACTTCTGTAATTAAATATATATATTAAAAGCAAATAAAATTAAAAAAAAACATTGGCAAAAATATATCGTAATGATGGAATCTGGACCAAATATTTGTATATGCTTGTAATTTTTTTGTTAAACTAATAGATACAAAGAGTAAAAATATATTCTCGCATAATTATTAAGTAGTTACAAGTCTTATTTTTAGCTTTGATGACCAATTTTGATGTTGGGAAAATATATAATTTAAGTAATAATATAACCCTTTTTTAGTATAATTACCGTTTTTTATTACAAAAACTAACTGAATAATTAGTTATGACTTCTGGTCGTCAGTAAAAATACTCCTCGAATAAATTTTGAAGGGCTTGGGGTTACAGAGTAGTAACTATTAGTCTAAGGAACATTGTGCACCATGTGACAATGTTGGGAAGCTTCCATACATAAATGGTCTGTGTCCTTTCCAAACAGCCATGATTCTACAAGGAACTTACTAATCACTTCAACACTCACTTCAAATTTACCTGTTTCAATTGCTAAAAATTAAAATTATTTTCCTTATTAGATAAGATCTAATAAGGAATAGTTATTTGTTCAAATTAACTACTATTAGTCTAAAATTAATGTAATTCATAAATAGACTACTGAGCACAGTGAGTGATTTATTAAAGGCACGACAGAAAAAAAAATTGCTTTCGTGTGAAACATACAACTTTTCACCTCTCCCGCGAGATAATTTTTATAGGTGAAAAATAATTTTCACCTCTCCAGCACCAAAAGACCTTTTGCTTCGTAAAATCTCGAAGGAAAAACGCTTTTTGCTGCGAGTTGCTCACTTCGCTACCCCGGCCGAATAAAGACGCAAGTGACGGTTACTGCTTTATTTGTTTTCTTGCATTTTCGTATTCTACATAGTATGCCGCATTACTGGGATTTTTTTCATATTTTAGGGTTATACCAATTTTAAGTTATTGAGAAAAATCTATTCTTGTACCTAAAAAAACTTCGCAGTCTTAGCGAAGAATATGAGCACTCTAGTTCATTACGTAAAAAAAATTAAAACACTATTTACGTACAAGTACTTTACTGCGTTATTTGCCGGAACTATTACACAGCTTTGAAAGCAGACATTTTTGCGACTGTTTTAGTAGAAACTTAATAAAATAGTCTTTACGCAATAGGACATTGCCTAAATAATTACTATTTTTAATAAAAGCATCATTGTTTACGTAAAGATTTTCAAAAAACTTTAACAAGAACTTACAGCATAAGTGGTTTGCGGATAATTTTTGCTTGGCAATACTATGCGAATAGATTTTGCACAACACTCCCGCGCCGCCCCCTTCGTCATTCCAGTGTTAACTGCACGCGCACACGTTTGTCAACACGGGATCAGGCTGTGCTCTAAAAGTTTTGTGATGTGGTTTTGTTTAACAATAGTTAACAATGGATAAAACTCAGAAAAAGACGTGTAAAAAACGATTAAGTTTTATGGATCATCATAATAATATTGAAAGATTGAAAGTAAGTATTATCAGGGTAAAAACGGGACCCAGCAGACAGACAGACGGACAGCGAAGTATTAGTAATAACTTAGACTATTTTTAAGCTGAATCGTCGAGAAACTATTACTGATATTTAGCCTTCTATTTAGGGAGTCTGCTGTGTTTAAAAATCATATCAGGTCAAAAAACGATTCGTGATTGTGTTAAGCAACTAATTCTTTTAAGACTGTACTCTGGAACATGAAACTCATCACTGACTGAAATGTCAATGACGAGTTCCATGTAGGTAAATGAGCCGATAACAGTAGCTATAGTTTTTCAGATAAATACATATTTAAGTAATTCAACAATTACATAATCTTTTAAAAATAATGAATTTATCTTTCAGATGTACACAACATCGATCAACCAACAAATCAAGAATACCCAACAGATTTAGAGATACATGAATATTGCTCGAAGAATAGACCTTTACACACTAAGCCTTGTTTAGATTATACACAAATATCACAAATAATAAACACATTGTCATGTCCTTCCGAGTTAAACAGCGAATTGAATTCATTAACGTGTGCACGTAAAAGAATTCAATTCACTATTTAACTCACTGTTTAACTCTTAATGCCTAAATCAACGCTTTCTTTCTCTGATGTAAACTTTGTAGCGTCCCCGTCAGCTATTTACATAAATTAATCAGCAGCGATTCCTGAATTTTCCAACATAGAAGAATATATTGAATAACTAGAAAGACAAATCGAAAAAGCAGAACAATCCCCGAAACAAGATCAAAATAATGTATTATGTATACAAGCACAAATTTCAGCACCTGAAACAAAAAAGTGTATTAATCTTAGAGAAACAACTACAACTTCACATTCCGCAGATGAAAAACCTGAACAATAAGTATAAAGAGAAAATATTTTATGCAAATTACATCCTACCAGAACAGAAAAAACAATTGATTACCCTGAAGAAAAAAATGACTTTGAAATTATTGATGATAATCAAAATATCATGTTAGTATCTAATGATACGTCGCCGTCTATCTTACCTATGGCTGACAATATAATCTCGAAAGAAATCGAATCACAATATCAGCAAGTCTTAGAAGATAATGAGGTAGAAATAGAAGTAATATCTGAAGAAACCGAAGAAGAAATCGTATACCAGCAAATTGTCAATAGTGACACAGAAGACCAATCCGCACTAGGCCAGCGTGGTTGACTACGGCCTAATCGCCCCTAATGTGGGGTAGGCTCGAGCCCCTCGGTGGGGACATTATATGAGCTGTTGATGATGATGACACAGAAGAATTAGAAGCTGGATCTGTTTACATCAATGTGAAAACACTTGCAAAAGGAATAGAAACTCCATCTATTGAAACCGATACAGAAACTATTGCTGAAGAAATAGACGCTGAATGTGATGAAACCGACGCAGAAGCTGGAATATTAGATGCGGCTGAAGAGAATATAGAAACAAACAGCGAGTCTGAAGCAGTAATTGAAGAAAAGTCTGATTTGTCCAGAATCAAAACTAGAAAAAGAAACGAAGGAAAATGGAAAGATAACAAAAACAAAATATTAAATAATTCTGGACAAAAGTATGTTAGTGTTCGATCGCATAAAACGAGAGAAGAAGAAAAAATAGGTGTAGTCTGTAGTTGCAAGCGAAAGTGTTCCGAAAAAATAAATACAGCTACAAGAAAGAAAATATTTAAATTGTATTGGCGAATCGGAGATCATGGGAAACAATGGGAGTGGATTCTAAGACACGTGACATCAAACACAATAAAGAAAATGCAGCTTGAAAGAAAATCTAATAGAACACAAACTCTTTTTTATAAATTGCCATCAAACGACGAAATGAGTTCTGAAGAGATAGTATGTAAAAAGATGTATTTAAATTAGATTTAAATACACTTGGTATTTCTGATTTGAGTTTACAAGACCTGGTTTTCCGCAAAATATGAATTTATGGAATGCACAATGGCATATTAACACCTATATGAAATGATTTTTAACACAAAATTTAATATTTCTTTTTTTTAGACCAAAGAAAGACCAATGTGAAAGATGTAGTTTATACAAAAACGCGGATGAAGAAAGAAAATCAGAGTTGAAGGATGATTACGATAGACACTTAAAAGAAAAATATGAAGTTAGAAAGATGAAGAACTTGGAAAAATGTGCCACGGATAGCACCAGAAAAACAGTAGCCTGTTTCGATCTAGAAAAAGTGTTATACCTTCCTCAATCTGAAGTCAGTGCTTTTTATTACAAGCGAAAGTTTGCTATTTACAATTTTACAGTATACGATCTGATTAGGAAAAAAGGATATTGCTTTCTATGGAATCAGCAAATTGCAAACAGAGGTGCAATAGAAGTCGGCAGCTGTTTATGGCATTACATCAAAAATGAAGTAAAGGAAGGCAAGAACGAGCTGTCCTTTTATTCTGATGCGTGCACTGGCCAAAACCGTAATAGATTTATCTTTGCTATGTACCAGTATGCTTGTAAATCCTTGAAAATTACTATCACTCATCGGTTTTTCGTTAGTGGGCACAGCCAGTCCGAAGGTGATATGATGCATTTATGCATCGAACGTGTCAAAAAACACCATACAATTTATAGTCCAGAGCAAATGTATTTTATAGTCGAAAACGCAAAAATTTAAGGAGAAACATTTCAGGTAAAAGAAATGAGTCAACAAGATTTTTATGACATCAAAAAATTAGTAAATCAAAAAGGAATGAACTGGACTCAAGACAATGAAGGAGAAAGAGTATATTAGTCAAAGGTACGAGAAATTAATATTAAGGCTGGAGAGGAGAATACCATCTATTTCAAATATGGGCTAAATGACACACAAAAATATATAAAAACCGACAAAGCTTCAGTAATTAGCTCCCGCAGAAGGCGAAATAATGTAAATACTCTGTCAGCAGACGTGAACTTGCTAGAAGTTGCTTACTCTAGTCCTATTCCTGTATCTGTACCACTACAGATACAGATTTGTTGAGCCTTTGCACATCAGGAGCAATACCAGAAATATATCAAGGATTTCACAGAAATTTGGTAGTCCGAAATCAGTGTAATAATGCGCAAGTTGAAACTGATGAAGGTGATGATGAGAATGACTAATTATTATAGATATCAAAAGTGTAATAAGTAATGAGACTTTATAAGTGAGAGTTTTTTTGTTTTGTTTGATATCTTTATTCCTGATTAATTTTGTTACAAAAAGGTTTATTATGTTTTGTTTGTTAAGTTGTTGTTTGTTGAATTAGTTGCTCTTAAGGTTTAATTCATTGTTGTATGGTGTCATGTCAAAACAACAAATAAGTTCCTAATAGAAATCGCAGTCAGGGTGTTTTCACATGGCACCCTAAAACAATAAATTAAACTTTAAATTGTCTGTTTAAGTACACTTTGCAATTGATTGCTACAAAAATTATTTGTATCTAAGTGGAGATTACATAGGACACTTTTATTTTGGCTTATTCAGCTGACATTTGGTAAAAATTGGTTTTTTATTTCTTATAAAAAGTCCTATGAACACACTATTTTAACTTAATATGAGAAATCATGATTAATTGATTCTAAAATATTGTTTTATTACGGGTAAGAAGCTATTTTTGTTAGGAGATGTTTTGCTAATAGTTTTGATTTTGAATGTGATTTACAATTGTATTTTATTTTTGATCTCAAGAATAGATACTGATAGATATGTGTATAAATGAAACGAGACTTAAATTGTATTATTTTGTTAATCAAGTTTATTGAAAATAAAAATGAAAAAAATACTTTTTTTAATTTAATTTTTATGAAGTAACGTTATCTTAATCGTAAAAAATAAAAAATACAATTAAGTTAAACTGTTAGTACCCCAACTCATACTTTACTCACATTAGGCGAATAACGTAGTAAGAATTCATTGCATAGACTGACTGGATTCATGATAGTATCGTAATTAAATGTTGCTTCACATTAATGGTCTAGTGTTTCGCTGAATAAAGATGTACTAATCGGTTGCATCCAGAGATGTACGAAAAGAATCAGAAGAATATAAAATCAATAGGATTTTTGGCTATAACATTACAACTCTTTTTATAAAAAGTACCCTATTATTTTGATTTGATTCTGTTTTTTTTTCTGCTTATTTTGATATATCACACTCTAAAATTGACACAGTAGGCTCTGCATAATTACAGTTTTTACGTTTTTTATTTCTCCTGTAAAATTGACTTTTTGATAATGCGGCTTTATTCGGCCGAGGTAGCGACTTGTTGAACAAATCACTATTTCAGCACCGTGACTAATTTCGTGTCCAGTTTACCCGATAAAATTAGAGACCTAAAATAAGTGCAGATAAGCGAGATTACATACATTCTTTACATACACAGCTGGTATTCTTAATAATCTTGGACAAAATAAATATAGAAATCCGTGTAAATAAATCTACCCGCTTCGACATCAGCCTGTATCTGTGAACATTTAAACGTTTTAATCAAGACTTTGATGGCAAATAATGTTAAGTTGGATTTCTCTTTGTCATTTCATACCTTGCGGTTTGTGGTTTCATTTGTGGGCCATTCTCAAATAGATTAATTCAGATATTATGTTAGAAAGTGCTTAAGTATTACACAATAAGTAATTAAAATATATGCTTCACGTGGACTGTTTTTCATATTGTAATGTATGCCACTTAAATCACAATATGTAGTCAAATGAAAAACAAAATATTTTAATTAACTACCAGCATAAATTTACAGCTAACAACCATTTCGATCTCGACAGCTTTCAAACAAAAATAAACCGCGCCAAATTAGGTACAGTCAACAGCACGTCGGGCTATACAAAACTGTCAAATTTCTCCAAACGATTTTCAACCTTAGACTGTTCAATATAAAGTGCATAATCGATTGGGAAAATTTGACAGTTTGTGGTAACCCAACGTGCTGTTGTCTGTACATTCGTTTATGAGCTATGATGCCACAGACAGACACACAGACACGTCAAACTCATAACACCCCTCTTTTTGCGTCGGGGGTTAAATAAGAACTTATCCGGGAACTGGGACACACGCTTTTTCGCTACGCGGCCAGCTGTCTTTAGCACAGAGCTTCTTAGGACTTTCCCGGTCACTATCAAAAGTAGATGATCACTTTGGTACTGTACATGGGCCAGTCGTGACTGTTTGTGTAGACATACACGCACAGTGTCTGAACTGATGCACACAAAGATAATTGCGGCCTTTACACGCGAAAGTGTGTGCGTGTAAAGGAAGTCCGATGGGAAAGGAAAGAGCACGCAGTTCCGTCTTCAAAGGTTTAAGGCCTGTTCAAATATACGCGGAATCCGCTATCGCATCGTATCCGTTATAAACGCATATCGCATTGCATATTTTTAAAAATTAGCCATCGGTAGCCAATGTAATTACCGAACACGCATTTTATCTTAGGCCTCAGGATAACAACGCATCTGCAATATTAAGTGATTTTTTTCTTTTTATTGCAAGTGTTTATAGGTAACGGTATCTAGCGTAGAGGAAACTGTAGATCAGCAATGTAAAAGAGAAAGAGCATACTAACGCGTATATTAGAGCGAGATGGATAGACGAAACCATTTCACGTACACGCAGGGGGCCTAAGGAGGCCTGTCAGCCACGTAGAAAAGACAGCAACAGTCAGAATGCAGTACTATTTTTCGTGCACACATGCGCACTACGCACACATAGGTGTATTTTTTTGATCTCACCCTAGTCGAGTTGTTGCCAATCTATAAACGTCAGTAATAATAAATCTATGGTATCCAGTTACCAGGTGGCCCTTAGTTCGTTTGTCATCTAGCAGTATAGAAAAAAACTCACTTAAAAAAATCTGCACTGTGTTATTCTCAAGACAAAACACTGTTGAGATAGTTGACATCGCAGAGTTTGCTGCATCAGTGGTAAGTGTGGTTAATCTGTGGTATCGGTCGCAAACAACCCGTTAAAGCTGTGGAGACAAGACCACACGCCATTATCATTTTGGACAGTAGCCAGGTCAGCGATAATTAAATCTTGATTTAATAATTTGCGGAGCTTTATTCTCTGTATCTGTTATTAATAATTTAAATAAAGTATATATCAAGATTTGATGGGTAAGTACAGGTTGCCACATGTCACTATTTTGAGGCCCTGCATTGACCGTACTGCCAGATAAGTCTTTGTGTGTAACCGATTGTTACCTAAAGTTCTGCGCGACGATTTAATGATAATAAATATGATAGTATGTAGTTAGGTAAGTTATTAGAATTGACAAAAGCTCAAAACTGCAACTATCTTATGAGTGTTTTTGTTGCGTAACCCAACATAAAAATCTGCACATCGGAAATATTTAAAAACACTATTCGTGACTGGACGCAAGCCGCCGAACTCTCGATATTTACAAATATTATATTTTTCAATCTACACTAGTTAATAATTTCCTATTACATTAAATGTAGAATCGACCAAGTTGAAAAAACTAAAATGAAATTGACTTCATTTTGTGCTAACTTAATTGTTACTTACCTACTATACGATGCATTATTGTGAAAATGTATTATCTTTAAAAATCTTCATAACAACTTTTTCATAGATAAAGACCTAATACATTTTTAAAGACAACGACATGACCGTTAACATATTCGTTATACTGGACTTTCTATTAAGTATTCCACGGATTTTTTATTAACTTCTAAAATATAAAATATTGTGATTCATACCCTGTTGAATATGCAGTAAAATTCATAGCTGGCTCGTTAGTAAAGGGGTCGGAAGTTTTTCTGTTCAGTATCGTTTTATGTAGGTGGAATATAAAATTTTGTTATATACACGATATAAATTACACAGGGCAAGGATGGGTTGGTGATCATTTAAGGAAAAAATCGGTTATAATGTAAACGTAGATAGGTACTCATACTACTCTAATAACTGACAGTGAATGTAAATCAAATCGACTGCCGATACAAATACTTACCTAAGATTCTTTGCGGAACGTAAAACATTAGCCATGTGATGTCGGCAGAGTAGAATAGCATCACCCCATATCCTCCAATGGGTGTCGTAGAAGGCTACTAGAGTAATCATAAAAGGGGTATTGATCACCTTGTACTCCGTCCACCAATCCGCATTGGGCAAGCGTGGTGGACTACTGCCTATATCTCCTTCGTTGAAAAGGAGAGGCCTTGTGTCCCAGCAGTGGGTCAAATTATAAAGGCTGTGATGATGATATCGTATAAATGTATCAAATGTTTTTTTAACCTCTAGCTGGAAAATTGCCCGTCATCTTACGTAATGGTAAGTGATCATTAATATTACGTAGGCTATGGTCTCAAGGTCATTGAAAGGCAATGGAGACTACTATGTGGAGAGTTTATCTGCACTATCATATTAGAAATTATGAAATCCGCAGGAGAAACAAGGTCACGGACATGGCCCAAAGAATTGCGAACCTTAAGTGGCAGTGGGCAGAGGACATTGAGCGCCGCGAAAAACTGAGACCACCAGTAGAAATTTTATTTCAATTTTATAAAACCAACAATTGTCTTAAAAACTAAGTTTTATTTTCGATTTTGAATTTTCGCGCGGAAACGCTAGCCGCCATGCTTTTTCGGCCCGTGACGTCACTCCGATAATAAACAAACCAACTGCGATTTCAAAATCAACACAAAGCACAATACAAATCTACTTTGTTTACTAACGGAGTGACGTCACGTCGCATTCCAATATGGCGAACGGCGTTTTAAAGATTTTAGGGATAGATTAAGGTCCAGTTTTAAAATTGAATTATAAAATTTAAATTGCATATTTATGAATAAATATCAATGTTTCTCGTTTACTTTTTGCAATTTTATATGTTTTATTTCATGGTGTAAAATACCCTATTCTTATATTATTTAGTATAACGACCGTAAGTAAAATTTGGTTAATGTATAAGTAATCAATTTATTATTCGACTTTCCAGCAAAAAATATAACTTAACTATGATCCTACATTTCTTCGTTTAGGCCAAGTTAAGGAATTTTATGGATTAGCTGAATCCCTATAAATAAACTGTGACACATTACGTTTATTATTCTAATCCAAATATACTACTTTATATAATTTTATTAAGTAGGTATTTATTATTTGAGTCAGTAATAAACTACATCCAGTATATTGAACATCTTCCATTTATCTCGTCCATACATATACCTTTAGTATTAATATATCGCATTATTCGAAGTTGTCATTTTACCAAAGAAAATACAGAACATAATTTATTGCCACGAAACAGAAACATATTTAGTTATAAGCAACGTTTTCTATGTCATTAGTAGGTATGTATATTCAATGTCAAAATGACCTACGATATTTTCGATATTTGCAGCCCACTCACCACAGTCCTTAAGTACATTAATCTTTCACGAATTTACAAAGTGAAACTCAATTTACGAATGTACACGAAGCAAACAAAATTTTCAAGTAACCAATTATATTCAGAAGTTCCTGATTGCTCAACTCATAAAACCCAGAGCGGATAAATAAATCAACCCAAGTATTTTGTAAGAAAGATATGAAATTGCTTTCCCGGTTGCGTAGTTACATGAGCTATAAATTAGGGGTACATCTAGTGCTTATACAGCGGCAAATGGTCCCCCTTATTCCTACAATACACAGTTCATCAGTCAGCTTGACAATTATTTCGTGGAGCTATGATGTGGCTGGTGTGAGAGCGTAATACAAAGAGGAATATGATGGAGCGTAATATAAAAAGTTATGACCGTTATTCTTTTGTGTAACTCGAATGTTTTAATATTTTGTGTCGGTTTATGTTTTGTATAGAAATTTGTTTATTGTTTGTTTTATTACAAATATGGAACATCAATCCAGTGCGCTGAAAAAGTAGTTTACAATAAAATGTGTAAATTACTTTTATGCAGTCAAACTTAATAAATAAATTCTAAAAATTCTGTAAATTCAGTTCAATGTGTAACTTACAACGTTTCGTCAGACGGCATGTATCTCTGTGGTATAATAAATTGGATTAAAATTAATACATGAGTTACGTTACTCCAAACTAAGTGAGTAAATAGTATTACTCATATCTATACTAATATTAAAAAGCCGAAGAGTTTGTGTGTTTGTTTGAACGCGCTAATCTCAGGAACTAGGTACTGATTCAAATTGAAAATGTTTTTCTTTGTTGAATAGTCCATTTATCGAATAAGCTTTAGGTTAAAAAAAATCTGACGATAACACGAGCGAAGCCGCACTCGTCCACAGTATACATTAATTTTGGAAGAGGCAAAAATTTATTTTTTTCTAGTAGACGAAAAAGACATGAAGCTTCATATCATATTTTGTATGTGTAATTAAACTTTAGCGTATTATAGTATAACCCCCTTATTCATAAAAACAAGAGAATTTATTAGAGATTTACAAATCGTTTGTTTCTGTCACTCTGGCACGAGATGAATGAGACAAAACACTTTTTAACAAGATAATAACTAAAATAGGTTTATTGAGTGTTTATGAATAGGCTGTCAGTATTTAACATTTTATTATTTTTCCCAAAAGTTATATTACACTTATGGAATAATTTTATTTTTGCGTTTACAAACGCGTAAATATAATACTAGAAAAATGCACTGAAAAAAATCGACTTGCCTCAGGCGGGACATTTTTTCAGTGCATTTTTCTAGTATTATATTTACGCGTTTGTAAACGCAAAAATAAAATTATTCCATAATGTAAGGTAGTTTCATCTTAGCTGGGCGTCAAATATTTGCAAAAATATTTCGTTCGGGTCTTGGAAGTGCAAATTTCAAAGATTTGATGAAACGATGTTTACCATAAAAACATAAGCACCAAGCACTGACAAATTTCGACAGCGAAAAGCAGTGCCTCGGTGGCGAAATTGGTCAACGCGTCCACCCGGATTGTGGAAGGTGTGGGTTCGTGTCCCGCCTGAGGCAAGTCGATTTTTTTCAGTGCATTTTTCTAGTATATTACACTTTGCAGCGTTCGTTGTCACGGGAATATTAAATAATTATAAGCTGCCTTATTTATACATTAATAATTGTATGGCTAACGGCTACCACCACCATAATTAATTAACATTTTAAACGTTCCAATTTACATAAACGGAGGTCACGTTGTCATTAGGTCTTTCCATGTGGTGATTTGCTTGATTTTCAATAGTTTTAATAACGGGGTCCCAAGCAGCGGCACGTCACAAGCGAGATATCCGTAAAAATGCCGTAGTTTTATTTAATATCATAAATTACGCTCTGAAGCGAAAGTTATTATAGTCGTCCCATTTGTACCAGGTCGTAAGCATCTTAATTATTTCCTTCTGAATATCGCAAGCATACTTCTGTACCAATTTGCTCGGAATAAACTGCATTGCTCCTTCAAGCGCACAAAAATATAAGCTCTTTACGGAGTTGACACAGATCGATGCGAGAAAGCGCAATAAAACGTAGCCCAACTTGAGAATATTTGCCGCGAGCTGCGGACCATGTTTGGAACACTATTTTAAGATCATCCGCCCGAAGCGAACTTCATTTCATTCGGAAAATGGAAATATCCGAGTCGCGTGAAAACTCAAAAGTTTATTTTTGTTGGTCCTAAACGCCTGCTGTTTTTGCTGCGTTTTGTCACTGTGGTATGATTGATTGTAATATGGAATCCATGGATTTAGATAAATACTAAGATACGAGTCGTACGATAAAGAGTATAATAATAATTATATTTTCATGCTCACACCAATTTTCTATCCCAAATGAAGTATTATCATGAGCTCGTGCTATAAATAATCTTAATATATGTAACTTACGTGTCACGTTGTTTGTCCGCAATGGACTCCTAATCTACTTAACCGATTTTAATCAAATTTGTACACGTGTGCAGTTTGATCCCACTTGAGAGATAGAATAGTTTTTATCTTGATAAGTAGTCATATTTTTTTTACTGCAGATACAATGTTATAGGTCAGTAGTATGAAATTACCACAGCAACGCGTGGCCGGGACAGCTAGTTATCTTATATAATTATAATGTTTAAACAACCTACAGAACAATGTTCGAATTCATCACACAAACATTAATTTTTTCGAAAATGGAAAACTTGTATGGACAGAAAAAACAACAATGAAATTACATATACGTACGAGTATAATACAAGTACGAAGCTAATACCGTGGCAACCATCAAACAAAAGAAGAGGATTTGAAGACCAATGTCGGAAATATGTCTTAACTCAAGAAAAGTAAGGTCGCGCGCTCATACAATGGCGTGAGAATTCTAGTCCCAAATGGGCGAGAAACTTACTTCGTACAAATGAGCATAGGGCTTCGGGTTGGCACACAGCGGCGGACAACTATGTACCTATATAGCGTGAAAATAATGGACATTTTTCAACGATATTTAATATAGGACTGTGCTTTGCTTAGTAGTTCAACTGTTTCTACACAGATCTTTATAGAGCTAGTGGAAAGTGGAGGAGAGTGACCAATCACTGAACGGACGCGAACTCAACGCGAATCATGTTCAAGAGCTTTTACACTCAGTTACTGCGAACATACCAAATAGGAAGGTCATGATACTCGCAGCTGGTGCTACTTTTATTATTATATATTTAGCTGAAGACCGAATACGAGATGATCTTCATGATCTTACCTGTGGAACTAAATCTCAGCAAAACCACATCCACAAACAACCACAAAAGAACATCGCCCGCGTGTGTTCGCGCTTATAACCGACTGCCGATGGATCACGGAGGCGCGAACGCGAGTATTGCATGTAAGGCTTGTAGTGCAGTCCAAACGCAAAATTAGAATAGAATAGATCCGTTACCTTCATAATATTAGGGGTTTAAGTATGAAATTGCCGTTTTGTATGGAGAATTTAACCAAAAATCATTTTTGCATACAAATATATTTGCTATTTTTTAAGGAACCACAAATCTAAATTTTGTGTAATTTTGTGGATATATTCAGACAACATTAAGCTATAGGATAGTTAAAGCAAAAAAATTGAGAATTGATACATGTAAAAAATATTCATATTTTTATAACGGAGACGGGCACCTCTTCGGACGAGATGTTTTTGAAGATGTATTTCTAGTGAAAAAAATAAAAAATAAGAATAAAATTTTATACATAAATGTAAGTCCTTGTAATGAAGTTGAAAATAAAAAAAATAATGAATATAGCTATTGTATTAAAGGAATTATACACTAATGAATAATGAGGAAATCGGCAATTTCATACTTTAACCCCTATTATATTACAATACACGTTAAACTCGTCTGACCCGGCTTGGGGTACGTTAATCTGCCCACAACGCTTTCTCAATCAGCGTCATCAGCCACATTCTTCAGAAAAGGAGTAGATACTATTATAATGTTCTGTCATCTTCGGTAAGGCCTTCCTTAGATTGCTACCATATCATTCCGCTCTTGAAAAATGCCACTCATTACATACGTTTATGTTCACCTCACAGTGAAAGGGATAATAATCGCATAGTCATGTTTCAGATGTTTGCGTCAGTGGGATATCAAATGACAGAAATTTAAGCTCGGTATGAATTCATTTATAATACATTAGAAACGTCTTTGGGATTAAGAGGACGGGTAGTTTTGTTTTACGCTTGGATCGTAAAGGTCTGATGACTGGTGTATTTTAATTGTGTAAATTTCTGTAACTTAATTTTACGCCTTTGGTTGGCAAAACAGAGTCTTACGGGTTGGCGATACCGCGTGCTGGCAAACGTATAATTGGGCGTCCTGTAGCTAGATGGCGCGATGATGCAGCAGGCGGGGATTGAAGAGGAGTTAAAGAACGAACTCAGTGGCGTGCCATATGAGAAGTCTGTGTCTAGCAGTGAACTGACGCGGGATAGAGCTGTATCAAAACGTAACATTTTTGTAACGGCTAGGTACACTGACGTAACATTTTTGTAACGGCTAGGTACATTTCAAGACTCTTTTTGTGAGTAAACTGCAGAACAAAAAGTAATGAGTATACAGTGGTAAATAAATATTATAGATATTTTTGGTAATAATAAATCAAAAGCTATTTATTTAATCTCTTTCGCAAAACGAATTAACTATGTGAAATTTTATTTCGCGTTGCATTATTCACTTTTATTCCGCTGCCTTGTAGTGGCCGTGGTCATGGGAACCAGTTCGCTCGTGACCATGGCCGCTACAAGGCAGCCGAAAGGTCGACTCAAGACACATAGTGTTTCGACAATAACTATGTTAATATTGTGCGCGTTTAGACCCTAAATTACTAATAATGTGAACTTTCAATCGTATTCGTCTATTTATTTATAGCAAATCAACGCTAAATCTGTTCAAGTATTATTGAAACACATTTTTCATTACAGAAGATTTTCACTCATCGCATTTCTTTTCAGCGTATAAATTTAAGTCAGATTTAAAGCGGTTGTATTTTGCTTCATAAATATTTAATTGCTTGGGGTGGTTTGTGTTGAATAAGTAATGAATATATTTTATTTTGTATATTAGAGAGCCAGCGGCGGCGCTGACGGGTACCCCAGTATTATAGTTTATATTTAAAACAGTAATTTTGTTTTAGGGTAAGGGGGCAGGACAGGGGGTGAGCAAAACTAATTATCCGTTTAATTAACTATATGTTGTACCTTTTTGTTTTATAATATTTTCACAGTTAAAACTCAGTTGTCAAAACAAGGAGAACAAAAAAGATTGACGGAAAATTAAGGTACAAAATTGTATTATTTTTTTTTCAAAATTGCGAGTTTTTAGTGGACTTTGCCAAGTACTTTTGTCATCAAAAATTCTAACGCCCCCGTAGCGGTATATTTATTAGAATAATTAGTATCCTGGTGGAGAAAAAATGGCACAACTCCCATAGCTTAAAATTCGGCAAAAGTTTCGTAATATATTCCACCAGTTACAAGTTGAAAATGCTCGGAATTCATTGGACAGAACACCAAACCAATGAATTGATTCTAGCCGAGCTAAAGGTACCAATGAGACTCAGTACCACTTGCTTGCGGAGGAGTTTTCAGTTCTTTGGCCACATTGCTAGAAAAAGAGGTGACAATTTAAAGGTGAGCGGCAAGAGACTGAGAAGCCGAAGTCCAATGCGCTGGTCGGACCAAATTCGCTCGGCCTTAAACTCCTCGGTGCACGATGCCATCTACGCCACCGAAGATAGAGCGAGCTGGCGTAAGATAGTCCAAGATGTTATTGAAAGAGGCCACAACCCTCAGCATTGAGGATAAATGACGCAAAGAGGAGGTGTTACCAAGGTAGGTCACGACGACGGTAGACGTATGCACAGTGGAGTATCCGCTTGAATTTACAACCTCCACCTAACAAAAGACCACAGTCAAAAAACACTAAATTTTTGTGATGTTGTGTTTTTTGAAAGAAAGAAAAACATTTATTGACTAGCTCAAGAGAAAAACATACATATACAAACTAAACTTAATCCTTAATTAAAATAATGAATAGTAGTATTTTTACTTTCTCGTATACGTAGTATAGAGAAAGTCTTGTATTCGTTAAAAAATTCGACCTCGACATTTTGTACCCTGAGTCCAAAAAACCCGTTTTTGGAATTAGGTCTGTGTGTGTCTGTGTGTCTGTGCGTTAGCACGATAACTCGAGTATGCTTTAATTTATTGCAACCAAATTTAACATGTATGTTTATCATCAAAATATAAGGTTTCTATCAACTTTTGAGTCGTCCATCACGAAAGTTAAGCAACCAAGTTTCGATCGACGTACGATCGTTTCCAGTATACGAGAAAGTCAAGAGGAGACCACTCCCGATTTGTCTTTATTCTGTCACATAGATCCGAAAGTAGTTTATTGATAAGCCGGGGGACAATGTAACCGGTTGTTCGCTCGCCATACGTATTATTGGCGCGTTGCGTGCAAAGCCGTTTCTGAAAAACAGCTAACATATTACAAAAAAGGAACACTAGCGAAAAGAAAAAGTAAATAAAATCCTGTCCTGAGTTAGGCCAATAGGTCCCTGCGCTGTTATTATGGCAGGGTCTTTCCCTGTGACGTTTGTGTTTCTGTTGCAGCGTATGGTCCAGAGTTCCACTAGGTAGTTAGAGGGCCTAAGGTTGGCAGCATGCTAGTGGCTATGTCAGTGTTGCGATCGTCTCTAGGCTAGGTGTCTGCATATCACTAAGGTGGCCGTATGCTTCCCGGGGACGTTTTGGTGAATGGTGTACGTAATGTACGCCGAGCCCAAAACGCCCCAGAAGGGCTTAGGAGGGTACCGGTGGTTTTTATTGGGTAGGACCGGCGCTGTTTCGCGACGAAGAGTCCCACACACGTCGTGCGCCTAACCAGCGTGCGGTATGGTCCGTATATGGATTTCCCATCATAATAAAAAAAGGTGGCGGTATGCTTGTCTGCCAACTAAATAACATAAAAAAAGCATTTGTAATAAAAAAGAGAACACAACAACATTATGAAATCGATCAAAGCTCGACACTATTATATTAAAATCCTTTTAAAGCAAAACAAAACATAATAGAAAATTAGATTAACATCCGAGATAACTCCCGAGCGGCTCAGATTCGTCCTACGATGTAAGAGCCCATATATTTTTTCATCAACATAATTTATACGTCCAAGTTACTTTTATAGCATTCTTAGGAACACAAAGTGCGAGAAATGTCTTACAAGACTTTGAAAAAATACTTCCATACGTTACTCTCATTTCTTTTGAAGATTACCGCATGTAACATTTCTGTTACGGCGACTAAGTGGGGCGGCTAGTTTCTTTCAAAAATGTCATATATTTGACCCCTTTTTAATTCCAGTTTAGTTTGCTTATTTTTATTAAAGAATCTCTTAAAATACGTGAAGAAAAGATTTTATTTTTCTCCCCTTTTTAAGTATATTGCGCATGGAGAGTTTGTGAGGTTTGATATTTATTTAAACTTCATAATAATTAGAGAGATGAAGAAAAGAAAAATCTAAATTTATGTTTATTATATGATGTTATAAGATATTGTAGAAAACTTTCACTATTCCCTGTTCTTAATTGCAAGGTAACATAATGATTATTTGTTTCGTTTGTGTAGATCCTAAAATTCTAATTTAGATATACATATTGATTCGGTAAAATTACAAAACAACTACATAATATTGTATCTCTGTAAAATGTATTGTTAACTGAAGGTTAACTTGTCATCTTTTGCAAAAATATAAATTAAAAGATAGGTATAATAATATTTCAAGGTAGGTATATTATGATGTTATAACGAGCTGATTGGTACGACTCATTCGGAAATTTCGATATCTTTTTAGGACATTTTCTAAACTTCTGTATGCTTATTACCAGTATAATTTTGATGCACGTCATGCTAGCACAGAAAATCTAACTTTCCCAATAGACTTTGAACTAGAGTTGAAAATGTATTGCAGAAATTAAACACTTTTCGGTAGCTTGACCTGCAGCCGTTTGTAGTAGTACTTAAATAAAAACACTTTAAATGGTTTAAATGTGAGACAAATAAAATTTCACAAAAAAATGGCGAAAGTGATGGACATAAATTGTTTATTTTTGAGGTTGATCGATTTACCATACCCATACCTTGGTGCGAGGACGGAATGACCAGTACATAGATATTTTCCCAACAAAAAATTCAAGAACATACTTTACTTCATCCTTTAATTATACATAAAGATTATCTCAGAACAAAACTAACGCTAAGATTAGAAAGAATCCAAAAAAAGTTCACTAGATTCTTGGCTTACAAATTTACAATTCCGTATGTGGACTATAAAGATCGCTGTAGACAATTACACCTTCTTCCACTTGAATTTCGTAGAACGATAGCTGACATGCATTGCTTCTTGAAAATAGCTCAGAATAAAGTTGACTGTCCTGAACTGTTATCTAAATTGTATTTAAATGTTCCACCTCGTCATTGCCGTCCTAGGAATCTACTTCACGTTCCATTCTCACGTACAGTGCATCATGGTAACTCCTATTTGATTCGAGTCAGTAAAAAATTGAATGATATTTGTAGGTCTGATTGTGTTAACATCATTGACTTATTTTGTAGTAATTTAAATTCTGTAAATAAAATCCTGGCAGGGGATTACTTGCTCTAATGTATTTTGTAAGCTTTCTTAAGGCAATATTTTTTTTTGTAAAGTAGTATTAGAATTTATTAAGGTTTCTCCATGTTATTTTTTATAGCAGTGTAAGAAATTTAGTATTAAGTACATCATTGTTACCAGCGGAGGCTTGTTATTGGCTTTTTAATGTCTATTGTAAAATATAAGTACTTCTCTATGTAAGCTGTAAGCCCCCCAAATAAAATAAAATAAAATAAAACGAGAAAAATGCACTGAAAAAAATCGACTTGTCTCAGACGGGACAAGTCAATTTTTTTAGTGCATTTTTCTAGTATTAATATTTACGCGTTTGTTAACGCAAAAATAAAATTATTCCATAAAATAAAACGACTTTCTACACTTGGTAATACATCAAGAGTGTAAGATTGCAAAGATAGAAACACGAAACTCGAGATGATGAAACGGTAGAAAAGTAAATTAGCGATGTAATTTACTAAATTTTTGCTAGAAATTGAAACATTAACAATACACAAATCTCTTTCAAACTGCTCGCTCTCAACACGCAAAAATAAATTTCTTCTTAGATCTTTATGAGAGCAGATTGCTATTTCCACGTATCTGCTCGACGAATCACACAAACTAGCGAACGGATGTAAATGAAACTTGGCGTAACTTCGCTTTATGAGCCAGTGTAACATTTACGACACATTTTATCTCCCTACGTCGCAAGTTTCCGCCTGAGTCTTTAGGGATACTAAATATAAATTTCTCACGTACGAACTCAATAGTATGTAGGGGCTGATACAGATAGGGACTTTTTAACTGACGATTCCAAATCTGCTGACCGTGTATTATATGGAAGATACCCTTTTTAGAA
The DNA here is from genome assembly GCA_955850985.1 of Elophila nymphaeata. NCBI lineage: Eukaryota > Metazoa > Arthropoda > Insecta > Lepidoptera > Crambidae > Elophila > Elophila nymphaeata. The sequence goes on from OY039075.1 coordinate 8,263,718, forward strand.
AGTCTTCTTATTATTATTTGTTTGCATAATACGCTATAATGTGTTACAATGAGTTGTGCCCTCAGCAAGGTCTCAGCAGGAAACCTGTATTTTATGCTTCTTCTTATGTTATTTTAAACTTGTAATGTTTGTTTAATTTATGTGTGAAGTACTGAATTTAAACGATTTCTTTTTAGTTTCTTTCATTGATTATTTTTATATGTTTTCTTCTTTTAAAGTCTAACTTTTGAGATTTATTAAAAGTTTGTTAAAAATATGTTTAGCAGTTAATTTGTAATCGCTATGAAACATACATACATAACGCCTTTCACGTATAGGTAGGAGTAGACAAAGATTACTTCTTTTAACTTGCTACGATCCATAAGTATTTTATTTGCTTCATCAACTGTACCCATGGTGTAAGGTTTTTCGTTTAATATGCAACTAATTGTAGTTGCGTTAAGAGCTCGATTTGTTTAGGAAACGTCAATAGCGCTCCTAAAAGAAGCGTAAAACATGTCCCCCGTTCAAATTGAGCTCCTAACGCAACTACAATAGTGACTTTTTAAAAGGAAAAATCTTACTTTACTGGCACTGTACACGGACAGCTTAGATAAGTTTGAGTGTAACACCTCTCTTGGTTGTATGCTTATGTTTATGTTTTTTTGACGTGACAACGTCTTATAATTCGATAGAGCCGGCTGCACGCACGACAAAACATGACGCATGCGGCGTTACCTCGCTCTGAGGCGTTCCATGTAAGGCTTGAAGTGCAAGCAAAAATCTATTAAACAAATGAAATTAAATTTTTCTTTTGAAAAATGCTACCATTCCATCAGTATTTTCTTAAGACGTTGTCACGTTCAACTATCGTCAGTAAACCGACTTTACAGACAACCAATTTGTAATGAGATATCGCTTAATGTTTTTTTGATGGATTGTTAGTTTTTGGGTTTGGTGCTCTTTTGAAAGGCTGGCAACTTGTCAATTATAGGAGGCACTTTATGACCAATACGGCTAGATGTGGCTTGATGTGTAACGAAATGTTACCTAAACCCTTACTCTGCTCAACCTCTCTTGGGACTATGAACGTGATCTTATGTATTTATTTCATCTACTGTTACAGTACTCACACATACCCTGGACTTTTTTTTAAATGTCTTTAATTTGGTTGACAAACTTTCGAAATAAAATGAAAGTTAAAAACATAAATTTTTGATTTAAATAATCCACAACATCTCCGCTTGTCACGCTCTAATTGATTATTTTTTATTTGAAACTCTATTCATTGTTACGGTGACATTAGATAGTCATCTGAAGAAAACCTTTGAAGATAGGCAACGGAACTCCTCGAGAGAAAACAGTCAAGTGATAATAAAGTACAGTATAATAGTATTCTCACCAGCAACTGACAAGTCTATAACGATAATGGTTTTGCCCTTGAAAATATATCAATAAAATTACTGAAAAGAAAAGGTTTAAGAAATACTAAATAGTGAAGTAAGTAATGAGATTAATTGAACGATAAAGAAAAGTTTTTTACAAGATAAATGATTAAATGAATGATCTAAATGCGTAATAACTGTCCAAAATTTTCGCATGTAAAACTGTAATTTTAATTATATTGTTATTATCTATTGACTTGTAATGATGTTTGAAACCATTACGAAATTGTAAGCTGTGGAGTTTTTTTCGCCATTTCTTCTCCATCTCAGCAGAATAATAACAATTTAAGTAAAATAATTATTTGTTCCAAAATGGTGGTGGCTATGGTGGCTTGTGACGATTTGAAAGTACCTTGCAAAATCCATTAAACTATCGAGTTAACTGGAAGAGATCTCTGCTAGAGATAAGCTCGCCTATGTGTATCATTTCCTGTTTATGTTTTGTCAATTTTTGTGTAAAAAATAAAGAATTTTTAAATCGTTCGAACAATTATATTCATAATGGTAGTTTGTTTGATTGTTCATAAAAGTAAAACAAAATAAATTTCGTAAGCTCAAGATTCAATATTAATTTTCCAATGTCTGCCCAAACTCAATTTGTCAGGAATATCTACGTAATAAGAAAACTGTTTTATCATGTTAAAGCACTAATATTAAAGTTAGTTGCAAAAATAATGATTGATTACATTCTCCTTGAGAGTCTACACAAATTATTTGTAGACATATATTTGGATCATAAGTCATAAAAATTAAGCATATTAACTATTTGACGTCGTTAATTATACTTAAAATAAGGTCAGCAAAACAATAAGCAATCGTAAACATAGGGTACCGTAGTAAGTTATGGCATTTATATCTCACAAATGCGAGTGCGCCATGACTGTGTGTCTAATATACTCGTACATGCACACTAACTGCCTCTATACGTACGACCTATCGCGCGTCCTCAGCCTGCCTAGCATGACCCTCAAAACACGATATGATATAGCCATTTATGGCTTTGAACTGTCAAAAATCGTTGGATAAAACCGTCATCTTGAAATTTTATCGGAACATGACTCAGCTTATGTTCGCAGATACGATAAAATTTCAAGATGGCGGATTTATACAATGATTTTTGACAGTTCAAAGCGATAAATGGCTTTATCATAATATCGTGTTTCGGTGGTTATGCTAGGCGGGTAGAAACGTACAGGATTGCATGTCGCAAGCCTGTACGTACCTACCTACGATCAATCGCGTGTGGTTATTTTTGGATTAATTAAATGGGAGAAGCTACTGACTCCTGGGATATAGGAATTTAGGATGGTATTATAGAATGAGTCTCAAGAATCAACGCCGTAATCGTAATAGCGTCGTACGTCTCTATCACTTTGTACGTTATAGAAAGTGACAAACGAGATGATTGATTTCTGAGTGTGATTTTGTAATACGGGCCTTAGTCTAGTTTGGGAGTCAGAGCCTTCATAGGATTTGTAGACAACAACTATGTTAATAAAGAAATTTATTATTATTAGTATTTTTTATTATCTTGCACTTAAATTAAGTAAATTAAGGTTTAGGTTCAGCTAATAATTACCGTACGAGTATCATTAATTTTACTAGAGGGATAATTATTAACTTTAACTTGAAGCTACTTCATAATTAAAATTAAAGGTCTCAATGATACTTTATGTTGGAGACATAATTTATATACCTAAGTAGCGTATTACTACTAATTAGATTACTATATTGTCTCTCATATTTATAATAAAAGCACCGTTTTCTCACAAAGAAAATTAGAGAAGTTTCCAGAAAATTCAAGGCTTCCCCTAAAACGTTGATCATAAACCGCGCATGAAAAAGTTTCATACATTAAAAGTGAATTGAGATGGCGCACAGAGAAAACGAATGTTTCATAATACTCACTTGAAGGGAGAAATTTTTATACCATTTTAAATCATGATGCACACAGGGGGGAGAGAAGGAATTCCAACTTCATTTAATCTGTTGTTAAATGACTCTCGGTCAGATAATAAGTGTAAAGTGTATATAGGATAAATACGATTATGATTACGAATCAAAGATGTACGCATCTGGCGTTTAAGGAATAATATATGAAAAAAAAATACTATATAAATAAACGAAGTCGATTATAACTTCGTTTATGTATATAGTATTTTTTTTTCGAATAATCCCTTTATTCGAAATACCTGCAGTATTTAAAGAATACTAAAAACAATTGAAGCCATCACCAGTTGGAGATGCTTTTCTTTTTTTAAAAAAAAATAGGGAATTCTGACCCTTTATATGCCTTCAGGATATTTCGGAGTATTTGTCTTCTCATTTTAAAAGATACAGCTTTCTAACAATGTGATATATTATGTTTTTGAAAAATGTTAGTCGCCCATCCGAATGCCAACCGAGAAATTTGGTACTTACTTTGGCGATCGTTACTCTCTTAACGTGCCCTGTTTGCTAATTAATTCTGTTAGCGTGTATGTACAGTCCATATTTGAATTGTCATTTTCTGTCGTGCCAGGAGCTGTGCGGTATAAATGAGCTATGATATTTACAAGTCTTTCCACCTACTTCCTTTTGGAATTGAAGCGGGGCGTCTGTATATACCTAATATCAGTGGGTCAACCATTACGTTAAAAATATTGAGGTTGGCACCGACTTCAAAAAACATTTAGATTTTTATAAACAGAATTTTTACTTCTCCATTTTTAGTTTTGAAGGCGGTTTTATTTTATTTTTAAAAATAATTTATTTTTTGCTTTTTAGTGTTTTATGTATATTTTTCATAATTTTACAAATTTCACACAAGTGATAAGATTACGATATCATCGATGTCAATTATTACGGATGTCAGATGTCGATTAAATTTAAATGGGACCAAATGACAATCACCAGCTTCCAAAGGTAGAAAGAATCTTCAAAATCGGTACACCCAGTAAACAGTTATGAGGTAAAAAACATACAGTCGAATTGATAACCTCCTCCTTTTTGAAGTCGGTTGAAAAAGCTTTTTCTATTCGTCATACTAATAATGCAATAACACCAGCTTATTTACTGTAGGAGAATATATAAACGGAACTATTCTCCATATTACATTTCCCCATTTTCCGCTCTTTCATTCAGTCTTCATATGTGATGCAATCTCGACGTGGCTACTGGCTGGGTTTGTCAGACGGACTGAGAATGTTTTATGGCGCTACAAAATCTTGGTCTATCGGGAAATACCTCTTACACGTGTGAGTGTCATTTGCATTCCTCATATGAGAGCACTATTTTGCACGGACTTCCACGGATAAAAATGTTCGGTGCTGGAATTCGTGTAGATTTAACTCGTATTTTTATACGCGAAGGTTTATGGACGATTTAGCAAATTATGTGTTTCTTCGAATTTACATTGTGGTATATATATTACGATAATATTGTCATTCGTTTCATTTAAACAAAATTATAATAATACATAATATGTACCATTTTTATAAGATTTTTTTCCTCTCTTATTTAAAAAATATACAGATTATGTTGGTATTTCAGTAATTCGGTGTTCAGATTCCGTTGTAAGAGAAGCTCTTTTTTTCATTATGAGATAGCACTAATTTAAGTTACAAATAAAATAAATTAAGTTTTTTTTGTATTTAAGAGGAAGGTCTTCATTAAATCATTATCCTGACCAAATTACACTAATATTATAGTCTCAAGACCATTCATCAAATTTATATATACGGGTGAAATTGTAAGTGTAACTAATGAAATTTTGTTATTCCTCTTCATAAGGACCATTAGAACTTCCCTCTTACAGAAATGTTTTTTTTTAATTTCCTGCGACAGTTTCAATTATAAATAATTTTATCAACGAAGAGAAAAGAGTTTTCACCAAACTTAAGTACTTTCTTGAGTACAATCCGTGGTAGATAAATTAAAATTGACTACTCAGAAGAAAATCCGTTAGCTTAGTAATGTCTGCCAGAATTTAATTTATACACGATAAAGCGCTAATGATGTTTTAATGGTAAAGCAATTTTATTATAAAACTTCTGTTGTAAGAGAGTAAGTATACATTAATCTTCATTGACAGCATCTTTACCAAGAAAGTAACGGATGCTCCTGCAATAGTATGAAAATTAAAGCTTAATGCATTACAAGCAACATTATTACAAGGATATTCTAGATGATCTGTGATATTCAAGAAGTAGAACGCGGGCAGTCAAATTACTCTATCATGACAAATAATAGTACATCTTAACATCTTATATAAAATTTCCATGTCACAATGTTAGTTACCGTACTCCTCCGAAACGGCTTGACCGATTTTCATGAAACTTTGTATGCGTATTCAGTAGGTCTGCGAATCGGCTACTATCTATTTTCCATACCCCTAAGTGATAAGTGTTGTTCACCCTTAATTTTTTGGAGTTTACTCCTTAAGAATCGATTTGCATATATAAGGGGCCCGGTATGAGAAAAATGTGAGGAGTAAAATCTATTGATGAATGACCTCGAATGACCTCGTTCCGTTTTTGGTGCGCATCCTATGTCGCGCAACTTTCTAAGTGTCAAAACACGGACGACAGCAGGTGCGCCATCTCACCTGTCTCGGAGTAAACTCCAGTCGTGCGTCGGATCTGACACACACATTTTTTTTTTAATTTTTGGACAAAATTTTTGTTTTTATTTTTTTATTATGTGGCATTAAAAATACATAAAACCCTTATTTTTTTATAGCCATTTTAGTAATTTAATCATTTTTGTAAGGCAAAATAACTTTTGCCGGGTCAGCTAGTTATGATATAAGTGCGGTAAGTTGGAAATTACAGCCTAGGCGATATTGTAATTAGCGAAGCGCACGTATGTCATACGACGTTTTATAACATATTTGCGATAAAATAATTAGTATTTTATCACTACTAGGCGACATTTTCAAATAAAAACAATACAGCGAAAAAAAGGGCGCGGAATATTTTTAACTTATTTACAAATTAGCGATGCGCGCATTAACGTTTTTTTAGGCAAAGGCACAAAAACAGCCAGTTTTACCTAGTAATAAACTAAATTCAAATTTTTGTGTTTTTATTACAGATAAATGGTTATCATTATTTTTCAAAATTAATTAAATTAAAGAATTAAATGTTTGTTTCTTATATTTTATCTACCAAAGTTAATTTTATTCATAAAATTGACCACTTTTCTGATATAAAAACTCTTTGCTAAGATTTAAAAAAGTACCGTTCGTTTTAGACGGAGCTCCTTGATAAACCATGCGTTTTCTTTACAATAACGCACAAGTGCGTAATGAGATACAATACCATGTTGAAATTGGTGAAGTAAGAGACACTTTACGAGCAACTTTGTTATAAAATTATAAACAAATATGAATGTTTTCAAAAAGCGAATGTCACTCGAATCAAGATCAGTTAAGATAGAAATCCGGTATTTGTAAAATTTTCTTATCGGATGTTCAAGATTAATCTTCGACATTGTTAGGAATTTTCAGCTTTGACGCAATCAGAGACGAGGGGCTTGGATAAATTCGTTGTTATTTCACAGTCCTATGTAACTTAGAAGAGCTTTAGCCCGAATAGTGAAAGGTAATATAAAATAGTGAAAGTAAAGTTCAATCTCAGCGTTTTATCATAACTGGACTTGTTTCTTGTTTACATTCTATTTAATTTGTTGAAATTTTCATACATTTCATCCAAAAAAAAAGTTAACGTGTTTAACCAAACAAGCCGCAATACAAACAGAATCAATCACACAACCATGCCGATGTTTTCATTTGAAAACACCCGTCTACGCAACCATAATAACGCATTCCCAGCTATTTTACGTGCCATTTCTCTCATGGGCCGCCAACATAGACTGGATTGGAGCTGCTTAATTCTCCTGACTGTGGAGAAAAAACACAAAAAGAAATACAAAAGGCAACATCCGACAAAAATACTTGCGGTTTGGCATCAATGGATTACAGACCGTGAGTTTGAAGGAATACGGGCGGCAAGTTTCGGAATGAGACTTCGTTGTGTATGTGAGGTTCATTTGGGCAAAGGGAGGTCAAACACTTAAACTCCGGAGATACAAGATTGCAGACGAGTAGAGGCAAACGAAGCAAGCCTTATGAATCGCTTTCGTGCATGCGAGGGGGAAATTTGAGAGTCCTCTATACGTAATGGTTTTGGTATGTTTGCACGTCCATCGCTGCCTTATATTAGCGATGGCATGAAAAGCGAATATATACCCCAGACTAGATGATAAAAATAAACATTGGCTTGGGACAACGTAAATGATTTTCTTGGAGACAATATTGGTTAATAGCACTTTAGACCCACTCTGAAGATACCACTGGTGGTTTGGTAGGTATTTTTAAATTTAAACGGTACCACCGTGAAATGACCGTAGTACTGTGTTGAAATAGATGCAGTTTATCTGATATGGTATTATTTATAACTTTTTAAGTACCATAGTTTTAGAAACTACATATTCCATTATAAAAACAATAAGAAGAGTTTGCTAAACATCTCCTACATAGTTATGATAGCCTGGTACTTCAAGTTTTATATACATATTAACTAGTATCTTCAACTTTTCTGATTTACTTTCTCAGATAAATATTAGTTACGTTACTATCCGCAAACTTCCATAATTAAATACATAAGTAATCATATGATCTGTAGGTTGATTTCACGAGTGTCTGAAAAGAACTCGAAAATAATATGGCACAAAACAATATTAAGAAATACTGTGTCGAAAAGATGTCAAATGAAATGATATGATATAGGTCGGTATTATTGAGTTATCACGTCAAACAATAATGTTATTTAGTTGACTTTCGGTTTAGAACTTTCGACAATATCGATTAGATGCATAAAGTTTGAAAAATCTATGTTGTGTCTTCGTATTTTTACGATTCTAAAAAACTGCTTAATTGATTCATGTAAAATTTTCAAAGATAAGAATACCCTTTACGGAAAGTATACCCTTTCAAACAAAGAAAGAATTTTTCAAATCGGTCCACGCGTCTTTGAGTACCTAATCAGGGAACATTAAAAAAGAGAAATAAGAATTGTGAACCTCCTCGTTTGTTAAAGTCGGTTAAAGCTGTTAACATTGCTATAAAAACAGCAGACAAGTCCTACCATGACCCAAACTGGGCACTTTATATTCCTCTGGGGAACGAGCCAGAGACCTCTGCATCATTTCCGTGGCCGAACCATTAGGCAATAGAGGCGGTGTCAACATGTAAATGGAATTGCTTGTTAGCAATAAGGCCGCCTTCTTTCTACTGAAGGACTACTTGTCTTGTATATTATTTTATGTTTTATGTGCTAAAAAAGTGTTTTATTATTATTACTAGCGACCCGCCCGGCTTCACACGGATTGTACTCAGCGTACTTACTTTAACCTTAATAAATTATACATGTTAACCTTCCTTTTACATCACTCTGTCCAATGATAAAAACCGCATTGAAATCCGTTGCGTTATTTAAAATTTCCAAGCGAACATACTACATACTACACTACATAAATAGGGCAACTTCATTTTTAACCGACTTCAAAAAGGAGGAGGTTATCAATTCGACTGTATGTTTTTTTTATGTTTGTTACCTCCTCCTCCTAACTCTTTAGTGGGTGCACCGATTTTGAAAATTATTTCGATCTTTGGAAGCTAGTGCTTGTCATTTGGTCCCATTCAAATTTATTCGACATCCGACGAGTAGTTTATAATCACTTGTGTGAAATATGTAAAATTGTCAAAATTTATATACTTTAAAACACTAAAAAGCAAAAAATAAATTATTTGAAAAAAACCGCCTTCCAAACTGAAAAAAGAGTAATAAAAAGTCTGTTTATAAAAATCTATTTTTTTAAGGTCGATTCCAACCTCAATATTTGTAATAAACGTCGTCACTTGTATTTGAGACCGACCTCAAAAAACATTTAGATTTTTATAAATAGAATTTTTATTTCTCCGTTTTTAGTTTTGAAGGCGGTTTATTTTTATACTGTGCATACTCGTAGCTTATTTAAATGGAATTATTATTTTTATCCAGTGGTTATTCGGAAACAGGTTCCCGGTGTAAGAGTTTTACAACTTCTGCTCTCTTGCTTTGATGTTTTACGACTGTCATGTTCAACCAGGATCACCAGATCAACGTGCCTTCCAAAGCACGGAGAAAATTCTAGTTGCAACTTTGTCGTCATCCATGACCAACCATGCAATACTTGTTTACCTTTTGCGCTCGCTACGAAAAACACATGACCGCGATGCTCTCTCCATTTTTTTTTATATTAGGAGATGGCAAACAAGCTTGCGGCCCACCTGATGTTAAGTGGTCACCGCCGCCTATAGACACTTGCAATATTAAGTGTAAATCACTTAACACCGCAAGTGCGTTTGCCATACTGGGGACTAAGATGATATGCCCTCCATGCCCAGTAATTACACTGGCTACCTTTCCCTTCAATCCGAAACACAGCGAACTGCTTCACGGCAGAAATAAGAAAGGCGGTGGTACCTACCCAGACGACCCTGCGTATGGGTCTACCACCTAGTGAAACCTACCACATAGAATAGATGTGCTAATTACATTTCACTTTACCAAACTCCATGACCGTATACAGAAATCGATGGCCGATGTATATTTAAAGTAACCGCAATCGAATGCTTAGTCAGTTACCGTTTACAAATTAGGCCGTCGCCGGGAGATCCCCGGAGAGTTTTGTAAATAAATAGCACGGTTCTTATGCAAACACAGCCTGATTGCGTTGTTTATTATCACATATACATACATAGGGTTCAAAGGCCCTGATTGATTGTATACATTTGGTATGGTAAACGTTTTCGGTCATCATTTAGGGCGATGAAAATTATTGAGGGAGAGAAAATAATTATACCGTAGACTTCTGATTTTTGCTTACATGTCATTAAAAACAAATCGAGAGTGGCCTCCCCTTGACTTTCTTGTGTACCAGAAACGGTTCAAAAGTTGATAGAAACCTTATATTTTATTTATTGATATTGATTTACCAACAACATAATTATCATTTCACAATTACATTAACATACAAAATTACAGAGTTTAAAGATATGCCTCAATAGGTAAATACAGCTTATAATAATAATAGTCCAAATTGTACCCATAGTAATATCTTCTACTGGAGTCATACCAAAGTCCCTAAAATTGAGTCTCGACGCTTTAGGCATTCACACTTCAACATCACACTTATTACAAAAAGCTGTTATCTTAAACACTTGTCGGATCACACGAAAATTTCTATCAACTTCACATATAACATAAATAGTTTTCACATGCACTTACAATTTCGCGCTTGGTACCAACCCACCAACCCTAGAAATTAATTTAACCTCAGTAATGAGAGAAATAATGGATAAGAAATAATAATAATGGGGAACTGCATTTTTGTATTTTTAAATATTGTATTTTTTAATGTTATACATTGTAAAAATTTAATTTTTAAAAATATAATTTTGTATGTATTTTAAAATAATAATAATATATTTTCACGATCACACCAATTATCTAGCCCAAAGTAAGTATCATTAAGAACTTGTGTTATGGATACTAGATAACGAACATTTTTAATATACATAATATTTATAGATATTTTTATAAATTAACTTAAATAAATATATAAACAACCATGACTCGTCAACAAATATTCGTGTTCATCACACAAATATTTGCCGCTACCAGGACTCGAACCCGGACCGCTTGATGTGTAGGCAGCTATACTGACCACTCCACCAAGACGGCGGCTTATACATAAAACTTATCGACATATAAAACAAAAATATTTTTTATAAACTAACAAAACTAATACTGATAATTAAATGGAGTAAGTTAAGTTTTTGGCTAATTTTCTACTTTAACATAACTTCACAAAAAGAAAAAAAAATAGCTGTGGGCTGAGTCCAGCAAAGCCAAACACTTCCCCTTAAATGAGTGGACTGAATCTAGTATCAATGTCACTATCTTTTAAATTGTTGTAAGTCAAATTCAAAAATTCATCGGTATTTTGATGTCACACATGCATGTTAAATTTTGGTCACCCATCCGAGTACCGACCGAGCACTTGGTTACTAAACTTTCGTAATCGACTACTCAAAAGTTGATAGACACCTTACATTTTGATGTTAAATTTGGTTGCAATAAGTTAGAGCACACTTGACTTATCGTGCTAACGCACAGACACACACACAAAATAATTCCAAAAACGGATTTTTTGGACTCAGGGAGGTCCAAAACGTGTAAATCCGTCAAAATCTCGAGGTCGAATTTTTTGACGATTACAAGACTGCGTATATGAGAAAGTATGTATATTAAATTTGTCCATTATCTAGTATCCAAAACACAAGTTCTTAATGATACTTAATTTGGGCTAGATAATTGGTGTTGAGCGTGGAAATACATTATTATCATTATAATGAATGACTAATGTATGTTTGTGTGTCATTATTCTGACTAAATTACAAAGTTTTTTATTACTGACCACGGTCGGTGTATCCCGGCTGAAACGTCAGACATTTAAAAGGTTTTAAGCGCGTTCATTCCCGTTTTAACTTATATTATTCAAGCAAACCGAAAGTTTAAACGTGATTAAAGTTTTTATTTATTTATATATGGCAATTTCATTCCCCTTCATCAAGTCATACTCTCGTACTCGCACGTGTCTTTAATATTTCTTTGGATATACCGCTCCATACTTCCGAATGCTTTTCCTTTTCTGTTCATGCTGTCCAATTGTGGAATACTCGCCCGAGAGCATCAGGAGTGCCCCCTCATTGGTGTCTTTTAAAACTCAAGCTTAGAGTCATTTCATTTTCTCTTGTCCCTAAAAGGCTATAATCTACTTATTCCTTCTTATCATTTCAACCACAAAGTATTTTTTATAAATAATAACCATTTTTAGGGTTCCGTACCTCAAAAGGAAAAAACGGAACCCTTATAGGATCACTTCGTTGTCCGTCTGTCTGTCTGTCTGTCTGTCAAGACCCTTTATCTCAAGAACGCGTGGACGTATCAAGCTGAAATTCACATGAAATACTCAGGTCTATTGTCCCTTTAAGCTGTGAAAATATCAAACTTCTAAGCCAAGCCAATCAAAAGATACAGCCGATTATGTCGATATTTTCAACAAATTTCCGACACTCGCAAAGGAATCAAAACCTACAGGATACTTCCCGTAAACTCAGAATCTTGAAATTTGGCATGAAGCATTGTCATATAATGCAAATATAGGAAAAATTGCGAAAATCACATTTTTTTAGTTATATAATATAATAAAAATATTTTAATAAAATGAAACTTACTACCTTATTTCTCACGAACGAATAAAGGTATCAAATTGAAATGTATACCAAATACCTAGGCCTATTGTCCCTTTAAGCAGTGAAAAAATCAAACTTCTAAGTTAACGCGATCAAAAGATACAGCAGTTTATACCGACACCTTAGACGAATTTCCGTCACACGCTAGGGAATCAAAACCTACAAGGTACTTCCCGTGAACTCAGAATCTTGAAATTCGGCACGAAGCACCGTCATATAGTACAGACAGATAAAGGAAAAATTGCGAAAATGATAAATTTGAAGTTACATAAAATATTAAAATATTATTTTTGCTTACATGACATAAAATATTTTTTTAATAATTATAAACTTACTACCTACCCTTTTTCACATGAACGCGTAGAGATATTAAAGTTGAAATTCATATCAAACACTTCTTAAATCTAATTGCACATTTCTATAAACGTTAAAAGATCGATGTTGTACGTGGGTTGCTCTTACAATTCACACCTTTTTCAGTCACCATTTACAGATTTGGTTCAAATTTAAGACATAATTAGTTATTTTCAATCAGATTTCTGAATGATGACTATAAAATGTTGTAAATAAATAACTTTAATAAAAGAACTTTTACAAGGTACTGGCCTACTATTTTAGTTATATTATAAAATAAAAATATTAACTATTTTGACTCTCACAGAATTACCATAACTAAGATTGTTCTAAACTGAACGGTTTGCGCGAGAGTCACTTCCAAAGTATTAAAATGTGTACCCTCTCTGTAAGTTCCAAAATAAGATAATATTAAAACTAAAAAAAATATATGATTTGCATTACGCATTACCATGCAATTGGTTTGAACGATATCTAGTAAGTAATTTGATTTAATACGTCATAAATTGTAAACCGCTACGTTTGTACGGCGGAACCCTCGGTGTGCGAGTCCGACTCGCACTTGGCCGGTTTTTTCCTGTTATACACTGCAACTATTCCATATGTCGGTTTTGTTTAAGTTGCCTGGAGTTGTTTTTAATAAATAAAGCTGCCTTTTTGTACTGTTAATGTTTTTCTTTTATTGTATTCTTTGTGTACGATAAAAAAATAATATTATTTAATTTTACAGTTGGTGGTATAGGGAGTTTCATTAGGTCAATAACAATTTAGGTAGTATAGAGCATTAGCTCAACAACAACAACAAATTTATTTTGCGTTAACCCGGTTTCTTCAGGTCCCCCAAATTTGAAGAGGCTTATCCACAGTATTTTATATAGAGAGGTAGGGTACCTCTCTATATAAAATACGTCATAATATTCGACAATACAGCGTGGTGAGGGTACGAAATTAATATCAATTATTATAAAGGCCCCTACAATTTGTGATATGAGGAAAGAATTTATTCTTAATGATATACTTTTCTTTTATGTCGACTAAATACATTCAATGTATTAAGGCGTCATAAAAGATTATTATCTTTATATAAGTTAATGATTATTGTGACCCAAGATACTAAAGTATTGTTGTAATAAGATAAAGTGAAGAATGAAAATTATTTCTTATAATTTTTTTGTCTTATTTGGTATCGCATAAGAAAATCGCTTATGTCATCCATCATTTACAAAAATTATTTATTAAAAACTATTAGAGGAAAATGATGCACAAAACGTGAGCAAAGCAATTGATACTTTGGAAAAACTATGATAAATCCGAATTAAAAAAGTATTCTGCTTGTAATGAGTATTTGCAGACTTTACGTGATAGTAATCTAAGTAGATTAGTGTCACAGATCATTTATTTCATTTATTACTCTACTCTGTTTTAATGTTAAGCAAAATATTAGATAGTAACTCAGGGCTGTCTATCATTCCAGTAGCGATCTGTAACAAAAGACAAATGTCACATAAGCTGCGGTTTGATTCCAGAGGCAAATGCTATCGTTTACACCGATGTGGATAGTTTGTACTGCTCAAGTGTGCTTTGTAATCTAAGTAACGCAGAAAACGCTTCTGGATGCTTTCAACCCGATTAGGGTATACATTCAACATACTCGAGATTCTAAATCTTGCGATTGACACCGCGACGAAGGTCAGCATGGCGTTCAAAAACTCCCTCTGTCGGACTTCAAACACCCACGGACAAAATTAAATAACACGACTCATAAATCCGCTTCGAAAGGAAAAAAGAAATATAGGAACTGTTATTAAACCTCCTTGTATATAAAAAAAATATTGCTGGGAATTACGGTTTTAATTAAAAAGAACTCCAATAAATACCGCGCAATGTATACAGCGCGAAAGTCTCGCGGGGCGCTTAGCAACTTACAGACGTGCGCGACGTTCAGTCGGCTGAGTTGAATGGCTCTGATAATCCTGATATCGAGTTTTTTGGTCTGAAATACTCAAAATTTTGATAATGTTTGTATGGGCAAAAATTTAAAAATAATGTTTTCAATATGTTTTCATGAAAAACTTGAAAAAAAACGTAGCGTTGACTTTCAATAACTTCATAACTATTAATTTCCCAGGTATAGCCTGGAAGAAAAAAATGGTCCTAATGATGAGCGGAAGACGTTGTTCTCGGCTTTGTCATAGGTCTTTTTACACCGGTTTTTGGGCTCACAGACTTGCAAGAGTAAAATGCACAAGCCCACTTCGGGGTCACTGACCTTTTTCAGAAAAAGAAACCTAGTAAGAATTATTTTTGCATATTTGCCACTAACAAGAACAACTAAAGACACGTTTTACCGAAGCATTAGCTGAACCTTATTAATGGAAACTAATGATACATCGTAAATCACACGACACGTAGCTAAAGTTATACGTGTAAACTCGCTAAGTTCTGCATCCCTGCAATGGGGCACGTCATTTAGGAGCCGACGTTTCTCGAATGTGTGACACCTGCACCGCTCCTGTTTTATTCACGTCGTCTGCTGAACAGGACCAACCTAATGAGCCTTTTCACGGATACATTTAATTCTACCATTTACGTAAATGCTGCGTATTTATGTCTCGTTATAAAATATTATTTAGCTTGTGCTTGAGTTTTGATTGTATATCCTCCCCGGATAGACAATATAAATTATCTACTATATGTTTATTAATAAATCTTAACTGTTTGTTAATTAAGTAGTTTTTATTTATATAACGTTTACGTAGTAAATGACGCACCGCCTTTTATTATATCTGTACCTAAATGTATCTCTACTAGTAAATAGTTTCCAATTTACTAGTAGAGACTGCCTTATAGCAATAAGTCCACCTTTATTGTCTTTTGTGAACAATAAATATTTAATTCTCCTTCTTGGGGTGTCATCTCCTACCGGAGGTCAGCTATCATTAAGGCTATTCGAATTTTGGGCACAGCTGCGCAGAATATGAATCTCGTGCACAGATTGAACCAAATCTGTGGATTTTTGTGTAGAGCCACGACGTACGTCTCCTTCCGGGTGGACGTTTGCCCTGCAATTTCCCTTACATTATAAAATTTTTTAAAATGTGTATTTGTAACGGTAAAAATATGTATAAATAACAGAGGAAAAATATACTTCACTGGCTAGTAGGTACCCACATAAAGCGAATCTACACCCAAATGCATCTCTACCAACATCCCACCATTTTACTGCTACTAAATTCAAAAATCATACCGTCAAAGCGACATTATTTTTAGAAAAAAATACATTGTCTTAGCCTAGACCTTGTCCAGAAGAGCGAATTCGCCGCGAATCTCTACGCGCGAACATCCAACGCGCGTTGGCGAGGTACTGGGGCTCAATACAATACTCTTCTGGACAAGGTCTTATATCTTTTACGAACAATAGTTATCAGTAATTTGAGGCGATTTGACTTCTATAAGTCAGACTTTTGACAGCCCTACGACCAACTGTATTAAAATTGACGTTGGAGGTCTCTTGGAGATAGAACCCTGTCATAATCAAACTGACTTTTATTGACTTGATAAATACAAAAAAACTTCATTTGCTTTACTTTCATAAGGTTCTACTATGAACTAAGCACTTAGGGTCATATTTGTTTGATACATCCAAGCAGCTACTTTCTGCGCTCTTTGTGTCTTTCATGCTATATAGCTTACAGTTACAGTACCCTTGCTCAGAGCTCATTTTACAAGCATTCTTATAAATATGTAATGAACGGAAGACCCACGCGCGCTAATAAAAAATAGGCCAAGGGTTACAATGTAACCATCAATAACAAAGTACTACGTGGAAGATCATCAAAAATGCCTCAAAACAAAGATCTTTCAAGCTTAGAGGCCAGATGGGCTCTACGTCCAATGTCAATTCGTGATATTGCGGACCGCAACAATTGACTTAGAAGATATCTAACAATAATAACTTGTACATGTCATTTAATTTCATTTTTAGGAACTAGACTATTTAGATTGAGAAAAGACATAAACGGCGGATGTAATCGGCTTATTATAACTTAGGACGTAACTGACCTTATTCCGGTTATAAACCGGATACTTTCTGAGTAGGTATTCAGTCTGGGTTCTAACTTCGTCCCATTCTTACGAGGCGAGTTAAAGTTTAAACAATTTTTCACCTCTCCAGCACCAAAAGGTCTCTTTTGCTTCGTAAAATCTCGAAGGAAAAACGCTTTTTGCTGCGATCTCTGAACAAGACTGTAACGTTCAATCTCATTTAATTTAGTAATCTTTGTTTTAATTTTCAATAATTGCTTTTAAGATAATTATTTCATCACAACAGCCTTTATAACTCGACCCACTGCTGGGACACAAGGCCTCTCCTTGCTATCGAAGGAGGTTTAGGCAGTAGTCCACCACGCTGGCTCAATGCGGATTGGCGGACGGAGTATAAGGTGATCCATACCCCTTTGCTGATCCATTAGTCGCCTTCTACGACACCCAATGGAGGATATGGGGTGATGCTATTCTACTTTGCCGGCATCACGCGGCCAAAAGGTCTCTTTTGCTTCGTAAAGTCTCGAAGGAAATAGCTTTTTGCTGCGAGCTCTAAACAAGACTGTAACGTTCAATCTAATTTATTTTAGTAATCTTAATTTTAATTTTCAATAATCATTTTTAAGATAATAAACCTTGTATTAAAGTATTGCCTTGTTTTTCGCAATTATAACCATTTTCTCGCTGGAGAGGTGAAAAGTTATAGTCGTCTTATAGTAGTCTCGTGCCTTTAAATCACTCTGCGCTCAGTACTCTATTTATGAATGCTACTTGGCTGGTTCGTGATTTAATATCGGCACTGGCAGCAAAAAATAACTTTGCTCACTTATTGAACAAATAACTATTCTTTAATACTGGTATGGTTTATTAACCAAGCACATAACCAATAGAGTGGTAATACGCGCTCTCCGTCTCTAAAACAGGATAGTGTTTTTTCACTAGCGTCAAACTGTCAATAGCACTATTACTAGTGTTGCATTATCATCTAAGCGAGTATCGATATTTGCAGTGCAATAACACACCATTCCTTCGAAATAGCTTTATTTTGTTATTTGTAATAACATTTATTTGTTAAAAATACTATGAACAATGTTTGAATTTTATGTATTCGCGTTTTATGTAAGTAACTAATTCACTATTTTGCACTTCGGTGGCGTAATGGTTAACACAGCCGCCCCCTTAGACTGATTTTAATATGTGTTACTTTCTGTATCATTTTATACTTTAATTCGCTATGATTTCCTAATTTTATATAATACCTATTTGACTGACAATGTCAAACTTTGTTTGTCATTAATTCTATATTTTGATTTTGTGTTACTTTCTGTATTATTTTATACTTTAACTCGCTATGATTTCCTAATTTTATGTCTACTTATTTGACTGACAATGTGAAATTTTGTTTGTCATTAATTCTGTATTTAATTTTTCTGTTTAGGTCGCCTTCTGGTACTTTTTTCTGATTAGATTTTCATGAATTTAGATTTTTGTGATTTACTGTAAAATTTATAAGGAAAATAAATCAGTTTATTTGTATTCAGTACCTATTTATTTGATTTGTTCTATTAATTATTTATTGTCATGACTAGCTAACGATATCGATAAAAACATTTGCATGCCTGTGTATCCCCATCTCTAGTATGACGCGTAATTGCAATTGTTTCTCGGAATTATTTTAGAACAAAATAAGTGACGCTGTCGTGGTGGAGTGGTCACTATAGGTTCGAATGCTGGTAGGTGCAAAATTATTCTGTGACGAACACGAATATTTGTTTGCGAGTCATGGTTGTTAATATATTTATTAATAAAACAACTTTTACGGATTTAACTCGGGTGTAATTAGATTTTACATGATGATATTATTGCCCGACGTTTCGTAACACTTTTCAGCGTTCGTGGTCACGGGATGACAGAGATGTAGGTTATCAAACTTTATGAAATAGTTAAATCTACCGTCACTTTAATTATTAATTTGGAGTGTTCCGTTTCACGCAAACGGAGCTCACGGTGTCATTAGGTCTTGCTGTGTGGAGGTTTGCCTGAGTTTTAATAATTTTAATTACTGGATCCCAAGCAGGTGGTACGGCGCAACCATCTTCTCTATTGAAATTTGGGTGTTTCTTTATTTCAATAACCTCGCGCAACATCCTTGGGATGTATCGACGTTCCTTGGCGAGAATGTGTGGTTTATCGAACCTTATATAATGGTTGGGCCCTTCTTGCGTATGTTCACACACTGCAGACTTCGTTTCGCGCCTATGTTTTATGTCAGCTATATGCTCCTTCACCCGGGTGCCTATGCTTCTCTTTGTTTGACCTATATACGAGAGCCCGCAGTCGCAGTCCAACTTGTATATACCTGCATCTTGAAAGGGTATATTACACTTGACGGGTCGTAGAAATTGATTAATCTTCTTTAGCGGCTTAAAGTAAGTCTTAATCGAAGCTCGCTTTAAGATGTTCCCAATCTTGTCCGTGACTCCTTTCATGTATGGTAAGACTGCAGGTTGACGCTCAACTGTGGCTGCTTTTACTCGGCGTGGGTGACGTGGCCTTGGTACTTGCAGTTTATTAGCTTGCAGTACATGCTTAACATGAGTAAGCTCGCCAGAAAGATGTTTGTTGTCACAGATGCCGTGTGCTCTCTGAAACAAAGATTTCCCTACAGTAGCAAGCTGACTAGGATGGTGGTGAGAGTCACCATTGAGGTATCTGTCTGTATGAGTTGCTTTCCTATACACAGTATGGCTTAGGCTATGATCAGGATTCCTAACAACCAAAACATCTAAAAATTTATTTTTTAGATAGAGTTTTATTTATAATGTGTAGTGCTCGCGCAAATCTAAGAGAACAATATATTTATTTATAAAAATATCTAAAATTATTATGTATATTTAAAGAAATGTCCGTTATCTAGTATCCATAACACAAGTTCTTAATGATACTCACTTTGGGCTAGATAATTGGTGTGAGCATGGAAAAAATAAAAAAATACTGTAAATATTGTATTGTTGTTGTTGTAGTGACATTTCTCCTCCATTGATTATTTGCTCGATGGTTTTATCCTTGATAAGGTGTTGGTAGCCTGGCCAGTTACAAACGTGTTATCATGGTCTGTCACCATAACAATATTCCTTTTCTTTCTATTCTAGGAGCTAATGAGGAGCTTTTTTCCCTAATCCGACCATCTCCCTTCTTTTTAAGGACCAGTGCTGTCTTAAGGTACCACCGTGATGTGACTACTATTCAAACGCGAACTAAGAGATTTGGCAAATCATTTTTCTATATCACACAATCAAGAAATAGAATTCGCTGTCAGCACACGTGTCCCTCTTTCCTATATAATAATCCCGGGTCATTGACAAGATGCGTGAAGAAGCACTTTGCAGCAAGGGTAGCTAGCGCGGCAGTTTATCTCTCGCACTATCTTCGCATTTGGACTCCACTTCTGCTTACCATTAGGTGGAATAGAGTCATTTGCTTGACCTTTTTTATAGAAAAAAAAATGCAATATTATAACCATACTGCTTTTTGTTTAGTCATAGTTTTATGACCGATCTACTTGACACAAACCCTTCTTGGAAAATGGGACTATAACAATATTTTTAACCGAATTATCAAGCTCCGAAAGTTAGTGGTTAGACCCCGAAGTAAGACCATTGAACACAAAAAGAAGACAGTCAGTTTTGAGTGCTTAAATTTTCCATGTGAATGTCTCCATCGGCACCAGATTGAGAGGATAGCCAAGAGCACGGTAATGTTATCATGTAATATTACCGTGCCAAGAGCTTTTCCATCAAGTTATCAAAAATCTTCCAGAGTTTCTCGGTAATTTGAATTCGAATTTTCTAGTCTAATTTATAATAATTGAAATCATATAAACATTCAAATATTGAACAAAATATTTACATAATGTACAAACTAAAATTAAACAGGAGCGTGGTAATGTTAAATTAACAACGTTTAACCAGATTTATGTAAAGACTAAAAGCAACGAATAAAAGATATAACTTTATTTTAATAACCTGAAGAAGATAGAAGACCCTTAATAATATTTACTTGCTTATAATTTGGTCTGAAATATAATAACTACCGCTAATTAAAGGGACGGATAAAGTTTGGGTAAATTTTACGCAAAATAAAAATCGGTATCAATTGTTATATAATTGGATTTTCTTTTATGATTCTTCGCTATGTGCAGGTAAAAACCTAGATACCTTAATCAGAATAAACTACTATACTATTCTATTCTTACTAATGGCGTCGCGTCGCATTAAGCGACGCGATCGCATTATTTTGCCAATGTCAAGTGAAAATGTAACTAAATTAATAAAAATTGTACGGTTGATTGAAGTTAAAAATGGAGTCTCTCAACACGTGTTTTTACAACAAGAACTCGAGAGAAACTCAACTCATAATAAAATGCTGTCATAAATCAAGACATTGTTAACCATTCTAATGTTAATGTTGTTGTTCACAGATATTTACTTTAGTTAATACAGGTATTAAAAACTTTATCCGCAATAATTCCCCTTCTCCACTACGAGAGTCTTACTTGCTAACTATCTATCCATTTATTGAGATATTGAGATCAATACGGAGTTTCACATGAGCTGTTCTTGTTATAATAACACGTGTTGTGTGTTTTTAACTTAATCTACCGTACAATTTATTGTTATCTTTAATACATTTTTACTTAATATTGACTAAATGCATAATAATTAACGAAGCCATAAATTAACAATAATATAACTTATTAATAAATTCTATATTGACATTAATTGTTGTCCGCAAACTCCTATGAAGGCTCTGACTCCCAAGCTAGACTAAATCCATCTCAAGAGTCGGTGGCTTCTCCCATTTTAGCAGTATGAGTGTCCAGAAAGCTTAGTAAAATACAAACAATGAAACATAAGTGAGACATTGCTAAGGAACAGAAAAAAGAATACGAAAAAAATAGAATAGATAACAATACTCTGAACTTAGACTCAATACTTCACTAATAATATTAATCGCGAGTGGAGTTGGGCATACTATAGATTGGAGTTGATGCTGCAGCATTCAGCAATAGCATTAAAGTTACAATATACCAAATTTCAAATCGATCAGGCTTGTAGAAGTAACTCTGATCCCTTTATCTATGAAAAATATTTAATGTCTATTATATAATTCCCGTGTCACGATGTTTGTCCGGGACTAACTTCGAAACTAACAATCCAATATAACTTTTTTTAAATGTGTGTATTAAACCAACTTGAGTGATAGGATAGTTTTTATCGTGATAAGTAGTCCTCATTTTTTTACTGCAAATTCAAATTTGGTACCAATTTAGACTAGATGTTGACAAACCATGGATAATAGGCTACCTTTCATCTCCTATTTCATCGCCATATAAGTCAAAATTTCAAAAACGCTAGATAAAATACTTATTTAATAATTTAACGGTTTCATCTTCACAAATGACAAACTTCCTTACAAACTTTAATCCATTATTTCAACTACTTTGAGCTTTTATATCGCAATCAAAGGTAAGCTATGTCCTTTCTTAACGTCTAATCAATATTTGTACCAAAATTGGGCCCGAAGTTTTTGAGTTTAATCGTTACAAACATACAAATCTATCCAATTATGAAAATAAAATATTATCGTTCCACTTATCCCAAAATGTTCAATAAAAATGTCCTCCTGTGTAAAGCCACGATGTGCCGCTATTCAACTATAAATGAGCTTTAAATGGATCAATTCTTAAATCGTAGCTAGAAAACTTTTCGATTAAGTAATCTTTTAAACAAATCAAATTTGCACAAAATGCACTTCAAAATCATCATTTCAGCTAAGAGACGCTCATTATTGGACTTAAGGCTTTCCACAAGGGTCTCAAACCTTAAAAATCAAAATCAAAAAGTTATTTGTTCAAAATAGACTTTGCTAAATACTTTTAAATCGTAAAACCCTTCCACCACTCGGACAAAATAATAATTATTATTAAGCTAGCGGAGAAAAAAACTTCTATAGCTTGTCATTTGGTCGACTTAAAGATATCATTACAAGTCAGTTCAAAATAGAAAATGACTTGAGTGTGTTAAAATTATTTTAAATGGGAATTACTCTTTTGTTTTCATAGATAATTGTGTGAAGTTTATCAAAATTATTAATTCAAACTCAATTTATATAAAACACCTTTTTTGCGTCGGGGTCTTAAAACGACACAATATCTACATTGTCACGAACAGCGTGAAATCAATAGAAATATTCAGAAAATTCAAGCTGTCAATCTTATCGATTTTTCAATCACAACAAAATAATAATCGACGAGCCTACAGCGAATGTTCAAATACCTATTTACTTTGGCCTCGTTCCCCGCGGGGAGTCTTTAGGAGCAGGAAGTGATAAATGATAAAGAAGGCGCCGAGAGTGGGGGAGTGATTCTAAACTGTTCTCTACTATCTTGAAGATTTCAACAAGTGTTCTAAAAGGAGGACCCAAGATAATGTCAAGTAGCTATTACACAGAAGAAGGTTATCGTGAATAAGGTATGAAACTCGATGGTAAATAACTTTTGAAATAGCTTAGAAATTCGTTGTCAAATCATAAAATTAATAATAGCTACCTTTATATTGTGAAATGCTTTGAATAGCTAAATCATTAGCTATTGTAATAAAATAACATATCTATTATACCTACTGTATTTACCATTAAAAACTTTGAGATAGCCGTCCAAGATTTTTTTGTTACTTATTATGAGTACGATATTTTGAACAAGTGTGTTTCATTACAAACTTCTTAAGTAATGTTTGTAAACTATTGAATACAATGCTGGTGGAACTCGGTTACGAATGTTTAAATAATTGCTCGGTGAAATAATACTTAGCTCATTGACACTATATAGATGGGACTAAAAAATAATAATACACATATAGTCTTCAAATTCCAAGCAGGCAAAACCGCAAAGGAATCGAATAGTACACAAAGTGTATATCTTCGCTTATGTTATACTTCAAATCAATCTGTTAAAGTGCCAACTTTTTATTATTTGATTAAATATTTCTGAATACTCTTACTAGATTGACGATTAATCATTTCATTCATAATTAAAAATTAAGTTTAATATTTTTTTGCATACTTGCTTCTACTAGCTGTTCCAATGCATTCCACCAAATTTTACAGTAGATCGTTTACAGTTCAGGCTATACTGTTATGGAATTCGTTACCCACATCTATAAGACTAGCTCAGTCACGGGCAATATTTACAAATAGAGTTAAAGAGCACTTTCTAGCTATGTAAGTGTTTTATTCGTATCTAATACAATTATTACTCAAATTAATTTTGGTCGAAAGGAATATAATGCTATAATGTATGTATGTATGTATTTGTATAATATATAATATTATATATATATATGTATAAATTATATAAGTATGTTATATTTTATGTATTGGTGTAGTCATGTAGATATTATTTATAACGTATTATTATATGTGTATATATATATGTATATATATATTTAAATATAATTCTGCTTAATATTAATTGTGAATTTCAACATTATTGTTTAGTAGTGTACATCAACGACTTCCCTCATTAACATGTTATGTCATTTCCTGTCCTTCCAAAGGTTGTCTGGAAGAGATCGCTCGCATAGCGATAAGACCGCCCATTGTACATTTTTTTGTTCTTGTGTTTTTATGATACTTTTAAATTATGGCTGGTGTACAATAAAGAGTATTCTATCTATTTATCTAAGAAAATCGTCCAGACGTCTTCACCCCTTCACTATAAAGATTTCCATTACCCAAATCCAGAGCAATTTGAGAGACAAAACCTTAGGGTCAAAGACGAGGAAATAATTAGTGAAACTAGTTTGTTCCAGACGATTAATGTTACTACCTACACCGGCTCCAGTCGGATTTGCAGAGACCAAGAACTTTGCTCCGTTTGTGATTTATTCGCATAACTTGATTTCTTTTGAACGCTCGAACAAACAGATTGTATTTATGTATATTGCATTAGTTTGTTTGCTTCTTACGGGAATATCTTAGTTCTTGAAATAATGGATCAAATTTTGTTCTTGGGAGTAAACAGTAAGAAACTATAGGACATAATTAATGGTGACACTTGTGTATGTCAGTGTTGTGAAAGGTGTGTGTGTTATGTCTATTTTTTTAAACATAATTTGCATTAGAACCACTAAAAACTCGTACTGAAATTCGTGAACGGATATTTGAGGTTACGGGACACGTCTAAATATTTCAAAGGAGATCAAATTGAAGATAAGTTTTGTAAACATAATTTTCTTTAGAACAAATAAAAGACTAGCTTTCATATTGAAATTCGTGAGAGGATATTTGATGTTACCGGACGCATATTAATATGTCAAGGGAGATCAAATTGAAGATATCTGGCAGTTTATCAGGCTTGCTATCTGGAGACACTGCTCTCGCTGTCTAAATTTGTCAGTGCTTGGTGCTTATGTTTCTATGGTAAACATTGTTTCATCAAATCTATGAAATTTGCACTTCTAAGAAGCTTCTTAACTGGGCGTCAAATATTTGCAAAAATATTTCGTTCGGATCTTAGAAATGTTTCATTAAATCTTTGAAATTTGCACTTCTAATGCTCGTATTATAGAAAAAGTTTCAAGAATGAACGCCGACTTGAGCGTCCTACGTCTCTTTCACTTTGTGCGTGATAGAAAGTGACAGAAGATTCGCAAGACGTGTTTGACTTCTGAGTGTCATTCTGTAATACGGGCCAGAAGCTTCTTAACTTGGCGTCAAATATTTATGAAACAATGTTTACCATAAAAACATAAGCACCAAGCACTGACAAATTTCAACAGCGAAAGCAGTGTCTCGATGGCGTAATGGTCAACGCAGCCGCCCGGATTACGGAAGATGCGGGTTTGATTCCCGCCTGGGGCAAGTCGACTTTTTTCAGTGCATTTTTTCTAGTATTAAAAATATTTCGCTTTTGTAAACGCAAAAACGCAGTCATGAACGCAGTCACTATTGCATACTTTAAATGCAAAACCGCCACTTAATTACAACTGAGTAATTTTATAGTTCATACAAATGCCGATTTGAAATCAGTGTTAGTGATAAAGTATTATTACCTATTAGTTATTTCATCTGAATTAACATAATTAACAGCAAATACATTGGCGTCAAGTTTAAAAGGTAAATACTTAGGAATAGTACTTAGTACCTACCTACTTATAAATATTGTATCCAGTTCCTATTTAAAAGAAAAGAAAATAGTCTCTTTGCTAGGAGCGGTGTCACTTACAAGCTCTTTGAACGCGTGGCAAAGAGAACCATCAGCAGTTGTGGTAATTAGAAACGTTCTCTGAATATAGCTAAGGTATAAGAGGCGTTATTCTGGAAGTTTCGATTTAATTGCCTACTTTCCTTCAGTGAAAATTACTGTGAAATGTTCAGAGATTGTAAGAGATTTTTTTGTAATTATTCTTAGTCGTTAAAAAATTTAGTTTTATAACTTCTGTTTTGTAAACAATAAATACATGATAATATCACAGAGTAATAAATAATATTACTTTGTGATAAAATACTGTACACATAGGATTGAAGATGCCGCCGTTGAATCGTGTTAAAAACTTTTTGCAATTTTAAAAACCTACCTATTTTGCAATCATGTTCTAATTGTAAGCTACCTAAGCACGAAAAGAGTTTGATTACGTGTTTAATTTTCATATTTCCCCAAAAAAAAAATATTTATTGTTCACAAGCAATTTTAGTGTAGCGAGAATGACTTTTTTACCAAGATCCATCTTGCATCACTATCCAGGTATTCCTCCAATTCGTGACTTTCTGGGCATGCTCTCCCTTATCTTGTCTCATTTTATGATGTTCCGCCCTTTTTAACCAACTATGGCGAGGCCAAATGGAAGGGTAATGATTTTTGTTTGATGCAGTGAGCTGCTACGCTCCATAGCGGTGCGCGATGGCATAGATAACATTACCGCGGCAATGGCGATGACCAAGACATAATAAGCTGCGGAAATGACGTCAGACGGACTTTAAAACTTTGATAAGGAGACCGAGGCTAAGCAAAAGAAGAGTGTGATTATCGTCGACAGCCTTTATGATCCATCGAAGACATTGCCAAGACGGTGATTTGGATGTAAGAGTCACACAAGATTGGACATTTTCGAGAGGTCGTGAGAAGATCTACCTAAGAAGTACGCAGCAGTGGGTGAAGTAAAGTTGATGAAGAAAAAGAATAATACAATAAAAAAGACAAATTATACATACAAGATTGCTAGTTCAGGGCTTAGCACTACTACCTAAAACACAATTTTTGTTCAGTGACTTTTTTATCCTTTACTAAAACATCTGAATGTAACACTAATTTTTCATGTACGTTAAGATCTCATGACAAATATGAACTTGAAATTGATTGCTGCTTCATTAAAAGTATTTTTTTATAAAAACAATAGCTGTAATGAAGCAGCAATCCCCAACTGTGATCATGAGTTTAATACAAATCAACATGAATTTATCATTGGATAAATATTTATTAAATTCAATGTTACCTTTAGTAATGAAAGTTGAGATAAAATGCTACGTGATAAAATCTAACGAAAAGAAATATACAGTCTGCACGATAAAATCTGCAGAATAACAGACTAACGGTTTGAAAAAAAAAACCGATTCACCGCGCTCATTTTATATGGCTTTTGTAAAAGAAATTCCACAGAGAAATGGAGTACAGGACAAAAACTATCAAACGGCCCGTCTGGCGGTGTAGTTAAATCCACCGCAAGGAGTTTCTTGCTTTGTCTTTGTAAATACGTTTGGGTTTCGGTAGAATAATATTATTATATATTTTATTGTATCTAATATTGTTATATCCAAGTAATTCTTTCTTATTGAGTAAAGAATAAAGAGTCAAAAGTACTTGAACGACGAGCATGTTTATGGACTACGATGAGATAAGATGAAGCGGAAGAAATTTGTAGAGATTGTAGCAAGTGGACACAAGATATAATTTTGAGACCATAAGAGAAAACGACTTTAATCTAACAGGTATGTAGGTTTTGAATAGAATGTAAACCTGTCTTCCTGCTGTTATATAAGATAGTCCCTCTGTTGCCTCTTTCAATACTAGACTGAAGAAGCATTTATTACACAAAATTTATGGTTAATCAAATTAAGCATTATCTATAAGTATTTATAATATATATGAATGGTATCCATGATATGTATTATTTAAGTTTATATTTTTTTACTATAGGTATTTTATGTATAGTATTATCTGGTTTTTTATGGTACCTATGTCTAAATTGTATTTTTTTTTAAGTGCAATAAAGAGTATAAGTAGTAATAAACTAACAAAAAGACCCTAACCTTTTTTAAATAAGCACATTAAATCATGTCTAATGGTGTCTCCAATATTATCACTGCCCTAAGAATCTATAAGAACCTTGTTAAATTGAGCGTGAATGCCGCAAATTTTTCCGTTTCGCTTCATTGAAAACTACGACGACGATTTGAGTTTAAACTTGTAAAAATGGCGAATGCTGATGTACCTAAATAAAAAGTGCGCTTAAGTTTAAAATTAACTGTAATTATTTTTAATAAAGAAGAATTGCAATTATTGCTTGCAAAGTAAGGTTTGTTTGAAACTTCCAATTTAAATGTTTAATTCAAGTCCTATACACGAACATAAACACACGGACACATTCACGGACACCCACGCACATACATAGGCACACACGCACACACATACGCACACACATACGCACACACATACGCACACACGCACACGCACACACGCACACACATACACACTCACACACACACACACATAGTGTACGTTATTTGCTTTGTGATTATTGGTGCCACACTGGTGCCACATTAATGTGGCATCACCTATATTATCAGTTATTGACATTATTGTTAATGACATCTGAAACTGCTTTTTGTCTTATTTTTATACAATTTTTGTTCCTTTCGTTTATTAACGACCTCTTGTAAAGCCATTTGCGTTCAATTTCTTTTTAATATTTTTAATTTACTCCGATATTTATATCGCATATTTTGCTTAGTTTATTATTAAGATATTTGACCTGAATTTGTAATTTTAACATAATGGCACTTTGGGATGAACAAAAAATTTTTGTTGAGAATCATTTATTTTATTCAATGGAAGCGAAGATGATTTTTTAGAAAATCTCAATCAGATATCAGAGATTCATAAAGATGACTATGAATATTATGCATACATAATATACTATCGCGCTCATAATTCCAAAGGGGTTAAACTAGAGCCTTAGGTAACATTTGGTTATACATACATCCACATCTGTCAGTATGGGTCATGCAGTGCCTTAAAATAATGACAATGTGCCAGTCTTTCGCCTACATAAAATGGAAATCAAACCCAAAAAATAATTTAGCTTTCAGTGAAGTGAACAAACAAAAGCAAATAGGACGGACGTCACACTCTAAAGATCGCAACACACTTCTCAACTCGGAAAGGGAAAGTAACCTCTTTTTCATACTATGTTACGATAGCATAATAATATTATAATTTCGCTTGGTAACGCACGTCATGTTATGCTGACACTTCTTTTTGTATTAGCTGTTTAATTTATTATAAGTATTTTTGGTGACTCACTAATTGACGGTCATGAAGCAAACATGTGTTTTATTCAAGAAACTAGTTCACCACATATTCTACGGTTACGTAATGGATACGGAACGGCTAACGTTCGCTTTCCGAGTTGATAAGTGCGCTATAACCTTAAATCATCTCAGCAGTCCGGACTTCAACAAACAAATTACATTATTTTTGTCAATTCTATTTCAAACCGATGTCGCAATATTCCACCAGAATACTGACATTCACGGACAAGTTCCTGTTGACAAACGGAGGGTCGGCGTGCGTCGATTCAGACGCACTCTTCAAGGTGCGTGTATTTACTCTCCCTTAGAAATAGGTAATGCGTTGCGTTCACGCCTCACGACTCACCATTAGAAAAAGCCCTATTTTTCCACGCGTTATCTCAGTCAAAGTGTAACGGCACTATTCAGCTAGGCGACCATTGACTATTCCTCTCCTTCGGTCAAACAGACGATGAAATTGCTCTGCTCGTATATTTTTCTAAAGTAAAGCGTTTTTATAATGACGCTCCTTTTTTACTATTTGTCTTTGAATCGGGCATTGAATTTTGTATCAATGATGTAACACTCGTCACTGCTGTCCTAGAAATCTACTTCACGTTCGAGTCTCTTGTACCTTTAGTGTAGTAACTCTGACTTAATTCGAGTCGTCAAACAATTTAATGATGTTTGCAGGACAGATTGTGATTGATAAAAAAGTTTCTCAAAGTTATCTTTTTGAACAATAATGTAAGAAACTTAGGATTTATATTAGTGCTAACTCTAGAGTCTTGTTACTGGCTCCTTGTATTGTATATTTCTCTATGAAAGGCTGTAAGCCCCCATATAAAATAAAATCATAAACTAAATTTGTAGATGGTGTAAAATTTACAAATGTAGAAACTTATTTATGATTGTGTCCCTCCCTTGCTCCAAACTTTATTTGCGGTCAGCGTATTATGTTTTTTTTCTCACATTTTACAAGAAAGATTTGGCTAAAAGGTTCTTTTAAAATATTTAGCTATTTATTAATTTTAACACCTATTTATTATATTTTTTCATGAATGCCTACTACTTGAAAAATTAAAACCTTTCGTACATGCTTATTAGATGAATAACAATTTATATTTTCTTGACATTTTGACAATACTACATTTAGAAAAGTAAATATTTGTCAAAATTGTATTTTATAAATATCTTTCTTTATACGTATTTAAAAAAAGTAAGATTAATTATTTATCCAGTCAATGGTTGGACAAATTTTGATATTACAAAGCCACGTTTGAAAATGTATTCAAAATATGAAATGAGTGTTTGATAAATTTCATTCAGAAAATACAATTTATAAACGAGCTTTTACTGAATAGATGGTGTTGAGAATCATTGCTTTTAAAAATCAAATCCTTTTAAAAAATCAAATGTAGAATAGAATCTTATAAGTATGTTGACCAATTTATAAATACATGCGTCCTTATTAAGAACGATATCTTCCAGGTAACCTTAGGATAGCGATGTAAAATTTCATGATTTTTTTTTAACAAAAATATAAAAAAGTAATACATGTTTTAGATTATAATGTGTACAAGAGTTATAGTAAATAAATAAATACATTATGTACCTGCAGACCAATTAAAATTAAAAGTAACACAACCCTGTGTCATTGACTTTTAAACTTTATTGATGTTAATAGTTACCAACTTTATAGGTACAAACATCAGTTCAGACTTGCTAATGTATATTGTTATATACAATGATGCAAATATCCAAGCCGTAGATCTAGCCGACTTGGGGGCAGTATATCTTAAAGTTCACCCCAAAAGCAGTTTGTAATATTAATGTTTACTACGTGGTAATCTTACTGATGGTGAAGGAAACTAAACAATGGAAATTATATCAATTGTTGTGTGCCGATCTAAATTATTGATATATCATACGGGATACGGTGATTTAAGATATGTACTTACCTTAACCCTTAAATGCGTACTGTCACAGAATTATTACATACCATTATAGACATTTTCTAAGAAATAATTTTTAATTTCAAGTTGTGGGAAAACGGAACTTACCTTTGTTCTTTATTGTTTTCTGATGAATTATCTAATTCAGTTCTTGCTTTAAAGTATCAAATAACGCTAGGCAGAAAGGTAACTCAGGGTAGTGAAGGTGAGTGCCGGTGTATCACTAGGAGACCAAGGATCATAACACCTAGGCATTACTTCTATCTGTACCCGCACGATGAATTCATGGTATGCTAAGGCCTTTATTACAGAATGACACTCAGGAATCAATCGGGTCTTGAGGATTGTTTGTCACGTTCTATCAAGCACAAATAGATAGAGACGTACGACGATCAGTACGGCGTTGATTCTTGAGACTCATTTTATAATACAAACAAGAAATTTAGTCTCTATTTTAATACCTTCTAGTCACCATTCTGCAAAACTAATGCTTCCGCAAAAATATTCTCTTTTCAACGCGACACAAAATTCGGTCAGAACAATGGTTAGGCGTCCATCGCTCGATAGGTAAGCCCTAGACCGCATGCCAGCGAGTTGTTGACTCAGTCCGAAATTTGTACAAAGTTAGTTTGAAGCGGTTTCGCGACATGACTCGCCACTCGTTTCAGCCAGCCTCGATCGCCATTTGTTTTGATAAATGCCGTTTGACTGTGAGAATAGCATGAAATTTTATCCAGATGGTTTATATTTTGTATTGTCACTTTTACTTTTGTAAAAACGAGTCGATGGTGAGAGGTTACCGTTCTTGATAATCATCACTACATAGTATTAGGGGTTTAAGTATGAAATTGCCGTTTTGCATAGAGAATTTAACGAAAATTCATTTTTCCATACAAACATAATTGCCATTTTTTAAGGAACCACAAATCTAAATTTTGTGTAATTTTGTGGATATGTTTAGACAACATTAAGCTATAGGATACTTAGAGAAAAAAATTGAGAATTTATATCTGTAAAAAAATATTCATATTTTAATAACAGAGACGAGCACCTCTAAGGACGAGCTGTTTTTGAAGATGTATTTCTAGTGAAAAAAATAAAAATAAGAATAAATTTTTATGCATAAATATATGTCCTTGTAATGAAGTTTAAAATAGAAAAAGAATAATGGACATAGCTATTGTATTAAAGGAATTATACACTAATGAACAATGAGGAAAAAATCGGCAATTTCATACTTTAACCCCTATTATAAAACAAAGTCGCTTCCTCCGTCTGTCTGTCCCTATGTATGCTTAGATCTTTAAAACTACGCAACGGATTTTGATGCGGTTTTTTTTAATAGATAGAGTGATTCTTAAGGAAGGTTTATATGTATAATACATGCATATTTACATAAGCGTTGCACCCGTGCGAAGCCGGGGCAGGTCGCTAGTACTTAATAAACTTGTACTAGACAAGAAGTTGCTGAATAAATAATACACAGAAAAATATATCCACGATCACACCAATTATCTAGCCCAAATTAAGTATCATAAAAAACTTGTGTTACGGATACTAGATAACGGACAAATTTAATATACATAATAGTATATCAAAAGTATGTTTATAAAAAGATATTGTGTTCTTTTAAATGATTACTTATAAACATAATACAGAATTGCATTATAAAAAGTAACGTCTTCCGTACCCATAACATGTACAAAGTTAGCCTTCAATATTTTTCCTTATAGAAATAACGTCGAACTCTCGTATTCGCTAAGGAGAATATATTATTTGAAGTTTTAATAGTATTAGTATTTCAGCGTTCCAAACTTTGTTCAGTAAATTCAATAGTGTATGGAAAAAAAAAATAGTAAAAATTACGTTTTGTAAGACTTTCATTTCTTACTTCATTCACTTAATTTATCGTTCATCGTAAACCTACCAGAGGGCCTAGACAAGTGGCCAATCGATTGCGTTGAACGCTTAACGAAAAGCATTTTATGTATGACACTGGCATAATACTGAGAAAAATCCATGGCGACTGTCATGTCAAATGTTAGAGCTGACGTTGTTACTCGTAGAAACGATTCAAATCGTTTCTAATAAAATCAAAAATGCGTTTGTTAATATTTGTTATGTTGGTAATCAATAAATAAATAGGAGTATGTTAATTTTTTACAATATTTAATATAATATCGTTTTGTGCAGCCATTCGTAATTATTTTGGTTCCTAGTAAATTCCTTTTCATTGTACTGCATTATTATTACGTTAAAAATAATGAGCAAAATTTCATATGATAATTTTCTACATTTATTTGTATCAGCTATGAATATATACTTAATTGATTCTTAGATATTAATAAAGGGTTTCTCAATTGGCTTTCTTTGAAGGAGATTGCTACGTAAGTGCAAAGCACGGACGTATGAATAACGTTAGTCCGACAAAAGTACGACACCACCGAAGTACGACATTTCGCTTGATCATCCAAAAATTCCTATTAACCTACCCATCACTCAGCCATATAGGTTACATAACACACTAACTAGACTCTCCCAACAAGTACACTCCGCTTGATCATAAAAAAATTAACCCTGTCTGTACCTACTTATCACTCAGCCAACTCACGTTGCGGACTTTCGCATTTCTGTTATTCGCTCTTCCGTGCTACGCACTTACGTAGAAGACTTCTGTTAACGCGGCTTTAGTGCGACCAGGCGCTACGTGTGTTTTACATATTGAGAAGAAAAATGAAGAATATTTACATCAAACAGAAAATTTTCAGGACAGGATGCACAAGACTGAATGCTACTGCACTATCCACCACAAATTGAACCGCGAATCTCAAGCGGCGTTGATAAAAAAGTTCCATAAAAGAGAATCTCACTCAACTTGATTGCGTGCCGTAATGCTGCTGTAGTGAATAAACAAGAAATACACGGTTGCTTGCTTTGTTTTTGCTTTTATAAAGTGGTCCGCCTTTATGGTTGATAGCTCAATAATAAAGACCGTAAAATGGCGGCCCTTACTGTCTCACATTGAGTCGTCCTCGGCCCCTACTTCCTTAGGAGCTCTTCAATAATTCCGCTCTGTAAGTTACGAAGTATTTGAGCCCGGCCAATTGTGTGTACCGTGTAGATTTCATTTTCCCTCGCGATAAAAGAAACACTCCATATTGATATAAGTTAAACCTTCTATTTGGTGTTATGTGAGCGCTGGATAAAGTAGTGGATATTCTGAATTTCATTTTGAAGCTAGAAAAGTTATATAGTACCCCGTGATCACACGAATGCGTTGATGTGACTTTAAAAATGTAAAATCCTTTTTTTCAAAAAGTTTGCTTTTGATTTAGCTTGTATTTACAATTATTAAGAGTATTATTACTTGTATTATTGTCGTGTTAATGATACTTAAGTCATTGAGAGACTACTTAGTATAAATTATATTTCAGCATAAAATCAAAAACTTATATTAAGAACCTATTTAATAAAAAAAAATTTAAATAAAAAAAAACCGCCTTCAAAAAACGGGAGAAATAAAAATTTTGTTTATAAAAATCTAAATGTTTTTTGAGGTCGGTCCCAAATACAAGTGACAACGTTTATTACAAATATTGAGGTTGGGACCGACCTCAAAAAACATTTAGATTTTTATAAACAAAATTTTTATTTCTCCCGTTTTTTGAAGGCGGTTTTTTTTTATTTAAAAAATTTTTTTTTCTGCATTTTAGTGTTCTAAGTATAGAAATTTTCAGGAAACTACCTCAAGATCTTTTAGACACACAAGTGATAAAATTACGATATCGTCAATGTCAATTAAATAGGCATTATTAGGGATAACTCAAAAACTACTTGTCCGATGTCGATAAAATTTAAATGGGACCCCATGACAAGCACTAGCTTCCAAAGGTCAACAGAATCTTAAAAATCGGTCCACCCAGTAACGAGTTATGAGGTAACAAACATTAAAAAAAAAAAAAAAACATACAGTCGAATTGATAACCTCCTCCTTTTTTGAAGTCGGTTAAAAACTCATGTACATCAATCAGACCTAAATATACAACACATAGCTACAATAATATATCATACATATAATCTTTAGGATTATATATGTATGATATATAATATTACAGATGATTAAATAATACCCACATAGTCATTTGCGAAAATTTCGTAAGGTTTCAATAATCCTGGCTTAGTTTACAGATGAATATAAATTTGCGTCAAAAAGTAATTTGATATTGATTTGTGACGACCTTCTTTCCGTCAAATCTTATTTCAATTCGCTCCTCCGTAAAATTTTCAATTTTCTCAAGCCAGGGATGAATTTTATCGGTGATTCCATCAGCGAGCCATCTAAGATAATAATAATCTTTTAAAACTGTTTAGAACCCCTGAGTCGGGGCTACGCTGGCTTTAAGATAAAGTGTGTTCATGTCGCTAACTTCAGTTGTTAAAATAGAATTTCTTTAAAAATGCTGACACTCTTTTACAGAGTTTCCTTTTTAAACAAGCATAAGCTCTAGTGCCAAGATGAAGATATGTATTTTTACTACAATTCAGACTAGCAAAAAACCACCGTCTCACAGCAGATTCTAGACGAAAATTTGAATTTAAAGAAAAATAAAACGGACTCTTAAAACTTGTATTTAAATTAAAAGTTGTGTATTTTAACATTTAAACTGTATTTCGGTCATAATATTATTGAATACTTGTCTGAATTAAAAAATAAACTTTCAATAAATAACTTTTTACAACAAATTTTGTAATTCATGAGAATTACTAGAATAGCTTAAGTTGAAAATTATAAATAGTACAAAAAGTGAGACTTATTTTATAAAAGAAATTACTTTAAACCCATCTGTGATACTGTGAATTTTACATTGGAATAAACGTGATACGGATATCCTATGTACGTGTCGACTGAGATGTTTAAAAATGTGTGGTATATTTTAAAACATACATAACAGTCGATACCTACAATAAAATGAAACATGGTAATAAAAAACCGGCCAAGTGCGAGTCGGACTCGCACACCAAGGGGTTCCTCGGTATAAACTGCTGTATCTTTTGATCGCGTCAACTTAGAAGTTTGATTTTTTCACTGCTTAAAGGGACAATAGACCTAGGTATTTGGTATAAATTTGAATTTGATACCTTTATTCGTTCGTGAGAAATAAGGTAGTAAGTTTCATTTTATTAAAATATTTTTATTATATTATATAACTAAAAAAATGTGACTTTCGCAATTTTTCCTATATTTGCATTATATGACAATGGTTCATGCCAAATTTCAAGATTCTGAGTTTACGGGAAGTATCCAGTAGGTTTTGATTCCTTTGCGAGTGTCGGAAATTTGTTGAAAATATCGACATAATCGGATGTATCTTTTGATTGGCTTGGCTTAGAAGTTTGATATTTTCACAGCTTAAAGGGACAATAGACCTGAGTATTTCATGTGAATTTCAGCTTGATACGTCCACGCGTTCTTGAGATAAAGGGTCTTGACAGACAGACAGACAGACAGACAGACGGACAACAAAGTGATCCTATAAGGGTTCCGTTTTTTCCTTTTGAGGTACGGAACCCTAAAAATAGAAAAATAACATAGGCTATGCCTATGTTATTTTTCTATTTTTATTCATTTTTATTTCATATTGAGAAACTGCGTATTGACGTAGATTTGTGGTTTCTTCATGTGGGTACTCTTCTGTGTAGTTGGTGGAGAAGTATTTGGGGACGGTGAAGTACCTATCTCTTGATATCGACAATACTATACTAAATGTCGACCACCAGCTTAAAGTGACTTCCGAAGCACGGAGAAATAATGAGTTCAAAAGTTTTCGGTCACCCATCTGAGTACCGACCGCGCACTTGGTATCTTAGCTTTTGTGTTCGTTACAAAGAACGCACGACAGCGGCGCTATGGACCTTCTCTATATTGACTCTTGTTATCAAATAATTATAATTGTATGTGTAGTCGTCGAGCTTTGCTTTCAAAGGGTACTAAAAAACTACGATTTGATAAAGGTGGTATCAGACGGTTCATTTTTCGATAATATTTCACCTTTCATTCGGTACCTTTCACTCGAAATGAAGTGTGTAAACCCAAAATGAAACGCAAATGCTGAATGGATTCATTAATGAACCGATCTAACAGGGTTGGATATTGGCATTCGGCATCTTTCACTCCCACCCGAATGAACGATAAATGAACAGTCTGAACACAGAACGTTCACCCGGATTCGGTAATTTTGTTTCGAGTCTTGTAGAAGAAAACGTCGCGGCAAAATGGTCTTTCGACGACGTACTGAAAGAAAAGAGGAGATGAATGTTCTTTTCTGTTTCATTCCAGTTCGACCGTGTGAACATGGAATGAAATAAAAATGAAGCATTCAATGGAGTGAACATTCATTCGAGTGAAACGTCTGATATCACCTTAAAGGAATGAATTTGTATACCCACGAATGTTTTCGTACACCAACTGTACATATTTCAAAATATAGAGATAAAGCTCTATACTATATTTCATCATACAGAGAACTTACAATCCATCCCCTCATTTTACTAGATATCGAGCCGACGCGACGATGAAGCCACCGTCAACCAAAGCACTCTCGAATAAACCAGTTTTATGCGGTTATATAAAGCTCGATATTATTTTTGTACAATAAGGGTGGAAGTCAGCATTCGCTACTAAATCAAACAAACGGCCCGCCTGACGGTAAGTGAGGGGCTTCAAGCGATATTTTGCATACTATTGCACGCCTAGTTCTTACAAGAAATAATGTTTATGAACTCGTCAAATTGACTCAGAATTGTGACTTGTTTTTTTACACCACCACATTTTTATACTACTAGACTTTGCTTACGCTAATGTTCAATTGCCTCTATGGTCTAACGGTTCATCTATGTCAATACAGAGGGACCAGGTTCAACCCCCAGGTGGACACAAATTTGTCCTTGGTTTGGTTGTATTTTATTTATTTTTTCATACATACATAATTTGTTTTCGCCTACAACTATATAAGGCGCAAATTCAGCCCCACATGGAATATTGCTCTCATCTGTGGGCGGGCTCACCTCAGTACCAACTCCTTCCTTTAGAAGAGGAGAGTGGATTGAGTATGTGGCATTACTCTGTATCTTCTATTGTTTGTATCACGGTGAGTGTTCTGAGATGTTGTTTGGACTTAAACAAGGTGGGCCAAAAGAAATCACCCTATT
The DNA here is from genome assembly GCA_955850985.1 of Elophila nymphaeata. Taxonomy (NCBI): domain Eukaryota; kingdom Metazoa; phylum Arthropoda; class Insecta; order Lepidoptera; family Crambidae; genus Elophila; species Elophila nymphaeata. Next base: position 8,302,672 of record OY039075.1, read on the forward strand.
GGAAGATGCTCTCATTTTTGCAAATGGCCGCCAATGTCAAATCTGTTTTGACATTTGTGGATTAGATAGATGCAAAATACAAGTGAAAAAGCCATGGAGCGATACACTCCCCAAGAACGCGGAATAATCGTGTCTATTTTTTTGCGTAACAATTTATCTGTGGTGGCGCAGCGCGAATTACGTCGCCGATTCCCCGGCCGTCCGACACCGACCGCGCAAACACTGCGCCGTTTGGCCACCAACCTTGAAGAATAAGGCACCACACGAGACGTTGCCAAGAGTGGCCGGACATCGACCAGACGCTGTGCAACGCAAATAGCCATCAGTCGGACGTCCCTAAGGCGAATTTTGATCAAAGACCGCATGTTCCCGTACAAAGTACAGTTCGTGCATCAGCTGCTGCCTGCCGACCGCCAAACGCGCGTAATCTACGCTTAAGCCATTCTCAATCTCGAGGAAGAAGTGGACGATTTTTCGAAAAAAAATCACCTCAGCGGGTACGTTAACAAGCAAAACTATCGCTTCTGGGGCACCGAAAATCCACGGGTGATGCACGAGGAGCCATTCAAGGTGACTGCATGGTGCGTTGTTCACGCTGGAGGAGTCATCGGGCCATTTTTTTTCGAGAAGGCCGCTGGCCAAACGGCAACAGTGAACGTTGCGCGTTATAGAGCCATGTTGGCCGAGTTTTTTCTGCCGCAATTGGACGAATTAGGACTGAAGGACATGTGGTTCCAACAGAACGGAGCAACGGCACACACTGCGCGAGCCACAACCGATATTCTGAAGGCGGCGTTCCCGGGTCGCCTCATCTCTCGTTTTGGCGATTAGCACTGGCCTGCAAGATCGCCCGATTTAAGCGTTCCAGACTTTTTTTTTGTGGGGTTTTTTGAAGTCCCGTGTTTACATGAACAAGCCCGAGACTTTAGAAGCCCTGAAGGACAACATTCGACACGACTGCGAGAATCTGTCGCCCGAAGTTCTCGCCGAAGTGATGAAAAATGCTATAAAACGAGCCCGTTTGGCAATCAATTGTGACGGCACCCATCTGGCCGATATAATCTTCTCGACTTGACCAATAAAATTCTAAAGGTTCAATCCCGTCACGTCACTATCTCCTTCGACGAAAACCTCTTGAAAGCCGTATCAGACAAGAAGATGAAGTATCTGAACCTGGCACATGAGGTTGTTGACGTCCACTGAGGTCATACCAGTCGTAGTCTCAACCAACGGCCTTGTGCCAACTTCTCTTCGCGACCATCTGAAGAAATTGGGATTACGTGACCGACCTTAAGTTGCGCAACTCCAGCGAGCGGTCTTGCTCAATAATGTCAGGATTGTTCGTCGATTTCTTTCCCTGTCGTCCTGACCCTCGGCCGTCTGGCCTCCTCTGCCGAGGGGTATCCTCCTTTCCCTCGATCTGTCGAGGGACCGCGAAGAGTTTTTAATAATAATAATCCTTCATTATAATAATTATATAAGGTAAGATTTTATTTGCTGTTGAAAACAACACAAAGCGAAGGAGATTTCGTATCCATGTGAGCTGTCTATGTTTGAGTTGCTCATTGGCGCAATGTATGAAACTATTCTACACATACGCACTGAATTTTTACGCTTCTTAGTTCATAAAATACTCCCGTGTGTAGCTTCATACGATTTCTATGACAAAACAAAGTTTTCATAATTAAAAATTGATGTTTTGTCCATAGTTAGTACTCGTAATAATAGCGATATTTTTTATACCAACCAAAACAGTATTCTGTCTTGTTCTTTCCACTCTAATAGACGAAAAATATGAAATTGGATATTATGTGGTAGATTTAATATTAAGCCTAGGCTTGTAGTCAAAGTAGGTATTATCATTTAAATAATTTTTCACGCAATGTTCCTTCATTTTGCCAGGCCCTCGAAAAATCTGGCAAAAGTTTACGTAGGTGTTTTTATTATTTCCCTTAAATTATAAATACTGTCTTGAGACTGAGAGGAGTTCAATTCAGCGTAGCAAGGGCGGTTTAAGGTCTTCGTTATTGAGCCATAAGCCATAAAGGCGCCCCGCTTTATAAAAACAAAAATAAAATTCATGCGACAGCATATTTCTTGTTTATTCACTCCAGCAATCGACTGGAATGAGGAATCCTCTTTTATGAAGAGCTTTTAATGTTTTCACTCGTCGCTCCAGATTTGTAGATCAATTTTATTGCGATAAATTGCGCTCCAACGATCTCCACGTTGCAAGTTTGAGTTACGCAATTTTAAATTGATTTCTTTTTTATTCACTTAGATATCATTTTGATGGTTTCATTTACCGTTAACTCGAAAAACGTTGAATGATTTTGCTTTTTAACCGACTTCAAAAAAGGAGGAGTTTCTCAATTCGACTGTATTTTTTATGTGTGTTACCACAGATAATATAATACTATACTTGTTCCCTTGGTACCGATACTGATGATTCTTTTTACGTTTGGAAGATGGTGTCATGTGATCCCATATGAATTTGAGTTTTTGTTTTCGTTGAGTCGATACATTCAAGTATTGTGGTCAATGTACGAAAATGCCACTGTGTCAGTCCGCCTTTAAGACCAAAACTCAAAACCCATACAGCTCCAGCGAGGCGTGAGACAGGGTGATGTTATATCGCCGAAGCTGTTAACAGCTGCGTTGGAGGACGCATTTAAGTTTCTGGACTGGAGAGGACTTGGCATCAACCTAAATGGCGAGTAAATGACTCATCTCCGCTTTAAGATGATATCATAGTTATGGCTGAGACTTTGGAAGACCTGGGCACAATGTTCGAAGATGTCTGTATAGTCTCCCAACAAGTAAGTCTTAAAATGAACTTAGCTAAGACGAAAATAATGCCGAAATTCCATGTCGCATCCACTCCTGGAAAGTTGTCGATGATTATGTTTACCTGGGACAAACAGTCCAACTGGATAAGTATAAATTCCAGAAAAAGGTCAATCGACGAATCCAGCTCGGCTGGGCAAGCTACGCGGCATATTCACGGCCCATCTACCGCAGTGTCTCAAGACGAAAGTCTTTAATTCGTGTGTGTTGTCAGTGATGACCTATGGAACCGTAACGTGGACGCTTACAATGGGGATCATATGAAGGCTCAAGGTCACTCAAAGGGCAATGAAGAGGGCTATGCTCGGAGTTTCTCTGCGTGTTCGTATCAGAAATGATGAGATCCGTAAGAGAACCAAGGTTACCGACATAGCCCAACGAATTCCAAACCTTAAGTGGCAGTGGGCAGGTCATTGCGAGGAGGACTGACGGTCGTTGGGGTGGAAAGGTCCTCGAGTGGCGACCACGTACCGGGAAACGCAGCGTTGGTAGGTCCCCCACAAGGTGAACTGACGATCTGGTTAAGGTTGCGGAAAGCCGCTCGATCCGGGCAGCGCAGGACTGACCGGGTTTGAGATCCTTGGGGGAGGCCTATGTCCAACAGTGGGCGGCCTACCAACGCTTCGTCGCCCGGTACGCAGCCGCTCTATCTTTACACACCAAATGAAAAATTCAATTTAGACACCCAATAATGCTTTCATTTCGCGGGTGAACATGGATGCTTTAGTAGATATGTTTACGTGTATACTGTCCCTGTATGCGTTAGTGTCGGCACTGAGCGATACCGCACTTTTTTTATATTTTCTGCGTCATGGCAATTTTTTATCAACAACAATAAGCCTTGAGTCTGTATGATGTATTTACACTCATCTGTAAGTAGTCATTAAGGCATGTAGAGTAGATCCTTTTAGTGTGGATGGCTCTTACTCTTTGTTGAGAAATCGGGTCGAAAGAGTTGGGACACTGTGTCTTTTCAAACGAACTTGTACTTGGTAGCACCATCACCGCTTAGAATTTGGGCTAGTTTGTTGGTATGTGACGTCAGTCTTTTCTGATACTTTGTGCTGTACTGAGTTATTTCCTTCTTTACAGTTTTCATCTTCAGGTCGTTGTAGATGTATTTATTACTGATGTACTGAGGGATACCGCACTGACGTAAAATGAATGAATATCAACTATAACAAACAATTGCCGCAAACTTTAATCGTTAATATCGATACAGATTCATACCACAAGCACTGGTTACAATAGAACAGCTATTTAAACGTTAATATAACAAAAACCAGAACATCGAAAACGACCACAATTCGGCGGCCCCGTCACAAATTACGAACTAATCATAGCCCACCAATTGGGTCTCTCGGAAGAGGTTAATTTTAGCAATCCCTGTGCCACGTAACGCTATTAGGGGTATCTCTCTCCTAAAAAAATAATTCTCGGTCGACCTCTATCAGGATCATTCTCCTGTTGCTGGCGATATTTAATTTATTTGTTACATTTTTGGTTGTTATAATAAACGCAACACGCATTTTTGGTTTTGTAGGGTCGTCTGGGTAGTTACCACCGCCTTTCTTATTTCTGCCGTGAAGCAGTTCGCTGTGTTTCGGATTGAAGGGAAAGGTAGCCAGTGTAATTACTGGGCATGGAGGGCATATCATCTTAGTCCCCAGTATTAAGTTACACTTAATATTGCAAATGTCTATAGGCGGCGGTGACTACTTAACATCAGGTGGGCCGCAAGCTTGTTGGCCATCTCGAAACATAAAAAAACGGTTTATTCCACCCCTGATCTTGTGTGTGCAACATCTATTTGTGCAATAATATAAGAGTTTAATTATTAAACCCCAATAGAGTAATTTTACACCATGAAAGAAAAAATATAAAATTGCATTTTTATGATAGATATTGCAAAAATTAAACGAGGAACATCGATCTTTATTCATGAATATGCTATTTAAATGTTATAATTAAATTTTTAAAATCTACTTGTCCCTAAAATCTTTAAAACGCCTTTCGCCATATTGGAATGCGACGTGACGTCACTCCGTAAGTAAATAAAGTAGATTTGTATTGTTCTTTGAGTTGATTATGAAATCGCAGTAGTATTGTTTACTAACGGAGTGATGTCACGGGCCGAAAAGCATGGCTGCTAGCGTTTCCACGCGAAAATTCAAAATCGAAAATAAAACTAAGTTTTTAAGGCATTTTTGGTTTAATAAAATTGAAATAAAAATTCTACTGGTTAATTACGACCTCAGGATTGATTAAAAACAGTTTTCAAAAAATATCCCTATATGTTCGGGGTCGGTACAGTATGTTGCTGTTGGTTTTTGGTATTAGATTTTTACAAACCTTCCTCGGGAACGACTGCTATATTTCAAAAGCCAGCCGACACGGAAGAAAATCGAGTTGAAAAAATTTCGGTCACCCATCCCATTACCGACCACGCACTTGGTAGCTTAGCTTTCGTGATCGCACGAAGAGGTCACCAACTAACAAAATATTGAGTAATATTATAACGGAGTGGTCGGAAACCCAATTGCGATATAAGCTAACCTATCATTGACCAAGATATAAAGCGCAAAGCTTTGTGAGAATTGTAAATTGGTTCGTGTCAACCCTACCAGTAACTGCCACCCCGCCAATTAGCCTTTATGCCCTTGCGGTCCGCGAGACTTATCTATCGAACGAACCCAACATTATAGGCTAGTAAACACCAGTATTCCACTAGCTCGTTTCTTTACTACATCATACGCAATAAATTCTGATACATTAATTGGGGCTGGTACTTATTTATAGTCGTATATTTGTTGTGTTAATATTTTCTAGTCCAAATGAATTATCATTTAGAACTTGTTTTATAGGACAAAAAAACATGACTCTATACAAGGCGTTTGGTACATGGGGTATGAAGCCGGCACCTACCCATGCTAACATAGTCATATAAATACAATTGTGATATTATAAATTCAAAATTGTAAAAATTTTTTTTTGCTTTTCCATCATTTTGTTTTTTTTGATCGAACTATTTGTATGGAGAATTCATTTTATTTTACAATTTTAAGTTTTTGATATCACCATAGTATTTATATGACTATGTTAGCATGGGTAGGTGCCGGCTTCATATCCCATGTACCAAACACCATGTATATATTTTTAAAGAAATATATATAAAAACCATGACTCGTGAACATTCAGTTCATCAGATCAGAACACAGTTCGTGTTCATCACACATTGACGACCACCTCACCACGACGGGTAACAAGACGTAATAATTTATTTTAGAAGTACTTTATATAATAAACATATATACATTTATAATCACGCAATCCCAAAAGGGCTGGAGCTTTAGGTAACATTTAGTTACACATTAAGCCACAATTGTCAGTATGGACCATGCAGTGCCTCCAATTGTGACAGGTTGCAAGCCTGTTGCCTACACATATGGGACACCTAACCTAAAAAGCAGTGATCCTTCAGTGATCCAACAACCATATACTAAAAGGACAGATATTGCACTCTAAGGCACAACAGTGAGGGTATTAGGTAGGTACATATTCCGGAACATCATATTTATGTATGTAATTCTTTCATATTGCGAGGAGAAAGCGCTTGGCTTTTGTCTGAGTGGATGTTAGCGCACTTCAATCAGGATGCCTAGCTTACTGAAGAACTGACTGACTCACCTCCAATTATGATGGAACAAAAAAATATTGCAACAGACTTCGGTAAGATAGTAAGGGGGTGGAACTAGATATATACATTTCTCATAATCCCAAAGAGTACAATGAATACTCCAATCAACAGGGCTTATATTATGTAACCTGAAAAATTGCTATGCATACGAATGTCATGTGATTAAATTATGTTACACAGATTACAGATATACTCCGTATAACAAAACTGATACAGATTACAATAATCCAACATTTTTTACGAGAAGTTAGGTATTTTACCAAAATATGAAAATCGCTTACCTAAACCTCTCATCTAATAATATTTTTTAGGCTGAAATACTTTCTTTATGCAAACGTATAAACAATTTCAGACATAGTCTAAATTTAACTTTTAACACTTTGTACTACAACTTCTACTGAAAAATTGATCTCCTAACTTTTATTTTTACTTTTTTTTATATCCTTAACCTAACATTATCAACTTCACCACAGGCCAAATTTCATAAGCAGAGGAATTTTCGGCGAATGTCCTCGTTGAAAGGGCTAAAAAGCTATATCTGAAAGTATGTACCATACAGTGCTTCAAAATAGTTGCCAGTCTGTCGGCCACATAAAGGAGCATCAAACCAATATAACTAAATCTTTAGTGAACCGACAAACAAAAAATGACAACCAGGACGCATTTACACTCTAAATCATATCAACAATCCGAGAATTTGGTACCATTGTATTTTTTAACGTACTTATCATTTCAAATAGGTAGTTTTTTTATTATATTTCATTGGAACGTGTTTTATGTGTTCATGTCTGTTAAAGCTCCTTCAAACTAATTTACAACTCTAAAATTCACAATCTAGTAATTATCATATAAAAGTATTAATGGTGTTTTGATTAACGATAATCTTCCCACAAAAGCTATTAAAGCAGTGACATAGTTCAAAAACTCATTAAAACTATCAATTAATCTCCTAACTTTTCGATGCCTGAAACATTCGTTAGACAACAGAGGTACGCCACAGAGGTTAAGTCACTCAAATTTGGAGAATACCGTAACTTACAAAACACCACAGTTAGACCGCACTGGGTATGGATAATCATCATGTCAGCTCAAAGGTGCCCACTGTGGACATAGGACCAATTGGGTTCTTATGATACTTACTTTGGGCATCTAGTTGGTGTGAGCCGCTCGAATTCGGAGCGCCCGAACTGAGGTACTACCACCACCTTACAGAAGACTCATCGTCATCAACACAGCTCATATAATGTCCCCACCGAGGGGCTCGAGTCTACTCCACATTAGGGGCGATTAGGCCTTAGTCAACCACGCTGGCCAAGTGCGGATTGGTCGACTTCACACACAGCCCAAGAATTTCTTCATAGGTGTGTGCAGGTTTCCTCACGATGTTTTCCTTCACCGTAAAAGCGTCGATAAACGTACATATGAATAAAAAATTTGAAAACACATTGGTACGTGGCGGGGATCGGACCAGTGGCTTCCGGGTGGGAGACAACGATTTTACGCACTACGCCACCGTCGCTTCCAGAAGACTACAGTCAAATAATACTACATTTGTGTGGGGTTGTGTTTTTGTTGGTGAGTAAGGTTGTCTGAGCTCAACGGGCTAAAGGAGGGGATTAGGGTTGGCAGTGCAGGTGGGTAACGTGAGTGTTGCAAGCGTCTATAGGGTAATGTGATTGCTTACCACCAGGCATGTCGTATGCTTGTCTGCCAGCCAACTGACATTAAAACAATGATGTTTTTATTGTCTTTTGCCAGCCGCAAATGGCTTTATCAGCGTCTATGGTGTTGTTAAGAAGACGAGAAACTTGGTGTGCCTTCTAGCCTGTAAGATGAACCTCCCTAGAAGATTTCTAGTTAGTCAGCATCACCCGTGCGTCTTTATTGGTTAGAGCCTTAAGGGCGCTCGATCTGACAGGACAGTTAATTATCATCAAGCGCATATGATCATGTATTATCATTGTATTACATATGGCCGTGTGATGCCGGCAGGGTAGAAAAGCATCACCACGTATCCCCCAATGGGTATCGTAGAAGGCGACTAATGGATCAGCAAAGGGGTATTGATCACCTTATACTCCGTCTTTCAATGCGCATTGGGCAAGCGTGGTGGACCTTAACCTCGTTCGATGACAAGAAGAGGCCTTGTGTCCCAGCAGTGGGTCGAAATGTAAAGGCTGTTATGATATGCTTATAATGTGTTGGGTTTATAAAGCACATTGACGAAATGTTAAAGCTCCCTATTCCAAATAATAAAGTATTTAATATATATACTTAACTACGTTAAAAATGTAAGATTAAGCTTCAAGATCAGTCACATCAAATTGAAATCGTGCCTAACGATTGGCTTGAATCTCCGCCGAAAGCCTCCGTAATTTATCGGTAGGTACCTATTAAAAGGGCTCAGTCATATCGCCAAATAAGGGAAAGGAATCAATAGTAAAAGGAAAATCTGGTTTTTGTGCTGTACAAGGCTCTTGATACGACTGCGAACTCAACCATTTCTTTGTGTAGTCGCAAATATGAAATGATTTTTCACAAAATACATTTTTCTGGAATATAGGTTGAGCATGCCTTTGCTTAGAAAATATTTTTACGAAGTAAGGATAATATCAATTATTATAAAATTCAAATTAAATTAGAACTAATGACGTCGTGGTGGAGTGGTCAGTAGCGCTGCTTACACATCGGGCGGTCCGGGTTCGAAACCTGGTTGTGGCAAATATTTTTGTAACGAAGACGAACATTTGTATACGAGTCATGGTTGTTTACATATTTATGTAAGTTTATTCATAAAATATCTAGTTTATAATGTATATTTTTCGGTTATCTAGCACCCATAAGACAAGTCCTTAATGATAGTAACTTAATTTGGGCTAGATAATTGGTGTGAGCGTGGAAATATAAAAAAAAAATGAATTGACAGTAATATTAAATTGAAATATTTGACAGTATTTTCAAAAACATTAAAATAAAACAACTATTCGGTATTAGAGTAAGATTTTGTTTAAAGTTGATATTTAATGAAATTGAACAGTTTTTAATAGTTTTTAACAAACACTCTTGTTTTTAGGGTTCCGTACCTCAAAAGGAAAAAACGGAACCCTTATAGGATCACTTTGTTGTCCGTCTGTCTGTCTGTCAAGACCCTTTATCTCAAGAACGCGTGGACGTATCAAGCTGAAATTCACATGAAATACTCAAGTCTATTGTCCCTTTAAGCTGTGAAAATATCAAACTTCTAAGCCAAGCCAATCAAAAGATACAGCCGATTATGTCGATATTTTCAACAAATTTCCGACACTTGCAAAGGAATCAAAACCTACAGGATACTTCCCGTAAAACTCAGAATCTTGAAATTTGGCATGAAGCATTGTCATATAATGCAAATATAGGAAAAATTGCGAAAATCACATTTTTTTAGTTATATAATATAATAAAAGTATTTTAATAAAATGAAACTTACTACCTTATTTCTCACGAACGAATAAAGGTATCAAATTGAAATTTATACCAAATACCTAGGTGTATTGTCCCTTTGAGCAGTGAAAAAATCAAACTTCTAAGTTAACGCGATCAAAAGATACAGCAGTTTATACCGAGGAACCCTCGGTGTGCGAGTCCGACTCGCACTTGGCCGGTTTTTCATTTCCAAAAATAAAAACTTAATTCATCGCTAAGCATATTTTTCTTGCTTTTTAGCAACTGTAAAAAGTATGTATTGCTTTAACCGCACAAGTACGAAATAGACTCCATTAAAAAGCTGAAAACGGTGAAGAAAAAGCTGCTTTATGAGAAAGTGTGTTAATAAAAAATATTTACAATCAATATAAAGATATGACACAATATCTCTTGTCGTACAGTATTTTTATCTCAGAAATGCAGGTGCGTCTAGACTGTGTGTAAATAAACATACACAGTGTTTATGTGTGAAGCGCCCAGTTCTGGTCATTATGCACACTACATACTAGTACAGATCGTACTCGGGGACGTCAACGTTGTCTTGGCAAACTACATAATATTAGTACTTGTACCTACTCTGAAACTTGATATAAATCTTTGATTTAAATTCGTTTACTTAATTATGACGCTTGCAAAGGACCTCGTCTGATAATAAATAGATATTCCGTTACAAAAGAACGTTCACTTTCGCATGCAAAGCACCAAGCGTATATTTCAAACACAGAGACGTTCGTTTCGCTTAAGTAAACAGAAATAATTTTCGATGTGACATTTGATTTCATTACAGAATCAGTGTACAGCGCGAATAAGCTCCCCGCAAATCCTGCCGGGGCTGGAGTGCGTGAAATTCCCCGGGCGAACGACAAGAAGCGACAATCTTTGCGACCTACGTCTTACTTTCCCGCGGAGCGACTCGTTACAACGACGGAGATTTACATTTGAAATAGGCTGAGACACTCTTTTATTTCGTGCCGCCTTTCTCCAACTGTGTTATTCGGGAACAAGTAACAATGGGATTTTTTTTTCCTACTTTGGATGGACAAAGTTGATTACGATGACGGTTAAACAATTTTGAATCAGACATTTGAAGTCGTTTTATGTTCTCAAAGTTCTTAACTGTATGTTATATTTTATACTTCTATGCAGTGTATAGTGGCACACCTGGCTAACGGTCTCCACCGAACTTAAAGAGGTAACTTATTATTATATTTTTGACGTTGTTGTCTGCAAACACGCAAACACAAATATCCGTTGTCATATTGGAGTGGTCAGTACCGCTGCCTACACATCGGGCAGTCCGTGTTCCAGTCCTGGTAGTGGCAAATATTTGTGTGATGAACACGAACACTTTTTCACTAGTCAGGGTACTAAAAGCGTATGCTCTCACATTTTTTAAATGTCATTTTGGGAAACAACATTTATTTTTCTAGTTGTATCGTTAAAATGCACATTACAATGTAAATATCTTTAAATTGTATTTTCACTAAACGAAGCTACTTTCACAGTTCTAATTAGTAATTTCAGACGCAATTTAGAAAAACTAATTCTATCCGGATCGTTGATGCACTTAGCTAAATTGCCAATACGCAAACAGCGAACAACCAAGTTCATAAAATTTAAATTACAGTTGTGATCTGCAGCTGAGGCAAGTTAGTTTCGCTAATTTGATCACATTGCCAATTATTGTACTGAGTTTTAAATGCTAAAACTAAATACATACACAGTTTTTGCACACTACAATACGCTATCATTTTGAATATTAAAATATCTAATATTATTAACTGTTTATTGCACTTAAATAATATAAAAATAATTTGCAAGGGCGAACTAGCTACGCCAAAACTATATATGTCCGTTAATCTACTATCCATAACACGTGTTCTTAATGATACTTATATTACTATGGTCTCAGTGTGGAAATAAAAAACTGTGATTGAGATTTGTCGTTAAGTGGGAGATACAAAATGCATAACTCAAAAAATATATAGGGCACATACAACATAATGCAATAAAATAATATATGTAACATATTAAATACAATATGATTAGTCACATGACAAGAAGTCAGACTAAGAATAATTCAAAAAGTAAATAAAATATACACCTTGATAAATGCATCTGAAAGTGTTTATTTTACACTTGCAAGCATAATGTATTTTCATTTTGATGCTTTTTCTACATTTGAGCATTCGGTGTTGGTCTATATGTAATCCATTTAATCTATTTTAAATATTTTCCGTGGCACAAAATATTCAAATTAGTTTTTCTTTTTCTAACTATATACGTTCCAAAGCGCAAACTACTGCATTGTTAAACAATAATAGGTCATTTGAGCTTCCATTACAATTGGCGACAGGCTGGCAATCTGTCACTTTTTTGGGGTATAGCTCATTCTCTAGTTGTGACTTTGCGTGTCATCATGAAGTTAAAATCCGAAACATCCTTTAAACGCACGCTTTATCGCGTACGATATGCTATTTCACACGCGATAGAGCGTATGTATGAAGGCCACTAATGACTGTGTGTGCGTCAGTACGGTACGTTTCACTGCTGGCACTTGCACACACAGATAAAGTGAGCATGTATATCTACACAACAGTCAAGACTCACGTGCGTTCATGAGGTAAACATACTCTACTTGTTTGGAAAACGCCGCCCCAACCAATTTATTGGGGTATCTATATTATTATTTGGTCAACAAAACAAATCTAACAATATACATAATTAGGTATTCCCTTATCGATGATCAAGCTGGGTCGAAGGTAGCAGCTTCATTTGAATCTGCCTTTAAAATACAACGGGGAATTCTTCCGGAGGTTTTGTCCGAAATGGTCCTCTGAGGTTTAAAACATTGTAATTACATGATTGGAATTCTGTTCTGTAGTAAAATTTGAATAGAATGATATAGTAAAAATTAATTTACATTACATTGTTTGATTTGTTTATATTTTGCCGTGTGTTAACAAGGCGAATTGGGTGAACTTTTGGCATTATACAGTATTAGGTATTTTAAAATTTATATTATTTCTAGTGGACGCCCGCGGCTTCACTCGCGTAAACTTCGGATTTTTTAAGCCTAAAGCCTTCCTCGATAAATGGAGTATTCAACAAAAAAAGAATTTTTCAATTTGAATTAGTAGTTCCTGGGGTTAGTGCGTTCAAACAAATAAACTCTTCAGCTTGATAAAATTAGTATAGATTGGTTTTGGTGCAAATGCCTTTTTTATAGATAAGTGAATAATGAATATCTATATAAGAGATGTAGAACAACACAGGAATCGCTTCCGTCGTCTGGTATAAATAACCCAGAGGTCTGGGGTTTAATCCTCAGGGCAGTACAAAAGGGCTTAGGGCATTTTGGTCTACATGACCAATAGACTTGAATTGTATATCGATAGACATGACTTTTCTAAAAGACAAAAAGTAATTATTGGGTCACATTTGGAATTGTTGTCCGATTAGAGTTATCGACTTATAAATATATGTTTTCGGTATATCGGATTGTACGCAAAAAATCAATAACATACGTGTTGTGTAGTGAAAATCTTTTACTCATTTCCCACTTTAAGCAAAAAATAAACAAATCCTAACACATTACGGTAAACTCCAACACACAAGCTCACGGTCGCCATCTTGATTTTTTTCACATTTTATTTTCGCTCTTACTGGAGAGAACTTTCATTTAAGACCTAAATCATTAATATCGGTACAGCCGTTTGATAAATATATCAAAAATACTGTTAGTATAGGTGTCGGGTAATAAAGGAAACACGTAGTCACGGAACTAAAGCTTCTATTCGACTGCCGTTGGTAGGACGCAGCCTACCCGAAACTTATTTACTAACATTCCTCCACACTTAGCTTAGAAATAGTCTTTAAAAATAAACATGTCCCTCAAGGGGTTGCGACGTGCTGGAGGTGGGGATGACGTATCTTCTGGGTCTGTATCCTCTAGAATACCTTGCAGGGGATCCGTAGAAGATGCTTCGTTACGGTCTGCTGCTATAACGGAGTCTGTCCGATCTTCCAACGACTGTCCTTCTGACGTCACACTCAAACCTGGGTCGTTTAAGTCACACTGGTGAGATGTCTCTGTTTCCAAAATAATTGGTGGCAATGGATCATTGGAACTGTCAACATAAGAATCAGGATTTCGGTGACCCAGATCATCGCAACTATCCACTAATTCCGTCCCCCTGTATTTAAGAAGTTGATTTACGTGTTTCTTAACTATTTCATTACATTTATTGTCCAGTATACGAACTAAGTAAATGGAATTTCCGACTTTGTCCATTATAGTACCCTTCACCCAACGGAATTTTTGATTTCTAAACATTTTAACTAATACATTTTCATATTTCTCAAAACTGATTTCTCGTTTACCGTCATAGTAATTACTCTGTAAGCACTGGTTATTTTTAACGACTCGATCGAGTTCGAGGTTGCAAGATGAGGGCTGTTTGGTGGTTAATAGATCAAGCCTGTTTCTTAGTTTTTGCCCAAATAGAACCTCTGCAGGTGATTTGCCCAGAGTACTGTGCTCAGAATTTCTATAATTAAACAAAAATTCATTTAGTTTTACATTTATATTTTTCTGATGAATTCCAGACAAAATAAAGGATTTTAGTGCCTTTTTTACTATTTTTACTGAACTCTCCGCTTGACCGTTGCTGCTAGGGTTGTACGCGGGGGAAGTGATGTGTTTAATACCATTTACTAAACAAAAATTCTTAAATTCCGATGACACGAATGACGTACCGTTATCTGTACAGACGGTATTTATCAGACCAAATCTACTCATGACTTCGCATAATTTAGTAATGACGACCTTACTTCCATATCCCGTTGAAACATCAAAACATTCTATCCATTTGGAGTAGGCGTCAACAATGATTAGATACATTTTATTGTTTATCGGGCCGAGAAAATCCATGTGAACGCGGTACCAAGGCTGTGGCGGGAACGGCCAGGGCGAGAGAGGGGCGCGCGGCGGGCTCGGCCGAAGCGACGCGCACACGCTACACTTATCAACAAACGAGACTATATCTCCTGATAAGCCCGGCCACCAAAATCTTTTACGTGCTTCCGACTTCATTTTGTTGACACCTAAATGCCCTTTATGCATCTCATTCAATACTATGTGCCTACTGCTCGATGGAATTATTACTTTGTGACCACGGACCAAACAAGACCTCTCCACGGCTAGCTCATGTCGACACATAAAATACGGTTTCAAAAAATTTGTTACGCGCGCGGGCCACCCAGACTGTATAAATTTAATCACAGTGGAGAGTACGGGGTCGGACTGTGTTTGTTTACTTATCTCTGATATACTCACTATAGGCTCGGTACAGTCATACACAAAATTTATATATGTCGCCCTATCAACAGCGTCGTCGGTTGCCCATGAGTCATCTACATGTGTCGTCGGTTCGACAGCCACAGATCGACTCAAAAAATCCGCGACATTACGTGAACTACTAATATATTCTAACGTAAAATTGTACGATGTCAAAAAAATTGCATACCGCTGTAAACGATTTGCTGTTACTTCTGGTACCCCTTTATCTGGGCTAAAAATAGACAATAACGGTTTATGGTCAGTTCTAAGTACGAATGGTACAGCTCGACCATATAAATATTGGTGGTATTTCTTTACTCCGTAAACTATAGCCGTTGCTTCTTTCTGTATTTGACTGTACCGGCGCTCCGCCTGAGCGAGAGAACGCGAAGCATACGACACGGGCCGCTCGACGCCGTCCGCCGCCACCTGCGACAGCACGGCGCCCAGCCCGCCTGGCGCGGCGTCCACCGTCAGAATGAGTTTGGCTCGCGGGTCGAAGTGCGCGAGCGTCGTGTCGGAAACTAAATTCTGTTTAATTTCATTTACTGAAGATTCTTGTTCCTCTCCCCACTGCCATCGCGCGTTTTTTTGTAAAAGTGCGTGCAGTGGGCTCATTAACGAGGACGCATTTTTAATAAAATTCCGGTAGTAATTTACCATTCCTAGGAACGATTTCAATTCCGTAACATTGCTGGGTGTTTTGGAATTTATTATCGCATCAATTTTATCTTTACATTTATGTAATCCGTGTTTATCGATTATGAAACCCAAATACGATACAGATTCCTGGAAAAGTTTACATTTGCTTTTTTGTAGAACTAAGCCAGCCTGTTCTAATCTTCTAAAAACTTCATGAAGGGTCATTATATGACTATTTTGACTGTGCCCAGTTACTAAAATGTCATCTTGAAAAACTAACACGTTATCTAAGCCTGCAAGTATTAATTCTAAGGTTTTCTGGAATATGGCGGCCGAACTTGATAAACCAAAGATGAGTCTCGTAAATTTAAAAAGACCCTTGTGTGTATTTATGCAAGTTAACATTTGTGAGTCTTCGCTCAAGACTAACTGGTTATAGGCCTGCGAGAGGTCCAGTTTGGTGAACCTTTGGCCACCATGGAGTTTAGAAAACAGTTCTTCAATTTTTGGCAAAGGGTATTTGTCAATGATTAAATGTTTATTTAATGACACCGAGTAGTCTGCACAGAGGCGAATTTCACCATTTTTCTTTAACACCGGTACAATGGGGCTAGCATAGTCCGCATTGCTTACAGGAACTAAAATATTCAACTTCACCAACCTTTCTAATTCACGTTCTACTGCGTCTCTCAGTGCAAAAGGTACCGTACGAGCTTTAAAGAAAATGGGCTTAGAATCTGGTTTTACTCTTAGTTCTACTTTCGAACCCTTATAGCAACCTAGTTCGGTCGAAAAAAGTGAGGGGTACTTGGCGGACATTTCATCAATATAGTTCGAACAATTGTTCACTGATGAGATTTTAAAATTAAATTTCGACAAAAAGTCCCTACCTAGCAAACACGGCCCATTACTGTTTACAATATATACCAATATTAGTCTGGTTTTATTATTATATGTAAACGGTAAGTTTAGAGTACCCAATGTAGCAATACTACTGCCATTATAACTCTGCAATATTGTTTTGCTCGGTTTCAATTTTAACTTTAGGTTAGTGAAATGTAAATCGAATATTTTCTCTGGAATTATCGTTACAGCTGATCCTGTGTCTATTTCAAAGTTAACTTTAATTCTAGCAACAAGCACAGACTGTCGAATGGGCGTACTATTGTTTATAGAAATATTGCAGATTACACGCTTACCATCATCTACAACGCCGTCATCCACCTCGACCTCGACAAAGTGTTGCTGCACTTTTTTTCGAGAACACGCTCGTCGTAAATGACCGCGATCACCGCACAATCCACACTTGTAACGCTTAAATCTACACACATTGGGCGAATGACCCTTATAGCCACATACACTGCACGTCTCCGTCGTGGTGGACCTGGGCGCGGCTGCCGCCCTGTACACGGGTGCAGCCAGGTCAAGGTGCGGCGCGACCGCCGTGGCCGCGGGCACTGCCTGCGCTGCTCCACGGCGCGCACTGCTGATGGCCTGCGCTGTCTCCAACGCCTTGCTCAACGTCAGCTCCTCCATGTCCATGGTGAACAGCTTATCCCGCTCCGGTCCCGCCTGCATGCCCAGCACGAAACGGTCTCGTAGAAATTCGTTTAGACACGCTGCCGGAAAACGGCAGTCCACGGCCAGTCCTCTCACTCGAACGGCCCATTCTGCGAGACTTTCCGATGCCCCTTGAGTCGACGTATAAAAGCTATTCCGCTCAGCAAAACCACATTTCACCGGCTCGAAATGGTCATCCAACAGCTTCACTATATCTTCGTAGTTCAGTGAAGTGATTTTATTCGGCAACGCGAGATCCCTGACCAATTTGTACGTGTTTTCCGCTAAACTGCTCAGTAACACCGCCCGACATTTTATTTTCGCCTTACCGTCGGTTTCCAAATCATTGGCTAAAAACCATTGTTCCAACCGATCTTTGTATACCATCCAGTCTTGGTTTTCATGGTTAAACATACAAAGTGAACCAACGGATACTTTTGCCATTGTCTACAACACACGCGTGTAAAAATACTTTTCTGATTTGCCTCGTCGCCACTGTTAGTATAGGTGTCGGGTAATAAAGGAAACACGTAGTCACGGAACTAAAGCTTCTATTCGACTGCCGTTGGTAGGACGCAGCCTACCCGAAACTTATTTACTAACAAATACTAAAATATTTTCACAAAATGATTTAATATTCAAGGTACGCGTACTCCGATCAGAAAACAAATCAGGAAAACCGCCATACAAATTAGCGCTCTATGAGAATATACCTTTCTAACGATAAATGATTTATATCTATTGGGTCCAAGACCAGAGTCCATACATTCGTGCCCAATGTTTTGGTTTGATTGGTGAAAGGTCTTTTTATTAGTCCGCCCCGCTACCACGATCTTATTTATAACATAATATTAATGTTAACAGATGTGTTCTAATCATCATCATCATCATTTCAGCCGAGAGACGCCCACTGTTGGACATAGGCCTCCCCCAACGATCTCCAAACCGGTCGGTCCTGCGCTGCCCGCATCCAGCGGCTTCCCGCGACCTTTACCAGATCGTCAGTCCACCTTGTGGGGGGCCTACCAACGCTGCGTTTCCCGGTACGTGGTCGCCACTCAAGGACCTTTCCGCCCCAGCGGCCGTCAGTCCTCCTCGCAATGTGCCCTGCCCACTGCCACTTAAGGTTCGCAATTCTTTGGTCTATATCGGTGACCTTGGTTCTCCTGCGGATCTCATCATTTCTGATGTGATCGCGCAGAGAAACTCCGAGCATAGCCCTCTCCATTGCCCTTTGGGTGACTTTGAGCCTTCTTATGAGGCCCATTGTAAGCGGTTCTAATAGAATGATAATATAGAGGGACTGCTCTCTGTGGTTGAGGATTCCAGGCGAAGATAGAATACATTTTCCACCTTGTCTCTACCATCAGATGAGATAAAGGCCAAGAGATTCCCAAAAAAACATTCAATGAAAATTGCATACGAAACTTTCTCTTATATGACCTTACATACTCGTAATTATCATAATTAGCGAACACACTTTTCTCAAAACGTAACATTTTAAATAGGCCCTTCACATCAAAGTCATCACAACTGAAGCAGGCAGCAAATTAATGAGTCGCAACTCTGCACCCTGAAAAAATTAAACAATTTATCAAACAACATCGTAGAAAATACTGAACGGGACGTGATCCATCAAAGGTTTTCTTTAGGGTAGTAGGGCGTTATACGCATTTTCCTGAAAGTACGTTATGTGAGGTTATTGATGAGTGGACTCCAACAAAAGCATGCCGGCAATATCAATCGATCCCGGCCATCGTTACTGAGACGAGTCCATTATGTCGTCTTTATAATGTCCTTTGATATTACGTTTCTTGGCGAGCTACTCTTATTTTTTTATATATTTAGATTTGCAAAGTACGTGTATATTATTTTTAAATTATACTACTCTGATCTGAGTATTGGTGACTAAATGTACGACCACAATCACTGCAAGTCCCACTCAAAGTCCACCCTCACCCAAAATGAATAGAGTAGCATAGGAAAGATATGAAATGAAAAAATATTGCCAGTAATAAATTAAATAATGTTGAGTAAAATCAAATACCATTCTCAGAAAAAAATTACTGAATATTTTTTGTTGATGAGATATAATAATCCCTTTTAATAATTACTCTTTAACCTTGAAGAATCTAATCCAAAATTTCAGGGAACAAACTAGCTGGCGATGAGTTTCTCGCCTTACTTATTCGCATTAACAAAGTGTTCATTATCAAATCACAGTGAACATATTATATTGGAGGTCTTAAAATTGGGGTCACTTTCCGAGAACGAGGTACTCGTACCTATTCAGAATATAGTTGCCTAAATAATTATAATTAAATTACTTTTACTCTATTTGCCCAGACCACAGAGTAAAGAAACGGACAGAGAGCTTCTATGGAGTGGTCAATACTATTATAGGTAAAAATCTACATTTCCTATTCTGTGTAGTGCAATTTACTAAAAAACACACTTTAAATGCCTTTTAATACAATTATTTGTATAAAAGGGCTTAAACAAATAATTGTACAAAAAGGCATTTAAGGTAATAAGTTCCGTAAAAGTATTATATTTTTAATATTTCTATTGTGTACACCTAACCCGCTCTTCGCTTCGCTAACCTATGCGAATGATCATTATGTTCGTTTAACCAATCGTCGTTGAAATGTGTTTACGGCGAACTGTTCGATCGGCGAAGAGTTTTGTTGAGTTACACTGTCACTCAAAGGGACATAAAAGTGGCATTGAGTAACAGTGATACTAATCGGTATTTTTTTTACCAATGGGTTACACAAAATGGTGTGACTCATCGGGAACAATCGAATGCAGCGAATGACGACTGAGCTCTGAGTTTGAGGCATGCACCGAGCTAGTTTACGCTGGTTCCTTATTTTAAGGGGCGTACACACGCTTATGCTTATAGTAGTGTACCTATCGTTGTGCGTTGTATGAAGTTTAAACTCTGTCCATTTCTTTACTCTTGAGTCGTATGAAGCTTTGTCTCTGTACGCTTTACTCTGTGCTTGGACTATCAAGATGTTTGAGAATATAACATCTGTCCTGGTTGTTTTTTTGTTTGGTGGTTTACTGAGGGTAAATTCGGGGCTTTTTGCGTCACTGTGACCTATAAAGATCTATTGTGACTAGCCTCTAAGTAAGTCCTATTGAGGCCTTACATATACTCCTTTAGCTGGGTAATATCTAAAAATGATAAGATATTCCCTTGGATTGTTTTGATATAATCTGGATCGAAAATGTTTATCCCCATGTCGGCTTCTTTTGTGAATGAGAGCTTCACAAGAGCACAGGAGGTGCATTGGTGTCTCACCCTCCTGTTCACAGAATCTGCAAGCATCAGCATCTTTTAGTGTCATGTTGTAGAGATGTCTGTTCAGGTTGCAGTGACCAGTGGGAGCCCTAATCAACACGCTCAGGTTGCCCCTGTTGAGCTTCAGTAGCTCGTCAATGCGTTTACGAGAGTATGTTTCGATTAGTGCTTTTTAATGTGTAACTCACTGAGGGTTAAGTTATTCTTTTATTGAGGCGATCTTTCACAAATTTGAGGCACAGCATTGCCCACACTGACAGGTATTGGTTTATGTGATATTGGTTAACCTGTAACCAAATGCTATGAGCATGATAGTATATGCACAAAATCTAGCCTTTAAACCGAATATGTATTTGATACAATAAAAACACGAAATTATTCCGGTCATTAAAAGACACACAGACGCGAACAGTAATTCAGTATACGATAAAATTAAATGTTTTATTTTACGAGGCCTTACGGCATTCAAAATGAAATTGTTATTTTACTGTGTGGTTTTCATTTAATTTACATAATTATAAAATTCAATAACACTAGATTTTTACGAATTTTTACCACTAGCATACTGAGAATTTGTTGATATCGTGCTTTTAACGAAAATAATGCTTTTTTTAAATAATATAGTGCACGGTAGCATAGTAACATGGAGCAAGTTGTAGATATAATATTTCAAATCGACACTCACTCCGAACTAAACTGTCAAGTGAATTATTTTTTTTTACCTAAAAAATTAAATTTAAAACGTACAGACTCAGACCAATAATTCTTCTTCTTCTTTTAGATAAAAGGCGATCGCGACACATAAAGATTACGCATTTCGCCAATGTTAAGTGAAAATATTACTTAAAGTAAAAGACAATTGTACGGTAGATTGAGTTAAAAGTCGGGAGTGGTCTCCTCTTGACTTTCTCGTATACCGGAAATGACTCAAAGGTTGATAGAAACCTTATATTTTGATGTCATACATGCATGTTAAATTTTGGTCACCCATCCGAGTACCGACCGCACACTTGGTTGCTTAACTTTCGTGATCGACGACTCAAAATTTGATAGAAACCTTATATTTTGATGTCATACAACGTATGTTAAATTTGGTTGCAATAAGTTAAAGAATGCTCGAGTTATCGTGCTAACGCACAGACACACACAGACATAATTCCAAAGAAAATATTTTTGGACTCATCAGGGAGGTCCAAAACGTGTAAATCCGTCTAAATCTCGAGGTCGAATTTTTTGACGATTACAAGACTTCCTCTTTACTACGTATACGAGAAAGTATAAATGGAGTCTCTCAACACGTGTTTTACAACAAGAAATCGGGAGAAACTCCTTAATGATAGTTGTTAATTAATGTCAATCTCAATAATTTATTGGTCTGAGCGTACAGGTGACTAGTTTGACATTAAATGTAGTCACATAATACATATTTCAATACAAAATACAACGGATTGTTCGTAGACATTGTGACAGGTGAAATTGGACAAAATGGAAGTGAGTTTCCAAGTTGGATCGCATTTTGGTACACTGATAATAACAATACAGCGTTGTTACGCTTAATTGATTTAACAATATAATATTGTAGCTGCATTCCTGCTCTATGAGAACAAGATTCGACTAATCGTTTAAGGAGTCCTCATTAAAACCGAAACGTTTCAGTGATCATGTTTCCAATTAGGAGTGTCAAGAGTTGAACACGACGAATGCCTCCGCGGCCCGAGCTTCGCCTTGATTAGTAAAGGAATCCATTCAGAAATTTCCAGCCGGTGACAAGGAATCGTCGAGAACAATTTTGTGTTCGCCGCTTTGTTTGACACGCTTTCGGTTTCATCTCTATAGATATCTATTTTTGAAGTAAAACTTCTTTACACTTGACTTGGGGAGTAAGATCACACTTTTCCTGACTGCGTAGGAAAAGTGTGATCGGGTGAGGCGCACGGAAGTTAATTTTAAAGGAGAATGCCCAAACCTGCCCATAATGCGCAAAAACCAAATATACTGCAAAAATAATCTTACGAATTACTATTTCTTCTTGTTTATTTTGTATATCAAAGCAGTGTCTTGTTAAAATGCAATATTTTTAATTTTAATGTTGCACTGACTTCCAATTAGTTCTCGGTGGCGTAATTGGTCAACGCAGCCGCCCGGATTGCGGAAGATGCGGGTTCGAGTACACTGAAAAAAATCGACTTCCCTCAGGTGTGAGGCAAGTCGTTTTTTTTCAGTGCATTTTTCAAGGAAGGTTTTATCACACAGTAAAACAGTTGATTGTGTACATGTGGTTTTCCCCGTAGCATAGAAACGAGCATACATAAATACAGATTTTTTGATATCGAATTTTATTTCCCAGAAAACTATTCCACTACTTTTAATATCTATTTTTCTTGTAAGTACGTAGCATACAGGCAAACATGCAAGCAAGCATGCAGCAAGCAATATAACAGAAGAATGTTACATAATAAAAATTAGAACAATTTAGACAAAGGTATCAACGTTGACGCAAGCGTCGTATAGTCTGGGCATTATTCAATCGACCCTTATAATATAGAAAAATCAAATTATCGTACCCATGTCCTGACTCACGTCTCCACTGGAGCTTTTAATATAATCGTGCAGCGATGCTCGTATAGTAAAATGCCAATCGGGAAACTCCTAGAAATTTTACCTATTATGATCTCACAATCTGCATAAATCGTTTCAAAAATTAGATGAATAAAAAATTTCACAGAAAAATTAAACCGACTTCATAATTGATGAGGGAGAAATAAATGTTTTATGTTTTAAACAATCTGAAAGAAATTATGCCAATAATTTTTTTGAGGGCGGTGCCTCATGTAATTACAGATTTATTTTTAGTTTCAAACTTACTGTGTAAATATACTGTAGTTCCTGATATAAACATTACTTTTAAAAGGCTGCCACTGATCTCAATAAATAAACGGCATATTTACTTTTAAATTTGTTTAAATTTAAAACATTACAACGAAAACAGCGCATAAAGCCACATCTCAACATCATCATCAACGCCATAGCTCATCGCCATAGCTCCGCAAAAAAATTGTTCCAATTGTTTTCAGTCCGTATTTAGGACGAGTACACTGTTGTTATTTCTATTAAAATAGTCTAGGGAACTGTAGGTAGGTATTCTATTCAATACACAAATATGATTGTTATGATTCTTTTTAACCGACGTAAAAAAGGAGGAGGTTCTCAATTCGACTTTATTTTTTTCATGTGTTACCTTGTGCTTTTGTGCTTGTCATGTGGTCCCATTTACATAAATTTGATCGGCATCTGAGTACTTTTTGGGTTATTCCTTATAATGCTCACTTAATTGTCATTGATGATATCGTAATCATTTTATTACTTGTTTGTCTAAAGTTCTCGAGATAGTTTCCTGAAAATTTCTATGCTAAAAAGCAAAAATAAATTATTTTAAATAAAAAATACCGCCTATAAAACTAAAAATAGAGAAATATTCTTCGTTTTCAGTTGTAAGGGCGGTTTAATTTTTATTTTTTTAAAAAATAAAGGATTTACCAAATGATTCTACCTGATGGTTAGAAGAAGTGGGGTCCAAATACAAAAATAGCTAGTGCGAGAGATAGAAGCAACACCGCACTGGCAACACTCGCCTTGCCGACCAGCAAGAGGTGTTTTTGGCGGGAAACCATGACGTCTGGATGTTGATCTTTATTTAGATAATTCAAAATTGCTTCGGAGTGGATTTTGTGCAGTGAAAGTGGTGTCGTTTCGTTGCATAAGCATCCATTGTCGACGAACAGTTATGAGGAATCATTGAAATAAAGGTTTTGTGTATATGACGTTGAGATTTGTATAGTGGTTGGAAATCCCACTATACAATTCTCATCAGTCACCATCATGAGGTCTGTACCATGCATTTCTCGCTAAGCACTCCCTAGATGCATTAAAATATATGGCACCCACATTTTATTGCAACAATTAAGAAAGAAGATATGAAACTGAAGACTTGGCTGTATGGGCTAGATCCCTTTGCCGTCCCGTAACAGGAAAAATTTAAG
Source organism: Elophila nymphaeata (assembly GCA_955850985.1). Lineage (NCBI taxonomy): Eukaryota > Metazoa > Arthropoda > Insecta > Lepidoptera > Crambidae > Elophila > Elophila nymphaeata. The sequence goes on from OY039075.1 coordinate 8,327,571, forward strand.
AAAAAATTAAAAAACGACCAGCAAGATTCTACGTCATGCCTCTTTTGAATGCAGAGGACCTAGCCAAGTGGCCGAACGATTGCGCCGAAGGTTTAACGAAAAGAATGTAATGTATGAGACTGACGTATTACTGAGAAAGCTCTATTGTGACCTCAGAGGAAGGACTAAAGCAATTGCGACTGTCGTGACAAATGTATGAGTAGTAATCAAAACTTGTTTTTTAATTTGAGAGAAACGTATCGTTTGCGCTTTGGCTAGGCTCTGCAGTGAATTATATTTCTTGAATCTGTGACATAGAAATTAGTTGCCAAACTTCGAAGTTTGCGTTGGAGCCACAGTTCCTTCGGTTCGAGTCAAGAACCTCAAAAATAAGTTTCTGACTACTCTTCTAGCCCTCTTCTAGCCAGCGGTAATACCGACATCATTCAATTAACGCCAAAGTAAACATTACAAGCCAATTGCGTGTAAAAACACTTTTTCCTCTCGGGCAGTCATTAATTATGATCATGAACGTGTATAATTTTTATATTATTCACCGAAGATCTTATTACACAGATCCGTTATTTCCACATCAGGGACTATAAACAAACGAACGCGTAAACATATTCGGAAGCACCGTTGACAACGAGGCTCGGTTCAAAACAATTTATGCATTCATTCCGTTAATTAAATTATACAAGCGACTTTCCCACGAGTATCTTTTAATTTCGCACTCATAAGATCGGAAGGCATAAATTAAGTGCGGTGTTTGTTATGCTGGGCCACGCTCTCTTAATTATTAAGGCGGTGTCAGTGGAGAGCACACGATTCGATGTGGCTTTAATGTGCAAATTTATTAAGGAGTTAGACCCGACTAAATAGCGTGCTAATTGTTCTCATTGTTCCCAGACAGTGTACTGTAAGTCTGGGAGGTAAGCCACTTTAGCCTTTATTGTTTTGTTATTTGAATTAGCTTTTCCACTAATAGCGTTAAATACAGTTGGAAATATCTCATCGGATGAAGAATAGATTTTCTTCGTCCTACAGTCTGCAACTCAACGATTTTTGCGCCTGTTTTGCGTCGCAGAGTGAGAAGCTGAGTCAATCCAGTCAACTCAACCCTTTTAGAAAGTCTCCCATCACCTTTATGCCATTGAATATTTTTTGGAGGATAGACTCCAAAAATTATTCGCTAATTATAGGCCCGGTATGTCGCAACTGCATTGCATTCCATAGGACGTGATGTAAATGCTGGAGATCTCTGACAACGGTATACATAATGTACTCGTACATAAGTACGTAAATAGAAAATATATGATTTTAAAACTAAGTTTTATTTCCGGATATTTCAATAGGAAATTATTATCATAATTAATTTATAATCATTTGGCTAAATCGTTTTCTTTAAGCGGTAAATTTATTCAACAAAACCTGTTGTGTTTATATAAGTCCGCTTACAGTATACTAGTCATTCCAGCCCTAATTCTGTCAATAACACGCTTGTGTCAATCTAGAACTTGTAACAATTTCATTACAAACTTGCTAAGAGAAAATAAAACCCTCGGTGATTTAGGAAACGTAACAAGTTTTTTTATTTAACGACTTTTGTTTCTGCGGAAACTCACAGTTCAATCTCATAGAGAGATGAAAAGTCGATACACAACCTTATTCTGTTTTATGTACGAAAGTATTCGTTTAAACTCGTTGATAGTAATAGAATTATTAAAACATAATTACACAATAAAAACGGTTCCCTTCATTTCAATTTAGTAGCCGAGCTCTTTTTAAATACGATTATTTATAAACATATTTTATCTTATGTGTAGTTTTTCTTGTTCTGGGAAGGAAAAAGGATCTAGCTCAGTCATGCAGCAATATAACGCCGCTTGCACGGCTGATGGCTGGATGAAGTTTGCGAACAATTCTAGAAAGCAACTATAAGTAAAGTGTTATTGAATGGAACAAAGTAAGCATTGACTTCCTACTCTGTACTTAACAATGATATTATATTTAAAAAGAGGTAGATAGGTTACTTGCTTGCAAAAAGTGGCACCCTAAAAGCTAATTAGCACACCCGAGCATAGCACAACATATATCTTTCTCGTTCACTCTATTGCTAGATATCATGTTGTCTTACTCACAACTTACAATACGGCCATGTTAACTCGCCACATACGACAACATGAAATCGTAGACTTTAGGTGCCTATAACTATAAGTAGGTATACACAATGACATTTTGGACCATTTTTGACTTTGAATTAGTATGAAGGTAACCTATCTACCTCTTTTTAAATATAATATCATTGGTACTTAATATCTCAACGTTTGCAACAATATGAAAAATAGCCAAGTCGTCGTAGCCAGTAGTAATCTCGTAGCAATTGAACATGTTGTGCTACGAAATTGCTACGGTCTACGAATTCATCGTCGCAGCTACGTACAATTTAATGGCCGGTTTCAATATTCAATTCACAGTTACAGAGTGCCCTCTATCAGTATTTGGGGGCAAGCGACCGCTGTTATTTTTAGAAATTTAACAACAATTGCTAGGCAACCAAATTTCAGTAAGCTTACTTTTACTAGTGGTTAGTAATCTCATAGGAATAAAACTACTACGCAAAGCTTCGAGGTTGCTAAGACCGTCTACGAATTAAGATAGCAGATACGGACCATTATTGTTGAACACGAAAATGAAACTGATCGTTTTCAAATATCAAAAGTTCTCAGGCTTTGCTAAGTACTTTTAAATCGTCAAAAACCAAAAACCCTACCTCCGCTTCGGACGAAATAATAAATGCTCAGTTTGAACAATTATTTATGCTGGTGGAGGAGAAACGGCGCAACAAACTCCCAGAGCTCACAATTTGGTAATGAATTACTCACATATATAATTACAGGTCAATATAAAATAGTAGATAAATGAACATGAGTTTATTAGCCTGTAAAAATATTATTAAGTCTTTTTGCACAAAACAAAATATCACTTGTTTATTGCATGTTTCAGACAATTATCCATCTGAATAAACAATAACTACATCCTTAGATTCATTATACTCGTGCTTCGTTCTCGAGATTAGTAATCTGAAATTTAAATATTATTACATACATATACTTGTAGTTTCACTAAGGATTCACCACATAGCACTGTATTTGAGATATTAGAGGGTAAAATGAAAAAAAAAGTTTCTTTTCGTTTTTATGAAGGTAGTCGTCGATACTCTTGCTTGTCATTCACGTTACAGTGCTTCACCACTGCACACCTTTTAAAATTTTATTTTATCTAAAAAGTTAAAATGCCTAAGAGAAGTCGTGATAGTGATATAGACCATATCAGTAAGAAGTTACGTAAACTAGAAAAAAAATTAAAACGTGCAAAACAAAAACGATCGTCATCACGATCCCGGGAGGAATCGGTGCATGTCGAGCACAACTATGAAGGTATGTCCGTAAAATTATTTATTTATTACCTTATTACAGGTTCGAATTTTGTGTTTCCGCATAAACATATCGACGCTTGAAAGGCAAAATTGACTAAGCGACATGGAGTTAATTGTTCAGGAGGACGATTTAAAGATTCATTTTTTAGAAAAAAAATCATAAAACTTCTTGTAATCATCTTAGAGGCGTAATTCTTTAAGCAAAAACGTTTCATAATGTCAGGTTTATCATGATATATGCAACTGTTAAAAATAATTAATAGTTTAGGAGTTAGTGGCGCTTAGTAAAATATCACCTGAAACTAGAAACAGGAAAAAAGTACTAACCGACGTACGTTGGTCATTTAACTGTTCGGTAAAAATGTAATATAGAAAAAAATATCTAATTGTCATCGGAGAAAAAATGACCTAACCTAAATTAAAAAAGTTAGAAAATAGAGGCAAAACTGCTCATATGTCATTTTTAGATTGAAGTGTTTAAGTGAATGTTACTGAAGTGTCGTTAGTTTTAGAAAGTTGGATTGTTTTTTTATTAGTAATTATTATAAAATTCATTTTAAAATGTATTGAGCTTTATTTATCAGTTACACAATCAAATTAACAATTAAATATTTAAAAAATCAACATAGTATTTGGAATAATAAGATCATAAGTAAATTTTATAAGTCTTATTAATCACAATCATTTTAAATATGTGGAGACACAATCACAACAGTGATATTTTCAGCCAAAACCGATAGTATAGGCCAGAGTCTACGTGTGTCTTTATAGATCCCACACCGGAGACGCTGAGACAACTCGACTTTCTGAACATCTGAGTCGGGTGGCAGATGACGCGCAGGAGCAGTACTGGTGTTTTTGAGGGACTTCAATGCTCACCATAGTTAGTGGTTAAGTTCCTTCAAAACTGACCATACAGGAATCTCTGCTCATGTATTCGCTCTCACGCACGATTTGTCAAAACTAGTTGATCAGCCCTCTTCTGCTCAAGACCCATCCGGAGGGATAGCAGGTAGAGGTCCTTTTTTTGTGACGAGGAGGTTAAATGCATTTACGCATCGTCCCTGCGAGTTGGTGCCAACCGCAGGGGGTATGTGGGCTCGAGGTAAAGGTGTTCCCTCACTACCCACTAAACATCCTCCCCGGCCTGACCTTCTTCTTGGGCGGCTCGGGATCTGTGCAAGCACAACTAGCATCAAGACCGCCCTAACGCCGCCGTCTAGGCAATTCTTGCACCTATTTATGGCCAGCAGCCCACAGGGGCTACCGACTGACGCCAGCCCCTGTGGGCCGCTGGCCGAAAAGGCTAGGAAAAGGCCTACCTTTTCCTACCCCTCCTCTGTTTACGCTGGGTGGGAGCGGGAACCTTATCAACCGCAACAACCTTCCCCTACCAAACGTCATTCCCCCCTCCGCGCAGACTTGCCAACCTCCACCTCTCGCCTCCACCTTCGCAAGGAATTCCGTCCTCCACGTCTTCAAAATCTCCTCCACCTCCCTCACGGTCATGGGCGTCCTATCCACACGGTCACAAGACTGCCCCTCCTCCTCCACCTCACCACCGCTGCAGCGGCCTCTGCGGAGGCCCGTCTCCTCGACGAGACTCTTGGGCACCTCCATCTCCTCCTCGTCGCCACTTCCGCTGCTGCAGCTGCTGTCGGGGCTCTCGGTCCTGACCTCTTGGGCAGCTGGCTGGGCGTCCATGGGCTCTCCCTCCTCCTTCTGCTGGTGGCAGGATGGACCTTCGCCTCCACCATCAGGGCTCCCCTCCTCTCACGCCTCTTGGGCTCCTCCCTCTCCGTGTCGACCCTGCCAGTGGACATTGGGTGGGGGACGGATCCCCAGGCATCCACCAAGAGGCAGCCTGATAGCCCCTATCCCTGGCGGTCCCAGGCTGCCTCTTACCGGCGGGGGGTTACACCGCGCACCTGCCATCCTATGTCCAGCTGGCCGACCAATATCGGCACAGGGGGCACAGTGCGGCAGCGCCCGACAGGTCGCCGCCTTGTGTCTCTCCTCGCCGCATCGGTACCACAGGCTGTTGCGGTCCCTCCCAGATGTACACCTCACCCCCGGGTGGCCGGGCGCTAAGCAGCGGTAACAACTCATGGGCCTCCGGTCCATGAGACGAACCCCCGCCGCACACCATCCTACCTCTACGCTGCCCTTCGTAACCAGGCGCCCAACTCCCTCCGCCGGGAGCGACACAACTACTGTTCCCTCGCCGCCCCGAAGGTCATCGGAGATAGCGCCCACCTTGACTTCTTCGAGGGAGCAGCCAGCCCTCAGGGCAAGGGCTGCCCTGACGTCCTCCTTTTTTTTGTCGGGGAGGTCAAATGCATTTACGCATCGTCCCTGCGGGGTGGTGCCAACCGCAGGGTATATGTGGGACTCGAGGTAAAGGCGTTCCTTCCATAGCCACCGCAGGGCTATGGAGGGATCGCCATACCCACTAAACATCCTCCCCGGCCTGACCTCCAGTGCGCTATTGCGGGACGGCTCGGGATCTGCGAACGTGAGCGCAACTACACCGAGACCGTCCCAACGCTGCCCGTCTAGGCACTCCTTGTGCACTAATTGGTGGCCAGCAGCCCACAGGGGCTACCGACTAACGCCAGCCCCTGTGGGCCGCTGGCCTTATAGGCCGCCTCCTCACCGACGGCTGCTCGACGTGGCGCGTCCACCTGACGAAGACACCGGGAGCAGCCATCGGACCGCACCCGAGGTCATCGGGCGTGGTCGTGGCCCTGAAAAGGGTCGTCAGGAACTAGCCGTGGTGGGAAAACAAAAACAACTCGACGATGGCATGCGACTTCGAATGCCAAGCGGACACACTTGGCATCAAAAGCCGCATACCCGCCGAGAAAGTTTCCCCACCACGTTACCAGGGTCCGCCACGAGGAGACCACTGCCTCATATCCTCCAAAGTGCCGCAGGCCAAGCTTCCGCAACCGGTGGTTGCTAAGCGCCGGCTCTGGCATTAAGGGTGTGCAGATTGGGATGGTATGCGCGACTACTTTGCATCTGTCCCTTGGAAGCAACTCTGCTTCTATGAGAACGATACATCAGCTAGCGCCGCTGCCATTACTGAGGAGATGTATTGGGTATGGAATACTACATTCCACATTCCGATCTCATCAGTAAGGGCAGACGTAACCTCAGGTTCTACCGCGATTGTGCTGATGCTGTTTCACAGAAACAGGCAGTGTATCACGCTTGGATCAGGGGTCGGGCTCTTAAAGCTCCTGATGTTGAATCACTGAAAGCAGCTTACAATAAGGCTTCCGAGTCCTGTAAGAAGACTAACATAAAAGCGGATGCACATCGCGTGGCACGCATTGGCTACGAATTTGTGAACTCTGGCGTCTGGCCATGTACTTACTCGATGCTTTGGATGAGTTGCAGCATCGCTCGGTCCGCGTCATCGGCGACGAAGAGGTGACTAAAGATCTGAGCCTCTCCCATTGCGTCGCAATGTTGCGTCGTTGAGCGCCTTCAATTGTCTGTACCATAGCGAGTGATATCCCACCATCTCCCTTCCTTTTAAGGACTACACGTGCTCGTCTATGTTGTCACCGACAAACTATGGCTAACATTCCAACGCGAACTAAGAAATTTGGCAACTCGTTTCTTTGTTCCACAATCAAGAAATGGAATTCACTGCAAGCGCACGTGTTCCCTCCTACCTAGAATCCTGGGTCATTCAAAAGAGGCGTGAAGAAGCACCTTGCAGGTCGGCAAGGCGAAGGTGGCTGGCACGGCAGTTTATCTCGCACCAGTTATCTTCGCATTTGATCTCCACTTCTGCTTACCATCAGGTGGAATGGAGTCATTTGCTTGACCTTTTTATATTAAAAAGTAGAAACTAAAATTGAACCTTTTAAAAAATTTCTACGTTCCCCATTTTAAGAGTGCCGTTTTTCAAAATACTGTGACCACGTTTTCTTGGATCCATTGGTCTGAAATATAACTCATGCTTTAATACTTTCAATAATGCAAAAAAAAACAATTAAAAATTAAATTGATTCGACTTATAGTTCTTAATTTCAATTGTCATGAGGTCAACCTATACGGAAGCGGTAGCACTACGCTAGACTATGCGCGCGTGTGCACTCTAAGCGACATCCTGTCGCACACTGGTAGTTCCTATGTTACTGTGAATCTAATTTCACTGTATGCGCATACGACAGTGCTCTGGTCATTTGTAGGTGTAACCATCATTTTATAGATGTATTACTTTAGGTAAAAGCCGCTGGAACCCCAGTATGTGTGGTGCCAATGGGGTACAACCAACATTTTGATAATCGCATAAGTTCAAGTAAAAGTTACCTAATCAATAAATTTGTACTTTGAAGCGGCAGGTAAAAATTTACTAACCGACGAAAAGTTGTATTTCTGAAATAGGCGAATTTAACTAAACGCCATAATGGCAAAAACAACAATCGAGCCAAGATGACGGTAGTGAAAACAAGAATGAATCTTTACATGGAAAAAATATACCAAATTCAATACAATGTATTTTCAGATACAAGTAAAATAAGCTAAAGGGAGAAATTATTCTACCAACATATATGTAAAAATTTACCAAGGGCAAAACCATCGTCGCACAATTATCTCAACGACCAATTTTTCGAAAGAGGCCGAAATTTCTGTCGGTTAGTAACAAAAAAAAAGTGATAATTCGTAAAGTCCAAAATGCAGAAGCGACATTAAAAGTCGTCGTAGGAAGGCGTGAGTTAGACCAAACGACGCAGAAAAATTAGGCGATTCAAACTGTATATATAACTCAATTTGGCTCAAAATGGCGCTTAGTCAACTTTTCCTTTCAAGCGTCGATATTATTGTGTACTTACAAATGAACAAAAGATTCGTTGTATTCAATGGAATACATCACATATCTATAATTTTTTAATGACATCGAACAAGTAAATAAATATTAAATAATTATGGTTCGTTCAATTCATTGGAATTGTTACATATACCATTTGAGTAAAGAAAGACGTTCAATTCAAAGGAATTGTGACCTTTCTGTTAAACTTCCAGCTCCGCCAAACCGACTGGAAGACGATGACCTCAATTCACAAATAGTCTCAGACATACCCGCGTCAGCCACTATGCAACATTTACCGACACAGGCTATAATACAGTTGGGGTCCCAAGACGAACCAGAGCAGGATCAGCCGCGTCCGGCTTCCCCGCCACCGTTAGCCGCGGAACCTTGCCAAGACGTCGGCGATAATACTACTGCTACTGTCGACGACGATCTCATAGAAATATTGGGCGAGGATCCCACTCAAACTGCTCAGTTTGGTAAGGATATACACGTTGGCTTAGCTAACCGTCTGGAACACATTCTTGTGAATGGCCTTGAGAATGATGCGAGGAAGGAGTTAACTAAAAGGTTTTTGACACCAGCTAACTGTGCTCGCATCACTCCACCAATCCTAAATCCGGAGATAAAAGCCGCAATGTCTGAAATAAATTTGAAACGCGACAAAGGCATAGAAAACAGACAACGACAACTAGGTTTCGCCATTACATGTTTAAGTGAGGTAATTACAACACATATGCAAGAAAAAGATAGAAACGCAACACTTTTGAAACAGCTGATGGATGCAGTAAAAATAATGTGCGATTCGTTGCATTCAGATTCGGTTAAAAGGCGATACTTCGCCTTGTCCTCTCTAAAGAAGAATGTCAATGATCATCTGATGCAGACTAAAATAGACAAGTACCTTTTTGGAGAAGGATTGGCTGAGACTCTAAAGACGGCCAAAGCAGTTACAAAGTCTAGTGCTGAAATTAAATTTCCTTGTACCTACGATAAAAATGTTCAAAAAAAACAACAACCACAGCCTTCTACGTCGCGTGGTTTAAACTGGAAGGCTCCCCCTCCGACTCGCGGGCAGTCGGGGCCGCAGAGGAGCCGCCAGCCTCACCGGCCCGCTGCACAGAGGGCGCCGCCGCCGCCGCCGGCGAGCCGCCCGCCGCCACTGCCGCACTCCGCCTCATCGAAGACATCGCGCTATCAGCAGAGGTCGAACCGCCGCTACTAGATGAGGTACGATACGCCGGTCGATTAGCCTCGTTTGCTAAGCAATGGTCACTTATGACACAAGATAGGACAATACTCTCTTGGATTGAGGGCTATCAAATAAATTTTTCTCAACCAATTTTTCAACAAAACTTGCCCTCTTCACCTGTCTTGTCAAAAAATGAAATTAGTGATTTTAATGAAATAATAAATGGACTTATGAAAATTGGTGCAATTTCAGAATGTGTCTCATGTCACGATCAGTACTTGTCCAATATTTTCTTAGTACCAAAACCGAACGGCAAAAAAAGGTTTATTCTAAATTTAAAAAGTTTGAATAAATTCATACAAACTGACCATTTTAAGTTAGAAGATATACGCACAGCAGTGAAATTAATGACCAAAAACTGTTACATGGCCACTTGCGATCTTAAAGATGCATATTTTTTGTTAAAAATTCACCCAGAGTCAAAAAAGTATTTACGTTTTAAATTTCTTGAAAAAATATATGAATTTAATGTTCTACCGTTCGGTTTGAATACAGCCCCTTACGTTTACACTAAATTGATGAAACCTGTTGTTAAATTGCTTAGATTAGCCGGCCTAATGTCAACCATTTACCTAGATGACCTACATTTAATTGGATATTCATATAACGATTGTGTCAATAATGTTAATATTACAATACGATTACTCACAGCGCTAGGCTTTATCATAAATTATGAGAAAAGCTGTTTACAACCTTCTATGACATGTAAATTTTTGGGTTTTATTCTTGATTCCAAAACTTTTTTTAATTAGATTACCCGATGACAAAAAAGTACGCATAATTAAAGAAATTAATTATTTCATGACACTAAATCGATGTAAAATTAAAGATTTTGCAAAACTAGTCGGTTTACTTGTATCAGCTTGTACAGCCGTAGAGTACGGCTGGCTTTACACCAAAGGTCTAGAACGCTGTAAATATCTAAATTTATTGGGTCACGATGATTACAATCGTTACATGAATATTCCAAATTATCTGCATGACGACTTAAGATGGTGGTTACGAGCTTTAATAAAACCTGAGAACCGTATCAAAGATGACAGTTACTCGGTTGAAATATTCTCTGACGCCTCAACTACGGGGTGGGGTGCAGCGTGTGGATCGGACACTGCTAGCGGCCGGTGGTCGCCGTCTGAACAACAACAACATATAAACTATCTGGAACTTTTAGCCGCATTCTTTGCATTAAAAGTATTTGCACGGGACCTCCACGATTGCCAAATACTTTTACGCGTCGATAACTCAACAGCGATTAGCTATATTAACCGAATGGGTGGAGTACAATTCCCACATTTAACACAAGTTACAAAAAGTATTTGGCAGTGGTGCGAATCGCGAAAGATTTTCGTATATGCATATTACATCAAATCCGCGGATAATACCGTAGCGGATAAAGAGTCGAGACGAATCCATCCAGATATAGAATGGTCGTTATCAAAAAATATATTTTCTCATATTGTTGAAAAATTTGGAACACCATGTATTGATTTATTTGCGAGTCGTATTAATAGAAAATGCATAAAATACGTTGCTTGGCATAGAGATCCGGACGCCTTCGCAGTGAACTCTTTTACAATTAGCTGGTCTAAAATGTTTTTCTATGCTTTTCCCCCATTTCCTGTTATTTTAAAAACTTTAAAGAAGATTATCAATGACAAAGCAAAAGGCATTGTTATAGTACCTTTGTGGCCTACACAGCCATGGTTTCCTGTGTTTAGAAATTTGTTAGTATCAGAATTAATTACTTTTAAGGCTGACAGTTACACTATAACTTTCCATGATTCCAGCAACCACAACATTCAGAATCATCTTATCCTGGCTGCAGGGATTTTATCAGGGGAGCTTTGTCGCGAAGAAGCGTCCCAGAGTCTTCAAAACACATAATTCTCGCTTCTTTAGCTGATACTTCCATTAAACAATACGACGTATATTATAAAAAATGGCATAGTTTTTGTACTCAAAATTATCTGAATTTTTATGAAACTTCAATAACAAATGTACTTAAATTTTTAACATTAATGTTTGATAACGGTAGTCGATACGGCAGTTTGAATAGTTGTAGAGCAGCATTATCCTTGATATTGGGACCTTGCATCTCCAAAGATGAACGATTAATAAGGTTCTTTAAAGGCGTCTACCGTCTGCGTCCACCTATGCCTAGGTATGATACAACATGGGATACCTCCTGTGTCTTGACTTACCTATCTACACGATTTCCAAATGAAACACTTACATTAGATCAGTTATCAAAGAAATGTATAACTTTACTAGCTCTTGCTACAGTTCACCGTGTTCAAACATTTTCATTAATTAATCTACAAAATATTGAAATAAAACCAAATGAGATTATAATTAAAATACCTGACTTAATTAAGACGTCCAGAATAGGAAAGAATCAACCCTTATTAGTGTTACCTTATTTTTTAGACAAAATAGAAATATGTCCAGCTAAAACTCTAGTTGATTATATAAATAAAACTTCATCTACACGTAGAACAGATTATTTATTTATAGGTTGTAGAAAACCTCATAAGGCTGTGAGCACACAGACATTATGTCGCTGGATAAAGGACACGTTACACGAGAGCGGCATCGATGTTTCTGTGTTCTCGGCACATAGTACGAGACATGCTAGCTCATCCAAAGCACATCAATTAGGCGTAAACATTGATTTAATTAGAAAAACTGCGGGTTGGAGTGAAAACTCCAACACATTTTTTAAATTTTATCAAAGAAATATAATCAGGCACGACCCCTCAGTCGTAACAAGAGCTATTATTAACAATGTCAATAGTTAAAAATTTCATTGTCATTATTGTTATATTGCCATGATTTTCTATTACATAAGGAGATTAAACCTTCATTATTATGTTGATATAAGTATATGATATATGTATTATCTACTTAAGTGTTTCTTAAGATTGTAATAATTAATAAATGCAATTTAAAATTATTAATATTATTTGTTTACAATTTTGATTGAAATCGTTGATATTTTTTCGTTTTTATCTCTGAAAGTCTACAAGTGTATGTATGTAATAATATTTAAATTTCAGATTACTAATCTCGAGAACGAAGCACGAGTATAATTTATGATTAAACGAACTTACTTGTACGTGAAGTTCTATCATAATTATACGAAGTGCTTCGTTCGAAGAGATTAGTAAGTCCCTCCCACCCTAAACCCATAGACCTAAAAATATCAACGATACCTACATGATGCGTGTGTTTCAGGACTCTAAACTAAATGACAAGCAAGAGTATCGACGACTACCTTCATAAAAACGAAAAGAAACTTTTTTTTTCATTTTACCCTCTAATATCTCAAATACAGTGCTATGTGGTGAATCCTTAGTGAAACTACAAGTGTATGTATGTAATAATATTTAAATTTCAGATTACTAATCTCTTCGAACGAAGCACTTCGTATAATTATGATAGAACTTCACGTACAAGTAAGTTCGTTTAATCATAAATTAAAGTCATGGTCAGGTCAAGTCGGGAGTCTTAGTAATAGGGTCCCGTTTTACCCTTTGGGTGCGGAACCTTAAAAATGACATTAAACTATTATTAATTAGTTATCACCATTCGCTTATTCATATTATAAAGAATGGACTATGAGATTTTCGGCGAAACATAATTCTTGATCGATTTAGACGCTGAATATTTACGCAGTAGCGGGGTTGTTGAAATTAAAAATAAACTTGCCTCAATCACGCTGCGCTATATTTTCTATTTTTCTCGACTATTCATTGCCACTGCAAACGCTACAATCGTCACCTGGCGCATAAAGAAAAGGCCCTTTGTATTCTGCTCGGCAATTAATCATCTGGCCTGCACTGAAGAATTCTTCGCAACTCTTCCTCAATGGGTAATTTAATTTCTCCTGCAGTTTATTCAAGTCTCTATACTAAGTAAAGTGAGATTTTCACCGTAATGTTTATTCACCTCGTTCATAAATTATTCATTAGTACATTTCATTGTAAGTTAATGTTCTGTTTTAATTAAGTCGAAGCAAATGCGATTGTGGTTTTCTACGCTTCTTTTAAACTTGACTGGGAAGATCTTGACCTTGTCACCTGGTAGTAAGTGAAGATAAAACTGAATAAAGAAGCTAGTTTCACCCGGAACCCTCTGGAAGATCTGGCAATCTTACCATTATAGTCGAAACACAATAATGCTGATAAAATGATTATTGTCGTGATAGACTTTCATAAGATGGTTCTAGCTAGCCAGGCAAACTTAAAACAAGTCTTTTTCATAACAGCTTTTATAATTCGACCCACTGCTGGGACACAAGGCCTCTCCTTGTCATCGAAGGAGGCTTAGGCAGTAGGCCACCACGCTTACCCAATTCGGATTGGTGGTCGGAGTATAAGGTGATCAATATCCCTTTGCTGATCCGTTAGTCGTCTTCTACGACACCCATTAGAGGATGTGGGGTGATGCTATTCTACTCTACCGGCATCACATGGCTATTCTATCAACAAAGCTATCACCAAACCGAGAATAAATTTGTACTCCCATTAGAATACAGGACCTCTGTATCTAATTCGAGTAGGCAAACCACACCGAAGGCGGTTAGTAAATAGTGGACTCGTGAGTAACTAGCTTAACATAATAAACACAATCAAGTAAGAAAGAAAGAAAGAAATACATTTATTGGCCAGCACAAAGACATGTAATAATAACAATAGCATTAAAATGGTAAAAAGTAGAGTGTACTATGAACTTCAGGTATATATAGACCATAAAAATGGGTATGTCCATTGAAAAATGCCATTGTATGCTACTGAGATTAATATTGTGTAAAATACGTTTAATTTCACTGCTATCCATATTTTGTATTAGCTGTAGTTTTCCTCAAAAGTCTAAAATATAATAAATAAACACCAGCAGTCTCGCTTGTACTACTAGATAGCTTACATCACAAACAACAACGTTTTGTTTAAAGGTAACTCAATTCCTACATTGAAGAAATGATTTTTCAAGTTTATTATTGTACTGTCATGACATTTATATGTCTATGTTTCATTCATAAACGAAAGGACGACGCTATGAGGGTTTGTTGACCTAATTTTGATTATGCGCGTAGAGTTATTAACATTCGAACTGTAAATTAAAAAAAGGTATTTATTTCTATATGAAAGTAAAAATCTAACAAATTATCAAAATTCGTAGAACAAACGTTGTTGCTTAAGACGTCAGTTGCACCAGCCCTGCGAGGTTGCTGTTATGTTACAAATAACCCTAAATAATATTGTGATGGTAGATAGTAGTTCATAATTTACAAAGATTTTTTGTATCATAATAGTCCTCTTGAACTGAATTAATTATAACAACTCTATCTAAATCATCATTTCTTATGAAAAATGTAAGGGGAGGAACAAACTTGCTTAATTTCTTGATCGTTCTTCTCTGACAATGGCTCCTGGTATACTTACAATCGGATGGCTTAGAAGTTAACTTTCCTAAGCATACAAATTCAAAAGTGCATAGATCGGATTAGCCGATTGAAATACTTACATTATTTTAATTTTTTTTTATTTTTGATTTGTCCAAATTTTTTATACGACTATGTTAGCTTATTATAAGTTTTTATACCATGTACCAAAACAACCTGCATTAATAAATTTATTTGCTTATTCTTGTTAATTATTAAATATTCATATAATCTGCTGCCCCATCAGATCTCCCTGGGAGATAGAGTCCTGTGCTCCGCGAACTTTTCATGCCTCAGCAATATTCTGAGTAGCTTGATGAAATTTGATGTAATCTATATCGCGGCTTGCTTCAATGTTTACATGTTGATTAAATATTTTCGTTATTTACTTAGTAGCTTTCTTTTGTAATTACGAGTGTTTTCGTTTTAAGGTTATATCATTCAGTTTATGTTATTGCTGTTTATGTAATTATATACTTATAATAAATAGTTTTTTTTATACAAGTTATACAATTTAGTACTAAATTGACTTGCACTTTTTTATTTTAATAATCGCATTAAATGTTTAAAACGCGGATTACGTTTTAAAACTGGGAATTTCAATAGGTAGGTACTATTTAATGTACAAACATACTAGGCGAAACAATAAAATAAGAGTCTTGGTTAAGTTAGAGCACAGTGGATTTGCTCGGATTTAAAGCGAGAGAACTGGAATAGTACGAAGGTACAGAACCGCCGCTAGCACACCCTTTGCTTGTC
This sequence comes from Elophila nymphaeata, assembly GCA_955850985.1. Lineage (NCBI taxonomy): Eukaryota > Metazoa > Arthropoda > Insecta > Lepidoptera > Crambidae > Elophila > Elophila nymphaeata. The sequence continues at coordinate 8,343,274 of OY039075.1, forward strand.
TGCCAATCAAATAAAAAAAGATTGTAACTCGGGATTGCTCTACACGATTATTCATCATACTGCCCAATTTTGTTTTTTTTTTAGAAAAAGTATTTGGATGTTTATCTCACGTGATAACGACTGTTCAATTCACCTCGGGACGCCGTCGTGGTCGAGTGGTCAGCAACGCTGCCTACACATCAAGCAGGTCTGGTTTATATCCTGGTAGAGCAAATGTCTGTATGATGAATACGAACATTTGTTCACAAGTCATAGTTGTTTGTGTATTTATTTAAGTTTATTTATACAAATATCTTTACTACTTAATTTAGATGAAATTCGGTACACAGATAGATATTAAGCGTGGGTTACTTTTTGTCCCGGTGATATGTTGTTGTGGGAAGAATTCACTGTTTCATAGGTACAACAGAACCACGAGGGCGAAGCCATATGCGAAAGATCGTTTATAAATATTAATAAAACAATTTGAATTAAAAAAATCGTGTTTATCACAGAAATATCTGCCGTTTGATCATAAAGTGTCCTCCCATTCAATTAGCAATCAAAATAATATAAGCTCAGTTTAATTTAATCAAAGCTACCACTTACATCAAAACCAACCCGTTAATTAGTAAGCCTCTGTTACTCGTAAAAGTACCGAAATCCGTTTCAGTTTTTAATTTGACTAGTTTCCACGATCGCGTGATGGCAATAAAAAGTGAATTACAAAGGTGGTCGGAGTGCGGCCGCACTGGCGAGGGTTCTAGGTGAATACGTGTCTAAAATTAACAGGGTTTCTCAAATTCATAGCACGCCGCTGCGGCCTAAAAGGAGGGTCGAAGTGTAGCTGTCGCGACCGGTTATAACGATTTGAATTATTGAGACAGAAAGAAGATAAACTTTTTAATAATTAATTTTATGTCAAACAGAATTATACCTGTGTATTGTCGTAATCCCCCTCGATCCTTTACTAGGTGGTAAACCCATATGTAACGTCGTCTGGGTAGGTACCACCGCCTTTCATATTTCTGCCGTGAAGCAGTTCGCTGTATTTCGGATTGAAAGGAAAGGTAGCCAGTGTAATTACTGGGCATGGAAGGCATATTATCTTAGTCCCCAGGATGGCAACGCAATTGCAGTATTAAGTGATTTACCCTTAATATTGCAAGCGTCTATAGGCGACGGTAACCACTTATTACAGGTGGGCCGCAAGCTTGTTAAATGCCTTCATAACTCGACCAACTGCAGGGACACAAGGCCTCTCCTTGTCATCGAAAGTGGTTTAGGTAGTAGTCCACACGCTTGCCCAATGCAGATTGGTGGACAGAGTATAAGGTGATCAATACCCCTGTGCTGGTCCATTAGTCACCTCTACGAAACCCATTGGAGGATATGAGGTGATGCTATTCTACTCTGCCAGCATCACTCGGCTACCTAAAAGGTAACATATTTAAATTTATTTACTGTTTATTTCAGATAACATTTACATTCATATGTGTTAGCACAGTGACTTCAAAATTATTAATTTAATAGTGATCTTAGTATAAAAAGAGTTGATGAATTTACCTATCACCAAAAAAGGTTAGTCGGGGTAGCGTACAGCGTAATGTGTAGCAGTCAGAACTGAGGTAGTACCTCCACCTTCTAGAAGACGGTGGTTTTTTTGTAGTGTTGTGTTTCTGTTGGTGAGTAAGGTCGCAAGAGCTCGGGGTTGGGAATGGGATTAGGGTTTGCGCGCGAGTGTGACGTCAGTGTTACAAACGTCTATAGGCTACGGTGGCTGCTTACCACCAGGCAGGCCGTATACTTGACTGCCGTCCACATGATATAAAAAAATTAAAATAAAGTTGTTTCTGTTTTAGAAGGACATTAAACGAAAGGGACAGTTTGCGATAGGGACATTCCGCGAAATGGACATATTGCGAAAGAGACATTGTGAGAAAGGAATATTTTTGGGAAAGAGACATTTTGCAACCAGTGAACATTTTGTGAAGTAGACATTCTGCTCCTGAGCCGATCCAGAAAGCCGAGAAACTGGCTACTAAGAATTGCAAAATTTGTGAATTTAAATTAGACTGTCGAAATTGCCGCCAAAATAGTACAATAACGTAATCTGAATTCAATTTTCAATTTAAAATTAAAATGATTCATTTCACAATCGAATAAATCATCCCTAAAGTTGTTACTTTCTCAAAAACATGTAATAAATTACGAGATACAACACTTTATTCACCTTACGCAAAACTTAGCGCTTTATGTGTCAGTGGGTATAATAGATTGCGAACTTGCCTCATCCCCACAGGGCTAACCTTTTACGATTTCTCTGCCTGTTTCTTGAAATTATATTTCGATATCTAGTTTGTGAATTATCTACATTTAATGGCTTAAAAAAATGAAAATAAGAAAGAATAAACTGTTCGAGAGAACCTAATAAGTGAGGAAATAGCTAGAGATTTGGCATAATTAAAGTTTATTTTGAAAAAGTGCAGAAAAATAAGTTATATAATTTATGTTGCAAAATATTTATGATTGAATAGAAGAGTCAGTTGATTTATTCTGTCACACAACTGTTAAAATAATATAACCTACACATAACGATTTTAAACATAATCAAATACTGGGTTCCCATAATATCTAGAATAATTATTTTGGCGTAATATCTAGAAACACGCTCTATTTGACGATAATCGATTATCATTGCGTTTAGTAGAAGGATTTATATCAACTCACTAATGGTTGGCTGGAAAAGATCTCTTTTAGAGACAAGCTCACTTTTGTACATGACGTTCTTTGTGTATTATTATTACAGATGACGAATATGAATAGCATATTTATTTTACAAAAACGAGCACTAATAGCAATTTACCAAATGGGTCCTTGGAAACCACTCAGAGAATAGTTCATGGAAATAAATATTTTTATAGAAGCGTACACATTGCTACATAAACGTTGTATAATGTATTTTTTGGAGAGATGAGTGACACAAATAAGGTTGTGTCACTCATCTCCCCAGAATAACCAATGTTTATGAAGTAATGTATCGCTTCTATAAAAAAAACTTCTAAGCAATATTAGTCAATTGCTAATTAATTATATAAAATTAATCGTAGCTCATCACAACAGCCTTTATAATTCGACCCACTGTTGGGACAAGGCCTCTCCTTGCTATCGAAGGAGGTTTAGGCAGTAGTCCACCACGATTTCCCAATTGGCGGACGGAGTATAAGGTGATCAATACCCCTTTGCTGATCCATTAGTCGCCTTCTACGACACCCAATGGAGGACATGGGGTGATGCCATTCTACTTTGCTGGCATCACGCGGCCAGTAGCCGGATAAGCGATAATTTAAGGGCATCAAATAAGCATATTTTATTCGATAAAAACACATATTGGGGATCTAATCTCTTTTTTGAGTCACCTTTTAAATATGTCTTTTTAGTTTTAGGTACCTCTGCAAAATTTTTTATTTCTCTGGACATTTAACCCTAGAAAGATAATCTTATATTGACCTAGACAAGCCATTCATGTTTTGGCCACTTGTCTTGTGGCCCTTGAAATCGCGTTAGGGTCATATCAAACAACAATAACTCAATTGTAATGATTTTGGTGTCGTTTTGTAGCTATTATCCTTTTTAATTCATAAATTGCAAAAAATATGCTCCACTGTGCCAATGTGCTAGTGTTTGTGATATTTAGGAGTAAATGAAAATACAAATCAGATTTTCGACTATAATTATAGTCAAAAAGAACAATGGCAAAATTATTGTTGGAAAAATCCTTAAGCGTCTACAAATTTCATTTTTACTGTTGTGTTTAAAATATTTTGTTAACGTTTTTGAAGAAAAAATTATGACGCTGAAAAGTCTGGAAAAAAGTAATATTTTAAAAGAAACACGAATAACTATTTCCCTAAATAATCCATGTTGTGTTGTTTTTTTTTTTAATTCTCCTTATTAAGAGAGATTCAAACTTCATTAAAGAAGAAAATAATGAAGAAATGGCTGTATGGACTTAATCCCTAGATGCATTGAAATGTGTGACACCCACATTTTAATGCGAACATCAAGAAAGAAGATAGCAAACTGAAGACATGGCTGTATAGGCTAGATCCCTTTGCCGTCTGGTAATGGGGAGAGTTAAAAAAAGTTCATGTGTTGTTTACCTCAGACATCAGTGTTTGTTTACAATTTACATATTAATGCCAGAATTGTGGTTTTGTATGTTTTGTTATTTTTTCTTCGTTAAAAGACTGTTTCTGTGGTGGTTTTTACTAGTATTTATTTAGTAGGTTGGACTACTCACCAAAGTGTTGCGATTATTTTCAATTTTGGAGTTTCTCCCGAGTTCTTGTTGTAAAAACACGTGTTGAGAGCTCCATTTTTAACCTCAATCTACCGTACAATTGTTTGTTACTCTAAGTGCATTTTTACTTTACATTGGCGAAATGCGTTATATATCGCGAACGCCATTTATTTAAAGAAAAAAAGAATCATTTTCAATTTACGACATTGTTGCCTTGTTATTTGATAAGACACAAAGTACTGTTTACCTCTAAGACTTCGAACAGCTATATCTGTTTTTCCAGATTTCGTCTAAGATTATTTCTTATGCCATTTTATTCAAGAAATCGATCTCTATAATTTGATATTTATTTTATGTATAGTCGCTAAAAATTATATCAACAAAAAATTGTTAGAGAGTTTACCATTGTTCTTTGATTTCTTTTTTATATTTATTCCTAAATATTCTTAAATCCGGATTAGGTTTGCCGGATTTATATGACTATTTAAACATTGTTTTTTTTTATTACAAGTAGTATTTTATGTCCAGAGTAAAACTAAATAAGAAATATTTAAATGGCGGCTAATCCAAAAAGAACGCGATTAATATTTAAATGGCGGCTGATCCAAAAAGAATGCGATTAGACGCCCAATGTTGGTGTTTTATTCATAAAATTAGGTATATTTAATGCCCTTAAATTATTGGTAACTTTTGACCAGACACACTGATATCATGTGCCAAGAAGATATCCTAATAGAATAAGAATAAGATAAGTCATATAAAAGATGGGAAAGTTAAATACTTTTTAGGTTAATCTTGTTTCCTAATAATAAGAAAAATTAAAAGATTCATTACAAAAAGTCTTCACAGAATATTAGCCAAAATCTTACGACCGCTGTTTCGCGAGTAGTTAATTATCATTAAATGATAAAGTCTGTAGCTCCGTCTGTCATTCATTGTTTCAAACTTATTTGAGTTTTGCTTTCCTACTTATTGTACAGAAGTTTGACAAAAGTCAAAGTTAAGATAGCAAAGTTGGTTTTCCTCGAAATTGATAAGGATAATAATTTATGTATGCGTATTGACAATCTACTCATTATGACGATATGACGACAGTATACTATTTCTTAACAATAATAACGTAACTAAATATTTTTAAAAGCACTAAAATAAAATAGGTAATTGAGTACTGATATGTCATCGGATTGGATATTTTATTCACAGCCAATGATATTATTATATAAAAAGAGGTAGATACGTCATAGGGGCGCCGAAATTGCACATCCAAACAGACAACACGGTGTTGCCTGTTGGACTTAGTGTTGTACCTGTCTTTTTTGTTCCTATTGGATTAATTTATTGTGCCATCCCTTTTAATTTTTTGCTAATGTTGTGAAATATAAGTAAGTAAAATAATAAAAGTGTACATGTGTGTTGCTACAGTATTTCGGAACATATTTTTTTTCCTGTTTTGTGGGCGTATAACGTATCTAATACTACAATATCACTGTTCACTGCTATAAATAGGTACTATAGTTGTCTTTTCAAGGTATAAGGTTACTCTACAAGTTAGAGCTAGCGCGCACTATTTTTACTTTCTCGTATACGTAGTATAGAGAAAGTCTTGTAATCGTCAAAAAATTCGACCTCGAGATTTTGACGGATTTACACGTTTTGGACCTCCCTGAGTCCAAAAATATAATTTTTTGAATTATGTCTGTGTGTATGTCTGTGCGTTAGCACCTGGTTAGCACGATAACTCGAGTATGCTTTAACTTATTGCAACCAAATTTAACTTGCATGTATAACATAAAAGTATAATTTTTCTATCAACTTTTGAGTCGTCGATCACGAAACTTAAGCAACCAAGTGCGTGGTCGGTACTCGGATGGGTGACCAAAATTTAACATGCATGTATCAACATCACATCAAAATATAAGGTTTCTATCAACTTTTGAGTCGTTTCCGGTATACGAGAAAGTCAAGGGGAGACCACGAATTAGTCACTGTGACAAAAGTAAAAAATCGGGGATTATTTACTTTTGTCACAGTGACTAATTCGTCAGTCTTATCATGCCCGTAGATATGTAAAGAGATGCACGCAAGCTACAACGTAATAAATGGATGTATGGTATGTAGGTTACATCACTACAATTGTATTACACCCCTAGCCCGAACGTAAATGAATGCAGTGTTCAAATGGCCGCCCTTTCACTTGTGTCCCCGTTCCGACGTCGTCGTCTGGAACTATGACTTACCAAATCACGAACCACGGGCCTTAGAAAGTGCAGCATCCTTCCAGTCTGCGCCAGCACCACCGTCAAATTTGGAGCAGGTGGAAACCAGTTGTGATGGAGATTTAGAAGAGAGAGGTGAAGGCCGGAGAGCTCAGGGACAACGACAGACATGCTTGCAGCAAGCCCATTGAGGAGTCGGCGGTCTCTATAACCGAGCGGGGTGACAACGAGACCGAGTCATGTAACGACCAGGCGCAGGGTACGACGTACACGATCGTCGGATGACGACGACGATCTATCTGATACGGGACCAGATGAAAGCGAAGCTTCCGAAGAGAAGCGAGCGGACCCATGACAAAGTTTGCAGGCGTTCAGGGCTATTGTGGGTTTTTGGGTCTGGCTTTAAGTTTCAAACTGTTGTAATTTATATCCTTTACTATTGGGGAAGGAATGTATCGTATGTAGGTTACATCACTACAGTTGTGTCTTATCCCTAGCGAGGACGTGAATAAATGTGTGCAAATGGTCGCCCTGTATAATTGTACATTACCTAATAACGCACACGGAGAAGTGTGAAGTTGAGTATAATTAAAATTCATATAGAGAAATATTGCAAAAACATTAAATTGATTAATAAATAAACATTAAAATAAATTAAAGAATCCGAACTTTTTGCCCAGTAGTTGGCGCTATTATGAGAATAGTCCATTATGATACAAATGAACGAGTGTCATACGACTGTTTTCAACACACTTGGAGGAAGTTAATTGGAGTTATTTTTGATTTTGGCAGTATTCATTAAAGTACTTTTGTCCTCGCAGAGTAGACTCTCATTAGCAAGTTTGGCCTCACAGAAGATGTCGGGCGGTGTGAAAACTATATTTTGTTCGTCTTTACTCATTTCATTAATAAATCCCGATAAACTAAGTTTAAAGAAAATTTTTTTGCAAAACCCTTTTTGATATGATGATATATTTTTTTTTCTTTTGTCCCTAACGGGACGGACAAAGGATATCGAATCCATACAGCTCTGTCCGTATTTATGTCTTCTTTCTTGATATTTGCATTAAAATATGGGCGTCGCACATTTTAATGCATTTAGGGAGTGCTTGGATAGAAATGCATGGCAACAGACCTCATGACTGTGACTGATGAGAATTGTATAGTGGGATTTCCAACCACTATACAATTCTCAACGCCACATACACAAAACCTTTATTTCAATGATTCCTCATAACTGTTCGTCAACACGGATGCATATGCAACGAAACGACACCACTTTCACTTCACAAAATCCACTCCGAAGCAATGTTGAATTATCGAAATAAAGATCCAAGATCCATCCAGACGCCATGGTTTCCCGCCAAACACTCGATATTTTGTTTTTAACGCGCCATTCCGGGCGAAAAAAAAAGTGACCACGGGGGCTGGCCACACAGCCAGGTTTCAACAACATTCACCTATAATAATGTACTATACCTAACAAATGTTGTAAAATGCTGTAAAATTTAATATAATAATAATAATAATAATAATAAACTTTTATTTCCAATCACAATGACTTATATGCATTACAATGAGTAAAATAGATCTATTCTTAACTTTAACGAAATAGGTGTAATGTTATAAAGCCAAAGTGAGAGAGCGGAACCCATACTAGGATACCCCGTGTTACAGGCTTCCGGCCCCCCCTCCTTGGTCCTATGTTTCAATACAAGACAATGTATGTGCGTTTGTGTGTGTGTGTGTGTGTGTGTGTGTGTGTGTGTGCGTGCGTGCGCGCGTGTGTGCGTGTTAGTGTGTGTTTATGTGAGTGAGATATCTGTACATGTGTATTAGTGTTGCATGTGCTATGCATATCAAATTGGTTTCATCATTTTTTCAATATCTTCATAACTTTTTGACTTTAGAAACTTATCAATAGTTTGCTTACATTTGTAGTAAACCAATGGGTATATGGTGACTATTCGATTAATCGCGTTATATAGGAAAGGACCTAAGAATAGTTGGTGACGTTTTGCGAAGGGTGAATAAGATGACTGTATTTTAAAAACTATATCTTTTCTTCTGGTATTTGAGAGAGCTTGATTATCATAAGTTGTTTTTGATTGCCAGTAAAGTACCGATTTAAAGATAAATAACTGTCTAACTGTTAGAACATTGGCTTCAGTGTATAATTGTGAAGTGGGGTATCGGTAAGGCTTAGACATGCTAACTTTAAGTATTGCTCTTTGAGCTCTTTCTACCTGTAGCATGTAATTTTTGTATGTTCCACCCCATGATATAATACAGTACGCAATGATCGATTGACATAAAGCAAAATATGTAGTTTTGATTAAGTTATTGTCGGCGACGGATCTAAGCCGCGAGAAGATAAATATAAGTTTGCGGATGCGTTTAGTAAGTGTATCTGTATGTGTTTTAAACGATAAGGTACAGTCTATGAGGACACCAAGATATTTTATTTCTTTAAGTTGTTCTATTTTTATGCAGCAATTCCCAGGATCAGTACAGCTATGGGCCCTTATAGTTATATCAGTCGGTTGAAGATGTCTTAATTTAGTGAATGTTATATATTTGGTTTTATCAATATTTAGAGTAAGGACACTTTCTTGTAGCCATTTCATAACTTTACTGAGACCGTATTCAGCAATATTTTTCAATTCATGCCAGGAAGAACCACGAAAGACCAAAGCTGTGTCATCTGCGAATGCAAATATTCTACCTCTATCTAATTTTAAATTGCATAAGCCATTTACATATATAGTGAACAATGTCGGGCCTAACACGCTTCCTTGTGGTACACCATAGGATATGGAGTGTACATCACTGACTACATCGCCAATCTTTACACACTGTTGCCTATTATGCAAATAACTTCTAAAAAGATCTAGAGCCACACCTCTGATTCCAATCTCCTCCAATAGTAACAACAGCCGTGGTACAGAAACAGTGTCAAAGGCTTTCGCCAAATCTAAAAATATTGCTAGACATTTATCTTTCTTTTCAAGATTTTCAACTACGTGTGTGACTAGATTATTTACTGCTTGTTCCGTTGACTTTCTTTTAACGAACCCGTATTGATTATCAGATATGATTTTAAAGTTTTGTAAGTAAGTAGTCAATCTCTTATTCATTAAACGTTCTAAAATTTTTGATAACGATGGTAATATTGAAATTGGCCTATAATTACTGACACTATTTCTGTCCCCGGCCTTAAAAATGGGTTTAATTAAAGCGATTTTGAGGGAGTCCGGAAATATTCCCTCACTGAAACTCATATTACATAGGTGGACAATTACTGGTACAAGTACATGAGCAGCCCTTTTGAAAACCAATATTGGGATCGAATCTATGCCAGTAGCAGGACTATTTTTGAGTTCATTTATTGTAGCAAATACCTCATTGTCACTAGTTTCATACATATAACGAATGTGTTCAGAAAGTTGCTTTTATTTATATTACAAGTTTGATCGCTAGTGCTCGCAGGAATCTTCTCAGCCAAGTTCTTACCAATATTAGCAAAAAATTTATTAACCTCATTAGCCGAATCAATTGGAATTCCTTTCAATTGCATTAATTCGTGATAATTGTCGTCTGTTTTACCAGCTAGTTTTGTTACATTTTTTATCACATCCCATGTTCTTTTTAAGTTATTTCCCGCTTCATTTAGTTTCATTTTATTGTAGTCAATTTCCATTTTTTTAAGTAATTCTTTGCAAAAATTTCGGTATCGTTTATAAGTAATTTTGAGAGTTGTATTATCTGGTTGTTTTTTTAATTCAGAGTGAAGTCTATTCCTATTCCTTATACATCTGAGTAATCCAGGCGTAACCCATGGCTGTAATATTCTTTTCCTGTTCGGTATTTTTTTAACTGTAGTATTGTTGTTAATAGTATCGGAAATTATTTTAAGGAACACTTCAGTTGCATAATTTATATTACTGGATTCTAAAATATGAGAAAAATCAGTGTTCATTAATTGTTCAACTATTTCATCATAATTTATTTCCGTTCGAGATTTTTGGGGTTTATGTACATCTTTTACTTTTTTCACACTGAACATGGTAGAGTAGTGATCTGTTATTGTCGTTTTAATTACCGCCGTTGTCACTTCAAGTTTTGATCTTATTATGATATGATCAAGTATAATGAATTAAACAATCCAGTACGGCACAATCGTCACATTTATTCACTCGAACATAATTTTGTTCTCACTCACTGCTTATACAGAATTACTATAGTTTAAACTCAAAACCTCGCAACACGTGTTAACTGAACGACGACTCGAAACAGACTGACTGCCTTCCACAATCTTTCAAGCCACCTTAATTACGCGCTTCGCTCTGATTGGCTCACGTTACAACCAATAGGGAACGTTCACCAATCAGAGACAAGGACAGTGTTGCCAGTTTACAGACTTATAAATCGCAGACGCACATCTCAAAAAGCCAACACTAAGTTTTATTTACATAAATTACAATTACACATTTTGTGCTTTTTATCATATAATTGCACCAATCCTGCATTTGACTCAATCATGAACATACTTCCTGAAAAGTACTTACGATGAGTCAAAACCACAACCAATATCGGCGCAAAATAGCAAAATCATTACATTCGGCCATCCTACTGCGTGCGATCTCCTGACGCACGTAAATATTTTTTTTTTATAAGTACAATTACAAAATAATTAATCGCACGAAATCAAACTTATAAAATTACCCTATATACATAGTTACGAACTAGATAATGCATATCATTACATTCGGCAATTGTTTGAACTCAGAATATCTGATGCATCATCAATAGTTTATTTATGTTCAGATGTGCGATAAAAGTAAATTCATATATCATCTAGATATAACTATAGTAGGTATACAACCCAAAGAGAAATAATTTTACTTTGAATCTGTGCTGTTCAGTACATAGAGAAACATTGTGATTTGACTAAAGTAATTAAATGAAGGATTAATAATAATCTATATGTGCCTTCCATACAATAGAAAAACTGAACACTCATACAGCGGACATGTACACAGGGAGGCAATGACATTGTTATAGATACTACCGACACATTATCATCTACTACTCATAACAAATAATTCTATAATAAGGCACGTATCCAATAATTTATTTGTGTATAAGCCGATAAATATCATGCGTCAAAATATTAATAGACTTTTGAACAAATTATATTTTATAAATTGCTGAACTCAATACGACTTTTGAAGATAGACATATGTTGAAATTGCCTAATTAAGTTTTCACGAATTGATATCACTTTTAAAAAAACTTAGTGAACCGTGTATACTCATCGAAGTGACCATCCATTTAAACCTCTACATGAAATAGCTAATGGTATTCTAAATTGAAAAGTATTTCAAAGGTGTTTGGATGTTGTGCCATAGACTTTTTAGAACATAGAATTATAATAATTTGTATACCTCCTAATAACAATAGCAGTGAAATTGACGAGTTATTCTCTAATATAAATGCCGTGTTAGGGAATATTTGTTAATACAGCAATTTATTTCAACAAATGTTACATAGTTATTGTCTTCAGTTGGAATTCAAAACACTAGAGTTGTAGTGATAATATTATACATAAAATGAGAGCTTGTAAAAGTGAAATACTTGAACTAGCATTATTGGATCATACTGTTAAAAAGCAACAATGTACCTACACGACTCAAATAATCGTGAAAAATAACGCACTACTATATTTAGTATAATCAGCACACATACATGGCTATGCTCTTGATGTCAACACTTACATGGCTGACGACTAATATAAAACATTAGCACACCTACGTGGCCATGTCCTAGATGTCAGCACACCTACATGGCTGACGACTAATATAAACATTAGCAAATCTACATGGCTATGCTCTTGATGTCAGCGCATCTACATGGCTGACGACTAATATAAAACATTAGCGCACCTACATGGCTGACGACTAATATAAAACATTAGCATACCTACATGGCTATGTTCTCGATATCAGCGCACCTACATGGCTGACGACTAATATAAAACATTAGCGCACCTACATGGCTGATGACTAATATAAAACATTAGCGCACCTACATGGCTATATTCTAGATGTCAGCACTCCTACATGGCTGACGACTAATATAAAACATTAACGCACAACTACATGGCTATGTTCTAGATGTCAGCGCACCTACATGGCTGACGACTAATATAAAACATTAGCATACCTACATGGCTATGTTCTAGATGACAGCGCACCTACATGGCTGACGACTAATATAAAACATTAGCACACCTACATGGCTATGTTCTAGATGTCAGCGCTCCTATATGGCTGACGACTAATATAAAACATTAGCACACCTACATGGCTATGTTCTAGATGTCAGCGTACCTACATGGCTATGTTCTAGATGTCAGCGCACCTACATGGCTGACGACTAATATAAAACATTAGCACACCTACATGGCTATGTTCTAGATGTCAGCGCACCTACATGGCTGACGACTATTATAAAACATTAGCACACCTATATGGCTATATATGTTCTAGATGTCAGCACACCTACATGGCTGGCGACTAATATAAAATATTAGCACACCTACATGGCTATGTTCTAGATGTCAGCGTACCTACATGGCTGACGACTACCTTTAACATTAGCACACCTACATGGCTATCTTCTAGATGTCAGCGCACCTACATGGCTGACGACTAATATAAAACATTAGCACACCTACAAGGCTATGTTCTAGATGACAGCGCACCTACATGGCTGACAACTAATATAAAACATTAGCACACCTACATGGCTATGTTCTAGATGTCAGCGCACCTACATGGCTGATGACTAATATAAAACATTAGCACACCTACATGGCTATATTCTAGATGTCAGCGCACCTACATGGCTGACGACTATTATAAAACATTAGCACACCTACATGGCTATCTTCTAGATGTCAGCGCACCTACATGGCTGACGACTAATATAAAACATTAGCACACCTACAAGGCTATGTTCTAGATGACAGCGCACCTACATGGCTGACAACTAATATAAAACATTAGCACACCTACATGGCTATGTTCTAGATGTCAGCGCACCTACATGGCTGATGACTAATATAAAACATTAGCACACCTACATGGCTATATTCTAGATGTCAGCGCACCTACATGGCTGACGACTATTATAAAACATTAGCACACCTACATGGCTATGTTCTAGATGTCAGCGCACCTACATGGCTGACGACTAACTTTAACATTAGCACACCTACATGGCTATATATGTTCTAGATGTCGGCGCACCTACATGGCTGACGACTAATATAAAACATTAGCATAACTACATGGCTATGTTCTAGATGTCAGCACACCTACATGGCTGACGACTAATATAAAACATTAGCACACCTACAAGGCTATGTTCTAGATGACAGCGCACCTACATGGCTGACAACTAATATAAAACATTAGCACACCTACATGGCTATGTTCTAGATGTCAGCGCACCTACATCGCTGACGACTAATATGAAACATTAGCACCCCTACATGGCTATGTTCTAGATGTCAGCGCACCTACATGGCTGATGACTAATATAAAACATTAGCCACCTACATGGCTATCTTTTCAATGTGAGCCTACAGACAGCTGAGTATAATAACGAATCAATACTAAATCTTCGAAGAAAAATAATGCTGTAGTAAACTTTATGATTTGTAACGTATTTAAAGGACATAATAATCCTGCCTTTGGTTCATATTCTACTCCTATTCTACTATACTTTCAGTATACTACTACCCACAACTTCTTGATAGTTAATTATTTCATTTAGAACTCTCATAGCACCATCAAGAACTTGATTCAATTAAAATAAAGAAATAAAATTTACTTGCGGTTTTTATCCGGCATAGCTGCGTGCAGAATCCCACTTCTGAGATATAATGAATTAAACAATCCAGTACGGCACAATCGTCACATTTATTCACTCGAACATAATTTTGTTCTCACTCACTGCTTATACAGAATTACTATAGTTTAAACTCAAAACCTCGCAACACGTGTTAACTGAACGACGACTCGAAACAGACTGACTGCCTTCCACAATCTTTCAAGCCACCTTAATTACGCGCTTCGCTCTGATTGGCTCACGTTACAACCAATAGGGAACGTTCACCAATCAGAGACAAGGACAGTGTTGCCAGTTTACAGACTTATAAATCGCAGACGCACATCTCAAAAAGCCAACACTAAGTTTTATTTACATAAATTACAATTACACATTTTGTGCTTTTTATCATATAATTGCACCAATCCTGCATTTGACTCAATCATGAACATACTTCCTGAAAAGTACTTACGATGAGTCAAAACCACAACCAATATCGGCGCAAAATAGCAAAATCATTACACAAGGCAGTTCTGCTCTCTTGTAGGGAACATGTGTCCAGGGAGTAATCCGTGAAATGCTAATAGATTATTATATTCATTTGTGACACTATTGTCATCCAAAATATTTATGTTAATGTCACCAGTTACAAAGACGTTGTTATATGATTTTAGAGAATCTAATGTCTGTCCAAGCGAATTCATAAAATTGTCAGTATTCCTATGTGATGGTGGTCGATAGATTGCAACGATGCATGTATTATTTTGTAATTTGGCAACAAGACAGTTGGCATCTAGGAAAGGTGGTTCACTAACATTGGCAGTAAGTGATTTTTTAATATAAATTACTACTCCCTCGTTTTGTGTTTTACAGTTCAAAGTATAAAAGCAGTTGTAGTCCTTGAGTGATGGCGGTGTGGTGCCTTTCTTTAGCCAACATTCTGATAGAACAATAACATCTACGCCAATACGTAACCTCACTAATAGGGCTACTAGTTCATTGATATTACGTGAGATACTCCTTATATTTTGTGATAATACAATTAAATGGTTGTTATATGCCAATTTTGTTTTTATTTCCTCAACATTGCATATAAAAGCAGTTGAAGGTGTAAAGGAGTCAATGTTATTAGAAAATTCTTCATTTGTTGTGAATTTGATTTATAGTTTTATGGCCGTATCTCAATGTTATATTATTTTTATTTAAAATGATAGTCATGTATCTCGCTGAAAAAATGTGATGCTTCGCAATTTTAGTCATATGAATAAAAGATATTAGAAAGATATATGTTTTTGAAACTTGACACATGTACCAGTATATACTAGTGTTACCGTATATTTTCGGTGTTGTATGTGTGTTAGTGTGAAAGTTAATATTATATATTTTTATGTATTTGTATGTGTGTTGAAGAGTTGTGTATTGTAAAAAGTCTATCAGTTGTGTGACAATGGCTAATAGTGTTAAAATTACAGTGGTATCCAATACAAACAATAAGTTATACAAGCTAAACAAAATGACAATACAACTGGGCACTAGCCAAAATATTTTCACAATGTTTTCA
Source organism: Elophila nymphaeata (assembly GCA_955850985.1). NCBI lineage: Eukaryota > Metazoa > Arthropoda > Insecta > Lepidoptera > Crambidae > Elophila > Elophila nymphaeata. Next base: position 8,359,229 of record OY039075.1, read on the forward strand.
CTTATTTCAATAGCATAACATAGTCATTTCTGTCTTTTTAGTGATATAAAGACCGACTCCGAATTGATATTTATTATTGGGGTTCCCTCCTCCTTTCCCAAACGAAGTCCAGCAGTACTTATACTGTTCCTGAGTAGCGAATTCGCGGGCCAGAAAAAAAAGTCTCTTTGCTTTAGAAGTAAGGTTGTCAGAGACAAAGATAGGTCTTTTTTGCCCATTTATTCCTAAATGCTGAGTATTCAATTTACATTCCTTATTGCTCTTATTAAAAGTTTTCGTGCTCTGTATGAACCTTTCTTTTGTAATAACATTAGTAAACTCCGTAATTATAGGCTTGTTATCATTTTTAGTTTGTACACGAAAAACATCTCTAATCTCCGACGGATCCACAGTGCAGTCTATAGTCTTACCCAAATCCACAACTAATTTTACCAAGTCTTGTTTAGTTTCTTGTGTTTTCCTAGGGATATTTCTTATTTCCAGGCTAGCAGTTCTCAGTTGTCTTTCTAATTGCTCAACCTTCTCCTCCAAATTATGTATATTCCGACTGTCTTCTTTTTTTTCCTGCTCAAGTCGTTCAATCCTTCTTAAGAAATTATCAAACATATCCGAATTATATTCTGCTGCTTGCTTTAAGGATTCATTTTGAGACTTAATTTCCTCCATTTTTTCATTTATTTTTATAAAAAAAATTTTTTGTTCCTCTAGAAGATCCTTGAACATATTCTTTACTTCTAGTTTAAAAACTGAAAGATTCTCTTCCATATCTTCATCTCTTCTTCGTTTTATACGACATGTTACATTCGTTTGGTTATTAATCTCGGATATATTAGGATCGGAATAGTACTGGGTCTGTAGTGCTAACTTAGCAGTGCCCGCGCTCAGTACATTGACATGTGGTCGAGGGTTGGAAGGGCCGGGCGACGGGGGGGAAGAATTGCTTGGCTGCGATGACTTCGGCGGAGATCTGGAAACCATCATATTGTAACTGTCACACACTTGAACGTCTTGCTAATAATTGAGTAGCTTTGAGGTTTTTTTTTTTTTTTTTTTTCACTTTTCCAGCTTTATGGAACCTTAATATTATTCACACTCAATTAAAGTAATGCAAGTAAAGTGTTTTGTACTATTAACCTCGACTTTCTTGTTGAAGCTTATCAAGACACTGTCGTAGCGTACTACGTATATAATTCGTAACAGCACCGTAGTAGTTATCGCAGCTCACAACAACGTAGCACTTGGCCAATGTGATCGCTATTTTCGCCGCTTCTGCTTAATATTACGATAGCCGAGTCGGCACACCACCGGACTGAGTTCTTCGAAAGGGCACTGGTTCGAAACCGTCACACTGCACAACTTTTTTCGGATATTATTAATTTTAAATTTTTTTAACGTAATTCAACGCAACAACGAAACACACGTCCACTCCCAAACACGACCGAGGGGCGAAGGGGCATATTTAATTTAATCTAATAGTATTTAGTATTATTATCGAACAAGTTGGATTTATCTTTCTAAAAATAAGAACTTTGTCCATAGACATGATTTCTTCTTACTAAAAATGAAAAAAAAAAAAGGTTTGGTGCGCTATGATCATCAGGATTGTGTTTCGTTGTGGATAATGTGTGAGTATGGTTGTGTGGGCTAGATCCTATTGCCCCCCAATAAGAAGGGAGGATTTAATTTAAAAATATATTTATAAAAATATTCATTACGGCCTTAGTGGGTAATGGACCCCATTATATAGGCAAGTGTATTGAAAAATAAATATTATAAATAAGTATTCTAACTATGTTTCCTAGTTTATATTTAAACAGCTTAAGCCACATTTCTCCGACTCATTTACAAACGAAAAAATATCCACCTAAAGCCCTGATTTATTATAACCCACTAGCGAAGCTTCCCAAAGTATTATTTAACAGAGAGTGCGTTATTAAATCAGCTGGTCCGACACATGCGGTTTTTAGTATTCCGACGTTTCACTCGTTTTTCAGGCTGGATTTTTTTTCTATCTTTTTACTAATTTAACTTAGCCTGCACTGTACATTACTTGAATATTTAACTAGCAAGAAACTTCGCTCAGAATCAATACTAATTTCCAGTTGCAAGCTTTGTGGTAGCGACTCCTTTATGTTGCAACTTTTTTACCGGAAGTAGTCGCGTCAAGACTGAATGATCGTGGGAACTTGAACTTTTAGAAGATCTTTGTAAAACGTATTTTTAGAAAACAAAGGGTATACCTAATAAAGTAAGTATTAAAGACTATGTTTTTATTAAACATTTATATTTTTTAAACAAAATTTTTATTTCTCCGTTTTTGGTTATTTTTTTATTTATAAATAATTTATTTTTTGCATTTTAGTGTTTTTAGTATAGAAATTTTCAGGAAACTGTCTCCAGATCTTCTAGAAAAAACAAGTAATAACACGATTACGATATCATCGACGTCAAATAAATAGGCATTATTAGGTATAACTCAAAAACTACTCATGAGATATCGATTAATATTTTTTTAACATGACAAGCACCAGCTTCAAAACGTAAAAAGAATCTTCAAAATCGGTATACCGATTAAAGAGTTATGAGGTAACAAGCATAAAAAAAATACAGTCTAATTGAAAACCTCCTCCTTGTTTGAAATCGGTTAAAAGTAACGAGGACGTCGATGGCGCTGCGTTCTTCATTACAAAAGCTCAAGTACCATGTGCTCGGTCCAAGTACCAAAGGTGACCGAACATTTTGCAGCTTAATTTTCCTCCGTGCTTCGAAAGGAACCTTAAGCTTGCGATTCCAGTTGCTGTCGAAATATAGCAGTCGTTCCCAACGAGGGTTGGTGTCATGCGAGATGGCCGGCCGTAATTAGATTTTAATTCTAAAGAGCTCCTATGTGCGTCCTTACTTATGGGTTGCCCTGCAGAGACGCCGTGCGGCACGGTTCATCGGCATGGCTTATTTTGTGGAGCATGTACCATGTGGCAGTACTAAATAAATAAATGCTTCATCATCATCATCATCAACAGCTCATATGATGTCCCCTCCTAGGGACTTGAGCCTATCCCACATTAGGGGCGATTAGGCCTTAGTCAACCACGCTGGCAAAGTGCGGGTTGGTCGACTTCACACACAGCCTAAGAATTTCTTCATAGGTGTGTGCAGGTTTCCTCACGATGTTTTGCTTCACCGTAAAAGCGTTGATGGCGTTGTACTTGGCAGTGTTTTCGAACCAGTGCCTCCCGGGTCGGGAAACAACACCCTTACGCACTACGCCACCGACGCTGTTATGAAATAAATGCTTTCTTCGTGTCGATGCTAGTACTACGGACGTGGCGTGGTGCGGGTGGCAATCGCCCTGCGTTTCGCCGCGCCACCGCGCCGGCTGCCGTACCTGGCTACTGCACCGCGTTGCGTTCAATGTGTGGAGCTCCTTAAACTTAAAGCAGTATTTTCAGTGAAACATACTGCACCGACCCCCATAAAATTGCGAACAGGATAGGAGAAAACGTTATGTAAAATATAGCTTCTAATTCCTACAAAAGTTACTAAAATCTTCACTGCGTACCCATGGTAGAATTTAAAAACTAAGTTGGTACTTGGACCGATAGGTAGGTATAAATAAATCATTAAATAACATATACAAATAATTCACTGCCTTATGTCATGCGAAAAATATTTTGTTTGCAAACATAATATATTACTTTAACCTTTCTGGCCGAGAAATTCCTGACCAAGCTGGTTTTGTAACAAAATGAGGGATTAATTTGTATACGAGTAATATGACCCACACACAATAAGCAGGAAATTAAAATGTTTACTATCGTTTAAGGTTCATTAAACATTTTATGGACGAAGTAGTCAAAATATAATTTATCAAACAAGATACAAAATACTCTTTAATAACAGCTGAAATAGTCATGCTTTTATTAACTTTCAGTACAACCGCTTTAATACTACAATTCAGCGAATCGTTAACTGAATTACCGAACGTTTTGCCGAAAAACTTATAATATATTATTTTTAAAATATTTATAATATTAAATATTAACTAGTTTGAATAATCGAATCGAGCTAACTTTCTGTGAGTGGACACCCAGCACAACCTTAAGGTATGCCCCACGGTCTCCGCACAGCGCGGCCGTCGAAGTCGCCACAATCGAAGATGAACTCTCACGATCTTCACTATGCTAGAAAATGATGGGTTCTGGAATGCAGTGCGCAACATCTGCGTCGAGGTCATGACGCTAAGGGAAACGGCGAAGCGAGCCAGGAAGGATGACACCCAGGCTGATCCGTGCCACTACAGAAGGGCTGGGCGGAGACTGCGGCGCTTTGCCCGCCTGACCGTCGGTGACCAGCGGGACTCTGGTCTGGGAAGCCCAAATGTCTCAATGCACCGGTCACCGCTGATCCACGATGTGCTAAATGTAATGAAATGTCTTGGTGGGACCTTTTGGGGAAGTGAGAGGGAAAATTATTTTCCCACAAGCATATCTGTGTAACTTATTCAACTTGTTCGATAAATAGCCAATATTTCGTTCATAATTAAATTCCTGTCACTTATATTTTATTTTATTATTTATAGTAGCGCCTGGTCTCTACTGCGTATGGACGCAATTATTTATCACACCAAAGTCACTTTTTTAATACTAACTACAATAATTATATGCTTATCGGTAAAAGGTTTTGCAGGGTTTCTATATTTTAGATTTTCGTGAAAATCATTGCACGCTTTACATTTTCTACTTTTTCCCCTCGTTCTTTTACTCAATTTTTAAAATGGCACGAAGGACATATTTTTTTACTTTCTCCTATACGTAGTAAAGAGGAAGTCTTGTAGTTGTAAAAAATCGACCTCGAGATTTTGACGGATTTACATGTTTTGGACCATGATTTTTTTGGAATTATGTCTGTGTGTGTGTGTGTCTGTATGTCTGCGTGTCTGTGCGTTAGCACGATAACTCGAGTATGCTTTAACTTATTGCAACCAAAGTTAACATGCATGTATGACATCAAAATAAAAGGTTTCTATCAACTTTTGAGTCGTCGATCACGAAAGTTAAGCAACCAAGTGCGTGGTCGGTACTCGGATGGGTGACCAAAATTTAATATGCATGAGTCGTTTGTGGTATACGAGAAAGTCAAGGGGAGATAACTCCCAATTTTTTCCTTTAAAAATATCTATAAACGGGATGATGAATGGGCAAAAGTATAATAAGCCCGTCAGATAGATTATCAAAAATCATTAGACACGTTTTTTTTTATATAGTCTTTTTTTTAAAAAAAAAGAAGGTTAAGCAAATACCTGATGGTAAGCAGAAGTGCCATCCAAATGCAACTAGCTAGTGCGAGAGATATTAATGAAGCAGTAGCCACTCTCGCCTTACCGACCTGCAAGGTGCTTCTTCACGCCTCTTTCGAATGACCCAGGATTTTAAGAAGGAGGAAACACATATGCTGGCAGTGAATTCCATTTCTTGATTATGCGACATTGCCAAATATCTTAGTTCTTGTTGGAATAGTAGCAACAGTTTGTTGGTGGCAACCTAAGCCAGCACACTCGCCGTGGTATAGACAGTAGAACGAGCTTTTAATCACGCAACATCGCGACGCAATTGAAGAGGTCTCCTCTACGTCGCCGATGGTGCGAGTAGCGTGACGATGCCACCTATCCAAAGCTTATAAAATACTTTTTTTATGTTACGAGATGGCAAACAAGCTTGCGGCCCACCTGATGTTAAGTGGTCACCGCCGCCCATAGACACTTGCAATATTAAGTGTAAGTCACTTAACACCGCAAGTGCGTTTGCCATCCTGGGGACTAAGATGATATGCCCTCCATGCCCAGTAATTACAAGAAACAGTCTGTAAGTTTCATGAGAATCAGTATTAAATATATAACAGAATATCTCGTTTAATTCTTAACCATACTCTATACACAATAACGAGTATATTAGTCTAAACAAATTATATTTTAAACGGAAGGATAAGAAGCCACTAACAATATCTCCATAGTACAGGTAGCTTTGAGCGCGCCATTTTAGCCAACAACTTGGTTAACTCGTCCTCGTCGAGACACTATCTCCGTACAACACCGATACTTACTTCCCTATTCATGCCGTAGACGGCGCTTTTAGGCTGTAAATACACATACGACAAATTTTCCCCCGCTTTGAAGGAAAAAAATGTGGCGTGCAAGGTAACGGAGCAGCAGTGAAATGTTATTTTAGAGAAAAAGTTCAGTTTTCCATATATTATGGCAAGTTTAACTTTATATTTCAAGCTTTTCGTTTTGAATCGTACGCTGTTAAAATAAAAAACGAAAACGTAATTTACATTTTAACTTTTCTTCGTAATTAGTGTAAACGATAAAATCGCCCATTATACAATTTTCTGAGTTTCAGAAATTTACAAAGCTCTTAGCATGCAGAAATGGGAGTAGCAAGTACGTTATACTTCCAGAAGTAGTGCCACTACCATACCCATTTACTTTAGTTGGAGGAGTCGATTTGATTATTAACAGACCTATGGTCTATGCAGGCTAAGGTCGTCTTATTATGAAGGTTGGTAGCCGAAGCGTAACCGCCTTCCCGTAGCGTTCATAGTAAAAAAGAGGCATTCTCTTTCCATGCTGATAAGTGTGATACGACCATAAAAGTATGGTGTGAAAAACTAAGTGGCGCGGGTTCGGTCCACACAAGACAAACATTTTTGTGCATAAATATATTAACTTGATTTAAGTGATTTCCTATGTGATATAAGTATAATTATTGGTTTATTTTTAATCTGTCAGCTTGTTGCCATTTTTAAGCCATTTTTATTGATTAGCTTAGCAAAATCAACAGCATGGTAGAAATCGTGTCTCGTGTCTATATAGCTCGATTATTATCAAGTTTGTTTGTGTAAGTTTCTGGTCATCCATTTATATAATTTTCCTAAGTACTTATACAAAATAATGTACGTCTTTATTATCTGGACGTTTGTTTACTGTTGTTTTACTGTATAAAACTTAAGATTTTTTTTAATATAATGCCTTCACTTGGCCTCCAGTGTAAAGTTTATTGTCCGCTTCCCTCGCGACGACTCACACATGAATTCGGAGATAGACAAAGAATGCGCGCTGAAAGAGCTTCACCCATCCCTAACTCGGCGGAGTTCGGAGCTGTGTACGCTACGATAACAGTCAAGTTGTCCCTTAAATGCAACTAATGTACAGTCACCGTAATATACAATACATAATGTAGTATTCATTTTACATGGAATATAATATGACGCATAACTGTGAATAGAATAAGTAATGTGTGTTTGAATATTTTGTGGTATTTAAAATAATGTTTGTATTCAGCCTATAACCTTTTTCTACTTCCTACTTATTTGGGGTCGATAACACACCAGTCCTCCTCGAGAAAGGTATCGCCGTTTTTTCAACGGCTCACGGTTTCGTTCGCATTCGGACCTAATAAATTTGCTGCGGCAGAATAGAATAGCATCACCCCATATCCCCTAATAAGTGTCGTAGAAGGCGACTAATGAATCAGCAAAAGAGTAGTGATCACGGAGTATCAGTTCTGTATCCACCAATCCGCACTGGGCAAACGTGGTGGACTACTGCCTAAACCTCCTTCGATGACAAGGAGAAGCCTTGTGTCCCAGCAGTGGGTCGAATTATAAAGGCTGTTATGAAATGTGCTGCGATACGAATGCTGTAGTAAGTAGTTATACTCACCGTCGCGCGCTGTGGTCGCGCGAGTGATATTTTGGTGCACGGGTCTGCACACGCACAGGGTTCAAAAAAACTCGCCTTTTACGACACCCACCGAATGAAAAGGGTTAGTTTGACTCGTGACCGTGAATAATAAAACATCCTTGCATTGAGGATGTCGAAAGCGCCACGGTTGTGCCGTGCGTTCTTCGTAAAGATCACGAAAGTTAAATTACCAAGTGCGGGGTCGTTACGCTGATGGGTGACCGAAAAAAACGTTAAGCTGGTGGTCCCGGTTGTCCAAATATAGCAGTCATTCCTAAGGAGAGTTAGTCATGGAGGCGGCCGGCCGTAAAACATGTAATTCCAAATCCTTAGATTAAAGCAAAAAGGAAGGTACGGCATCCTCCTTATCGCATCTTTCAAAAAGCAGGCCTCGTCAACTACATAGAAAAACTATCACTCACACTCTGTCAATGAAGGTCACGTAGTGCCGACCGAGAAAGCGAGATCGTGTGATATATTCTACGTGAGCGCTAGCAAGTCCGTGAGTCTCGGGACGTCGCTGACGTCCAACCATGCATCTGAACGTGTCGCTCTCGCACGACTCTTGTATTTATCTCGCTCGCCTAACAATACAGCTGAGACCTAGTAGGGCCATTGGTCTCAGTTTTGTAGGCACACGCGCGTTACTCGGGTAACGTATCTTCCCTTTTTACTTTCTCGTATGCGTAGTGTAGAGGAAGTCTTGTAATCGTCAAAAAAATCTACCTCGAGATTTTGACGGATCTACACGTTTTGGACCTCCCCGAGTCCAAGAAAAACGTTTTTGGAATTATGTCTATGTGTGTGTCTGTGCGTTAGCACGATAACTCGAGTATGCTTTAACTAATCGCAACCAAATTTAACATACATGTATAACATCAACATATAAGGTTTCTATCAACTTCTGAGTCGCCGATCACAAAAGTTAAGCAACCAAGTGCGCGGTTTTTACTCGGATGGGTGACCAGAATTTAACATGCATTTATCACATCAAAATATAAGGTTTCTATTAACTTTTGAGTCGTTTCCGGTATACGAGAAAGTCAAGGGGAGACTTCTCCCGATTTTTTGCTTTAATCTAGGTCCAAATCCTGTGGCAGTATTGGCAATATTAAGACAGACTGCACCGACTTCACATAAATTGGAAGCAGGGTTGGGGAGAGAGAGAGTCATTACATGTCCGTACCTACATTCGAACATAAGAATCACATGTCAAATAAATTCAATTAAATATTCAATTGAAAATTTTACACGTGATGCTAAAGATTCTAAACAGACGAAATTGTCTCAGAGAACTTTCCTACCTTTGATTAAGCATTGTTCGACTCGCCTTTGTGATCTAGTGTTTCGCTCACCGCTTTCAGATCCACATATCAGAGTTCGATCCCCAGGAGACTGACGAATCAGTACTCGGTTGGTTCAGAGCTTATTTCAAGTTTGCCTAACTACCTTCATCAAAGACTGAATCAGAATCACTATTTTATTTGAATATCAAGTTGTAACAATTAAGGTCGTACATATTTTATTACCTACTGACATAATAAGCCCTGTGGAGAGATAAAAATATCAACTTAAAACCTAATTAAAAAATAAAAAATATTAATTTAAATTGAATTCAATTTTGTAATAAAAATAAAATTAATAATTTCATTTGTCAGTACAAATTAAATACTTATAAATAGTTATGTAGTTTATACCTGTAAAATACCTTTATCGATTATTCCACAATGTTATGAAATTCGTTCAGTAACTCGTAAAACCAGTAAAATCTCTCCTCTGTATAATATTAGTGTAAGTATAGATTTGGAAGGTCTAAAAACCTGGCGGTGGAAAATCAGCGAAAATGAAAAAAAAAAACACGAAAATTTGTGGCTTTTTTGTTGCTAATTAGTTGCTAGAACACCGATTTTGTTGCTCGAACCGATCGCCAGAAATCGACAACAGTTCTAGATTTATATTAAGATAGCGTGAAAATGACTCGATTTCGACACAACCGATCAAACAAATGAGGGTAAATTTGTTGCTAATTTGTTGCTATAAGATGTTACGGAAGAAAGTGGAAAAAAAAAATTAATCACATTTTATTTAACCTTGTTAAATTTGATATCGTCCACGCTAGCTTAATCCTCCATTTTTCCATTGAAATTTCCTAACAATAATTTGTTGCTGCGCACAGAAGGTCTTGTCTGAGTGCAAAGTCAGCAACAAAATAGAAACCGGAAGTCGGTAGTGTTTGGAGACCGGTAAGCAATCAAACCGGCCACGCTAGCTTAATTCTCGATTTTTCCAAGGAAATTTCCTAATAATAATTTGTTGCTGCGCACAAAAGGTCTTCTCTGAGTGCAAAGAGTCAGCAACAAAATAGAAACCGGATTTCGGTAATGTTTGGAGACCGGTAATCAAACAAACCGGCCACGCTAGCTTAATCCTCCATTTTTCCATGGAAAAATCCTAATAATAATTTGTTGCTGCGCACAGAAGGTCTTCTCTGAGTGCAAAGAGTCAGCAACAAAATAGAAACAGGGAGTCGGTAGTGTTTGGAGACCGGTAAGCAATCAAACCGGCCACGCTAGCTTAATCCTCCATTTTTCCATTGAAATTTCCTAACAATAATTTGTTGCTGCGCACAGAAGGTCTTGTCTGAGTGCAAAGAGTCGGCAACAAAATAGAAACCGGAAGTCGGTAGTGTTTGGAGACCGGTAAGCAATCAAACCGGCCACGCTAGCTTAATTCTCGATTTTTCCAAGGAAATTTCCTAATAATGATTTGTTGCTGCGCACAAAAGGTCTTCTCTGAGTGCAAAGAGTCAGCAACTAAATAGAAACCGGATGTCGGTAATGTTTGGAGACCGGTAATCAAACAAACCGGCCACGCTAGCTTAATCCTCCATTTTTCCATGGAAAAATCCTAATAATAATTTGTTGCTGCGCACAGAAGGTCTTCTCTGAGTGCAAAGAGTCAGCAACAAAATAGAAACCGGATGTCGGTAGTGTTTGGAGACCGGTAAGCAATCAAACCGGCCACGCTAGCTTAATTCTCGATTATTCCAAGGAAATTTCCTAGTAATAATTTGTTGCTGCGCACAGAAGGTCTTCTCTGAGTGCAAAGAGTCAGCAACAAAATAGAAACCGGGAGTCAGTAGTGTTTAGAGACCGGTAATCAAACAAACGGGCCACGCTAATTTAATCCTCCATTTTTCCATGGAAAAATCATAACAATAATTTGTTGCTGCGCATAGAAGGGCTTGACTGTGTGCAGAGAGTCAGCAACAAAATAGGAGCCGGAAGTCAGAGACCGGTAAGCAATCAAACCGGCCACGCTAGCTTAATTCTCGATTTTTCCAAGGAAATTTCCTGATAATGATTTGTTGCTGCGCACAAAAGGTCTTCTCTGAGTGCAAAGAGTCAGCAACAAAATAGAAACCGGATGTCAGTAATGTTTGGAGACGGGTAATCAAACAAACCGGCCACGCTAGTTTAATTCTCGATTATTCCAAGGAAATTTCCTAATAATAATTTGTTGCTGCGCACAGAAGGTCTTCTCTGAGTGCAAAGAGTCAGCAACAAAATAGAAACCGGGAGTCAGTAGTGTTTAGAGACCGGTAATCAAACAAACGGGCCACGCTAACTTAATCCTCCATTTTTCCATGGAAAAATCATAACAATAATTTGTTGCTGCGCACAGAAGGGCTTGTCTGGGTGCAGAGAGTCAGCAACAAAATAGGAGCCGAAAGTCAGTAGCTGATAGAGACCGGTAAGCAATCAAACCAGCCACGCTAGCTTAATTCTCGATTTTTCCAAGGAAATTTCCTAATAATGATTTGTTGCTGCGAACAAAAGGTCTTCTCTGAGTGCAAAGAGTCAGCAACAAAATAGAAACCGGATGTCGGTAATGTTTGGAGACCGGTAATCAAACAAACCGGCCACGCTAGCTAAATCAAAGAGTTTCTATTTTGTTGCTGACTCTTCGCACTCAGAGAAGACCTTCTGTGCGCAGCAACAACTTATTATTAGGATTTTTCCATGGAAAATCGGAGGATTAACCTAGCGTGGCCGGTTTGTTTGATTAGCGGTCTCCAAACACCACCGACTCTCTGTTTCTATTTTGTTGCTGACTCTTTGCACTCAGAGAAGACCTTCTGTACGCAGCGACAAATTATTATTAGGATTTTTCCATGGAAAAATGGAGGATTAAGCTAGCGTGGCCGGTTTGTTTGATTACCGGTCTCCAAACATTACCGACTTCCGGTTTCTATTTTGTTGCTGACTCTTTGCACTCAGAGAAGACCTTTTGTGCGCAGCAACAAGTTAATATTAGGATTTTTCCATGGAAAAATGGAGGATTAAGCTAGCGTGGCCGGTTTGTTTGATTACCGGTCTCCAAACATTACCGACATCCGGTTTCTATTTTGTTGCTGACTCTTTGCACTCAGAGAAGACCTTTTGTGCGCAGCAACAAATCATTATTAGGAAATTTCCTTGGAAAAATCGAGAATTAAGCTAGCGTGGCCGGTTTGATTGCTTACCGGTCTCCAAACACTACCGACTTCCAGTTTCTATTTTGTTGCTGACTCTTTGCACTCAGACAAGACCTTCTGTGCGCAGCAACAAATTATTGTTAGGAAATTTTAATGGAAAAATGGAGGATTAAGCTAGCGTGGCCGGTTTGATTGCTTACCGGTCTCCAAACACTACCGACATCTATTTTGTTGCTGACTCTTTGCACTCAGAGAAGACCATCTGTGCGCAGCAACAAATTATTATTAGGATTTTTCCTTGGAAAAATCGAGAATTAAGCTAGCGTGGCCGGTTTGATTGCTTACCGGTCTCCAAACACTACCGACTTCCGGTTTCTATTTTGTTGCTGACTCTTTGCACTCAGACAAGACCTTCTGTGCGCAGCAACAAATTATTGTTAGGAAATTTCAATGGAAAAATGGAGGATTAAGCTAGCGTGGACGATATCAAATTTAACAAGGTTAAATAAAATGTGAATAATTTTTTTTTTCCACTTTCCTCCGTAACATCTTATAGCAACAAATGCTAATTTGTTGCTATAAGATGTTACGGAGGAAAGTTTACTCTCATTTGTTTGATCGGTTGTGTCAAAATCGAGTCATTTTCACGCTATCTTAATATAAATCTAGAACTGTTGTCGATTTCTGGCGATCGGTTCGAGCAACAAAATCGGTGTTCTAGCAACTAATTAGCAACAAAAAAGCCACAAATTTTCGTGTTTTTTTTTTTTCATTTTCGCTGATTTTCCACCGCCAGGTTTTTAGACCTAGATTTGGAGACTAAAAAGTAATTTCCGGACGGGCGCTACAATTTCAAGTGGCTACTCCGCTGTGCAGGGATAATGCAAAGTTCGAATAGTTTTAAAAAAAAAACGTGATTCCTGATAATCGATGATCGTATCTAACCTCAGTATCTAACTGTAAATCTAAAATAGAACCTCGGCTACGGCAACTGTCACCCCAACCTTGTTCAATTAGATAAGAGCCGTTCAGATAACTTTAAATTTAATTTGACATTTGCGTCGCCCTTAATATACCTACCCAAGTTGTACCTGGGGAATAGGCTTACCGAAATTTTCGATTCTGTTTCGCATTGTGTTCCCAGCCAATAAATGACAATTTACAAACCACATCATAAAATATAAGATTTAGTAATATAATAATACTTGCTGACCCGGCAAACGTTTTTCTGCCATTATATATTTTTTTCTTATAAGCGCTATGAGATATATACTTTACGACCTATTCTCATATCTACTAAATATATATCTCCTACACAAAAAAAATCATAAAAAGCGAAAAAAAGGATTGAGACGATTGAAAATGGGGATGTATGTATTTGTATGGAAGTTATTGAATTTTTCACCTGTATGGGGGTGAAAGGTCGTAAGGAAGTCCAAACAAAGTCACGCTTTTGCGTCTAAAACTTGAACTGATTTTGATGAAATTTGGCACACAAATAGACTAACCCTTGAGATAAGCTACATTTTGTTGTAAAAAGAGCATGAAGGGGTTGGAATAATGGGTGAAAGTTTGTATGGGATTCCTCGTTATCGAAGATAAAACCATGAAACTTTATATTGAAGCACGTTATAAGAAGTAAAGCGTTTTGTAATGTGGGGATGAAATAGGGAATAATGTGGTCGTAGGGTGTTACCAAAGGACGAAGAAACAAAAAACGTAGTGTATAAAAATATATTAAAATAAGCTATTTACTGTAATCAACAGCAGTTTGTAGGTATGCGTGTTTTATTTGCAAAATAAATACCCTAAATAAATAAAAACGCTACCCAATGTAACTATTCCACGCGGAAGAAGTTGCCGGCAAAAGCCAGTTATTAATAACAGTGTCTCATTTTCCACGTTCAAAAATTTAAATTGGTGAATTTTTCAATAATAAATCGTGTAAGTAAATATCCACTGCCAATTTTCTTTCTGAGCATCTGCAAACATGTTATCCTTATTCAAGACTTCTAAAGACTGTGTTGAGATATTTTTTTTTAGCAGAAACGCACAATTAAGACGTACATACGAAACTGAAGCCTGTTTTACTTAAACTCATATTTTAATATTCGAAATCAATTTATAAAAATGCTGATGGTAGTAATGACATAGGTGGAAATTTAACGCCGTCAGATATTATGCAAAAAGCCACTGAGATAACAAATAGATTGAACCATATAGGTAAAATATATTATACTTTCCAAATCAATAATATTAAAAATGTAAAGGGAGGATAAATCAAATTTAACTTTCATAAGTGTACAAATTGTATTAGTAGTGTAGTAAAGGAATAAAGAAGATTTTCCTTTTAATATGAAAATTACCAATTTAATGGTCTTAATAACAGACTTAAGTAAAGGCACACATTTTCAGGAACATGTATTTTAGACATTATCTCTCCAACCCTAGATGCTAAGATCCTGTCTAACAGGTGACTTCCATCAAGTTCGTAACTGCCTCCAAAGTAGTTGCCAAACTTTACACCTTGTTGTTGCATAGTGCATTCAACGGTGTCTGTTAATTCAAATAGTTGAGTGTGATAACACGTGTGAATTAATGTTATACACGTCCAAGCTAGTTTTTAAAACTATGCGAAAATCGTAAACTGGCTAATTAAACGATAAAGTTGAGCATTCGTTTTCAACTGTTAAGAAACCTTAATGATAACAACAAACAAGACTGATATTTTAATGTAAACAACATACAGTCAAATAGAGAACCTACTCCTGTTTTTTTGAAGTCGGTTAAAAATCATCTTTATGAAAACGGAACGCAAAAAAGTGGTTTGTCAACTCGGCGTCAACCAGGCATCAACCAAATGAATGCGGGTAATATAAGCGGTTGAACACCTACGAGACGTCAATGCGGCTACAACTTCGTGATATCACGCTTACGTCGTGCTTACAGGGATCATGAGAACTACACACAACAAATACGTCCACCCTATAATGTTGAAAGCGACGGGGTGCCCGCGGGTGGAACACAGGTGGTTAGCATGCTGTCCCCGTGCCCCCAGCGAGGCTCAAGCGGGTGGTGGCGCCCTGATGTAATCACATTGACTGCTAGTTGCCCACGCGCCGTTTGCAGTTCACTATCCTGTATTTTTTTTTTATTTGAACAGATGGCAAACAAGCTTGCGGCCCACCTGGTGTTAAATGGGACCGTCGCCTATAGACACTTGCAATATTAAGGGTAAATCACTTAACACTTCAAGTGCGTTGCCATCCTGGGGACTAAGATGATATGCCTTCTATGCCCAGTAATTACACTGGCTACCTTTCCCTTCAATCCGAAACACAGCGAACTGCTTCACGGCAGAAATAAGAAAGGCGGTGGTACCTACCTAGGCGACCCTACATATGGGTCTACCACCTAGTAAAATATGTATCAAGGCGAGGCGTGTTACGACGGCGATTACTGAGCGTTACAGTATGGAATTTCATACAAAAGATACTGAGCGTGCGTGAGTTTGTGTTGTGTGACCTTATCTATCACTATGACGACAGACTTTGATAAGATGGTGGTTCTAGCTTCTTACTTAACCGATCGATGGTATACGTGTAAATATCCTAATTCAAATGTTTAAAGATTTAACTTCTTCGTACGTTAGGTATACGTCACACAACTATAAATTAATTTCAGGATTGGTAATCCATATGTAATATCTAAGTTAATTACTTTGGCTGTAATAGATATTACCGAATAGTGTTTAGTCACGGATTTCAAATGAAATTCTTTAGTTAAGCATTGATAGGTAAATTGTAATTTTCGTGATAGACACAGCTGCCAAATTAGTTTTCGTTCTGAGGATAAAGCAAACAACATTATTGTGCTCTGTAGGTTCTTTATAATTTAAAAAAAAGAAAGACAACAATAGTTTAAAATTTGCACTAAGTATGTTTAGTTGCTACGCGCGCGATGACTGCAGTCGTGACAGTGAAAATACCTCTCCCGACTGTCGACAGACATTTTTTACTTTCTCGTATACGTGGTATAGAGGAAGTCTTGTAATCATCCAAAAATTTGACCTCGAGATTTTGACAGATTTACACGTTTTGGACTTCCCTCAGTCCAAAAATATGTTTTTGGAATTATATTTGTGTGCGTGTGTGTCTGTATGTCTGTGCGTTAGCACGAAAACTCGAGCATTCTTTAACTTATTGCAACCAAATTTAACATGCATGCATAACATCAAAATATAAAGTTTCTATCAACTTTCGAGTCGTTTGGGGTATACGAGAAAGTCAAGGGGAGACCACTCCCGATTTTTCAAGTTAACTGGTTGGCAGACAAGCACACGGCCCGCCCAGTGGTAAGAAACAACCCTAGCATATAGACGCTTGCAACACTGACGTGATAGTCGCGCGCTGCCAAACCTTGCCTCTCATGCCTCCAGTATAGTGCAGTCCTTGATGTATTTTATACGCGTATCGATCGTTGTGTTGTGCACTCGGAATTCTTGCCTGAAGGTCCAACGGTAGTTAAGAATATTATTTTAGCATTATGCGGCGTTTAAGACAGCAAATTCAACGAAAGGCCAGATTTGTGGAAAGAAAATTCTTGGATTTTGCACCTCGACGATAGACTCAACAAATACCATCGAGCAACTACCATATTCACCAGATATGGCTCCAGCCGACTTCTTTCTTTTTCCTTAACTAAAATTACCACTTCGTGGCACCCGTTTTCAATCGGTAGAAGACATAAAGGAGAATTCGCGGCGAGAACTAAACTCAATTCCGGAGACAGCAGCGTTTAAAAAATGTTTTGATGATTGGTCTTTTCGTTGGCGTATGTGTATCGTTTCTGAAGGAGCATACTTTGCAGGTGATAAAATAAATTTGGATGAATAACTTACATTTTGTGTATTATTGATCTTTTCCCGGTACTTTCTTGACAGAGTAGTAAGATGTCGTTCCCTTATATTACAGTTATCTTACTACCATGTCAATCGACTTGACAAAACGCAAACAAAAACTTCCAAAAAATCCTTTGACAAACTTCAAACAAATTCGACTGGCCATAGATGAATTAGTCGCAGGAAATGAACATGCGGTCTGTATTGATGTAGTGCCGGCAGCACTTGTACTGGCTAGCTCTGCAAGTCGTTTACCAAAATGACGGGACCTTTTTATCTCAGTCGGGGTAGCAATTTGTTGGTGGTTCTATATTCTCCCAACCGCAAACCGACGCTCCTATTTTGAATAACCTTTCTCTAAAATTAAATTGCGTTGGTTATTTCGCCCGCAAAATCTTCTGTTTAAAACTCCATTTAGCTTAGTGCGGTCGGCAAGTGCATGCTTTGGGTTTCTATGGTGTTCATATTAGCTGTGGCTCGCGGGGTGCGTGTTCATTTATTTTCTTCTTTTTAGTATCATGTTGATGTGGTTGCCTGGGGTTCCCTATGTAATACCGAAAGCCATTTGATCGATTATTATTTCAACGAAAACTATTCACCGATTACTCAATTGAATGATGCTTTATTTCTACGAAGCTTTAATTAGCCGATGTAACGTTTCACCGAAAAACCTATTACCGAAATTCATTTCAACGACAATACATATAACCGAAACATTATTAGTCGATGTAACATTTCACCGAATTTTAGGTGTAGGTTAAAAACTCAGCTACAGGGACGCCTATCACTCGCACGGTAAATTAAATCGGGAGAAATCAAATACAGTTTTAATTCAGTATTATATTTATTTTAATAAGTAATAAAAATTCCTACATTTTTGAGTAATTGTCAATGGTTATTAAGTTTTTAACCTACACCTAAAATTCGTTGAATATCACATCGACTAAAAAATGTTGAGGAAAAAATGTTAAATTTACACCAATAAATATTATAAAAATTGAATTTATAAAAAATAAGGGTTTAAAATTAAAATAAAAATTCTAAGCTAATAAATACAAGCGAATTCCAAGCTAACAAATACAGACGAAATTGAAACTATCCACTTCCCGTAGATTCACTATGACCGAATAATAAATAAATCCCATATTAGGCCCATCTCAACTCGTTATCTACGAGAGAAGATCACACTACAGTCTACGCGTGCAAATAAGCGCGCAAAAATCTGGATGCATCCTTAACTTTTTCTACTTACACATCTAAAACTGCATAATTATGTCTCCCATCGCTGTGCTTCAATTCTGTACTAAAATAAAACTTGAAGTGTATCATCACGATAATTCCGCAAAAACACAACTCATTTCGACACAAAATCCGTAATAACTGAATGCAATACAGCTGCTGCTTCAAACAACTTTTGCCCTTTAACTTCTGTTAATCCATGAAATTTTAACCACCTCATATAAAACTGCAAGCGGCAACGCGACCGCTCCTAAACTTTGTATGGAAATTTATTTTTGCGCACCCACAAAATTATATTACTGAACTTTGCGTGCTGACTATTGTGGATGACATTTTTAGTAACTGTATTTTGCGAATGCAATCTGATTATTTCCTTGTTTTAGTGAATTCAAGGGACGATAGTGGTATTCTAAAATTTTTATCGATTTTCGAACGATGATGACGATAAAGCGAAAATTTTGAAAAAACACACACAACAAATCAATATGAAAACAAATTTTGTACATTTTAGTATATTTAAAAAATCTTGAAAATTGGTCTAACTAAAATAAAAGTAACTAAATACTGAAACAACTAGGCGTTTTAAAAACTGTCCCAATTGTCGTAAACCATTTTTCCAATTGTAACGGGCCTATAATATCCATTAATAATCTTTATAAATTATATTGTAATAACCTAACTATGTAAAACTCCATCTTCCTTTAAAAATTAGCTAAATGGTAATGTTGATTACTTTTGTTCAGTTCGCGCCTAAATGTTTGTCAGCATAATTTTAATGGCTACTATGAATAACTCCTCATTACTACTTTTATCGTTATTTAATATTATATTATTTTTATAAATTACTAATGTTACTAAAATGTTTATTGATACATATTTTACTAGTCCTTGGTTATGTTTAAAGTAAAAAGGAATGCTATTTTAAGTATCTTCTTGAATTCGCGCCAAATGTTAAGACAATATGGCGCCAATCCAGCGGTAGTAGTAGGGAGTGAGGACATTTAAAACGTTTCGTTTAAGCGAAATGTGGTTAGTCTGTTTGAGGTCGTCGGGTCAAAAATAAGTGTAAAGAGGTGTATTGTTGCTGCAGTTACAAGTATTGTAATAAAAGTGTCATAATTTTATTCGTTAAAATTCCGACACCCGCTAATCCTGAGTTTATAATAAGGTAACGTCACAACTCAGAAGTGGGATCTGAAAAAGAAGACGCCTGCAAAAGAAAAAGTGTAAGTACGAGCAATTTTTTTCTCATTAGCTTTTCTCTTTAAAAATATCGATTCATGTTATTTATGGTTATGATTTATGTAACGTTCTTGTTTCATCTTAAAAGCTAGTGTTATTTGTTACACATTATGAAGGCCTAGTGAAAATAATTGATAGGGGTACCACCTGTATTGCTTTGATGGGTTGTCTGATCGTGTTGTATTCAAAGTATTTGGCTAGGGTACTTCCTGGTAGTAAGGTGAATGCAATACGATTGCACGGTTAGATGTTAATGCAGTACCGATTAAAGGTAATTGATCGGGGCACTCCCCGTATTGTTTTTTTTCGGTTACCTGCATCATATTGTGTTCTGAATATATTTAAACTTTCATTTTGTTTTACGTACGTACACTAAGTTGAGGATACTATTGCTAATGCAGTATGTTTAAATTCTTTCGAGGTCATGGGTATGGAAATAAGGCAGCGAAATAACAGATCAAGGTCCAAGATTGCTGCTGTATCACGAAAGGACATACGAAGCCGCAACCAGTCTCCAGATCGCACGCCACTGCGCTCTCAAACGACCAATGGAGACTAAATCTGCTTCAAAACGCCCAGGGTCACGTGAGTGTTCGAGGCAGCGATATACCCAAACTTCGAAGAGTTGGCTCAAGCGATATGTAGTAATAATAACTACATTAAATGTACAAGTAATAATGACCATGTTGAAAATTTGTTTTTAAGTACGAGAAGGTAATGTACAGCAGACTTCTTAAACTTCTCGATAGAAACAGTATATTAACTATGAGCATCACAACAAGTCCTATTTGGAAGGTAGATCACGGTGAGTAGAAAACAGTAAAATATTTTCCACTAAGCAAAAATATAGCTAACATCAAATAATTTACCTATAAATAACTTCCAATACTAAATTTAATAATTTTTTATACCGAACTCCCCAATGTTTATTCATAAAATGTAATGAAATGGATGATTATTGATTCTAGTTAGAATTTACAGTTGTAAATGGAGAGAATATGTTTGGTCTAGAGTTAATCAGTTTGTGTTCGCTATTAGAAGAGTCTGACAGGTAGTATCATGTGTACTCAACCATTCGCTATGGTGTTGTATGGTGGGGAACAACTGACTTAAACAAGCTATGGTTAACGCAGAAGTGTTAATGACCATGTTCGGACTAAGATATTGGGAGTCATGTTTAAAAATTTACAATTTATTGCCGCTGCCATGTTTGAATATCTTAGAGGTCCTATCCTAGTTGGATAAGTGTTTTTTCGCGGTCTTAAGTTTATCTCAAAATGAACGTAAAAGAGAACTGTTGAATTATTTTTTATTCACAGGCACATTTAGCAAGTCCAGTGCAGGTAATGGTCAACGTCATGGACCAGGCACATTTAGCAAGTCCAGTGCAGGTAATGGTCAACGTCATGGACCAGGCACATTTAGCAAGTTCAGTGCAGGTAATGGTCAACGTCATGGACCAGGCACATTTAGCAAGTTCAGTGCAGGTAATGGTCAATGTCATGGACCAGGCACATTCTATTTTTTCACTAGTCGTATATGAACTAGTCTAGTGCAGGTAATGGTCAACGTCATGGACCAGGCACATTTAGCAAGTCCAGTGCAGGTAATGGTCAACGTCATGGACCAGGCACATTTAGCAAGTCCAGTGCAGGTAATGGTCAACGTCATGGACCAGGCACATTTAGCAAGTTCAGTGCAGGTAATGGTCAACGTCATGGACCAGGCACATTTAGCAAGTTCAGTGCAGGTAATGGTCAATGTCATGGACCAGGCACATTCTATTTTTTCACTAGTCGTATATGAACTAGTCTAGTGCAGGTAATGGTCAACGTCATGGACCAGGCACATTTAGCAAGTTCAGTGCAGGTAATGGTCAATGTCATGGACCAGGCACATTTAGCAAGTTCAGTGCAGGTAATGGTCAACGTCATGGACCAGGCACATTTAGCAACTTCAGTGCAGGTGATGGTCAATGTCGTGGATCAGGCACATTCTAATTTTATCACTAGTCGTGTATAAACTAGTCTAGTGCAGGTAATAGTCAATGACATGGACCAGGCGCATGCAGTACAACCATACATAATCCAGTGCAGGAAATTGTCAACGTCATCCGTGGACCAGGCCTATTTTATGATTACTGCATATGATACTTATACTCCATACCCTAGTTAATGTCATGAAGTTGGTTGATGTAAGAGAATTTATAATTATGACCAATAATGATAATTGAAAAACGGTTATACAATAAGATTTATGTATTTTCCATGATGGTAAATGATTATAGTGTTGTATTCCATAGAAAGATTCCATCATTGTAGCAATGATTCTGTTGTTGTGAAAATTATATTAATGACAAAAACGTAAGAGTATTTATTAATAACGAAGGGACTCGTTAAGGGTTGGATGGCCGAGTTGTCGTAAACCATTTTTCCAATTGTAACGGGCCTATAATATCCATTAATAATCTTTATAAATTATATTGTAATAACCTAACTATGTAAAACTCCATCTTCCTTTAAAAATTAGCTAAATGGTAATGTTGATTACTTTTGTTCAGTTCGCGCCTAAATGTTTGTCAGCATAATTTTAATGGCTACTATGAATAACTCCTCATTACTACTTTTATCGTTATTTAATATTATATTATTTTTATAAATTACTAATATTACTAAAATGTTTATTGATACATATTTTACCTAGTCCTTGGTTATGTTTAAAGTAAAAAGGAATGCTATTTTAAGTATCTTCTTGAATTCGCGCCAAATGTTAAGACAATATGGCGCCAATCCAGCGGTAGTAGTAGGGAGTGAGGACATTTAAAACGTTTCGTTTAAGCGAAATGTGGTTAGTCTGTTTGAGGTCGTCGGGTCAAAAATAAGTGTAAAGAGGTGTATTGTTGCTGCAGTTACAAGTATTGTAATAAAAGTGTCATAATTTTATTCGTTAAAATTCCGACACCCGCTATTCCTGAGTTTATAATAAGGTAACGTCACACAATAAAGAATGAAGAATGTACAAGACGGAAAGAGGACGGAAACTACACCAATTGTCCAAATCTTAGCCGCACCTCGTGTTTGTATATTAGGTTGGGGAAAAAGTCTTTTCGCATTATAGTATGTATAAAGTTGTAATAAAATCTCTTTGGCTATACTATTTGTATCTGGCTGGTTTTGGTATCATTGAAAGTTTAAATTTTAAACAACATAATTCCAAATTCAAATTAGGAAAATGTGTGATTTTCATTTGTTTTTCGTACCGCCAAGATGAGTGAATCTAATGAAGAAATTCGATACATTTTAAAAGTTTACTACAAAAAAGGTAAAAATGCAACGCAAGCTGCGAAAAAAAATTGCGATGTTTATGGACCTAGTGCAGTGTCTGTGAGAGTAGCAAAAATTTGGTTTAAGCGTTTTCAATCCGGAAATTTTGATGTCAAAGATGCACGTCGCTCTGGTCGCCCTATTACAGATAAAATGGATGCCATTTTTGAAAAAGTGGAGCAAGATCGGCATGTCAGTAGTTACGACGTAGCTGAAGAACTGGGAATTGACCACAAAACAGTTTTGGCGCATTTGAAAAAAACTGGGTACACAAAAAAGCTCGACATTTGGGTACCTCACGAGCTCACTGAAAAAAACCTAATGAACCGTGTACTCATTTGTGATTCTTTATTACGACGTAATGAAACCGAACCATTTTTGAAGAAGCTGATAACTGGTGATGAAAAGTGGATCACGTACGACAAGAACGTGCGAAAAAGGTCGTGGTCAAAGGCCGGTCAGGCTTCACAGACTGTGGCGAAACCCGGGTTAACTCGCAACAAGGTGATGCTGTGTGTGTGGTGGGATTGGAAGGGCATTATTCATTATTAGCTGTTACCACCAGGCAGGACCATCGATTCTGAACTCTACTGCGAACAACTGATGAGATTAAAACAAGAAGTTGAGAGAAAGCGGCCGGAATTAATCAACAGAAGGGGTGTGGTTTTTCATCATGATAACGCTAGACCTAACACATCTTTAGCCACTCAGCAAAAATTAAGAGAGTTTGGCTGGGAGGTGTTAATGCATCCGCCGTATAGTCCTGACCTTGCACCTCCAGATTTCCACCTGTTTCGGTCTCTTCAGAATTCTTTAGGCAGTGTCAGGTTAACATCACGAGAGGACTGCCAAAACCTCTTGTCGCGGTATTTTGACCAGAAGTCCCAAAATTTCTATAGCAATGGGATCATGTCCCTACCTACAAGATGGCAAAAAGTTATCGAACAAAATGGTACCTACATACTTTAGTTAAATGTAAATAAACTATATTAAAAAATGTTTTGAATTTTCTTAAAAAATGCGAAGAAACTTTTTCCCCAACCTATTATATAAATCATTGACTATTTTCATAAAATTTTATGCATCTTGTAAATAATTTTCATTTTTGAAATACTCAGATGATAAAAAGTAGCATCTTATAAGAAAAAATCAATTGTTTACTTATTTTCTGAATGTTTACTGTGTTTTCTGAGTGTAAATCCGCTCACTTTGAGCATGGTCGTCGGCATGTTTGTAAACTTTACTTATTAAGTGCAAGTGAGGTCTTGTTAAGAACTTTTAGATTTATTATGTTATTATTTATGCGGTAATTTCCTAATACTTTTTACTTTTATTTATTGATCAGTACCTGTGGCTTAGAGATATTTCCAAAACGCGATCGAGTTAGTCAATAGAGTTTTATATTTATAATAGGTACATGAAAAATATTTTTTGATACAATGTCAAACATCTCCAAAAGTTAAAATTTAAATTCTCAAACACGTTTATAAAGATAAATTACTACGCCTCTAATCAAAAAAGCAGTCAATAATAACTAGTCAAAAAAGTCAGAACTACAAACACGAAAGAGAAAAACCTACAAAGAAGAAAAGAAAACAGCATGAGTCAATAATTTTATAATAGGTTTAACAATGTCATATTATTAAAATTTAAAAATGTCCTGTAAGAATGAATTTTTTTCACTGGAAGTCCTAAACGGTTTTAATTACAAAGATAGTTACCGAGACTTGTTCTAATGGTTTCAAGTCGAAATAAATCATTTCTGATTTGATTCGTAGTCAATGCATCAATGAGTACCTAAAAGAACAAATCATTCAGCTGTACAAAGTTGTTACAGCTGAACCATTTGTTCATTTTCCCTATAATAAAATACACTTCATTTAACATCAACATTTTAAACTTATAGCTAATGACCATTATTTTAGTTGTACAAAATGCAGTATTACTACGAGTGATCCCTTCCAGATAATTTACATCATCAGTATGGCGATGCATCAAAATTATAAATAGTTTAGCAAAAAATACTATTGTAACCATGTAGCTCAAAATACACATTAGAAATATTTTTTGGCTAGGTATCTTAGACCTTTGAGACATTCTTCATTTGATAATTTCTTTTTTCTTGAATTTTACATTGAAATATGTATGTAACACATTTCAATGGATCTAGGAAGCAGATCAGACCTTAAGATTGCGATTGAAGAGGTGGATACCACTACAAAATTCTGAACAACGTACACACTAAAAAACCTCTATTTGAATTTTATGTTTCTACCTTTATGCATCAAAATAACTCCACTTTCGCTGCACAGTATCGGGAACAATTTTTGCATTATTGAAACAAAAATTTGACTGATGACATAAAGATCATACTAAGACCCGAGCCATTACGAAAAGCCAGAAAGAAAGTAAGTGTCTTGTCTGTATTCTAGTATTAGAAGTCACACAAAGTCGTTAAAGTTCACAGCACTGAATCACAAACATTTCCTAGGTCGAGAGCGGTCCGGAGTCGACTCGGAGTATAATTAATCAACAGAAAAATAAAAGACGTATAAAACAAGATATACGACTTACCTACTTTGCATATCAGAGGACTACAAAAGCGGAACATAGCTTTAGGTGAATATTTCTCAAGTGTGAGCTAGTTATGAAAGCAAACCCGTATCTTTTCGACTAAGCGTATTAAATGTAAACATTGAATAAAATTATGTAAAGCTTTAAAGTGCCGAGGAAAGTATCATGAAATGTAAATGTTTATCGATCGCGCGCACCTGGATTGATTACAATAACATCAACTGCAATCGATGTATAAGACAGACTTGGGTGGCGCTCTGCGCATATTAATAACGATTTAACTGAATTATCCACCCTAAGCTACAGATAAACAACACGTAAGAATAACATGAACCTTATTGCTATACGACGAATCAAAATGTTAAGCACACGCGAGTAATAATTGGGCTAGATTCAGCTCAATTCGTATCTTCACCATTGCTCAAGTTGTCTAAACTTAACGCCTTAAGGTAGAAGATGATCGTGTTTTTTGCTCGCGCCGAGATTGCTTCAATCTCGAGGATGGGCGGGAGCCGCGAGTGGGGGATAGGGGAGCACTTCGTTTGTCGCGATATCGCTCATAAGCGCTTGCTATCTCGCCGCGCCGCCTCCCTATTCACCCGAAATAGTACCTCAAGGAGTTCGGTAATGAGTTCCCTTGTAGACAGTTACTAGCTACCCACTATTACTAACGTCGCCATTTTTAAAAATTGGCTTCGCGCTATCTGATGCTGTACCTCGGGAAAACATTTTTCAACTCGCGGCAAATTTTAGACGATAACTTTAAGCGAAAATTATTAAGTGTCTTACAAACGCGAACGGTGTAAGATATATATTTACACCTGAATTTTTTACCCTCATTTCATGTTCTCGTAAGGTATAACAGTAGTTGTGAATATGGATAAAGCACCCACACTGTTATTATATAATTGTTGCTCTAACGCGGTAACGGAATTACAACATCAAAAGCAGCAAGCATTTCTGATACGTGCCTTTCGGAACATTCCCCGTTTTACAGTTACTGCCCAACAAAATCTACTTTTAGTGACGTGCCTCCATCACTTTCAACACATAGCCATGAAATAGAATACCGCGTCGCATTTAATTATTAAAACGTTTTCCATTAACGAAGGGTTGAAATCGTAGCTTTTTTCAAAATACGTATTTTTACGTCATTCTAGGCAACAGGAAATTACGACCGCGATTGATCCGATAGGTACTAATCGAAATAGGTATCTGCAAATCGCGTCGAAGGAACATTTTATTTTCTGTCCAATATCGGGAAATGAAACTCACCGTTTTAGTTGCTTCACAGGAATAAATACGATAACGGGAAAAGTAAATTATTAGTGATGCCTGTATATTGAAAAACATTTTCACAATCCAGAAAGAAATATATATAAAATATATGTAAATTGCAAAGTAAAGTAAAGTAAAATAAATAAATAAATATATTTTCACGCTCACACTAATTATCTAGCCCGAAGTAAGTATCATTAAGAACTTGTGTTACGGATACTAGATAACGTACTTTTTTTTATATATATACATATTTTTTTTTTTTAGATATTTTTAAAAATAAACTTAAATAAATATATAAACAACCATGACTCGCAAACAAATATTCGTGTTCATCACACAAATATTTGCCGCTATCAGAATTCGATCCCAGACCGCTTGATGTGTAGGCAGCTATACTGACCACTCCACCACGACGGCGGGAAATTAGTAGGTAAGACTGAATTATTATAAGAAATTGGTAAGTTAGGGTGAATACCGCAACAAAACAGAAGGAGGATCTTATTTATAAGCACGATTAAATATTATAAATATGGACTTCCATTCATATGAGCACAGACAGTCATGCATAAAGCAGATGTTGAGGTATGCAACATTGTCGCACGTAGCAATGGATGGCACACGTCAATGCACATTATACCCATAATTCACATTACCCACCCTGCAAAAACTCACGTTATGACTAACATACCTGTTAGTGATATGCGATTTTAGTATCGAACCGAGTTAACTACCATGTAGCACATACGGGTAACATACTACACTTACTCGCATAAATGCCGAGTTCATAGGAAGACCGAGTGTCGCGATCAGCGGCCGTACTACATAACATGGTTCTAGTTGGGCATGCCGTAATATACACTATTCATTGCGCGCGTCTTAAGAACTGCGAAGAGATGAAAGTTAAGCACAGCCGCAAAGGAGATCGGTCAAATCGCTGAGTTACGTATTCACTTGACTTTATCGGAAGGCGAAGTGGCGGGAATGTATGCCCACAGGGCATACACTTGTCCCAAGTTAAACGCCGGCTCCTGTATATGGTGTTACGTGTGCTTTTAGCATCAAACTGAGTTATTTTAAATCACATGTACCACTCATGAGAGCATCGAGCACGAGAGTCAAGTCACGCATAGCATGCTTATATGTGTTTATTGCATCTTTACGTTGTACTGAGTCGACTAAGTCATAATACACAGAGATGCCTCACTGCAAGTCATAATAACAATACGTCACTGCAAATTTAGCATAACATTGACTTATAATAATTACTTAACTATAGTACATACACTAGTGACACACTGCAGAAACACGCGTCGATGTAGTTTTGTTTGATGCTGCAGCCTCCCTCCGACTTTTTACAAGTACAATAATGCAAAAAGGCGCATCTGTTTGCAACACCTAAAATGTTTTCATAACATCTGAAAGGAATTCCAAATGTAAAACGTTCCATTTCTATCATTCCAAGAGGCATCCTTACACTGCAGCTTATTAAATTATCACGTCTTAGTGACCCTCCACACAGGTCAGCCATTTTGCTCCGCTTTGAGCGACCACAGATGGCGTTCGACCCGCACTAACTAAGGAAAGGTAAATTTACATTACAAACGAACGAAATACGGACTCGGCGTTCATCCATCACGAAATTTGTCGTTAGAACTCCGAATATTTAACTAGTATACGGTTGCCTTCTCAGCGGTAGCTAACAATATTACATTGGTACTATTAATGAAACAGTGTATTATTTTACTTAATATCAAAGTACGTTTATTGGTGATCACTTTGTGAAAGATATCACGATTTATCAAAATTATTTTGGACGATGTTTAGATATCAGTATTTGTTTTGTTAATTTATTAGTATAGTTTTTAGGAAAAAGTACAAATTGCTATTTTTACAAATTAAAGACGATTCAGTTTGAGGTTTTGGCCAGTGATTTAACAAACATCTTAGTTCGATGAATTGGATCGCACAGAGTACGTCAACAACGTTATATAAATATAAATTACTTAATAAATAAAGATCGTTTTTCACGTTCTATTGTACCAGGGCTTTTGATTTCGGAGCAAAACCTTAAAGAAGTAACTTTCACCTTATCAAAAACAGCACTTTTTCAATTCCTCTGTTAATTTATTGGGAGATTTATTTGTCCTATTTTAAGACAAGTGTGGCTAATGACCATAAACAATGAGTGTGGTATACAATTACTGTAGCTTATAGAAACATTCTACACCCATTTGCTGCACACTATCTTCTCTGACCTTCCCCAAGGGAAACCTTCCCCAAGGGAAACCATCTCTCTCAAAACGTACACACCAATAGAAACTCAACACAGAACGTTTTTAACATGCTTATGTTAGTTTCACCTGTATGTTTGTAACTCTTGTCTGTTTGTATGTAACTGAGTCTTTGTTCATCGGCGGTTATAATTCGCACTAAAAAGTGGATGATAAAATTAATTGTACCGATCTAATATTTTCAAGTACTAATGTAATTGAGCACCCCACGCTTTTCTCTAAATAATAATTATACTTTTCGTTCATCAGTTAGTTTCTATACTTACCTACTAAAAAGTTATTTTTCCCTTTTTAGTCCGATTCAATATAAAAGCGTGTTTTTTTTAGTTTTATTTAACTATTATTTTATTTACTGCGCTATTTTATAAATAATTCGAATTGATTTTACCCTACCTGCCTTATTATTAGAAAGTCGTTTTAAAAATTGAATCTGCAACTAAAACACTATATTCTACTGATAAAATACGTCAAGAATGAAAGTTGATGTACATTTCATTATTTTTCCCTCTGGTTAAAATCGTGTCTATTTTAAAGTCACTGCAGCACAAGTTAATTTAATACTGAATGGATTCGTGCGCGTTAGTGTCTGAAGATAATTAAAGTTTTCTTTCTTTTTTAGCATTATTTTGGTAACGCTATCCACCTCATTTAGTATTCGGTATATCATTTAAGATACTTCAACTGTATTCTAATTATGGCCTAGCGACCCGCCTCGGCTTCGAATGCGTATTAGAGCTTTTTTGTGATAACTCCTA
Source organism: Elophila nymphaeata (assembly GCA_955850985.1). Classification (NCBI taxonomy): domain Eukaryota; kingdom Metazoa; phylum Arthropoda; class Insecta; order Lepidoptera; family Crambidae; genus Elophila; species Elophila nymphaeata. The sequence continues at coordinate 8,389,052 of OY039075.1, forward strand.
ATATATTCATTTAAATTACATGGTGTGTATGATGTTGATAAGGTGCTTGAAAAGGTAACTAACGTATTTAAGTTGATAAGGATTTTATCCGTCTAAATAGCATTCTAATTTCCGCATTGTAAGTGACCATTTGTATAGTTAGTTATCCATAAAAGAAAGATATAAGCCATTGCGGACTGTTTTGTAGATTTAAAAAAGAAGAATCTCCCAGCATGTATTGTTTTGTTATATACCTCAAAGGGATGAGGGCAGCGTTTTTGATGAAAGCTCCTAGGTGACTCGACTTTCAACTAATTTACACAAAACCTTGACAAATTAAATACCTAAGCTTTACTCCTGAATTACTCTATTAGTGAAACCCTACAGATGCGGCGGAGGAATTTGTTTTATAATATCAAATGGAAGGGCAAAAGATTCACAAGTAATTTTAGTAGTTGAGGTAGGTATAATCGGTCTAAAATATAATACACCACAATGAGTATAAAATGAATTATTGTTCTTCCAATTCCCCCTCTTCCTCTAGCTCCCCTTCTTCTCCTCTTTCTTCTTCTTCTAGTCTCGTCCCAATGTATTCAGAGTGCAATATTTCTTTTCCTTCCTTTCTTCTCTATCAGCTCTCATCGCCTCATCTACTTCTACCTACATGACTACACGTATTGTACCTATGGTAGTACGGCGATTTAACGCTACTCTCTGCTATATGGTAAACACTGTTGACTAAGCATGACAGTTTGTACATAAATATTAACCGTCTTTCAATCTCAAATATGATTTCAACAGCACGGTAAGCGGTCACCGTAGATACTTTTATAACACCACAATGCCACTTGTGCACTGCCAATCTCAACCCTATTTCCTACCTCGTGGAGCTCTGGAAACTCAACAGAATCACTAAAAGGCGTCGTCTAAAGGTCAGAACACACTTATCAGCTAGGAAATTGAACGGAACCATACCGACTCTTTTCACTATGAAAGAGAGACCATGCGCTACGTTCTATAGCCGTTCCGTAGCGTTCATAGAAAATGGGGCATTCGTTTTTCGAGCTGATAAGTGTACTTTGGTCTTTAATTGGCCGCAGGATTCTGTAAAGTGGAGGCCCCAGGATGCTTCCATTTCAAAAGCGCGAAGGCTCAAACACATTTAAATTTAAACACGCGACGCCCTTTCGACACGGACGCTAGGCGGTCGAGAGACTCCCCCACGAGGGGAGATGCTCGGTCGCCCAGTATTCCGTAGGAAAGTTCGACCTACAGGCTTGAGGACCCCCCAAGGTCTTCGCCTTCTTAAAAACCCGGTGACGCAGAAAATGTCATCAGAGACAATCTGCAACAGAATTAAAAAAAAAACACGCGCTGCGAAGCGATACAGCTCCTCTCAATACTAAATACTTGAGTTTGAATAGTGCCAATTTATTCACAGAGAATGTCACCAATTCATTTCATAATGGGAACGATGTATTTTATAATATTTTTTTTTTCAAAAATTAATGTATAATTTTCAGATTAATTACGCTAGTTTCATTTAATAAATGTAAATAGCAATCAATAGCTAATAATAAACATGAAATATTAATATCAAATTGCACACAATGGAAAAGCAATTCTACATATTATCGGAATATACAAATCTATAACTAGAGTAAGGACTCAGAGTCGGATAGCAAAGACCGAAGGCACAGCACTGTTCGCTCCGCCATCCTGACGACTAGTGAGTACAGTTTTCTTTTTACTGACTACTGCAGGTTGTCGCTGATGACATTTCCTGCGTCACCGTTTTTAATTGAGCACAGCTAGGCCGCTCCCCACTATTTAAGGACAGCGACAAACTGCCTCACGTCTGACTACCGATAACCACGTGTTTCAGAAATAGTCTTTTTATTAATACTCTTATAGTTCTAAATAGTTATTATGTTTATTCTAAATTCACTTTAATACTCTTAATAAGAGAAATTTATTTACATTAATTTAAAAAATCACTTGAATATTTTCAAAACACCTCACGCAGCCCCCCATTCTGATCCCGTGGTGTCGTAAAAACGGACTGAGGGATTTTTTAAACCCCTTGCACACAATCGCATTAATATATACGGGAGTGACTTCCTTTAATCCGCTGAGTCGACCTCTCTTGACGCAACCCAAAAGAATGTATTTAAAAGTAAATACATTGAAGTACTTTTGAGACGTCAGATCCGTATTTGTCCAAATGATTATCCCCGTTCATTAGAAAGTTGCCAACTGTGTCCTTCAACTTGACAATATATCGTTCGGAATAAAACCTTCGTTAAAAGTTTTAAATTGGACCGGATTAAATACTTCGATTACGGTAAGAGCAATAGACGAAGTACGAAACGGGCACTAGGCGATACTTTATATTGTCAAAGCCAGACAAAATCGAAACTTGGTCGTCAATAATTACGTTACATTTTCCTGTAACGAAATTATCTACGTCTAGGATCACAAGGACGTATGTTATCGCAATACTTGAAGAACTGAATGCCTAGTCACCAATGCGAGAGTTACGTGCATAAAACTTATCATCACGAAAGTCGTCTGTGCTGCGAAAGGCAACGTTTGTAGCCCTAGATGCTTTTAAAGGGCTCTTAAACTTACTAAACTCTCACACCATTATTACCTACTGGTTAAACCCTCAATCTCATCTAGTGGGCAGGGACCCATAGAGTCAGAGCTGACCAGAGTATTTCAGGTCCTTATAAACGTATAGGTTACCTCTAAAAATTTAAGACATAAAACTAGCCTTAATAGCATAAATCGACTGGTCTGAGGTGTCCCAAATATATTTTGATGGAATTTATTGTGGCGGCCAATGCCGCCTCCTCATAGAACTCATAGATGACGCTATACAACAGTGCTCATACAAGCGCGACAATTAGTATGGAAACCTGAATCGCGCAAACGAAGTTTCCCAAGGTGCTCGCTATATAAAGAAGTTCCAACTACAGGTTGGTGGACCACGCTCCCCGGGCATACAACACCTTGCCCGGCGGAAGCCAGTCTGTTAAGAATTAGGGACTTTACATTAATACCAGCTTATCTATTGGTCTTCATTTACAAGAAGTTAGTAGAAAACAGTTCGCGTCGGTGGGACCGAAGAGAACCCTTCGGAGAATTCTTAATTTCCTTCCCGCTGCTACTAAAGTTGCGTTAGCTCAGTCTCTTCTCCTGCCTATCCTTGATTACGTTGACTCCAGTTATCCTGACCTTACCGAAGAGCAACTATATAATTATAATTATACTAGCTTATTCCCGCGAATTCGTCCGCGGAGGGAGATGCTCATTTAAATTCACAGCATTTAAATTTTCTTATCTTCTATATTTCATGTATTTTACTTAAAAAATGACAGATTGCCATACTAACTTTCATCCCCTATTTTTACCCCCTTGGGGTTTGAATTTTTAAAAAATCCTGAAATATGTCATTCTTAATTTCTAACTAATTAGATAAATAGCAATTTTTATCGATTTAACTTCAAAACTGACGGATTTCCATAGAAACGTTTCACCCCCTTTTCACCATAAAAGTATAGTGATAATTTATTTCCTTTCGAACTTAATAAACGCTGAAACATAAAATATAAGCCTGGCTAACTATGAATACTACTGTCCAAGTCTGAGGCCTTAATTTCCCGAAGTGTACTTCCACCTGCCGTATGCAGGTGACGGTTATGAAAACTGAATCGAATTGCTACCTGCACCGATGTCGAAATATTTCCGATGGAAAATCTTACTTATTTTTCATACGTTGCCATTCCTGAAAAACTGAAGTTGACAGAAGATGTGTGCACTACAACACAACTAATCTTACAACAAGTCACTGAAAACAATACACACAACATTTACGAAGATGTATGAACTACGTTTAGCTCTAAGTAAAGTTATAATTATAAAATGTCTAGTACTGAAAGTCGAAAAAAAAAGTGTGTTGAAATTTCACCGATCGCGACATCTCTCATTGTCTAGATTATCTGCTTTTTCCAACTAAGCTTATTCAGATTTTTTTGGCCTTAAGTTTTAATTTTTATAAAAAAAACAAAGAGGATCAGAAAATCGTACACTATTCAAAATTTATGTTATAAGTTAAAATTTTATTGCTACTTAAGGGTATTTTTGTATATATATTTTTTTAAAAGTTTGTATTAAGAAAAGCGAGAATCATGAAAACCGAACAGAGCTGAAAACAGTTATAATACTCAATATAAAAAAAATTATAATATTTGCGTACGAAAATTGTTTAGTCAAATTTTTCTTGGGTAAAATTATTATGATTTTGATATAATAATACAAGTCGTAACTGAAAGGTGAAAGGGTTTTGTCGAATATTAATATTACGTGGAACAAAAAATAAGGTTTTCATTTCTCATTTACGTACGATAAATACGAGTAGGTTTATTATTGCGTTGATGTACTTACATAAGATTTTTTATTTCACAAATGCCGCTGAGCTATTTCTGTTTGACTGTGTAGATAATACATGCGAATTTTCTCTGTCTGCGTTGGTTTATCGCGGGAGTGATATCGATTTATTTCTCCTTTTCATGCGTCGCTTTATAGTACAAAAAACATTTATACTTTTGAGTTTACAAATAATTGTATTTAAATAAAGTATGGTAGGTGTGAAAAGCGTCGGTGGCATAGTTCGTAAGAGCTTCGTCTCCTACCCGGGAGGCACTGGTTCGATCCCCGCCACGTACCAATGTGTTTTCAAATTTTGAATTCATATGTACGTTTTATCGACGCTTTTACGGTGAAGGAAAACATCGTGAGGAAACCTGCACACACCTATGAAGAAATTCTTAGGTTATGTGTGAAGTCAACCAACCCGCACTTGGCCAGCGTGGTAGGCTCGAGGCCCTCGGTGGGGACATTATATGACATGTTGATGATGATGATGATTATGGTAGGTATCTAAAAACATTTCAATATTTTGACACTCTATTATTTTCACATTTATCAGAGAAACAAACACCTCTTCATCTGGTGATAAAAGGTGAGAAAAAAATTCTTAATATTTTTTTAATACGGTTAAGTTGAAACTTTATCTATTCTCAAACTATTAGACTATTAAGAAAACGCCACGCTAGTTACGTTATACTTAATAAAATAAAACTATAAACTACCTAGTGTGGAATCAATACAATATCGTTCCACTCCTTTACATTTTCATTGTGTGTTGAGTGCGAGATATTATGCCCAATCCGCCCCAGCGAGCATGTGCCATTTACAGCTTATGTTAATGAGAGTTATATCTATATTAATACCTATATATCTTTGCATCGAGCCATTTCCAATAAAATCCAGGCAAAAGTCTTTCATCGTGTTGGGAGAGCGTGCCTTATACAGTTTGTAAGCAATAACAACTTAGAGAGTAATATAAGTGATAACAATAATATCACTTAACATCAAGATGTTAAGTGTTGAGACCGAATCTGAAAGCGATCTTCGTCCGGAATACAACCACAAAGGAACTGGTTATCTTATCACTAACTTAATTGTTATAAATTAATGTTGTAAGCCAAGTACTAACCTACATCAACGCACATACGAATAGTCTTTATTTTAGATGCCTAAGACACAGATAAGCACTTTTACTTAGTTTAGGTGTCAAATTAATCAAGAACTCTTCGGCCTCAATTTTTATTATGTAATTTTCATAATTAGCATTAATTCATTATTATTTTCTGTATCACTATATTTTTGTTAAAAAACTAGTACTATTAACTTGGATTTTACTATGTTATTTAGACCAAGTTTATAAAGAAAGAATTCTTATCTTACTGCTGGAACACAATAAAGGTCTTAGCACACTTATCAGCTCGGAAAGAGAACGACCCTTTTTTACTATGAATGCTACGGAACGTAGCGTATCGCTGTCTTTTTCATAGTAAACAGAGGCAATACGGTTCCGTGTTGATAAGTCTACTATGATCTTTGCTATTATGGCTATGGCTGTCGACTTCACTTAACCTAAGGCCTACTAGTAAGCAGTCGCCCTATTTGTATTATTCTCTATTTCTTATGCTTTATGAGTAGTAGGACTCAGTGAATCGGCTTCTCAAATTTGGAGCGTCAAAAGGTACAGTACCGAAGATCTAATAAAAATACATTATCTTTATGTTGTGTTTCATTAATGAGTGAAGTTGCCTAAATTCCACAGGGCAGGACCCTCTCTGATGCTCCTATAGTAAGCTATTTGTAATAAAACAACCTTCATATCAAAACTGGAATCGCGAAGATAAAATCTACCATTCCATACATTTCAGATTTGCTTCTACAGAAAAAGTTGTTTGTATTGATGAGTTCTTCAAATGTTTTGGAGGTTATGGTGTATTAGTATTACAAATAATATTAGTGTAGAAGTAACGGTGACTGCTTTGTATCTGGCGGGCCGTATGCCTGTTTGCCAAACTTAAAATCAGTCCTCTTTTTAATAGGTTCATTCGTCGAATGTATATTTCATTTTGCGAGACTTTTTGTTTTCCCGCCATCTAAGTCTATTTGTTCCCACTAGTCTACTTAATCTTCTTGAGTGCACAAAACCTCATAATTTAAACCAGTTACTGCTTTAAATGGATCTTTTAAAATACCAAGAATTCAATTAACTAACGAAGCACCTAGTTAAACGGAGTTATGCTGAGGTTAAATGAGAATCGCATAGTTGAATGTGTTAGTATCCAATTGCTTCGTAGGATGCCGTGGAAAAGATAATAGAATTTCTAAAGTATTTCTCTAAAGACCAGTATTTTCTTAACGACATTAAAATTTTACGAAGCTTTCTTTAACAATGTGAATAAAAAATATTGTTCTTCTCTTAAGTGGGTATTATTTAAAAAATATCTTGATTATTTGTTTTTTTTTTTAGGAATAATTTTGAATATATTTTGAGGTCACAGAAGTTTACCATAGTCGTGGTGGCACGGAAAAGTTCCAGTCTCAGCTACGGTGCTACTATGCAAGCTGGTTTGTGTACATTTCCACCATTTTGCACGTAACTATCTTATCAGCACGAATTCCAAAGACCTAGAAAATATGTCCTGATTGACCTCTCACGCACTCGCCATACACCAAACCGCACCCGCAGGTTAGTGCGAAGACCCGTCACGCTATTCCAGATATAGACATGTACCGGAGTGCTTCTTCCCCACGATACGGCACACTTGTATGTACCGAGGTCCAACCCCTTAGATACATCCTCGGATCTGTTAGAAACCCATTGGAACCTATCTACTAGAAACCCTCTAGGCCAAAAGCAGTTGCATTAATATCAGCGCGCAGCTTATTAGTCCCTTATGATTGTTTTCGAAATCCATATCAAAGTCTACAGGTGCAGACTTCACTACAGCTTACCCTACTCAGCCTATTTTGCCTGTACTGTTCCCATTATCTTCTAATTCTTCGTCAGCCATCACGTTATGTTGAAAACATAGGTACATCATTTCCCTCGCAAACACATAGCTTCATACAGTCTATTCATATTTTCTTCAGTATTCATCTACTTCTTATTGTAGCACCATAATACAAGTAGTAAAAGAAGACTACCCTATCTTAATAGCGGAGTGTATATATTCGCCTTCAGTCACAGTACAGAAATTCCATTGTATCTTTGTATATTTTTATTGAAATCAAAATAGCCCACAGCAGATTGAACTTTATTACCTTTAGAAGTCGGGATCTTTGTGTTTACATACTAGACGTAAAAGCAACAATGTTTATAACGCAAAGAAGTTCTACACTGTACATTTTACGTGCCCGAGTCACTTCTGAAACACGGAGTAAATCACATTGCTAGTTTTAATGGGTTAATGCTGCAGCAGAAGACGAGACTTGCATTGTTTGAGACAACAGAGTTGAGATTTCTACTGAAATCTTTGTTAGTTCGATGTTAGGAAATTCTCGTGAGAATATCGAAATATTTGAAAAGCAGACTGATACACTTAATAAAAGTATACTATCAAAGTTTGCGCCAGTCAAGAGTTGCGTTGTTCTTTTTATAATGTTTTACAGCAGAGTTTCTTAAAATGGGGTTCACGGACGCCTTAGGCCATTTGTGCAGCTAGCAGTCTAGCATTTTCGTCAGAGGTCTGCAGACCAGCAGCTCAATTAACCCTAAACATATTTATTACAAAATTTTGCTATTCAAGAGTCGCCTTGCGCCCTGACAATCCACTATTGAAGTGGTCATTGACATTTAATTGAGACAATTATGTATTCTTTTAGAAGAGTTGCATTTCCTTAAATCTTCTTTGATAAAGGTCCGTGGACCACTTTAAATTGTGGAAATAGTCTATGAGAGCCAAGCGTTTAAGGAACCCTGACTTACAGGGAATCTCTGGGCATTTATCTCACCTGATAGTAAGTGATGATTAAGTTGAAGGTGTAAACGAGCTTCACCCGCAGTACTCAACCACAGAGGGACTGGCAATCATAGCACTGACTGCCGGAACACACCTGCAAATATTTCGCACGTATGCACAAAAAATGACTCATAATGGCGATGTTGATTCGCAACAATACCAGGAGAATAATACGTCTATCGCGGTCCATATCTACACAAAAACTGCAAATACATTACAGTACATGCTTGAACCGATGGTTGCTGTCATGAACTGGCGCGGTGCACTACGGCACCGTGCTGCACTAAGACGTCGTGCCGTTTCATGGTGACGGTGCCGCGCCGAGATGATGCGCCCAGCCCCTGATGCTCATCAACAATATTGATATCACGGCAAGGCTTTCAGATGGTAGTAGCCAGCCAGGTAAAGTCAAAACAAACCCTATTACCAATCAAACTGAGCTCAAATTTGTCCTCCCCTGGGAATCGAACTCTCTGGATCTGATCCTGATGGGCAAACCTATATAATAATAGGGGTTAAAGTATGAAATTACCGATTTTTTTCCTCATTATTCATTATTGTATAATTCCTTTAATACAATAGCTATGTCCATTATTCTTTTTCTATTTTAAACTTCATTACAAAGACATATATTTATGTATAAAATTTTATTCTTATTTTTAGTTTTTTCACTAGAAATACATCTTCGAAAACAGCTCGTCCTAAGAGGTGCCTGTCTCCGTTATAAAAATATGAATATTTTTTTACAGGTATAAATTTTTTAATTTTTTTCTCTAAGTATCCTATAGCTTAATGTTGTCTAAATATATCCACAAAATTACATACAATTTAGATTTGTGGTTCCTTAAAAAATGGCAAATATGTTTGTATGGAAAAATTAATTTTCGTTAAATTCTCTATACAAAACGGCAATTTCATACTTAAACCCCTAATATATAATAGTCCTTCTCATCGATTTCGATGACTCCGACCCTACACATTCCTCCTATTGTGTGCCCTGATACGGCTAGCAAAGCCGAACTTGATTTTAAAATTCCTGCGGCACTCGTGACAGAAAAGCTGTGTCGCTGCATTATACGTGTAGAGCTTAAGCCTATCTTTACGCAACTGACGTTTTGTATCCAAATCAGTGAGGCGGCTTTCCTCAAAAGATTTTATATTTTTATATATCGTAGACCGCCAAGATATCCTTTCTACTGCAAGCTTCTCCCATCATGCAAGATCGATATTGCATGCAAGCACTCTAAGGTGTCGCTTTAACATATCCTTATAGCGAAGATATTTCAAGAATTAGTCATAATGAATTTGAATTATGGATAATTATAGTTAACATATAGTTTTAATGTATAAATAATGACTTGCATATTTTGAGATCGCCAACTGATTATTGTATTTTTTTTTACTAACATTGTATAATTTCGTATGCCATTTTAGGCGCATCATGGAGTTAACTACGCACCTTTGTTCTGTCAACTTGTCCACCTATTATGACGAATAAATGAATTTGAATTTGAAGATACTGTAATCCTACTAGATCACGGAAGCAAATCAAATAGTTTATTTGCATAAAACATGGTTTACAAATTAATAGATGTTACAATAATTTCATAACTATTATAGCTCAACATGTTTTACCATAAAGCAGTTCATTTGATTATATTTATAAATGTTGATGATGAGAACTTTTATGTTCCTGCTAGGCGTAATCATGGAAACACTGCAAGTCACATTATGCTAAAGAATATCTAATAACTAATTTTCGATATTCTTTTGTTAAGTCTCGCGTTTGTAAGTTGAACCGCAACACTTAACTGCGTAAATGTCACTCGTTAAAACTTTAAATTAATTAATTAGGTTGATGTATAAAGCGCTTCTAAGTTCCTCTGAACATTTTAGCAACGTGTTAAACTTTGCTCGACGCTATAGGTACTGTCTGGACGGATACACTGTTGGTGACTTTTGCTGGAATATCTGCGTCTGATGTGTGATATCTCGAGTAGATCTTTCGGACTCGTAACATGGCTGAATATATTTTTTTTGTATGTTGTCGCAACTACGGGTTGTGTTATAAAGAAAACAACCGGCTAGCGTACAGAAATTTATTGGGGGGGTAAAAAGGCCCGACTGATAACTTGCCTACGCAGAGACAGACTCCCCTGGTTTGCCGAAGATGGAAGGCGGTCGGCTCGGTGACACTCCTCAGGCGGAGACCAGTCCCCAGCAGGCGTGACGGTGGCGTAGCAAACCGGCAGCGAGTCAAAACGTGACCGCGCCGATGTTGGAAACCCAACCTTGATCCCTGGAATCACGTACAACGTTCCGGCATCAGTTACAACTCCATGTAGTCCCGAGCCATTGTGATCGCTAAGCCAAGCAAACCCTACAGAAAAGCCTGTATGTAAAAAGTAGTCGGTGAAGTGGCGGCGATCACAATCGGACGGAGTTTACAATGCAAAGCTTACATTACTATGACAATAGAAAAATACACACACTATACCAACAAAATACTATAGCCTAAAACTACTATAATTACTATCGCAAAACGAAAGTAATAAAAATTAGGTCGATAGATAATATAAAAATATAGACGGTGGATTTGAAAACTTATTATTGCTTTGGTTAAATATATCTAATAACAAGCGTGATGAAATGATATGGCAAATGAAATGTTTATGCTAAAACACACATATTCACAGCGGTAATCAATTATTAAGAAAAACTATTCTGACAAAGAAAACTATCGTTTTAAAATTATAATATTTGTTCATCACTTACCCTTTTCGGGGAGATAAATACACTCACAACAAAATACACGCAACCAGCGTATTATAAAAACTTGCGAATAATGTAAAATTGCAATTGATTTTGATAATCTAAAATATTATAAAATTCTCTAAGAGAGGAACGACGATGGACTTGCTCAATGGCTAGCTATTCGAGGTCTGCGGCGGCAGCGCCCGCGCAGCTACTCGGAGATCATCGTATCACGGCCGGTCCCGAAACAAAAGACATACGTACTGGTACAGAAGACCACACATCAAAATAGACAAGTCATGTTGTATTTAAGTTTTGTTAAGAAAGTTTGAATAAGTTTTGGCTTGCGCATGTTTTAGTAATAGACAATTAGAATATTTAGTATAGGTTTAGTTATAGTTTAATTATATTATAAGGTTAATTAGTGTGTATTTTATTGATAGTTATGTAAAATTTATAAATAATTCTATTATTATGAATATGTAATTAAAATAAACTTGCAACGTTACAATGTATTAAAGGTCAATAAATTATTAAAGTCAAAATTTTGTCTAGTGTTTCATTTGGTTATCGCTGAAGTCGCTTGTGGTTGGATTTCCTGGCACCCTTTACAAATACTCTCCGAAGTCCAACCCTCTAAGGCAGAACATCTTGCATTCATCCACAACCCTGCTCACTAGCCGGACCACTTTATTACATGCTCACCAAAAAAGTGTAAAGTTTCACCAAAAGTTGCTTTTGGTGAGTAAAATATCCATTTTGGTGAGCAATGTACTATTTTTTGGTGGGCACTAAATTTGTTCCCTAAAATTTATAATACATAGGTATTAGTTATGTTATTTAAGTACCTTTTCTAATACAATTTGTCAATTAGCTATTTGGCGTAATCTGACATAAATGTATCTCGAAAATTGGTTTTACCTTTGGTAGAATGTCATATTAAATAAAATAAACATAAGGCCTAGACGTGCACAATATAAACATAGTTTTTTTTTTTTTTTTTTTGTCGCGGAATAGACAAAATTTATTTCTGTCTTCTTACCTCATTTTAGAATTACACTGAAACACAATTTTAAAATTAAACTAAAAACAGACATACCGAACAGTAACTGAAGGCAATTATGTCTGAACAGTGGCAGCGCGTTCATCGCGTGCCCTAATTGTGCGAAATACGAAACTTAGCATAATTAGTCTCCACCAAATTCGTCTGTGTGCTAAAATATTTTCAGCAAACGAATTTTAAATGTATTCGAGCAACCGATGTATCGCGAGCGGAGATCGCCGGCAACAAATTGCGGTTTGGCGAGATAAAAAAGGTCCGTACGTCATTTTGCTAAACGACCGACCGGAGGACGCTGCGGTTACCGCCGAAAAAACGACCACGACCCTTCTGGATAGTATCAGGTCTGTCTTCGAAATTATACCGCTGTCAATTCTATTTACGATAGTTCGGAGCTCTGAATATTGCCGGAGTCGTTCATTGGAATTGTGCCTTGTTCGACCTAGTTACGTTTCTTATTACAGTTATTACTATTGTTAGTATTTGTGCATAGCTCCAACTAAGCAGCAGGAATATTATACTAACTTTGGCCCATGGTTCTTTTTCGTACGGGCTAATCTCGCAATACGACGACTTTTGCGCCGGTTTTGCATCAGAGGGTGAGAGAATGGGTCGCTGGCCCACGTTTTTGCTCTATATTCCGGGGGGGTCGATCTCAAGAGGTTAAAAAATAATTAAGCAAATTTTATATTTAGCTACCTGAAACAAGTCAATAAACATCCAGGTCCTTATAAAACTTAATCAAAGTATTTTTCCGGTATATGCGTGAAAGCGTGACAAAAAACTGACTTTCGAATTTGAATATTAGGTGCGAGACAGTTATTAAAACTATGTTAATTGTAATCTAAATTCTATACTCAAACTTTACTTTGATAGCTTTTAAATATTAAGGTAGTGTATTGTCCTGTCTGTAATGTTAGACGTATTTTTTATTTTACGTGTTCTGCTCTATATCAGCTTTTAGCACACAATATAATATGTGTTAAGGTCGTTGCATACTTATCAACTCAGAAACGGATCAGCATCGCCTCAACTCGAGCCGTTTAGTATAATTTGTATGAAACTCCGTAGTATAACGCCTTGCCTCGGGACAAGCTCACGAACGGCGGTGCAGTGAACGGTCAATGTTGATATGGAGGTTAGAAGTAGCGAATACAAATGAAATAACTGTATGCATATAAGAATATATTGTTATTGGTAAATAGAGAGAGTAAACATTGATGGAAGTATTGATTGATGTCACACATTGAAAAGTATAAAAAAACATTAGCGGCCAGGTTGTTCTAATTATAAATTAAAAAAGAATAAGGTTTCAATAGTCAACTTATAGTTCCTGCGCTTACGGCTCGTAGTACATGCGTTTACGTCTTTTTGTAGCCTCGCTTACGTCCTTCCATACTCGAGCATATGAACTCACCCCTCCCGCGGCCTACTTGCAGCGCAGTACTGGGTGCCGAACGTGCTTTCATTCAAAAGGCAACTTACATTCGTGTTGTTCGCATATTTTATTGCATTTGTAGGTTTGAAACTTATTGAAAGCTCAAGGCTTAAGCACGACGACGTCTTGCCATAGCTGAGACGCTGCTTATCCGATTTGTTACGTGCCTACGTATAGTTGCCTAACGTTATTGTGAAATATAAAAATATGGTGTGAAGTGATAATATCAAGGTTTCCGCAGAATACCAGCGTCTAAGCACTCTGTGTCTCGGCATATGCTAAGCACGGGCCTATTTGGCCTTAAAACTATTTATGTAAGTATTTATTTTTTTGTTACTTTGTGTGTTATATTTTTATGCCAAATAAACGTCTATTCATTTATTCATAGTTTACGCCTGGTAGACGCCGGCAAGGCGATACGGTTACGTTATCTTTCCGAGTTGTTAAGTGCGCTGTGACCTTTAATCGGTAGAGTGACCATATGCACACAAAAATCCCAAATACGTCCAAGTTTTGAAAGACATGACATGTCTTTGTTACACGTAGGCCTAGTCTGCTCTAGCAAGACGGTATTAATTACTTATGATTTGACATTTTATTCATTAACTAATGTAATTAATGGAAATAATTTATCTTTGACATTGCTTACGTACAGAACTAATCATATTTTTATTTATTTTTTTAGTTTCAATTCACAATGCCTTATTTAATTAATAATTAATTAATGTAAAACTGACAATTATAATTAATATTTGGCATTGCTCACGTACGTACATTACTAATCCCATTTTTTATAATAAACAATTCACAATGCATTGAAGATTGATTTGTACAATTCGATTAAGACCTAACTTACTATATTATAGTGCTGATATTGTATCAAATTAATGGTAAATAAATGAATTATGAAGTATTCGGCATTTAAAGCCCGTATTACAGAATCACACTCATAAATCAATCATCACTTGAGAATCGTTTGTTACTTTCTATAAAGCACAAACAAAAATAAAATAATACGAACAACAGACTTTCGTGGTTTATAGATTGGTGATGGCGTTATTCATGTACACACATTTCCACGGTAGTGTGAATTCGTAATTGAGTTATTCGTGATCGAAGTTTAGTGATGGAGTACCATACTTGCTGTTAGTGGCTTGGTAAGAATAATATTGGCAGGTACTCGTATACTTCCCAAATAAGGAACGTGGAGTCTTCGAAATCAAATCCAGGGAGTTCAACACTATACTACCACATCCCGCGGTCAGGCAGGCAGCCGGCCATTTAAGCCAAACCCGCAAATACATAAATAACGAAAATTAAATCTTCATTGTCACAGTAAATGTGAAATCCCAGAATCTATTTATTCCACTCACCGCTCTGTAGTTCCTGAATGCAGCGAACGGTAACCTAATTACAGGTAAAGTGCCTAGGCGTCTCCATTCATTCAGTTCTGCAGCGCACAGTTGAAAGCATCACACGGCAAATACTGCCAATTCCAGTTCATTAATATTATTGGGTTGTGGAGACGTGCACAAGCTTACTTTCCGATATACGAGCTGTATTATGTGTTGGTGATATGCAGACAGAGCAACTTTAGTTGACGAAAAATTAAACTGTCAACTTAGTAGAAGTAACTATCAAATTTTAAGGGTTTTTTAAGAAAGGTTGCCAGTTGCAGCAACAGAATGACCCAGCTTACTATAGCCGCGATTCTAAATAAACTATACAAATCAGTGTGACTATGGATCACTTGACACAACTAGTACCAATTTGAAAGTTGCTAGTTGCGTCAATTTGAAACTGATTTTGTCCTCGAGTGCAGCAACTAAAAGATCATCGTAACTCACTACTAGAGTTGCTATATCTGCGCATTTTTTGTAAGTTATATGCAACCAGCGTAGCGAGTTGCCTGTTGCCGTAATACGGAGGTCTAAGTTGCTCTGTCTGTATAGAGCCTTATAAATTTTGTTGAACGAACTGTTTCCATTATACGTGAAAACTGTACTCTACGGTGTAGTTCTCTATCTCTAATAGGGCTACCTCTTCTC
Organism: Elophila nymphaeata; assembly: GCA_955850985.1. NCBI lineage: Eukaryota > Metazoa > Arthropoda > Insecta > Lepidoptera > Crambidae > Elophila > Elophila nymphaeata. Next base: position 8,404,721 of record OY039075.1, read on the forward strand.
TCATACTGTCGTGGGCTGAAATAAAATAATAAAGTTAATAAACACTTACAATGGACCTCATAGAAAGAAGAAGGCTCAAGGTCACCCAAAGGGCAATTGAGAGGGCTATGCTCGGAGTTTCTCTGCATGATCATACCAGAAATGATGAGATCCGCAGGAGAACCAAGGTCACCGACATAGCCCAAAGAACTGCGAACCTTAAGTGGCAGTGGGCAGGGCACATTGTGCGGAGGACTCACGGCCGTTGGGGCGGAAAGGTCCTCTAGTGGTGACCACGTACCGGGAAATACAGCGTTGGAAGGCCCCCAATGTGGCCTGACGATCTAGTTAAGGTCGCGGGAAGCCGCTGGATGCGGGCAGCGCAGGACCGACCGGTTTGGAGATACTTGGGGGAGGCCTATGTCCAACAGTGGGCGTCTCTCTGCTAAAATGATGATGATGATCCATAGGTTTATTAGTATGTTAGTAATAGTTAGTTTTAAGGTTATCTATATAAACAAAATCAATTTATTTTATCTGTCCAGTAATAATCTCTATCCAATATTTTTGGACGAGACAATCGGACGAGCAGTAATTGTCCTCAAAACGCTGTTGCTACTGGCCTTCATGCGTCGCAGCAGGGACGATATTTTCTGGCGCATATCGCATGAAATCTGTCAACCCGTGCTTCCGCGAACATTGCCGAGGCGCTGCCGAACCGCGGCAGCCGAAAAAGAGCTCTGGAGGCGTTATTATACTGTAGGCTCGACGCGCATATCTTGTGGATGAGTGCTGAGAAATGATTGACAGAAAGCCCTAAATAGGGTAATCTTGACAAATGCCGACTGTTAAAGTTTTTCAACTTCTTGCAGACCATCGAGGGTCCATTTGCGAGTAAACGACTCTAAAAGAATTCTTAAGGAGGGTTGATATCAGACGGCAGCTAGCCATAAAACTATGCTACCTGTGTGGTAACATATTGCACTGACCCCAAATAAATAAGGACCATGGTAGGATATCCCATAACTAACATAGTGACTTTGTGTAACGTAACTAACTTCGTGGGGAAAAAACACAGAACAAATAAAAGAGGTTAGAAGTCGTAAGTAGGCGGGGCGCGCGAGCTGCTGGTTATAAGTAAACACTCATATTCGATCCTTTTCGAAGAGAAACAATATTTGAGAAATAAATCTAAAACACCGTCTTGTGCTATTTTAACTGGCAGGAAGCAAAGTAAGACTCATAATCTTGCTAATGGAGACATTTCTTTTCACCGGTAAGTACAAATATACTGTTAAATTGAAAAAATATTTTATACTACACCTGATCGGAACAGTAGCTATTATTCCCTCAAATTGAAAAGATAAAGTTGATCTTTTCTTCGGCCTAAATATGCGGGACGAAAAGTTGTATGAAATTCCATTTCTAACGTGTTTAGCGGGAGGAAAAGTTGTATGAAAATCTATTTCTAACGCGACGTCGCCGCCGTCAGCTGGGTGCGCGCGGTGGCGGCGGTGCGCGGCAGCAGACCGCCAGCTGCGACATAACTACAGGCCCTTGGTTCGCCATTGGTTGGCCGGTGTTCCACAGAACATCTGCAACTAGTGTTGCATAATCATAATCTCTTTGTAATTTTATTATAGGTACTGCTTATTTCAATTTAACAAGTCTTTGAATATTCCTCACATTCGATTCCCAACTCGGGAGTAGGTATTACACTGCTCAAGTAAACTGCTCCCTCGTTGGTAAGCCGTCACTTTCGTCCCACGGTGAACAATGTACTAATGTCGCGTGTGGCGACACTGGCTCTGGTATTAACATCGTTTCATACGACTTCTAACCTCTTTTATCTGTTCTGTGAAAATATACCCCAATTTCATAGTTGTGTACTATGTGTCGTACAAAATAATATTTATGTAATTAGTAGAATTCGTTTTCCATCTAGTTTCAATATTTTTCTTTCAACAAAAACAAAAAATATTAATTTCTAATCAACAACTTTTTATTTATATAAAAATTTCAAGCAGCGTAATTTACTGTAAAATGCATCTTATTTGAATATAAATATATCACAAGAAATATGTAAAGTAGGAACTAATTTAATAGGAAAAACAAATAAATTACGACTCAATGTCGTTATAGACCAATCAACATAATATTTTAATAATATCATGGAGTGGTGAAAACTAACCCTAGATGCCAATACCACGAAAGCAATCCAATGCTGCGAGCTGCATATCCGGCTGCTCCTAGCGCACTTACTCAACTGAGAATACATGGTATTCAGTACAACTGAGGTACCGGTTCCCAATGCAAACAAAAATGCACGACTACGGTGAAAAATTACCCCACTATGTTAGTTAAGGGATATAGTACGTAAAAACTAAAAATACTACTGAGCTGCCGACTTTGGAGCGAAGCAAGAAAGAAATAACTTCCATATTAAAGAAGACTAACGTCAAAATATGAACCAATGTTTTCGTACTATTGAATCTTTGCCAGTATGTTATTTTTATAAAGCTCCACTTGGACACACATGTACACAATTTCGGAATATCTCAAAAGATTGCAAGCGCGAGTGCCGTGTGCTGTTCGCTTTGTGGGATTACCTATCGTTCATATTTTGCCCTTTGTACTTTCTTCGTTTTATGAATCACTTTATGTTATGTTACTAACCTACACGGCACCGCTTTGACACAATAACAGATCCAGTGTAAAGTCCGCTTTACTGAAATCATTCCTCATCTCAAGAAGGAACGTGGAGTGAGACTGGTTATAAATAAAATAAATAAAAATAAAAAATAAAAAAATAAAATAAAAAATAAAAAAATAAAATACTTTTATTTCAGACTATTTAAATTGTCCATATTTTATTAGTAACAAATTTTACCTTAAACTATGTTAGTAAAATATAACAGTCATTAATTAATGAAATTACATTAAATAAAAATTTATATAAAAATAGGCATATTATTATTAGATTAAATGAAAATTGAAATTAAGTATAGAATATTAATGTCATAAACAGGGCCAAGGAAATCATAGGCTAGGTGCTATAAGCAATGACACAGTTACTGTACTAATTCATGGGAGTAAAGCAATTGATTACCTATTTTAGGTTAAGGTTATTTGACACCTACTGAAACAATGTCTGTCTTACTCTATCCACTCTTAATAGCTCGCACTTAAGTCAATTGAATAAATTCATTACGTTAAGGATAGGTTGCGTTTACGCTTACTGACTGCCAACGGTGCCCTTGCAGCATCCTTACTAATTTGGTAGACCCATATTATGTAGGGTAGTCTGTGTAGGCACCTTTTTTTATTTCTGCCGTGAAGCAGTTAGCTGTGTATCGGATTGAAGGGAAAGGTAGCCAGTGTAATTACTGGACATGGAAGGCATATCATCTTAGTCCCCAGGATGGCAACACACTGTTAAGTGATTTACTCTTAACATTGCAAGTGGCCCACCTGGTGTTAAGTGGTTACCGTCGCCTAGTGTCATCTCGTAGTATCATAAAATCCTAATACGTGCTGAATCGCGCCACCCTCTCTTTTCTCCTTCCCCGAGAGAAGAGATCATGCGTTTATACACAGCAAAAATACAATTAACACTATAATACAACGACTGACCAAAGACCAGGATATATGCTTCTTTAGGTCCCATATTAATTTATCTTCCTTCATTTATGTGGCAACCACAAAGCTTCCAATTTCGTTCGTGATTAAGTTTCCTTCGTCTCCCATACCGATCAGCCGTCTCTGCTATCATCCTTCACACAGTCTATTCATTCTTTCTAAGGTTTTCCATGACTCCATTATACGTGATGGTTAGCAGAAGTGAAGTCCAAATTCAAACGTAACTAGTGCGAGAGATAAACCGCCGCGCTCTAAGGTTTTCCATGACTCCATTATACGTGATGGTTAGCAGAAGTGAAGTCCAAATTCAAACGTAACTAGTGCGAGAGATAAACCGCCGCGCTAACCGGGTGGTTTGCCGAACTGCAAGGTGCTTCTTCACGCCTCTTTTGAATGATCCAGGTTTGTAGGAAGGAAGGAACGAACACATGTGCTGGCAGTGAATTCGATTTCTTGATTGTGGAGTTGCCAAATTTCTTAATAGTAGCCACAGTTTGTCTGTGACACCGTAAACCAGCACACGTAGTCCTTAAAAGGAAGGGACATGGTGGTATTAGGGAAAAAAACTTCTCAGAACACTCGCCGTGGTACAGCTGTTAATGTCGGTTATTCGCCAAAAAGTATCCTGTGTCCTTCTCAAGGTCTCAAAATACATCGTTTTTGTACTCAAAATCGGTCCAATAGTTTCCGATTTTGGACCTCAAAATCGGTCCAATAGTTTCCTACCCAGAAACTATTGGACCGATTTTGAGGTCCATATTCAATGCAAACAAACAATCAAATATTTCCTCTTTACAATATTAGTATAGATGACGCTGTACCGTCAAAGCGAAAACATTGCACAGTACGAGATGTTTCAGCTTTACAAAAATACTTAGTTTTATGGCTCAAATTCCACAGAAAATTGTTCAAGGCGTCCTTAAAAATTTAGTTACACATCGGCTGTGTCGTCAACAAACTTTTTTCCGTTCCTTTCCACTAAAGTTTCGTATTGTTTTCAACAAAATAAAGCCGATCTTTTGACTTAAAGGAATTTGCGCCTCAAACTTGGTCCTCGCAAATTCGGGTGAGTGTGTCGGAGACACTCCAACAATATAAAAGTTAGGCCGGTTTCAAGGAAGTATAACCGAGCCTTAGACTTAAGCTTTGAGTAGTTGAATCATAAGTGCTATATTAATTAAATGAAACCTAGGAGGAGGTCGATGGCGCTGCGGTCGTTTTCTCAATGATCATGAAGCTAAGTAACGCGACGGCGACCGAAAAAATTCTTAAATTTTCATTTACTTTGTAGAAAATTGAAAAATTATAAAAAATCACAAATATCTGTAGCAAAAAATTACAAATTTAATTGTCTAACTCTAAATAAAAGGCCAAAGCTAATGGACCGTATATATAACTGTTTACAATTATAATATAATATGGGAAAGAACACAAACTTCCAATGTTTTAAATTAAATATAATTTGACGGTATGAAGCTGACAAGAGCACTGAAATAATCTATACATATTATATGTCACCGGAAGATAACAAGATCCGCAAGTTTATAAATTTCATAGGAAGTTTATATATTATTTATTGGATGTTTATATTTTATAACTTTCGTAGGATTCTAAAAGAGAGAAAATTTGTACTATTTTACACCCACATTTTCGTGCGAACGTCGCAAATTTATCAATTTGCGACGTCTCGTGGTAAATTTATAAACTAACGGATATCCATTCGTAAGATTCTAAACGGTTCGGCCAATCACACAAGAGCTTTTAATTTTACGCTTTTTAAAGATACGGCATATAACACACGGCTCTCTGATTGGTCGATGTTGACAGTGACAATGCTTGTGTCCAGAGACTTAGGTACAATCAGATTTGCAAAAAAAAAACCTATATTCACAGTTTGTTGTAACTGTTAAAACTGTTAACACAGTTACAACATTAAAAAGTTTACAAAAACACACGAGCAACCGGTTTGTTATTGTTCGGTGGTGAACAATGGCGGTGGAGAGGAGAATATATTCAAAGTCTTGACAGAGATATCAACGCACAGCCGAAACCACTGAACTTAGAGACTTGAAATTTTGCACATAGATACCTTATACAGTGTAGGCATCCACTAAGAAAGGATTTGGAACTTCCAGCCCCAAGGGGGTAAAATGTCCACGCGGACGAAGTCGCGGGAGGAAGCTAGTTTTGATATATAATTTTAACCGAAAGAAACTAAAAATGTGACAACAAGAAGGTCTGCGACACTTAGAAACAAGGGTATATCAATTAAGACCAATACCAATCAAGCATTTATAAAATGACACATAAGACCCAATGCTTTTGTCACCACATTTACCAAATAGCAGAACGTAACACGATGCCACGTAAGGGATCGCTATCACGAGCGGCTTTTGCGTTTTAGGCGCGTTATTTCCAACTTTTTAAATTGACCTTATGAGCTCCCCAGTGAGTGCTCGCACGTGGACGCGTTTTTATCGTTTCACGCTCCATTTTATACACAGAGCACAAAAGGTCAATAATTGCAACATTGGTACACGTGTGAAGATATTCTCTCGTGAATGCTTTTTTGAATTCCGGGATGCCGTCAAACCTGTCACGTATCTTACAGCAAATTATATGACCACTGACAACCAAAAATAACTAGACACGTAGACAAAGATATTTCCCAAACAATTTATAATAGCTCTAATTAAAGGAACATTGAAGTGTATTTAATGACATATGTAAAAAATGGTAATGGTAATAAAATAAAGGAAGGATTATTGTGCTAAATAAAATCTGTACGGTCCATAGATATAGGAAACTGTAGATGGGCAACGTGAAAGAGAAAGCGCATATTACTAACACGTAAATTAGAACGAGATAGATAGACGAGACAGAGTAGAATAGCATCACCCCATATCCTCCAATGGGTGTCGTAGGAGGCAACTAATGGATCAGCAAAGAGGTATTGATCACCTCATACTCTGTCCACCAATCCGCATTGGGCAAACGTAGTAGACTACCGTCTATACCCCCTTCGTTGAAAAGGAGAGGCCTTGTGTCCCAGCAGTGGGTCGAATTATAAAGGCTGTGATGATGATTTCACGTACACGCAGGCGGCCTAAGTCGGTCTGTCAGTCACGTAGACAAGACAGCAACTGTCAGACTGCAGTACTATTTTTCACGCACACATGCGCATTACTCACACATTAGTGCAGTTTTTTAGTCATGCCCTAGTCAATTCATTGCCAATCTATAAACGGCGGTAATTTATGGTTACGATCCATCTAGTGCAGCGTTTTGTGATGAAAGTATTTGACGTCATGCGCATTGCACATTAACTTCTAAATAAATAATTTTCAACTCATTATATCATTAATACTACTGGATTGCTAAGGTGATTTTGAGTGTAACATCTGTCCTGATTGTTGGCTTTTACTTGTTTGTTTACTGAAGGATTGTTACTTTTTTGAGTTTGTTGCCCGTTTTGTGTAGGCAGCTAGCAACCTGTCACTATTTTAGGGTACTGACCCATACTGCCAAACGTGGCTTTAGGTGTGGTCAAGATTTACCTTAAGCTCTGCTTAACCACTTTTGAGATTGTAAGCGTGATAATAATTATGTTTTTATATCATTCATATCTATATATTTTATGATAATAGGACTTAAGACTAGAAAATACACTGGAAAAAATCGACCTGCTCCAGGCGGGAATCGAACCCAGCATCCTCCGCAATCTGCAAGAAATATCGCCAATCAACTGCACTGCCCTGGTAGAGTTTTTCAAATTATTTTCTAGTTTTAAAAATATTAATGCGTTTGTAAACGCAAAAATAATTCCATAATAGTACTTTCTCAATATAGTTATTAATTAATCGCAATTACCCTCTCTTTCATTTATTACCTAGGGCGGTAAAACAAATAATTCCTCAGACCGCAGGTATTTGACTATGTATTACGATTAGTATGCGATCTGAGGCTTTCATTATATAACATTTCGTATGTTACTTCTATTCATAGAACAAAAAACTTAAGTAAATAAGCGTCCCGGTAAAGACGATTACGCGATAGATCGTATATTATAACTTTGAATTGTACTAAAGAAACTTGATTTGTTGATTTTATATGATGCCACATTTATTTATTGGAAGCCGAAGGTTCTATTGTATGTGTACCTACCTACAATTTCCTTTGAGGAAATAAGAAAGAAGAAAAACTAATATAATACCGAAATTTTATTTGTAATAATATTAGAGAAACATAACATAAATACGTCCTACTTACGATTAATCTAAATATAATGTTTGCCGTCTTTGTCGTCATTCTTTTTCAATAGATGGCAACACTGAGTGGTAGTGGCGATTTCTCTGAACACAACGTTAAAACGTTCGTTAAAACCAAAACTTGCTTGGTAGTGTCCGTTTGTCTGAATTGTATCTAGTTAAAGATCAGGATAATTAATTTGTCCGAAGCATGTGTTTTAGGTTTCTCCACAGGAAATCCCGCCAGTGCGAGTTGCACGAATAAAAAACGCCAACTAAAATTTTGATGGGTGGTTGTAATGAGCCATTACCCGTAACACATAAAGATAGTCCTCAACGTGGCACACTGGCCGTATTCGGTCCCATCAGATGGATGACGTGAAAATTTGCCAGAAATTCAGGTTCTGAATGTTTTGCCTGATGGGGAACCCACAAGCCTCTATATTCTTAAGAAGCGAGTCTTATTGCAAACAACATATTTACACATTTCAAGAATTATACGCTATGACATGATGTTCAAAGCGCAAAAATATATAAAATTTGTCTAGAAAATAAATCTACTGATTGCCGATCGAGATTTCTTATCTCGAAGGATATTAGACTCCGTCGTGGTGGAGTGGTCTGCCTACACATCAAGCGGTCCGGGTTCGAATCCTGGTAGCGGCAAATATTTGTGTGATGAACACGAATATTTGTTTGCGAGTCATGGTTGTTTATGTATTTATTTAAGTTTATTTATAAAAATATCTAAAATTATTATGTATATAAAAAAAATGTCCGTTATCTAGTATCCGTAACACAAGTTCTTAATGATACTTACATCGGGCTAGATAAATTCGTGTGAGCGTGGAAATATATTATTTATATTTTTAATGCATTCCAGTTGGACGAAATGAAACTCAAAATTGTGCCTGTTGGCTCCCGTGGCTCCCACGCCACCTCCGCTGCCATCCGGTACTCCGCTGACTTCGTGACCAGGGCCTTCGCATCCGTGGCATAGGAGTAGTTCCAAATGATTTAGGCACGACAGACATTTTTTCTCATAAAAATGTCCATCAAATGTTAGGGGTTAAACCAAAAACAAACGCTATACGTTTCTAAGAGATAGCTAGATTCACTACTCCATTTCGAAAAACGTCTCGTCGAATTACAATTCATCGATTACTTAACTAGTCGATTATTTGTTTGTACGATACGTTATTTACCCGAAAGTTGTAACGTTTATGATTCATTTCATCGAATGTCTTAGTCCATCCGAAATGGAGTAGCGAATCCATCTCGAACTTTTGTTAATTTTGTAGTGACAAGCGTGTCTAAAGCGGATCTTATGTTATGGAATCCTACACCTATATCTTACTTAAATATCACTATAATAGGCAGAGAGAAAAGCTAGAGTGACTGCTGATGCGTCATAGGGACCCTTAAACATACACTTGGCTCACTAGCCCCAGATACTGCTCTTGGCTCCTCTCCCTCCAACTATGGACCCAGCACCAGCAAAGTGAATCTACGGAATTCCAAAAAAAATCTAATTTGATTTCAGTTGAAGAATCTCTGATCAAAATACGGAGGTTTCTAAAGAGGTATGTATGACACAGCTGTATTATATGAATAGAATAGAATAGAATCACATTTATTGCCAAAACACACACGACGCGTTAACACAACAATACTTATAGGCAAATAAATAAAACAATGGAAGAACTAAACTAACAGTAAAATATAGGGTAAACAGGTAAGTGTAGGGTATTATAAAATTATTGTGATCGCACGTCGTAGTTCATGGCAACGAGGTCCATACACAGCTTATTGATATACTACGACCAGCGCTGGTTTTCAGTATGGACCCAAGTGACGTGCGGACGCGATGCCACACCGCGCTGGAGTGATCTGTTAGACATTAATTTGTAAGTACTTACAAATTAATGTACTCTGTGATCGGCACCGACAGACGATACAACAGTCTCCCTCTCCCTCCCGCAAGCACACGGGGCGCCTGCGCAACGCGCAATTTGTTATTATAAAGGTGAGACCGAGCGAGCAACAAAGATTTAAATATAAATAGTAAAAAAAATAAAATGGAATTAGAAGTTAAGCGATATGGCTGCCGCGTATACATGAGACTACAGCAGTCCGCTCAAGCGTCTTTGGTTCCTCGCGGAACCAAGAATTTCCTACCGTTATTTGTCTTTGGTAGTACCACGCGTAGATAAGAAACGCGCGCGTGAAATTTAGCTTCGATGATTAGTTAACAGTTTGGTCTGCAGTTAAAGTTTGTATACTCTGTGTTTCTTATATCCGGTGCATTATTTTTAAAGCTTCCAACACCAATATTTCTAACACTATGAAATTTAAAAAAAAGAAAGAAAAGAAATATGGCCGATTTTTTGCGTAATTACGTAATTATTACTGGTAATGTTCACGGAAGTTTATTTTAAAATATTTTTGCATTAACAACTATAGTTTTTATGTTTTTTCAATTAAGAATGTATACATCTACCCTATAAAGAAAAAAAACTACCATGTTATTGATTTATTTATCAAAATAAAAAAAATTTAAGGGTAAAAAAATCATAAAATAATAAAAAAAAATGTCATTGTTTACAGATTTTTAATAAATTGAAATAGATAAGATATTGAAATGCTTTTGACATCATTCGATGCGGTTATTAGTCTACATTCATAAAAACACAACTTGACCGTGTTCTTTTACAAATCCAGATGTATTTTAATTTTTTTTTTTTGCGGCCTACCCGCACTGTCGGTCGGGGTCATAATTTTTTTAAGACTATTATGCCGTGGCAGGCGGTGCATACGGACGCGTGAGCGGTGCCGTATGTACCAATACCAAAGTGTGGCGACATAATTGGGCGTTCATAACGCCACTAAATTACTACATGATATAATATAGCGAGCGTGTCTTCGCAAAAAAACTTTCTGTATGCATAGGCCCTATGTTTCCTATTCAATCAAAGTTAACTTCGTGTCCGTGGTCTCTTTATAAAATTTTAAAACCATATTTAAAGTGGCCTCGTAAACGAAACGCGAGCGTTCCGAACAGTTTTGTTTTACTTTAAAGAACCTGGTCTAGCTTGCTGGTGCATCTTCATTAAAAATACAAACAACAAAACAACAAACCGCTGTTTTATAAGCCATCGCGTGTTCTTTTCGAGTTAGGTATTGGCTATGAAAGAGTAGCAGCATAATGCCATTTGAAATGTCAGCTTATTAGGTCATCGTGTGTGTTCCCAACGCGTGGCCCATGCAAACTCGGGGTATTGAGGTTTATTATTAAATGTTTGCTAGAATAATTAGAACACCGTATTTGGTAACGACGACGGGGCCAATGACCTGAATTTGCTTTTTTAAGCCTCTATTAAACGAACAGATTTACTGCGGTCTCTAAGTAAAAATATCTCTACTTGTGCAAGAAGATTTTATTTTTCTCAAACATGCATGGAAATATTGTCATTATTTTAGAAAAAAGAACACGCGATGATCGAATTTACGGACAAAAAAATCAAATCCATTGCTGGAGCGTTTTTTGAATTTGGAACATAACAACGCTCCAGCAATGTTGTATGAAACGGAATGCTGGAGTTATTAAATACTCTTTGATTGGATCTCTTTTATCAATCTTGGCATACCGAAGTCTCTTTTCTCAAACATGCATGGAAATATTGTCATTATTTTCGAAAAAAGAACACGCGAAGTATCGAGTTTACGGACAAAGAAAACCAAATCCATTGCTGGAGCGTTTTTTTGAATTCTGAACATTACAACGCTCCAGCAATGTTGTATGAAACGGCGTGCTGGTGTTATTAAATACTATTTGATTGGATCTCTTTTATCAATCTTGGCATACCGAAGTCTCTTTGCTTAGTACAAATTGCGTTCACGTGACTGTATAGCCATACATGCGTTTGTCTTGGTGATAAATAGAAAATTGGCTGCAAAGCTGGAAATTTGTCTTGATTTGTTATTTACATAATATATTTATAAATTTAATAATTAAAATGAGTTCAGAGAGTGAAATAGAGATTGATTGTACTTCACCAGATTTAAACGACAAAAACAATAAAGCAATTTTTAATTAAAGCCCCAGATGATATATTATTTAGCGACAAAGGTAAAGTACCTGCAATTGCCTATTTGGCGGCCTTTGCAATAATGTACTATTATATATTTTACAGAAAATATACAGCTATCATCATATAACACATATTACAAAACGGCCTACGCCTGGCTGCCTTATATTTAACTGTGGTATAATAATAACGTTGTTATCACTATTATTAAAGCGATAGAGGTAACAAACCAGGCAGACTTAAAAAAGTCAACCACCAACCAAACGCAGCAAATTACGAAAAAATTATAGACGTCAAAATCTGTTGCTTTGATTTTCTCGTTAATTATCCGTCGCATATAAAATTATATTTTCAGAATATATTTATGTGAGGCACTTCGAAGGCCCAGTAAATATTAGGTACCTAACCATAACATATCCATTACATTAATTATCGTCATTCTGATCGTCAGGATTGAGGTTAACTTTATTATTATAATTGTTTTATGGAGGTACATTAAATTTTCTTAACGCTACATTCAAACACATTGCTGGTACATTCTTATATATAACACTAGCTGTCCCGGCCACGCGTTGCTGTGGTAATTTCATAATACTGTCCTATTACATTGAATTTGCAGTAAAAAAATGAGGATTACTTATCAAGATAAAAACTATTCTATTTCTCAATTTCGAACAAAACACATATTTAAAAAATAAAGTTAAAATCGGATTGTTAGTTTCTGAGTTCATTCCGGACAAACATCGTGAGACGGGAATCATAGATAATAGATATTCAAACAATTATATAAACAAACATAAATAAAAAATAAAATAAATAAATAAATATCGTTTTCTGCAACAGTGCACCCGTCATTCTGACCCTAACACTATTTGCGCTCCCCTTGGGATTGAACTAGGGACTTCTGGCTCTTAAACTACAGAGACAACATAGTAAATGTTATAAAATTTCCTTTTACATTTTTAAACATAACCATTCTGATTATAAATTGGAGCTGCACCAATTCCCAAATATTACGCGGACGCGCCATTCATTATCAATTTACTGCCAGCATTATACATTTAATCGTCTTACAGACCACGAGCGACCTATGATATTGGCCCGTCTAGACTAGTTTAATTAATATGAGAATGTGTAAAGTGTAGATCGCTTTTTCTGGTGAAATAATTTTATAAATATAATACCTCCTCACTCCCAAAAACCGCCTCATAAATTTAAATTCTTATTGTAAAAAAAATTACATAAATTTAATAGAAACATGTAACATTTAAGCACACTTCAAATTAAATTCTCAACAGAAACTGGAAATTGGCTCATTTTTATTTTTACTCTAACTTAATTCTTTTTTACTTCTTTTTTTCTCCTATCCTGCTGCCAATTTATTTTGAATCGGGAAAGTATGTCTCTTATCCTTCCAATATTTTCTATCAGCTTACCTTTCCATTTCCACGCTTTTCATTCATAATTATTATTTCTTACGCAAGTCATCATCCTCTACATTCAAGTCCCTCAGTGTTCTTCACATGTGTTTCATTTCTTCAGACGGTTTCCTACCCCTATTTCTTCATCTTCTTCTTTTAAATAAATGGCATTCGCGACGCATAAAGATAACGCATTTAGCCGAGGTCAAGTGAAAATGTACTTATTGTAACGGACTATTTGTACGCTAGATTGAGTTAAAAATGGAGTCTCTCAACACGTGTTTTCACAACAAGAACTCGGGAGAAAAAAAAACCCTTTTTTCTTATCTTTAAAAATATATTTTATTTTTTATTTTTAAAGTAAGTAGGTACTTATGTCGAAATATATGTATGAAAACGTACAACATAGTTTTTCCTTTTTATTACAAAAATTCTTATATTTATAAAGATCGGATTAGAAAAATAAGGGTGTAAAACATTTTAGCCGTTTGTATGGAGTCTTTTTCGCCGTACTATACCGTTATTAAACAAGCCCGAATCTGTTACTGAACTAGTTTTTCGTAGGTAATGTAAAGCCTTACATTTTTTTTGATGGATTGCTAATCCAGTCGGATTTCTAGGAATACTGTCTACGTCGTCTTTTCACATTGATCCGTGTAATAAGGTGAAATATTAAAGGCATATTACCGAAATTAGTATTGAATGAAATGGAATAGAACTAACCAAATTAAAATTGATGAAAGACCGAATTGGATTGGCAGCTTATTACTGGGGCAGCTAATTACGAGTAATCTGCGATTAATATGTAATTATATACTAAAATGCTTGCTTTCTATTTAATATAGTTTCAAAAAAACGTAATTACTCCGACCCTTATTAAAAAGAGAGCTCAAGCGAAAGATGAAAGTTTTTGATATTATATCTTTGATGGCATAAAAAAATATTGAATTTAAAATAAAAGAGTCGAAATTATTTTTGTTATAGGCATTACTATATTGTAATATTGTAAACTAATAGAAACTGGTGAACTGTTCTGCACAAACCACCTCACAAAATTTTCAATACTATCACTTCGTTGTGTTGTTTTGTCCATAACTCTAGAAGGTTTTGCCAAAACTTCCGTAAGATTCAGCGATAACCGCTTTGGTTCCAGTACAATAAACAGAGTTTTTTTTATTGCATATAGGCAAATCACGCCAACAAACCAAAGATAAAGCAGTTTTTTGAAATCAAAATAATTACGTAAATTGCACACAAAGAAATAAATAGTCACATAAACGCATGTATCATAATTTGTTAATTACGAGAGTAACATCCCTTGTTCTGAAACTAGTTTTAAACGGGAAACACTTTCAGACTTAATGCCAATGAATGCTCAACTCCAACTGTAATAGTCTAAAGTCGCAATTTGTTTGGCAATCCCATTTACGAGGAACTAGATATTGGCTCTATTTAGCAATTACGAAAGCGAGGGAAACGTTAAATTCTTTTTTACTCGACGTACCGCCCATTTTACAAGGCTATGTATCGTTGAGATTGGAAAGACTCACTGCAACAGATTCGAAAGACAATAATCCTAAATCAACTTAAGTTATAGCGGGCGGCATGAAACGGGCACGCAGCGACACCGTGTCGACGCCGCCACGGCAATTTACAGCCACAATAAAAGTATCCCCGTTATTGTTCAACACACAATTCGCTCGGACTGTTCTAATTGCGAGCCTGTCTATTGGTTTCGTTATTTAAGCCGCACTATTTTAGCATCATGTCCAGAAGAATTGAGCGCTGCTTTTATTGAATCAGGCCGGTATTCAATTTCTTGTAATGGCCTTTGCTTTAGCGAGTTTTTAACAAAATTAGTTTGTTAAGTGTACTCTAGTAGTTTAATTTTCTGTTCGACTACAAAGATTTTATATTTGAGCAGACTTGTATAATTTCCAGTATGATGAAAATGGGGAAAATTGTCATGAATATTTTAAGAACTTGTTTCTGCGTCATAATATTTATAACTCAAATTTAATTAGCTCATTTATAGAAGTATTAAACAACGAAATTAATTCTGAATACATCTTTCTTTGCATTTCACCTCTCTTCAATGCAATATTGCATGGATTATCGTGGCATTTACATTTTTATTATTTTTATTGTTATTACTTATTATTAATATTAAAACAAAGAATATCGTTTCTTATAATAATGATCTGTATTTTGCCGAATTTACGACTTTCATTATTAGTATTTTAAAATTATTTAGCCCAAAGAACCTTAAGTGGCAGTGGGCAGGGCACATTGCGAGGAGGACTGACGGCCATTGGGGCGGAAAGGTCCTGGATTGGCGACCACGTACCGGGAAACGCAGCGTTGCTAGGCCCCCCACAAGGTGACTGATGATCTAGTAAAGGTCGCGGGAAGCCGCTGGATGCGGGCAGCGCAGGACCGACCGGTTTGGAGATCCTTGGGGGTCGCCTATGTCCAAAAGTGGGCGTCTCTCGGCTGAAATGATGATGATGATGATTTTAAAATTCCTGCATAATCGTTCACGTAGTTGTTTTCCTTCTACGACATCGTGTGCGAAATAGACATCGTTTAACAAGCATGTTGTGTTAAAAGATATCTTTTTTGGATTATATATGCTCCCCTGTTTCATAATAAGCTCCAACCTTCGTTATAAATAGCTCAAATTACCGGAATACTTCGCGTCGCTTCCATCAAACTATTACGTTTATTATATCTCAGTCACTGCTCTGTAAAGCTAAAATATTCAAATATTTGCAGAGAGAGAAGACAAAACCACAGTACAGTCCAATCTACTAAACATTCAACCGTTGCATCTCAGACACTTGTTATAATTAGACTTGGTCCGGAAATGGAAAAATGGAGTTGTAAAACATTATTATTTTGATTTTAATGTAAATTAACATTTATTTATCACAAAGTTAATGTAGCCATTCATTTACCGTCTTTAGTTCTGCCATCCTCAAACTAAAAAGATGTGAACCCTCAGATGCTAGACTTTAACTTTTAGATGCAATTTAATACGATTTAAAATTCTTTATCTTTTTATCTAAGAACTTTATAATGATTTGACTTTAAACGATTATACCATACTTCTTGGCTTGAAAATAGTTTTGTGGGCAAGAACACTGAATATATATCTTGGTCTGGTTGTTTTTATAAAAGAAAAAGATCGATTTATAAAAGAAAAAAGATCTTTATCCACTGCTTGTTCTATACTAATTACTAATACCTAATACTTACTATAAAGCTGAAGAGTTTGTTTGTATTGCTAATCTCAGGAAATACTTACTGATACAAATTGAAAAAATGTATTTTTTTGTTGGATAGTTCAATTGTCGAGGAAGGCTATAAACTAAAATATTTTTCAAAAGCCCCACACGGTCGAAGTCGTGGGCGGAGCTATAATTCTTTAAACAAAATATGCTATAAAATTTATTTGGCAATGTTGCGTTTGTTTAAAGTTGTTATTACTATTACCTTCACATACATTACCATACAAACTCATTATATTTCGTATTTATCTCACGACCGCGGGTCAGTCATGAATGTCCGTCATGCTTGCTCAATGCCGACAAACACGCACTCATATGTTTTATCTACACAAACAAACATGCGTCACTAGCGTGTGTGAGATAGCATTTTAAAAACAATTTATAACTACCGAATTTGAAATTAAAATTTCAATATAATCAAGTTCCCTTTTAAAAGTTACAGAACAATTAGGGCTGCGTCTACCCCATTTAGCGAGGTAACCTAATTAATTGTGCGGGCATGACTGACGATCTCTTGACCGGATTTGATATTCTTACTCCGGTAACCCTAATAAGTTACGCAAACAAGGAGACTCTGCCCAGTGAAATGAAATAAGACACCCGGGCTTTTCTCATTATCAATAATATTATTATCCAATAACTCATGTTGAACTTATCAATTCAAAAATCCAAAATTTACTTTCTATGTAACTTGTTATTTCTTTGTTTTTCAATCAAATAACGTCTTTTGAAATTCAAATTAAATACTAAACTTGTAAATTTAAGAACTCGGTTAAAGAGAAAAAAATTAATCACTTAAACCCGTCGACGTTCTCTACCCTCCACATGTCAGAGTGCACATGCCTCTGCCACCAATCCTTCTTGGGTTTAACCAAATTAGTTGCACAACACAGAGTATTCTTTTTGAATTCCCTTAAGTGTCAAGTTAGATTCCATCAGAAAAAATATATAATTTCCGTCATTATACCATCCGCATATGCCATTGCCTGTGGTGTAACGTAGTAGCATTACTTAATATTTTAGATACTTAATTAAAATAATAAATGGAAATGATTAGTACTTAATTCATTAAAGGAGGACCATTTATATCTTAATTAATATCATATCTATTGGTCATTTAATGAAATTATTGTTGGCTTATGGAGTACGGAGGGAGTCAAACGCGTTGTCTTTACCAATTTATAACATCTACGGTGCATTCCGGTCTTCGCGTCATCGAAGACTTTTTCCCCGCGCACATCTTTCCCTTCAGGGTGACGCCTGGCTGGACGCGCGCCGCGAATCTTGATAGCACGCAGCAACACGTTCGCCTCTCTGCCTGGTGTCTCCATACGTTACTTTCGTAAACGCATTCTTATACTTTGGAACCACGGTGTCTTCATATGTGCTGTTCGTTACGCAGTTATTTATGTGCAATTTAATATTGTTAAAGTCCGTGCCTATGTAAATCTCGAATTCGGGTCCCAATTTATGGATGAAAAACCGGGACCCGCCTTTTTGTCGCGGCCAGGCTGGAGAGTAGAAGAGGAGAGAGTACTGGACCGCCTTCACTTAACCGACCTGACTAATTTGGAAGTAGTGGAGTGTAGTACAACCGGCGGTAGACATTACGACCCTGAACCTCTGTTTAAATGAATTTTGTCTGGGTTTGGTTGTTTCACTTAAAGCAACCCTACTAACGTAGCAGTGGCACGTATATAACCAGATGTTGATAGTTTTGTTTTTAAGATTTCGTTTTTCAAGAGCTCACAGATTATAAAAAATGTGTCATAGAATCTCTAATGTCCTGTTCCCGCAACGTACGCCTAATGCATATCGAACAGCTTCTATGATTTGCGATGCCTTAAATATCGACTTTCACTTACTTGCGTTTTCCTAAAATTTCCTGGTCTCAAAATGTACATTTAAGGTATATTGAACGGCTCATGTAATGATTTCCTAAACTCATCTGTTTCTAAAGCGTCTTCCTAATATTCCGCTTATACTCCCATTTACCTCCAATATCTCTAAAGATAAGTACTTTATGCATATAGCCTTCCTCAATAATGGACTATCCAGCACAAAAATAATTCTTAAATTTGAATTTGAAGCAGATTAGCGCGTTCAAACAAACAAACTCTTCAGCTTTATAAGTATAGATTTTAATAAAATATTTATTTCCGTATATTTTGTATTGCTGGACAGGGAAACTCTTAACCTCAATCTCTCGTGTTGATGATAAGGCTAAAGGCGTAACTTACCCAAATTCGTAAACCACTAAGGACCTTCCATCTGAATTCGGAACGCAGCAATATTGTTTACAATACTGAACTAATAATATATGAACACCCTTGTATATGTATGAACGAACACCCTTTAATTAATAGCCAAACGAACTAAAAAACTTTATCACCAGCACAAATTTGAGCTCCCCTTTTTCATCTAAGCTCTTGGCGTGAAACTCATTGGCAGACCATTAGATCGGAAAAGGAGTTGCCTTACTATATACGATAGTAGGGCAACTCCCGAGATCATATATTAGTGTAGTACCATACGCTGAAGCCATCTATTCTATAAACATTGTATTTTCTGTCTGGTTACAAGTAATTTTATAAAGGCTACAATAACCGCTTGCCATCAGGCCAGAAAAAATCTGATGATGTTATAAACCGCACACAGCGTGAACTTTTAGTCTTTTCAGTAACTTCTCTGGAATGCCCACTCAACGAGAGGTTCTGGATTCGAATCCTGAAGGGAGCAAATTATTCTAATTAGGTACACTTATTCACAATTCACATTTAGTTCAAAAATACAGCAGCATTTCGTATGTATATTTACCAGTTACCTAAAATCCACTGCTCCAAATTCCATATTCTAGAATATGGAAATATAATTGTCAAAAAATATATTCTTGCCTTGGCACTATTTCGATCTCGATGTAAAAATATTTATTCAGGACTCTAGTGTCACAGAGAGTGCAAACAAACCGTTGCCCGTGAAACTAAAAGGAAACAATAAATTCTACAATAGCCAAAACTGTTTCTATAGAGTCAACCATCTCGCACTCGACGCGCTCTGAAAGTCAACTTCCATTTGCATTTATGAATTTTTCACGCTCACCGGATCTCTCACTTACCTTATCACTCATTTAAGGAGGTTTGCTTACGTAGAGAAATAAAATGAGACATTTACTGAATTCAATTTATTTCAACTTTAGAAGAACGTATCTGTGAGATCATTCCACTTACAAACAATTTCTTATCGCCATTGGCATTTCTAATATTTACAATTTATTTTCCATTTTCTACAAGTTATGAAATCTACGGGATTGTTTCCGTAAATACAATCGAAATTTAAATAAACGTTCCACTGTACACTTAATTGCCAGTATCATTTAGTTACGATATAATAGAGTTGTAAGCCACTCTGGCCTTGGTTGCTGGTGTTTATATTCAGGAGGACTTAAGGCTAATGGAGATGCTGCGTCCGCTAATGCTACAGAAGAAGAGGTTTCAGTCACAGCCACACTGGGTTTTCCTTTCAAAACAGACCTGATTTCATCATTTTCCACCGCTCTCGTCCTTTGCAAATTTTCTCTAGTTTCTTTCATTCTAGACAGCTGTTCCCTTAAACTTCTATATTCTTCAAGAAACTTTTCTAATTGTGAAGCTCTAAAATCGAAGTCTTCTATAGGCGGTCCCGTTCGAGAATAATCTCTAAGCCCCGACAGATCTAGAAGAGGCGTCGCGGACGGCACGGTAGGTTGTTCTTTTGAAGGCGACGCAGGCAGACTAGGATTGCGTCGTATTCTGTTTCCACCTGTGGATAAATCGAGAAAACTATTTGACCTTCGCCCTGAGGAACGTTGTCGATTTCTTTCGTATGGCTTTTCAAATAAATTTATAGAATCACCCCCTGAACTATTTCGCCTACTACTAAGGAGTGGACTACGACTATCCCCGTCTTTTCTTCGAGGTATCGTATAGAAGTAATAAGGGTCATGCTTCATTTCGCTTCTCAAATAAGATGAAGTGCCTAGAGCACTCATTTCTATTAAATCGGGATAGTTCTTTTCACTGTCACTACCAGAGAGATCATTGTCGAGACGATCGCGCGTCCGTTGCCGGGGACACGGTCGAGGGTTATTGTTATACCGATTGCTTTCCGATAATATCTCTACATGAGGGTTTAATACTCCCGTCGAGTTGGAACTCTGCACAGACTCGGACGTCGCATCAGATCTGGAAAAAGAAAATAACATTACCTTTATTAGCGTTCAAGTTAGTATATTAAATGTAGACAAAATAAAATACTTTATCTATTTTATTTATTAGGCAGAACTATTTACAGGAGCCAACTAGCGCCAACGATACATTTAATTGTATATATTCCTAAATCAGATCAATATTGAGAAATCAAAAATAGTCACGATCTTCTTTACGAGTGTAAAATTTATAAAATGATATTCCACAACTTTTTATTGTGCCGTTTAGTTTTATAATGGCTTTTAAGAATAGGTGGTAACTTGACTTACACACATTTTTTATAACTTAATGGAAGAATGCAAGTGAGTGTATTTATGATTGTCTTAAGAGTAGAGTATTTAGAAGTTTTATAATTATATTTATTGGTGGCACTATTTGACTCATGTTTACCCCTGAAATAAACATGTAATTAAAACAAAGTTTTCGAAGATTTCTTTTAATTTTGTTTAGTCAGTTAAGAAAAACAGTTGGAGTCAACTTTATATTTTAGAGACACGGCAACAACAAAATATGAATTTTATGGCGGAAAAAATATACATATTTCTTCTTCCTCGGCACTAAAGCCTAAATCCTGGTTCTAGGTTCTAATCTTGGTGTGGGGAAAATGTTTATCGGGTACGGTCAACCTCAGAAGTAGATTGACACTTTAGTACCATGTCATAGAAGCACCTGGTGTGTAGGCAATAACTGCTGACATTACGTAAGAGTAGGTAATTATTATGACAAGGAAATACGTCGGACGGAAATGTCAATTATTTCGAGTTAGTTAATTAGGCTTATAAAATAATTTAAAAAAAATTAATAGATGCTAGTTTCCCATTACTCTAGTATATGTCGGAGAATTTCTTGTCCTTTTATATGATACCAGTGTATAAAAAAAATAGTCGATAAAAAAGTCAAAACCTTAAATTGTAGTCACTGAATCTTGGTATATGTAAATCTCGTTCATTCCCACCGCCTCTTGGAAGTCGGGATTCGTAGTCAGCGCGCCGCCAACCAGCCTCCAATGGCGGAGTTAATGAAGGATCATCTCGAGCTTCCCCTTTTAAGTAACCTTCATATTCGTCCTCCGGATCATGTAAAGGCACATTCCTATAGTCCCCTCGTTTACGACCACTATCTGAAGTTATTACTCGCGGAACCTCAACACTATTTTTATTAGCTTCAATTTTTTCATAACTATCGTCCCTGTGACTTGCAGTCACTATCTGTTCATTCCATCTAACTAACTGTCTTTTCTTACGTGTTTCATATGCACACAGACCTATTAAACACGAACTTAACACTATCACAGCGGACACTGCTACTCCAGCCATAAGAGCTCGACCACCAAAACTTTTATTAGGGGGTTTCTTTTCTATTGCTAAACTTAACACCACTTCGGCTTTACCAGCACGATTCTCAGCATTACAGATGTAAGACCCAGCATCTTGTACGTCAGCTGATTTAATGGTTAGATTACTAGTTTCTCCTTCACTACGTAACATAAAAGCTCTTCCAGAATTGACATTAGATGAAGTGGTGTTGGCGAGCAAACGTCCCGCACGTACCCACCGCACCCTAGGTGCAGGCACTCCGGATACTCGACAAACTAAAGTCACCTCGTCCCCTTCCACTCCTTTGAAATGACTCGAAGCTGCATTTACTTCAGGTCTACACGCAAAATCTTCTAAGTCAAGTCGATCCCACGAATGTGCCATTAATCGAGGCGGCAGGGCACATTCTGGAACTACTGTCGCAGGCACATTTCTTCTGATCATCCAGTCACGCATAGGTCTCAGAGCACAGCTACATTCCCACGGATTGTTTGCCAGTTCTAAGCCTTTTAAAGACCTCAAGGGTGCTAAGACCGCTACGTGTAAGACCTGCAATTTATTTTTGCTAAGTTCCAAATATTCAAGAGAAGCTTCGAGACCCATAAATCCTCGGGGCTCTATTTCGGATATTTTACATCCACTTAGAGATAGCCTCACCATATGGGGCAACGCTAAAAATGCATCATCAGGAACTTTTGTGATCGGGTTACCATTTAATCGAAGTTCTCTTAGTTCCGGTATGGAGTCAAATGCTTGGGAAGGTATGGAGTCAAGTCTATTTCGAGAAAGATCTAACTCGACAAGGTTGACGAGTGCTCTGAAGGCGTACTGTCTGATAGTACGAATGTTGCAGGATGGTAGATACAGTCGCTGTAAGTTAAGGAGCCCAGCCGCAGCAAAGGCATCCTCCCGGAGTGCAGTGAGTCGGTTTTCTGATAGGTCTAAGAGTTGCGTCGTAGGGTCGAGACGGGGTGGAACTGATGTGAGGCCGGCGCGGGCGCAGAGGGCGGATTCCTTGCCACTGCGCCACTTGCATTCGCAGTGACGCGGACAGTCGGCTGTGGCGGCCGCCGCCAATGCCAGCATTAACAGCACCCACATGCCCCGACAGCTCACCCCGCGCCGCACCGTTCGTCTTCGCCGCCCACCTTCATTCCCTAGGCGTGATCTACCTGTGAACAATACAAACAATTGTAAATAAAAATTACGACAAGATATATTAACCCCTTAAGTGGCTGACATAATAGTCTGACAGTTTATATCGCGCGTGTGGCACGCAGACATATTATGTCTGCCTGTTAGTTGCATTATTCATACTACCCTCGGAGGGGCCTGCCACTCAACGCCATTTTGGTGTTTTATTTTTGTGCTACTTGTCTGAATAATGGTTAATTAATAGTAACGATGTCCTTCGACTTTTGTTTATTGGTTGTAGTTATAGAGTAGAAGCTAGTCACTGTTTGGGTTTGATGTAAGTAAGCGACAGACTGGCATACTGTCAATATTTTGACGCACTGAATAGCCCATACTGCCAGATTTGGTTTACTGTGAAACAAAATGTTACCTAAAATTCTGCTCAACTTCATTTAAGGACTACGAGCGTGATCGTATGTACTAGGTACTTGACCCATACTGTCAGATGTGGCTTTATATGTGACCAAATGTATGTACCCGGAAGCTCAGTTCAACCCTTTTGGCTTGAATAAAAATTATATAAAAGAGAGGTTCGATACTGGAACTCATAAAGCGGTTTTTCTTTTTTAATTATTAATTAAGTTTTTTGTAATAAAATTACGGTGGCTAATAACATTTCAATATACCTATTTTGCGGAGATTTTGAGCAAAACGATGAGTATTTATTAAAACTTTGAAATTTTCATTTTAATCCCTAAAATCTGCATAAATGTGCATTGGATATGTGAATAAATGGAGCATTGGAAAAAAAACTGAACTGGTTTCCTATGAAAGCACGCCGATAACCCATTAGCGTGTGGTGCATCACTTGGGTGTATTTTAGCCAAAGCTATTAATAGATAAAATTATTATTAATTATGTTAAGGAAAAAAGAAATAAAATACATTTATATAAGAACTAGTAGTCACCCACGGCTTTGATCTCGTTAATGTCGGTTATCCTATAGCCTTTCTCGATAATTGAACTATCCAACACAAAAAAAAATGTATTAGTAGTCCCTGTGATTAGCGCGTTTAACCAACCAAACAAACAAACGCTTCAGCTTTGTAAATAGAGAACTAACGGCACTGAGTTTTTGGAAGAGCATTCTGGTAAAAGTAGTTCTTAAAAATCCAGTATTTTTTTACAGAGCAGCATATTAAACATCGCAAGTAGAACCACATACTCCGCAGGTATCCAGAGCATTTACATCATCACACAAACATTTGCTACTACCAGGACTCAAATCCGGACCGCCCGAATTGTAGGCAGCGTTATCGCCCACCCGACGAGAAAGTGGCTTCAAAATACCTGTGGTCTGAGACATTCTTTGTTTTAACGCTCTAGTTAATGTACTATTCTATTCAGTAGGTTGTTTCATTTAAGCAGCAATCAATCTAAATGTATTAATAATGATTCAGTAACCAACCGCTTGATTAAAGTTATGCGGTATTAATTAATTCGACTGGTAAATCGATTTGAGGTAGTTGAGTGAGTGAGTAGTTGTAGTGAGCAGACATATCACTAGTTGACTCAAGTCTAGTCACTGATAACTTAAATATAATAATAATCATTTAGTCACAACCCAACATAATATATAAACACCAATTGCCTCTGATCATTTAAGTACAAAGGCAACAACCCCAATTTTTTATTTCAGTTTTTTATTACAAGATTTTATTTAGTTGTACCTGTCCCGATCAAATCCTGCAAATTAAATTAAATCCACTTCATCCCAAACCCATCTAGTTTCGACTCGTTTGAACCGTCTTGACGAGTACTTTGTTTTAAGGTGGTTCCCAGGGTCTGATCTGGTGATGGAGCTGGAAGGTGGTCATAGGAACTCAGTAAAGAAACGACGCAATCCCATCGAATCTCGGGTCGTTTGATTCGTGTGGATGAGTTTCTTTGAATTTGAAGTTCTTTCTATTGAAAAGAATATTATAATAAAAACTTGTTTTTAAAAAGTTTTTTTCTTTTAATTTCTTGTTAGTGTTAGTTATCACAGTGAATGCCACGTTTGATGTTATTTATTTTACTATTATGTGTGACAGTTACGCTTTAATAAATGTTTATGATAGCTTTTTATTACTTTTCACAAATGCAGAAATAGTTTACAAACCTCAAATAAATTCGCTTCTTCTTAATAATTAGTCCGGGAATTTATATCAATTACAAATACCTATAAATTGATAATTGGAATAAAGTAAATAATATTAGGTACTAAAATAGTCCTAACTTGCCTGTGCACTTGTGTGCACTGGTCTGTGCAAATTAGCAATAATCATTTACTAATACCACGAGTTTCATTTATTTTTTTAAATTAGTTTCATTTTTTTAGGAAGGGATTCAAAAGATAAAAATTAGTAAAATTGAATTAATGTAAAAGTGGTTATTAGGCTACTTTATCCACTGTCTTTTAGAAGGAGCTATATTGTAACACGTGTAACAGAACAGACTGAAAGTAGTTTTCAACCGACTTCAAAAAAGGAGGAGGTTCTCTATTCGACTGTATGTTTTTTTTTTTTTTTTTTTTTTTGTATGTTTGTTCCGCGATTACTCCGTCAATTATGGATCGATTTTGAAGATTCTTTTTTCGTTAGGAAGGACATACTCCAAAGGTGGTCCCGTATAAATTATACCGAAATTGGTTCAGTACTTTTTTGTTAAAATGATAATTTCATTGGGGATGATATAATAATATCGTCCACGAACACAAAAATAATGTAAATTTTTTTTTTCAACTTGCCATTACCTAATATGCAATAGTGAAATTTTGGTTAGTAGGTCCAATAGTCAACACATAAACTATGACAAATTATTTTATGAACTTAAGTTAAATAACTAGGTTCATAGTTCATTAACTTACCATTCATTTTGAATGAATGGCAGGCATTAGTAATGAGCTATAGGTCTGAGACGTGATATTATTTGTTAACCGACTTAAAAAAAAGAGGAAGTTCTCTATCCGACTGTTTTTTTGTGTTTGTTACCTGATTACTTCGTCAATTATGAGTATTACAGCTCGATTTTAATGATTCTTTTTTAGGTACGTCAAGATCAGAGATGGCCCGTATAAATTGTATCGATATAAATTCGACCCTTTTTGAACAAATCAGTAATAACAAAAAAAAAGTTTTAGTTAAAGTTTCCATTAAGTTTTAATGAGCGCCTAGTAGGCCTATCCGTTTTCAATAAAATATACTTTATTTCCACTAAAAATAATAAAATAAAATCTTTTTAGCAAAAAAATAGGACAACCGACTTCAATGCGTACAAATTTAAACTAAAAAGTAAGAAATAAATAATATTTTAATGAATTAGTTGAAAAGAGCGTCATAGAAAACCAAGGAAAGTATTGATACACATTTATAATTCTTTATTTATAATTCATACTCCGATATATTTGGAGTCGGTGCGGAGATTGCCCATGCTCTGCGTTTGTAATAAGGATAATTCGTTTATTTCTTTGACAAGGACATTTCCTGTTTTGATCATAAGTGACGACAAGACCTATAGTGGGAGTTTCTCCCGAGTTCTTGTTGTAAAAACACGTGTCTCTCACTCCATTTTTAACCGAAATCAACCGCACAATTTTTGTACTTTAGTTACATTGTCACTTGACATTGGCAAAATGCGTACGTTTATTGCGACGCGACACCATTAATTAAGAATAGAATAAAAGACTGATAGTGGAATTAAGTTTCACTCAGAACCCTCAACAACTGAAAGGCTCGCGTCATTTCAGACGAGAGACGCCCGCTGTTGGGCTAATGCATCCCCCAATGATCTCAACACGATCGGTCCTGCGGGAAGCCGCTTCCAAGGGCTTCCCACGACCTTTACCCGATCATCAGTCCACCTTGTGGGACCTACCAACGCTGCATCTTCAGGTAAGCGGTCTCCCCTCGACGAAATTTTCGCCCCAACGGCTGTCAGTCTCCCTCGCAATGTGTCCTGCCAACTGCCATATAAGGTTCGAAATTCTTAGGGCTATGTCGGTGACCTCGGTTCTGCTGCGAATCTCATCATTTTTAAAATGATCACGCAGAGAAACTCCGAGCATAGCCCTCTCCATTGCCCTTTGAGTCCTGTCTATGTTTATCCTTTCATCGACAAATGAAATACAATAATAAAAGTACAGATTTTGAGAATATGATGGCAGGTGGCCAATCGCAATTAAAACAAGTTTGGATCTGGAAACAAGTAAATTTTCCGATACCCAAACCGATACTATACCCTCCAAACCCATCTATACGGTGCAGATCATAACATTAAGTACGTAAAAGCTATAAAACGTGCTTAACCCTTTGACTGATACATTAAGTTGTCAGAACAGTCGGCCAATCCACATAATGGCGGTCGTAGCATTAAACTTGAATGGCGTGGAGACAATACAGTGAGTGGACGATTAACTGGCGACGAATCAAAGGCACAGGAGTGGAATAACGATGAGATCGGAACACTGGCTCGTGTCGGCACATTGGACAATGTTTAAGACAGGTAATATCGACATTTGAAGATAGTACCTATCTATTCGAATTTATCATCAACTAGTTGACTTCAAAACATTATAATTTTAGATTAATAACAATTTTAAATGTTCTATGTTTTTTTTAAAACCATTAATTTTTAAACTAACTTTGACACAGTCTCAATAAAATTAAATAGAACTCTTTTGCAATCATTTTCAGTAGCAATTCAGTGAAATTCCATTGAAGTTACACGTGTTTCAATTTCAAATACAACGCTTTCATTTACATTAGTCCCAGACCTTTCATTGTTAGTGTGTGCTCATAATGAAATACCATTCACATTTTCGTCTAATGTGTAAGCTACGAATAACGCTGCGAGAGTAGCGACGAGAGTTTTTTTGGTTTAGTGGAGTTCTTAAATTCAATCCTTTGTAAAAATAATAGAGTTTAATTTAGAACGAAAAATGAATAGCCAGAATGAGCTATGAATCTATTAGCTCCATTTTAAAACACGACTTAAAAACATGCCTTTTATGCCCAGTAACTTACACTGGCAACCTTTTCCTTCAATCCGAAATACAGCGAACTGCTTGATGGCAGAAGTAAGAAAGGCGGTGGTACGCCACCGCCTGTCTTACTACCAGACGACACTACATATGGGTCTACCACCTAGTACAAAATTGGTAGTTGGTAGACCCGATATGTAGGATCTTAAGCTTTAAGAGTTTCTAAAACCTTAGTAAAGGTTTTCTTTAAGCTTACCCATAAAGCTTAAAGAAAACCTATACTAAGCTAGTAGCGAACGTAGTTCTGTAAATTACGAATGATTTCATATAATAGCAGGTATTTTGTAATTCTCATTTTAAATTTATTTGTAGAAAATCGGGAGTGGTCTCCCTTTGACTTTCTCGTATACCGGAAACGACTCAAAAGTTATATTTAAAACCTTAATTTTCATCTCATACATAAAGAAAACTTATATTTTCATCTCATACATACATGTTAAATTTTCAGTCACCCATCCGACTACCGACCGCGCACTTGGTTCCTTAACTTTCGTGATCGACGACTCAAAAGTTGATAGAAACCTTATATTTTGATGTTATAATATACATGCATGTTAAATTTGGTTGCAATAAGTTAAAGCATAATCGAGTTATCGTGCTAACGCACAGACATAATTCCAAAAACGGTATTTTTGGACTCGGGAGCTCCAAAACGTATAAATCCGTCAAAATCTCGAGGTCGAATTTTGTGACGATTACAAGACTTCCTTTATACTACGTAAGTATACGAGAAAGTAAAAATTGGTAGGTGGTAGACCCATATGTAGGGGAAAGCCTAAAGAGAATCTTTACTAAGCTAGTAACGAACGTAGCTCTGTAAATTACGAACGATTTCATTTAATAGTATTTTGAAATTCTCATTTTTAATTTAGTAAAAGAAAATATTTTACTTCTTACTCCCCTTTCTCCTACCCTGCTCCTAATTTACTTGGGGTCGGTGCAGTATGTCTTGTAATCGAAAATACTGCTATAGTATTTGGCATTTGCTTTTTCAGCCGGCGGCTATCTGACATCAACCCTCCTTAGGAGTGGTTTGCTTACTGCAATCCTTCGACAACAACCGGGAACATAGCTTAAAGTGCCTTTCGAAACAGGGGATAATAGAGTTGAAAAGTTTCCGGTCACCCATCCGAGTACCGACCGAGCACTTAGTAGCTTAGATTTCATGATCGTCACGTAGAACGCACGACGGTGGTGCCATCGACCTCCTCGATTTAACTTTTGACTACATAACATTCAGTGAAAACTTCTGTACATAATTAAAACTTTAAAGAAACATTCAATGTACACAACTTAGGTATCAAAATTTAATACACAAACATATGTTAAATCTTGTAATACAATGGTTACGTAATTCCAGTTTAGTTCCCAATATACGACCACATTTACAATGTCGGTTATAGTTTTGCCAACTATCTGTTCGCTAAACACATCCCTGGATAATATCTGCGGTTCGCTCACATACAGGCGGCTCCATTATAGTACAAATAATAATTCAAGTAGATAATATTATATTTCAACACTTAGATCAGAGAAGAGATGGATAGCCTGTGCGAAAGATGACATATTATTATAAAGAGGAAATTTCGATTGTTTGTTTGTTTCTATTCAATAGGTTCCGAAACTACCGTACCGATTTTGATAAAATTTGCTATGGAGATATATTGAGACACAGGGAAGGACGTAGGATACTTTTTCGTGCGATTACCGACATTAACGCAAGCGAAGCCGCGGGCGACCGCTAATTATACTATAAAAACATCTGAGCAGTCCGGGTTAAATGCTTACTAATAAGCAGATGAAATAGCCATGTGATGCCAGGCAGAGTAGAATGGCATCACCCCATATCCTCTAATGGATGTCGTAGAAGGCGACTGACGAATCAGCAAAGGGGTATTGATCATCTTATGCTTATACTCCGTCCACCAATCTGCATTGGGCAAGCGTGTTGGACTACTGCCTAAACCTCCTTCGATGACAAGGAGAGGACTTGTGTCCCAGCAGTGGGTCGAATTATAAAGGCTGTTGTGATGATGCATATGAAATTGCTTTATTCAAGTTTATAACTCAAATGAGAAAATAAAACGAATTGAAAATGAAAATAAAAACTTCCTATGCAAAACCATTCATGCATATCTAATACTTTCATTCAAAATTTAATTGACTGGAACAAATTTTTTAAGCTTTATTTTTACGGCGACGGATTTAATAAACATTCCGGTGAAATAGTGCAGTTCACGTTGATTCCCATTATTCGAAAATTCGCAACTAATGCTATTGAAATACATTTCGAATTCCTAGCTACGCTTGATATGATTACACGGATTGGCTGCGGAATTCACAAAGCAGCATTGAGTTACATAACTTTATTAAAAACATGTACTTACGAAAAAAAAATTGTATTCTATTCGGGGCTTAGCGATAGTAAATGATATACAATAATCATATATAAATGACATACTGTTCTGTTTTTTCGTTCAAGAAGAATACTTTTGCCAATCACATGGTGATACAAAAAACCTGCAAAGTGTTTCGAAACGTCCGGCAATAATATAACAAAATGTGAAACCCAATTATACGCGAGTTAACTCCGTATTTTTTTTTTATTTACCAAGTGCTCGCGCAAATCTAGGGCCTGTATTACAGAATGACACTCGGAAATCAATCATGTTATGAGATTGTCATCATTGGTCTAAGAGATTGTCACATGCTATCAATCACAAATAGATAGAGACATGCGATGCTCAGGACGGCGTTCATTCTTGAGACTCGTTTTATAATACGAACTTATGAGTCGATTAGTATAAGATCAATCAACAACTTATCCCATGACTAATGCCTGAATAACCTACTCGCCATCAACAGACACAATAATTTACATAACAGATAGGTACAATAATTGCCATACGAAGTTTCGTAGAATGGAAATACATTTCATTCACTCTTTGAAATTTCAATATGAATTTTCAATACTCATTTATCTTTGAAACAAGAAGTAATAGTGTTATTTCAATAGCAACATAACTTTGCATTGCCACCGACATTTGTAACCAGAAGTCTAGAAGTCTGGGAACGAGCTTTATAATGGAGTTACTTCCGGCCACAACATCGTCTGTGACGAGTTGAAAGTTCCATCACAAGTCACACGTCAACCCGAGGGAATACAGCACGGAACCTAGAATTTCAGTGTATGCTATTTTCAATATAGTTGAATTTTCATCCATATTCAGCCGGTTTTGACATTAAACAATTTCACATAAAAATAAAAGAAAATATTAATGAATAAATCTTAACAAAAGCAGACGTAAATTGTTTTATGCCAAATAAGTCCCCGCTTAGCTTATTCCCAGGTACACAAAGGTGAATTTATGATATTTTAATGAAAAGCAATTAAATTTTATTTATAGTAGATTAAACAAAGGGCTACTTTGTTGCGTAGTACAATCTCTTCCAGGAATACGGTCAATTAGAAAATTTGAGAAATGGACAGTGAGAATACTAGGAAAAAAGCTACATTAGGAAAAAGGCTAAATAAACCACACTAATCTGTATGGTAAGATTTATCTAAAATATATATTTTACAGCCCATATAATGTCCCCACCGAGGGGCTCGAGCCTACCCCACATTAGGGGCGATTAGGCCTTAGTCAACTACGCTGGCCAACGGATTGATCGACTTCACACACAACCTAAGAATTTTTTCATAGGTGTATGCAGGTTTCCTCACGATGTTTTCCTTCATCATAAAAGCGTCGAATAAACGTACATATGAATTCAAAATTTGAAAACACATTGGTACGTTATGGGGTTCGAACCAGTGCTTCCCGGGCGGAAGACGACGCTCTTACGCACTACGCCACCGACGCTTACATATTTTTATACACCTTCATAAATAACCCTGATTATGTAGATTTCTAGAGTTCAGTAGATGAGAGTGTGCACTTCTCCTAGCCTATATAGAATATAGTAGTAGATATTGGTATTATCTCTCCTAAAATATTAATGTCTCATAAACTGCGGACTATTAAGTCCGATAAGCTCAAGTATTTAAAATAAAATACTGAATTCAGTAAATTTTAGCTTGAAATGCGCTACATTAAGCAAATATGCCGATTTGTGGTCTATAACCGAGTACATGACCTCATCAGTTACCGCTAAAATGTAATAGGAACGCCACAATGCGTTGACCACAACTGTGTAGGTGGGCCTTCTAAACATAATGATGCGGTTTAGGTATATCAACAACAGTAGTTGCAAATGCAAAAATTCCGTAAGTTCGCTCAAATCCGTAAATTGATTCACACTATTTAGTTACGTTGCACATTTACTTCCGTGCATTAGTTCTGTTTAGAAAAGTCCCTTTGCACGTACGATACTTACATACCTGCATTATATATATATATAATAGCTACCTGACCCGCTCTTAATTGTCACCTCCCACCATTTAAATAGTAGCTTCCCGACACTGACTCCCGACGCTTGACAGGCCGATAAAGGTACCCGTGAAGTGCGCCACGTTAGGCTCGCGATCCGTTTACCATCAGTATCTGACCTAGTGCCATCAGATGTGCCTGCCTAGTGACCTATGACATCCAGCAAGTGAATCAGCGAAGTGGTAACGTACCTAGACCTAATATACTTGAACTAACTTATTTATTAGCCCAGCACCTTCCCCAAACAGTTCTGCAATTATTTACTACTAGCTTTAACCAACGACTTCGTGCACGTGGAAAATTTATTTAGGGCAGCGTTATTTGGTCTTTGTTGTGATATCCATACGACATTTCATCCTCTACTTCTTTCTCACATAGGTCAAGATTTCAAAAACTTTCTTATCAAATGACTAACTTAAAAATTTCACGGTTTTAGTTTCAACAATGACGAACTTCTACGCAAACTTTCATCTTATTTCAACCTTTTCAAGCCATTTTCGGGATAACAGCTAGCATATATGTTATGCTGATGTATAAGCTATATTATTGTAAAGTTAATCCATTCAATAGTTTTTGCGTGAAAGAGTAACAATCATACACCCATACATACTTTCGCGTTTATAATATTAGCATGATCCAGAATAGTTTTCAAAATTATATCATTCAAATATTTGTCCGTTGCCTTAAATATACATATAATTTCCCAACGATGTATTTGACTGAGGCAACGACCAATGCTAATGCTGGCTCGTTGCCGGCGACAAAATTAGCACTTATTTCTTAGTAAATGACAATTTTCGTACCTGGCATTTCGTATAATGGTACTAACTACGAGTATACCTATAGTAGAAGATCACTGGCAGCCATTTCCTTTTCATATTAATTCGAAGCCTTGGATGACAGAAATTCCCGGTTATTCTGATAAAATGACGAGCCACGTACACTAAATCTGTACCATATTCAGCTACGCGAGGAGTGTACGGGAGTTAATTAGGGATCGTGATTATGTTGAGCTTGATAGCAATTACCGCTATAACACATAACTGGTATCATTGATAAATCCCTGCTCTGCGACACTTAAATTCACGATTGGCGTGACCTGTATGAATTTTATTTACAAAATTGACTCGATATGATTTTCTTCGGATCAGTCCTCAAATTTGAAGTGCCTGTTATGAAAAATTGCTGCTATTACGATTAAATTATACTTCAAATTCTTATTTTTAACTTAGATTATTTCTTTGTTTCTACCTATTATTATGCTAACAGGCTTTAGAATTTAAATAAACACCATTGTGTCATGTATCTAAGATACATTATGAAAAATATAAGGTTTACTCACACGTAAACCGTGTGTTTTACTCACACACATATTACTCATATGTGGAGATTTATAATTAGTATAGAACTTTCTTTTTACTTTCTCGTATACGTGGTATAGAGGAAGTCTTGTAATCGTCAACAAATTCGACCTCGAGATTTTGACGGATTTATACGTTTTGGACCTCCTAGAGTCCAAAAGTACCATTGTTGGAGTTATGTCTGTGTGTGTGTTTGTGTGTCTGTGCGTTAGCAAGATAACTCGAGTATACTTTAACTTATTGCAACCAAAAACATGTATGTATGACATCAAAATATAAAGTTTCTATCAACTTTTGAGTCGTCGATCTGCGTCGATCACGAAAGTTAAGCAACCAAGTGCGCGGTCGGATGGGTGACCGAAAACTTAACATGCATGTAGGTATGACATCAAAATAATTTAAGGTTTCTATCAACTTTTGAGTCGTTTCCGGTATACAAGAAAGTCAAGGGGAGACCACTCCCGATTTTAATTGTTACTTAGTTACCTATAGTGATTATCAACACTGTAAATCTTCCTAAAAATATAAAATAAATTAAATTGATGGTTACTCAAGATCCCAACTCGTGCCGTAACACGGTAAGAGTTGTGGCAAGGTACGATTTTGTGTTGCTTAAACTGAAACTCGGAGCTCAGTCAAATGCATATGTTAATAAAACAGTTCACCTTTCAACCTTTCGCCAATGTCGCAACATTGACATAGAATTGAAGCGAATACGATAAGTGCCTGTTCCATTAAAAGCATCTCTCTGAAATATTTATAAGATACAGTTAACTGTTCCCTTATCGAGTATATTCGGGATAAAATATCGCATTAAATGTCCATTAAGTTCTTTCTGAGTAATAGTGGAGTATCTTGTGATGGATGGTCGATGCTGAACGTATAAAAGGCAAAATATTTGACATCAAAATTTAATATAATTTGATTACCTGTACCTAATACGAACGAACATAAATAAAACTTTGAGTGGTCACTATAATATTTTCCAATGTAATAAGGTTGATATAACGAATAATTAATGATCATTTTTTTTATGACGAGGGAAAATTCATTATCGGACCGTGCCTTAGGTGGGTAGGCGTATGCCGCGTGGACTTACGCGGCGCAGAACAACGCCAGTGTTACTCACTTAAAACCACCCGTACCCTCCTAAGCCCTTCTGGGCTGTTTTGACATAGGCGTACTTTATGGGTTCGGCATATGTACTTAAGTACGCCTCTTCACCAAAACTCCCTCTTCACCAGCCTTATTGAGAGCCTAGAAGAATCTATTTATTTGAATCTTCTAGGCTATAATAAATAGAGTCTTCTAAACATAAATAATTTATTGCTGTCGTTTTAGTTTTAAGGCGGTTTTTTATGATTTATTTTTTGCTTTAAAGTGGGGTAAGTATAAACACATTGGATAGTCATTACTTCAATCGGTATACAACTCAAAGTTATCGATGATTAAAGTTAAGGCGGGATTTTGTCTGTTATTTTTCAGAATAACAAAGTACCTAACTACAATTCTTAACATTGCAATTTCTTCATAAAACTGGTCTTTTTTTGTTTTCTTACCTCAAATGGACACTTTGGAAATCTTCATCTTGGTACATGGGACCTGAAACCAAGCAAACCTTATTTGAAATATATATGGCACAAACATCTTCAAAGATATGACTATACAGCAATCGGAGATTTTAAATAAAGAGATTATTGTTTGTTAAACTCGACAAATTGTCGAGCTATTAATTTAACAATATTTTACAGTAAAATTTTATATAACTGACATAAATCGATTTATTTTACATTAACGGCTGTCAAATTCGATTAGATTAAATATTATTTAATCTTATCGAATTATACTGGGAAATAGGTATTTTTAATATGTATAATGTCTCAATGGGAAGTTGTTTTAAATGGAAATTATGTAAAACTTTTATATGGTACCTAAGAATTGTAAGAATTGTATCAACTTAATTAAGTAGTACCTAGTTATAG
The DNA here is from genome assembly GCA_955850985.1 of Elophila nymphaeata. Classification (NCBI taxonomy): domain Eukaryota; kingdom Metazoa; phylum Arthropoda; class Insecta; order Lepidoptera; family Crambidae; genus Elophila; species Elophila nymphaeata. The sequence continues at coordinate 8,440,935 of OY039075.1, forward strand.
GTATATTTAAACACTTATAGCTTACACTATCTGCCAGTATGTATCTTCCGAAAAAATAAGGAAGTTTACCGCTGAAATAAGTTTAGATTAAAATATGTTCTTAAAGAATAAATACACATATTATATCTAATTACGTGCGTACCTAGTCGTAATTAAACGAATTTGTACAAGCATTTATAAATATTATATATTACTATGAGAGCCGAGCCATGAAAGTACTTGGACGCAAAGCTAGTTAATTTTTTTCAAAACAAGATTATATAAATATTTAGTGACCTACGTCCCTCAATAAAGATTTACTTAGCTCAAATTAATCGCACTAAGAAATTCACTTCCATAGAAGATATAATACAAATAAGATTTGGATATTGAAGTATAACAAATCTTGCTTTAATTATATCTTCAAGTAAACAGAATTTCTTTGCGTTTCCATGCGAACGAACCAGTATTTTCTCTGGTCCTGAATGTTTCTTTTGTCGAAATTCGTATTTTACATGATTTATAAACAGTCGTCGGGGATTCGCCTAATTTATGAGCCACGCCGCCGGGAGGTATCATCAATGAATTAATTATTCTCGTGCTTTTATCTTTAAGCGTGTATCGCTTGCGAATTACTGGTTCGTGCGAATTTTGAATATTTTTGTATTACAAAGATTAATTTAAATGCGTCCTGGTAAATGGATTTAAATAAATGCATTTTAAATTTAGTTTAATTCATGTTAAGTTTGACATATTAATGAGAATTGACCCAAAGATCTAAACCGTTTTTATATTTATTTGCATTTTCATTATGAAAAAGAAGTGATTCACTTACATCCGTAACCGTTATATATAAGGTTAAGTTCCTTTTCGAAGTCGATAGCTTTGACCTTTAAGTCTTACAATAAAGTGTTAACCCTGGTTAACCGAACGCGGGACCTATTAGCGGGACCTATAGTTACCGATTATAGAACCAATAAACGACAAAGGCTGTTAATCTGTACAAAACTTAATCCATCTAAAAGCACTACCCAAATCTGCTTCTACATAATTTTTGTTCAGTTTCCGTCATTTTGTTTATACCCTTCGTTACCTTTCCAATTTTCCACATTAACGAATTCCTCACAATTCCCCAGTAATATCGCGTTTATTCTTTGTACGTTCACGTAAAGAACTCCGGCCCAGATATTCAATAAGATGTAAAGACTTTTTCAAATAAAATATTCCTTATAACATAATCACCGTTTACGTTACATTGGTTTGGGGAAACTGCGAAAAATATGAACAATATAATCGTCAGAAAAGGTGCTTCTTTAAGGCGAAAACAAATAATGTTTATGGCAACCGAGCTTCAGATTACAAGCACCTGCAACACGATCTTTATTACGGGGCGGAATTACCAAACAAATGACTGCGGCTGTTAAAAATATTAGCTCTACGCATAAGGGCGTGTTCCCACTATGTTTTTTTTTTTTTTTTTTTTTTTTTTTTTTTTTTTTTTTTTTTATAAAAAGATCAAGCAAATGACTCTATTCCACCTGATGGTAAGCAGAAGTAGAGTCCAAATGCGAAGATAGCTAGCGCGAGAGATAAACTGCCGCGCTAGCCACCCACGCCTTGCTGACCTGCAAGGTGCTTCTTCACGCCTCTTTTGAATGACCCAGGATTATAGGAAGGAGGGAACACGTGTGCTGGCAGTGAATTCCATTTCTTGATTGTGCGACAAAGAAACGAGTTGCCAAATTTCTTAGTTCGCGTTGGAATGGTAGCCACAGTTTGTCGGTGACAACGTAGACCAGCACGCGTAGTCCTCAAAAGGAAGGGAGATGGTGGGATTAGGGAAAAAAGTTCCTCAGAGCACTCGCCGTGGTACAGACGGTAGAAAGCGCTCAATGACGCAACATTGCGACGCAATTGGAGAGGCTCAAGGTGTTTAGTCACCTCTTCGTCGCCGATGATGCGGGCCGCGCGACGCTGCAACCTATCCAAAGCATCGAGTAAGTACTTGGCAGAGCCATCCCACAGGTGCGAGCAATACTCCACGCAGGACCGTACTTGCGTCTTGTATAGCAAGCAAAGTTGATTTGGCGTGAAGAAACGCCGCACCTTGTTCAGGACTCCGAGTTTCCGTGAAGCTGTTTTTATCACGCTTTCGATGTAGTCCTTCGGATTCAAGTCGCTGCGAACCTCCATACCGAGCAAGGTGATACTGCTCTGTAGCGTAAGTGTTGTGCTCTGGAGAGAGGGAAGGGAAAGGAATGGCGACGTTTTAGCCGTAAACGCGCACACCTGAGTTTTCTTGGCATTGAACTCAACCAGATTTGCTGTACCCCATTGAGAAACAAGGTCGAGCTCTCGATTGAGTTCAAATGTTGTTCAAAAAAATGTTGTGACGATTATTTTTTCATTGACCGGCGTCTTTACCGCAGCGTCTCAAAACGAAAGTTTTAGACCAGTGTGTATTGCCAGTGATGACTTATGGCACTGAGACTTGGTCGTTTACAACGGGTCTCATGAGAAAGCTCAAGGTCACCTAAAGGGCAATGGAGGGGGCTATGCTCAATGTTCCACCAGAAGAACCAAACTGTACGACATAGCCAAAAGTGTTTATTTATTTTTTTAGAAAACCAACAGCGTTTTACTGAGATTACACTATGTTGTGCAGAATTCCAAAAGTAAGGCCAATTACAGATACATATATATTATAGTGTTGCAAAACTTATGTGCCAGTGGGCGGGGCACATTGTTTGGAGAACGGTTGGCCGATGGGGCTGAAACACTAAAAACAACGAATTCTCTAAAATAAAAGGCACCTATACAATATTTAAAAGGAAAAGGTTCTTACCTCACAGAATATCCATAAAATCCCTTGCAATTATTTCAACACCAATGCATTGTCATTTACGTCATAGACGGTCCAAAGGTTTCATTAAAAACCAAGCAATGACTATTAATTTTAATGACACAGCTATTAGAGACACGCGAAAATATAATTTCTCTACATTTTAATTCATGTACCTAAGTAATAATACAAATGTACACTTTTGTTTGTTTTTTGAAATACGTTAGTTAAGCCGGGTTTATTTGTCTGACGTGTCATGTTAGTCCAGTCAACAAGTTCAAAAACGTGAAAAATAGAGATAAAGCTCCTAAAAATATGAGCAATAGCTCATTGGATTCGGAACGACCTCTAGAAAAATGAGTTTTGAGGATTTTACTGCACGTAAAAAATTGCAATTGTTATTAACAAAATAAGATGAAAAAAAAGAGGTATTTACGTTTTTGTTAATAACTCATAAACTATTAATATTTAAGATATTTGAAAAAAAGGTCCTTAAAGAAGAGGAAATTTCAGAAAAAAAAGTCCCAGCTTCTGGAACTCTACCTCTATTATTTATAATTTTAATTTAACGCTGAAAATAGGGCTCCGCGCAGCCATTACGGCATGGGCGCACTGCCGTTAAAGACAGTTTCTTACATAAAATTATTTTTTTATAGTAACAAATATGAATTTAAAAATTTAAATAAATTATGGTGTCATCCAGATACTTGAAAGAATATATTCCCGTTGGAAAAAATTTTTTAAATTAATTTTTCAAAAAGTTATGCAATTGTTAATTAACGAATTTTTTTCCTATCTCCGTTTTCATAAATGACGACATAAAAATTTAAATAATAAACCTATAAATTTTTGGCTCTGTGGAGCTCTTCTTATATATATACTTAACAAGATCCCGCGATAAAAGTTTATTAAAGTTAATTATTTTGTTTATTACAATTTTTTAAAGTTAACAAAAAATGAAAAGTCTAAGAAATGTTATTAAAAAATTTTTTTTAAACAAATGTTATATTATTGCTGCTTTCTTATCCAACAATGGCATTAAGTAACATCGGAAATTTTTTTTTTTACATCATTTGTTAAGAAATTGTTTATAAACAAATAGACAAGTTTAATATTTAAAGAAATTTTTTTTTTACCATTATGTTGTCTTGGCAAAATAATGATTTTTAAAAAAAGAAATTTTTCTTAAATAAATTTTTTTATTGCTTATAATCGTTTTTTTTATATTTCGATTGTTTAAATAATTAGTTAAGGAATGATTTTCTCCTTAAAAATCATAATTGGCATTTCTTCATAGGTAAATAGAAAAAAAATTTTTTTTTATCAATAATTTCATTGTTTGTTAACTTAACAATTTGTTATAAACAAATTCTAACTACCGTTATATTTTTTTTTCTAGAGCTAAAAAAAATAACAAAAACAGCCATATATATCAAAATACTAAAAAAAAATTTTTTATATTTTTTATAACGCTTTTATATTAATTTTTTTTTTTAGTATTTTGATATATATGGCTGTTTTTGTTATTTTTTTTAGCTCTAGAAAAAAAAATATAACGGTAGTTAGAATTTGTTTATAACAAATTGTTAAGTTAACAAACAATGAAATTATTGATAAAAAAATTTTTTTTTTCTATTTACCTATGAAGAAATGCCAATTATGATTTTTAAGGAGAAAATCATTCCTTAACTAATTATTTAAACAATCGAAATATAAAAAAAACGATTATAAACAATAAAAAAAATTATTTAAGAAAATTTTTTTTTTTTAAAATCATTATTTTGCCAAGACAACATAATGGTAAAAAAAAATTTCTTTAAATATTAAACTTGTCTATTTGTTTATAAACAATTTCTTAACAAATGATGTAAAAAAAAATTTTCCGATGTTACTTAATGCCATTGTTGGATAAGAAAGCAGCAATAATATAACATTTGTTTAAAAAAATTTTTTTAATAACATTTCTTAGACTTTTCATTTTTTGTTAACTTTAAAAAATTGTAATAAACAAAATAATTAACTTTAATTAACTTTTATCGCGGGATCTTGTTAAGTATATATATAAGAAGAGCTCCACAGAGCCAAAAATTTATAGGTTTATTATTTCAATTTTTATGTCGTCATTTATGAAAACGGAGATAGGAAAAAAATTCGTTAATTAACAATTGCATAACTTTTTGAAAAATTAATTTAAAAAAAAATTTCCAACGGGAATATATTCTTTCAAGTATCTGGATGACACCATAATTTATTTAAATTTTTAAATTCATATTTGTTACTATAAAAAAATAATTTTATGTAAGAAACTGTCTTTAACGGCAGTGCGCCCATGCCGTAATGGCTGCGCGGAGCCCTATTTTCAGCGTTAAATTAAAATTATAAATAATAGATGTAGAGTTCCGGGAGCTGGGACTTTTTTTTCGGAAATTTCCTCCTCTTTAAGGACCTTTTTTCCAAATATCTTAAATATTAATAGTTTATGAGTTATTGACAAAAACGTAAATACCTCTTTTTTTTCATCTTATTTTGTTAATAACAATTGCAATTTTTTACGTGCAGTAAAATCCTCAAAACTCATTTTTCTAGAGGTCGTTCCGAATCCAATGAGCTATTGCTCATATTTTTAGGAGCTTTATCTCTATTTTTCACGTTTTTGAACTTGTTGACTGGACTATGTTGTGATGCTCTGACGTTATGGCTACCGTTCATATCTAATCTCGCGTTCTAATGTCCTCTGATGATTTTTTGAATCAATATAATCATAGTTCACACGTTCACAACGTTTTTCTACGAATCATCTGGAGTCTGACGAGTCACAGGCCAACACTGGCACGTTGATACCTATCTGACGCGACAGATCTACCGCCTTCCTCAACCTCATCCTCGGTGCTCTGACGTTATCGAGATCGCTTCTGATGCGACACAACACAAGCGATCACAACATATCGCGTCACGCTAATATAAATCTCACCATACTAATTGTATGAAACCCATACCGTTCTGTCGCATCACAACATGGTACGTCAGACAAATATAAATCCGGCTTAAGTTTCATATTTTATTTTGTCAAATCGTACTTAATATATTTTTAGTAACTCTGGGCACAGTCATTTAAGCCAGATCGATGATAAGCTGTTACAGCCTGTAGTGCGTGTACAACATGGATATCACTTAGCGCTCTTGTAACGATTTCAATCGGTCTTCGCCTTTCATTAAAAAAAATATTACATACTAATAAATAACATCTTGTTAACTTAGGTAACATCTTGTTATACATAAAGCCACGTCTGGCAGTATGGGCTGTGCAGTGCCTCCAAATGTATGTGTGTATCTATATTATAATCATAAATAATACAAATAATCTTAAATATTTAAGATCAACCTTTACCAGATTTGAAATTTAGTGTAATTTAGTTTTAGTAGATAGATATTTTCTTTATGCTTGCATGTTTTATAATTGCTCACAATGTAATTTTATCCATTAAGTATTTAGTATAATGAATAACCTTAATTAAATCATATCATATCATCATTGTCATAACGTAAGCCACGGACAAGAGGGGACTCTTCTAATACAGGTTTAAGTAAACTTAACAGAAGAGCTCCCAAATCATGTTATATTACCATGTAATAGCTGAAAATTAAGTTTTTATTATTATTATTTATTTAAATGTATTATTTATTTAAATGTATTAATCTTAATAAACTAATTTTTTTTAATTAAAATTTTAAATTATACCTAATCCTTACTTTGAATATTTACAATAATACTAAAATTAAAACTTAAACTAAATTGAAAATATTATATCTAAGAAGTGTAAAGGAATGCGATCGTGCGCGGCAGATTCCGTGCTACATACAAAAAAATATATTTAAGTTATTTTTTGACTGACTACTGCAGTTTGCCGCTGATGGCATGTACTGCGAAGACCTTGGAGGGTCCTCAAGCCTGTAAGTCGGCCGTTCCTAGGGGATTACTGGGCGACCAAGCGTCTCCCCCGTGGGGAGTCTCTCGACCGCCTAGCGTCCCTAGGGCGTCAGAATCGGAAGGGATTTTTTTTATGTTAAGTGGTTGGCAGACAAGCATACAGTGTGCCTGGTGGTAAGCAGCCACCGTAGCCTATAGACGCTTGCAACACTTCCCTACCCCGTGGAGCTCTGGCGACCTTACAAGTACGGTCCTGCGTGGAGTATTGCTCGCACCTGTGGGATGGCTCCGCCAAGTACTTACTCGATGCTTTGGATAGGTTGCAGCGTCGCGCGGCCCGCATCATCGGCGACGAAGAGCTGACTAAACACCTTGAGCCTCTCCAATTGCGTCGCAATGTTGCGTCATTGAGGGCTTTCTACCGTCTGTACCACGGCGAGTGCTCTGAGGAACTTTTTTCCCTAATCCCACCATCTCCCTTCCTTTTAAGGACTACGCGTGCTGGTCTACGTTGTCACCGACAAACTGTGGCTACCATTCCAACGCGAACTAAGAAATTTGGCAACTCGTTTCTTTGTCGCACAATCAAGAAAAGGAATTCACTGCCAGCACACGTGTTCCCTCCTTCCTATAATCCTGGGTCATTCAGAAGAGGCGTGAAGAAGCACCTTGCAGGTCAGCAAGGCGTGGGTGGCTAGCGCGGCAGTTTATCTCTCGCGCTAGCTATCTTCGCATTTGGACTCTACTTTTGCTTACCATCTGGTGGAATAGTCATTTGCTTGATCTTTTTATAAAAAAAAAAAAAAAAAAACTCACCAACAGAAACACAGCACCACAAAAATATAGAGTTATTTGATTGTGCTCTTCTGTAAGGTGGAGGTACTACCCCAGGTAGGACGCTCCAACTGTCACTTCCCCAACCTCGACTGAACGTTTTGTTATAAATGTAAATAAGTTGTTATCGTAACTGATAAAGCACTGTCCTTGGCAAGAGTTACAAACGCTTACCTTCTTCTCTATTTATTTTGTGGTTTAAAGTTCGGTTGAGTTTTATTAGTGCTATCGGGGGTCTGAGCTTACTCACTACCCAGTTCTATCTGCTCCAGATTCGTGCGGCTATAGCGGCCGTTGTACCCTAAAACTATACACATTACTACGAAAAATTTGTGATATTCGACTGCGGTCTGCTGTAAGGAGCTGGACTGGTTGTCGTAGGTCAGGGTAGTTTCCTAAGACACATATTCTAATTTTAGTGGTAATTAATAAAAAATAAATTCTCTATCTAGTTATATGCCTGGTGTATACGGTATTATATTTTTACTGCCTAATAATTAAATTAAATGTTGTTTATGACAGTCGAATTCAAATCAGGAGCCTTTATTAAAAAAAAGTGACGAGATCTAATTTACGAAGTACCTAAATCCCTAAAACAGAGTCTAGTCACAACAACGGAACTTAAAAAAAAACTTTAAGTATATTTTTTCCAACACTAGTCATGGTGGTGTAATTTCAATAGGTAGCTCGCAGGCGAAACCACGGAGGAAATCAAAATTAGTTAGGAAGCCTTTCTAAGAGACTTCACATATGATGTTGTATTTTGTATAAATTAATATAATGTTTGTAAGCGTGTATGTTGTGTGCATGCATAATGCTACTTATACTTAAGATAATAAGTTGGTCTGTTTTTGAGTTAAGATTTTAGTATTTATTTGAGAATGTTCGTCCAATTCATATTTGAGTGTATAATAATGAAAATTAATCAAATCTTGTTGCTTATTCACAACATTGCCACTAGTTCTTCTAACATTATTTAGTACCCTCAAAAGCGATTTAGTAGTGAAGCCAACAGGAAAATAAATTATTAGCTACAGCCCCTGACTCTCGCGATAAAGATGAATTGGCTGACAGTTCATTTATCAAAATCGCTCCAACACAAAACACATTGGACCAAAATATTTCAATTTTGTTCCAATAGAGAAATAAAAGGCGGAGCAGAAAAAATAATTAATATACGTTGACAGCTGAATGGATAGATCACTCCTGGTGAAGGTTTTCGAAGCGAAGTATGTCTTCCTTAACAAGTCGCGTGCGTCCGAAGGGCCGACCTTAATTGCAGCCGTCTATGTAACACGCGATTGCGTGAGGAGGTAGCCACCTCAAGCCAAGTTTAAACCTTTGTCTTATTCAGCGCTGACTGCTAGAATGTCTTCGGTGCTTAATCAACCTCAGCTTTGTGAACACATAATTGGAAAACTAGTGGCTTTCTGCTGTTGGATCAACAACGGATTAGGAAAATACAATTGTGTTAATTGGTACCTCAATTCTCGTCATAGATGTTATCTTTCGCACTGAACAATAGAAGCTACTCTTTTTTTTCATTTGCGCAATGGCAACGAACCCTGGTTATCGCCTTTTTAAAAAACCAGGTGAAACTGTAAAGGCCTCTGCGACCAACGAGAGGGTCGCCAATTGGAAAGAGGCTTTTTTTTTTCAACCCAGCCATGGCACACTCGTCCGCCCCGGGGAAGCAGACCAGTTGTGTTGGACTGTTCCCAAGCGGACCCTATCCACTAAACCCCTAGGATGACGTCTCAGGACACAGAACTGCCCCAAAGATCTCCAACCCGTTCGCTCATGTGCTTTTGCACAAGGAACAACTTGTTTTTTTAAATCACAAAATTTTCAAGTATATCTTTTTGTGCATATAATTTTATCTCTTTTTATACCATAGAAATTTGCACGATTTACTAGCATTTGTAGAACAGAAATATACTGAGTTCATGCTCATACTGTCTTTCAAGTTAATTATCAAAACGCTAGTATGGGCACTTAAAGAATGAGGTCTAATTGATCATTATATTAATTGAATGTTTGCTTTTTCTTTTACTCAGATACTCAAAGAAAATCTTGAAATGTCGCAGCCTCTGAAAATTGAAGGGCGTACAATACAATTATCTAAAGAAGTACCATCTTCAGTTCTTGTTGTTTAACGACAAAGCTCGTTAGCTGACTTATATTTCTTCTTTATGTCTGTGAAAGATGTTCTAATCGAACGAGGCCAGTAAAATTCGTAACTTTCTTTTCTATAGTTTTACAAGGATTTACCAGTTATTGTTTATTATCTAACGGGAGCTCTTCAACAATTGTAGTGTTAGAGGAGTTAGCTCTAGATATGTTTTTTTAAACAACATTTTCGAATGTGGTTATAAAGAAAAAGAAGGGAGTAAAAACAAACGTTTAATGGTACGTGGTCTATGAGGTAAGGAGACTCCGAGCTAATAGTTCGTATTTCAAAACATATACAAAACAGATACTTCCTAACAAAAAAGCAACATTCTCCAGTTGGTTCAATGTAAACTTTAGAAATTGCTTTCAATATTGTACTAAGAAATAAACTTTTAACTTAAGGCACCAAAACAATCCTGCAGATATAAGGAGCGTTACCGAAACTCGGTTATATCTAGTTCGATATGGACCCTTGTTAAAAAGTTTTCTTCGCAAAAGCTAACCGCTTAAGAGTAACAAGTAATCGGATGAATAAAGTTATTATTAAACATGGATTTTTCGTGAAAAATTTATTATGGTGTAATTTTAATAAATGCATCAGAAAACCGCTCTTAATACAACCGAGTAAGGTAGAATAAAAAACAGTGTTACCCTTTGCATGCTACCGACAGTACCGTTTCAATTATTCATGAAAAAGTATTGATAAAGTAATAATGCTTCAAGCCGGCATTTTCTTGTATACCTTTTCTTATCTATTCATTCGTAGTCCAAACACATTGAAAATACAGTTAGGTTACTTTACCCGGCTGGCTCAAGGGTAATGGTTTTACCTAATATGTGTAAGTTAGGTAACCGTGAACAAATCCGTTTTGACAAACGAGGTATCATTGCGTAATATACAGTTCTGATTACTTCAACAGTTGCAACCATGAGTCTGGTATTTTTTAAACTAATCAAACAATGGATGGCAATCAAACCCTTTCCTAAAACTCGTCGAGCTATAGAATTTTACTCTTACTAACTTCTTCAGCACTAAAGGCATTTTTTTTATAAAGATTATCAATTATATAGGCACAATCAACAGTGGGGTGCTATGTTCCGAGAGCTTCCCGCGGTGCGCCCTGGGAGAGTCTGGTTGCGGACAGACGGCTGATATCGGAACAGGGGAAGGCCCTTTTTAGGGCCAGAGGACCGTGGGTCGTGGGTTGGCCGGCTGATAGGCTGGTGGGCCGCCTTGAGCAGTCACGATCTTTTGCTTCTGATCACTTGACATTGTTCAACATGAAGCGAAGGAGAAGGGGGAGAGGGACCACAGGGTCATCGACGAAGAGTAAAAATAATTTGTAGAGAGTCAAGAAGGTGAAAAATGAAAAGAGCCCCCGGAAAGTAGCAGCGCACTCTGCCGCGATTTCGGCCTGTATAGCCGAAAGGTTGCGCCATGGGTTGGTGGTGGGATGAGTCTTCAACACGAAGTTATTGACTGTTAGTATCCTATGAACACCGACCAATTTAATGATATGAAAAGAGCTTTAAATAGACTTTGTTATTTATTATGCTCATCATCATCATTTCAGTCGAGAGACGCCCACTGCTGGACATAAGCCTCCCTCGAGGATCTCCAAACCTGTCGATCCTGCGCTGCCTGTATCCAGCGGCCTCCCGTGACCTTTACAAGATCGTCAGTCCACCTTTCAGGGGACCTACCAACGCTGCTACATGCCACAATACTTTATTTTTCCTTCCAACATTCTTTACCTTCTTCTTTTCTTCCAAGATTTTTACACACAAAATTTTTATTCTTCCTTTTTTGGTTTTGAAGTGTTTTTTTTTATTTAAAAGTAATTTTTCATAGTAAAAAGAGGCGGTACGGTTCCGAGCTATAAATTTTGCTATGACCTATAAGGGCGCTATTGTCTTGAGTGCCCGCACTCCCGCACTAACGCATACATACACTCTACATACTACATAGTTAAAAATACTGTACACAAGGATGTGTGTATCAGAGAAGAAGATAAATTACAACATTAACATTTGAGGTAGAACACGCAAGAGCGAGCCTAAAACAAAATACATTAACCCACTCTTAAAGTACACAAATTGTTGGGCACTTATTCAAAGTGTTCACTTCACAAAAACAGGCAGCATTACCCTTTTCCCAGATGATGCCGCTAAGAGCAGGTAGGTACCTAACTAACAAATAGGACAATAAGGCTTGTCGTGTACAAACGCACTCGCCGAATGAAAACGAAGGGGGAAAGTCATAATTTATTCCTGTCACGAATTGGCTTACCTTTTCTACTGGCTTGTCAAATTTCGCTTTATTCACTTGTTTGAATCCCTAACGCAAACACTCCGAGCATTTATTGGAAAAATCACTTCGTATAAAAACAAAAATACTTCCACATTCGTGCGGGCTTAACGAAATGTTCAATGTTAAACGTTGAGACTCTTTAACATATTTTACGTTCAAAATGATTTCGATGCGTTTGTTTTGGATCATTCAATTTTGTTAGAGTTTACAGCTTAATAGATAACCTAATAGTTAAAAAGGACAGTACTATAGTTATGGGGCATAGTTTTCGGCGATCGTTTTAGCGGTGTTGTCAGTGATTTTCAAACATTTATTTTTAATCTGTAATTTATGTCCTAATTATTAGATACTTTTTAATTATAGCGATTCAGAAGCCGATTCCAAGAAAACTGCTTTCAGGATGTGCGTTATTTTTATTACAATTTGTATATTTACACATATTTTTATTAAAAAAATAAGCTGAACGTGCCTTCCGAAGTTCGTTAGAAAATCAAGTTGAAAAGTTTGGTCACTCTGCCGAACACCCTCCGCTCAATTAAATGCTTGATTTCTTTAGCATCATTTTTGTTATCATCATTGTAAGCCGAAATTATGCCACAACATCATTTGCCACGAAATTGCTTCTAAAAAAAATCATAAAATCGGTTTAAACTAAATGATCAATAGGTTTAGGATTGGTAAGGTTAGGTTAGGTTAGAATATGAAAAACAACGCACGAACCGAGCGAGCGATGAAACATTATTATTGCTTATATTTTTCAGTATTATTATTATTGCTTATATTTTTCGAGCAAACAATAGACAACCGCCGTATGCATTATTATGTCGTATGCATAATAATGCAGTATATCTACTATTTAACAAATTGCTTGCTTTTTTCTGCGATCGCATTAAATACCACGAGGTCACATATGAACGATGGTTTTTATTTCATAGTGCCTAGAAAAGTGGCCAATCGTTTCCATCGAAATATGCAATTTAAAACATACAGAATCCTGTAAACTGTACTTCAAGCAATTTAAAATCTCTCGTATTATATATCCTGGAAGCATCTTTACTAGTAAGGAAAAAAACAATATGAAACACTAAAGAATAAGCGACCTAATAAGCGATAAAGGACAAAATCATGTAAGGCCTCTCTTTATAATATAGGTTCCTATTTTGTAAAATCGATGATAAATTAAAAAAAAAAATTTACAACAGCTTACCAAAATTTATAAAGGACATCGAAGTTTTCGACATTTAATAAAATAAATTTAGAACATTTCTAACTGAAAAATCATGTTATGCAATCAATGACATAATTAATGACAGTACATACATATCACGTTAAGTATTATTATTTATAATAATGAATTTATCTAGACTAGCATTTTAATTAAATCATATAATAAATTGTATTATTATTTTTTCTTAGTAATGTGTAATATTTTAAATGTTGTTACTTATTTACTAAGTTAAAGCGATATTATGTTTACACACTATCAATGGTAAGATATGGCACTCAGATAGCTTTTAATACCCACATTTTTGTACTCATATTTCTCAAATAAAGTGATATGATTTGATTCTAAGAGGATAAAATTTATTAAACTTACGCATTACTGAGAAAACACCATGGTAATTAATTGTCATATCAAATGTTAGACTTGGGTTTGTTATTCATAGAAACGCTTGATAACGTTACCATTTGTCTAAGCACTCAGATTATTACTTTTTAATGAGGTTAGCTACTAGGAGGGGTGTAATTTAAGCCTCTAGCGTGAATAGTTTTACCACTCCTCTGTAGCCGGAACGAATAGCCAACGTATCCAGATTCGAAAGATAAACTTAAATGAATATTTGATCACCCAAAAGATTACTTACCGCGCGAAATTAACCTGTACCTTGGATCCAAGGACCTAATTCAGAATTACTGGAAATAATAGTCAGCGTTATAAGTATTGTCAGTTGTGTTAGAAATACGTAGTATACATAAAAAAACAGAAGGACGCATCCATAATAAAATATAAAATGAATGCATTGATTTCAATCTTTAAGTAAATTAATATTGCCAGCAATACGGATATCCTCACCACAACACTTCATTAACTCTTGTGAGGTTACTGATTCTATTCTATTCTTAATTAATGGCGTCGCGTATGAAGCGTACGCATTTTGCCAACGTTAAGTGAAAATGTAACTAAAGTAACAAAAATTGTACGGTTGATTTGGGTTAAAAATGGAGTCTCTCAACACGTGTTTTTACTACAAGAACTCGGGAGAAACTTGAGGTTGCTGATATAGGTGTCAATGTTACCATTTCAACAACTACCGTTTTTCGATTACTACCGAGTTCGCCATTTTAACACTTAAGTAGAGAAAATCGATGGAGATTAGTTTTTTCTATCCCCCATCCGCTTCTAACAGCATATTTTTGCTTAACTTTTACTGTCGATACAGAAGGTGCACGTGCGCAGCGCTATCGAACATAACGACATAATATGACACTCCAAAGCTATGTAATCACATTGCATTTTTGGGTACGATAATCTATTTACCTCTTAAAATTACGACAGAAAATCGATTGACTTGTAATCACGTCCCAAAATCGAGTGGAAATTCGATTAAATTGATATGTAATATTTACGCAACTGGTTACACATGAAGCTAGATTAGATCTTGATGGAATTGAAAAATCGTAATCGATTTTCATACGCTGATTAAGTAAGTGTGATTTAAATCCATATTAATCACAGTTTAGTTGGGCTATATGGAGAATAGTGGTGTACTTTGGAAGGAGAGCCTGCAAGTCACTGCGGATTAAAGTTTAATTAGTTAACTTTGATACTTATGGCCTTGTGTGTAAGCTGGTGGCGTACACAGTTTAAGTACTGTTTAGGTATTTACGGAAATAGAGTAAGCGATGTAGAGGAACTCGTTATTAATATTTATTTTTAGATCCACAAAGGAGTTTCATTAGTATTTTTGTTTAGACAACTCACGACTTAATCCAGTAGTGAACTGTTTCGGGTTATAGCGTAATTCCACTCAGGAATGACCACGGAGCGTAGCGTATACGATACGGTTACGTTATATTTCCGAGTAGATAAGCGTACTTTTAACCCTCTCTGTACCAGGTGGAGTGTGACATACCCCAGTCCGGCGAAAAACGCAATAATTTTAAAACTGTGAAAGTCCAGAACTTGGAATTGTCAGTAGCTGGAACTACAATCGTACTGCTTCGATCAGTGTTGCTAAGCCAGTCCGGGGGTCACCACCAAGAGAGCAGTAGGACCCTAAAGCGCTCGTGGGCATCGCACACCCCACCTTGCACGGCGCTTTCGCTGAGATTCCTGGTTTACATTTGAAGGTTTTTATTCTAATTCGTACCTATGTGTCAAGTATTTTAAATGGAATAAAACTCATTATCATTAATATTTTATGCGATTAAAGTCTCAAATGTGTAATAATGAATGCATACGCAAAAAAGAAATTGTTCTTTGTTTTTAAATAATAACATATTTAAATTCTTACTTTTTTTCAAACTTTTATTTAAGCTTAATTATTACTGTATATATAACAACTAAATACTTAGTTTGCTCTAAAAATAAGATAACATAAAAATAAAGGAATAACGAACTCTATTTAGATTAGATCAAAGGGCACAGTGGTTCACGGGGAAACGATGCTGCGGATGAACTAGCCAGAAGGGGGTCAGGCATGAAACCGGTTGGTCCCGAACCAATCATCCCCCTTCCTCCGAGCTGTTCAAAGGTAGAATGAGTCAACAGACCAAACTTTTACATGAGCGATACTGGAGCAATTTAGAGGACTGTAAACAGGCGAGACTCGCCCTACCTAACATCCAGCTTCGTCTATCCAAAGCTCTATTACAGCTAAGTAGGTCGGACCTTTGGAATTGGGACCTACTATGTCCCGACTCCGACTAATTACTGGGGCCCTGACTGGACATAGCAATTTTAACAGACACCTTTTCAACCTAGGTATCACGCACAGTCCACTATGCAGTGCCTGCATGGTGACAGAAGAGACGCCCAGGTTCTGTTGGAATGCAGGGAGTGGCACGCTACCGGGCAAAATACCTGGGATCCCCGGGTAGCCTCCGGGAGGCATTTGGTGACTTCAAGGCGCTGGGTGACTTCCTGGAGGAATTAGGATGGCTGGAGTGAACCAGCCCCACACCCTCCGACTCAAAACAGACGCAACAGTCGTCGATTTGCGGAGACCACCCGATTGAAGAAGAAGAAGAAGATTATAGTTGAAGTTTGTATTAGCAATTAAGTCTGTATAATCTTTTAGTTCAAATCAAATCATATTAATTTTATTACTTGTGGCCATTTTTTTATACAACTAGATGTGACAAACAAATTGACAGCCCACCTGGTGTAAGTGGATACCGTCACCTATAAACACCTGCAATATTAAAGGATCACTTGGTGTTGCAGGTGCGTTGTTATCCTGAGGCCTAAGATGAAATGTCTTCCTGGCTACCTTTCCCATCAATCCGAAGAACAGCAAACTGTTTCACGGCTGAATTAAGAAAGGTGGTGGTACCTACCCAGATGACCTTAAATACAGGTCTATCATCTAGTAAGTTAAACAGGATCGATTTATTAATGAAACTAACTAAACCTGTGACTATATAGCTACATACACATAAATTCTTTTGCCTTCCAAGGAAAGGATAACTAATAATGTGGTAGGAAGTCCGTGCAGCATTTTAAAAACATAACTTTTTAACATAAATTTGATATAAAAATAAACAATAAAAAACCATAATTATTTTTGAGGAATGTTTGGTTATTGCACATTGTGGGCAGGTTTGGGCATTCTCCTTTTGATCCGTTTGTGGGTGATCGTATGGAAGTCCAAACAAAATCACACCTCCGATTTTAATTTTTGTTATAAAAATTTACTTGACCTTAAGATGAGACAATGCCAATCACTAAATCCTTGCTATCCAGGCTTACACCCTGGCACAGCATCCTCTCCATGTACTTACGAAAAGTGGTACCTTACTACCACTGCCGAATATCTCTAATTTTTCTAACTATACTGCCAGATATCTCTATGTGTAACCAAATGACACCTGAGGCTTGGCTTAACCCCTTTCGACATTAAAAGCGTTATTGTGTTTATGAAAAAGCGTATTCTGTATTTGTAGGACGTGCAGCCGGAACCCGATACTGGGTCTTTTATAGATCAATTAAAGCGATATCTAATAATAGTAAATCCCGGAACGACAGCTACATCTAATAGCCCAAGGAAAACAAACACAAACAGTTATTTGGCCTCAACCGCTGCGGCCGTCGCCCGGTCACGTCCGGTGATCGATATTAATCTGTATGGGAAAACACATTCTGATGTCGAACACGTCCTTTCTTTCAATTGCTTCTAACCTTCCGAGTTTGAATATTTAAAGTCAGTATTGTGTATAAACGAAGACGTCGTGGAAGCTCGAAAATTTCAATACGAAACATTTGATTTCATTTGCATTCGATATTCGGTATACTGCTGAAGACGTATGCTAAAAATATCTTGGACTGTAAAACGTACCATTGCATCGATACTGA
Organism: Elophila nymphaeata; assembly: GCA_955850985.1. Classification (NCBI taxonomy): domain Eukaryota; kingdom Metazoa; phylum Arthropoda; class Insecta; order Lepidoptera; family Crambidae; genus Elophila; species Elophila nymphaeata. The sequence goes on from OY039075.1 coordinate 8,458,576, forward strand.
TCGAGCTCAAAATAAAAACTCGCTAGTTCACCATATATTTCGGCCACACAATGCGCAGAGGTGCCGAAAGGTTGAAAAAAGTGGCTGTGGTTGGGAACACGCAAGTCAAGGATCGAACGATCGTTCACCAACAAAACGAACCGTAAAAGATTCGTCGACCTGTTCGTTAGAGACCCGCTGGACAAAAACCGGTGGAGGCAGAACATCCGCTCCAAATGCAACCCTGTTGCTGACTATGCTTAGGCATAAGATCATCATAACAGCCTTTATAATTCGACCCACTGCTGGGACACAAGGCTTCTCCTTGTCATCGAAGGAGGTTTAGGCAGTAGTCCACCACGCTTGCCCAATGCGGATTGGTGGACGGAGTATAAGGTGATCAATACCCCTTTGCTGATCCTTCTACGAGACCCATTGGAGGATATGGGGTGATGCTATTCTACTCTGCCGGCATTACATGGCTTCTCGGGCTGCTCACGCATAAGAGGCCGCCAAATAAAGAGAGACACAACATTATGTGCCTTTAACCGCTTCTGTATTCAAGTAGTTTTTTTTATTATAATTTTTTTTGAGTTTTTAAAGCATCTGGCAATGAATCGACTAAAGCGAGACAATAGATATAGGAAACTGTAGATCGGTAATGTGAAAGAGAAAGAGCATACTAACGCGTATATTAGAGCGAGATAGATAGACGAGACCATTTCACGTACACGCAGGAGCACTACTCGGCCTAGGTAGGCTTGTCAGTCACGTAGAAAAGACAGCAACTGTTAGACTGCAGTGCTATTTTTCACGCACACATGCGCATTGCTCACACATTGGTGCATTTTTTGGTCTCGCCCTAGTCGATTCATTGGCAATCTATAAACGCCAGTAATTATAAATTTATAGGCGAGACCTCCACTCCAGAGAAATCCACGAATGTGCGAGCAATGCCTATGTGTGCGTGAAAAAGAGTATTGCACTATGCAGAGCCTGACAGTTGTCTTTTCTCATACATGCTGGCGGCCGATGGTCTCGTCTGTCTATCTATGATTTAAAGTATACTGTGTTTGGTGTTTGCCTATACAGTATAAGTACATTATAAGTTGGAGTCCCTAACAAGGAATAAGGATTATACAAACGTTGGTTAACAAAATAAATAATCAACAGGTTAACAACCACCTGTCACCTGGCCGTATTAATGTCACATGTTTCTTTAAAACATATTTGACAGGGAACGCTATATTTTTGTAACGTTGTAAACCTGTGATTTATTAACTTGCACACGGGCCATATGACGCTTGTCACAAAGGCGAGCTCGGGTCTGTTGTTTTCATAAATAACGTATGATGGACGGTGGCCGCGCGATTATTGTGGCAGCTACTGGATACCAAGGATGCGACTGGACCTGGATTGCGACTGCAATCCGAGTCTTTAGAGTTTATTATTGCATAACATCCTGCCGCACTTGACTCTACACGGCGTACCCGAGTCCTCTCGACAAATTGAGATACACTGAGACTTTTAGGTACATGTGCTCATAGTAATGATGGCAAGAGATAAGCAACATTTTTTTACCACATTAATGCCAATCAAGCATAACTCAGGATCCTGGATCTAATTCTGGTAGGCAAACTAGGCCAGAGGCGGTTGTTACCAAGGAGTGTAACGTAGTGATATCGATCTCCACATAGAGGTATTTCTAGCCAAAAAAGCTGGACTATTCTTACATTCCGCTTCTAACGCTTTTCTGAATGATTTCCACAAAGGTTGCTGAGGTCGTGTCATTAATGCATCAGCCGCATGACGCGTCTGGTCCGTATCTTAGGAAGCACTGAGCTAGTGACTTAATTTTGTCACCTTGACTATATCGTCGCTCTTATCAAGCCTATACATGCGTATGGAGGTGGGCGCAAGTTACGACGTGACAATTAGGTGGCATTTGGTGCATCTCCATACATTCCACGGGAGTAACAAAATAGTCAACGTGACAAAAGTCTCCAGTGCGCGCCTGCTGTTACTGAAGCATTATTTCGGCGAGCATCGATTATTCTAAATAATAGAATCCTAGATACATACATAGATCACGCTCATTGTCCCAATAGTGGTTGAGTATAGCTTTAGATAACATTTCGTTACGCATAAAGCCTTCCAGTATGGGCCATACAATCCCAAGATTACACAAAAGCGGCATCAAAACCACAAACAACTAAACCTGCAGTGAACTATCAAACAAAAGCCAACTACCAGGACAGATCTTACACTCAAATTACTAAACAGTCCGGGATAAGTAGAATCCTTGGATATAAATTAATCGAATTTTACTATATCTACGAAAAAATAATACCCGGACTACTGAGATGATTTATAGTGTGACATCCGTTCTCTAGGCTTATTCGCTAACTTTTTTTGACAGGTGAAAATTATAATCACCGAGTAAATTACATATCCATTGCTGTTTTCACGACACGCTATTATGGCACTTGTCGTGTTAAGACAGCAATGGATATGGAATTCACTCGGTGATTATCACTTTCATCTGTCAAATAAGTTAGCGAATAGGCCGGCTGGTTTTTTGTGTTTTTTTGTTAGTTCACAAATGGTTTGCTAATTTTTGTGTTTGAAGTCCCTTTTACACAGGCTATTTGAGGCACTGCATGACCCATAACGCTAGATGTGGCGTGGCGTTATGTGTAACTAAATGTTACCTAAAGCGCTGCTCAACGGATATAATATAATATATGTATGTATGGAACACTAATATAACTAATAATAATTAATGCATGATATCTAGTCAGATGGACGAAGAACAAGCTATATCACTAACTAAAGAAACCAGGAATTCGTACCACAGAAGCACAAACTTCACAGTGGTGTCACGGTGTCACAAAGACACCCGATCGAACTTACGTCTGACGCAGATTTGTGAACCACTACCACAATATAGAGAACGATACAGTACTTTGACTCTATATATAGTGACGAATCGGCGCACGCACACATATAAACATCGTTTACACGGCATGCTCTGAACGGCAAAGCCGGCAAACCGGCAAAAACGGCCGTGTAAACGACGTTTGTGTGCGTGCGCACCGATTCGTTACTATATATAGAATCAAAGTACTGTATCGTACTCAGAGGCAGTTAAATGAGAAGTGACTATTGTTGATGGTATAATTCTATCAGGAAAAGTAGATAGAAATTCTATAATACGGCAATTGGGACCGCTCCCCAAGCCTCCAAATTTGTAACTGAATATGAAAAGAGACGGTTCAAATTTCATGAAATACGATGTCAATATCACGTTCGGCGTTACCTGCCAGCACTCAAATATTTTGTACGCTGAACTGATGTAATTGAAAGGTACATAATATTATTATGTACCTAGCTTTATATTGGCCGTTGTTGATAGTGAGTCTCAGATTAGAATGCAATTCATAGGATAATTTTATTTGTGTAAAATATTCTGTAAACAATAACTGTATGCTAAGCACGTCAATTGGAAGGAATTTGTGGGTATCGAAAGTCAAATTACTTAGGTTATTTAAGTGCTCAATTAAATTATGTACCTTAAGATTTTTACTACTTATGAATGATGGAGTCAAAGTACTGTATCGTTCTCTATATTGTGCCACTACACCTCAGAGGCAGTTAAATGAGAAGTGACTATTGTTGATGGTATGATTCTATCAGGAGTAGATAGAAATTCTATAATACGGCAATTGGGACCGCTCCCCAAGCCTCCAAATTTGTAACTGAATATGAAAAGAGACGGTTCAAATTTCATGAAATACGATGTCAATATCACGTTCGGCGTTACCTGCCAGCACTCAAATATTTTGTACGCTGAACTGATGTAATTGAAAGGTACATAATATTATTATGTACCTAGCTTTATATTGGTCGTTGTTGATAGTGAGTCTCAGATTAGAATGCAATTCATAGGATAATTTTATTTGTGTAAAATATTCTGTAAACAATAACTGTATGCTAAGCACGTCAATTGGAAGGAATTTGTGGGTATCGAAAGTCAAATTACTTAGGTTATTTAAGTGCTCAATTAAATTATGTACCTTAAGATTTTTACTACTTATGAATGATGGAGTCAAAGTACTGTATCGTTCTCTATATTGTGCCACTACACCTCAGAGGCAGTTAAATGAGAAGTGACTATTGTTGATGGTATGATTCTATCAGGAAAAGTAGATAGAAATTCTATAATACGGCAATTGGGACCGCTCCCCAAGCCTCCAAATTTGTAACTGAATATGAAAAGAGACGGTTCAAATTTCATGAAATACGATGTCAATATCACGTTCGGCGTTACCTGCCAGCACTCAAATATTTTGTACGCTGAACTGATGTAATTGAAAGGTACATAATATTATTATGTACCTAGCTTTATATTGGCCGTTGTTGATAGTGAGTCTCAGATTAGAATGCAATTCATAGGATAATTTTATTTGTGTAAAATATTCTGTAAACAATAACTGTATGCTAAGCACGTCAATTGGAAGGAATTTGTGGGTATCGAAAGTCAAATTACTTAGGTTATTTAAGTGCTCAATTAAATTATGTACCTTAAGATTTTTACTACTTATATAATCCAAATGTGTGGGAGTAAATGCTGCCCAAAATAAACGCATGTAAAACTGTAATTTTTGTAAGGTATTTATTATTAACCTGTAATGTTTTGAAATCATAACGAAATTGTAAGCTGTGGAGTTTCTTTCGCCATTTCGTCTCCTTCTCAGCATAATAATTATATTCCTAAGTGGAAGAATTATTTCATCCCGAAACTGTGAAACAAGAAGATTTTAATAAAAGAAAATGTTCCAATAACGGAATGGACCTTCTGTTTTTATTAAGAGTACCTAAAATAATATCAAAACCGCAACAAAACATAAGTTCGATGGAGTTCATTGAACGAATTCTGAAGCATCCGAAACGAATTAAAATTCAAGATTGTGAAATTGAAGAAGTGGAAAATGGAACTTGTGCGAGACATACCAAAAATTAATTCAGTGTAATGCTATAATGAACCTATTAAAAGTATAGGATTACTTTACTAATGTGAATGTAGCGTACAAGGCCCGAAGCAATTTAACGTTGCATAATAATTGTACATTGTCACATTTTTGTGTCACACGTCCACTGTACTCTATATTTTGCATAATTGTTTTAATTTACACCACTCTCATTTGCATAATACATACGTGAATAATGTCACACATTTCTGTAGGATTGTTCTTTTACTTGCTGAGTAAAATGTAGCCTGTATTATATATACGTCAGTTCAGAAAATAATTTTATAACCTGTAGGAAAAACGAATAGCGACACGTTTTAATATTAGGTCCTTACCTATGAAATTGGCGTTTTTTTCTTACACACTATTAGCTGTGTAACTTCTTTGATTTAGTGCTGTTTCAGTTTTATATTTTTATTATAAATAAGGACTATACTGTTACGGATTTGCATGTAGTGAAATTATAATTATTTAAATGTAAAATGAAAAAATATATATAAATAAAGTGGATGTTTTATTTGGTCAGCAGAATCAACTCTTGGAATCGTTGTAACTTATTGGACAGGCTTATTTTTTGTCTAAATTATTGATGCGATATTTAACTAAGTCTCGCCCAATTATACACTCCAAATTGTAAAAAAATTGGCAACAGAGTTTCTTAGATATTTTAAATAACGTTAGTATGGAAAATACATATTTTATTGATAATCTTCATAAAAATTGACGTTGTTCCATACTAACTATTTTTTTTTAACTATAAATCATAATGTTACACAATTTGGAAATAAGAGAACAACCCTTGGCCAAGTCTACCATCAATAAATTATAAAAAAAATCAAGTCTGTCCCTGAGTTAGTAGGCATCAAATCGTCAATTCTGATGAAGAGATTAAAGAGTCATTATCATATTTTTTCATATTATTTAACAATCGAAATATAATTTCATTACAGACAAAAATCTTGTAAAGAGTGTAGTTTCAAAAAAAAGTAATAATAAGAACCTAAAACAGCTATTGAATTAAAGAAATTGCAAGTTTAGGTACAAGAAAATAAAACGGCAATTTCATAGGTAAGGACCTATTATTAACTACGTATAGCGTTATCATAGTTTTTTTTTTAAATAAAAAATTAAAGAAAATGACTACATTCTATCTGATGGTATCCAGAAGTGGAGTCCAAATACAAATAAAGTTAGTGAGAGAGATAAATCCCTGAACTAACCACCCTCGCCTTGCTAACCTGCCAGGTGCTTCTTCACGCCTCTTTTGAATGACCCGCGATTTTAATAAAGAGGGAACACGTGTGCTGGTATTAAATTCCATTTCTCGATTGATTTACGAAGTCCAAAGGGAAGTACCGGGCAACGTAATGCGTGCCCGGAGACCTCGAGTCAAAAATAACTCAGTTGGACTGAGTTATTTTTGACTAATTTTGCAGGATGTTTCTGATGACCTTCTCTGCATCACCGGGGTTTTTTAGTGAAGGCGATGACCTGAGTGGGTCCTCTAGCCTGTAAGTCGAATCACCCCGGAGAGGATTCCTGACCGGTGAGTATCTCCCTCGGGGCAGTCTCTGCACCAATGAGGGTCTCTAAGGCGTTCGAGGCGGACGAGATCGTTGCACCTGAGGGTGCTTTTAGAGTCTCGACCCTCGACTCAGGCGCGCCGTGTCGTGGAGGGATAGTGGTGAGAATGGCCAGGTATATGTCTGTAAAGGTTTTCGCACCCGTCTGTGGTTGCGGTGTGGTAAGTGTCTAGTGCTTGAATGTGCCGTATCACTAAGTGTACGACGGAGAGGGAGTTGCGAATTAGCGCTAGTAATGGGGTCGTCTTGGTCGAGTAACTGTCCAACTGAGTGTAGTTGGAACTTGTATATAACCTCACCTCTTCGTCGCCGATGATGCGGGTCGCGCGACGCCAACCTATCCAAAGCATCGAGTTAAGTGTTTAGCAAAGCCGTCCCACAAGTGCGAGCAATACTTTAGTTTTATTACACAGCAACCAAACATAGCATCTTTTTCTTTTATGGTATGCGGTTATCAAACAAGCAAACGGTATGCTTGTTAATAAACAGGCTTAGAGCATTTTAAACAGGTAAACATTCACCGTAACCTATAGACGCTTGCGACTCCGACGTGTCACTTGCGCATGTATATTACCTCTGCGGCGCGCACGTCTCCATAAAAATGGAAAAAACGTTTTCCTACACCTATTTCTGATACGATCTTTATGATGTAGTACATACAAGATACGTAAGTACTTATATTAATCTATTAATGTTTTTTAATAAAATGTAAAATTCTATGTCTGTACGTTATCCTTTTTTTAAATTAACATACATTAAAAATAATTTGAAAAAAAAAATTTTGAAAAAAGGAGTTTTTTAAACGTACCTAGTTTTTTTTAGTAACGGTGTCAAAATTATTACTCGAAGTCTAATAGTGCCGATATCACACATCAACAGCTCATATAATGTCCCCACCGCGGGGCTCGAGCCTACCCCACATTAGGGGCGATTAGGCCTTAGTCAACCACGCTGGCCAAGTGCGGGTTGGTCGACTTCAAACACAACCTAAGAATTTCTTCATAGGTGTATGCAGGTTTCCTCACGATGTTTTCCTTCACCGTAAAAGCGTCGATTAAACGTACATATGAATTCAAAATTTGAAACCACATTGGTACGTGGCGGGGATCGAACCAGTGCCTCCCGGGTGGTAGACGACGCTCTTACGCACTACGCCACCGATGCTTCTGACGAGTGCCGATATATTATAGAACAAAAGGTTGTGTTAAAATGTTAAAAGTTGTGTTATAATACGTTAATGAAATATATTCGACAGATCTATATGTTATTATCACGATGAAACTTGAACGCGACCCGTAAATCTCGTAAATTCGTCAACAAACTTTGCAATGTCTTAAGATGTGAGAGCACTAATTTATTATTTTCTCCTGTCATCAGTCTAAATTATGTTTCAATCTTTGCTAAGTTTATTCATTAAGATACGAGGAAGTTTCCGTCTTGTGGGCATTTTCCGACACTTCCTAAAGTTATTCCTAATAAGATAAAACTTTGCATTTTAATAGTATTACGCTTAACATAGCCGAGGATTTTGGTTGTAATGACTATGTTTAAGAGAATGCCAAATATGGAATAACCTTATAAAAGATTTTACCTTATATCAATTTTATAATGTCTATTTAGATTATAAAGTTTTTTAAGTATGTTCAACTCTCAAGGTCAAAGTAAAGTTTATTCCTATTCTGTCAATGTTACATTCACTTGTAATTAAATAGGGTTTTAACGTTAGAAATTCTTATGTTAAAAGATTTTTCCTTCGATTTTATATACAATTGGCCAATTAGCCGTGATTAGATCGGTGTTATGATGTTTCGGTGCTACTCCATTGAGCAGAACCATCCATTGAGTTAGGAGTATTCTAGTTCCTTTGGTCGAGATGCAGTATATGCCATCATTTTAGACGTTTTACGTCATCCTTGTCGTTCAATAGGTCTTTTGCCAATACGTTACTGTTTGCTCAGTCTCTTGTAGGTCTTGACTTCATCCTTTACAGTTGGCATTTCAAGGTATTCATGTATTTCAGAGTTTCTTATAAACCAGTGAGCTCCGGATACCGTTCTTAGTGCAATGTTTTGGAATCTCTGGAGAATCTCCACATTGGAGTTGCTTAGCCGACCCCCAAAGGTTCTATGCTTTATAATGGCTTTGTAGACCAACAATTTGTTTTTATATTTTAGATATGCCTCCTTTTTTTGGCCTTAATATGATTTGCCCAGGTTAAACTTCTATCGAGGTGCAGGCATAGGTATTTGACTGTGTTGTTGGTCGGCAGAGTTTTACCTTCCATGCAGACAGATGCACAGTTGCTGTAACGGAACGCTTTGAGTTCCCAAGCATTCGTTACTAATAGAGTATAATAAAATATATTATAAATTCATTTAAGGAAGGAAGAGATCGCTCTTAGCGGAGGTGTGACCCATTGTACAATAATTTGTAAACATGTTCTTTTATTTGATTTTTGTTTTGCGACCATGTGTACAATAAAGATTATATCTATCTATCTGTCTGTCTGTTTATGCATAATAAAATTAAAAGAATAAATATTAAACTAAAAGTATACTAATAATAATTATACAATTATTCTAAATTGAAGAAAAATTTATAAATATTAACAATATCCAAGTAACGGGGTAATGACTATAAATTAGGCCCCGAAAGCTGGACTATAGATTAGGGACCGATTCCTGAACACGTGGTCAAGCGACGCAAATCGTACAGCGGTTCTTTTATCAGGCTTGCGTGGGGATAGCGTCGGAGTATAAAAAGCAGGGAACGCTGCTTTGACGGGGCCATTTTCGAACATTCGCCTTTCTGAATAGCAAGCTCTAGTGATATTTGTTTTCGTGTCGTAAGATTTCAGTTTTAATTTGGGTTTTGTTTTGTGTTAAAGTTATAAAACATTTGGTAATTTATTTTAATAGTCGAGTCAAATAATAGATATTCTGCAAGTTAAAGTTTAAATAATTGGTTTATTTTTGTGGGGTTTTCATAATTAATGTGGTGATAATTTAATATTTTGGTTTAAATTCAAAAGCTCGCTATGAAGAAGGCAAAGGGAGGTTGTTCACATCGATGTGATGTGGGGTAATGGATAGTGGATACTTAATGGTGTTTACTAGTCATTACTTTTAACCTTTTGGGCTTGAGGATGCCCGAACAACGTTCTTTATCAACATAACGTTGCCTCACTCCTAGTTTGGTTTATATTCGGAGTTTGGTGGCAGGGGGCCCGTCGAAGTGGATCCATGCGAGATTTCGCGCCTGTTTACCTCTCTTTCGAGTTTCTCCGAACTAGTCCCTATATTTATATATTTACACAATTATTTCCCCACACGTACAAAGCCACGATCTATAGACTTCGGTCGCGTTGGTGATGTACAGCACACATGGCTTAGGTTAGGTACACGAGACGCCATCTCACACATTATTTAGCATAGTTTAGAATTTCTGTCTGCACTTCAGATCCGAAAGGATTCTGATACAGAAATTACACCTTCCCACACGTTTAATACTAAATGTAAGGTGAAAACCTTTAGTTTTGTATTCCTCTTTTAGTGTTTAGATTAGGACTTTAAAGTAGGCATGTATAGGATTATAGGAAGAAGTGAGTGAGTCAGGGAGTAGGATTGGGTCTAGGACTAAGGAAGTAGGGGTAGGATCATTCATAGTTACTAGTAGGCGGAGTTAGGGAGGTAGGAATAATTTGCGTCTTAAATCGGAACTTAAAACAGCTGAGTTTCTTGGAGACTTCTTCTCAGCGAGTAGGTTTACGAAGCTCCAGTAGAGTCATTTTAAAGTCAAATATATTATTTAATAACGCAGTACACCACATTCTAAAAGTAAGATTTACTCGTAACTTATACTACCTGATTGGAATTAATATCTAATAAGCCAATTGCTATTCTCCGATGTCCTAAGTAAAAATAACAACAGGACAATATAATCTACAAAATTATACTTAAGAAGAAGTATATTTTGACTACAATACAACCTGTGGAATGCTATCCAATTATTATTACAATTATGAAGAAGATTCAATCATATGGAATGATTCAGTGCTGTATATTGGAGTTATGTACTCATGTTTTGCTAATATTTATGGCATGTTGCATCGGTGTTACTCTGGTGAGCCTAAGGCAGCCTTACAACAACGGCTCAAAGATAAAAGAGCGGATGTTGTCATCGAAGAGTATAACACGAAATTATCATCGCTGTATTTACTTGGCAAAAGTAACAGTATTGGATTCATATTATATGAATTGATAAAACAATCCAACGTTTAAGATTATGCAATGGCTTAACAGATATGAGTTCCATTCGGATATGTAATTTATTTGCAATTAAAATATGTACCTAAGTAAAAACATAAATGGAGGGGAGAGACTACACAATGGTTGGTTCTCACTGATTGAAGCGAGGCATGGGGCTTCATTCCTAGCCATATTTTCCACAATGTAGATAATAGATAGCTTTAAACCTAAGAATAACATTGTAAACGTCTTTACCATGTTTACACAATTGTAGGTTATAGCTTTAAATCCACCAATATCATAATAAACATGCTAACTATAATATCATAGAGTAGATTATGATTATTCTATCTTCGATCTATTAATTAAATTTGAGGATATCTCATCTTATTAATTATTTCCATACTTTCAATAGTTATTATTAGGTATCTACGAATATTTATGACACAAATTAGTCGTTAGTCTGAATGAGAGTTTAGGAACTAGAGATATTAATATATTGCATCTATAATTGTTCAAATAGGTACGTTAGGGTATAGTTGTATCATTCTTTATTTCCTAAAAGAGCTACGGTTTACTTGCGGCATAATATAGGGTTCTATACAATCACTAGATGATCACGAGGCCAAACTAACTTGAAATAAAATTAAAATTAAGAATGTTAGGGTAAACTTTTAAGTAGGTTTAAGTTAGGTATAAACCAGAACTTTTAGGTAGCGTTTCTGTAAGGTTTAGGTAGGTCAATAGGTACAGTTATTACATATAGATAGGCAGGTATATAAATAAGTAGGTAGTTATATTACGTTATATAGTTTTCGTAGTAGGTTAGTATATAATAATAAGAGGGGAGGGGGGTGTTACAATTTGGTGCCGTGACCAGGATATCTAAAAATATAGTTAATTTTATATAGTCCAAGTCAAATTAGATAATTTCATTAAGTCACTGGTAGATCTTCTCAAATTAGCATAGTTACATCTGTTATCAATATCTTTCAATCGGAGCCATATCGTAGCGCTGAATGTTTTCCCATTGTTCTATAAAACTGGTAGAAGTAGGTAATGTAAATTGTCATGCAAACAAGCCAGCATTGATGTTTATTAGGAATAGAAGTATATTATTTACTTGGAAATAGGAAAATGTGTAAGACAGATAGGACGTAGTTTATTTTGTAATATTGTAGTTTGTTGATATTGCCTATAAATGTACTAAGGACATATATTCAAAATTGGAAATGTTCTATAATAAAAATGAGTTAGAAACACGATGGTTTTAATAAGGAAATAGGCTAGTTAGAGCTCCTATTCCTTCGATATCAAACAAACAAAGACGCTCTATTATATATACTATCTATGGCGCTATGTTCTATCTCAAAAATGCAGGCGCAGATTACAGAGCATAATGTCAAAGACAAATAGCATTTTTAATTTCACATTAATATAAGGGACTTGGTTCATACAGCCATGTTTACGGTCGCCAATTGAAACCGTGCGTCCGTAATATTCTTGATGCGATAAGCGCTAATAGGCTTTGTTCAATGTTCAGCTTTGTTTATGTTCCTAGTGATTGGATCCCGGTCCCACGATCCTCGATGTTTATACTTGCGAGCACTCAGGTTACCTTTCCGGGACGCCAAAGAATGCGGCTCGTTGTTCTTGACTACTTGACAAAGGTACAACGAGTATTATTTTTATAATCACCGTCGGAAACCCATACTAATTATTTATCGACCCGAATATAGAATAGAGCTTTGTTACACATTAACACAGAGTGAGATTACATACCGGAATTGTAATAGTAAATTGCACACAGGCCTTGTTGCAGGGAGCGATCTCTACTGAGCAGTCTTTGAATTGATAGGATTTTATACAATAATATTGAGAGAAAATAGCGATAGCATAGCAACGCAACATTGACGAATATAAAATATATTATGTTCAAAAAAATATATAATATATAAATACTATAATAAGTATAATTATAAAATCATAAATGAGTAAATACAGTATAGGCATTATATGATAAATTATGTGTATTTCAACTTTAATAATCAAAGAATAATAGGTTAATTACTAGAAAACAAGTTAGTTTTACTGATGGTAGCAGTTCTAAAGTTATTATGTTGTCTGGATTATTTAATAACTGCTTAGTAGACGCAGGATCTATTGAGAACAATAGATTACAAGACAAAAAGTTAGTTTGATGGTAGTAGTGATGAAGTTATAAAGTTGACTATAATTAGGTTAGTTTATCAAAAGTTAAGGTCAAATAAAATGTAGGTTGTAAACTATAAATAATTATCTATTAAGATCTAGGTAACTTACGTAGTGTCTATTTTGTTTTAAAATAGACACAATTTGCTGTCCGTGAAATGGTGGGAAATAAAGAATGATACATGTAATAGGCTAAATTGGTTATTGTAGGGCTAAAGCTTTAAAATAACATTTGTTAAAGATAGAGCGTTGTTTTAAAAGAAATTTTAAAATCGGTTCAGCATGTCCGGAGATTACCTCCTGCAGGGTCATAAACGCAAATGCGTAACTTTTGCATTCAATTTGAATTCTTTGTCTATTAAAAACAATAAGCTAAAAGCTTGCCTTTTGTTACACGGGTTCGGCACTAAATTCTGCTCTTCTCGAAAATCTTAAAATTGTAAACACGTGTTTAGGACAAATGAGGCGAAAACAAAACAGACGGGTTCGGCAATAAAATTCTGCTCTTCTCAAAAATCCTAACTTGTGCACACGTGTTTGGGAAAAAATGAGGCGGAAACAAAACATTATTTTTTCCGTAATGTTTCGAAACAGCCACTTTCAAAAATTAATTACTACTCTGATAAGTGGGTGAGACGTAACTTTATCGTGTTCTTTTTTACGCATGGGACCTTATTTCGAGAATCTACTTGACGTTGATTGACGCCATGCTTAACGTTTGAGTATCGATAAGTTTCGGTGAAATAGTCCACTTTTAGAAATATTTATGTTGTCAGTAATTATAAAAGGCCCTAGTTGATTTGATGTGAATGAGCTGCGACTAATTACAAGAAATTCAAGTGAGTTAATAGAATCTTGTAAGTTAGTTATTTTTAGATGGCATTTGAGACACTTAGTTACTATTAACGATTTTGTAGGAATGTTTTGTTTGTTGCATTACTTATTCAGTCGGCAAATAAGTTCACAGTTAGTTAACTAGTTAGTTCAATTTAATAAATTGGATTAATTTTGGCATCAGCAATAATTTTAGATCAAAATTTAAAATAATTTCGGACCTGTTATAATCCATACGTTAGAAGTAGGCAAAATAATTAATGAAAGCTGTGTGATGGTAGCTGTGATGATGATGATGATGATGATGACAGGAATTGGATGTTACACAGCCTGAGGATATTTTAGTATTTTAGATGTGATTTTAATTTTAGTAGTATTTAATTTATAAAATATTAGGTACTGTAATTGTTTGTGGAATAAGGTATGAAAGCATAAGATAAAATACTAGGAAAAATAAATCGAGATAAAGAATTGATTATTATAAAATTAAAGTCCTATAGTAATAAAATCAAATGAGAAAGGGTGATCTATAATCTGGTTAATGGTAAAATTGGTTGGCTTGTTTGTTAAAGGACGTTTTTAATTTATAAGTTTAAAATTTTTAAGTATCTAAATTTTAGAATAATTAGATTTATTAGTCTAAAACCTTATAAGCACAACTAAAACTAGATGAACTTTTCAGACTTTTAGGAGCACGTTAGTTTAGTTATGACAAATCAATAAAATATTACATGTTGAGGGTAAATTACTAGAGTATTTATATTATTCGAAAGTAATTTTAGATTTCCGTTTCTACATCCTATTGGAAGGTCTTATTAGAAGGTCTTATTAGAAGGTCTTATTAGAAGATCTTATTAGAAGGTATTATTAGGAGGTCTTATTAGAAGATCTTGTTGGACGGTGCACCCGAGGTCGATCAATGAAATGCTAAGAGTTTTCGTCTCGTCTAAACATTAAACATTGTTTTAATTTCAACATATAGTTTGATTTAAAGCTTTGGGGAGAGTGCGGAAAGCAGTTTAACTTTACTTTGAGTAGGTACCACCGCCTTTCTTATTAGAGTCATATTAAAAAAAAAGGTACATTGTCTATAAATGTGCTGTCTCAAGGAAATAAACCGTCCAAACACCCTATTGTTTTTGTTATATTAAATTTACTTACTATATATCAAATGTTTAGATTAATTATTTAATAACATCGGTTCTTAATAAAAAATTAAGAGGAATAATTACTATTTTATGATCATTACACAATCCGTTTCATACATTTTAAGTGTCTTCACACACGCACAATTTAACAAATAGGTATTTTTATTGATTCTTGTTTTTATTTTCTTATTGTAAGGTGGTCACTCTAATATATAGTGTCCACACTATGTATCAATGTATGGAATTAGAATTGCAATTGAAAAGTAATAAGAATGAAAAAAAGCTTGGAAACTTATTGTCTTAATAATGGTACACATACCATTTACTGACATGTATTACTAACGCAGTTTCTTTTAGTATTAACTAGTAAATTAATAGTACATTTAATAATTATCAAGTGTCAGAGTTCATAGACTACCTAAAAGTTAACTGCCATTCTATTTTCCTGATAGAAATGTTGGTTTTGTGTTAAGAGAAGTGCAGGGTGCGAAATATTCCATTTCTTAACGCAGTTAGATAGATAAATAATATTTAAGTAAGTGTTAGGTATGATTTAAATTTGTTCGAAATTGAGTTTACGTATTGCGTGCGCATCATGAAAAATTCTTTAATATTATTTAATAAAAATAATGATTGACGCTAGATCTTTGTTCAATTGATCTATTTACGCGAATGAAAAATTAAGGTATATTTATTTAAGTATGTAAACATAAACCTAATAAATTATGGATCTGTTAAACAGCCTTACATTTACCATTTCATGACTTTTCATGACAATACCATTTACTAACCATTTCTTGACGTACAACTTCTTGAATATAGTCGTCTGTAATCTCGTCTCGTAATAAAAAAGTAAATAAAATAAAAACATAAAAATATGGAATTTGAATTAATTTTTTTTTTGTTAGTATTACTAGGCAAAGTTAGAAAATAGATAGATATAGGCAGTCTAAAAGTTGTAAAGATTGGGGAGAGCAACAGTAACAAAACAAAAAATAAACTATAATGGTGTAATTGTGGGAGTATAGTGACGTAGGATGCTTATGAATCAGTTTATACAAGGATTTTCGATGATATATTTTATTGATAAAATCCTAGTTTATTTTAATTTGTAATTTGTGTTTTAATAAGAGGTGTAAGAGTTGTAGATATGGGGGAGAGAGAAAGGGTTCTAAAACTCAAGAAGGAAGGATAACGAAGTGGATATTTTTTTTGTTGAAAGGAATATACGAAAAATAAGATTAGATAAATATTCATTTAGCGTTCATGAATTTTTATTTAAGCAAGTTTCGTTTGCTTAGCTTGCAGTTTCTGGATATAATTTTGTGCAGTTTTAATACTTTTTTTTAAGAGGTTAGGACACTAAATTAATCCTAATTTACATTGTATTTGAGGTTAGGACACTAAATTAATCCTAATTTACATTGTATTTTATTATCTGAAAATAAGGAAAGGAAAAGGTCGGAATGTGCAGAGATCTTCAACATGTAGTGGTTCTAATTCAAGCAGAACAAGAAACATTTAATTAAAAAGTGAGATTTGAAATTAAATTTTGTTGAAAAACATTGTAGATTTTGGGAAATATAATGCTATTCGAGTTTTAACAGTTTCATATTTTAGAAAGATCTGGAAAGTTGTTAGAGGTGCTGGAAAAGAGATTAAGGAAGGACGAATGTATCGAATGATTGTTAAATAGTCAAAAGTATGTGTATGAGGAATGATTCAATGTCGGCGGGCCAATGATTGAATTGAAACGAAGTATGCGAAGGTTTTGAGAAATAAAAGGGCTTTAACAGCGGCACAGAACTGAAAATATGAAACAAATTCTATTAGATAGTTTTTTCGGATACAGCACACTACACAATTGAGTTACTGTGAATATATTGTTAGGTTAGTGTTCTGGTAGATATGTATAAACATAATCTACTATAGAACAAGGCAAAGTTGCTATTTACAGACAACTCAATACTCTACCGGCAGCAAAGACTAAATGAACCCACACTATAATTCGTTTCGCATAACTAGGAAACAGGGATTTTTATAAGTTAAAAGTAAATAATTAGGTTTGTGTTTTATTTGTGTTCTGGAATTAAAGTATTCTACTATAATTTTTAACTATGCACTTAACATTATCTTAATCACTGTAGTATAAAATAAAAGGATATTCACACAGTATCTCTGTAGCCTTGGTATACATGTGAAGCGAATTATTAACACGCTCCAACATTAGATGATTATAGCTCGGGGAGAGGAGTATGAGTAGATGGATATTCTCAGTTGGATAGTTATTGGTTTTCTTAGCGATAAGGAACAAGTGATCTTTGGGAGAGATAGGTAGCAGATCCATGCACTTGAATTGTCGCAGAAAAAGACGTTCTGGCTGGACGAGTTACTTATTACCACTAGGGTTGTCCTGCCTCACAACCAGGATCTCACCACATTGGTCAATTGCCCTTGCGGAAGGTAATTTTTGTCCATGAGAGGTTTCATTAACTGTTCATAAACTTTGACTCTTGTATAGTCCTTTAATGGTTGGTTTAAAAACACACCACACAATTGAAAAAAAAAAATATGAACACATCCGATAAACTGTTTGTGGAATTTAGATAGAATAGTACTATATTTTTATCATTTTGAGAATTTGATTTTAAAGTAATAAATTCCTTCAAAATAAAATTCTGGGGAGAGGATGTAACGGAACGCTTTGAGTTCCCAAGCATTCGTTACTAATAGAGTATAATAAAATATATTATAAATTCATTTAAGGAAGGAAGAGATCGCTCTTAGCGGAGGTGTGACCCATTGTACAATAATTTGTAAACATGTTCTTTTATTTGATTTTTGTTTTGCGACCATGTGTACAATAAAGATTATATCTATCTATCTGTCTGTCTGTTTATGCATAATAAAATTAAAAGAATAAATATTAAACTAAAAGTATACTAATAATAATTATACAATTATTCTAAATTGAAGAAAAATTTATAAATATTAACAATATCCAAGTAACGGGGTAATGACTATAAATTAGGCCCCGAAAGCTGGACTATAGATTAGGGACCGATTCCTGAACACGTGGTCAAGCGACGCAAATCGTACAGCGGTTCTTTTATCAGGCTTGCGTGGGGATAGCGTCGGAGTATAAAAAGCAGGGAACGCTGCTTTGACGGGGCCATTTTCGAACATTCGCCTTTCTGAATAGCAAGCTCTAGTGATATTTGTTTTCGTGTCGTAAGATTTCAGTTTTAATTTGGGTTTTGTTTTGTGTTAAAGTTATAAAACATTTGGTAATTTATTTTAATAGTCGAGTCAAATAATAGATATTCTGCAAGTTAAAGTTTAAATAATTGGTTTATTTTTGTGGGGTTTTCATAATTAATGTGGTGATAATTTAATATTTTGGTTTAAATTCAAAAGCTCGCTATGAAGAAGGCAAAGGGAGGTTGTTCACATCGATGTGATGTGGGGTAATGGATAGTGGATACTTAATGGTGTTTACTAGTCATTACTTTTAACCTTTTGGGCTTGAGGATGCCCGAACAACGTTCTTTATCAACATAACGTTGCCTCACTCCTAGTTTGGTTTATATTCGGAGTTTGGTGGCAGGGGGCCCGTCGAAGTGGATCCATGCGAGATTTCGCGCCTGTTTACCTCTCTTTCGAGTTTCTCCGAACTAGTCCCTATATTTATATATTTACACAATTATTTCCCCACACGTACAAAGCCACGATCTATAGACTTCGGTCGCGTTGGTGATGTACAGCACACATGGCTTAGGTTAGGTACACGAGACGCCATCTCACACATTATTTAGCATAGTTTAGAATTTCTGTCTGCACTTCAGATCCGAAAGGATTCTGATACAGAAATTACACCTTCCCACACGTTTAATACTAAATGTAAGGTGAAAACCTTTAGTTTTGTATTCCTCTTTTAGTGTTTAGATTAGGACTTTAAAGTAGGCATGTATAGGATTATAGGAAGAAGTGAGTGAGTCAGGGAGTAGGATTGGGTCTAGGACTAAGGAAGTAGGGGTAGGATCATTCATAGTTACTAGTAGGCGGAGTTAGGGAGGTAGGAATAATTTGCGTCTTAAATCGGAACTTAAAACAGCTGAGTTTCTTGGAGACTTCTTCTCAGCGAGTAGGTTTACGAAGCTCCAGTAGAGTCATTTTAAAGTCAAATATATTATTTAATAACGCAGTACACCACATTCTAAAAGTAAGATTTACTCGTAACTTATACTACCTGATTGGAATTAATATCTAATAAGCCAATTGCTATTCTCCGATGTCCTAAGTAAAAATAACAACAGGACAATATAATCTACAAAATTATACTTAAGAAGAAGTATATTTTGACTACAATACAACCTGTGGAATGCTATCCAATTATTATTACAATTATGAAGAAGATTCAATCATATGGAATGATTCAGTGCTGTATATTGGAGTTATGTACTCATGTTTTGCTAATATTTATGGCATGTTGCATCGGTGTTACTCTGGTGAGCCTAAGGCAGCCTTACAACAACGGCTCAAAGATAAAAGAGCGGATGTTGTCATCGAAGAGTATAACACGAAATTATCATCGCTGTATTTACTTGGCAAAAGTAACAGTATTGGATTCATATTATATGAATTGATAAAACAATCCAACGTTTAAGATTATGCAATGGCTTAACAGATATGAGTTCCATTCGGATATGTAATTTACTTGCAATTAAAATATGTACCTAAGTAAAAACATAAATGGAGGGGAGAGACTACACAATGGTTGGTTCTCACTGATTGAAGCGAGGCATGGGGCTTCATTCCTAGCCATATTTTCCACAATGTAGATAATAGATAGCTTTAAACCTAAGAATAACATTGTAAACGTCTTTACCATGTTTACACAATTGTAGGTTATAGCTTTAAATCCACCAATATCATAATAAACATGCTAACTATAATATCATAGAGTAGATTATGATTATTCTATCTTCGATCTATTAATTAAATTTGAGGATATCTCATCTTATTAATTATTTCCATACTTTCAATAGTTATTATTAGGTATCTACGAATATTTATGACACAAATTAGTCGTTAGTCTGAATGAGAGTTTAGGAACTAGAGATATTAATATATTGCATCTATAATTGTTCAAATAGGTACGTTAGGGTATAGTTGTATCATTCTTTATTTCCTAAAAGAGCTACGGTTTACTTGCGGCATAATATAGGGTTCTATACAATCACTAGATGATCACGAGGCCAAACTAACTTGAAATAAAATTAAAATTAAGAATGTTAGGGTAAACTTTTAAGTAGGTTTAAGTTAGGTATAAACCAGAACTTTTAGGTAGCGTTTCTGTAAGGTTTAGGTAGGTCAATAGGTACAGTTATTACATATAGATAGGCAGGTATATAAATAAGTAGGTAGTTATATTACGTTATATAGTTTTCGTAGTAGGTTAGTATATAATAATAAGAGGGGAGGGGGGTGTTACATTGCCCTTTCGACGGATGTATGCTATTTGGGTGGATTTAGTTACGCTGGGTTTAATCCTCCATTTTTTTAGCCTCATGTCTATCTTTTCCAGTTGAGCTTGCAGTTTGATAGATGCCTGTATAAGATTTGTATCGCTAGCAAGACACGCAGTGTCATCCGCATAGGTCGCTGTTACTACTTCTGGTGTCTCAGGCAGATCCGCCGTATATATGGAGTATAGGATAGGGCCGAGCACTGAGCCTTGTGGTACTGATGTATAAGTATCTACAGACTGCATGAACAGCTTACTATTGAATAAACTCATCTAGAGTTTGTTCAATATGTATCAATATTTAATAAATATATATTTCTTTTGGTTAACTTACTTATATTATCAAGATCATGATCTTTTAAATTCTACTGACAATCTAACAATTTTTAATTCGAAAATTTTCTATTCTCTGGCGTTTGTTTACATTTAGATTGAAGACAGAATTACAGTTGGAATTTAACAGAATTGTTTTATCATTTTGACAGGCGACTTCGAGGCCCTGTTTACTACCTCGGCGATTTTAATTGTTGCTTATAAACAAAATTTTTAATAAAATATTGTGTTATCATCGACGTCTAGCACTAGACATTAGTAGATAGTTAACTGAACTGTACCTGTTACGCAGAACTTGTAATTTATCACAATTATAATTATAATTTATCCTTAAAAAAGTTTATCTATGTTAGTACCAACTGTTTTACTCGGAATTTTTCAATGTTCTGAACATTTAATTAAACAAGAAAAAATACACCGAAAAAATCAACCTGCCTCAGGCGGGACTTTAATTAAACTTTACAATACGTTCCTGCAATTAACAAATTTTATCTATATCAGCTTAGTCAATTAGGGAGTGGCTTTAGTTTGTTTAATATTTGCAAATATACACAATGTTTACATTTCCTCATCCGGACTCCTTTTACATTTATAAAGTACTTAGAGCAAATTTAAAACTATGTAAGTACACACCAACTATCAATAGACAATAGACATATAAACAAAAATAATACTATTTATATATTATATACATTAGTATAGTATTTTTTAATCTCGTGTCACGGTGTTTCTTTTCGCACTCCTCCGAAACGGGTTAGCCGATTTATATGATTTTTTGTGTATATTTGATAGGTATGAGAATAGGCCGTAAAGTATATTTCACACCGCTTAAAGGAAAAATATATAAATGGCAAAACAATTCTCAGGGTCTGCTACTATTAGTAATATAATTTAAAATTATTGAAGCTGATTGAAGAGCAATAAGCAATCTTAAAAGCAAACATCAAAGATATTATTCGCAGTATTTCGGTAGCTAAGTTGTTAATACGGTGCTCCATGAAAATTAGAACTGTTTTCGGCAAAGCCCAAATCCAGACTTAAGTCTAACCGGGGCTTTAGTTCTAGAGTTTTTGGAGCGGTTGTTTCCGGCAAAGGTTTGTTCCACTAAGCCTTCCCGCTTAGAGCTTAACACAGGAGCTTTTAGTTTTTCCACTTAAGAGTCCGTATTATAAAAGCCAACACACTTCGACTGCGACTGATTCTCGCAAAATAAATTGTTTGTTGAAATAATAGTCCTTATTTAGCTAGGAACAATAAAAAATTAATAACTTGAAATAATTTATGTTTATTATTTTTATTTTAAATTTTTAAATTGTAAGAATTTTGAAATTACCCATAGGTACATTTTGTTTTGCTGGCTTAACTATTTATATGGAGAAATCAGAAATTGATTGTACAAAAAGTATTAAATTTTCCCTCCGGTTGTATTTTCTTCTACTTTATTTTCCATTTCGAATCTAATAAAAATCCATTGATCACTTTTTTCTTAGACTTCAATTCATGTCAAATACAAATATTAACAAAACATAAAAGCCAATTATTATACAATACCAGTACTCTATATTATCCACCCATTTATTTATTTTTCCATAAAAAATAATGGGTAATTACTACTATCGCTTTCGGTCAAATTTGGGGCGAGAAAGAACACTGGATATTCAATAATCGATTTTGTCTCACTCACCTACATAAACAACACGATTTACATCGAAGCATTTACGGAGTTTGAAAATGACTCCTATTAAATCCACCGTCGTGGTGCGGTGCTTGGCTCAATTCTCCCACCGCTTATGTTAATTGTCTAACAAAAACAGTGGGTAAGGTAGCGCTTTTATTTCTCGGCACTTTTTTCTTTGCTTAATGGTATACGTCTCATAAGTTAAGTGAGTACATGCTTTACTTTTTTTGCCTACAGAGCCTTCTAAATGTCTGTCACTAAATTACATACGAGTAATTTTTTAGGCGGCAACTTGACAGTCGACAAGTGAAAGACAATTAGGTGTAAAATTTTAAGGACGCTTCACGTATAATCTCACACTTTGATACACCAGAGAATTTATTTGAATTATACGGGTTACGAGTTTGTTACAATTATGTCTGAACATTAACTATATTTAAAGCAATGATTATCGTTTTATATTGTAATATCATTGATTTAAAGACCCTAAAAAATATAAAAGTCCTAGCAAATAGCTCTATCCTACCTGATGGTGAGCGGAAGGGCAGTCGAAATTCTAGAGATAATATAGCGCCGCACTAACCGCATTGCCGACCTGCAAGGTGATTTTTCACGCATTTAAGAAGGAAACCTCTGTGTCTCCACAGGAGTGGCAAATAATTCCTTTTCTTGACTGTGTGCAACATAAAAATGTCCGGATTGAGTTAAAAATACAGTGTGTACGTAATACGTGTTTTTAACTAAATAAGAGGGTGTAAAATTGTATTCGTACTTTGTAATAAAAGATTGGAGTTATCGTAAAACTTGGGTTTATATTGGTATATAAAACATAAATTTTCTTAATGCTAATACAGATTCCAAATCTAATGGGCAAGTGAAAGAGTGAATGCAATACAACGAGCGAATGGAGTCCACAGACTGGTGAATGAATGATCGAATGACCCACAGATAATACAATAAATGAGCGAATGGGTTAAAAACTAAAAATTATATCGGCCAACGCCATCTATACCATATTTGACAGATATGCGCGAGAGTTGCTAGGTAACGGTTACAGTTAATTTGGATAGATGGCGCTGTCCAACATAAGGTGCCTAAGTAAATAGATACAAGCCATGGCGCTGTCTAACAGAGGGGTTTTTTACAAGTCTGAGTAAACAATGTATTTTAAATAAATAAAATAAAATAAAATATGGTTATTTCGGAAACAAATTCCATATGGTGTTAACACAAACGGATCGGGAGTATTCTTTTCAATAGTATCTCTTAAGCCGTTTAAAGATTATCAGCTCTTTTAATACTTAATGAAGGGATCTGAGTAGCTTCCACAGATCTGATCGATTCTAAATTACGCTAGAACTTAAATTATATTGATGATACTGTCTCATTGATGATACAGCATCATCTGGAATCTAACTCTTCACGAAATTACAGGAGAGTCAATTGAATGTTGTACTCTCCTGCTTTTGCATTGAAGATTGAATCGCAACACAATATTATGATGGTCTTTGAGCGTAGGTGTGTAGTAGTATTGCGTAAGAGCGTTGTCTTCCACCCGGGAGGCACCGGTTCGAACCCCGCCACGTACCAATGTGTTTTCAAATTTTGAATTCATATGTACCTTTAATCGACGCTTTTACGGCGAAGGAAAACATCGTGAGGAAACCTGCACACACCTATGAAGAAATTCTTAGGATGTGTGTGAAGTCAACCAACCCGCACTTGGCCAGCGTTGTTGACTAAGGCCTTATCGCCCCTAATCTGGGGTAGGCTCGAGCCCTTCGGTGAGGACATTATATGAGCTGTTGATGATGGTGATGAATAGGTCACCCTCTTTTACCATAAAGGCAGACACAAACAACTTAATTCTTACCACTTGCTACGGTCCAGATGAGGCCGTTTTTACGAGAACGACACCATACTTAATTGATCAATCAAAAATGTTGTTACTTCGTCTATATGGTACGGTCGGAGTATAGTATAGTATTCAATCTAATAGACTGATCCAATTAAAATGTATAGGTTCTAACTACATCCATTAGTCTTCATATTATACTTGTATATTGCTAATCATTCCACGCCAACTGATCATTCAGAGCTACGCAGCTGTACGTATGTCGGCTATATCATTGTTCGCCACACAAACACAAGGTGTGGATATTGTATTGGACAATGGCTCTGTCATCACCCCAACAGAGGCATTACAACTAATTGTTCACAACTCGTCCGATTATTGCTGAAAACCCTCAAGATTAATACGTTGTTTGTTGTTATTATCGCAATCGGCGCTGATGAATGGAAAATGTTCTGAACACCTGTCACCTGTTAAAATTGGATGCTTCCGAAATTAAATTGCTGTGGGATTAAATTTGGGTCAAAATTTGGCTAATATTTTTCATTGTTGAAGGAGTAACAAAACAACGAGCTGGGCTAACTTGTAGCTATTGTAATGGGAGCATAAATGATTTTAAGCAAAAAGTTTAATAAACTGTATCCTGACAACGGAGAAAAGGAATGAAATCAGTTTAGGTTGTGTTTACAACCTAAAATTTACTTCTCATAAATGTTTTAATCGGTGAAAATTAAGCCTTTGTTACTCGGATCTTAATAACGAATCGATTGACACCTTATTTATGCGCTAAGGCGGAATATACGTAAATGCCAACCATATGCCAACATACATAGACTGATAAAGTTTTTCTCCAGAGTTCTTATTGTAAAAACACGTTTTGAGAGACTCCAATTTAACTCAAATCAACCATACAATTTTTGTTACTTTAGTTACATTTTCACTTGACATTAGCAAAATGCGTAAGTTGAATGTATCGTGGCACCATTAATTAAGAATAGAATAGACTGCTAAAACTTCCTTTAGGCTTCACTTCACTTAGGACATTTATGCGTCTTCAACATAGTCTCAAAATTTACTATAATAAGATTGCGACATCTAACTTAATTAAACCTATACATACTGGGTTATTGGTAAAACACCAACAACCTTCAAACCATTTGAACATCTCATCAACACAAACAACTTTTACCTTTACTCTGAAATCTTGAAAAAAGTCTGTTTCATACATTTTGGTTCGTAGGTGTTGCACTTTTGTATGGAACAGCTGATAGGTATTTTTTCGCAATTTCAGACTTGTTTCTATAGTAAAAGTTATTGGTATTTTACCAATAACCTTGCATCATATTTTTTGATTTATAACAGTTCAAGTCTCGTCTCAGCACTTAAATCTTGTCCAAAAGAGCGCTTTCGCCGAGAATCTCTAATACGCGCGAATACATAACGCGCCGTACTGGAGCTCAACGCGCGAATTTGAAACTCGCGCGAAGCTGTGGATTGAGCCCCAGTACCTTGCCAACGCGCGTTATGTGTTCGCGCGTAGAGATTCGCGGCGAATTAGCTCTTCTGGACCAGGTCTTATCCATGACAGATTTTTTTTGTCATGTTTTTCGTTTTCTTTTTAATTTGGAGTCATTTTCAATAATAATTAAATAGTTTTTAATGCGTTTTTAATCTCTAGTTAATTTTAAGTCAACATTTCTAGTTTTATGGTTGCTGCTTTATCATAGTGCGCAGTGAGGAGTTAAGCTGAAATTATTTTAATAGCTTAATTGTGGTTGTATGCATATCTTTTTTTTAAACGCCGTTTCTATATCCGCTTAATAGTTTTGTCTTGTTATTACTTTTCAACATAATTAAGATTCTTCATCGTGTCAAGTAAGCCTCTTCCAAGCATCCCGCGCTGTCTACAATGGCATCTTTATAATTAGACTGAAAAGAAACAAATTCTCTTTCCGACATCTTCGATATTCTACTCTCTCCTTTTGTAAGTAATTACTTTCCCAACATATATTTAACAAAACATATATATTCTGTTTTTTTTTGTATGCAAGAGAAGGACTCGTCAATCTGAAGCAAATATTTCCATCTAATTATGCTTCATTACCACTCTAAAAAAATGCCGTAATGGCTCCCATCTCGCATTACAAGGGTCCTGTTAAATAATATTTTCCGTTCATATTTTTCTCATTTGCATTTATGAGAATTAACTCGTTATTGTCACCAAAGGAAAAGCGACTATTAAGAAATCAAAGCGACATTGAGCGATAACGGTATTAATTTAAGGTTTTTTTTTATATAAAAGAATAAACAGTAGCGCTCTGTCTAACGAAGCGACGTAAAGTACAAACATTTATATTACAAAGTACTCGAGAACTGCCATAAAATAAAGAGGAAGTAGAAAGTTAATTTCATATTTACGCTACGAGTTAAAGCTTTTTTATGGTAAAGGGAACAAACGAGCAGACGAGTCACCTAATGGTGTGTGATTACCGCCGCCCATAGTCATCTACAAACCTACGGGAATTGCAAATGCGTTGAGCACAAAGCGTTGACCGCAAGGAAAGAATACGCTCTTTATTTGAAGATTCCAAAGTAGTATCGGGAACAGCGCTGGTGACAGTTAGTTCCAGCCTTGTGGCTTCGCGACAGAAAGTTGCGCGAAAAACGCACGGCTGTGGACAAACAGGCCTCCACACTGAAACACCTTTGGAGTCTCGATACGGACACTGGGCCTATGGTCTTAGTAGTTCCTTAGATCAACTTATATGATCTGAGAGCAGTTCGCTTACCGGTATAAGATCTATAGATCTCGGATTCAACATTTATCCTTAGTACAAATGGGCTAGGTTGTTTGGTGGTGTAGCTTGTTTTAAGTTCCCTTGAATAGCTACTGCCTTATCAAAGTCGGCCGCCATTTCAATGTTAAAGATTTCAACAACCTTTTGTGTCGCGACAGTTATAGATTAGGACAGGTTTCTCAGTGGTTCCAGGTAAAATTCGCTTCTATCTTAGGCCTTATCATCACTCACAATCAGGCGACACGAGGCCGAAAGTTTTCTTGTTAAGTTCCAGACAAAAGGACGCGCTGCCTAAAACCTCACATATACTTCAAGAAACCCTTAAAACATCTGAAAATACCGCGCGCTACTATTAGTATTACTTTCAGACGACATTAC
Source organism: Elophila nymphaeata (assembly GCA_955850985.1). NCBI lineage: Eukaryota > Metazoa > Arthropoda > Insecta > Lepidoptera > Crambidae > Elophila > Elophila nymphaeata. The sequence continues at coordinate 8,486,174 of OY039075.1, forward strand.
TTTTAACCGAAGAATGTTTAACCGACCGGACATTTGATCGACAAGGCATTCCACCGACACTACTTTGGTCCGAAGCACTTATGATTTAATAAAGTAAAGATTTAATACCTATCGTAGGTATAATATTGGTTTAGGTTAGGTTAGACTTGCAACCTATACTCGCGAGCCAAGCGTGCCGTGGCAGCAGCCGGCGCAGCGCCAGAAACGACCTTCTGTGAAATACAAAAACCAATACTCGCGCGTATAGGTCTCAATTAAAAGTGTTAAATAATGTCTAATAACTTAGCTCACTTGTTGAACAAATAACTATTTTACCCTAGTTATACAGACAAAAGATTACTATGATTATTACTTTATTTTATTTTACTTTAGCGTTAATTACGGTTTCTCTCCATTTCGGGCATTTAATGGGCATTCCCCTAAATAGTTGGTGTGAGCGTGGAAAATACATTACTTTTAAATAGACAAATCATCATACCACATTTATCAAAATCTGCCGCTATAACTATATTGTTAGCACATTGTTGTGTTCCAACATTAAATAATGCAATAGCAAGTTCCTAATGGTTGAGGGCTCTAGGTGAAGCTCGCTTCCAGCTTCGGCATTATCATCAGGTGATATAAAGGCCAAGAGCTTCGCCGTATAACGTAAAAAAAACATAAAAGGAATGTAAAATTTCAAGCTTATCAAGCAATTTCCTGAAACATACAGAAGCTTGCCTTCTGACCTGCATTTGCTTTGTGACAGTGCCTTGGAATAAAATAAGTTATTACGCTACCAAACACAATGGGGGTAGGGAGTGGCGTATTTCAACGTGATGTATTTATTTTCGTTCAAGTTGTCTCGAAAAGTATTCTAAGTATATTCTTTTTAGATCCGTTTTCGTTAAAATTCATTACTGAATCGATAAAGATCTTATAAGACTAAATCTATTAGGGTAAAAAATTGGCTTATCCACATAAAACACTTGCAAGTTTACACACACATTATTACCGGTCATTAATTATAAACACGGATGTATGAAAATAACACTTCAAAAAGCTGATAGATGTCATAAAAGCGTCCCCAAACTGTGTATCTAAAAAATAAAATTTAAAAAGAAAAACATTTTAAAACTGTTTTACCTTTTTGCCAAACTCTCAATGCCGAACTCTAATTTATCTCTCAACTATTAGACAAAGATTTGAATCGAAACTTCTTTGTTTCACAGAATATTGTTTCCAAAACGATGCCAACTGAACATAGCGAAGAAACGGCTTTGATATGAAAGGAAAATAATACTTATAGTATGTAATTTATCTCAAGTTCCTTCAACGCAGATAAAAATGTCCATGTCACGGCAATAATGTCACATAACCTTTAATATATTTCTTTCAGGCGCCACTATCAAAGTCACTATGTACTCGTTTGTTTTGATACGGGTACCTTTGTAAAATAGAATTGAAATTCTTATAATGGAACACGATTGTGTTTGATTGATTGTGCGATGATCGGCTCTTATGATCCGTCTGGAAGTAATTTTGTCTTGAAAAGAAAACAGTTTTGATATATATAAATCCTTTATTCCACACATAAATAAGTCATTATTTATACAAAGAAAGACGTGTACAAAGGTGAGTTTATCCCTAAAAGAGATATCTTCCAGCCAACTCTAGCATTAGTGAGTAAATTCACAAGCAGGAATAATAGTGGTGTACAAGTAAATTATAACACAAAAGCATAATAACATGAAAATAATAATTATGAAAAGAAAGCTCTTTAAACTTATGTTTGAAGGAATTGACCAGTGGACTCTCTTATCTATATATAGCACTGGAAGTTTATTCCACAACTGGTTAGCAGTCACAGTGTATGATCTCGCAAAAAACTAAGATTTCGAAGCAGGTCGAAGTAAGGTTTGGTAACACAAGCACGCTTGGGACGAGAACTGGACGGAATGAGGTTAAAACGGGAACGCAAGTAATCTGGGTGGATATACCCATACTTATAATAGTGGATCACTGTCTGAGATATTTTAGAATATTATAACATCGGTGCTAGTTTTGGCTTTTGTTTCTCGGTTCACTGAAAGTTTGTTAGTTTTTTAGTTTGGCCATCAAACTAAAAAACTAACAAACTTTCAGTGTCTTTAAACTAACAAACGTCAGTGTCGTCTTTATTGTAGGCTACAGACTGGTAAATAAATAATTAAAATACCGCTAAATGTGGCCTTAAGTGTAACGAAATGTTACCCAAGGCTCTGCTCAACTCCTTTTGGTATTATGAGCTTGAATAAAATGAAGGTAGGTCATCATCATCAATAGCTCATAATATGTCACCACCGAGGGGCTTGAGCCTACCCCACATTAGGGGCGATTAGGCCTTAGTCAACCACGCTGGCCAAGTGCGGGTTGGTCGACTTCACACACACCTAAGAATTTCTTCATAGGGGTGTGCAGGTTTCCTCACGATGTTTTCATTCCCCGTAAAAGCGTCGATTAAACGTACATATAAATTCAAACTTTGACAACACATTGGTACGTGGCGGGGATCGAACCAGTGCCTCCCGGGTGGGAGACGACGCTCTTACGCGCTACACCACCGACGCTTTAGGCAGTATAATATGTATATTATAGGTAGGTATGTATGTATATTATATAGTTACGAAAGCAACACTCTCTGTCTCTCTGTTTGTCCTTTTCACGCTTAAAACGCTGAACCGATTATATAAAATTAGGTACAGAAATAGCTTGAGACTCTGGAAGGAACTTATTATAGCTTTCATCACCAATATTATATTTTACGTACGAGTAAGGTGGTGGAAGATTGTATGGATCAACAATAATTTCTTAAAAAAATGTTGCGAAAAGGCTTGTAAAAAATACCCAGCAGTATTTGACTCGTCGCGAGTTTGTTATAGATCAAGCTCTTATGTTTTACTAAAAACAAGACATGTAGCCAATTAAAATACTTTAACGTTTCTGAAAGAAACGTGTTGTCTATTATATAGAAGAAAATATAAAATTAAAATGGCGAGAACAAGTGACATATATTTACAATTAAATATTGAGATATTTCAAATTATACTATAACTAATATGTAGCTTTAACTGTAGCTTTTTAAACTCTTTATTATCAATAGTAATGTAGCTCGAACTATTCTGTCTGCTTATTCTCTGAGCTCTGTATTAGTATAAATATTAAAATTACGACGCCTTTGAAGTAGAGAAAAATGCTACGTTTGTCTACACAGCGTGCAGTAGACATACAGTGAACACATAGACATACATCGTGTCCCGAGCGAGTGTATGCAGCTCGGGCTAGCTAGCACCCTCCTCTCGTCCCGCGTGCTCCTCACGATTGCCCTCCCCAGACGTGCTCGTCGGACGACTGTGAGAAATTATATAGACTGTGGTAATACTCTAAGCTATAGTTTTAAAAGAACGCTTATTGTAAAGTGTGTAGAAATCGCTTTACCCTTTATCGTCGTAAACTTACAATACTCACAAAACTAGTCATCCGTATGTCCTGTTCACTATATTTGATAGACGATGACGTTCGTTACCGAACATTGTATCCACAAGTCTGCGCTGTTCAAAGCTCCACGTAATTACTACGGGAATGTTTGAACTCGTGTCAACGTTCGACTTGACGTTTTCGTTTCGTACGTGATAATTCTCGGAACTGAATTCAAAGCTGGAGTTTCTCTCGAGTTCTTGCTGTAAAGTGTTGAGAGACTCCATTTTTAACCTCAATCTACCGTACAATTGTCTGTTACTTTATAGTTCACTTGAAATTGGCGAAATGCGTTACATGAATTCTAAATTTGAATCATATTGGTACGTGGCGGGGTTCGAACCGGTGCCTCCCGGGTGGGAGACAAAGCCATTAAGCACTATGCCACCGACACTTTTACATTGTAATATCAATAATTATTGTTGTTATTTGCATATTGTAAGTTAACTAATAAAGTAATTTAATTATTTAGTCAGTCCGCATTCGGTCATCAAGAGCACTACGCGTTTTCATATTTCATTATCATTCAGTTTTACAATATGCTATTTTTATCAGCTTCACAGTTTTTATTTTAAATACATTACTCTATGTACAAGCTCCCGTACAATTACAATAATAAAAGTGCATACACTTGTATATGTTTATCTTTAAGTTTATTGCCGTCAGTTGTTCGTAGAATTCTGATAATTCTATTAACTACCTGTTATAGCTTAGGAACATAGGTACTGAAGACAGACCAACTGTCAAACGACGAAGCCCCAAAACTTCCACTTGGTCTAATAATCCGATTTCCACTCTAATCTTTCACTAAGAATGTGTCCAATAGCCTGTGACTTGGTGAGGTTCTATCGTTATAAATTCGTAGAGCGAAGAAAATTGAAAGGAATTATAAAAAGAAACAATGTCAGCTACCAAGGCTGCGCTGGCAAACGACAGCTCAATTTAAATTATAACGAACCCTCCAATTTTGTAGCGCAATGAAAATATTGAACACACTTATGGACGTAGCTTTAATATTATTAATCAATTAATTTTGGAAAATTACCTTTGGGACGAAAAGGTGAGGCGTAAAAATTATCTACACCAATATTAATATTACAAAGCTGAAGAGTTTGATTGTTTGTTTGGTTTAAAGCGCTCATCTCAGGAACTACTGATTTCTTAAAAAATATTTTTGTGTTGGATAGTCCACTTATCGAGAAAGGCAATAACATTTTAACTTTTAATCATTAATAACTGACATTAAAGAGAGCGAAGCCGCGAGCGAGCAATAAATTTTATATTAAAAAAACCGGCCAAGTGCGAGTCGGACTCGCACACCGAGGGTTCCGCCGTACAAACGTAGCATTCCCTAGCTTGTGACGGAAATTCGTCTAAGGTGTCGGTATAAACTGCTGTATCTTAGAAGTTTGATTTTTTCACTGCTTAAAAGGGACAATAGACCTAGGTATTTGGTATAAATTTCAATTTGATACCTTTATTCGTTCGTGAGAAATAAGGTAGTAAGTTTCATTTTATTAAAATATTTTTATTATATTATATAACTAAAAAAATGTGATTTTCGCAATTTTTCCTATATTTGCATTATATGACAATGCTTCTTGCCAAATTTCAAGATTCTGAGTTTACGGGAAGTATCCTGTAGGTTTTGATTCCTTTGCGAGTGTCGGAAATTTGTTGAAAATATCGACATAATCGGCTGTATCTTTTGATTGGCTTGGCTTAGAAGTTTATTGGTGTAGATAATATTTTCACAGCTTAAAGGGACAATAGACCTGAGTATTTCGTGTGAATTTCAGCTTGATACGTCCACGTGTTCTTGAGATAAAGGGTCTTGACAGACAGACAGACAGACAGACAGACGGACAACAAAGTGATCCTATAAGGGTTCCGTTTTTTCCTTTTGAGGTACGGAACCCTAAAAAGTTCATTTAAAAAAGAAATCTCTAATTTGACCCAAAAACCAAAGAGGCAAGAGGCCTTTACTAACGAAACATCATAATAATTAATAATATAATACATAATAATATATTTCCACGCTCACACCAATTATCTAGCTCAAAATAAGTATCATTAAGAACTTGTGTTATGGGTGCTAGATAACGGATAAATTTAATAATTACATAATAATATAGATATTCTATAAATTAACTTAAATAAATACATAAATGGGCGCGTGATGCCGGCAAAATAGAATCACCCCATATCCTCCATTGGGTGTCGTAGAAGGCGACTAATTGATCAGCTTAGGGATATTGATCACCTTATACTCCGTCCGCCAATCCGCAGTGGGCAAGCGTGGTGGACTACTGCCTAAACCTCCTACGATAGCAAGGAGAGGCCTTGTGTCCCAGCAGTGGGTTGAACTATAAAGGCTGTTGTGATGAAATACGTAAACAACCATGACTCGTGAAAAAAATGTTCGTGTTCATCACACAAACATTTGCTCCTATCAGGACTCGAACCAGGACCGCTTGATGTGTAGGCAGCGTTACTGACCACTCCACTGCGATGGCGAAATTATCAATGGAAGGATGGAATAAATTATCAAAAAAATCACCATTGATATTTTATAATTTATATCATGATGACCGTATTGTGTGGCGTTGTTGCACATTTATTATGGTAAATAAACCTTTTTTTTTAATTTATTTTCAATTTATTTACCACTTAGGCATCTAATGCTTCCTTAATAATTTTCCACTACATGAATATTAATAGAAAAGAAAATTATTTTCTAGGCTATTACGAGTGTAAATAGAGTAGCATAATTTGCAGCTTACATATAATTAATTATGTTTTAATATGAATATTTATAGGAGCCATAAAAACTTTATCTCCGGATAAACTAGGAAAGAAATACGTTGAGCGCAAAATTTATTGGATTACGAAACTGTTTTATGAGCTATCGAGGGTAACCATATCATGGGTCCCAATTTCTAATAAAGTAAAATTAACTACGGCGTTAAAAAAACTCATTCACTTTTGGAAATTGTACTGAAATAAGCATTATTGTATAACTATGAACTAAGGAATATCAATAATAAATGTTATAAAACACACATAAGGAATTTCAATTCAAAATTTTAATACATTTAATTAGGTAATTTTTTTTTTGAAAATTTATTGGATTACAAAACTGTTTTATGAGCTATCGAGGCAACCATATCATGGGTCGCAATTTCTAATAAAGTAAAATTAAATTCGGCGTTAAAAAAGCTCATTCACTTTTGGAAATTGCACTGAAATAAGCATTATTGTATAACTATGAACTAAGGAATATCAATAATAAATGTTATAAAACACGCATAAGGAATTTCAATTCAAAATTTTATTACATTTAATTTGGTATTTTTTTTTGAAAATTTATTGGATTACGAAACTGTTTTATGAGCTATCGAGGGTAACCATATCATGGGACACAATTTCTAATAAAGTAAAATTAACTACAGCGTTAAAAAAGTTCATTCACTTTTGAAAATTGCACTGAAATAAGCATTATTGTATAACTATGAACTAAGGAATATAATGTGGTAATATAAATGACAGTATGATAATATCATATTTTTTAAATTTCTCCTTCATCCAAAACCACCAGAATTCAACCAAAACCAAGAAAAACCTACAAAAACCAACCAAACCCAACAAAAACCAACCATAATGAGTCGAAACCATCAGAAACCAACCAAAACCAGCCGAAACCAGCCAAAACCAACCAAAACGAACCAAACCCAATAAAAACCAACCAAAACTTTTATAATGAATGTAAAAACCAAATATTTTCATAATGTGGTATATATTATCATTATAAAATTGTGGTAGTAACATTATAAAAGTATTTGTTAGTGCTAATTATATAGATAAATTATAAAAGCTTTGAGCAGGCGGTTCTTTTTACTACAATAATGCCTACATTTTCGAGCATGTTAGAGAAAAGTGAATATGTCATTCATATTCAAAATTATCTTTGACTTTTTCCTATGGTTTCCCGTTTTTGACTCATTCTATTGCTGACCGTGTGACTCTACACACTAAAATGTCAAATTACTGGGATCTCGCTCTGGACTAGCTTGGGCTATATATAACCTTCTTATAAAATACCTAAAGTTATCTCAAGGCAATAATAAAATTGTAAGTACCTTTTTATAAGCATTTTTATATTAATGTGTATTTATTTTAAGTGTTAAGTTTTACAGTGTGTTTTTATATTCTTTTCAAAGTGCTTTTTAATAAACTTTGTCAACATATACTGAGTGGCGGCCTTTTTTCATATGTGTATTTTTTGTTTTTCATTTATTTATATGAATTGTCTGTGAAACTGAATAAATTTATTTTGATTTCATTGGATTTTGATTTAATATTATATTTAATTAAAACTTTGTTACCATGTTTTGCAAAAATAAAAATGTAGTGACATAATCGGTGCCCCATTTCTTGAACCCGTACGGTGTTTAGACCTCATTGAGGACATAACGACACACCTAACCCAAAAAAGTAGCAATCCTTTAGTAATCTCAACAAATACCAACCACCAAAACAGATTTTCCATTCTAAATCATCACTGCAGTCCGGGTTTTTTTATTTTAACATTTTTAGATGTTTCAAACAGCGTTAAATACAATAACACAATTCGGAACTTATAAAAAAAACCGCCTTCAGAACTAAAAATGGGAGAAATCAAAATTTTTTTAGTGATAAAATTACGATATCATCAATGTCAATTAAATAGGCATTATTAGAGATTACTCAAAAACTACTTGTCAGATGTCGATAAAATTTAAATGGGACTGCATGACAAGCAGTAGCTTCCAAAGGTCAAAAGAATCTTAAAAATCGGTCCACTCAGTAACGAGTTATGAGGTAACAAACATTAAAAAAAAACATACAGTCGAATTGATAACCTCCTCTTTTTTGAAGTCGGTTAAAAACGAAAAATTTAGCGCGTAAGATCTATACGTATCATAGAATCAATAGCAAAAAAGGTAGTTTTTTAAGAAGAAAAAGTAGGGAAACCGCCGAATTTTCATTCAGCACACGCGTTTGAACGAACGTGTCCCGTTTTCGATATTTTTGAAACAATACGAGCCTTGACAAGAAACCACAAATCAAAACAGTGGCCATGCCATTACGAATGTCAGTATTTGTGTACGAAACTCATCGGTTTTTGATATCAAAACGGTTGAAGTAATTTATACTTGTCGACATAAATTATTCCAACGTTAGCGTGTAGCCAAACGTAAAAAAGTGTACACGAATAATCAAAATATTATTTAGAAATAAACTTTGAAAACCTTGTTTACGTTCAACAAAAATAATAATAATAATTAACTTGTTTCGTGAGACAAATAAGCTAATTTTGTTAAACCGGGTCCAAGCGGTGTAATGTAATATACCGTTTAAGGTAAAACTGCGAGCGTTACAATATGTAAATACAGATTTACACAGGGTAGTAACTGACTCTCAAATTCGAGGAAACTCAGTATTGACTCGGCATTGACCTAGTATAAAGTGATTTGGAGTTAGAAGAGCTCAGTCGCGTTAGAACTGACTTCAATATTGGCGCGTACTGACTGCATGTAGGTAATCGGTGTGGTCAGTTCTCGGCACCAGCACTGATTCCTGTTACTGACTCTTTACTTATCCCGTCTAAATCAGCCTTAAGTCTGTTGGTACCGTCCAAACGCAGAATTCGGCTTCGTCATAACAGCCTTTATAATTTGACACAGTGCTGGAACACAAAGCCTCTCCTTGTCATCGAAGGAGGTTTAGGCAGAAGTCCACCACGCTTGTCCAATGCGGTGTTGGACGGAGTATAAGGTGATCAATGCCCCTTTTCTGATGCCATTAGTCGCCTTTTACAAAGAAGAAGACTAATGATAATGAGTGACTTGTTTTTCTCTTCTATTTTTAAATTATAGAATATTAATAATATTTTGAATGAAATGTAATAACTGATTTTAATAATTTATTTTCTAATTCAATTTGTAATATAATAATGTATTAAATATAATTATAATTCTAACAATAGGTACTATTTTTCTAAATTATCTGTAGGTACTATGGGTTTTTGTGGTCTGAGAATAAATGGTTTATTTTAATTTATTATTATTTAGCCACTAAAAAGTTGAGTATTCAACTACTTACACCTATACATACTCGTAACTAACACAATCTATGATGGGATTTTTTAATACATAATTTTTTTTATAAAAGAAATATATTAAATCTGAATGGAATTATTTAACGTATATATATTTTTTTGTTGACTGAAATGCTCTTGAACTTGATCGTACCTAAATGTAAATAACTGATGAGAAGGTCAAAGGTCAGAACACAATAATGATGTTACCATTATTGCTATGGCGACAGACTGATAATATAACCATCTAAAATATTATACAAAGGTATTATTATCCATCGGGTTCGAAGCCAAGTATTCATGAGATTTATAATCATAAATAATAAAGTTCAATGTGTACGAATTATGTGGATACCGATGTTGCCCAAGACTCAGCTCAACACTTTTTGGCATTAGTAACGTGGTTTTATGCAGTAATTCGTTCATGTGTCTAAACCTAGTCTTGCTCTAATTTTTTAGGTCTACAATCTCGCAATAACGTCGTGAAATATAAACTCTTTTTTTTAAGTAGGTAATGATTACTAGTAGGTATAGATACCTACTGTGATTAGCTTTTCCATGTAAATGAGAATCATGCTGTAATTTTGTCGTAACATAATTATTATTTAGGTAGGTAAATAATTAATTTTCGTATGTCAAGGATATTCTATTTTATTCCACTTACTCAGAAATTGAAATCCATTAATTATAATTCTTTATTTATGAGAGGATAAAATTTGAGACTTTTCGCATTAACGTCTGATATTTATTTAGGACAAAACAGACAAATAATAATTATTTGGAACAAGTGTTATTTTATTGTTTACTTACAAGTTGCCTTGCCAATCCTTTATTCATAGGAAAGTTGAAAAGTATTTACAAATAATATTTACTACGCAACTAATTAATGGCAAAGTGTAGGTACCTATAGAGACGTAGGCAACACCCATGTGATGTCGCCGCTATTGGTCACGTCTGTATGCTACGGTGACTACTTATCATCAAGTGGGCTATATGCTTAATTTTTTATTGAATAATAATGACTGGGCTGGCCACAATCGTGCCTGATGGGAAGCGATCATGAGGCCTTAGTTAGATGGTGGACATTCGTAAAATTATGCTTGTCCACTCTGGCCTCTTTTGTATGCTTGTCCACTCCGTAGAAAAATAACAACATTGAGGATTATTGAAAGTGAAGATCAACGCAACGAACACAGGCATGGCTATTCTCCACAAGCGAGTCCCTTCCACCTGGCTCCGACTCTCCTACCGGTGACTAATCATATACAGCTACTAGGCATGACAATCTCACCCGATCTGAATTTCTGCCGCTATATCGAATCCATAGCAACAACTGCAGCCAAAACGCTAAGTGTATTTTCGAAGGTTAAGCGATAGTTCACATCATAGCAACTGCGCATTCTGTATAAAGCACAAATCCACCCGGTTATGTTGTGTACACCTTTAAGGAATCGGTCGTTTGTATAGTTTACTTGCATAGACCTACGACTTCAAGAAACCCCAAAAGAAAAAGACTCAACCGAATAACCGATGCTCTACAGCTGAACATAACACAAGCCATTGCTCAAATTCAGTCTGATCTATGCAGAAGAGTCATTGAAAATTGGACCAATCAGATCCACCGCCGTAAGAAGCCAAGGCGGGCATTAGAAAGATGTCATATTCCACACATAATAGCAAATATGGGCCTTTCAAATAAAATATTAAGAACTTTGTATACCTCACAAACAACTTTTTTATTCCATTTCAACTTCTACCCACCCTTATACCTTATTGAAAAACCCGTTATAATAATGAACGGTGCTCAACAACTATTTTGAAATCACAACACGTTACTCGCACGTGCGGCACAAACAACTGCTATATTAATGAACCTACTTTTGTAAAAAAGTTCAGAATTATTAACAAAAAAGTTTTATGAAACCCTTTGGCGAGCGGCAGCCCTAACGGTCAATTTGTGACCGCGCCCGCGTGAGTGTTACTTTTGAGTTACACGGCCCTAAATTAGTCTTATCTAATTTTACTCCCGGCTCATAACTAACTTGAATATTTTCCTAAATTAGAAGATCTCTAGTACGATAAGCTTTTTCCAGGAAAATACTTGGAGCGATTTCTTTTTAACTCGACGTTGAAGTTTTTGACCTTCATCTGAAATGATGGTAAATGAAGATGGATCTGATGAACTGTCTATATTATTAGTATCTATTAAAATTTTACGAAATAATGTCATACACAAGCCGAACGCTTACAGCAATCGTAATTCTCTATCGCTTGTTCCGCACTCTCACTTGCATGCTCGGCTCAGGCGAAATGTGACACTTTTTCATGCGTGCCGCCAGCGTTCATCAATTTAGACGTTATCACGTCAAAAAATATAAAAAACGTGGTTTAAACAAATCCAGTAAGCATTCAAAATGGCTGTGTCGGGTGGCTCTGCTCTTCCAAAACACAAACATACAATAATTATTTGTTTTATGTATTTATTAAAATTATTATTATTTTGTTATTTAACTAAAAGTTACACAGGTAAAATAGTAATAATAATTATTATTATTCGTACTATATTTATAGCTGCTTATAAATAGCTGATCTTTCGCCTAATAATGAATGTGTGCTTGTGTTTGCATGCGCAAGTTAGTGTATGTGTGAGTGAGTGTGTCGTCGAAACAGTGTAGTAATGTTTACTCTATTGTTATGAAAACTTTGAAAAGATAATGGTAGCTAATCATGACTTTAAAAACACCCTACCTCGACCTGTCAATTTTTGGTGGTACTGCACGGCCCATACTGCCAGATGTGGCTTTATGTGTAACGAAATTTTATCTAAGGCAGATTCAGAGCGCTCATACCCTCTTGGGGCTGCAAGCGTGATCGTATGTATGTATAGTATAGGCACGCTAGAAATGAATTAACTCATTACAGTCGCATAGCACGGGCAGTCTAGGCATGCATCGGCCGGGCCGATTCCAAGCAAATTAGGTACTTTCTGTGTGGGTATTACATCTGTTACTCGTTATATAAGAATGTTATATACCTAATTAACGCTAAAAATATTTACAGAATTCCATTTAAGTAGGTCTTTAAGACAAATGGCCAAGACGCAGGGCTCCGAATTAAATCTTCACTGACGAATGACAGCCCTGAAGAAAATCGATGTTACAAAGATAATTGAAGTAACGAAAAACCTTTTCTGCTCTCCAAACGAATTTAATTGACGCGCTCTGCTTTATCATCGACTTGCTTTATAGAAAAAGTTAATGGAAAGACGAGAAATCTATAGTTCAAATGGCAGACCCTATTATATGATAAAGATATTTTTAGTATTTTGAAGTCAATCCTATTACAATCTGTTTTAATATAAATAGTTATTATGAAAAATACTGCTTATTTGATGAGGACCTGATTGGACAAATCTTTTATGCTGGAACTGCACCATGAGCCATCAGCTTCCACGTCTATCTCAAAAAACGAGAAGTTCACAAATGAACGTCACCATCGAGTAATTGTGTTTCACCCATCGCATGGCCATCAGAACCTGCGCTGGGCGTTCGTGTTGAGGAGACATCAAAATATAATTTCCTGTAACTTATCTGCTCAAAGTATACTGATTGAAATGAAATGAAAAAGCTTTTTATTTAGGGACTTTGCTAAGTAGGTACTTTGTTATCATCGAAAGCCCTACCACCATTTCGGGACGAAATAATTATTTTACTTAAATAATTATTATTATGCTAAGATGGAAAAGGAATAAGATGATAATTTGCGAAAAAAAAACTCCACAGCTTTACAATTTCGTAATGATTTCAAAGCATCATTACAAGTCAATAGATATATCAATATGAATAAATTACAATTTTAAATGCGTAAATTATGGGCACGCATTTTTACGCCCACGCATTTGGATCATTTAAATAATCATTTATCTTTTAATAAGCAGCAGATATACAAACATACATTTTGCATACATTTCTCAATGATATTATAATATAAAAAGAAGGCATTTCTTATTTCTGCCGTGAAGCAGTTCGCTGTGTTTCGGAATGAAGGGAAAGGTAACCAGTGTAACTACTGGGCATGGAAGGCATATCATTTTAGTCCCCAGGGTGGCAACGCACTTGCAATGTTTATGATTTACCCTTAATATTGCAAGTGTCTTTAGATGACGGTAACCATTTAACACCAGGTGAGCCGCAAACTTATTTGTCATCTCATAATATTAAAAAAAAAAAAATTAAGGAGAGCTCTATGTAACACTAGGGAGTCTCTCCCGAGTTCTTGTCGTAAAAACACGCGTTGAGAGACTCCATTTTAACCTCAATCAACCGTACAATTTTAGTTACCTACTTTAGTTACATTTTCACTTGACATTGGCAAAATGCGTACGCTTAATGCGTCGCGAGGCTATTAATTAAGAATAGAATGTAACACTTGCTGTGCCCACGAATTTGTACGCGTGTTATGATGTTATATAGCCTATGACCTTTCTGGATGAATAGACTATACAACACAAAAATATTTTTTTAATTTGCATCAGTAGTTCCTGAGATTAGCGCGTTCAAACAAACAAACAAAACTCTTCAGCTTTATAATATTACTATTCACACAGTAAGTTACATGTGTAAGTTAGTATAGGCCAGACAGTTCGGGCTCAGGCCATGGTCTGGCAACCTGTGACTATTTTGAGGCACTACTGTTTGTTCGGGCCTTGTAAACAATGCAAAGAAAAACACTGTGGAACTCTGACAACCTTACTCACCGACAGAAACGCAACACCACAAAAATGAAGTGTTATTTGGTGGTCTTCTGTAAGGTGGAGGGCTACCTCCACCTTAAAGAAGACCACCAGCGTTCGACCTCCGAGAGCGTCCGACCTGGGGTGCTGACCCCAGGTCGGACGCTCCAACTGTCGCTGCCCTACCTCGACTGAACGTGCTGCTATAAATGTAATTAATTTGTTATCGAAACTGATAAAGCACTTTCCTTAGCAAGAGTACAAACTTAGCTTAACCTTACCTTCTGCTCTATTTATTTTGTTGTTTATAGTTCGGTTGAGTTTTATTAGTGCTATCGAGCTCCGAGCTTGTTGACTAAAGTTTGTGGGCAAGACTTATTCTGTAATAAATTTTCAATCAACATAATTACGAGTGGAATATACTATTTAATTATGTATGAGACAGCGGAGCCGTACCCGTTGAGGGAGCATTTTGTTTTGGGCAAGGGGATTTGTTCAATTATGCTGTCAACAAGACGTTCCCTGGTGTATTTAATAGGTTGTGTACAGATGACGATGTAAATTGGAAAAGCTTTTAGCCTATAATACGGCTGCAGCTTGAATTCCAGGAAGTATACTGTTAAAGTTTGAAGGATGTCTGCGAATCTGAATCTGAGAAAAGCTTTTTTTTACAACTAGATGACAAATAACCTGACGGCACGGCGCGGCGGGCTGATTGGATACCGGAGCCTATAAACACCTGCAATACCAAGGAAAAAATCACTTGGTATTGCAGGTGCGCTGTCATCCTGAGGCCTAATATGAAACGCCTTCCATGCCCAGTAACTACACTGGCTACCTTTCCCTTCAATCCGAAACACAGCAAACTGTTTCACGGCTGAAATAGGAAATGCGGTGGTACCTTCCCAGATGACACTTATTATTCTTATTCTTAAATAAGGGGCTGAGGCCGTATCTCAGAGCACTTCGACCCTATGGGATCTTTTGTGCTTCCCCTTTCCTTATCACCCATCCCCGCCAACATCGAAAACATTTTGTATGAGTTTCACGATGTTGGCGGGAATAAGGTCTATAAAGTCCTCTGGTTTAGGGTAAGCTAAACCTAGGACCCTTAGTCGCCTGTTGGCTAGTGCATCGCAGTCACATAGTATGTGCTCCATGCTTTCTTCCTCCTCACCACACATTCTACAGATGGGGTCATCAGCTTTGCCTATTGTGAACACCTGCAATGTTTTTTTCCCTGTTATTGCATTATTGCAGGTGTTTATGGGCGCTTTTCAGGGCCAGCGGACCTTTGAGTTGTAGGTTGGTGGGCCGCCTTGGCTGGAAGGTCGGTCGCTCCTGACGCGCTTCTGCTCTCAGAGGTGGCGGGTGGATGCGACCTCTGGTTAGGTTTCCCGTGGTGGTGTCATGAGAGGTAGCGTCGCCCTGTCGGGGCCAGCGCTTGGTGCCTAAACGACGCAGCTGGAACCAGTCGAACCTGCTCCCTCGTGCGGGACCGGTATGACGAACGGCTATGGCCTTAGATAGGGGGACAGATAGCGTAGACATCGGTAATAAGCTGCGCTGAGTTTCATTTAAGCCAACCCTGGTACCACTGTGGGGAACGCGGGAAAGGCCCTTTTCATGGCCAGTGGAGCCTTGTGTGCGGCCGGTCTACAAGACTGGTGGTCTTGTCCAGTCGGACAGTGGACATGAATGAACGGTGCACTGGTTGGGCCCGAAAGGGCGGTGAGAAGCGAATTGTCGCGATTCCGGATTGCTGTCGTAGTGTGCCTTGGCAGGATGCCCGGATGTTTAGTGGGTAGGGGGGAACGCCTGTACCTTGAGTCCCACATACCCCTGCAGTGGCATCGTACTGCAGTTATGATGCGTAAATACATTTGACCTCTCTTATAAAAAAATGTGTTTATGGGCGACGATATCCACTTACCACCAGGTGGACCGTATGCTTGTTTCTCATCTAGTTGTATAAAAAAAATACTTTACATCTGCTTCCCGGTTTATGGTGATAAGGATCGCACCTGATTAAAACCATCAATTATAGAAGGAGCGGATTACTACAGCACCAGTAGTCAAGTCAATGGCATACTAAAATAATTATGAACTCCCCTTGCCGATTCGCACACAAGACCCTTAGTGTAAGATTTTCAGTGTAGAAACGTAATTATTTTAGTTGCTTTGTGAGCTGAAGCTGTATGGGAAACCGCCCATAGTGAAAAGAGGCGTAAATCACGTTAGGCAACAACAATGGTACAGGTCTCATATAAATTAGTGCGGTTTAGATTTAAATTACTTATTTTTTTCCACAAGATTAAAAGCACTTGTAAGTCATATTCAAAAAAGTTGTACATTGTCTATAAATATGCTATCTCATGGAAACAAACCCTCCAAAGAACCTATTTTTTATGTTATTTGATTTTTTTGTTATTTTAGATTCGCTTACTATATATCTAATGTTTAGATTAATTAATCAATAACATCGGTTCCTAATAAAAATTAAGAGAAATAATTATTTTATGACTTATTACACAATCCGTTCCATACATTTTAAGTGTCTTACTAATAATAATAAACATAGTAGAGCTGTGAGCAATACTATGTTATGATAAGAAAATAAAGGAAAACTTACTTTAATATTTCTGATCTCATCACTATTAACATTTTAGGATTTTCACTTGTTGTACCTGGTCGTTTTACAGATACATAAATAACAATTGAACCTACCGCTTGGAATAATGTCTTCGAAACAGTTATTTAATATGGAAATGATTTTCACGAACCGAACAATTCCTAGCAGAATGCCGTTTTCATCACGCTCTTAATTTAGTTAAATACTTAAGATGTCATCTACTAAGTAGTCCCCGCTGGCGGAGCTCGTTTTTGTAGCAACTTTATAAATTATGTTATTACATAAATTTGTTGAGAAGCGTGGTTTCAACTTACATTGAAGGCATTTTCCTGTAATGTACCTTAATAAATGTAACATCAAGTAATGCCTACACATTATTTAATATTCAGCGTTCTTTTGTCAGAGTAGGCACACATAGCTGTCAAGAAAACAAACAACGTACATCGTCAATAATTTGATATGGAATGTTGATAAGAGGAAAATCTTTAGTAGGAAATTATTTTAGTAGCTTTTACTGAAGAATATTTTGAAATATTAATAAAATCGTGGAACAAAATATCATACGAGTATATAAAAATCTCGTGTCACGGTGTTTGTAGTCGCACTCCTCCGAAACGGCTCGACCGATTTTTATGAGATTTTTGTGTATATTTGGTAGGTATAAGAATAGGTTGTAAAGTACATTTCATACCCCTAAAAGAAAAACATGTAGGTATATAGCAGAATAACATTTGCGGTGTCAGCTATAATGGATAAATGTAAAAAAATATTATGGATGTTGAATATGAAATTTTATCTTGAATGAAAATATAACGATCTCTTCTTAAATCTTATGGTTATACCTTAGTACAGGTAAGCCTAGCTTATCCAGTTACTAGAATTGCTGTAAGGTACTTATAAGTTACTATTTCAAGCCAATGACGTGACTTGTTCTTTTTTTTTGTCCTCATTATGAAATAAATATAATATAACTAGCGGACCCGACAGACTTCGTCCCGTCCTCTCATAAAGAAATTATTCGAATTTTTCTCGCCGTAAAAACCATCCTTGAACTTCAACGAACATTTTAAAAAAAGAATTGGCCAAATTGGTCTAGGCGTTGTTGAGTTATGCGCTTACCAACACATTTTGCGATTCATTTTTATATTATAGATAGGTATACTACAACAGTACTTATACATGCAGCCGTGTTTTAAGTCTCTGCATTTGATATTTTTTCCGCAACCATTCAAGCGACCGAGCCCTTCGACGGACGAATCCTGTCCTTCAGGAATAATTCTTTTTAATCCTGCCTTTCCATCTCATATTAAGTATTGTTTCCAGTGTCGCTCTCATCCTAGATTGTTGTTTATTGAAAACACCAGAGAAATGATTTGAAATATATCTTCATATACTTTAATGCCAGTTCGTCTTGTACAATATACTACATATACTTACACGATAGTAGTCAAAAAAGTTGATAATTATAACCTTTATTTCTCCTCACAAATAGGTCGAGTTGAGGTTGTTACCCGATTTGATGACACCACAGATTTAATAATACAAGGAGATAGGCCAAGCCGGCGTTTGACTTGTGACAAGTGTATGCCCTGTGGGCATACATTTCCGCTACTTCGCCTTCCGATAAAGTCAAGTGAATACGTAACTCAGCGATTTGACCGATCTCCTTTGCGGCTGTGCTTAACTTTCATCGCTTCGCAGTCCTTAAGACGCGCGCAATGAATAGTGTATATTACGGCATGCTCAACTAGAACCATGTTATGTAGTACGGCCGCTGATCGCGATACTCGGTCTTCCTATGAACTTGGCGATTCGATCGATCTCCTTAGATTGATATATCTGTAGATGACACATAAAACCACAATTGGCAGTATGGGAAAACTAGTGACTCCAAATGATATGGTATCCTACACTGCTATCCCTAAATAGTATTTTTATTTCGTTCTTGTACCATGGTTTCCTAATAGACTACTAATTTATTATGAAGAAAATATTATATATAACAATAGAATCGTGGTTATTTTTAAAAATAGAATGGAAAAATGTTAACCTTTTTTTTAATCGAGTCACACAATTGGTACTTAGATAAACTAGCAGCGTAAAATAAAACTAATCAGATGATTAGATTCATTGACTAACGTATTGCACTGTTGTTTTAGAAAATCTTCTACAGTTAATTCAGGAGTATTAAAATAATTGTATTTATTTGCTAGTCTAGAATCATATCTCTGAATCTACATGTGTTTGAACCATCACCTTAGAATTTGCTCGAAATTTAATATGTAATAATTAATATATTTATTGAGCATTATACTAGTACCTATAGCGTAGGTAATGTTAATCAAAGCTACCAATACAGTCTTTGAATGTCGGCATAAATACATAAACCATTGAACGTCAAAATCAATAGTTAATTAATTACTAGGAGCCTCTTTTGAAGAAAATAATTGGGAAAGTAGATTTTGTACATTCTATAATAATTATAAATTAATATTCGCTACGATCCACTATATGAGTACATTAATAATTTATTTTTACTATGTTATTTAATTTAACGAACGTGAGTGTTTGTGTTCGTGCAAGATTTTATTTTAAATGTTTCAATATTAGAAAAAACTTGTAAAAAAAATCTATTAAAAACATTTTTAAAAACAAGGTTTTATTTAAATGCTTTTAAATGAAGAAAATAAAGTAAACTTTAAATTTAAACGTTATGAAAACTCGTCGCAAGATTAACTTCTGTAGATAATGGAACTAAACTTGTATGCAAATTTTTTATCACAATCGGTTGAGGATAACTGCTTTAAAATGCAGTTGTAAAATTTGATACATACCTATTACATACAAACATTGCAAGTTCAATAAAAAAAAAATCTTATTTGTTCTAGTAATAGATTAAAAATCGTAGAACATATTGGAATAGGGATGGTAGAACATATTGGAGTAGTGATATCCAATTATATTTTATTGAACTTTAAAAAATATATATATAAAAAAACTCAAACAAAAAAACCTTTTCTTTTATGAATAAATTTTAATAAAACTTTTTCTTTTTATCTTAAAATTTGATGATATCAGTTTCTTAATCGTTAGATAATCAGCTGGTTTTCACGATATAGGGTGTTGTGACCTTTTAGTGTTCGCAGGAAGATATCGTGGTAGTCATCCATTAAGCTGTAATCGCTCTTATGAAATCGGTAATAAAATGTGGCGCCGGATTCGAGGCGTGTGCCTGCCAATTTATATTTATTTATAGCTAGTATATTTAAGGTAACTAGTGTGAAGGCGTGTAATCAGGAGTGAGGTTACAACAGAGACCAATAACAGAGGTTACAACTTAATAGCGTTTGACCCTTCGTCTAAGGTTTGACTATTGTAAGTAATTAAAGCAAGGAGCTTATATTTTACCTATAGAATGGAGTCATTAGACAAATGAACAAAGTGAGGGCAAAAATTTTGACAACACTTGACATTACTTGACATTGCTAGAGAGGCCCTGTCTCTTTCTAGTAGGGTGCCTGTAGCACAAATTAATCACGGACAGTCTTGTGCCACGGGTAAGGTCTCACGTGCTCCCACCTGGTGGTAGCCGGAGATGGTCTCGGTGAGGGTCACTCGGTGGGACGAGTTAGGGCGGCTTGTACTGCTGCTCACTGTAAGTCCAGTCCTGGGCGGAAGTGAAGGTGCGGAGGCGACAGCGGCTACCTTAGCCTAATCTTGAACCCCAATTAGGGGTTAAACACAATAGTTCAAATAATTTATTGCATTCATGAATGTAAATAACAGATGTTCATAAACAACACCACCACATCATGTTGCCCATTTGGGCATAGCATAATCAAGATAAAAGTGTAACGGACTAGATTAGAATTTATTCATACTATATTTTTTTTTATGTTACGAGATGGCAAACAAGCTTGCGGCCCACCTGATGTTAAGTGGTCACCGCCGCCTATAGACACTTGCAATATTAAGTGTAAATTACTTAACACCGCAAGTGCGTTTGCCATACTGGGGACTAAGATGATATGCCCTCCATGCCCCGTAATTACACTGGCTACCTTTCCCTTCAATCCGAAACACAGCGAACTGCTTCACGGCAGAAATAAGAAAGGCGGTGGTACCTACCCAGACGACCCTACATATGGGTCTACCACCTAGTATTTTGAATGTATGTGTGTAGTGTAATATATTAACTTAATTTGAATGTATATTTTACGCTTTATTTAACCTACTCTAAACATCGATAAATGAAGTGTTGGTGACAATAGACTAATTACTTCGGAAACCCTGGTTTCTCATTTTTACGTCATACCCCATTTTTGTGACTATGCAGAATGTTAAAATTTAATTGAGTCATTGTATATTCAATAATTGATGATGCCTGATACCCTTAAAATGATTTCCCAAACATTTTAGCTCTATTAACTGTATACTACCACGAAAAATTTTACTAACCATTTCAAGGGTTGCCTTTGAAAAGTGATTGAGAAGTGGTTTTATTGAAAAAAAAGGCTTGAAGTTTGCCGTAAGCAGTTGGTGTCTTGAAAGTGCAGGCTACATATTTTCGAAATTTCATAAAATTTGGTTTTTAAAGGCACAATAGACAACCATATGGTCCGTCGCTTCGGAAATCTAAAAAGAAAAGAAAATTTTATGTATACAGACACTTTTAACTTGTAATCAAATAGCATATTAAAAACTATCATTTGTTAGATTTTAATATGCTATTTGATTACAAGTGCAGAAGAGCGCAGCCACAATTTTATTAATACTGTCTGTCTGTGTGCAATGTATCTGCGTTGCATGTTAGTACATGCAAATGTGAAAGATAAACATTATTACACTAGTAAAATCCAATCAATACTCTCATTATCTTTTTCTCAAATAAAATAATTTACATTATACACAAATTACATAGTAAAAATTACATATTTTATTTGTAAATAAACATTTCGTACTAAAAATGGGTAAAACTATTTATGTATTTTATCCATGTAACAGTTATTTCAAATAATTAAATAAAATAATATATCAATTTTGATTGCCATTTATAAAAGGAATGAATAGAAAGGGATATTATTTCTTTATAATTCCGGAAATCCTAGTCACCCTAGTCAATTTGTTTACACATATTTGACTAAGTAATTTATGTATGAAAATTAATTAAATTCAGATAGTATGAAAGCCGAGTATCAGAAATTACTTTCCCCTATGGAGTTTCGCCCAATAACGATAATCATATGGAATTACATGTGAAAAACCAATTTTACTTAGGTGAACAATAATATGCAATTATAACACTTACAAGTGAAATTTCACACTGCATCCTGGATACCACTCACTTCTGCAACCACGAACTATACAGCAATGCACCATTTTGCACTATTTATAGTTATTAAAATGTAAAAAGCCGTACCAAAATCGCGAGTCGATACCTATCAATATGTCATGTTGAGATTTCGGGACATCAACGTGATTGACGTATGAAGACAAAGCTGTCATTATATAAATCCCTTAATTTCCCATAAGTTACGGAAAAAACACAATGATACACCAGTTGATTGAAATACAAACCTAAACGTTAAAAGTCAATATATTATATTTATTTCTTTCATTGATAATAAATACTGATAATTGAATACAATATGTTAAGTTTTTAGCTACTTTTCTACTTTTGTTTTAGAAAGATGGCGAAATACTGGGGAAATCTTGTTTCTATGTAGTCGTGTTTAGAAAGAGATGACGACAATTTCTAGAAAGAGAAATGTGTAATTTGAAATGTCAAGTATTGTCAAAATTTTTGCCCTCACTTTGTTAATTTGACTAATGACTCCATTCTTAGTATAAGCTCCTTGAATTAAAGTATCACAATTTATAGATAACTTTCTATTTTGAGGAAAATGGATCCAGCCTATTTCTTCTGTTAAGTTTGAATATGACAAAAGACGCAGATGACGTCTGATAAATTATAAAAACCATTATAAGATCAACGTCAAAATATTATAACATTTTATTATATTATTAAATAATATTTGTATCCATTATTAAACTTATTTCGATCATTCTTTATAATGATCATCAGAAATTCATCAAATTATCATCACTATCGCTACACAAAATCTAATCAGATACAATTTTTGAATTATTTCAACACAACGTAAATAATGGAGCCATTAAAACGCGCCACACACTCTCTACAATTATTTTAAGTTTCTTTTTAATTGTATGTATTATAAAAATGTGTTTTATTTGTTTTAAATAACGTATCTTCTATCTATTTAATATGCTTTTATTTATCAGTAGGGTACACACGACTTTCATGTCTCTCAGCACATCTATTGGGTTGAACTTGAAAAAGATTTCTTTCCGAAATAAGCCACACCTTTCGTACATTTTTTAATACATTATAATGTTCTCCATTTTTCGCTACAATAAATTATTAAATTAATTGTTTTTGCTTATGCTTTAGTTCTTTCTGTAGGATAAAGTATAAGGAACCATGACCTAGGAGCCATTTCTGAATTCTTTTCTTAATAATATGGGAGTCACACGCCAAATGCTTCACTTTTTTAAAAACAAAATTACTATGTGGTAGACCTGTATGTAGGGGCGTCTGAGTAGGTACCACCGCCTTTCCTAATTCAGCCGCAAAACAGTTTGCTTTGTTTCGAATTGAAGGGAAAGTTAGCCAGTGAAATTACCGGAAATGGAAGGCATTTCATCTTGGGCCGTCAGCTTGTTTGTCATCTAGTAGTATAAAAAGTAACTAAGGAGTCATCCATCATCAACAGCTCATATAATGTCCCCACCGAGGGGCTCGAGCCTACCCCGCATTAGTGGCGATTAGGCCTTAGTCAACCACGCTGGCCAAGTGCGGGTTGGTCGACTTCACTCACAACCTAAGAATTCCTTCATAGGAGTGTGCAGGTTTCCTCACGATGTTTTCCTTCACCGTAAAAGCGTCGATTAAACGTACCTACGTATGAATTCAAAATTTGAAACACATGGCGGGGTTCGATCCGGTGTCTCCCGGGTCGGAGACCTTACGCACTACGCCACCGAAAATAAGTAGTGGTCAGTGAGAAATACTTCAAAAAACCATAAAACGTACCAATTTTTCTACATACCTTGATTACCAACAAACATGACACTCGATTAAAAACAATTAAATCTTCCCAACACAATTTAAAATTATTAAAATAAAAATTTGACTCACACAAACGTTCTATCCAGCCATTCTCTACTATGCGAAAATATGTAAATTTAAAAGCCCAAATTCGAGCGGCAAATCCCTTTTGCCCTTCCTTTCTAAATATCACACTTAAAGTAGGTAATTCAAAAACTAATATCTTCTTCCTACCCAATTTTTGTCGATGTAGTTGGAACACAAAATAGGAAACAGTAATATAAGTTGGGACATTAAATTTTATCATCCTGCCATATGTTGTCTCCATGCAAATAAAGTTGTGTTACAAGCATATTTAGGAAAGCCTTGGCTCCGTCTTTCTGCACTTATATTTATTATAAATGCGAAAATAACTCTGTCTTTCTGTTACGTTTAGACGCGTAAACTGCTTGAGATACCTACACCCTTACCGGTCGTGCCTTTTGCTTCTTTTTAGGCAAATTAGCGGAATGTGCTTTCGGGCACAGATTACGTAATAGTTTCTCGGGTCTTATTTTTATGTCAACTAGTGCGAGTGCCTAACCATTTAAAAACGTAGTGGGTGAGTAGCGGGGTTCTAAGAAAATAAAATATCTTCGCACGCGGGCGCCCGTCACGTGTAGCCGCTTGCTTACATACAGCGTAGGTACCCTGGGACGGCTTTACCTTTGGTGCAGGGTGTGCGTTGCACATGGTTGCCGGACATACAAAGGGGCGCTACAGGATGCAAAGGGCGTCACAGGTATTTTTACCTTTCCATCATTTTTTAAATCTGGCGAAGGGGGTTGGTGGAAATCTCTCCCAAGGATAATGATTGCACACGGACGCTACATGGGCTAGAGACACCTCTGTGTCCTGGTTCAAATTTACTTTGGGTCGGTCCAATGTAACTATAATGCTTTAGGTTTTAGCATGGGTTTATGACCAGCCGCCTGTCTAGAACCAACCCTCCTTTGGAAGGCTGTTGTATATGAAAAAGAAAAAATGTAACTAACAAATCAACAAACTTATTTCAACATTAATACTTTAAGTCAGGATTCACATAGAGCATGATAGAGCCATATATATATTTCAAAGGCGCTATTAATTAATATGTCAGCATACGTTGTAACAGTTCCCAACTGGACAAAGAGACGGCAAATCGAGCTTAATGAATCAAAGTCGATTCACGGTAAGTTCACAAACAAATGCGATCAGCGCCCTTTACACTTAATTAAAAGGGAATGTCATATGAAAATAGAGTTATTCTTCACTTTGATAATAGGAAATGTCTGTAGTAAATACGGGCGTGAAATCAAATAAAGGTACATAATGAGCATTTCACACGCACATAGAGGCGGGGTCGTGTGTTTTTTGTAACGATCACGAAAGTTAAGCTACCAAGTGCGCGGTCGGTACTCGGATGGGTGACCGAGAACTTTTTCACTTCGATTTTCCTCCGTGCTTCGGAAGATACGTTAAGCTAGTGGTCCCGGCTGCTGTCCATAGATAGCAGTCGTTCCCAAAGAGGGTTGGTGTCAGGCACACGACCGTAAAAATCATAACCCAAATCCTTTAGCAGAATGCCGATATGGAGACATACTGTACCGACCCCGATAAATTGAAAGCTCCTACCCTAGGGGGAAGATTATAATTTCACAGCTAATGGGAGATAAACATGCCCAGTTTATTCGGGTAAAGTAAAAAAACGGGTAACTAAATAAAATTATATTTCAGAAGTAATTCGACAGTTTTGCCATGACAATGGGAATTGAATATACAGAACCTTGTATTGAGGGCCGAAAAAAATCATAAGATTTTCTTGCAAATCGTAATCACTATACCTAAGACACTAGTACATATTAAGTTAGATAAATAATGTTTTTTACTGTCGTAGAGTGCACATTGTCTCGAAATATTTTGTAGCTTTATGATCAGGAAGAGCTTTGATTTTGTTTCTACCGAGTTACTGTTGCAAAAACACGTGTTGAGAGACTCCTTTTTAAACTCAATCTATCGTACAATTGTCAGTTACTTTAAGTACATTTTTACTTGATATTGGCGCAATGCGTAATCTTTATGTGTCGTGATCGCCATTTATTTAAAAGAAGAAGAAGCTTTAATTATCAATTAAGAATTCCTCGTTATCCAAGGTAAAGATCTCCACTGAACTCTAATTCGTAATGTATGTAATACACACAGTTTTAATAAGTATACATTTAATTTTGATTTTTTTTTAATAACAATAAAACAAAAAAAGAAGTTACCTACTTTTTGGCTATATATAATGAACATTATACGAAGGCAAAACAGTTTTCGGTAACTAAGATGAACATATTAATGCACCTTGTTAAACACGAAGCAGATCGAGATTATAAATTTCGGGTCCGCATCTTGTACCAGAAATTGAACATAAACTAGTTTAAATTTTATTGTGAATAATTAAGTATAGTTTCGTATACAAGTTTCTTATTATATGTATTGTAAATATTACAACACACCGGTATCTCGTAGTCAGGTCAGAGGGCAGTGAGATAAAGCAAAAGACACGCTTGATTAGATGCGGTAGTATAGCTCTATCTAGAGCCGAAAGACGGATATAGGAAGCATAGAATCACTCGTACGTTGTGTTGCTTGTTATCTTATACGAGTTTGTAAAGAAACCTCTTGTTTGCAATGTAATACACAGTTGAATTTTCCGTATTAGTGTACTTCAATTGAAATCAAGCATAGCACCCATAGTAGGCTATAGATGCTTGCAACAGACGGGTGGCACGTATATACACTACCTACTACTCTATCCTTTGTTACAAAATACGAACAGCTAATCTAAACATCAAAATCTAAATCATCATTCAGCCGCGAGACCCCCACTGCTGGACATAGGCCTCCCCCAAGGATTTTCAAACTTGCGTTGTCAGGTCCTGGGCTGCCCGCATCCGGTGACTTCCCGCGACCTTGACAAGATCGTCAGTCCACCTTTTGGGCAGCCTACCAACGCTGCGGTTGCCGATACGTGGTCGCCACTCGAGGACCTTTCCGCCCCAATGGCTGTCAATCCTACACGCAATGTGCCCTGTCCACAAACACTTAAGGTTTGCAATTCTTATGTCGGTGACCTTGGTTCTCATCATTT
Source organism: Elophila nymphaeata (assembly GCA_955850985.1). Classification (NCBI taxonomy): domain Eukaryota; kingdom Metazoa; phylum Arthropoda; class Insecta; order Lepidoptera; family Crambidae; genus Elophila; species Elophila nymphaeata. The sequence goes on from OY039075.1 coordinate 8,513,455, forward strand.
CTAATAATTATGATCACACAGAGAAACTCGGAGCATAACCCTCTCCATTGCCCTTATGGTGATCTTGAGCCTTCTTATGAGACCTATTGTAAGAGCCACGTTTAAGTTCCATAGGTTATTACTGGCAACACACACGATTTTTAAGACTAAGGACTTTCGTCTTGAGAAAATATCTAATTAGAAGCGGCTAATCCGCTGTACCATACTCTCTCAAAATTCTAATAAAATATAAAATAACTGAATTAATCAAGTTATTTTTACCAAATCTTTATTTAGTGCTAATTTCAATTTTGCAAATAATTATCTACTAATTTCGATTTTGCAAATAATTTTAAATTCACAAGTTCATAAGTTCATAAGTTGATGTCAAGTTTGGCTTAAATAATTTGCGTCCTAACGACTAACCCAAAATGTCAAGCCAATTTGTACAAAAACAGTATTAAACCACAACGCAAACCAACTTTAAAAGAGCTATCTGCTGAAAAAATGTGACAAGCATAACAAGTAGTGCTCGCATCCAGTATTTATTGCTAGAGCTGCATTAATATCGTTGCTAAGTGGGGCAGAGCGGGCCTTGTAATAGCCCACTTACAGATTTTGTCCTATCTAAACAGTTGTTGCTGTCACAGTGCGAGTTCCCTTGAAACGTCACAGCGTTGTCGCACAACGGGTAATATGAGGAATGTGTTCCACTCGCCTGGGATTTCTTCGCAATTTATTATGATTGGGTTTGAAATAGGTACTCTTGTGTTGTACTTTGAGCGAGTTTAAGTAAAGATTGGTAAAGGGGAATTGCGTGGCTGCCGAAAAATTCGTCTTGTTTTTTCTTCGTCAGCGAATCTATTAAACGGGAGGCCGAAGTTTTTGGTATTTGCTGTATTTTGTATACACTTATCACAAATTTCTTAGGTGTTTTTGAAGTAAATATTTTTTACGCACGCTTGACTTGCAGGGTAATCTGGCGAATGCAAGCCGAGAGCGTAGCGAAAAGTGCGAACGGAACGGAAGTTTAGAGAGAGACATAAGTTAGTGAAGATAGAAAGAGTGAGAGTTAGTTTTGTCTCTGATTGAAATCATGCCAAATAAAATAAGAAACAAATTCAATAAGGAACCAAAATATACTAACGCCTTCCTAAACAGCTTGGTGCATTTTCGTTTTGGTACAGAATCTAATTCTGTTCAGATTCTTTGTAATTCTTCACCGCGAAACACTTTTTGCCTGGCTCGGTTTCGGTAATTTTTATATGGTTTACCGAATTACTATTTGCCGAAAATTCTCAGTTTTACGTGTTTTTAAAAATACCTTTAATAAAGACTCCACTCCGCACGATCATAAAAAATAACCGGAACCTACCAATAATAATAATATTGGTTAAACCTAATATGGATTTTTCGGCGAAACGTAATTCGGCGCTGCATTACGATAATCACGGGTTTATTACGATCCAAGAATACTGATCTCATAAACTGTATTAAAATTTAATCCTTTTAGTATAAAGGCAATTAACTCCATCCATTTTAAACTTGTTGTATGGTAATTAATTTTATACGTAAATCCTATTAAAGAGTAAGCCGTATTAACGTTGTGGGAAATGTTATCAGTCTATCTTGGAAAGAATCTGCCTTACATCACTAAACTAATTAATACTTGTAATATGTATAAATACTATTTGGAGTTTAAAATAAAACGTCCGATAACTCTCATCGAACAGCTACGCAACAAAGCGCATAGCAAGATACTTTTTACAAAAAATCACCTGCGGGCAACAGCAGTCATAAAAAAACATTTACAACAAACGCACAGTCAATTTTTACCTTTTTTGTGATGCAATCCAGCTTTGGCTAAAAAAGCCTTCTGATATTAAACTCTTATCAGTAATAGCTGCTCTCTTGATTTTGTGAAGGCTTTACTTAACTTTCTTTAAAGCATTATATTATTCATCCTATCCTTAATTATTCAAATCAAATCAAAAATATTTTATTCAACGCAGACTTTTACAAGTATTTGTTGATGTCATACATATGTAATTAAATTAAATAATATACTAAACTAAAGCCTATGATATTATTCAGCCAATCCTTAATTTTAAAAAAATATTTTAAGCTACCATTATTGTTTGAATGAATGTTTTGAGCACGCACAAAGAAGATACATTTCTCATGTAATTATTTGATGTAATAAGTTACACATAATCTACACTTCATAATGAAAGAGTTTGAAAGTTTGTTACTTGTTACCTGAAAAATGCTCGACGGATTTTTGTTAAAAAAAAAAACAACCAATTGCACCAGGTTAGTTTAGGTGTAATGCAACGTTGATCTCCTTATTGCGGCAATAGGCAACTCATAGCTAGCTGTTTATTTAGCTTAAAGAAACTACACAAACATAGCAACTCTAGTCGTGAGTATCGAAGATCGACATCAGTTTTCAGTTACTGCACTCGAGGACAAAAGCAGTTTTAAATTGACGCTACTAGCAATTGTAAAATTTGTACTATTTGTGGCAAGTGACGTGACGAAGTGAAGCCTCACTGTTGACAATGGATTTGAACTGTTTATTTAGAATCGCGGCAAAATGCATAAATATTTTTAATACTAGAAAAAAATAGGTACACTGAAAACAATCGACCTGCCTGAATCGAGGCAGGTCAATTTTTGTTCTGTGTAAATTTTTTCTGACCTTTTTGTTGCTGCACCTGGCAACCTTTAACAAAAACTATTGCAAAGTTTATAGTTGCTTCAACCAAGTTGATAGTTTCTTCAACTAAAGTTCATCTGTCTAAATAGCGCCTAGACAAAATAGTTTTATATTTTTTTTTTTTTAAAGTAAGAATTTGGAAAACATACGAACACATATTAGAAAGTTAGACATTCGGAACTTATATAATCAATAACCCGTAAGGGCCTATTTCTCAGATTCTGATTAGAAAATTGACTATTTTTTATGGACTATCTGCTAAATTAACGCTACTAGGAACTTATTTGAAACCTATGTAACAGGCACCAAAGCTTAGTATTTGTAAAATGCGACTTTTAGCGAATTTTAATACGGAATTAAGACTAATTAACCACCGAACTCATATAGTAAAAGGTAGCTTATACATTAGTAGTATTTAGTAGAATGAATGGATGTTCAAATCAAATATACTTTATTGCAGAAACATAAAAAGAAAAAATTACAGAACATATAATACGCATAGGACAGTACAAAAGCCTTATTGCTAAGAAGCAATCTCTTCCAGGCAACCTGTAGTAAGAGGAAACACATAATAATATACATAATAATAATGATCGTAAAAGAATGAGATAGGATAAAAGAATAAATCAATAAATACAAAAATCAGTAAAGCACGAAATACAATACAATCTAAGGACAGGTAGTTAGAAAATAATTCTTCTTAAAACCTTCCAATTTTCGAGACCTTCTAATATCTTCAGGCAAAGAGTTCCACAACCGGTTCGTCTCAAGATACAGATTTCTTCGTCAGTAACATAAGCAGTTAAGTAATTATTCTTGCTTAGATAAAGTTATCAATAACTTAATGAATTTGAAATCGTATTATATTAACAAGTCCGTAATTCTTCAAAGATAATAATATAGAGGCAACAATAAATGTATTGTATAGTTAACTTCAGAATTATATTTCCTTTAATTTGTAAGGATTAGCCGCTCGAATTTGGAGCGCCCAGACTGGGGCAACCAGAAGGCTGCAGTCAAATAACTCCTTTTTTTATAAATACGTCTAGCAAATGTGCTCATTCCACCTGATGGTGTGCAGGAGTGGAGTACGAATGCAAAGATGGAGAAAGAAGATGGGAATAGGTAAAAATCTCAACTAGCCACCCTCTTCTTGCTGACCTCTTGAATGACCCAAGATTGTAAGAAGAATCCACACTTGTGCTGGCAGTGAACTCCATTTCTTCATTGTGCGGCATAGAAATAATAGAATAGACATAGAATTAAATGAGTTGCCAAATTTCTTAGTTCGGGCTGGAAGGGCCACAACTTGGTGACAACGTAAACCAGCACGGACAGTCCTTAAAAGGAAGGAAGATCCTTGAAGAAGGTGGGATCAGGGAACAAAGCTCCTCAGACACACATTTTCTTAGTTGTGTTTCTTTCAGCGAGTAAGATTTTGTACAAGTATATCAGCTTGTAACTTACTAACTAATCGTATAGTTGGACAGATCATGAAGTACTGGAACGATAAAAGCTCGACCACTGGTCGGGTAAACCCATTTTATAAAAATGATAGTGGTCAAGAGGATCTGTAGGTCCAGGGTTATTTTTTTATGATCAATCGGAGTGGACTATTTGTCTGAGAGTCTATTAACGTACTACATAATTGCGGCGTATCACGATATACCCCGGCATACAACGATCTGTCCAACTATACGATCATGCGTTGACATATATAAAATCTACATATTTTTAGTTTTTACATATATGAAATAAAAGTATATCAAAATTAAGCTATAAATACAACGAGAAGTTACACCCAATTCTATTAAAGGAACAGATTTCAAGCGAGAATACCAGCCTTCCACAATAACTGGGAACTTAAAAAAAATTTGATCCTCTTACGAAAACCGTTACGGACTTTAAAACAATCTTTCTGCGTCCATGTTTCAACTTCGGTAGTAGGAAAATCAGCTGTAAAAACAAAAGTTTGGAGAATACCGAAACGGGAATTTCGAACAGTTGACACTTGATGAAACAACCTATTCAATGGCGGTTCACGAATTAAAACTCGGAAGTGATGTCCTAAAAAAGTAAAAGAACGTTGGGCCTATGACAGGCACTGGGGAATTCATCCTTTTTCCAGGACAGAGTGCGGGTTGGGTGAACACATAAATGGAAGTCTCTATGGCTTCTATTATGTGCGAATCCTTTAACAAATCGAAAACTACTTAAAAAAGGGTTCAATTGAGCCCGTTTTTAAGATGTTTTCCATTTCAGTGCTCGAAATCGCCGAGCATTAAAAAGACTGCGAGGAGTGTAAATCATCATCATAACAGCCTTTATAATTCAACCCACTGCTGGGACACAAGGCCTCTCCTTGTCATCGAAGGAAGTTAAGGTAGTAGTCGACCACGCTTGCCCAATGCGTATTAGTGGACGGAGTATAAGGTACCCATATGGTGATCCATTAGTAGCCTTCTATGACACATATGTAAGGGCATGGGGGAAACCGGAGTGGTTTAGCAGGTATTCCCAATGCCGTGGTGATCAGGTGCTAGGCGACCCCTGCACAGGTCCATGTCTAGCCACGGTCCGCTGGTCCACTAGCCAGCGGTTTAGGGTATCATCCGTAAGTGGATATCCGAAAAAACAAAAAAGGAAAATGGTCTTCATCTCGTAAGTGACAATAATGCAGAAGATGGAAGCGAGCTTCACCTGGAACCTCAACCACAGAGGGACTGTGTATCTTATCATTAATTGTCGTAACACAATAATGCTGTTAACATTATTATTATGGCGACAGATTTTGATAAGATGGTGAAACATAGTCAGGCGGACTTGAAAAGCCTCCTTTCTCCCATATCGGAAAATATCTATAGGAGAAAGTCGTGATTTTATGTACGTATACCTTACAGAACAGTATTATGTATGTTTACCTTACAGAACAGTATTTTATGTATGTATACCTTACAGAACAGTATTTTATGTATGTATACCTTACAGAACAGTATTTTATGTATGTATACCTTACAGAACAGTATTTTATGTATGTATACCTGACAGAAGAGTATTTTATGTATGTATACCTTACAGAACAGTATTTTATGTATGTATACCTTACAGAACAGTATTTTATGTATGTTTACCCAGAACAGTTTTTTCTTAACGGTTGTACAATTTAATTTTTTGTCCAGTGTTATTGGTACACTTCCTGTTTTAGAGGACTTAGGCGAATAAAATAGAATAGAATAGAATTTTATTTACGTAAACATGTGTACAACATATTTTGTTCTTGATGTTCTTGAACTAAATGATCTCACATGTTTTGCCATAATGACATGCAAAAAATAACAAACAAACCAATTTAAGTTACAAAAAAATATATACCGCATTTATATACTGCGCGAAGTATTTATCTTTAATTTAGTAGTCTATAAGTATTTTATATCTAGTTTTAGTCTGCCTTTTATAACGTAGATTTGATTAGTTTTTTTTATTTTGTATTTTTGTAATCATCTTAAATTGATTATTTTTTTATATTTGATTACCTAGAGAGTTTAACGTTGCAAAGCATATTGTTCCTTATTAAAGTTTCCTTATGTCACAATTTTAAATGCTTAAAAACTGTATCCTGTCAATTTCAATTATCAAATTAACAATTGCTGTTGAGATGTGAACCAAACAATCGTATTTAATTGTGTTCTAGTTTTATTCGGGAATGATGGTGACATACAAATATTTATAGACTACGGGAATTACTAATCATCAGGCGGGTAGTGAAATACTATAAATACTTGCACCAAAATAATGAATTCCTACGTTGCTACTCTGCTCCTAGAAAAATCTGGAAACCTAACTTATCCACAGAAACGCATTACTAACAGTCTTGAAACTGTGGGCGAGTTGCATATAAGCTACTAATGAAATAAAAACGACCAATAATGCAATAGAGTTAGTTCGTTTTTCAACAACATAGAACTCATTTCGACCACAAAGCATTATTATATGGTTAAGTGTACACAAATTAACTGATACGGTTAACCGCATGCTTCTCTGTGGTGGATTAATCGAACATTTTCATTAAGGCTGCCGTTTAATTCAACAAAACTATTTGCTTTATACTATAAAACATGCGTGTGTGTTGTTTGGAACATATTTTTGGTTTTATAACCCCCTTTTATATAAACGACAAACTATCAACTTATCACTATTTTGGGATCCTACATTGCACATTCTGCATGAAGCGGAAAACCACACACACTAATGCATAATCCGATATGTGTAAGGTTGGGTGTTCTATTATCTGTCTACTGTAGCGTGACGCGACCGACGATACGCAGTGTATCGTCGTTCAGATAACAACATAATGTCCATTTCTTCTACTGACGCTACTAGTTAATAAGAGTACTTATTAATTTCATGCCGAAGTAATTTTACCTAAAGATAAATCTTCAATTATCTTAATGCGATTTGGTTGATTAACTTTCGTAATTACGCCACTTTTAAGGTGTCTCGTAGTGACGACTGACGAGTTCATTTGTAAATTTGCTTTTAAATTAGACTCTATTATATATATTTTACGTTTTAGTATGATTAAAATCATTTTACTGCTAGGAGTGGAGGACGAAAAAATTACACGGAACAAAGCAATTTTTTAATATTGTTTTATTTTTTAGATTTACAATCAAAATTCACAACTTTTGTTCTTGAAGGTACAGAGATTTTTAAAAAACTTATATAATGCTCATATAATCTCAAACAGCTCATATAATGTCCCCACCCCCTCGGTGGGTACCCCACATTAGGGGCGATTAGGCCTTATTCAACCACGCTGGACAAGTGCGGGTTGGTCGACTTCACACACAACCTAAGAATTTCATCATAGGTGTGAGCAGGTTTCCTCACTTTCCTTCACCGTAAAAGCGTCGATTAAAAGTACATATTAATTCAAATTTGAAAAGACATTGGTGCGTGGCGGGGATCGAACCAATGCCTCCCGGGTGGGAGACGACGCTGTTACGCACTACGCCACCGACGCTTTTTTTTAAACTTTTATACGAAATACCAATTTCATTGGTAAAGATTTGATATTAGCATAGCATTTGTTTGATTACCTACCTCATTTAATTATATAGACTACCTATATCCTAAAGAAATGTTTTCACAACACCATTTTTATGTAAAATGTCCTAGTATAGACTCCATACTCCATCCCACTACTCCAAATGCCTATTGTAAACGCGCAATAGTAGCAACCCTCTCACTCGAGGTGCCTACGGAAGACCAGCATCAGGGCGTCCTTTGACACCTCAACACACTCTGAGTATGTGCCTCTTCACGGATCACAAAATTTGTTCACTGAATAAATAATTATTCTTTCTTCTTTAAAAGACAACTAATGCAACATAATATGCGCCGCGCTTGCCCTACTCGCCTTGCCAACCTGCAAGATGCTTCAGCTCTTTTGAATGACCCGGGATATGAAAAATGGCAAAGATAATAATTTTGAAGCCACTACCTTTATGTAGCCTATTAAGGAAGTATGAATAAAACATACATACAATTTTAATATAAGCACGAACCAAATAAGCCACGTAATGAATGCAGCCGAGAGTACAGTGGCCACTCAAACAATTACCAAGCAGAGAACGCTGGAATAAGATTAACAGCTTTGGTTGACCGCTACAGAAATGCATCTACACATAATGAAACCACACAGTAACCGACTGTGTGTACACCAGCAATGGAATCAAAGTGAGGATAGACTTGTGAATCTAACAGCACAGTACCTACACTTCAAAATCCACAATTAATTTCAATATTGTTGATACGGTTATTATTAATTATTGTCAAAAACTAAAGTAAGGTAATTGAGGATCGCCTAAGTACGGATGAAAAAATTGCGCCACAGATCAATAAATAAACCGCAATCACGATAACGAACATAATATTCTGTATGTTTATATAAAAACCAACCGTTACCATTTCTGATTGATCTATCAACACACAGCTGAGTTGACTATGTTACCCGGAATTTTAAAAATTCATTTTCTCTTCAACAATCCGCAAATGTATAATAATAATATTTTTTTTGTACATGCCAAAAAATATTTATTTCGTGTATAAATTAAGTATTATTAAAAACTTGTGTTGTGGATACCTACTAGATATATTTCCATTATCTAGTATCCACCCACAGCAAATATTTTGGCATATTTTTGGGCCCACCTTTACCAACTTCTCATTAATTGCGGTTGTGCTTAATAAATACTCAAACCTTATACAGTCCACTTATAACATCATCACCGCCATCGATGCCCAAATATCTTCTTATCCCTTCCTTTTATAGACTACGCGTGCTGGTTTACGTCTTTACGTTGTTAAGAAATGGAATTCGCTGCCAGCACACGTGGTCATCTTCTTAAAATCCTGAGTCAAAAAGCGTGAAGAAGCACGTTGCTGTCGACAAGGCGAGATTCCTGGGTCATTTAAAAGAGGTGTTTAGAAGCCCTGCGCTGGTCGACAAGGCAAGGGTGGCTAGTGCAGCACTTACACAAGCGTTTATTCCGTATAACTTGTCCTTATGAACTGTTAAGATTCATAAAACCATTGAGGCCACTAACTAATGTCATCTCTACATGCTTTCCTGCGACTTTCTATTTTACTAAGTCAAGGTTGTCACGTCGGCAGGCGCGACGGGACAAAAAGATTTTGACACCGTCGTTCTTTCGCGTTTTGCCACTAGAACTCATTCCTTATAGATTGGACATTCCGGCAGGAATAAACGCTGGTGGATGGGGGGCTATTATCTCTCGCATTAGCTATCCTGGAGTTTAAACTCCACTTCTGCTTACCATCAGTATGAATGGGGTAAAGAGCCATATCTCGCGTAAAAATATTCGTGATCTTCACTCGAACCTTTGTCCCGGATTCGGAGATTATAATTCAAGATCGGCCAAACGTTGCAATGCAAATAGAACACAAAAGGCTACCAAGCACCTCTCAAAAATCCTGTATAAAAGATGCGCATGTGTGTGTTCTTTATATTCCGCAGAAACTCGTTTCAACTCGTTTTCCTTGGTCTTGTTCTTCGTGTTTGTTACACATTTTTGCCTCAAATTTCAATCCGCGATCAAAGAATTCTGTGTAGCAAGTTTCAGACGGGATCTCTCGTCCGACCGCCACTTGACCGAGATTTGGTTGCGCAAGTGGTGTTAAAATAAATTCTTAAAACAAACTTTTACAACCTGTTTTGAGGAGCTGTAATTAATTACGAAATACACAGTTCTTATATATTTTTGGATATTTTTTTTCAATTTCATTAATATTAATAAGACGAAGAGGTTTAATTAAGGTTTGTAAGCAAAGGATTATTCGACTGCTGAGATGATTTTTAGTGTAACATCTGTCCTTTTGACTTTTTTTTCTGAAGGATTATTACCTTTTGGGTTTAGTGCCCCTTTTATGTAGGCGACAGACTGGCAACCTGTCGCTATTTGAATATCGCTGTTAGAAAATAAATTATTATTATTTGGAGGCACTGCATGGCCCATACTGCCAGATGGCATTTTGTGTAACGAAATGTAACCGTGGTCGCATGAATGTATTTAAACAAAGTAACGTTTGCCTTGAGCAGTTAAAGATGGGGTGCCATAATTTAAATAGTACTTATTGGTAATCAATATTTTTTACAAAAGACCAGCCAAATAACGTGGCGTTGAGTTTCTGTTGGAGAATAAGTACACATTATACCTGTAAGTAAGTTTTAATTACATGATACGAAAGCTAGGATTGGCTATGAGAGATCTCTTCTAGAGATAAGCTCACCTCTGTACATGTATTTATTAATGTATTTTCTTCTATTGTTCTTATGTGTAGAATAAAGAATAAATAAGGTTGCCAGACCTCCAGGGGGTAGGGAAGGGACTCGTGCGCTACTAACCCTAGTCAGGGCTGGTTGCGCGTGAGTGTCACGTCAGTGTGCCAGCGTATATAGGTACTTACCACCAGGCTTACCAAAAGCCTTGTATGCCAACCAAATAACATAAAAAAAATCGGGAGTGATCTCCCCTTGACTTTCTCCTACACCGGAAACGACTAAAAAGTTGATAGAAACCTTATATTTTGTTAACACAGATGCATGTTAAATTTTGGTCACCCATCCGAGTAGCGACCGCGCATTTTGTTGCTTTACTTTCGTGATTGACGACTCAAAAGTTGATAGAAACCATACATTTTGATGTCATACATGCATGTTAAATTTGGTTGCAATAAGTTAAAGCATACTCGAGTTATCGTGCTAACGCACAGACACACAGACACACGCACACAGACATAATTCTAAAAACGATATTTTTGGACTCAGGGAGGTCCACAACGTGTAAATCCGTCAAAATCTCGAGGTCGAATTTTTTGACGATTACAAGACTTCCCCTATACTACGTATACGAGAGAGTAAAAAACATACTACCAGGGACACAATTCTCGTTTCCTTCGAAATAATCGCGAATTCGAGAATTTATTCGAGTTTTCATGATGTTGAAAACGTTTGACGTTTGACGTTTTTATTCTGAAAATCTCGAGTTCGACTGTTCTCAAAGGGAAGCCACTCGAATTGCTTCGAGTGGTTGGTAGCAGTAGAGACAGATTTCGAATTCGATCTACCTAGGATCTACCATAATTATTATCTGTAATATATGTTAAACATCATTTTTTTTATTTTTAAAAAGGTCAAGCAAATTACTCTATTCTATAAATAAATAAAATAAGTAAGGGTTTCATAGCTTTCCTTTCATTTAATTTATGAAGTTTTATACAGAGATTTCGTCTTTATAAATGACCCTAACGATCGATGCAATAAAAGTACATAGTGTAATTTTTACAGATTTTAGTTGGTTCGATTCCCGGGTGTGGCAAACGAATTTTCGAAAAATTTTGAATGCAGTTTTCTTTCTTTTCAAAAATAAAGGAATGTTTCCTTTGAGTAAAATTTTCTGTCTACAGTATAAAGAATACTTTCCCTTCAGGTGACATTACAAAATTCCACCCTGTATATTGTTATGTATGTATGTATATCTATTTAATGTATTGTTATGATATGTTCAGAGCTATATATTTTAATATCTATTAGTTTATACATAACTACATTATATATATTTGAATTTGATATGTAATTATAAGTTATTATTACTATGTGTAAGAAAGTTAGATATAATTTAATATTGGTACATCGTCTTACCCTCTTCTCGATTTCTTTCTTTCCTGTCCATCCAAAGGTTGTCTGGAAGATATCCCTCTTAGCGATAAGAGCGCCCATTGTACAATCATAAAAAGCTTTGTAAATTAATAAAAATCAACAAATAAACTAAAGATTACAATAAAATCACAAAATAACTCTGTCACGGTAATGTTATCTATTACCGTGACAGAGTTATTTTGTGATTTTATATATGTATTAATATTTTGTTTTAGCCAACATACTAACAATAAACACTTTTATTGATCTAGCTAGGTAATCAAATGATGCGCACAAAAAGCTTTGTAAATTAATAAAAATCAACAAATAAACTAAAGATTACAATAAAATCACAAAATAACTCTGTCACGGTAATGTTATCTATTACCGTGACAGAGTTATTTTGTGATTTTATATATGTATTAATATTTTGTTTTAGCCAACATACTAACAATAAACACTTTTATTGATCTAGCTAGGTAATCAAATGATGCGCACAAAAAGCTTTGTAAATTAATAAAAATCAACAAATAAACTAAAGATTACAATAAAATCACAAAATAACTCTGTCACGGTAATGTTATCTATTACCGTGACAGAGTTATTTTGTGATTTTATATATGTATTAATATTTTGTTTTAGCCAACATACTAACAATAAACACTTTTATTGATCTAGCTAGGTAATCAAATGATGCGCACAAAAAGCTTTGTAAATTAATAAAAATCAACAAATAAACTAAAGATTACAATAAAATCACAAAATAACTCTGTCACGGTAATGTTATCTATTACCGTGACAGAGTTATTTTGTGATTTTATATATGTATTAATATTTTGTTTTAGCCAACATACTAACAATAAACACTTTTATTGATCTAGCTAGGTAATCAAATGATGCGCACAAAAAGCTTTGTAAATTAATAAAAATCAACAAATAAACTAAAGATTACAATAAAATCACAAAATAACTCTGTCACGGTAATGTTATCTATTACCGTGACAGAGTTATTTTGTGATTTTATTGTAATCTTTAGTTTATTTGTTGATTTTTATTAATTTACAAAGCTTTTTGTGCGCATCATTTGATTACCTAGCTAGATCAATAAAAGTGTTTATTGTTAGTATGTTGGCTAAAACAAAATATTAATACATAAATATTCAATACTAACTTATACATATACATACATACGTACCTACTACATATTACATACTACTAATACATATTTACGAGATTTTATGGTCTAAAAAGGATTCGAAGAGTAAACTCGAATTCGAGATTATTTCGAATGAAACGAGAATCGCGCCCCAGGCTCCTAGCCCGAAGATGTTTCAGAGATGAGACGTATGTACAATGTGCACGGTTTCCGAAATGTTTTTTACTACGAAATGGCAAACAAGCTTGCGGCCCACCTGGTGTTAAGTGGTTGCCGTCGCCTATATACAATTGCAATATTAAGGGTAAATCACTTAACAGTACAAGTGCGTTGCCATCCTGGGGACTGAGATGCCTTCTATGCCCAGTAATTACACTGGCTACCTTTCTCTTCAATCCGAAACATAGCGAACTGCTTCACGGCAGAAATAAGAAAGGCGGTGGTACCAAACGACCCGACATATGAGCCTACCACCTAGTAAAATGTCCCCATAAAGGGCTGTAAGGGTACCGATCTTTACTTATATGATCTGTGGTACCGATGGTTTTAGTTGGTATTCCCGGAAACTCCCGAGCGTGTCTCACAAACACCGTACTGTCTAGCCAACAATGCGGTACGGCCTGCAAAGGATTTTTAATAGAAAAGTGTTTTAAAAAGTTAGAAACAAATTTTTATTAATAGCAAATTTTTTATAAGATTGTGGTGACTAACCAGGTTTAATAAAGCCTAAAGAGTTAAATTACAGATGTTTAAATAAAGATCTTAAAGTTTTCTGATATGTGTTTGCAAATAAAAAGGATCGTACTTATCTGGTCAGGAGATTAACCTAACTTAACCTATAAAAAATCCAGAATCAGCCACTAAAAATACTAAATGGACGACTAACAAGTGATTAGTCGGCCATTTAGTATTTTTAGTAGCTGTTTTAGTTGCTCAGTTTATTTTTTCCCAAATAAAAATATCCTACATAAACGTTCTCATTTCTCGTTTCAAAGTGAAACCAGCAAGGTGTCGAACGATACGTTCTCCCACGGGAAGTGAGTATAGAAAACCGCCGGCGCCACTTTTTAAAAGTGCTATCGACTATGCAATGAGATGTGCCTTCTGAGTGGTTAAGATGTATAAAATATTGCTATCGTGTATTTCGTAAGACGTACCTAAATGCCATCGAATCTATTTATCAGATATCTATACTAATATTATTGAGAGAAAAGATTTGTGCGTTTGTAACGAATAAACTCACAACTACTCGACAAATTTCTTTCACCATTACATTATTCTTAAGTGAATTAAGAGTCTATATTTGATTTATAAAAAAAACTTCACGCAGACTAAGTCTCGGGCAGAGCACTAATTGTTTATGAAGTATTTTATTTCACGAACGCGACTGAGTTATGATTGTTTGTGAAGATATACATTTGAGGCCGTCGTGGTGGAGCGGTCTGTAATGCTGCTTACACATCGTCCGGTCGGTCGGAGTTAATCTTTGTGCTATGGACATGAACATTTGTTCACGAGTCTTGGTCAAATAAGTATTTATTTTAAAAGTATATTCAATAAGTATGTTATCTAGTATCCATAAAACAAGTTCTTAAGGTACTTAATTTGGGCTAGATAATTGGTGTGAGTGTGGAAATATATAATTATTATTTTTATATTATACTAGCTGACCCGGCAAACGTTGTTCTGACATATATATTTTTACAACTTACCAATTAAATACAAAAATTTCATGAAAATATGTGGAGTCAAGTCGAGTTCTATACCGTATAACAAGGAAATAAGATTATTTTTTGGAAATTGCGCATCACACTGATATTTTGAGCTCCCGCACTATACAACTCTCAATAAAGGGAAGAGCCCACTGCATGGTCTCTTAAAAAAGTCTAGGCTGAAGATCGGTACGCTCTGGTCCTTAACACAAAGGAAGCTACAGAAGGTATGCATCATAAAGAATTGAGATCATTAAATACGCCCACGCCATACATCCCTCATGCATCTGCGGTCATACTACGAAAATATTGAGTTATTTGACTGCGATATTTTATAAGGTGTTAAGAATCGTGTACCTAGTGCACAAGGATTGTTAATAATGGCAGCAGATTCTACTACCAATTTGAACGCACTAAATAGAAATAACATTTGGAGCAGAGATACATTATTGCAGCAATTAGTTCAACATTGTATACCTAAAGAGCTCGTCTTCTTATACTCTCTTTACTTTGTGTAGTCCCTAACGACTCCAGACCCTTTGTGTAATGGTTTTATAAACCGTCATCAAAACACAAGCAAGTCTTCAGCCATTCACCAATTAAAATATACCGTGGAACAATGAATATTTGGGTTAATTAAACTAACTGCGAATATTTTAGATCCTTTGTGGCTCTAGTAAAAACACAGATTTAATAATAAAACTTTTGTCTCTACTCTTCATTTTCAGTCGGGGATAAGGAACTTTGCGCATAATTCATTAAACTTACGAATATCCGTGCGTATATTTTATTACTGGGTGTTTTCATCAATTTTAATCTCGTCACCGAGCTGGAGGTTGTTTTCAACGATAGTTTTGTTTCAAAATACAGAAGGGGCTTATAATTTCGGACAAGAATCTATAGTCAGCTTTTCAAGCGACTATACTCTACACTTACCATCAAGCTAAGATATTAGTGTTAAAATTAAAAAGTCGTCTTAAAAACATTATTAATTTAGTATATACTATGAAAGGTTGAAGGATAGATATTCCTCGCCACAGACCATTCATAAATCATGAAACTAAATTAATATAACAAATTTAACTAAAATGATAGCGTTAATTAAAATCTTAGGAAGTGGATAGTTTTATTTGTACATTACCTGTCACTTGCGTTTTTTTATAAAGTAATAACCGTTATGCATTAAACCCTACGACTAATTATAGACAGGTTAACTTATGAGGTAGAAGATTAATGGCATCACAGTGGCGTGCAGACCACACATGCAAATAAGCACTGTATACCGTGCCGGCTAAGTTTGATAAAAAAAATCTGGCCGCAAAAGGGTCGCAAAGCTTTATGTAAGATTTTGTTACACGTAAAGTAATTTCTGCCAGTAGCTAACATCAAATAAGGTAAGTCACTCATAAGGTTCCGAAACTATGCTTGTCATAAGATAACCTTCTGAATTGTTGTTGTTGGAATTGAGTTTATTTTTAACATGCTTCATAATAATTTTAGAAACGCCTTTTATTTATTTTTTATTTAAACTCTCCTTATGGTGCTCCATAAAAAAGATAAAAGCCTACACGGGAACAAAGAAAACACACCGTTTCTATTTATTTGGCGATAACTCGAGTCCGATTGTTTTTCGCCTTAACTCAGTTACGGGATTCGGGATCCAGCCTTAGTTTGTGCCTTAAATATCCAATCAAAATTCTGTGCGCATCGTAACAGCATTTAGCGACAATTTGATTACCTACAATGATTTGTTAATTAACTTGCTTAACAAGACATTTATGTTACGTGCGTCGTAGGAATAACTTTAATATAGAATTTTACTTTATGATGGATGGTTTATAGAAAATAAAGTTCTCTATGTTATACTGCAGCAGGAATAACAAACTAACTTAAGCTTGTACGTGTTGTGGGCATTTGGAATATACCAAACTTTTTTATTTTTTATATAACCCACTGGTGACCACCAGTGCGCGCCTGCTCTAATATTTCCCTTTTAAATTTTGAAGGAGATTTTTACTTTCTCGTATACGTAGTAAAGAGGAAGTCTTGTAATCGTCTAAAAATTCGACCTTGAGATTTTGACGGATTTACACGTTTTGGACCCACCTGAGTTCAAAATTACCGTTAGCACGATAACTCGAGTATGCTTTAACTTATTGCAACCAAATTTAACATGCATGTATGACATCAAAATATAAGGTTTCTATCAACTTTTGAGTCGTCGATAACGAAAGTTAAGCAACCAAGTGCGCGGTCGGTACTTGGATGGGTGACCAAAATTTAACATGCATGTATGACATCAAAATATAAGTTTTCTATCAACTTTTGAGTCGTTTCCGATATACGTGAAAGTCAAGATATTTTTAATATTTTTTGTAGACGACGGGTTTGCAACCTACTATTGTGGCACTGAATGTTACCTAAAACTGTGCTTAACGTCAAATGATATTATGAGCATGATTATATAAATGTTGTTTTAACTTTGACTTAAGCACAAAGAAGCTCAAGATAAATTTATCTGGAGAGCCATTTCGGACCGCCCACAGACGAATATAATGCGACGACACTTAAGTAAATTACACAAAATTTAATACGACTTTCACACTGAATTTTGACGTTTGTAGAGACATATACCTAAATACCGTTCTGCATTATCACGCGGTTTTAATAACACGAGGAGCCGTAATTCATTTCAGCTCCTAAAAGTTAGATATTTCACGCTTGAGTTTCCCTAAAATTATGCCGCATCTCCGAGGCAACATGTGCATGACACTCGGTCACTTTCACGAAAAAATTGACAACTCGAAACATTAGCAAGCGGGTGACTAACTTTATTATCTTAATATTAAAAATGCAAAAGTAAGTTTGCTTTTAGCAAATATTTTTGGCTGATGAAGTCGATTCAACAGCATCACATTGGTACGTTGGTCGGATAGACCAGAAATATTTCAACTTTCCTCCATGTTTCGGAAGGCACGTTTAGCTGGTAAGGATATCAGTCGTAAAACAAGTCATGTTAGATGCGACAATGCGTATATCAATCTTTTTTGTACGTTTCAATGATTTAACACTCTCCCTGCCAGTAATATATAAGACTTTTGCAGTTCAAGAGGCCATTGGGGGCTATCAGCGTACCACATTGCCCGTTAAATGTGCTTTTTTGGTGTAGAAAATTTTGTTTGGTGCGCCGGCGGATCCCATGGCAGAGAGAGTGTCAGAAAATTATAAGTTTAGGTTGGGGAAAAAGTCTTTTCGCATTATAGTATGTATAAACTTGTAATAAAATCTCTTTGGCTATACTATTTGTATCTGGCTGGTTTTGGTATCATTGAAAGTTTAAGTTTTAAAGAACATAATTCCAAATTCAAATTAGGAAAATGTGTGATTTTCATTTGTTTTTCGTACCGCCAAGATGAGTGAATCTAATGAAGAAATTCGATACATTTTAAAATTTTACTACAAAAAAAGTAAAAATGCAACGCAAGCCGCGAAAAAAAATTGCGATGTTTATGGACCTAGTGCAGTGTCTGTGAGAGTAGCACAAATTTGGTTTAAGCGTTTTCAATCCGAAAATTTTGATGTCAAAGATGCACGTCGCTCTGGTCGCCCTATTACAGATAAAATGGATGCCATTTTTGAAAAAGTGGAGCAAGATCGGCATGTCAGTAGTTACGACGTAGCTGAAGAACTGGGAATTGACCACAAAACAGTTTTAGCGCATTTGAAAAAAACTGGGTACACAAAAAAGCTCGACATTTGGGTACCTCACGAGCTCACTGAAAGAAACCTAATGAACCGTGTGCTCATTTGTGATTCTTTATTACGACGTAATGAAACCAACCATTTTTGAAGAAGCTGATAACTGGTGATGAAAAGTGGATCACGTACGACAAGAACGTGCGAAAAAGGTCGTGGTCAAAGGCCGGTCAGGCTTCACAGACTGTGGCGAAACCCGGGTTAACTCGCAACAAGGTGATGCTGTGTGTGTGGTGGGATTGGAAGGGCATTATTCATTATGAGCTGTTACCACCAGGCAGGACCATCGATTCTGAACTCTACTGCGAACAACTGACGAGATTAAAGCAAGAAGTTGAGAGAAAGCGGCCGGAATTAATCAACAGAAGGGGTGTGGTTTTTCATCATGATAACGCTAGACCTCACACATCTTTAGCCACTCAGCAAAAATTAAGAGAGTTTGGCTGGGAGGTGTTAATGCATCCGCCGTATAGTCCTGACCTTGCACCTTCAGATTTCCACCTGTTTCGGTCTTTTCAGAATTCTTTAGGCAGTGTCAGGTTAACATCACGAGAGGACTGCCAAAACCACTTGTCGCGGTATTTTGACCTGAAGTCCCAAAATTTCTATAGCAATGGGATCATGTCCCTACCTACAAGATGGCAAAAAGTTATCGAACAAAATGGTACCTACATACTTTAGTTAAATGTAAATAAACTATATTAAAAAATGTTTTGAATTTTCTTAAAAAATGCGAAGAAACTTTTTCCCCAACCTATTATTATGGCCATGTTTTTTTTATAGCGAACATGTTGGCCTTTATCTCGCTTAATGGTGTGATAAGAATGCCGAAAAAGCGAAGCTTCACTTGGAACCCTCAGTTACTGAGGAACTTAACTATAATAATGATAATATTATATTTTTTCTAGCGTCTAATAAACGAGTGTATGGCAGTTTGGTGATGCCACCTCGCCCCTCTCGTCCCGCGTCTCCCTCATGATTTCCCTGTCTAGACGTGCTCGTTGACTGACTGTAAGAACATACATAGACTGTAGTTATACTGTTTTATGGTGACGATTTCCGAAAGCTGTAAGAAATTCTAATGCTTATGTCTTTTGCAATCACCACATAATATCGTCAACTTAAAACGTGTTTGAATTTCCGAATTTTTGATTACATAACAGTAACATTCCCAACTTTTTAAAATCTCTATTTGAACAATGAAAAATAAAAGATACCTATATTATGGCTTAAGATTATCTAAGCATTACATCTCTCCTCGTTAACACTAACTAGTTCCACGTAATCATTAAAACTAAATACACTGCCTTCCACACGACAAAGCGATCCTAAAGAATGTAGAGTCAACAGAAACGCCCAAAACATCGGATAATGATCCGTCACAAGTCACAACAAAGGCAACTATTCAGCAATCAACGTCGCTCGTAATATTTTTTTAACGAGCCTGTCACAGTTAAAGCAAAACGGTCGAAACAAGGAATAAGCTAATAAGTCACGCGTGAAACTTCACAAACGAGTGTGACTGCGACACGTTCTCTACATTAGCCTCCAAGAAAGTCACGAACGGTTAAGTGAGCGATCGGCGCTGAAATTTTAGCTTCTATAAAGGCAGTTATTGTATTATGTACGTAACGTACCCTATTTAAACGAGCACTGTTTTCCTCTTTTACCGCTTGAAAAATTTATTTCGCGTACAGCGTCAAGTGGCCAATCGATACCAAAAGAATGTATGAAACTGACATATTAGTGCCTTTTCACACGTTACACATATTTATTTCAATGTTGCTTAAATTTGTGGAAATAAACCACTACATTCCGCACGAAAAAAAAGTTGCATCAAGGGCTGGCCATACAGCCAGCTTTCAAAAACATTTAAATAAAATAATGTGCTGTGAATTTTTAAACTGAGCGTGGATGGTCAAACCCTTAGCTATGAGGAATAGCGAAAAGTACTAAGAAGTCTCGGGCGCGATTTTAATGAAAACTAAAACTGCATCATTGGATTGTTGAAAAACCAATATTCCTAGCCAGGAACCGAACCCGTTTATTTTAACAAAAAAAACATAATCTGTATTATTACACCATTGAATGGTGCTGCTAATAAGGAACAAATTCTGTAAAGTAATGACATACACCGAACTTATGGAAAGAGCTTATTTTTAACAAAATACTTTTGGCGCAAATTCACTTTACGTTTGTTCTAAGTTAATTTTTTTACATATTTTTCTTTAACCTAATAATGGCCTTTAGCCATGAAGAAATAATGAAAATTTTAAAATTACATTTTGAAGATAACTGCACTGCGGATTTGTATTAAAAAAATGTTGAGCATCATTTCTAACCAAGGTACATACAGGTCAGTCATTCATTACACTAAATTATAATGCAGTTTTTTTAAAATCCAACATTATCCTTAAGTTTGCCACATGTCATTACTTTCCAGAATTCGTTCCTTACTAGCGACACTATCGAATGGTGTTATAATACAGGTTGTGTTTTTTTGTCAAAATCAACGGGTTCGTTCCCTGGCTAGGAATATTGATTTTTCAAAAATTTAATGATGCAGTTTTAGTTTCCGAGATCCCTTTGAGTACTTTTAGCAATTTCTCATATATTCGGATTTGGCCATTAACGACTACTTGAAAACCTATATACTGGTTTGAGTCATACCTTGCCACAGGGAAAAGCGAATTGCATGCACTACTTATTCTTATTATTTTGACGTTGATTGCTCTTGTTTTTAAAACAAGATTGTTTGCTGTTAGGTAGTCAAACTTATGTTGCTTGGCTATCATTTATCCACATCAGTTTCTTAACTAAATAATTATGTTCTAACCTTATATGAGCTCTAGAAGTCTAATTTTAGCTAGCACGAGCACTAGCTTAAATTAGAACGTAAAAATATTAACATCAATATAAATTACCATCTATCCTCTATATTATAATAAACTGTTCAGTGAAGCCAAATATAATATGAAATTTCCAATCTACCAGGCAGCGTTATGTGCTTAGCCACCTGATGTCAAATTTAACGACCTCCATTTTTGTAATAGCAGACGGGGCTTAGCTCGCCTAGCCAGGCATTTAGGAATGCGAGAACACTTTTTCACATCCATCAGGGAATATTGCTTTGCCCTTGCGAAAGGGGCGCACTAGTCATTAAGACTCGTATTAAAAGCGACTACTTGACTCGTTAATAAACCTAATCGAGGGCGACAAAAAGAAATATAAGTTAACAATTCTTAATAATAAAAACTTAATTATGTATTTGTATTAAATTTTAAAATAAATCCACTTCATAATAAATGTGTATTATTTTCTTTCAATTCTAAATTAATGGTGTCTCCTATATTAGGGTACCTAACATCCCTGAACTGTCAGATTACTAATTACTTATTTTCTGAAAGTCCAAATGTCTGTAATATAGTAATGTTTCTATGTACGTTGAATGCTCGCGTACTTGGTTAGTCGGATAATCGACAGATATGAAGTGCTTAAAAGTGAGTAAAAATCGGACCCACTTCACTTAAATTTTGGGTGGTGATTTTTATATATTACGAGCTTTTGCCGGCGACTTCAATCGCGTAGAATAGTTATTTCGGGCAGCATTTAAATTGTCTTCTTATTTCTTCTAACCCAAGCGCCATATACCAATTTTCATCGATTTTACTTTAAAAAATGACGGTTTTCCATACAAACTTCCATTCCTTATAGGGTTTAAATTTCCAAAAATCCTAAAAACCCCTTACTTAATTTATAGCTGAAAGGCAATACACCAATTTTTATGGATTTTACTTTAAAAATGTCGCATCTCCATACAAACTTTGCACCCCCTTTTCACCACCTTAGGGGGTGGATTTCCAAAAATCCTTTCTTAGTGCACCCCTGGACCTACGTACCAAATTTGAAATCTCTAGACCCAGCGGTTTAGGCTGTGAGTGCTCCTTGCTGTGAGTTGATATGTCAGTCAGTCAATCAGTCAGTATTAATTTTTAACCGACTTCCCATCAGGAGGAGGTTCTGTATTCGTCTGTATGTATTTTTTTTTTATGTATGTACACCGATATCTCCGTCATTTCTGGACCGATTTTCAAAATTCTTTTTCTATTTGATAGTGTTTGCTCCCGAGGTGGTCCCATTGTCACCAAGTCAGGATCTGATGATGGGAAGCCAGGGAAATCGAGGGCAACCCTCAAATTTTATAGGCATGTACAACGTTTTTCATATTTTTTCTAAAGCTATACTAACATTTGCGTCTGGTAGTCACCATCTCATGTTGATGAGCTGATGATGGAAGGTAAATGTATGTTCACCGATATCTCTGTCATTTGTAGACCGATTTTCAAAATTCTTTTTTTATTCGATAATGTATACTCCTGAGGTGGTCCCATTGTCACCAACTCAGGATCTGATGATGCAAAGCTAGGAAAATCGAGGGCAACCCTCGAAAAACAACGGAATGGGAGGGTTATTCATATTTTTTATAAAGCTATTCTAATATGATTGCGTCTGGTGATGGATGGTAAAACTCCTTATTGTTAGGAGTTGGTTGTTGATTATTTATATATTAAAGGTACCTAAAGACCGGTAGTTGTGTTCTTTTAGGTAATTTAGGTGAGCTGATGATGAAATAAAAACTCCTTAATGGTTAGGAGTTGGATGATAATTCTTTAAATATTAAAGGTACCCAAAGAGCGATAGTTGTATTCTTTCAAGTTATTCAGGTGAGCTGATCATGGAAGAAAAAACTCCTTAACGGTTAGGAGTTGGATGATAATTCTTTAAATATTATAGGCACGTAAAGGCCGCTAGTTGTATTTTTTCAAGTTAATTAGGTGAGCTGATGATAGAAGGTAAAAACTCCTTAATGGTTAGGAGTTGAACGATAATTCTTTAAATATTAAAGGTACCTAAAGACCGATAGTTGTATTCTTTCAGCTTGTTAGGTGAGCTGAAGATGGAAGGCAAAGCACCGTAATACTTAGTATTTAGATGTTAAACTTGTACAAAACTGTAACATTTTATCCCACATATAACCACCTCTGGCAATATGGACCATGCAGTGCCCCCAAATAGTGACAGGTTGCCAGCCTGTCGCCTACATAAAAGGGGCACAAAACCCAAAAAGTAATCCGCCACATGGCAACGCTAAGTAATTTATCCTTAATATTGCAGGTGTCTATAGGCGACGGAACCACTTAACACCGAGTGGGCCGAAAGTTTGTTGGCCATCTCGTAATATATATAAAAAACCGGCCAAGTGCGAGTCGGACTCGCACACCGAGGGTTCCTCGGTATAAACTGCTGTATCTTTTGATCGCGTTAACTTAGAAGTTTGATTTTTTCACTGCTTAAAGGGACAATAGACCTAGGTATTTGGTATAAATTTCAATTTGATACCTTTATTCGTTCGTGAGAAATAAGGTAATAAGTTTCATTTTATAAAAATATTTTTATTATATTATATAACTAAAAAAATGTGATTTTCGCAATTTTTCCTATATTTGCATTATATGACAATGCGTCATGCCAAATTTCAAGATTCTGAGTTTACGGGAAGTATCCTGTAGGTTTTGATTCCTTTGCGAGTGTCGGAAATTTGTTGAAAATATCGACATAATCGGCTGTATCTTTTGATTGGCTTGGCTTAGAAGTTTTATATTTTCACAGCTTAAAGGGACA
Source organism: Elophila nymphaeata (assembly GCA_955850985.1). NCBI lineage: Eukaryota > Metazoa > Arthropoda > Insecta > Lepidoptera > Crambidae > Elophila > Elophila nymphaeata. Next base: position 8,537,679 of record OY039075.1, read on the forward strand.
ATAGACCTGAGTATTTCATGTGAGTTTCAGCTTGATACGTCCACGCGTTCTTGAGATAAAGGGTCTTGACAGACAGACAGACAGACGGACAACAAAGTGATCCTATAAGGGTTCCGTTTTTCCTTTTGAGGTACGGAACCCTAAAAAACAACAATTATTCTACATAAAACACTAAAAATAGAAAAATAAACAACTTTTCAAAAAAAAGTCCAACCGACTTCAAAAAGCATAAAAATAACATATAATATTATTAAAATGTGTGCTAGGTACCTGCAGTACTGTGTGAAGTCGGTGCCAAACCAACTAGGTATTCTATAGGTCCGCCTGCCACATTACACTCATTGATCACACCATCCCGCGATTGCGACCGACCGAACGCGCCAGCTTAGGTGATGAGGGGCTCGTGGTGCTGAACGATTGGCATGGGTTGGCACCGGGTTCAAACAGTACAGCATGTACCTAGCACACATTTTAATAATATGTTATTTTTATGCTTTTTGAAGTCGGTTGGACTTTTTTTTGAAAAGTTGTTTATTATATATATAGATGTTAACCGGGGAGCTATTTCAAACTAAGTACAATCTGTTAGACAAATTTTAAGGGCCAAATCCTCCCAGGCACAATATTAATATATAGTATTAAATGGAAATTCCTACCAACGACCACACTCGAAGAACTAAAGAGCAAAATACGAAAGGTATTCACTATTTTGATATCCAGCTTTCCAGGAATATTGTGTTTGACATTTGAAATATTTAGATGAGTTTCATTATTTAATTTCACATTAACTTGCAAAAAGGAATCACGTTACTATTTTCATAATCATAAATCACTTTAAAAACTATTTATTTATTTATTTATTGGTATTTAATAATACCGGTATAACTTACATAATTAAATCAAATTAAAATGGTATAGTATTATTACAATACGATTTACATTACGAACAAATATTAATTTAAGTATACGAAAATGAGAATTACAAATTGATTTAGATTTTTAGAACACAAATTAAATTACACATTACTTCTCTGAAAATAAAAATTACAAATTGATTTACATTACGAACATAAATTAAATTAAACATTACTTCTCCGAAAGTGAAAACAAGCTGGAGAAACAGTATGCCAGAAATCTGCGAATAAATCGAGCTCAGGGTAGTGGACTAGGAGTGCTATTACTATTATAACAGAGTTATTTCTTTCATCACAGACAATAATGGCGATAAATACGTTACGATAATAGCATAAATCTCGTACTTATAATAGTTATCTCTTTGTTTTTCTTACTAAGTACCTACCTTCTATTTTGTTTCAGAATTAATTAATTTACCTAATGTCAAATATAAAATAATAAATGTAGATAGCTACTGGATTCTGTGACGGAAACAACAATTAATATCTATTAAATGCCATGTACTGTTTATAGCAAAATAAAAAACAATAGTTAATTTAAAAATAAATACTACTTAAAAACTAATCATATCTACGTTATAAAAGGCATACTAAAACTAGATACATACAAAATACTTTAAAACTACTAAATTAAAGATAAAATACTTCGCCTAAGTCCTCTGAAACAGGAAGTGTATCAATAACACGTTGGCTGCATTACCTCGCTGAATCGCGAGACTTTTTTTTGTGCGAATACAAACCAGCCTTATTGTCACTTACTGTCTCACGTAGCCGCTCTGCAATATCCCGAAAAAGTCGGTGAGCTACTAAAAATTAAATAATCGTACTAAAAAAAATGTTATATTTCTGCATCCTGTGATAGAAGAGCTTCTACAGGTAGATAAACTTCTGATTACAGTATTCTGCACTGTATTTGTATAACTTGTTGATATACAGTAAAGCTATAACCTATTCCATTCTAATATTACGAACACCTGATTGGTTTACGTAATCACATCGTTCACAAGTTTACGCCGAGTTTCCTGCGTCGAGTGTACAACGACACGTGCCCAGACTAGCGCCTCGCGTCATACAACACCTACATATGTGCATAATCCCTTTACTGGTTAATGAACTGGCCGAGTACAGGAGCCGTTGCTCTGTGGACTATTTCATGTAAGGCCCTTAATACACTGCTACTTTAGACATCGCGTTTTTATAAAGGTCGTAACACAATTATACCTCATTACTTGCCCACAGCAAAAAGTGAACATTCAAAATAATAATGATATATTTCCACGCTCACACCAATTATCTAGCCCAAATTAAGTATCACTAAGAACTTTTGTAATGGATCCAGATAATGGGCAAATTTTAACCATGAAAAATGTTCGGGTTCAACACAAAAACAATAGTCTCTACCAGGATGCGAATTCGGACCTCTTGATGTGTAGGCAGCGTTACTAACTACTCCACCACGTACGGCGCCATATGAGTTTAAAAGCGGTATCAAACTAGCGTTTTTTCTGCGCCTATACGGTCGTTTCGGCATTACTCACTTACACGCGCGGTACATTTCGCGCTTCAATAAACAAGACTCACGTACACGGACTTATTCCAGCGTTTTAGCACGAACCGGTGGTGGTGAGTCTGTATCCAAGTATTTATACAAGCTTTTCCAAAAATGAGCTTTTACACGCGTATAAAACGCTGGTCTGTAACCGTCCTAATTACTACTCTGTAGATACACTTTACAGCGATTAGATTTTTTTTATACAAAGGTTAAGCAAATGACTCTATTTCACTTGATGGTAGACAGGAGTGGAGTACAGATGCAAAGATAGCTAGTGCGAGAGGTAAAGCGCTGCGCTAACCACCCTCACCTTGCAAACCTGCAAGGTGCTTCTTCACGCCTCTTTTGAATGACTCAGGATTGTAGGAAGATTGCGGCAAGCTCGCTTACGTCACGCTTTTAGCTGTCTTCTTTCTGTCAATGTAAACTATTTCTACAGTATACGTGCTTAAGCCCATATTGGAATGCTCTTTTTCTGTTGTGTGGTATAAATATGCTACAACCTTAAAGGTTGACGTTTAGCAAGTGCATCGTTATGTATCGCGTTGGCTTAAGTCACAGTGTGTAAATGCTCTACCCAGGATTATTTAGGTCAAATAAATTCCAGCCGATTGACGAAAAAAACGAAGTCAAACTATTTACACCGCTTTAATTTGTTACCAGGAATCTGGTTAATAAAAAATATACTTGGTATTGGAAATGGTTTTATACAATATTCTTAGTATAAATACCTGTATAATATTTGTTAGCTTGTATTTTTGTGCCTTTTTTATGTTACGAGATGGAAAACAAGCTTGCGGCCCACCTGATGTTAAGTGGTCACCGCCGCCTATAGACACTTGCAATATTAAGTGTAAATCACTTAAAACCGCAAGTGCGTTTGCCATCCTGGGGATTAAAATGATATGCCTTCCATGCCCAGTAATTACACTGGCTACCTTTCCCTTTAGTCCGAAACACAGCGAACTGCTTCGCGGCAGAAATAAGAAAGGCGGTGATACCTACCCAGACGACCCTACATATGGGTCTACCACCTAGTATTATTAGTTTTTTTTCTATTATCATAGATCTTTACTTTTCCGTTGCATCGTAATGGTGTTATTGATTAATCAATGTAATTAATGAAAAAATATGTAATGTACCAAAAACAATACAAATAAAAAACCAAAAACCAAGACAAAAAGGAAGCGGTTTACATAATAATTATAATATGCTTTGTATGGTTTCCGCTTAGTTTGTTTACTCCCAACCGCCACAGTATTTACCAACTTCGTTAAGCTGGTTAACCTTTCTACTGGACATTAAAATTTCAGCATCAAAAACTGTGTGTAAAATTGCCAATTTGTTGATGATTTCGAGTGAAGTTGGCTTCCAACTTCCTTCATCACAAATTGATACCAGCTTAGTTCATCTGACTTGGTATCAATTTGACCAAGCCCATCGTAGGAAAAGAATACCTAAAAACCACCACGGGAGCGCACAATATCGATGTAGGAAAAACTATTTGCCGAAATAAAGCCTCGTAAAATCGAAAATACAATTTTTACATCATTGTTATCAGAAACGATGCTGAGTTACGCCGTAAGTTTATAAATAATACTAGTGTCTTTGATGTTGTAAGTCTGCGAAAAACGAATATTTTTGATGCATCTGTTGCTTACGCCGTTTTTGCGGTCAGTAAAAATTCAAACAGAGGCTTACGCCATTTTGGCGGGATGAGTTTCAGAACATCAATGTGCAATAATCCTTCTTTCGTTTTGAGGTTTACTTACAGAAAATACATGTTCGTTACGTACGTTAATAATAAAATGGAAAAAGACGATGGTGAAGATCTATATACATTTTATTGCAGTAGATTTGATCTCACGTAAGTGGAGGGAAGCTCGAAAACGCAATAGATGATTGAAATATTTAGATAAATAGGAAAATCGTGGAAGCTCAAGCAAAAATGCACATCTGGTATTCGAAGAATCACGTTCGGGATCCCGTTTCACTTAAAATTCCGAGAAATGCATTTTGGAATAGATTGTTTGAAAAACCTAGTCTGTTGAGATATTTTAGAGCACCTATATCAACTGTCCTGGGATCCAAGTCCGCTAATTAACAATCGTTTTAATTATATCACTTGATTTTGTTTTTGAAATTAATTCCACACAGTTACAATTACAGTTACAAAACTGAAATCATTTCAGAAAAATATTGATGAATACCTGACTTACAACTTGCTTTAAACTTACAACCACATAAAGTTGCGTGTTAGACAAGGAAATCCGATATGAGATTTACGTCATATTACACGCTCGCCATACATACATCATATAAAAAACTTGAAGCCGTTTGATGCCAGCAGAGTAGAAAAGCATCCCAAATCCTCCAATAGGTGTCGTAGAAGGCGACTAATGGATCAGCAAAGGGGTATTGATCACCTTATACTCCGTCCACCAATCCGCATTGGACAAGCGTAGTGGACTACTTGGATCTCCTTCGATGACAAGGAGAGGCCTTGTGTCCCAGCAGTGGGTCAAAATCTAAACGGTGTAATGATGAATTCTATTGATATTTAATGACACAATTAGCATACGTGGGCCCCTGTTTGTCAACTTTTGTTTGTTGGATCACAGAAGGTTAAGTTACTTTTTGGGTTTGATGGCTCTGCCCCTTTGTTGTAGGTAACAGGCTGGGAATCTGTCACTACTTTGAATTATGGGCCGGGGTTTCTCCCGAGCTCTTGTTGTAAAAAAACGTGTTGAGAGACTCCATTTTCAACAGTACATAAAGCAACGTACGGTAGATTGCTACCGTACGTTACTTTATGTACTGTACATACATAGATTTTCACTTGACATTGGCGAAAATGCGTAATCTTTATGTGTCGCTATCGCCATTTCTTTAATAGAAGAAGAGTTATGGGCCCAAACTGTCCGATGTGGGTTTATGTGCAGCCAAATGTTACCTAGAGTTTCTCCCGAGTTCTTGTCGTAACAACACGTGTTGAGAGACTCCATTTTTAATAACCTCAATCAACCGTACAATTTTTGTTACTTTAGTTATATTTCCACTTGACATTGGCAAAATGCGTACGCTTAATGCGACGCGATGCCATTAATTAAGAATAGAATAGAATAGAAGGTTACCTAAAGCTCTGCTCAACCCTTTTCAGATTACAAACGTGATTTTATATACGTATTTTTGTAAAATGTAAACTTCAACCACAACAAAACATTTTCATTTCGATAGCCGTCTCTATCTCAATTACTAAATTATTCGCCTTCACAAAAAGAAACTTACAATGTTGACCCTAATAGCTATCATAATGCTTAAAGTTAATTGTTATCACGCATTTATCGAGTCGATAAACCAAACCAAAGAACGTTTTCTTTAATGATAACAATTTTTTAGCTTTTAACTGGGATTGGTTCGGTACTTGTTTGTAGATAGGATTCTTTTTAGTGGAAGACATCCGAAAGATAATTCTTAAATTTTGTTATGTTAATATAAAGATAAAAAAAAGTAAGAAAGGATGGAATACAGATAAATCATTAATGAAATTGACTTTTAAATAAAGTTTACTTAAATTACTTTAATTTTAAATTTTCAAATCCAATACCAAAGGAGAGTTAGTTTCTCCCCGTGATATCTAATGTCAAAACTTATAACAGTATGTAATAACAAAACATACCTACTGAACCTACCTCAAATAAGTTGAAAGCAGGGTAGGAGGAAAAAGTTGAAACTTAATTGAAAGTAGACAAAAATTACTTGACATTTTTTAAAACTAGCTGTACCCGCGACTTTTTTCGCGTGTTACAATGTTTTATAGCCAATAGTCTTTCTTGATAAATGGACTATCCAACACAAAAAGAATTTTTCAATTTGAATCAGCAGTTCCTGAGATTAGCGCGTTCAAACAAACATACTCTTCAGCTTCATAATATTAGTACAGATTTTTTAGACAGTATCTATACAAAATGAATATCTAGCTCAAACTGGAAAGATTTCGGAACATGTAACGTTAAACTTCTCAACCTTACACCTGCCAATTCTATATTTTGCCATTTTATTGTATTCCTGCTCTTTTCGTAGTAAATAGACAGAGATGGATTGCGCTTATATTGAATTTCAGATTATGTCACAGCATCATATTACCTGTCTTTCTTATTTTAAATCCCTGCGGCATATGTACGATAAAGTTCTACCAAAATTGTCGTGACGTTACTAGGCGAGTAGAACAGGAATGATTGATTTTCGTGATACAAAAACAAGATAAAAATCTTCATTTGAGATAGGTAATTCTACTAGTATTATAAACGCGAAAGTTTGTATGAATGTATAGACGAATGTGTGTTTTATATTTGTAATCGCCTACAGCTTCTCTATATAAGAGTCTGCCCGGCGATATGCACTATGGCGGCTATAGGTTCAGGTTTAATTTCTGTTTTGTAGTGGACTGTATGGATTATTGATGATGGCAAGCTTTTCCCCAAGAATAAAACTTAAATGATATTACTCACCGGCCACGTAGTTGGATGTTGCACTTCAGAATTTATTATAATGTCTTCTTATTCTTAAGCGGGCGTCGCGTCACGAGTTTTTTCGCACATGCAGAGCGAGCGGATTTTTTCACAGAATTGATGGAAGACGTCAATGGTGGCGCGGAGGTTGGTTACGTTTTAGGTGAGGCCCTATGCTCCCACCAAAGAGTTTGCCATCATAATGAAAAGTAATATATAAAAGTAGGAAAACGGCTTCTGGCCGTAACATTCCCCCGCCCTTGAAAGGACCCCTTTCAAAGAGAGGAAAGAAAAACGGAAGTAAAACTTATAGATATGTGAGGAAACTAAAATTATAAAGTATTGCTAACTTTAAATTATAATAAAAGAAACAGCTATTGCGAAGGCAATGAGCAAAGACGAACGACAGGCCGCTTATAGGTACCTGTCGAGGTTTTAACAGAGGCAACACGGATTACACCGTCTTTTCCGGGATAAACATCTGTAATAATGCCCAAAGGCCAATGTATAGGAGGTATGTTATCAGAAAGTATGAGAACAATTGTGCCAACTTTAACAGGGTTTGTCGGAGTATTCCATTTGACGCGACCTTGTAATTGGTGGAGGTAATCTATTCTCCATCGGTTCCAAAACGATTGTACCATACTATCTATAAGTCTGTACCTTTGAACAATATTCATCGAATCCTGTGCGATGTCATACGCGGGAATATGTTTTAGCGGAGAGCTCATTAAAAAATGTGATGGGGTTAAAGCAGAAGGCTCAGACGGATCATCACTTAATATAGTTAAGGGGCGCGAATTAATTATGGATTCAATTTGCACAAGCAACGTCAATAATTCTTCGTAACATAAAAGTTGGTTACCAATAACGCGGTAAAGATGAGTTTTAAAAGCTTTTACATATATCTCATAATGACCACCAAAATGTGGACTTAGGGGCGGATTAAGTTTCCATTGTATCCTTTGCTTAGATAGTTCATTCGCGAAAGGTTCTTTAAAGTTATTAGAGTCAAGAAAGTTGTATAACTCATTTAAATACGCTTTTGCTCCGATGAAGTTTTTGCCGTTGTCCGAATAGACACAGCTCACAGCACCTCTGCGCGATATAAAACGCTTGAAAGCAGCAAGAAAATTATTAGTTGTTAGATCGGATGCAATTTCTATGTGTGTTGCGCGGGTGACCAAGCATACAAAAATGCAGAGATACGCTTTATGCCTATGCTCACCTCTCTTACGTCGAAGGGTGATGTCGATGGGTCCTGCATAATCCACAGCCGTATGTTGAAAAGCTTTGGAAACAGTTACCCTGCATTCTGGTAGGTCGGACATTAAAGGGAACGAAGGTTTTGGCTTTGTCTTAAAACAAAAATTACATTTGTTGATAATGCTACGTACTGTACGTCGTGCGGACAGAATCCAGTATCTTTGACGTAATAATGACATCAGGAGTTGTGGGCCCGTATGACAATTTTCGCGGTGATAATGAGAAATTATCAAATTCACAATATGATCTTTACGAGGAAGAATTATGGGATGTTTTTGTGAAAATTCTAAATCAGCGTTTCGAAGACGACCACCTACCCTGATGACACCATTGTCTAGAAAAGGGTACAATTTCTTTAAAGTTGAGGAACACTGTTTATTATTAAGAAGATTTTTTATATCATCAGGGAAATATATTTGTTGTAAACATTTTAAAAGTTTTATTTCAGCGAAATCTAAATCGGAAGCGGATATTGTATTTGATTGCGGTAAAACTTTTATAAAGCGGTATATATATACTATAATGCGAAGTAGTTTTATCCAAGACGATTTTCGAAGCGCGAGCGTGTATAGAGGATGACATGTACCGTCTTTTGTGGCGGCTAAAAGAGTTATCGTTTTTAATTCAGGAATCTGACTATCTACTTGTGGTACAAAAGGTTGTACAGGCCAGTCTTCCCTAGGACTAGCTGCCCACGGCGGACCATCAAACCATAAAGAATGGTTGATCAAGCGAGCGGGAGTCAACCCACGTGATAAACAATCGCATGGGTTTTCAACACCAGATACATGATAGAATTTATCAGGAGAAATTAATTCGGTTATTGATGAAACACGGTTAGCGACAAAAGTTTGAAGTTTATGTGGAGACGTGTTTATCCAAGAGAGAACCACTGTTGAGTCGGAAAATATATAAATGTCATCAATAGGATAGCGGGGTGAATAAGTATCTATAACTTGACGCGAAAGCTTTGCTGCGAGATGGGCAGCGCAAAGTTCTAAACGAGCTAAGGTAATCGTTTTCAATGGTGCTACCTTAGATTTGGCACACAAAAGTTTTATTATGGAGTCTTTGGAACCATTGGCAATATGTAAATATATAACAGCACCGTATGCTTTCTGACTAGCATCGGCGAACGCTAACAATGTGACAATAGAATTTTGTATAATACCAATGTGCCGTGGAACTTTAATATTGGATAATAAAGGTAATTCCTGTTGATATTGAGCCCATAAATTGACTACTTCTTGCGGTGGAATTTCATCCCAATCTAATTTGAGTGTCCACAAGTGTTGAATTAAAAGTTTGGCTTACCCCCTATTGTGTCGCCGCCATTTTGTAAAATTTCGCGCATGTGTCACTTACTTCCGAACTTTCCGTCGCGAATTTTCCGGGTGTAAAAAAATAATAATAAAATTTTTGTAATAAAACTATAAATATGAGTTTTTGTCACTAAAATCGTTATAAAATAAGCTAACAGGATATAATATAATTAGTACAGTTATATTTTCAAATAATAATAGTAATAATCATCATTTTCATCATCGGAAAACTGTGGAGGAGGGGATCGACCTCCAGGAGGTCGGCCGACACACAGGCGTTTTTGACAGCGACCTCCAGGAGGTCGCGCGACACACAAGGGGTTATAAAATAACCGGTTGAGCTAACCCTAAAACATCGAAAAAACGAGCAACAGTCGATAAGATATTACGCTTTGTACATTCGGACTTATTAACTTTAATTATGTAACCAAAATTATCAGAACTTGGGTACCATTGTGTTCCCAGAATCTTTAAGGTATTAGATTTATCATCGAAATTTATACTATCTGAGTATCTATGAGATGCGGGGATATCATTTAATAACTGTAAAGAGTTACTTGACCATTTCACTATATCGAACCCACCTGACTTAAAAAAGTTAAGCAGTTGATTTTTCAAGATTAGAGCGCCATCATCTGACATACACGAATCTGCTACGTCATCCATGTAGCATGATCTAATCACGACTTCTGCAGCAAGAGGGTATTTGTCTCCCTCATTGAAAACCATCTGATGTACAGTTCGCATCGCTAAGAATGGACTGCTGCGCAGACCGAAACAAACTCGATTATATTGATACTCTGTAAGCGGGTCGGTAGGATCGAATCTATATAATATCTTCTGATATTTGCGGTCTTGTTCCCTGACCATAATTTGTAAATACATTTGTTTTAAGTCAGCGGAGAAGGCAACAGGGAACAAGCGAAAGTTTAACAAAATAGTAAACAAATCTCTTTGTAAATTACGACCTGTATATAAGATGTCGTTAAGGGACAGAAGGGAACTAGTTTTGCAACTTGCATCCAGAACGGCTCTTATTTTAGTTGTTATTCTATCCTGTTTTACAACTGGATGGTGAGGGATATAATAACCATCCCGTTGGTTATTTTCTACCTTCGATAAATAACCTTTTTCTAAATGCTCGCGTATGATATCATCATAACCCTCGCGTAATTGCGAGCAAGAACTTAATTTTCTTTCTAACGACAAAAAACGTTTACGCGCGATGTCGTACGAATCACCTAGAAGGGAAGGATGCTGCGCGAACGGGAGTGCTACACTATATCTTCCCGTGGAGTCACGAGAAGTTGTTTCCTGAAATATTTTTTCACACTCCTTATCTTCAGGACTTAAGATTGGATCTAAATTAACTTCTTCCAATTGCCAAAAACGCTGCACCATGCTATTGATGTCATTGGTATTAGCGTAAAAAGAGCAAAATGTATATGAATCTATATAAGAATTATTAAGCATGGTAGTGCCCATTATTATGTAACCAAAGAGAGTTTCAACGGCGGATGGTTGGCCAGGGCACCCCTTTATGTGTTTAGACAGTAATATGTTGTCAAAAATTTCTGCGCTAAGTAAAAGGTCAATTTCACCTGGTTCATACCAGGTATCATCAGCGAGCGGGAGCGAATTTAAATAATTTAAGTTGGACCTATCTATTCGAATATTAGGTAAATCATCTGTAATATTATCCAGAACAAGCGGTTCGATTCTGTAATTAATTTCAGTATTAAATCGAGAACAAATAGTTAGAGCGGTACAGAAGCTAGTGTTTTTGGACAAGTTGCCAATGCCTTTAGTAAGTATATTCAGTTTAGTAAGCGGTAAGTTTAATCTGTTGCAGCAAGATGAGGTTATATAATTATTTTGTGAGCAGGGGTCAATAAGACAGCGAACGTAATGTGTTCCATTACGCGAATCAATAACTTGTAGTTTACAAGTTCCTAGAATTATATATTTTTGTACCGTATTTAATTTGGCGCCGCAAGGGCTGCTAGTATGGTTGCCAATAGAACAGAGAGCGCGTGGCGGCAGCGTCACGCTAGTATCCGCGGAGGAAAGTGGTAAAGTATTATCAGTGTGTTTACTAGTCGATGCCATATTTGTGTGATGCGACAGCGGCGAAGCGTGATTACTATTTTGCGAAATCGAATTAATGTTTTTCTCATTATTAGACTGTGATTGTTTTCTACACAGTAGAGAATGATGGGATAAGTTGCAAAAACGACAGGTAGTCGTAGACTTACAAACTGAAAACTTATGCTTATTACTCAAACAGTTCGTACAAAATGAGTTCTGCTTCACAAAATTAAATCGTTCAGATTGACTCATTTTAGCAAAGATAGGACATCTATAAAGCTGATCATGATTAGTTTGTTTGCATAATGCACAACTGCTGTTAGCGATAGACACAAATGTATGAGAATTACGGTTTTGTTTATCATAAGCACTATTATTACGTGAGACTGAAACACTATTTTTAGTAACCGGCTTAGTCGCGACAACTGAAGATAAATTTTTAATTTTATTTTGAGGTGTTGTACGTTCTAATATCTTAACTTGACATTGGACAAAAGTAACTAACTCAGCGTACGTAGGAATTTCTTTATCACGGCAAGATAATTCGAAACTCTGAGCAGTTTGAGAATCTAAACGTTTTAATGCTAAATGCAGAAGTATAAAATCTGTCAAGTCAGTGATTTTAAGTTGCTTCAAAGCGGCTACGGAAGCTGAAAACTGTTCAATAAAGAAGTTCAAGCTAGTTGGCGTATTTAAACATTGTTTTAGCTCGAGCAATATATTCAAATAGTGCGTGCCTAGTGTTCTCTTATCTTGGTATTTTTCCACTAAGCTCTGCCACAAATGAGCATAATTTTCTCCTGTAGGTATAATACCAGCGATCACATTAACTGCACTACCAGTCAACTTACCAATTAAATATTGGACGCGCTGAGAATCGGTTAATTGAGTATTTTCATGAATATTCGCTTTAAATGATTCGTAAAACAAACACCACTTTTCAGTTTTTCCATCAAAGTCAGGAATATTAATAGGCGGTAATTTTACTGGATTTTTTAATGGTTGTTCACTTTTATTTGAAAATGAAACTGAGGACGATGTTTCTTTAATTTTAGAACGTACGCGCATTATGTGCGAATAAACATCCTCAAATGCAGAACAATACGAAAAATTAGGAACAAAAGCGGGATCTGAGGTTATATTTATTTCATTAATTTCATCAACAATTTGAAAATATTGTTGTTTGACGTCTTTAATCGACTCAGATTGAGACATAAAGGTCTCATTCGATCTTGACTCGAAAATAGAAATGTTTTTTGACGCGTCATATAAACGAGTTACTCTGGCGAAAATAGCTTCTTTTTTCGCTTCCAAAATCTTTAACTTTACATCCATAATTAGAGGCAAAGAAATAAAAGTTATGCTACGTTTTTAATTATATTTATGTAGATAATAATAAGCGGGACAGTAATAAGCGGGACAACAAATACAGCGGTTAATCTAACAAAATAAATAACTTATATTTTGAAAGATCAAGAAAATAGTAATGAAGCGTTCTAACAAACAATAATATTACAATATTTTGTTAGAATAAGTAAAAAAGTATTTATGATTCTAGCGTATTTTAAAGCGGAGTGCGTATTTAAGTAGTTATAGAACTATGTAATTGTCGTCTTTTTTATAGCGTGCGAAAAAAAATAGCGCAAAACCGTGAACGCAAAATAATTTATGAAGCGGTAATTATGCGATACATGCAATTGTTAACAATAGTTATTTATTATACAAGAGTGGAAAGTTCCTTTTTAACCGCGTGCTCGATTTGGATGACCGAGCAAGCGAAGGATTCTAAAGTTGAATCACGAGCGCAGCGAGTGATTCTAAATTAGAATCCTGAGCGTCAGCGAGGGAAACAAACGAGCACAAGGTGAAAAATCTTTCCACTCGAGTGCAATACGTAACTTTTCATCCCACCTCAGCGAGGAAATGACAAAATAATCTTCATTCTAATCATAAATTTGGCACCATAGAGGTTACATTAAATAGGTTTAATGACGTTTTGAATTTACAATTATATTGAGTACTCATTATATGTGATGTTCTAAATTCAAATCTACTTTGCCGCTCAAGCGAATAAAATAGAATTTTCCAGCCAGATTTCGAAGCGCAAAATTACACTTTCCGAGGTGGTGGGATGAAAAATAGATTATTCGAGGTTTGGAATATGCCGAGCAATGTGACATGTGCAATTTGAATCCAACTATGGCGCGGCAATCGAGCGGTGTTCGCGAAACAATATCGCATCGAACAATAAATATTCCGACAAAACCTATAAAATATGGCACAAGAAAGCTTTAAGATGATAATTTTGATACGATCCGGCTCGTAAAACCAAAAAATGTGTGTAATCGCCTACAGCTTCTCTATATAAGAGTCTGCCCGGCGATATGCACTATGGCGGCTATAGGTTCAGGTTTAATTTCTGTTTTGTAGTGGACTGTATGGATTATTGATGATGGCAAGCTTTTCCCCAAGAATAAAACTTAAATGATATTACTCACCGGCCACGTAGTTGGATGTTGCACTTCAGAATTTATTATAATGTCTTCTTATTCTTAAGCGGGCGTCGCGTCACGAGTTTTTTCGCACATGCAGAGCGAGCGGATTTTTTCACAGAATTGATGGAAGACGTCAAAGGTGGCGCGGAGGTTGGTTACGTTTTAGGTGAGGCCCTATGCTCCCACCAAAGAGTTTGCCATCATAATGAAAAGTAATATATAAAAGTAGGAAAACGGCTTCTGGCCGTAACAATATTCGTTCACGCAAAACTGCTGAAATAAAACTTTACAATTAAATAGCTCATACATCAGAATAACATATAGGCTATAATTTATAATAATACTGAGCAAAGTCGCGGGCAGAAGCTAGTATTTCTTCTTACTGTTTTAAAACAAAGAGATCTCATTCAGACCTAAGATAGAGACGATAGAAAGAAAACAATAAAAGAAGTGTATTTAATTTAAAACAAAATTAAACCCATAAATAAGTATCTACAAATTTCCAATAACTCACTAAAACGCTCACTATAAATTCCTGTCAAACTTTAATACTGAGCTATGTCAAACTTTGATACAGAGCTAAACATTATTGAGCTATTCCCAAAGCAAAGGCGGAAAACTGATTGCAGCTGATTCTGTAGATAAAATCAGTGCCCTTATTGTACGTTTATTAGTCTCCATACAAACGAAGAAAACATTAAAACCCCATTTTCTTATCAGATTTTTATGATATTAAAATGTTTTTAACAAAAAGTAAAAACTATGTATAAGTGTTTTCGTTCTTTGAAAATTACGACATGCATTGAAAGTAATTTTGAAAACCTTTCCAGATATACCGAACATTTCATCCCCCTTTGCGGCCGAAGCCTAAATACAGGCTAAATACAAAAGTTGAAGATCCTAACTTCAAAACCAACGGACTTTCATACAAACATTCATCCCCTATTTTACCCCCTTAGGGGTGGAATTTCACAAAAGCTAGTAGTATATTTCCAAATTTAAAAAAAAGTAGATAATAATGTAGTACCAACCCGATCGTACTGCTCTGTTAACACAACTAAAAAGTTACGTTTTTACACTAAAAACGTACACGAAACTACTGAATTGACAAGCTATAAGGTTTATTATAGATCCATCTAGATACTCCGAATTTGGAAACCAGTCTGACATTAAAACAATTTTGCACCGCTTTTAGCTGTCAACGGAGCCGTTCAATAATTAAATGAAGTTAATGATTTGGTTTGTAGTATGTCCACGATAGGAAATACCATTTTATATACTTAATACCCCGATGTTGCGATTCGAAAGTACGTTTTGGTAGTTTACTGGTAATGTTTGAAACAGAAATAACTTGTAAAAATTACTTAGGAAATAAGAGGTTTTTACCAAAAAAGTAATCGATCGAACAGACAAATAAGGAATCGAAAGAATTGATCCAGAAATACGTTTCGTAATGTTTCGGCGAAAATGTGCACATAAAACTCGCTTCCGCTTGTTCATAAAAAATCACATTTAGTCTACCAATAGTCATACAAATATTCATACTAATATTAATAGAACCGACTATGGATTTTTCGGCTAAACGTTCATCGGCGAAACGTTTATCGTTGAAATATTCATCGGCGAAACGTGATTCTTGATAGAGTTTTATACTGTCTGTAATGATGTATATGCCGTCGTATAGTTGGGCAGATCGTGATATGCTTTGGCACATCATGATACGCCACAATTATATCGTAGACCAATAGACTCTCCCACAAACAGTCCACTTCGTTTGGTCATAAATAAAATAACCCTGAACATACTGATCACTCCTGACCGCTACCATTTTTATAAAATGGGTTACTCGACGTCGTCGAGTGATGTCGGAAAAGTAGAATAGCATCACCCCATTTCTTTCAATGGGGTTCGTCAAAGGCGACTATTGGATCAGCAAAGGATCACCCTGAACTCCGTCCACCAATCCGCATTGGGCAAGCGTGGTGGACTACTGCCTAAACCTCCTTATACAAAAAGGATATAAGGGGTCGAATTAAAAAGGTTTTTATGATGATGATGACAGTATGGAGTTTCATGCAAAGAATACTAAACGACTCGGGTTGATGCGATGCTGAACCGTTTTCAAGCTGATAAATGTACTACGACCTTTAAAAGTACTTACCTACCAAAGTTCCTAGAACATTTTTGATATTGATTTTTTAAGCAATATGTAAAACCACTAAATTAAACAGACGTAGATACAATACTGTCAAATCACTACAATAGATTAGCCTAAAAGTGTTCTCACAGTTTATTAAAATAGCGCAAAGTATTCCCCGGCGAAAATGAAAAATTTATAGAGTCCAGAATTTCAACACACCTCTTTCGCTTCGAAAAAGTCCCAGCGCGGAACCGATAAATAAATCTTCATAAATAAAAGCCAATTGAATAATTGAAGGGAACACATACGTAACGACTCTATCGAGCGTATGAAAATTTCGCATTCGTTCACAGTCATAACAAGAGAACTATGATTAATTCGCCATAAAAAAGTTCGGGTTTCAACATTGTCTGAGTAAAAATGGAATGCGATTAATGAATGAGTTTCATTGTTAAATAAATACTCGTTGCGGTTAGCGTACACTCGCTTGCGAAAAAAACTCATTGGTTATTTATCATTGACTTTATGAATTTATTTATTTTTGTTGTAATTCCAGTCGTTTAAGAGATTATTAGTATGATCGTATATATGTATAAAATCGTGAATATGCGATGGTGAAAGCCGGTGTACGGACAAACCAAAGTTTTTGTTACACCGTTTCATTTAAGTACATCATTACTGCTATTCTTTTTCTTTAATTTGTTAATAACAAAAAAGTGCTTTAAATTAATCTTCTGAAACATTGATGTTTTCATTTTTAATCAGAATTTTTCTTTCCAGAAGTATATTCAGAAACCTCGTTGCGTAAGTATGATTCTCACTAGCTATTTTTAAGACATCATTCTGTAACATAAAGTTCAAACTAAACAAGTAGTATTTCACAGAAACGTTAGCTTGATAAAGCGAACCAAGAAAACATTTGTATTTATATAAAAATGCGTTACTTGAATACGCTTCAAATCATTTATTTTAACCCATATCAAAGGGATAGAGCGATGCTCGGCATCAAGGGGCGGGGCCTGAAAATAAACCCCCGGATATGCGTCAAGACTAAGGCCTTATCCAATATAAAGTACTTGTTCTACCGTGAGCGACTAGCTATTTACTACTTTTTCCTGATTCATATTATGTACTAGTACCAAGTTAAATTTAATTAAGATTTGAATTGAAAATCACTTGAAAAAACACTTTCTGTTGTACAAGTACTAAGTCAGAGATTGGTCCAGGATTTGGCAATCCAGGTAACTACTTTTTAGACTGGACACACAGCAATATAAGAACATGGTTAATTTGCATGACCAATATTGACAAAAGATGGTGTTACGTCAGGTCGCCCTTTACGATATCCATGAGTAGTGTTGGGGTAGTAGTAATCATAAATTTAGCTATGGACCATATTATACCAAAATTAACATCGATCATAATAAATTAAAAATTCTTATTCAAGTTCAAATATTACATTATTTAGTCTAATTTTACAGCATAGCCTATAATGCCAGATTTCAACATCATCATAACAGCCATTATAATTCGACCCACTGCTGGGACACAAGGCCTCTCCTTGTCATCGAAGGAGGTTTAGGCAGTAGTCCACCACGCTTGTCCAATGCGGATTAGTGGACGGATACCCCTTTGCTGATCCATTAGTCGCCTTCTACGACACCCATTGGAGGATATGCGGTGATGCTATTCTACTCTGCCGGCATCACATGGATAATGGCTGGATGTGGCTGTATGTGTAACCGCGTCCTCCACAACCCAATGTGCCCGAGCCGAGGTCCGAGCCTTTAGAGGCACCCTCGGGCGTGTCGCTCCCTTCTGATCCGGACGACCTAGGGACGCTAGGCGGTCGAGAGACTCCCCATGGGGGAGATGCTCGGTCGCCCAGTAATCCCCTAGGAACGTCCGCCCTACAGGCTTGAGGACCCTCCAAGGTTTTCGCCTTCTTAAAAACTCCGGTTGCTCCACCGTAAATGCCATCAGCGGCAAACTGCAGTAGTCAGTCAAAAAAAAAACTGTATGTGTAATTAAAAGTTACCTAAGGCTCTGCTCAACCACTTATGAGCGTGATTGCATGTATGTATGTCTTAGTTTACCTACTTATATACGTGAAGTCCGTGTTTCATGTAAATAGCTTACGAGTAAATAATTTTGAGTATAAAATCTTTCCTGGTTGTTGGATTTTGATTGTTTGTTTGAAGGTTGGGTTTAGTGCCCCTTTTATGTAGGCAACAGGCTGGCAACCTGTAACTATTTGGAGGCACTGCATGGCCCATACTGCCAGATGTGGCTTTATTTGTAATAAAATTTTACCCAATGCTCTGCTCAGCCCCTCTTGGGATTATGAGCATGATCGTATGTATGTATAACTCGATCTAAAATTTACGGTTCTCCTCTGTACGTTTCGCTGAAAAATCCTTAATGCTATTACTAGTATATTATTAAATTATCTGTGGTTCTATCAATATTATCCTGTTTAATAAAATAGAGATCGCTTGTTATTGGTAGGTTAAAATTATTTATTAATGATCAAATGAAGCGAGACATTACAAGAGAAATTTGTAAAAATACATAAAACTCACTTTTTAATAGATATTTCGTCGAAACTATCATTGGCGGACAGTAATTCTGGAACGACTTATACGATCTTATTTTACAGAATAGTTCTGATGCTTCTTCCAATAATGTGCACCTCAGTTTTCGTTCATTTTGACAGCATAGTCTAGGAACTTTGCACGTTCAGAAACATCAAAACTTCCACTTGAAGATTCTGGCACGGACAGACAATGCGCCTCTTTATAAGGTTGCTCAACAAAGCGTTGTTTATCTGCTCATCACTCGGACGGACGAAATTGTAAATTAAAAAAAAACTAATAAATTATTGACCATTCGAAACAATAAATGTTTCAACCTAATTCTCATATCACGGAAAACCTTTTCTAATATCCGCTTTATAATAATTTATCTTGACTAAAACTAGTTTTTCTGTAAATTTTACACATGATTTCGATTCGTAAGATGTAAATTTTACAGATGAGTCGAAGATATCGGCAAGGAAGTATAGTGTTATTCTTTTTCAATTATCATCAACTTTTAAAAATAAATGTCTACACGATAATTACTACCTATACCCACCATAGCTTATTGCTGGGACCCTTAATGAACTGTTTCTTCTAAATAAAATGTCACTTGTACTGATTTATGAGATTTATTAAACTCACAAATTAGAACTCACACGAATTAAGATGTTACACACGCTCAAGATCGTGCGGAGGAGAGCCTAGAGTTGCAATTATTACAATAAGTTTTACCAAAAATTATAAATCTAAATGTTGCCAGCAACACTTATTTCACAAAAAAATGAGAATTTTGTTACAAAATGTATTAAATTTCATTGAGATCCTGTTTCAAACTTCATCAAACTATTTTTTAAGTTTTTTATTTATTGCAAAATTATAACTATATTTCAAAAGATTAAAAAAACGTGATCCGTATTAAACATCCCCCAAACGTTATAGAAGATACATTAAACGAATTATGAGATTATCTTGAGTAAGTAGCTTAAGCACGTCCGGAATACCGAAGAAGGTACAAAATATAGGTCGAGCTATTTCGAATAAAATAAATAACTAACGAACCGTCTAATCGTTCAGGTTACCTTTGTGGTGTACTAGTTTATCCAACGGTATTAAAGATACAGGTACGGGATACCATTCCTATGGTCAGTATCACGCCAAAAGACATTTGACAGTATTAAGACCATAGTTGTAAGAAGCAGGGAACAAGTATGTTGGTAGAGAATTATTTTTTTATTGTGCGTGAATGATGATTTATGCCGCATCTCATCCTATATATGTTACCGGCCAAACCCGAATTCAGGACAAACTAATTTTTCCTAGGCCAAACCAATTAGTCCTTTATGCGATTTGGAGATATCTAGTGGCTGAGTGATAGGTCAGGGTTATTTTTTTATGAGCAGGCGGAGTGCACAGTTTTTTTGGGAGAGTCTTGTGTTTTATGCACCTAGATGGCTGAGTGATGGGTATGTTAGTGAACTGGTTTGGCCTAGGGAAAACTAGTTTATCCTAAAATCGGGTTTGGCCTGTAACATATATACCAAGAAACTTCATGTTAAGCAACTCAGATATTTTAAGACGTAAATTTTTAAACATGTTGATCTATATATAGCCGGTGACTTAGTTATGGGACTGGCGGACAGGAAAATATAGGACAACTGACTATGCTGGAACTCGAAGAAGAAATTAAATTACAATTTTTCACTTGCAAAGAAAGAGTTTTATATTTGAAATCAAATATAGCCATATGTCACTTAGGAATAATACAGCATTATAATGGTGAAGAATTTAAAAAATCAGTTTTAATTGTTTTTAAGTTTCTTCGTTACAAACATACAAATATTTTTTTTTACAATATTATAGTACAGTATAAACAAAGTATAGATATAGATAACAGCAATAAGTTTTATATAAGACAGACAATTATAATATAAATCATAAAAATAAATACAAAATAAGTAAAAGAAAGTATTTTATAAAAGAGTCTGTGCTCAGGACAGCTATTGTTATGGCATTCTTTGTTGAGATAGTGCTAGCCAGCCCCGTAGTAACTACCACCTACCAAATCGAGTACAAATTTGTTCCCCCAGGGGAGTGAACCTGGGACCTTTGCATTTAATACCGGTGAGCAAAACTCTAGATCTTAATAATAATAAAACTCTTTATTGTACACACGATTAGAAAACATACAGTAAAAAATAAAACAAAAAATGTACAAGGTTATTGCTATAAAGCAATATCTTCCAGGCAACCTTGGTTGAAAGGATTACGTCGTAACTACAAGATAGGTGCGAGTAGAAAGCTTTCTTATATTAAAAACTAGCGACCCGCCCCAGCTTCGCACGGGTGCAATGCTTATGTAAATATGCATGTATTATACATATTAACCTTCCTTAAGAATCACTCTATCTATTTAAAAAAACCGCATCAAAATCCGTTGCATAGTTTTAAAGATCTAAGCAGACATAGGGACAGACAGACGGCGGTAGCGACTTTGTTTTATACTGGGTGTAAAAGACATGAGCAGTCAAACGAAAACCACGTATTCTATACATCAAAATAAGACATATTTCAAAAAAAATATTGCTGGGAAATGATTTTTATTTTTTGGTGTTACAAAAAATTGCAAATTGTACCGCGCAATGTAAAGAGCTCAACTCGCATGCAACTCGCAAAACCGCGTTAATTTTGCTTGACGGCGGCCCCGTTCGTTAGTGTCCGTGCGCATCGAGTGAGATACATTGAACGCTAACGTTTTGAAGCCATTTTTTGTTATGAAATACTAAAAAAAATGATGATGTTTATTTGGACAATAATTAAGAAATAACGTAAAGAATACGTTTTCATAAAAAAATGAGAAAAAAATTATGACTTTGACTTTGAATAAAATCGTAACTATCAATTTCCCAGGTATAGTCTAAAGGAAGAAAAATGTTATGACGGTGAGCAGAATACGTGGTTCTCGTTTGACTGTTCATGTCTTTTACACCCTGTATATGTAGTGATTACAAATAAAAAATTACTAATAACAACACTAAAAACTTTAGTGTTGTTATTAGTAATTTTTTATTTGTGTTTAAGGCGATTAAAAGTGTGGCAATCCTTAACCCACCAATCATACAACGTTATGTGACAATAAGATATAAAAGAATATAGTATTAGGTATACTAAACTACTATCAGTGAAATTATGGCCTAATATATCATTGGTGTCAATTCAATGGACGCTATTGAAACCTTCGTTAGAGCCTGCCATAAACCAGTAATTAATTACGATATCTTTAAGAAAAACCTAAAACAAAGCCTTTGATGGCGTATTCAATTGTTTTGAAACCTTCGCTCACAAACAAGATGCCAATCTTCTAACATAATTTACAGAGAACAAGCTCCATTTATATTCCACCGTCTTGTTAATAATTTTTTTATGATTTAATAAGTCCATAAAATAAATAAAATGTCTGTAACTTTGTAAGGAGAAAGCTTCTGTTGTAAATACATACCAAACTTTTTTTTGTTCGACCAAAGAAATTGGTAAGCAAAAGACAGTGGCATAATAATTTATTAGGGAACCGACTCCAGTCACGCGAGCACTGTCTGAGAAGTTTATTACAACTATGTATTACGTATTTAAGTCGGTAATATAATCTTTAGGTAATTTACATCAAAAGTGTCTACGTAACAATTTGGTGTCAAGATTCCATGAGAAGTATCGGTAGGTACATTAGTAATACTTAATTTGTTGTATACTTTATCATTCTCACTTGGCAATTATAAGCTTTATGGATTATACACATTAAGTTCATATATTTATAAAACTTCCTTACACTACTCTCAGTTGACTTTCCAACATTGAAGTACTTCAAACTAATATCTAACAAATTATGACCTTACCTTGTGATCCGATATACTTTCATTAAGGTGCTAACATCATTCCTAGTGTGATAAGTCAGTTATTTCCACAAACCAATTTCACTTTAAACTTTTCAAAACACACCACACTTAACAGAACTATCCTATTTGTTTACGTTCGTCTGTAGTACTTTAACTAGATCACTTTAAAAATTTTACATTCCAATTTTCCCGCGGCGTGTTTGGGATTTTCCCGAACGGTGCGTCGAGCCTCCGCCGTCGCGTTCAAAGACTGAAATCCCGCCCGCCCAAGAGAGCCGAGCAATCACGAGTGACGCCGACTCTTGCCGAGTAAAACCCGATTCACGAAACCCACTCGATGAAGTGGTAAGTTTTTACGAGTGCCCGGCCGGCGAGTGCGGTCGGGACAAATATAAAAGGATTGTATGACAGCCGCGGTCTCTGATTATCTTCTTGTAACCAGTTTTTGCAGCCCAGCGGAACGGACATTATGACAGTTAGAATAATGGGAAATCTTTATTAAATGGAACGGGAACTGAAATCGCAGGTCGTAAGTACAGGCTTAACGGCAGCCTGTACTTACGACCATTTAATCACCTAATAAAAAGTTTATTGCAAAAATTTTAATGAACAAAAAATATTAGCCACGGTAGGGCACAGCAGATTAGCCGCTCGAAATGGAAGCAAATTGCGGTAGTAGGGTCAAATCAACTGAAGTAGACAAAAACACTTTAGTACCTATATTGTCGTACTAATCATTCATGCCCTATAGTGGCAACTGTTAGTGTAATATTATTGTACTGCTAACACATTAATCGTATTCCTTTATGCGTATAAACATCTCCTTTTTCATTCCCTTAAGTGGGGTGAATTTTAGAAAATCTTTTCTATCCGCTAAAAAAGGCTTACGTCATAAAAACTATCTGCGCGCCAAATTTCAGCGCAATCCGTTCGGTGGTTTGAGCTGTATGTTACCTTTCTTAAACAGACTAATACATTATGTACATCGTCATGACTCAGCTGATACTCAATAACTGATTGGTTGTAAGGCTATGGTAAAGCAAAAAAGCTCATGCTCAATATTCTGTTGTATATTTTAGCAAAGCGAACATATTTCACGGTACGGCTCATAATTGGCAACGATGTCGGCACATTCTCCCTATAAAGTGAAGACATGGCCTTAGGTAATTTTCTTCTTTGTTAAAGTTTGCTTGAAAAAATAGGTGTCACATATTTTAATGCATCTAAAGAGTGCTTATCGGAAAATGTGCGTCAACGGACTTGATGTTATCGACTGTTGAGACCAGGGTTGCCAGGTGTTCGGTATAGGTACTACCTAACGAACCGTTCGGTATTTTAGCACCGTGTTCGGTGTTCGATATGACAAAAATACCGAAGTACAGGAGGTTAGGTATTTTTTTCTAATTATTTTTTTTCCCTAATAAACGAATCGACTTTTACGCAATCGGCATCGATGTTGCGTAGTATCCCTACTTATGGGCCAGCCACACACTCGACGAGTGAAGAAGACGAGAGAAGAGACGAGAAAGGAGGCAGAGACGTAGTATGGCAACCTTACTCGTCATGCCGCACGTCATGCTCTTCGTCCTGCCCAGCGCTCCCTATTTTGTCGGTTTTTTGTGCGCAAGTGAAAGTTTTGGCAATACGACAAGTAAGGAGCTTTTTTGACGTGACAACGTCTTATAATTCGATAGAGCCGGCTGCACGCACGAAAAAACATGACGCATGCGGCGTTACCTCGCTCTGAGGCGTTCCATGTAAGGCTTGAAGTGCAAGCAAAAATCTATTAAACAAATGAAATTAAATTTTTCTTTTGAAAAGACGTTGTCACGTTCAACTATCGTCAGTAAACCGACTTTACAGACAACCAATTTTTTTGCTCACTGTTTGGTATTTTTTTAAAAAGACCTGGCAACCCTGAGACTGGGAAGACCAGTATAAAACTGTCGTCCGGATGGTGGAGGTCAGTAACGCTGCCTACACCATCACGTGACCCCGGTTCGAATCTTGGTAGTGGCTAATGTTTGTGTCATGAATACAAACACTTGTTCACGAATTATGATCATTTATATGTTTATTTATGAAAATATCTTCATTTGGGTTAAAGACCGGTGAGCGTAAAAACCGGATAAGTACTTAAATAACGTTTGAAAACATTACCCGAATATTTATTTTTCGTTAAAAGGGAAAAATATTTGTGTTAAATATAAACTAAAAAAAACCCTGACTACCTAGAACTTATTACTAGTCTATCCACAATCACAAAAGCCAGTCTTCTTTTTATAAACTGGCGTAAATGCCCTTCCAATGCCCTTCCTTCTTCGGTAGTAGGTAAAAAAGCCAACGATTGACTCAAAGAAACATCACTAGAAACCCAGATAGATTAACTAAGACATATTACTAAACACAAAGCGTTTCTAAAAAAATGATACGTAATGTAACACATGTATACATTAACATTTATAATCATATTGCGAGTTGCATAAAACAAACTCCAAAAAATAAATTTAGAAGTGTATTTGATTCGACATCTTAGTAAGATATGATTTGATGGTTGTAGTTATTCCACCTAAAAACAAAACTAATCACCATACCGAGCAGGTAGCGTAGTCGTCTTCTCTCTGTGACATAACGATAATATACCTAACCACAACTAGCTGTGAAAAAGTTTGTGTGAAAAAAAAGGTGTGAAATGCTTATTTCTTCAACTCGTGAGCAAAGTTATTTTTTGCGAGTGCCGATATTAAAACACTTTGCTCTCGTGTGAAACATACAACTTTTCACCTATCCAGCGAGAAAATTGTTATAGGTGAAAAAAAACAAATTTTATACATGAATAAAAATTAAAAGTAACATTACTACAAATACTTAGATTGAACGTTACAGTCTTGTTCGGAGCTCGCAGCAAAAAGCGTGTTTGCTTTGAGATTTTACGAAGCAAAAGAGTTCTTTTGTTGCTGGAGAGGTGAAAAGTTTTTTTCTCGCACTTTGTTTTCTCACGCAAGTGTCCATAGGCTGTGGTGACATATTACCATCAGGCGGATCTTATGCTGGTTTGCCACCAATGTGGTAAAAAAAAGCTCCATTGCTAATACTGGGTGAGGAGTCTAATTTAAGAAGTAATGTTGAGATTTCACTAATATATACAAGGTGTTTGGTACATGGGGTATGAAGCCGGCACCTACCCTTGCAAACATAGTCATATAAATACTATGGTGATATCAAAAATTTTAAATTGTAAAAAAAAATTAATTCTCCATACAAATAGTTCGATCAAAAGAACAAAATGTATGGAAATTTAAAAAAATATTTTTACAATTTTGAATTTTTAATATCACCATAGTATATAAATGACTATGTTAGCATGGGTAGGTGCCGGCTTCAGACAATATGTAGCAAACACCTTGTATACGTATAATGTACCTACAATTTGTCAATGTTAATTTCAATTAAACAACAACAAACAGTTTGTGTTAATTAAACATTCCGCATTGTTATAATTCGTATCCAAACATAGATAATGATTACACATTATTAGGTATATAAGAAATAATAATCATTAATTTGTAGCAAAGTAAATAATGTCCATCTTAACTTTATTACATGTAACAATCAAGGCAAAGATATAGAACAATAGCACTTCAGCTACATTGTTCCACGCGAAACAAATCCAAACGAATCCTCAAAAAGACTTATACAAATCGTATCCAATTGCTATCACTTATCGAGAGCGCTTCGCACTTACTAAAGCAAACACTTGCTTGCATATTGCACCGATATGGGTTCCCAATAAAACCACAACTAAAAACTTTTATGCCAACACTTTTAATACACAATCGCTTTATTTCATTTCATTGTGCACCGTAGGCTTGTACGTGCAACGAGCATTTTTGAGGAAAATATCAACAAATAATATTTATTCTACAATAACAATGTTATATAAGAGAGAAGCGAAATCAATGAGAACTTTTAAAAGATTATTAAAGTTTCATCTTTGGAACTTGCTGTAGTCTGAGTAATAATACAAATGAAATTATAAATCAATAGATTGTAGATTCGGTATTCGTTGTTTTTATATTTTTACACACTTTTTATTTATCAAATCTGCATGAACAATGTAGGTAATATTTAAATAATGTAAGTATATTACACTACATTATATGATTATTGGGTGTTATCAAGTTTGTTTACTGAAAGATTGTTAATTTTTTTTTTCTGTAGGCAATAGTGTATGACCCATACTGCCAGGTGTGCTGCCTGTGTGCGGTAGCTCGGTGTGTGACCGAATGTTACCTGAAGCTCTGCTTCTTGGGATTCTTAGCGTGATTATATGTATGTATTTATGTATAAGGTAATTAATGTTATAAGGTCAAAAATAATATTAAATTCTTAGATTAAGTTTTTCTTATTCTAATATTAAGTCGTAAAAATAGTAAGTTTATTGGTTTAAAAATAAAAACAAAAAAAAAATATACAGAAACTACGCTCATAACAAGTACGCTAGCGCATGCACCTTCCAGTTTCGTTAGTTCAACGGTCAACAAAAATTTATATGCAACTACCTACGAAAAGTGATATATTTTTTTATTTTAGTTTATTTTCATCTTAATTTGTTTGTCGTTCGAGTTATTTACTTCATAACGTTTCTCATGTAAATGAATTATAAATTCTTTTTGAGAAATAAAATAACTTTTACCACATATAACTCTTAAATTATTAAGGGTATTTTTATATTTCCTGGTGTTCGATTTACAGACAATTTGGATGTGGACTGTAACGAGATGAAGATGTTTGAATGAAGAATCCTGTCTAAAGAAAGGTAATAAAAGAGTTACTAACCTTTATCCAGCACCCTTCCAAGGGCTTACTGCACGTGTTGAAGGTGCGGCCGGCTTGATTAGCGATAGGTCCTCTTCTTTCTTCGTATTTTAGGAATTCCACTTGAGTATTGGTGCACGGCACAGAATGTCTCCACAATTCTTAGACCCGTATTCACAAACATTACTATGAGATCACTCGACACTTGGCTAAGAAACGAACACTAAGAAAGAATTTTTGGAAATTCCACTCCTAAGGGGGTAAAATGGGGATGAATGTTTGTATGGAATTCCGTCAGTTTCAAAGTTAGGATCTTCAACTTTTGTACTTAGGCTGACAATTGAAAAATAGTATTTACGTGTTTCAGCGTTTTTGACAATTCCACCCCCGAATACCCCTTCGGCCGAAAAGGGGGATGTCCACGTGGACGAAGTCGCGGGCAGAAGCTAGTTCAATATAAAAAGGAAAATGCATTGAGAAAAGCACTGTAGAAATTTCTTAGCACTGCTAGCTTTCGTAGTAACTGTAGCATTTCGTAGCTGCAATTAATACGGAAGCAGCTAATCGTAGCGTACAACGTGTATGCTACGAACGGCTTCGGCACCGTGAGCAACAAGTCTACGGTACATAATAATCGTGCGTTTAGACATGTTAGGATGTAATTACTACATTGATGTTAGCAAAATTGTGCCTTATTTGTGTCATAGTAGAAGATCCGAACCTAAATCGACCTTCACCGAGCTGATAATAGAAAGAAACATATTTTATTATTAATTTAGTATATTAGAAAATATATTAAAAATGGGTTGTCTAAAAAAATACTGGACAGACTATTTTTAATTATTTTTTGAAAAAAGATTTTTAATAAAATATTGCAACATCAAGATAATAAGAAAATTTTGTCCTGACTGTTAGTAGAAACCGTATAGAATGTGCAGCCATTGGGTTGTCTATTATTTACCTGCGCGAACTACTGGGTTGTCAGGTATGAACAGGTATGTCGATATCAGTTACTTTCACTCGATTGGATAATAGAAAAAAATTTATATCATCATAAGCGCTGGACAAAATTTTCTTATTATCTTAATGTTGCAATATTTTATTAAAAATCATTTTTCAAAAAATAATTAAAAATAGTCTGTCCAGGATTTTTTTAGACAACCCATTTTTAATATATTTTCTAATATACTAAATTAATAATAAAATATGTTTCATTCTATTATCAGCTCGGTGAAGGTCGATTTAGGTTCGGATCTTAGACTATCAAGACTTAAAGCATTTGTAGGTAATTGTATTTGCACTATTTCCAATACAGAAAGTGGCATAATTAATTTATTTCTTGTCACGAAATCGACTTTAGTAAGTTTTTTGATGCCCCTTTTAAGTAAGCAACAGACTGGCCTGTGATGGTTGACGTGTTTGAGGCACTGCATCCATACTGCTAGATGTGCCTTTACGTATAAACAAATGCTTCTTAACTTAAACTAAACTAAGATTCTTTTAAAATTAACGTCTGAAAGTTTCCTAGATAAATCGTGTAAAGATAATCTTAACCAAGTTTCCAAAATGATAACAATAATCATAACGTATTGTTTGTAGACGGACTATCAAAGCAGCATGTTTTATTAACATAGACCGGTTTCTTTGTTCAAAAACCAGCTCCAGCTACCCTATAGTAACACGAACTTCTTTTCTCATTCCTTCTCGGTTCGGGCGGCTCAACTATTGAATCGGCTTCCTCTCCATATCCAAGAGAGTCCTTCGGCTAATGCTTTTAAGTTTAAATTAAAAAAAACACTTTCGGTTGCATCCATCTTAGTGTCTATATATTTTATATACATTTGAATTATTAGTTAGTCTATCACATTCTGTAATGTAGTTTATTATATATATTTATTTTCTCGCCGTAAAAACCATCCTTGAACTTCAACGAACATTTTAAAAAAAGAATTGGCCAAATTGGCCTAGGCGTTGTTGAGTTATGCGCTTACCAACACATTTTGCGATTCATTTTTATATGATAGATATGTATTTATATGTATAATAGCTAATTTCGTATTTTATTATAGTGTTAAATTGTAAATGCATTTACTGTAGTAAATAAGGTTTTGATAACTATTTTAAATTTTTATTTTCTAGTGCACTTTGTAATACTCGATTTCAACTGGTTGCATTTTTCTTTCCTAAATGGGTATATATGAAGTGAAACAACAATTTGATGGTTTGGCAGTACAATGTTTATTTAGGGTGGACAATATTCTGTTTGTTGCACTAGAAAAGTTATTTACTTACAATTTACATATTCCAAATAATATACCTTTGTGAGAATTCTCTTCCTTGAAAATACCTAGTTTACACAATTTAGATTTTACACAATTTAGACCTTCTAACTTATATATCTAATAGTAAAATACAACCATAAAAATAATGAAAGGTAGGGTCCTGGAGTCTGCTCTGATCGTTAACGAGTGGAATTTGGGTATTACTATGTATAAATTATTAGTAAACGCGTTATGAGACAACCTTCTGCAGAGTATTTGTAGAACTCTTCGACAGTCAGCCGCTACCGTTTGGTTAGTGTAGTGTACCTGGATCAGTGCGTTGTGTCTTGGCTCTGATAGATCAGCCACTAGTTAGCTCTCTCTATATATTGTAGTTCACCGGTCACCTTTCCAAATTGATCTCACAACTCCAAACTCTGGTTCTGCGCAGGTTTCACTACCCGGCGACTATATTTGTAATGGAAATTTGGGTCTCTAAACCCGTACCGACGACCCTGAAGATGTGTCATAATAAAACAACATCAATAAATGTTACACTACTCATTATAAAACCCCAAGAGGGAGTTGGAACCACAACTTGTCCAAAAACTAATATAAAACAACGGCAAATCTTTGAGCAATTACGAAACCCGACCAACAGTACTTAGAATATGATATCTCGAGATGTGAATTATTCATAATTTAAACAAATAGATCATTCATTGCCTAAACTTTCGAACCTGACAAAATATAATTACCTTAGTAGGTAGTCAGGCAATTTTTACAAGATGAGGCGGTTTTTTACAACCGAATTTACTAATTTACTGTACTAACACAAAATCAAGGCAATCACAGAATTTACCTTTAACTTTCAGAATAATTGAAAAACGATAAGAGTTTTATAGTTACCTTTCGGGTGAATTATTAACTCCTTAACGGTTATTTATCCGTTCCAGGATATTATGTAAATACGGAATTATCTTCCTTCCAAATTAGAAAATAGTTCTCCTTCGTTAATATAATCCTCGAATATGTTAATATCACGAAGATTTTTATTGTTTCTCCAAAATAAATTCAGCCTTGAATTTGAAATTCGAAATGCGAATGAATAATCTGACAAGCAAAAACAAACGTCCCTGATTGGTCGGCCTACCTATGGTTTTTTTAACGTCTGAGGCAAAGGAAAGTGAGTCCATACATCCGAATGAACGAAAAATTCTTGTCAACACGAATTTTTGCGAATAACTACTTTGAATGAATTTTGAACAACTAATATGATCCCCGTAAGCCTAACGTCACCTAAATAATGACGAGACTATAGAAAACGCTCTAACGCGCCCCAATTCAAAAACAAAGTGTAAAAATTCCACACAGACGACCATAATCTCTAATATCGAACTGAAACATGATACAACTTTATGGAATAATTTTATTTTTGCGTTTACAAACGCGTAAATATAATACTAGAAAAATGCACTGAAAAAAATCGACTTGCCTCAGGCGGGACTCGAACCCGCACCTTCCACAATCCGGGTGGACGCGTTGACCAATTTCGCCACCGAGGCACTGCTTTTCGCTGTCGAAATTTGTCAATGCTTGGTGCTTATGTTTTTATGGTAAACATCGTTTCATCAAATCTTTGAAATTTGCACTTCCAAGACCCGAACGAAATATTTTTGCAAATATTTGACGCCCAGCTAAGATGAAACTACCTTACATTATGGAATAATTTTATTTTTGCGTTTACAAACGCGTAAATATAATACTAGAAAAATGCACTGAAAAAAATCGACTTGCCTCAGGCGGGACTCGAACCCGCACCTTCCACAATCCGGGTGGACGCGTTGACCAATTTCGCCACCGAGGCACTGCTTTTCGCTGTCGAAATTTGTCAATGCTTGGTGCTTATGTTTTTATGGTAAACATCGTTTCATCAAATCTTTGAAATTTGCACTTCCAAGACCCGAACGAAATATTTTTGCAAATATTTGACGCCCAGCTAAGATGAAACTACCTTACATTATGGAATAATTTTATTTTTGCGTTTACAAACGCGTAAATATAATACTAGAAAAATGCACTGAAAAAAATCGACTTGCCTCAGGCGGGACTCGAACCCGCACCTTCCACAATCCGGGTGGACGCGTTGACCAATTTCGCCACCGAGGCACTGCTTTTCGCTGTCGAAATTTGTCAATGCTTGGTGCTTATGTTTTTATAGTAAACATCGTTTCATCAAATCTTTGAAATTTGCACTTCCAAGACCCGAACGAAATATTTTTGCAAATATTTGACGCCCAGCTAAGATGAAACTACCTTACATTATGGAATAATTTTATTTTTGCGTTTACAAACGCGTAAATATAATACTAGAAAAATGCACTGAAAAAAATCGACTTGCCTCAGGCGGGACTCGAACCCGCACCTTCCACAATCCGGGTGGACGCGTTGACCAATTTCGCCACCGAGGCACTGCTTTTCGCTGTCGAAATTTGTCAATGCTTGGTGCTTATGTTTTTATGGTAAACATCGTTTCATCAAATCTTTGAAATTTGCACTTCCAAGACCCGAACGAAATATTTTTGCAAATATTTGACGCCCAGCTAAGATGAAACTACCTTACATTATGGAATAATTTTATTTTTGCGTTTACAAACGCGTAAATATAATACTAGAAAAATGCACTGAAAAAAATCGACTTGCCTCAGGCGGGACTCGAACCCGCACCTTCCACAATCTGGGTGGACGCGTTGACCAATTTCGCCACCGAGGCACTGCTTTTCGCTGTCGAAATTTGTCAATGCTTGGTGCTTATGTTTTTATGGTAAACATCGTTTCATCAAATCTTTGAAATTTGCACTTCCAAGACCCGAACGAAATATTTTTGCAAATATTTGACGCCCAGCTAAGATGAAACTACCTTACATTATGGAATAATTTTATTTTTGCGTTTACAAACGCGTAAATATAATACTAGAAAAATGCACTGAAAAAAATCGACTTGCCTCAGGCGGGACTCGAACCCGCACCTTCCACAATCCGGGTGGACGCGTTGACCAATTTCGCCACCGAGGCACTGCTTTTCGCTGTCGAAATTTGTCAATGCTTGGTGCTTATGTTTTTATGGTAAACATCGTTTCATCAAATCTTTGAAATTTGCACTTCCAAGACCCGAACGAAATATTTTTGCAAATATTTGACGCCCAGCTAAGATGAAACTACCTTACATTATGGAATAATTTTATTTTTGCGTTTACAAACGCGTAAATATAATACTAGAAAAATGCACTGAAAAAAATCGACTTGCCTCAGGCGGGACTCGAACCCGCACCTTCCACAATCCGGGTGGACGCGTTGACCAATTTCGCCACCGAGGCACTGCTTTTCGCTGTCGAAATTTGTCAATGCTTGGTGCTTATGTTTTTATGGTAAACATCGTTTCATCAAATCTTTGAAATTTGCACTTCCAAGACCCGAACGAAATATTTTTGCAAATATTTGACGCCCAGCTAAGATGAAACTACCTTACATTATGGAATAATTTTATTTTTGCGTTTACAAACGCGTAAATATAATACTAGAAAAATGCACTGAAAAAAATCGACTTGCCTCAGGCGGGACTCGAACCCGCACCTTCCACAATCCGGGTGGACGCGTTGACCAATTTCGCCACCGAGGCACTGCTTTTCGCTGTCGAAATTTGTCAATGCTTGGTGCTTATGTTTTTATGGTAAACATCGTTTCATCAAATCTTTGAAATTTGCACTTCCAAGACCCGAACGAAATATTTTTGCAAATATTTGACGCCCAGCTAAGATGAAACTACCTTACATTATGGAATAATTTTATTTTTGCGTTTACAAACGCGTAAATATAATACTAGAAAAATGCACTTAAAAAAATCGACTTGCCTCAGGCGGGACTCGAACCCGCACCTTCCACAATCCGGGTGGACGCGTTGACCAATTTCGCCACCGAGGCACTGCTTTTCGCTGTCGAAATTTGTCAATGCTTGGTGCTTATGTTTTTATGGTAAACATCGTTTCATCAAATCTTTGAAATTTGCACTTCCAAGACCCGAACGAAATATTTTTGCAAATATTTGACGCCCAGCTAAGATGAAACTACCTTACATTATGGAATAATTTTATTTTTGCGTTTACAAACGCGTAAATATAATACTAGAAAAATGCACTGAAAAAAATCGACTTGCCTCAGGCGGGACTCGAACCCGCACCTTCCACAATCCGGGTGGACGCGTTGACCAATTTCGCCACCGAGGCACTGCTTTTCGCTGTCGAAATTTGTCAATGCTTGGTGCTTATGTTTTTATGGTAAACATCGTTTCATCAAATCTTTGAAATTTGCACTTCCAAGACCCGAACGAAATATTTTTGCAAATATTTGACGCCCAGCTAAGATGAAACTACCTTACATTATGGAATAATTTTATTTTTGCGTTTACAAACGCGTAAATATAATACTAGAAAAATGCACTTAAAAAAATCGACTTGCCTCAGGCGGGACTCGAACCCGCACCTTCCACAATCCGGGTGGACGCGTTGACCAATTTCGCCACCGAGGCACTGCTTTTCGCTGTCGAAATTTGTCAATGCTTGGTGCTTATGTTTTTATGGTAAACATCGTTTCATCAAATCTTTGAAATTTGCACTTCCATGACCCGAACGAAATATTTTTGCAAATATTTGACGCCCAGCTAAGATGAAACTACCTTACATTATGGAATAATTTTATTTTTGCGTTTACAAACGCGTAAATATAATACTAGAAAAATGCACTGAAAAAAATCGACTTGCCTCAGGCGGGACTCGAACCCGCACCTTCCACAATCCGGGTGGACGCGTTGACCAATTTCGCCACCGAGGCACTGCTTTTCGCTGTCGAAATTTGTCAATGCTTGGTGCTTATGTTTTTATGGTAAACATCGTTTCATCAAATCTTTGAAATTTGCACTTCCAAGACCCGAACGAAATATTTTTGCAAATATTTGACGCCCAGCTAAGATGAAACTACCTTACATTATGGAATAATTTTATTTTTGCGTTTACAAACGCGTAAATATAATACTAGAAAAATGCACTGAAAAAAATCGACTTGCCTCAGGCGGGACTCGAACCCGCACCTTCCACAATCCGGGTGGACGCGTTGACCAATTTCGCCACCGAGGCACTGCTTTTCGCTGTCGAAATTTGTCAATGCTTGGTGCTTATGTTTTTATGGTAAACATCGTTTCATCAAATCTTTGAAATTTGCACTTCCAAGACCCGAACGAAATATTTTTGCAAATATTTGACGCCCAGCTAAGATGAAACTACCTTACATTATGGAATAATTTTATTTTTGCGTTTACAAACGCGTAAATATAATACTAGAAAAATGCACTGAAAAAAATCGACTTGCCTCAGGCGGGACTCGAACCCGCACCTTCCACAATCCGGGTGGACGCGTTGACCAATTTCGCCACCGAGGCACTGCTTTTCGCTGTCGAAATTTGTCAATGCTTGGTGCTTATGTTTTTATGGTAAACATCGTTTCATCAAATCTTTGAAATTTGCACTTCCAAGACCCGAACGAAATATTTTTGCAAATATTTGACGCCCAGCTAAGATGAAACTACCTTACATTATGGAATAATTTTATTTTTGCGTTTACAAACGCGTAAATATAATACTAGAAAAATGCACTGAAAAAAATCGACTTGCCTCAGGCGGGACTCGAACCCGCACCTTCCACAATCCGGGTGGACGCGTTGACCAATTTCGCCACCGAGGCACTGCTTTTCGCTGTCGAAATTTGTCAATGCTTGGTGCTTATGTTTTTATGGTAAACATCGTTTCATCAAATCTTTGAAATTTGCACTTCCAAGACCCGAACGAAATATTTTTGCAAATATTTGACGCCCAGCTAAGATGAAACTACCTTACATTATGGAATAATTTTATTTTTGCGTTTACAAACGCGTAAATATAATACTAGAAAAATGCACTGAAAAAAATCGACTTGCCTCAGGCGGGACTCGAACCCGCACCTTCCACAATCCGGGTGGACGCGTTGACCAATTTCAATATTTGCAAAAATATTTCGTTCGGGTCTTGGAAGTGCAAATTTCAAAGATTTGATGAAACGATGTTTACCATAAAAACATAAGCACCAAGCATTGACAAATTTCGACAGCGAAAAGCAGTGCCTCGGTGGCGAAATTGGTCAACGCGTCCACCCGGATTGTGGAAGGTGCGGGTTCGAGTCCCGCCTGAGGCAAGTCGATTTTTTTCAGTGCATTTTTCTAGTATTATATTTACGCGTTTGTAAACGCAAAAATAAAATTATTCCATAATGTAAGGTAGTTTCATCTTAGCTGGGCGTCAAATATTTGCAAAAATATTTCGTTCGGGTCTTGGAAGTGCAAATTTCAAAGATTTGATGAAACGATGTTTACCATAAAAACATAAGCACCAAGCATTGACAAATTTCGACAGCGAAAAGCAGTGCCTCGGTGGCGAAATTGGTCAACGCGTCCACCCGGATTGTGGAAGGTGCGGGTTCGAGTCCCGCCTGAGGCAAGTCGATTTTTTTCAGTGCATTTTTCTAGTATTATATTTACGCGTTTGTAAACGCAAAAATAAAATTATTCCATAATGTAAGGTAGTTTCATCTTAGCTGGGCGTCAAATATTTGCAAAAATATTTCGTTCGGGTCTTGGAAGTGCAAATTTCAAAGATTTGATGAAACGATGTTTACCATAAAAACATAAGCACCAAGCATTGACAAATTTCGACAGCGAAAAGCAGTGCCTCGGTGGCGAAATTGGTCAACGCGTCCACCCGGATTGTGGAAGGTGCGGGTTCGAGTCCCGCCTGAGGCAAGTCGATTTTTTTCAGTGCATTTTTCTAGTATTATATTTACGCGTTTGTAAACGCAAAAATAAAATTATTCCATAATGTAAGGTAGTTTCATCTTAGCTGGGCGTCAAATATTTGCAAAAATATTTCGTTCGGGTCTTGGAAGTGCAAATTTCAAAGATTTGATGAAACGATGTTTACCATAAAAACATAAGCACCAAGCATTGACAAATTTCGACAGCGAAAAGCAGTGCCTCGGTGGCGAAATTGGTCAACGCGTCCACCCGGATTGTGGAAGGTGCGGGTTCGAGTCCCGCCTGAGGCAAGTCGATTTTTTTCAGTGCATTTTTCTAGTATGATACAACTTACCAAGACAAGAAACTTTCGTCTGAACTATTTCTTTTTTTTTTTTTTTTTTTTTATAAGTCGCTGGGTATAGAATTTATCACTTTGCCTAAATGTCAAACTTAATGCGAAACGGAACGTAATGTCACTTGTCAGATGACGATGTTGACTTTGAAAAATTGATAAATAAACAATGCTACAACTTTCATGTCTCCCACGTAGATCGTGGCATAATATCCAACATAATATCTCACTGACGTTTTGGGTTGGCTGGAAGAGATCTCTTATAGAGATAAGTTCGCCCTTGCAAACTGTATCACTGTAAATTTGTTATTTTGTAATATAGAATTAATATAAAAACCGCTCAAATTTTTACCTAAAAAAGAACTCAATGATTAATATAGCAACTATTGAATAAAAAACATACAAAGTGGAAGCGGCAAACTGCGATTTCTCTCGCAATCCATTCGACTGACCCTATTTCCAATATGCCTTCAATATCCATTAGCTTGGAGTATTAATAAAATATTGTAGCACTTTTAAATTAATCCTAAAGCTGCTATTAATTGAATATTTAATAGTTATATCTTCATTTTGAAAGTAGTGGCCGCCCGCGGATACACTCGCGTTAATGTAATTTAAAATAGGCTATAATTATGTTATTCTGATGTTCATACATATCGGTAGAAGACATAAAGGATAATTTGCGGCGAGAACCGAACTCAATTCCGGAAACAGCGTTTAAAACATGTTTTGATGATTGGATTATGTGTTGACTTATGTGGATGAATAACTAACACTTTGTATATTATTGATATTTTCCCGGTACTTTCTTGACAGAGTAGTACTATGTAATAAGTACATGACAATCCTTAACATTGTTATATTAATGGCAAAGCGAATATTTAATTGCTCATTACTGTTGACGCATTAACCATATAACCGATGATAACGAATTATGGAATACAGGTGAAAAAATAAAATTTATACCTACATTGACTTGTGCGAATTCGCGGGCAAAAATATGGGTGATATAACTTTATAGGCCGTAGAATAGAATAGAATAATATTAAACTTTATTGCACATCGACACAAATATAAAAGATTACATAGAGTACAAACATTTTATTTATTTATTTATTTATTTAGTACTGCCACATGATACATATTACACAAACTTAATTTAAATTACATAAAAAAGAACAGTTCTGATACATATCACATTAACGGCGTACATAGCACTCAATATAAAATAGAACACAAAAAAAAGATAAGCACATTTATTCCTGATGTAGAAACAAATGTAGATGAAAACTAATGAAAACTAATATAAATGAAAACTAATAAATAATTCTGCCTAAAATTTACTAATACATAATCTGATAATACTAATTAGTGTTAATACTGTTTAAAATTTTTAACTTAAAATTTTGCAAGCTATCATTGAATATATCCAAATCAAAGATATTAGAGCTAAGTGCATTATATTCATTACAAATTCGTGCCAAGGGAGACTGTAGCCCAAGATTCGTTCTGGCGAATGGCCTCTCAAAAGTTTTGGTTACACGATGTCTGGGATATCTGCAAGGTACTGACAGGGACACACGTGACAATAAGTCGTGTGATTGGACATGGCCATTAATGGTTTTATGTAAGAAGCACATATCCAATAAAATCCTTCGATCGTGGAGGCTTGAGAGTTTCCTAAAAGAACATTTCCAGTACAATGCAATGCCTTAGCGCTAAGAGCAGCATATAATGAGGATTTTAATAAAATTAATTTCTGAATACGCACGTAAAGTTTTAAAACCATTTCAAAAACAGTTTTCTTAGAGCAATGTGTACTGTAATCTCTGTACAAAACAAAACAAAGTAGAGATACGCTCGACAAAACCACAATTAACTAGTCTTAACTCTCCCCTCCAATAACAGTCGTCTCCACTCAGCCACATAGCAATATACATACTTGAATAACGCGGTGAAAGCAGCAATAAAATCGGGATCAACTGTTATGAGTCCTCTTGTAAAACTGTAACAATGGCATCAAAATGTACCCGCTTTGTGTGCTGAGCGGCGAAAAACTACAATTTATATCCAGTAGGATAGTACATTTGAATAGTTCTTTTTCTCGTTTTATATCAACCCTTTCAGAACGCTTAAATAAGCAAGTAAATGAATACCTATTTTGTTCCCCGACTTTCCTAATAATAATAATTACTATTTCAATAGATTTCTATTGGAACAGTAATTTGATACTACATTTGTAGTATCAAATTATGTTGTATACTACAGAGTATAACCCTGGTAAATCTTTTTGAGTTAATTAGTATAAATACGTGTTTCAGGATTAACCTTGCCACCTTATCTCAATCTGAAACAAAATATAACCTCAAAAACTAATCATACAAAGACAATCAGAAAAGTTTAAGCACATAAAAGTTATTGCTTACTCACACGGCAGTATTCGGTCAAACTCTTTACCTCATCGTCATAATCATTTCAGCCAACGGACGTCCACTGCTGACATAGAACGTGACAACGACAGTTCCTATGCTGCCCGCATCCAGGTATAAACAATAACCTTGATCACGTCAACCATCAGTCCTCTCCGTAGGTGGTCTACACACACTGCGTCACACCGCTATCACGTATTCATCATCATCAACAGCATGGCAGTCGCGAGACCCCCACTGTTGGATATAGGCCTCCCTCAAAGATTTCCAACCCGATTACCGCAGTGGCTTCCCGCGACCTTTACAGTCATCAGTCTCATCAGAGGTCTACCAACCCTACGTCTCCCGGCACGCGCCTGCCACTCGAAGACATTTCCGCCCCAAAGGCCGTCAGTCCGTCTCGCAATATGCCACTTAAGGTTCACAATTCTTTGGGCTATGTTGTATGTGTGTGTATCACGTATTCACGTATTATAATAAATTTTGCCCTCTAGTATTAAATCCAGAGGACCCTGGAGTAAACATATTTGTTCTTGGTAACTGTATGCTCACTACCACCCCACCATCTTATTGAAGGCTCTGGCTTGAGATAATGGTAAGATTCAGTGGTCGAGGGTTATTATTATCAGCTGAGATGAAGACAAAAAATATATTTATATTTCACCTAAGTGTCTGTCATTAGAAATCATACTTATTAGAAACCATTATTGAAAGACAAAATTGAACAAAACAAAACACTTGTATTTAATCAAGGTTCTGTAATTTACGAAATGCGTGATGATACCCCTTTTGATATGATACAGCTGAACTCTGAAAACACTTAAGTCTTTAAAGACACCCAACTTTAGCAACAATGTTACTGAACTTACTTTAGATTCAGCAAAATTTAATACTTATTTCTAGTTAATTTGAAGCGTTCTAAAATTGGAAGTTATAGAAGTGGTAAAACTGTTGGTAGGTACTCGTGTAGGTACAAACTTTTTGGTAGGGTTATTTGAATCAAAATATATTTTAACACTAAATTATTACACCATGTATTATTCACACCATTAAAATATCCTTGAAATGTTGTCTATCTATTCTATTCTATTCTTAATTAATGGCGTCGCGTCGCATTAAGCGTACGCATTTTGCCAATGTCAAGTGAAAATGTAACTAAAGTAACAAAAATTGTACGGTTGATTGAGGTTAAAAATGGAGTCTCTCAACACGTGTTTTTACAACAAGAACTCGGGAGAAACTCCCTTTGAAATGTTTTTTGAAGAGGAAGAGATTCTTGGAGAATACCTTTTAAAATAACGTATCTTCTGTAAGGTAGAGTCACTAAAAAGTGCTTAGCATATTCTAGCTGCTAATAATTATATATGACGGCGCTATGATATTATTAGGTTCAATTGTAATTGAATTTGTTAGTTTCATTGGAAATAGTCCACGTGGGATTGCGAGTGACGTCAGCGCCGCAAGAGCTATCGTACGATGCGAAGTAATAGTAGTGGGGCGCGCCTTTGTTGCAGCGGTGCGCGCTCGACAGAGCTCAGTCTAGTTCGAGCCGTCGCTGAGTGCGGACCTTTCTATGGTTGTATTAGGAGTGCTTGTGGAAGCTATGTCCGAT
Source organism: Elophila nymphaeata (assembly GCA_955850985.1). Classification (NCBI taxonomy): domain Eukaryota; kingdom Metazoa; phylum Arthropoda; class Insecta; order Lepidoptera; family Crambidae; genus Elophila; species Elophila nymphaeata. The sequence goes on from OY039075.1 coordinate 8,578,782, forward strand.
AGTTGTGTGGTAATAGTTAGAGAGAAGTGAAGGCGAGTGCCCTAGGTAAACCTACACACTGGGTCACAAGTCCCAGGCACTACTCTGGTTCTCCTCTTTTTGATGTGTGTTGATAAATTGTCTCGGCATTCGTATGTGAGATCGTGATTCGACCTAAATCCTGACGATATCCACGACATCAGAAGCGGGATTGGTACCTACCATGCCCACTTTGGACGAGTACGGTCGCGCCGCCCGCCGCAGTTTGTTGCATTGGATAGCTTTGGTGAGTGTTTAAATAATGATTTTAAGTTTGGAGCTGTTTATTTCAAAGAAAGTTGTGTAGTGTTGAGCGTAGTGAATTATTTATTTCGAATTTAATTTTTAGTTAGATGAAGGGTAATTGAAATTATTGTAGTTCAATAGAATCGTAATTGTTAATTTTGCTGCATTGCTTTGTAATTCAAATTACTCAATCGTGGAAAGATTTTATGTCTACCCGACATAAAGAAATTAATGATTGGACGCCTGAAATTCTAGTCAAGGCCTAGGCGTGAGGTTGCCTATTTGCGTGGTATATTTTGTTGGGCAGTGTAATTGTAGATAACTGATGGTTTTGTGCCACTGTAACAGCGGCATATTTTATCTTGGTGAGAAATAGGTTTGAAAATACGTGTAGTGCAGTCTGTAAGTTTTTTTTTTCTCTGTCGTATCAACGTGCCAATAGATTAGATGAAATTATGAAATGAAATGAAATGAAATGATATTTATTGGTTATAAATTAAAGATTAAGAAGTACAATTAATTCGGCGGTTTACTAAACAAAGTTACACACATTATAACCAAATGGTCGCCACTCAGCATCTGCTGCAACCAAGTAGGTCACAGCGCTGGTCTTCCGTAGCACCAATAGAGAGTGCAGCGCGCGCCAATCGTCAAAACCTCAAGTTGTTTAAAACTTAAATACATGCGAAGTGCTTAAACACTTACACAACGTTTATTACCCTATTGTAGACAGAACACAATTTATATTGGAAGGAATAATTTTATTTTTGCGTTTACAAACGCGTAAATATAATACTAGAAAAATGCACTGAAAAAAATCGACTTGCCTCAGGCGGGACTCGAACCCGCACCTTCCACAATCCGGGTGGACGCGTTAACCAATTTCGCCACCGAGGCACTGCTTTTCGCTGTCGAAATTTGTCAGTGCTTGGTGCTTATGTTTTTATGGTAAACATCGTTTCATCAAATCTTTGAAATTTGCATTTCTAGTATTTTTCTAGTATTATATTTACGCGTTTGTAAACGCAAAAATAAAATTATTCCATAATGTAAGGTAGTTTCATCTTAGCTGGGCGTCAAATATTTGCAAAAATATTTCGTTCGGGTCTTGGAAATGCAAATTTCAAAGATTTGATGAAACGATGTTTACCATAAAAACATAAGCACCAAGCACTGACAAATTTCGACAGCGAAAAGCAGTGCCTCGGTGGCGAAATTGGTTAACGCGTCCACCCGGATTGTGGAAGGTGCGGGTTCGAGTCCTGCCTGAGGCAAGTCGATTTTTTTCAGTGCATTTTTCTAGTATTATATTTACGCGTTTGTAAACGCAAAAATAAAATTATTCCATAATGTAAGGTAGTTTCATCTTAGCTGGGCGTCAAATATTTGCAAAAATATTTCGTTCGGGTCTTGGAAATGCAAATTTCAAAGATTTGATGAAACGATGTTTACCATAAAAACATAAGCACCAAGCACTGACAAATTTCGACAGCGAAAAGCAGTGCCTCGGTGGCGAAATTGGTTAACGCGTCCACCCGGATTGTGGAAGGTGCGGGTTCGAGTCCCGCCTGAGGCAAGTCGATTTTTTTCAGTGCATTTTTCTAGTATTATATTTACGCGTTTGTAAACGCAAAAATAAAATTATTCCATAATGTAAGGTAGTTTCATCTTAGCTGGGCGTCAAATATTTGCAAAAATATTTCGTTCGGGTCTTGGAAATGCAAATTTCAAAGATTTGATGAAACGATGTTTACCATAAAAACATAAGCACCAAGCACTGACAAATTTCGACAGCGAAAAGCAGTGCCTCGGTGGCGAAATTGGTTAACGCGTCCACCCGGATTGTGGAAGGTGCGGGTTCGAGTCCCGCCTGAGGCAAGTCGATTTTTTTCAGTGCATTTTTCTATTATATTGGAAGGGTTACAAGATAAAATAAAATAAATATTATAATAATAATCAAACATAATACTTAATAATAACAATAAAACATTATAAGAATAAATAATAATAATAATCAAGAATAGTCAAGCACTATAAGACGACCACCTACGGATAGGATCTTTGCAGGTCCAATAGATGTTTGAAGAGTGATTTTTTAAAAGTACGTACTGATGTTGAGTTTTTAATGGGCGGGGGCAAGTTGTTCCAACATTTCGTGGCAGCATAGCGAAAGCTGCCACGAAAGGCAGCCGTTATGAATGAACTATACTCTTAACATTTTATTAAAGGGTTGCCCACAACACGAGTAATGCCACATAAAGTAGGTATAAGAGCAAGCTAAAATAATTAGACCTTGTTTTATCTTTTGCTGGCCCAGTCTTATTAGTGAAAAAAAAAAACAACGAAACGGATCAGACCTCATGTGTGTGTATAGACTATAGTCACCTGTAAAGTGACTGGTAGTATTGCAGTACTCAAATCTGTAAGGCCCCGGACCACCAAGTACCTATCGAAGTTGATATCGTGTTTTTTTTATTGTGAGATGTTAATTGGAATTTAGTGGCTACTCACGACATGCATTTTTTTACCTAGTGACTATTTGACACCATTGACCGTTTGGTATGGAATCAAAAACCAACTGACAGTGTTTCTGCAACCGAAAGGACTAGCTATGAGAGTAGCTAACTGAAGGACCGGTTTACAATTCTGATAAGACATATTTGCGACTTTGCGTATGTGACGGTGATGTGTTGTCATGTTGATAGAGCAGGTGATAGTGGGAACTTGACGATCGGTCTTATTTCAGAATAGTGACACGTATTCTGCTGCGAGTCTAAGGTAGAGTCTAAGGTCAAGTCTAAGGTAAAGTCTAAGGTAAAGTCTAAGGTAAAGTCTAAGGTAAAGTCTAAGGTAGAGTCTAAGGTAGAGTCTTAGATAGAGTCTAAGGTAAAGTCTTGGGAAGAGTCTCTATGTTAGAGTCACGTGTAGAGCCACTTTCGATTGTAATGCCTAAAAAGCATCGAAGAATAAAATTAATCTAACGCCTCGTGTACATTGGAAGTTTTGATATCGAATGGAGCATGTAAATTATTTTTTTTGCGTTAGTTTGACGCGTTTAGAAAATACACTATATTTGTATCGTACTTTATTTATCGACCCAATCAATGCTATAAGGACTCTTCAATACATAGCTTCGTTGTTTGGTGCCCCAACTCACGTCATGGCTGATCAGGATAGACGTTTTCTAGCAAAGATTTCAGAGACTTTTGTTGATAGCAACAGGATCAAGTCGAGCCAACGGCGAAGTGGATTGTTGAAGTTGGGATACATCGTGGCATGTAGTTTTACAGTACAGTCAAATGAAAAGAATGATTTGTGATGTTTAACGACTTTATTAGTTGTCGTTAGTTCCGCTACCACAATCAACAATTTTTTCAATCTGCAGTAAAAAAATCTGCAAATGAAAGATAGTAGTCTGGATGACAAAGGCTTTAAATGGTTTCGTGATAGAACTTGTTTTTTCAATGTCAATTACAATAGAACATACAAATACGATCATGACCATGTTCAGTTCATGCTATGCCAAATTGTATTGATCCTTTGGAAGTTAAGTGCTATCTTAGAAGTACCGCAGGATGTGCCGATGACGGCAAAAGTAAGTAAATTTCAAACAAAATAGAAATTTAGGTGTGTTAATACTCCAATAAGTGTGTAAACAAATAGTCTGTGTGTCAGTAGTCAATGTGAAAGGTAGTCTGTATGACAAGTGGTTTGTGTGACGGTTCATCTGTGTGACAAATGGTCTGTGTGACCAGGGTCTGTGTGACCAGGGTCTGTGTGACCAGGGTCTGTGTGACCAGGGTCTGTGTGACCAGGGTCTGTGTGACCAGGGTCTGTGTGACCAGGGTCTGTGTGACCAGGGTCTGTGTGACCAGGTTCTGTGTGACCAGGTTCTGTGTGACCAGGTTCTGTGTGACCAGGGTCTGTGTGACACACGGTCTGTGTGACCAGTGGTCTGTGTGACAGGCCGTCTGTGTGACAGGCCGTCTGTGTGTCAATAGCCGTCTGTGTGATATACCGTGTGTGGGAAAGGTCGCCTGTATGAGAAGCCGTTAGTGTGATACCCGTCTGTATGCCGTTTGTGTGATAGCTAGTCTTGTGTTATTTGATGTCAGACTGGCCGAGCTAGAGTACAGCAATCGAACACAATCTTATCTTTTGCAGATTATAACCACAAGTAAGACACACGAGGACGTGTGATGATGCAGGATGGCCGTGACGGCGCTATGATATTATTAGGTTCAATTGTAATTGAATTTGTTAGTTTCATTGGAAATAGTCCACGTGGGATTGCGAGTGACGTCAGCGCCGCAAGAGCTATCGTACGATGCGAAGTAATAGTAGTGGGGCGCGCCTTTGTTGCAGCGGTGCGCGCTCGACAGAGCTCAGTCTAGTTCGAGCCGTCGCTGAGTGCGGACCTTTCTATGGTTGTATTAGGAGTGCTTGTGGAAGCTATGTCCGATAGTTGTGTGGTAATAGTTAGAGAGAAGTGAAGGCGAGTGCCCTAGGTAAACCTACACACTGGGTCACAAGTCCCAGGCACTACTCTGGTTCTCCTCTTTTTGATGTGTGTTGATAAATTGTCTCGGCATTCGTATGTGAGATCGTGATTCGACCTAAATCCTGACGACATCCACGACATATATATTAAATAACTTTGCTCTACATCTCTATCATAGGACAATTCTTCATTGGGCGCCCTGCCCTGCATCGACACTGACTCCGATATCGGTGTAGAATAATTCTATAAAATGCCAGCGCCAGCATGTCGGTGTCGGGTCGTGCCAATAAGACAGAGTACCATACGATTACATAGAATAGGGTATTTTACACCATGAAAGAAAAAAATTAAAATTGTATTTTTATGATAGACTAGCTTCCGCCTGCGACTTCGTCCGCGTGGACATTTTACCCCCTTAGGGGTGGAATTTCCTAAAATCTTTTCTTAGCGGAAGCCTACGTCATAACATCTACGTGCATGCCAAATTTCAGCCCGATCCGTCCAGTGGTTTAAGCTGTGCGTTGATAGATCACTATGTCAGTCAGTCAGTCACCTTTGAGTTATAATATATTTAGATATTGCAAAAAGTAAACGAGAAACATCGGTATTTATTCATAACTATGCAATTTAAATTTTATAATTCAATTTTAAAAATTGACTTTTTTAATCTGTCCTTGAAGTCTTTAAATGCCGTTCGCCATATTGGAATGCGATGTGATGTCACTCCGTTAGTAAACAAAGTAGATTTGTATATTTGTATCGTGCTTTGTGTTGATTTTGAAATCGCAGTTGTATTGTTTACTAACGGAATTGCCGTCACGGGCCGAAAAAGCATGGCGGCTAGCGTTTCTGCGCGAAAAATAAAAAAAAAACAGGGGAAATTGTGATCAACATCCAAACGGCGCAATATTACGCCGTCATAGGAAGTAATTTGTTTACCGGGAACCCAAAGATCAACTTTTACGGTACTTACTCAACCATTAAAGATAAAATAGAATTATAATAAAACTACCCATACCACAATTCGCAGCTCCGTTGCAACGTAATATTCCATAGTTCATGCGGAGGTAAGTCTTTACAAATAGAAGTGAAAACTGTGTGCAAATGATATTATGACAGGCGTATATGGAGAGCTTGCGGAAAAAAACATTTATGAAATAAAAAAGTTAAGCTATGCTTTTTAAAATAGCTGCAAATATTTTGTTACTGCTACTAAAAAAATGTATTTTGTATAGTTTTGATATCAACATTCTAGAAGAATATTTTGTTTGGTGTTACACTTTTTAAACATCTTCTAGACTTGATTTGAAACTTATTCAAAGCTGATTTTACACGTGTATGTGTTTTATAAAGGTAACGTTATTGGATATTATAACATATTTTGTCCTATATTTGAGAATAGTTAAATGTAAATCCATTACGTATTATCAAATTAAATACCTACTCGAATATAACATGTTACTAGCTTCTGCCAGCGACTTCGTCTGCGCAGGATTAGTATAATAAACTATAGCCTATTATGTTATTCTGAGATATGAGATATTATTGTAAAGTTTTATTTAAATCCATTAAGTGGTTTTTGCGTGAAAGAGTAACAAACACACATCCATCCATACAAACTTTCACGTTTATAATATTAGAAGGATATCCAATATTTAGACAACAATGGAAAATCTCTTATAAGACTATCAGTACGAATCAGGCTACTGCTCACCTCATGCATCGACAATGCCAACCAGAACTCATTCCTTACCACTCGGTAATAGGTTTGCAATAGCGCAAAATACTCGTTGGCTTTTGCCACAAATTTTTAAACAAATCATACGCAAGAACAAGACTTGATCAGTCGTATCCCATTCCCTTTCTAAATCCTGCTTGTACATCCCATATTCTAACACTCGTCTCTTTATGCCCCTTTCAATCAGAACCATAGCAGTTTTCCGACAACGCTGAGGACAATTTAGATATTATTATAATTTTTGTAAGCAACCATGACCCGTGAATGTACTGTTATTGATCACAATCGTTTCGTTCACCACAAAAATATTTATCCCTCCCAGGATTCCAGCACGGACCGCTTGATGTGTAGGCAGTGACTGTCCACACTACGACGGCGTCAAGATTGTAGTAGTTAGTAGTAGATGATTTCTCTATTTTACAGGAAAACTCTGATGTGACTCTTCACCCTCCACGCTCCACAGAACTCTAATTATACCTACACATGTCAGCCAACTAGCCTTTTCATGGAATATTCTATTCAAAAGTTGCGATTTTCTTCAATGCTTTTAAATATTATGTAAATAGGTCAGTTGTAAAAGGCTCCACGCTATGCTTCATGCAACACGTTTCGACATCGACTGGAACTATTTAATGTCTCTTCTGATTAATACTCAAATGGATAATTCTGATCCATTAAACAGATTATAGACATTAGAATTTTTATATGACGTCAAAACGTGTTATTATTTCTAACACTGTTGATAGTAGCTATGAAAGTTTTTTGTTCATCATAATTACTAGCACGTTAGGTACAAGTGACGTACCGCACGTTATTTACATTATAAGGCCAGTTTTACAGAATGACACTCGGAAATCAATCATGTCTTTAAATATTTTCACTGGTTCTGTAATAAACAAACGAGCATTTTTTTCACTAGTCATGGTAGTTTAATAGTACTTTTATTAATCAGGGCAATAAAACAAAGAATGTCTCAGATTGCTGGTATCTGACTTTGATTTACTATACGATCTGAGGCTTTCTTTTTTACCGCCCTAGGTAAGTTCAAAATTTTATGTCACCCCCAGGCAGTGGGATTTTCTGTACGCATAGCATGCGGAAATTGTCACTTTCTGGCCAGGTGTGGTATAAAATATTTATTTCAGTTTAGTGATTGTGATATTTTCTAAGTTGGTCGTTATAACAATTAAAGCGCTATTCTTTCAGTCAATCAGTCAATGGTTAACTTTCACTATCTGCCTTATCACCATTATCATCAAGTCGGATAAAGGTAAAAGATCTTCTTGTCAAAAACAAAAGATCGCAGGTATTTGAATGCGATCTGAGGCTTTCTTTTTTACCGCCCGAGGTAAGAAAAATACATTTTTTTCTGACCAGGAAGCACAACACTTAAACTAGTCTAGCTAATTAGTGTAAGATTAGAAATTTATATTATACTATTGGTCACACGCGTGATTTCGACGTGAAAGCGTAACAGACAGAGTCACTTAGTATAAATCCAAAAAAAAATATTGTTTATTTGTTACGCTTTCACGCCTAAACCACTAAACAGATTCTGACAAAATTTGGTATAGAGATAGTTTGAGACCTTGGGAATGGCATAGAATATTTTTCTACGCGAACAGACATTAACGCGACCGAAGCCTTATAATAGATTTCCACACGCACATCACTTGACAATCAGAATTTTCAGTTTTAAAATATTCAAGGTTTAAAGTTAATCCTAGTTCTGCCGTTGGGTGTGTTAACACTTAGATACCAAATATTTTTAAACGCCCTTCCGGCTTCGACGCCCTAGACTAGTCGACAGAGAGACTCGCTGACCAAAACTTCTCTTAAAAAGGTCCATCAAGCTCGCTTTCTTAAAAGCCCAGTAACGCTATTAAGAGTTGTGTGCTTGTTATGTGAGACCAACAACATAATCAGTCAAAAATAAAAAGGTAAGTATTTGATTGTTCCACTAACATCCAACATTAATAAACTGTGAACTCCAGATCATAATTTGTAAAGATTTACTGCCAATATTTTTTTCCGCACGAACTTAGCTGTGTTATTCACTTTTAATGTATAGCCAAGCTAATAAAAAGGCTACAAATATAATATAAAGACCCCTAATGGCCCATAAAAGTGGCCCACTGTCGATATTTCAATACATCTACCGCGGTATCAATTTTTACTGTCCGAATCTCGTCTCTTGTTATAAATTGAAATTGTGTTGAAACAGAGTAGATGCGAATTTAAGAGCTTAGATTATTCTTATAACTTGCACTAGAAGATGCAACATGAACTTAATTAATTACTTTATTTGACTATTTTTAATTCACTTATTAACATTCCGAAGCGTCGGTGGCGTAGTGCGTAAGAGCGTTGTCACCGGTTCGAACCCCGCCACGTACCAATGTATTTTCAAATTTCGAATTCATATGTACGTTTAATCGATGCTTTACGGTGAAGGAAAACATCGTGAGGAAACCTGCACACACCTATGATTCTTCATAGGAGTGTGCAGGTTTCCTATTCTTAGGTTGTGTGTGAAGTCGACAAACCCGCACTTGGCCAGCGTGGTTGACTAAGGCCTAATCGCCCCTAATGTGGAGTAGACTCGAGCCCTTCAGAGGGGACATTATATGAACTGTTGTGGTGGTGGTGGTGGATTAACATTCCAGAAGGATGTTTGTGTGTTAGTTGTTCTTAAGCTCCAGTTTTGAGTATTCTAGCAAAACAATATCTAGTGGAGCTAGGGCACAGCGGATTAGCCGCTCCAATTTGAGGCACCCGAACTGAGGTAGTACCCGCACTTTACAGAAGACCGAAAATTTTTTTTGTTCTTTTGTAAATCTGCAATCAGTCCTTGGACTATAATCAGATACGTTCTCTGTTTCGGCTTTGACCACACCACAGTTATATCTGCTGATTGAAGTGGCCATAGATCGTTTCAGTCTTTTGCTATATGTTGGTTTCGTGAGAGGAATTAGGATGCTTTTCCAGTCACGATTTGTATCAATAATTTTATCTCCTGAAGCACAGTATTCTGTTCCAAAGCAGTCAAATAACACTACAATTTTGTGTTGTTGTGTTTCTGTTGATGAGTATAAGGTTAAAGGGCTTCACGGGGAAGGGAAGGGGACTATATTGGCAGTGCGCAAGTGTCACGTCATTGTTGTAAGCGTCTACCTACGGTGACTGCTTATTGCTTACCACCAGATAGGCCATAAATGCTTGTCAAACAACCAAATAACATTTGCAAAAATACCTTGGCTACTAAAGGCTTGAGTAAACACATAATACAAGCAATTAAGAGTTACCCGTCAGTTTTTGAGATTTCTTCCATACAATGAAATGTCGAAATCTACGGCTAAATAATAATCACCTGGGAGCTGAGCCTGTGAGTTTCTCCCGAGTTTTTGTTGTAAGAACACGTGTTGAGAGACTCCATTTTTAACCTCAATCAACCGTACAATTTTTGTTACTTTAGTTGCATTTTCACTTGACGTTGGAAAAATGCGTACGCTTTTGTATGTATAGTATAGTATATATTAATAATCACCTGTTTATGTTAGTGAACTCTAGCCTTAGTCGAGATAAATAATTCCGGTCCCGAGATGGTTACGCAGAGTTTTAGGTAACATTTGGTTACAAGAAAGCAACTGCCACTATCGGACATCTATAAAATAAAAGTCATTCAAAACGTAGCGAAATTACGCTTAATTCCTGAAATTATTAAGTTTGTTTTCAACACTACATACTGCTTTTCATATCCTCTCCGAATTCTCTGTGCACGCCCCTATCAATAATCGGTATGGAAGTGTAACAAGTGAGACCGACTCCTAAAGTGTATCCTACTAAAAGTCGAAAATTATTTTAAGAAATACAAAACGGGCACAAAAATAGGTATGACGACTGAAATAGTCGCTCAAATAAAACTAAAACTAAGAAAAAAATGGTCACGTGTTTTTACCCGAATTCAAAATAAAAAAGGAGGTTATCGTATTCGACCTATATGTATGTAATATAGTCAGATTTTTGTATATCTTGGTCTATACTTACCACAGTACGTACAGTTCTGAAATCTCAAGATATCATGACTGTTAGTCTGTATACTTGTATGTTTGTCCTCGCATATCTCAAAAACTATAAAACTAAACCTTATAAGGTTTAGTTCAACTTAGGGATGTGTCCAAGTGTCATCAAAATCGGTTCATTAGTTTTTGAGATAGACAGTTAAGTGTGTATCAGAAAACGAGTTGTTGACTTGACAGCGTAATTCTAAAAAAACGTTTCATTATGCATGTTGTTTCAATTACGCCGTAATTTAAAAAATAGCAGAAATAAAAAATATTTTTTAATTATAAACCGACTTCAGTCTTACATAGTTCAAAAGAAATAATTAACTACTGTAAAAACACACAGTAGGTACGAAAATAAAATAAAAAGAAATGTGGAATACTACAAGACTGCCACCAACCTCAAAAAAATAGTTGGCATATTGACTGTTAGATCGTTTTATTGAAAACATAAAACTTTTATTTGTCCCTTTTTCAATTTTGAAGCCGACTTAATTTTTTAAAATTAGAGTTTCTTTTATCACGTAAACAAATTGTGACGACGATACAATGCGTTAAAATTACGTGTAATGTTTTGCGTTTTCACGCTTTCGTGCACTTTTTACTGAAGAGTGACGTCACAAACCTCCTCCTCCCATATTCAGCGGTTTAATTAAGTGAAAAAAGTGTGTCTAATGTTTTTTTTTGTAATTTATCTGACGGACTCAATCAATATTTTTACCTCAGATTATGAGCTGAGATTTTTACCCAGTCATCATCCCTATTAAGGAGCCCAGCCGTTGACTACTCCGCCTATTTCATGGATTATCAAGAATTTATGAATGACCTCAGGTCAAACTCTCGAGTCCAGTTTTTTGCACAACCATTTCTATCCGTGAATTCTCATTGTTGTAACAGCACTTTTGTATTTATTCCTAAAAAAAAATTATCCGTCAGTAGGTAATCCTAATACATATTTCCAATGAATATATTTATTCAAATGAACTACATAAAATCCTGTTCAAGAATTTATTTCAATGGAATCCGTCCGCTTAAACCCTTCCAACAATTCCCGTCGACTACAATTTCCGAGATTTGCTAAACAGTAAATTCGACCTTAGACTTGTTATAACTCAGAAGTAATTCGTCTTTCGTTTGTGCAAACAATATAAAATAATTAAAGATTTCACTTGCCAAGATTTTATCTTGAAGACCATTATAAACTTGTAATGAGCGTTTAGAGAACACTTTAATAAGCGTATCTAACAATTAAAGCCTACGTTTTGATTAATCGTTTCGCTAAGACTTTTTATTGAAAGACAGATATTTATTATTGTAGTTCTACTTTCAAATGAATTATGATATTCCTTTTCTGTTGACTGCACTTTCCTTTTGAAACTCGAAAGATATTTTAAAACAATGTCTTTGTAAATGTTATTGCACATTTTGTGTTCATTCATTGCGAAAATTACTCAGAAGCATAGAAATTAACTTTGCTTCAATGAAACGATTTAAATTAACATTCTTTTTCCGTGTCGCATAAAAAGGTAATTATTAATAATTATTCAACACGTAGACACCTCGAGAACGAAGTATCTTAGATCATTAAAATTTCCTCTGGGGAAATGAGAATTCTGAAAAGGTCTCTTCAAATCCGGGATTTACAATGGAAAATTATACGTAAGTCTGTTGGAAACCGTCCACATGCGAGATACCGTTTTAATTGTGTTTACCAAGACTTAGTTAGCAAACATTGAGCTACTTAATTCGGGGATAACAGCGGAGGAAGTCTTTGATTAATTCTTTGAATTTCTTTGTGCTCGAATATTTTATTACTCGCAAGTACCCGCAAGATTCAGCGTTCTTATTTTACTTAATGACATGGTGATAGCAAAGTCAGATTAGGTGTCTTTTTGTGGTAATTTCTTTGTGAATTAAATCAAAACTTCAATCAGTCGATGTACTGGTTTTTACTTAACCTTAACTAATAGGACTACTCTTCTCGTCCCTCGTCAGCGAGCGCAGCGTTGCAGCTCTGTCGACATTATTTCGTAATTTTGTATGTAAGCTGCAAGCAGGCATATACCAAGCGTATAATGACAAATACATGTCTATGAAACGACACCAGTACCCGTAGTGTAAGTTTTTTAGTATACAAAACGCACCGATTGTAGTTGGGTTAAGAGCTCAATTTGTATGGGAAACATGATTTGCGCTTCTCTCCGATAGGGGCGCTGTTCGCGTTTCCTATACAAATTGAGCTCTTAACGCTACTAAAGTAGTTGCGATTTTTATACTAAAAAACTTACACTACGGGTACTGACACCTCCGTGGACAGTGACACGTTAGTGTTATGAAAGCAAACTGAGGGGGTTCCTGAACCAAGTGCAGACTATCGCATCAAGGGTATACTCGCGCGGTGCCAATTATACACCCACAACAGACTTCCCAACAGATTCCGAAGTAAGTTTGGTGTCAGGCAGGCGGTCCATATACCTAACTATGTCCAAACTTATAGCAGTTTGGTAACATGCACGAAACGCAAATAAGTTTAGACCAGTAGAGAAAGAAGAAGAAGCTGATATTCTGATTGAATTTTCAGTTTCTTGCGCAAATAATCATCATCATCAACAGCTCATATAATGTCCCCACCGAGGGGGTCGAGCCTACCCACATTAGGGGCGATTAGGCCTTAGTCAACCACTCTGGCCAAGTGCGGGTTGGTCGACTTCACACATAACCTAAGAATTTCTTCATAGGTGTGTGCAGGTTTCCTCACGATGTTTTCCTTCACCGTAAAAGCGTCGATTAAACGCACATATAAATTCAAAATTTGAAAACTCATTGGTACGTGGCGCCGGGGGTCAAACCAGTGCCTCCCGGGTGGGAGACAACGCTCTTACGCACTACGCTACCAGCGCAAGTAATAATTATACGTATTTGATATAGTGCATTACATAAATTCACGCCTTCTTCCCATAGGGGTAGGCATAGATCACTCAATTCTTTCCATTTGCAAGGATCCTGTATATTCCTTTCACTTGATCTACTCTCATCCTTCGCATTTTGACACGACCTAGCCAAGTGACCAATCGATTGCGCCGAAAGCTTAAAGGCGGGTCCAGATATGATCGTTTTCCCGATCCGATTAGCGTATCCGTATCAGCGTATCATGTATCAAGCCCCGTATCAAGTTGTGGACGCCTCGATTTGCTGCGTATGACAATCGCGTGAAACCGACATGACATGGGACGGGCCGTATGATAACGGCGTATCATCACCCGTCCACATATGCGATCATGATACGCGTCGGCGATACGGACACGCTGATCGGATCGGGCAAATGATACATATCTGGACCCGGTTTATCAAAAATAAAATAATGTATGAAACGTGAGAAAGCTCTACCTATGGCGACCGTCGTATCAAATGTGTTGAGGTTGGATACCCATGCAACTTGTACTGGCTACTCTAGTTTATATTGGTATTGTTTATAGTGGTTTTTTAAATTTGATATTTTTCTTTGTTCTCTTGTCTTATTAAATCAACATGTCAACAAAATGTATGAGTAGTAGTCAAAAATTTACATTTCGTTCGATTGAAATGTATGTTTGTCACTTGGCTGGACCCTCTGGCCCTTTTTCAAGACATCGTCGATTTGATCTATAAACGATCGCCTGGGTCTTCCCCGTCACGCTTCTCCGTTCACTTCTGATTCATATTTTCATCAATATACTTTCAAACATCATTTCTATATGACCCATACATATGACCCAACAATTTGAGTATCACTTGTCACTACATCTTCTTTCACACAACACATCTGTTATTCAGGTGCGCTGATGGTGGAAGGAAAAACTCCTTAACGGTTAGGAGTTGGATGATAATTCTTTAAATATTATAGGTATGTATAGAGCAATAGTTGTATTCTTACAGGTTACTCAGATGAGGCAGCAATATATATTAAAAAAATCTCTGTAGGACTAGGTTGTGTTTGTGTACAAATAAAATTCGAATTCACTAATGTTTCTTCGTTCTTTCATTCATTCAATATTGTGATGCCAAATATAGACTGCTTTTTAAATATTTGATAAAGATAAATCACTTTTCTTCTGTTCTTATAACATGGAAATAGCAAATGGGATCCAACGTCAATATCTAAAAATTGGGATAGAAAATTGGGATCCAACGAAAATAAATCTCCTATCACATCATTGTTTAACCTGTCACCAAATTTTGATATATAGTAATTGAAAAGAATGTTGTTATACTCGTATTGTACCTAATGTTTGGTGCGATTTCGTAATCAAGTGTCTGTCAATCGCATCAATGCGATTTCAATTATTTTTTTACATATTAACATAAAATAAAATTGTCATTCTAAACTTAATTGTAATGGAAAACATTACGCCATACTTCTATTACAACAATTAGACTTGGATAATAAATATTATATGTGACAGCAAAACTCACTCCCACAAGCCGTTTATTATGGC
Source organism: Elophila nymphaeata (assembly GCA_955850985.1). Taxonomy (NCBI): domain Eukaryota; kingdom Metazoa; phylum Arthropoda; class Insecta; order Lepidoptera; family Crambidae; genus Elophila; species Elophila nymphaeata. Next base: position 8,593,824 of record OY039075.1, read on the forward strand.
ATCACAGCAAAAACCACTTAACAAATTTCATCAAGCTAATCCTGAATTACGATTATGGTGACATTTGTATTTTTTTTTCTGAAATAATAAAGCCGCTACTAACACTAAAACATTAATTGACATATCGATAAAGCAGGTACTAACTTTGCACTAAAACCATACATACATGACATAGAAAATTTTATGTCATTGACTAAAACACTAATTGACATATCTAAAAATAATCTTTCCTATCTTGTGGCGTACTCTAACTAAAGAGTAGGTTACACAATTGCAGAGATTTTCACTGTAAGCTAACATTACTCTTATTTGGAAAGCGCAAAGAAGATAGAATAGAGCTATCTACACCACCATTAAAACACAATCTATTTCCTTTTGCTTCTTATTCTTGCACTAAAGCATCAATTGACACATCGAAAAAGAATCCTGCATATCTTGTGGTTTCCTCTAACTAAAGAGTAGGTTACACAAACACAGAGATTTTCACTATAAGCTAACATTACTCTTATTTGGAAAGCGCAAAGAAGATATAATAGAGTTATCTGCACCACCACTAAAACGCAATCTATTTACTTTTGCTTCTAATATTTTATCTAGATTTTGTATGCTTTCCCTGGCTTCTGTATAATTTGGGCCTTAGTATTCACCTAATCAGCAGGTGCCACGTGATGCCGGCGGAGTAGAATAGTATCACCCCATATCCTCCAATCGGTGTCGTAGAAGGCGACTAATGAATCAGCAAAGGGGTATTGATCACCTTATACTCCGTCCACCGCATTGGGCAAGCGTGGTAGATTACTACCTAAATCTCCTTAGATGACAAGGAGAGGCCTTGTGTCCCAGCAGTGGGTCGAATTATAGAGCTTGTTATGATGAATCAGCAGGCCTATAAAACTACAGTATTCATACGGGAGATCTGCGGCAGCTTCTGTAGGCTACTGGCCCTCTGAGAAGAACTAGATCGCCGGAAATGGGAAATCAACAACTACCGCGCAACTACCGCTTGTGCTTTTGTGGTATGCCCACAGGCTTCAACCCACAGATATATCAATCTAAGGAGATCGGGCGAATCGCCGAGTTCATAGGAAGACCGAGTGTCGAAATCACCGGCCGTACTACATTACATGGTTCTAGTTGAGCATGCCGTAATATACACTATTCATTGCGCGCGTCATAAGGACTGCGAAGCAATGAAAGTTAGGCGCAGCCGCAAAGGAGTTCAATCAAATCGCTGAGTTCATAGGAAGTCCGAGTGACACGGACGGGGAAGTGGCGGTAATGTATGCCCACTGGGCATACACTTGTCAGAAGTTAAACGCCGGCTTGGCCTATCTCCTTGTATTATTAAATCTGTGCTTCAACCCCAAAGGTCTCCGATTCGTAAAAATTTTGGTTGGTGGTGATAAGAATTTTACCCGCACAGCTAGCTGGAAGCCGACCACCACGTTATCTAAATATGACCCCTAACAACAAATGCGTGCGTCCAACAACCTCCAATTTCGGGTAAAGTCCAATTCGAGGTCACGGTTAACCACCATGAAGGCCAAATGCTTCAGAAAAATATTAACTGCCCTCCCTTAGCGGTCCAAGAGTTTTCTTTATCTTTATTCCCTAACGCATTATATATTTACAATGCTGTCTCGTTGAAAGCTAAAATATATTAAAAATAAAGTTCCAACTCCCATAATAAAGGGTTATGTGACAAAGCTTCAGAAGTGACGTAAAACTCCATCTATGTGTAGAGGAGACGCCTATAAAATCGCCATAAAATTTGCGGTATTTTATGGCATTAACCATAAAATCTTCTGCAACTTCATAAAATTTGCATTTTTAAAGCTTTCGATTAGATTCTGTATCTGTTCAGTTGGCTTTTTGTTCTGCGCGATTAAAATAAATTTGCAAAAGTTTTCACTTACAACGTTTCATTGTATGTATGTACATACATAAAGTTGAGATGACAGTAAAAGGATGTCAGGATGACAACCTGTCACTATTTTGAGACACTACTTGACCCATACTGTCAGATGTGGCTTTATGTAAAACCAAATATTACCTAATCCTCTGCACAAACCTTCCAGTTATGAGCTTGATAGTATTTTAAGCAATAAAAAGTCTTAATTTACTTTCCTCGATCCAAAACCCAGCCCCAAATTGAATGTTAACTTTAATTTGCGTAACTCGTGTTTTTATTCAAGAATTAATGCTGTGATTGATTATCCCGATAACCATCGGCTAGTGGGGCGTGTTGCCACGTCACAATATAAACGTACACGCAGCTTTAGAGGGATGTGACACAATCAGTATTTCATCGGTTCAGTCCGACAGTTTGATCAAATATTGAGTGACGCCAGCATGATGGATAGTTTAAACGGCTACACGATCAATCCAAGACTGACATCAGACTGATAAAGCGTACGCTTCGCCGCGCCGTTTAGATTGAGACGCTAGAATTATCATCATCAACCAAGAGACGCCCACTGTTGGACATAGGCCTCCCAAAAGCATCTCCAACCCGGTCGGGGGACACTCTGCATCTAGTGGCTTTCCGCGACCTTTACCAGATAGTCGGTCAGAATCACTTTTCCATCAATATTTCATAATTTTCAAGATACTGAGGGAATTATTTAAAACATTTAATTTTCATCCATCCGGTACATCAGTCCGTCAGTCCGTGGGCTACACGATACTCCGGTTATTCTAACCAAACTGGCGGACTGAACTGACGAAATACTCAGCGTGTAACCTCCCTGTTACGTTCGCTCAAGGGTGCTTTTACACAATTTCCCCTAGCACACCCTTTTCGTCCACCACTTCACCTTTTTGCCCCTTAGCACCTCTCTTCACCTTTTTCATAATCAAAGAAGGCCAAGTGGCGTCATTTATTGAACAGGTTTTTACAGAGATCGATTTTGAGTTTACTTAGGTACGTACAATTTCGGGCTCTGTTTAAATGAGTTACATACTTTTTTTCGTACAAACGCTTGTAGTGGGCAGTGTACAAATTGAAATATAATTGAATAAATTATGAGCAATAAATTTAGTGTACTTTTTAACTTTGTGTTTGAATAGAAATGTTAAATTGAATTCATATTTTTACGTAAAATATACTTCGGAAATTATTACGAGACTAAAGGCGTAATTTTGTGTAAAAAAAATGTGAATACGAATACCAAGAGAACTGTTGACGCGGTCTGTGTTAGTGGCCCGATTTATTGACGTGGTGTAAGCGGTTTTTGTCTTTGTAATTATATTTTGTTTGTTCTCGTTTCGTTATTGTAAATATTTTATATTTTCAACATTTGGATTACACAGAATTGGACAAATGACTTCAGTAACCAAAATTTTTACTTACAAATTATTATAGCTTAAATTGTGGACAAAGAGAAGTCATCATTATCATCATCATTTCAGCCAAGAGAAGCCCACTGTTGGACATATGCCTCCCCCAAGGAATTTGAAACCGGTCGGTCCTGCGCTGCCCGCAAATTTTACCAGATCGTCAGTCCACCTTGTGGTAGTGGGGGGGAGCTATCAACACAAGCGGGTTGCCATTCGAGTACCATTCCTCCTCGCAATGTGGCCTGCCCACTGCCACTTAAGATTCGCAATTCTTTGGGCTATGCCAGTGACCTTGGTTCTTCTACGAATGTCATAATTACTGATATAATCACGCAGAGAAGCTCTGAGCATAGCTCTCTCCATTGCCCTTTTTTCATTTATTCCTTATTTCTATGGCGACCGTAGTCGTGTCAAATGTAATCAACAGCTAGTATAATGTCCCCACCGAGGGGTCCGAGCCTACCCCACATTAGGGGCGATTAGGCCTTAGTCAACCACGCTGGCCAAGTGCGGGTTGGTCGACTTCACACACAACCTATGAATTTCTTCATAGGTGTGTGCAGGTTTCCTCACGATGTTTTGCTTCACCGTAAAGGCGTCGATTAAATGTACATATGAATTCAAAATTTTACATTCGTACGTGACGGGGATCCAACCAGTGCCTCCCGGGTGGGAGACTACGCTCTTACGCACTACGCCACCGACGACTTCCATAAAATGTAGTAGGTAGTAGTCAGAAATTATCATTTCCTTCAATAGAAACGTTGTATCGTTTGCCGCTTCTCCAGGCCCTCTGGTGGAATGGAATCATTTTCCTATCCTTTTTATCCCCTCGTCTGTATCGACGCCAGTAAAGACGTCTGTCAAAAGTGCGGGTCTGTCCCGTTGCCTGATTCTAGTGTGCTGAAACTACTGCGGAAATTCTAGGACAGATGCGACATAATTAAAAAAAAACTTTAAAAAAGTCATAATGACTGTAGTATCCACCTAACGCATCGCCCTTTTACATTTCACCGTAAATTTAAAAGATCTTAATTGAATTAAAAGTGCTGTCAACGTGCTTAAAATTAACGGATAGTGGCTATCGGGTGTAATGGGATTGTCGGGAAAGAAACATTGTAAAGGACACTGTAATTAAACGTATTAATTGGGTTCAGTTTCGTTCACACCAAACGTATTGGCAGCTGCTAGTTGTGAGCATACGAGTAGCACAATTAGATATTTTTTCAACAATCAATAATAACCAATAATAACCAAAAGAACCCAAAATATATAAATGAGTATTTATACATTTTCTATATATTATATTATTTAAAAACTTTGTGTATTTAGCGGTAGGGAGTTGTGCTTAAGATGGCATACATTTTCTTTCTAAACAAATGTTTGAAATAATTAGTCATGTGAGATCAACATCTTGCATATATTCTTAAATATATCATAATCACCGAAATTAATAAAGTTTTAGATCAATCAACGTGAATCGCACTTAGGTCGACGTGCGTAAGACGACATATCTATAGAGTAAAATGACATAGTATGTCATCTTCGACTTTAAAGGATGTCGTTTTATACACTGTTGAGCATTGTTCGCAAAGAAAATGTGGTAGGTATGTCATCTTACTCAATAGATAATGCAAACTTCATTTTAATTGTTGTGACAAAAACTTTGAAGTTAGAATGCTTTTTTATCAATATTGGTGTCATATAATACTTCTAATAAACATTCCAAATTAGTTTTAAAAGAAGCTCCTTACATTGCTGTTATTTTCATCACCAAACAAAAGAGTAAGCAAAATTTTCAATCACAAAAACACACACAACTTTGCAATCCACGTTCGCTTTTCGCCATACTGAATGTCACCATCACCGTCATCTACACTAAAGCGTTATTAACTTTTAGCACGTATATTTAAATCAATGTTCATGATGTGTGTCATCTTATCTGACTTTGTCATCTTAAGCACAACTCCCCTACACCAACTTTTTTCTCCTACTCTGTTGGCAATTTTTTGGGATTGGGGGCCATCCATAAATTACGTCACACGAATATTAGGACTTTTTAACCCATCCCCCCGTCCTTGTCACAGGTTGTCACATTTTTAGAACCCCTCCCCCCTGACGTGACGTCACACATTTTTTAATTTTATGCATGTATTTAGAAATAATCAAAAGAAAACAGTTATTTTAATTTTTTCTTTTTTTTTTCTTAAATCTACTCAAACCCTTACCAGAACTCTCGTGAATTTTGTGTCTAACTTGCATTACAACGCCGCTCTAGAAGTTGATTGTTATTGCAAGAGAGAGAATCTCATAGCGAGAGCGTTTTAGTACTTTAAATTTTAACATGTAACGTCACAAAGCTTTTGACCCACCCCTGCCCTGTGTCACACAATGTCACATTCTGGTGATACCCTCCCCCCCTTTAACGTGTGACGTAATTTATGGATGACCCCTTGGTGCAGTTGACAATACCAACAGCTATAGGTAGGTTTTGGCATTTAATTTTTACTTTTGGCCAGCCAGCCGCGTCCTACCTGATACTAACCCTCCTCCTTTTTTTAAGATAGCGGTTTAACGTGCCTTCTGAATCACCGGAAAAAGACTAGTTGAAAAATCGTCACCCATCCGAGTGCCAACCGCGCACTTTAACCAAATGAAAAAGTGACATAGCATAGTGGCATAGACAAAAGTTATTCATGTTCGAGATAATTAATTATTAAGAGTGAGAAAAAGTAACATCTTGTAAAGAAAAATCAATTGGTAGCTTTTTCGTTTTCTGAATAGTGTTATGCAGGCGCTGGAAACTCCACTCAGTATGGCCAAGGGCAGTCCTATCGCATTTAATAAAACTTCTTTCATGGTTTTGACTCACGTGTTTCACAATTTATCCCGTCACCATAGCCTATAGACACTAACAACACTGACGTGAAACTTGCGCGCTGCAACCCTAGTTCCCTTCCCCGCAGTTAGAGTTTGATGTGAATGCGGCCTTAAGGCGGTACTCACTGGGGGCATGTGTTTGTTGTGCAAGCCGCAAACCACATTCTTTCACGAACCAAACAAAGTTTTTCGTTGCTCATAAATAAAACATTTTATAACTAAAATAGTAGGTTACAATATTTCAATGCATTGTCTTTTATAAATTTAAATCCTTTTTCATTGGTTTTTTGTTCATTTCCATTACATTAGGATCATCATTGTGAATATTTATGGTGTTAATTTTGCTGGTTTAGTTTCGCTTTTGAGTACAGAAGACTGTTGTTATCTTTCAGATTGTAGGTAACTATAAACAGATAGTACTGTCTCATTATAATACCTACTCACTGAATTAAACAATAAAATGATGAAATCTGAAATCTCTCCCGAGAGAGAGGCCAGTATAATGGGTTGACTTTCACAAATCCTATCACGGAGGAAAAAACATATCACCTACATCTGTCAATATGGGGCATGCACTTATAATGGAGGACACGTCTCAAAATTATACATTATCTCAGCACTCCGAGTTCGAAAAAATATTGTTTACTAGCTTTTGCCCGCGACTTCGTCCGCGTGGAATAATTACTTTAGGCAGCATTTTTTTGTGTAGGTACTTATTATGCAAAAAACACACATACAAACTGCAGTGCACTACAGTAAATGGCATTTTTACAATCTACCATTTTATGTTTCTCCATCCTTTGCTACTTACTCGCAACCTTTCATCCCCACATGGGTGAATATTTCAAAAACGCTAGAACAATATTTGCGTTTTAGGGTTTTATCTTCGGTAATGAGGAATCGCATAAAAATTTTCATCTAATATTTCAACCCCTTCATTCCCTTTTTCACAAAAAAGGTAAGTAGCTTTTATTCCATTTCGAGGTTTCGTCTATTTTTGTACCAAATTTCAATAAATTCGGTTCAGGTGTTAGGCGTGAAAGCGATTAAGCTAAAAAGTCACGTCCACCATCTTGGATCTCAAAATGGATGCTGTATTCTGAATCCTGACTCCGAATACAGCATCCATTTTGAGACCACCGAAAACTACAAAACTGACATCCATATCAAGTTTAAAATTCGCGTCCGCCATCTTGGATATCAAAATGGAACCCTGTAAACAACGAAAATGATATCCATATTAATAATAAGTTAAGTAGCGTCCAACATCTTGGATCTAGAAATTGATGACGTATTTGGAATCGCGACCCCCGAAAACTACGAAATTGATACCCAAATCGCTTTTATGTTAAAAAGTCCCATCTGCCATCATGGACCTCGACGTAGATGATAAAAAATCCCATCTGCAATCTTGGATCTCGACGTAGATGATGTATTTGGAATCAGGACCCCCGAAAATCTCGAAAATGATACCCATATTCTTATTAAGTTAAAAAGTCACGTTCGCCATCTTGGATCTCAAAATCGATGTTTTATTCGGAGTCAGAACCCCCAAAAATCTCGAAAATGATACCCATATCGATTTTACATTAAATAGTCACAACCGCCATCTTGGATCTCGAAATAGATGTCGTATTCGGAATCGGGGCCCCGAAAACCACGAAAATGACACCCATATTGACATTTTGTCAAAAAGTCGCGTCTGCCATCTTGGATCTCGAAATAGATGTTTTATTCGTAATCCGGACCCCCCAAAACCACGAAAACGATACCCATATTGACATTATGTTAAAAATTCGCGTCCGCCATCTTGGATCTCAAAATCGATGTTTTATTCGGAGTCAGAACCCCCAAAAATCTCGAAAATGATACCCATATCGATTTTACATTAAATAGTCTCAACCGCCATCTTGGATCTCGAAATAGATGTCGTATTCGGAATCGGGACCCCCGAAAACCACGAAAATGAAACCCATATTGACATTTTGTCAAAAAGTCGCGTCCGCCATCTTGGATCTCGAAATAGATGTTTTATTCGTAATCAGGACCGCCAAAAACCACGAAAACGATACCCATATTGACATATGTTAAAAATTCGCGTCCGCCATCTTGGATCTCAAAATGGATGGTGTATTAGGAATCGGGACCTCCGAAAACCACGAAAATGATACCCGTATTGACATCTTGTCAAAAAGTCGCGTCCGCCATCTTGGATCTCGAAATAGATGTTTTATTCGTAATCAGGACCCCCAAAAACCACGAAAACGATACCCATATTGACATATGTTAAAAATTCGCGTCCGCCATCTTGGATCCTAAAATGGATGGTGTATTAAGAATCGGGACCTCCGAAAACCACGAAAATGATACCCGTATTGACATCTTGTCAAAAAGTCGCGTCCGCCATCTTGGATCTCGAAATAGATGTTTTATTCGTAATCAGGACCCCCAAAAACCACGAAAACGATACCCATATTGACATATGTTAAAAATTCGCGTCCGCCATCTTGGATCTCAAAATGGATGGTGTATTAGGAATCGGGACCTCCGAAAACCACGAAAATGATACCCGTATTGACATCTTGTCAAAAAGTCACGTCCGCCATAATGGATCCCGTTATAGATGCTTTATTCGTAATCCGGACCCCCAAAAACCACGAAAACGATACCCATATTGACATTTTGTCAAAAAGTCGCGTCCGCCATCTTGGATCTAATCGGGACCTCCGAAAACCACAAAAGTGATACCCATATCGATATTATATTAAAAAGTCACAACCGTCATCTTGGATTGGATCTTTATTTCTTATCATGTGTGAAGTGTCTAAATTCAAAGTTTCATGGTTTTATCTCTAACCATGACGAACTTCCATACAAATTTTCATCCCCAATTTCATCCCCACACGGGTCTAAATTTCAAAAATCCTAGAACTAATATTCCTTTTTTTCTTATTAAGTCCCTAATTTCAAAGTATCATGGTTTTATCTTTAACAATGACGAAGTCCCATACAAACTTTCATCCACTATTTCACCCCCATACAGGTCAAAATTTAAAAAATCTTAGAACTAATATTTCTTTTTGTCTTATTAAGTGCCTAAATTCAAAGTTTCATGGTTTTATCTTTAACCATGACGAAGTCCCATACAAACTTTCATCCACTATTTCACCCCCATACAGGTCAAAATTTAAAAAATCTTAGAACAAATATTTCTTTTTGTCTTATTAAGTGCCTAAATTCAAAGTTTCATGGTTCTATCTTCAAAAATGACGAACTTCCATACAAACTTTCATCCCCTTTTTCAACCCATACAACCTTCTTTTCGCGATAAAAAGTAGCCTATGTCCTTCCCCGAGATTTAATCTATAGTTGTACCAATTTTCATCAAAATCGGTTCAGTGGTTTAGACGTGAAAGCTTAACAGACAGACAGACAGACAGACAGACAGACAGACAGAGTTACTTTCGCATTTATAATATTAGTAAGGATTTTGCCATAATAACAATAAAAGAGTTATAATCACTACTTTACTAGGTGGAAGACCCATACCCCGTATCCAGACCACTGCCGTGAAGCAGTTCGCAGTTTCGGATTGAAGGGTAAGGTAGCCAGTGTAAGTACAGGGCATATAGTGCATATCATCTCCCCAGGATGGCAACGCACTTGCAGTGTTAAGTAATTTCCCTTAATATTGCAAGTGTCTATAGGCGACGGTAACCACTTTACACCAGGTGGGCCGCAAGCTTGTTTGCCATCTCGTAATATTAAAAAAACCGGCCAAGTGCGAGTCGGACTCGCACACCGAGGGTTCCGCCGTACAAACGTAGCGGTTTATAATTTATGACGTATTAAATCAAATTCTGAGTTCACGGGAAGTACCTTGTAGGTTTTGATTCCCTAGCGTGTGACTGAAATTCGTCTAAGGTGTCGGTATAAACTGCTGTATCTTTTGATCGCGTTAATTTAGAAGTTTGATTTTTTCACTGCTTAAAAGGACAATAGGCCTAGGTATTTGGTAAAAATTTCAATTTGATACCTTAATTCGTTCGTGAGAAATAAGGTAGTAAGTTTCATTTTATTAAAATATTTTTATTATATTATATAACTAAAAAAATGTGATTTTCGCAATTTTTCCTATATTTGCATTATATGACAATGCTTCATGCCAAATTTCAAGATTCTAAATTTACGGGAAGTATCCTGTAGGTTTTGATTCCTTTGCGAGTGTCGGAAATTTGTCTAAGGTGTCGGTATAAATTGCTGTATCTTTTGATCGCGTTAACTTAGAAGTTTGATTTTTTCACTGCTTAAAGGGACAATAGACCTAGGTATTTGGTATAAATTTCAATTTGATACCTTTATTTGTTCGTGAGAAATAAGGTAGTAAGTTTCATTTTATTAAAATATTTTTATTTTATTATATAACTAAAAAAATGTGTTTTTCGCAATTTTTCCTATATTTACATTATATGACAATGCTTCATGCCAAATTTCAAGATTCTGAGTTTACGGGAAGTATCCTGTAGGTTTTGATTCCTTTGCGAGTGTCGGAAATTTGTTGAAAATATCGAAATAATCGGCTGTATCTTTTGATTGGCTTGGTATAGAAGTTTGATATTTTCACAGCTTAAAGGGACAATAGACCTGAGTATTTCATGTGAATTTCAGCTTGATACGTCCACGCGTTCTTGAGATAAAGGGTCTTGACAGACAGACAGACAGACAGACAGACAGACAGACAGACGGACGACAAAGTGATCCTATAAGGGTTCCGTTTTTTCCTTTTGAGGCACGGAACCCTAAAAAGACCAGCACTCCTCTTTTAACGCATGGCAGCGAGGTCCAGACATGTCTAGCAACGTACACGATTCACAGAAAAAAAATTACAACGCTACAATGGGCATAGTTTCATGGCGCTCGCTCGTAACGCAACGCTCAGAATCGTTGCGACCATGACTTTAATAAGCTATGACAGCTAATAACTCTAGACTTCACTAATACAATCAACAGTCGGCGCTAATATAGACAACAATTTCTCAGAAGCAAACGCTGATAAAATTAGAACTAAACCTACATTATAAAGCGTTATTATCTTTGAAGTTGGACCGTTAAGGAGCGGTAATATTACTTGAACGAGTCACATGTATGATAAGTCGAACATTCCCAATTTAGTAGCAACTGATTCGACTGCTGGGAACGTGATGTCGTTATCTAAATCACATACCAACGTTTCAATGCGACGTTATAAAGTTTCGCTTTGAGAGCAATGAGCAAGAAGTTTTCAGGTATTTGCACCTGTATGAATACTTAACACTAAAAATTATTTGAAACTACATCAGTCTTTAGCGACGCATGCACAAAACCTCAAGGTATCTTATTTATTTCTTTTTCTTATTTAGGCTCCATTTTTTGTCCACCCCAAAGTGTTATAATCACTACTTTATAGTCACTTAAGCAATAAGCTATTGAAAACATCATAATATGCGAACATGATTTAAAAAGAGGCGTTCCCACTTTACCAAGGAAAATATTTACCTTGTTGTAGCCTATCTGTTTGCATGTATCGTATTTAAATAGCATGTATCGAATTCCATGTGCATCTTACAAGAATTTCCAAAACATTACGGAGGATGCTTTACTTAAAATTAGTGGGTTAGTCATACAACTATTCTTTGGGAATTTTAACATTAGCATTCTAAAAAAGGAATAAGTAGCAGTTATTTTAAACTTATGACTTACACAACTGTTTCTAGGAACCTTTTTCCAACCAAGGAATATTTTTTCCAATATTATACCCAATAAGAAATCTGCAGTCAGTTAATCTCATTTCCTAGGAACAGCGGCTCCTCAAAGAACTAAAATCTATTTTATTTCTGTCTTAAACAGAGTCCTACACTGAAACTGCCTGGGTTACCTTTCCAGAACTGTATGTACTACTGGGTACCTAATTTAGTACTAACTTCAAAACGAAAACAGTAATAATCAGTGACCTCTTTCAGTGAGTGTGCCACTGCCTAAACTTAAATGATGTGAAATACATAAATTATTGACAAATAGATGAAAATAATGCCTCTTGGTTAGCAAAAAAAGTCGCATAAAAGAAGAACTTAAAAAAAACTTCAAAAAGCAGTTTTCTACTTACACTAATTAAGTGATTATGAATGATGATGAAAAGATAATCAATACTAAATGGCTACTATTAGTTATAAAAGAACAGGTTTATACGCGGAAAAGCATTAACAATCAATTGAAAAATCGGAACCTTTCGTGGCGATTTCTGGAGTACCACAAGGCTCAGTCTTAGGACCCCTGTTCTTTAACGTTTTCATTAACGATCTAACAAGGATGATTAAACACAGTAATATCTATCTTTTTGCTGATGATTTAAAATTAACGAAAACAGTTTCATGTGAGGTGGATTCAAGATGCTTACAAGAAGACGTCTACAGTCTTCAAGAGTGGTGTAACAAGAACAAGATGTTCTTGAATGTTTCTAAATGTCGTCACATAAAATTCACAAGAAGGCGCAATAAACTATTGACAGAATATTTAATTGAAGGAGAAAAACTTGAAGAGGTTTCAGCCATTAGAGACCTTGGCATAGTAATTGATAGTCAATTAAGGTTTTCAGACCACATTGACAAAATAGTTAAAGACGCAAATAAATCATTAGGTTTCATCATTAGATCTACAAAGAACTTTAAAAAACCGTCTACAGTCATACTGCTTTTTAATAGTTACGTTAGGACCAAACTTGAGTACTGCAGTACGGTTTGGAGTCCTGGCTATAATATACATATAAAAAGGATAGAGAAGGTACAGAAAAAACTTGTTCGCTGTCTATCTTACCGGTTTGGGACTCCGAGATCTATGAGTACGTACAAGGACAAGGCAAAACATTTTCACCTAGATCTATTGTCCGAGCGACGTATAATTTTGGATATGTCGTATCTTTATAAATTAATGAACAACTACGTCGACAGTCCCTCATTGCTTAATCGACTCCAGTACAGCGTCCCACCAAGAATACCACGCTACCCCTGCAAATTGCTAAGCAGTAAATTCTGTCGAACAAGAATGGGTCGCAATGCACCTATTATTCGCCTATCTCGTCTGTATAATGACCTGTCTAAAAAGATGCCCGAACTTGATATTACTTTTTTGAGCCTATCCAAGTTCCTCAAGACTGTGAAGTGTATTGATTTGCCTCTCAGTGCATCTATTTGATATTTGTATCTATCATAAAAATAATGGAATGCATATATTTTTGTTTGTTACTAAGTCGAATGTTGTTATAATGTTACTGATATTATTGATTTTAGGTTATTTGTGTCGTATTTCGTGCTTTATAGTTACGTGTCATTTAATAACTATGCATGCTGTGGTTACCTATTATTGTAAGAACAGTTAGCTTAATTAAGTTATTGTGAATGTGAACCTTACTGTATTTAGAAACACTGTTACTTATGTTGGTAATCCTTTAAATAAATAAATAAATAAATAAACAAATAAATAAGGTTTAGTTGTACACAATATAAAATGTATGTATTTGATATTAGAATATTTCATTAATTTTTTAAGAATAATCGTCGTCCATGAAAAAAATTGTGTCTCTGTAATAGTTATCATTTGGTGTGGAACCTGGATTTGAAGGTAGCACATTCTTTTGTTGATCTCCAGCATTGCCCTGAGTTACTTTATTTGTATTCCGGTCTGTAATTCCCTTATTGTTATTAACAAATGCATCTTGACTCTGCATTGCACCGTTATTTACATTAACACCTATATGAGGTTCATTTTTATTGATAGTTTGACCACCTTTATTGATATTGGGCTTCGTTTCAAGATTAGTGTTTTGCAAATTTTGATTAAGACTGTTTATGGTATTCTGTGCTGCATTTTGATGATGTTTTTCTTGACTAAAGTTGCTGGAAGGATTCGGCGGCAATTGAGGATTTTGATTATTTATAGTCGGTTTAAATTGATTTCCTCCACCATTAATTACACTGCTATTTAATCCCACTGGATTATTTCCTAAACCACCTTGATTAGGATATTGTCTGATTTGATTAGTATTGTTTGTCGATCCTTGTTGATTTAAGTTGTTAGGCAGTTGATTTTGAAATTGTTGTTGTGGAATTATTCCTTGTCCAGCCATATTCAGTTGTTGGTTCTGTAAAACAGACGCATCAAATTGAACCTTTTTCTTAATTGTAGTCATAATTTCAATGTCTTCAATTTGATTTATCTGCAAAAGAAACAAATATTCATAATTAACATTTAATTAAAATGTCAAAGCAAACTCTAATACATCTCACTTTTACTTGATTTTTCCTCTTTGTTCCTGAGCTGGATGAATTTCAATATAAAATGAGGGCATTTTCTAACTTCTTATAGTATGATAATAATAATACATTTTCAACGTTACATAAAAAGGGTAACCTTATTACATTGGTCTCTCTCTCTCTCTCTCTACATGGTGTTTTGCTTTTAATTTTATAATTTGACATGAAAAACCAAAAGATTTGCAATAAGGAATACGAATAAAAACTGAGAGATGATTGTACACCTATTGATTAAATTCGTTGTTTGAAATAAAGTATAATTTTTCTCACCTGAGTCTGCAGATTAGTATTTAGATTGAAACCTTGAAGACTACTTAAAAGCTCGCCCAAACTACTAAACCTCTCATCCGTGGAATCTGGTAACTGGCTGGTACCTGGGGCGCTGCGGTCATTGATCTCATTATCAGGATTCTTCACTTCTTCAGAAGAAACTCTTTGAAGGTGGAAAAACACTGAAAAGAAATTGACATTGAACACTTATACAGAATGAATTTTTCAAGTGGGCCTTCAGGGCCAAATACTAAACTATAAGGAATATAGAAAAATGCTCGGAGGAGTCGCGAGCCCGATTTTGAATAAAACAAAAACTGCATCATTGGATTGATTAATAAAGTAATGAACATCGCTTCAACCAAGGTGAAACTAGAAATATTTTATTAAAATTTGTCGGAATACAAGAGATGGAGCACTCGCCTCGTACAGGCGATAGAAGGCGCTCAATAACGCAACATTGCAACGCAATGTTACCTCTTCTACGCCGATAATGCGGGCCGTGCGACGCTGCAACCTATCCAAAGCATCGAGTAAGTACTTGGCAGAGCCATCCCACAGGTGCGAGCAATACCCCACGCGTGACCGTTCTTGCGTCTTGTTTAACAAACATAGTTGATTTGGAGAGAAAAGAGAAAGAAGAAAGAAAAAAGAAAGAAGGCCAAGAGCTTCTCTGTTACATAAAAAATCTTGCGATGCGACATCGTATCACCAAAAAAAGAGCTGATGGTGGCTATAGTCTTGTCTTATGATGTGGAACGCGATGAAGTTTTAGCGATGTATGACAGCGTATTGCTTTACGGCGCGCTACATCGTTTTTAAGATGCGACGTAGCCCTAAATGTGTTGTAAAATCTGGCGTCGACTACAGCAGAAACGCGCCGAAACGAGCCGAAGCGCATTTATTCCTCCAATCCCTGTGCGTTAATGCGCTTGGTCGATTCCGATTCGACGCGTCGCTAATGGACGCGATTTCATAGTAAATAATATAGGAAGCTACTTTCTGCGATTTGAATCGACTCAACTCGGCGCGTAAGCTTAATGTTTGTACGCACAAATCTAATTCCAGCCACCATCATGGCGCTGTGGTTCTAAGCTACGCATGTATATTTCTCTATAAATAAATCGTAGTTATTAGTTTTTTTTAAGAAGTTATTGCAGTTGGTTAATATTTTACATTTTCAAAATATCGGATATAACCCACCACTTAACAGTCAACAGCAGAAGTACCTTTAAGATCAAAAACAAAAACTTTTATAAGTATTCATTAAGCGCCAAATAAATACTTCAGAAATATGAAATTCCTAACAGTACCTTTATATTGATCTTGTGGTTGCAAGTTTAGTTGGGTAATACATCATTTAAATTTTCTATTTTCTATGGTTTGCATTTAGTGAACTTCGTCTTGATTTTGATCATCTACTTTTGCTGTTGACCGTACCTACTTTAGCCACGAATTTGTATCACCCTATTGGATTGTTTCGTGTAGCACTGGGACATTTTATAAAACACTAGCTTTTGCCTCGACTTCGCTTCCCTTCGAACAACTCCCACGGGTGAGTCTCCGATTAGTCTCGAGACCGTTCGAGCCGGAAGGGAGAGAAATGCCTGAGGGAGCCTCTAAGGACTCGGACCTCGGCTAGGCGGCTGCAGATGCCTCCTTACGAGCATTTGGATGCTGCTTATATACTGGCAAATGATGCTGGCAAAGTCAGCTGCAGTTTATTATGTTCCAAGCCAAAGGTTGTTACCTCAAGGAAGGTAATACAATTCCTCCACTTCGAGTTGAATGCTTCTTTACTTTTGGGAGTAGAGGGATTAGTAGCCTTTTCACATGTCATGTCTGTACTAGTTTTCGCACACAAACACGTTTGTTCAGAGTGATATCCCTAATCGGAACGTAATCTGACACTTTAGCTATTATCAGATTGGGGTAAACATTTTATCCAAATCCGGTATCGCGTGATTGACGGACAGACATCTAACGTCTAAGCTTTTTACATTTAACAATATTTATAGGTAGGATTACACTTACCAGCTGCAAATATTAAAACGCGGATATGAAATTTCAAATCCATTCTTTTGTAAGTTATCTATTATTAAACAATTCAACACCAACCACTAATAATAATTGTGACGAGTGACTTATATAACAATAACAGCAAGACTAAAATGTTAATAGCGTACCTCATCACGTCACTAATGGGCAGAAATTCTTTAATTATTTTTAATAGGTATCTAATCTAATTATACCTAATTGCGCTGCGCTCGAATTCGGCTATTACATTCGTTATTCGAAAATCTAAACACATTGCTACAACGCCAAAAATGGCCACTTATAGAAATCTGACTAGTCATTCATTTATAGCCGCACGTAGATGCCACATCCAATGACGCCGTCTTGGTGGAGTGGTGGTCAGTATAACTGTCTACACATCAAGCGGTCCGGGTTCGAGTCCTGGTAGCGGCAAATGTTTGTGTGACGAACACGAATATTTGTTGACGAGTCATGGTTGTTTATATATTTATTATTTGTTTATTTATAAAAAAAATACTATCTAAAAAATATTATGTATATAAAAATTGTCCGTTATCTAGTACCTATCCATAATACAAGTTCTTAATGATACTTAATTTGGGCTAGATTATTGGTGTGAGCGTAGAAATATATTATTTAGGTATTATTAATGATATTGAGGCGGCTGTCTTCACTGCGTCTGCTTTTAATTTAGCGACTCGATGTTTCGGTGAAGTCTGAGCAGGTAGTCTCCTCTAAAATCTTCTATAAGCAATATAATCCAAAGGATTAGGTTTGAGCTTACCCCACATTAAGGGCGATTAGACCTTAGTCCACCACGCTAGCCTGGTGCGGGTTGGTCATAGATTACCTGGGTTGGTCGACTTCACACACAACCTAAGAATTTCTTCATAGGTGTGTGCAGGTTTCCTCACGATGTTTTCCTTCACCGTAAAAGCGTCGATTAAACGTACTTAGGAATTCAAAATCTGAAAACACATTGGTACGTGACGGGGTTCGAACCGGTGCCTCCCGGGTAGGAGACAACACCCTTACGCACTACGCCACCGACGCTTTTTGTTACATATTCACTTTAAAAAATAATGAAATTAAAATAAAACAAACAAATTACAACAAACGTGATTTTTTTATAGGTACGGAACCCTTCGTGCGCGAATCCGACTTGCACGTGGCCGGGTTTTTTTTTTCATCCAAATAGAAAATTTCCCGTTGGCCATCACTGTCTGCATGTCTCTGCAAGCACTTCTTCGCTCTCGTGGTTCATTTGTGACGAAGGGCTGCAGTCAAAAGTTGACATGTCCTTGTTCGATAAGCCTTAGGCTTAAGGTCTTTCTGTTATAATAGGAGACATAGACCGAGGGGAAACATTTCCATACTTAATCATGATTTTCAGCTTACGGATCGGATTTCTCTCTCTCTGACGGCTTTAAAAGCTGCTGGTGTGCACTGCGATTCGATTCCCTAGTGTGGTACCCACTCCATGTTTACACAGCTATGTGTTAGATCAAACTGAAATAGTATCTACATTTATTAACTAGGGCGGTAAAACAATTAATGTCTCAGATATGCAATGTGAGGCTTACGTAAGTACAAAATTTTATGTCACTTTTGACCAGGAAGTGGGATTTTCTATACGCGTAGCTGGCGGAAAATGCCACTTTCAGTCAGGTGTGGCATGAATATCTAACAGTATCTACCTGCTACCGTCATATTATTTCTTTTAAAACAGGTACCCTCATATAAGTTAGGACAGAACATAAGGCAAGACTAGGTATTATACCAACGAATAACACGTCTATTAATAGTGGGCATATAGTGGGCTACACTACATAACATTGGTTGATACACTGGTGTGCGCTTCTAGTGAGCGCACTCTAGTGTTAAGCTGGTGGTCCTGACTGCTATCAGTCGTAAACAAGTCACCTGAAAGGTCAGCCGACTTGTTCTCTAACTTTATTTGACAGATGAAAGTGATGATCACCGAGTGAATTACATATCCAAAATACAGGACACGCCGCTGTGGCACTTGTCGTGTAAAAACAGCAAAGGATATATAATTCACTTGGTGATATATAGGGCCCGCGTCGTACAGCGGCCCACAGGGGCTGGCGTTGGTCGGTAGTCCCTGTGGGCTGCTGGCCGCCAATTGGTGCGCAAGGAGTGCCTAGACGGGATGCGTTGGGACGGTCTCGGTGTAGTTGCTCACGTGCGCAGATCCCGAGCCGTCCCGCAATAGCGCACTGGAGATCAGGCCGGGGAGGATGTTTAGTGGGTATGGAGGGAACGCCTTTACCTCGAGTCCCACATATCCCCTGCGGTTGGCATCACCCCGCAGGGACGATGCGTAAATGCATTTGACCTCCCCGTCAAGAAAAAAAAAGGATGGTAGATACCTACCTGCCCAGACGACCCTACTTAAGGATTTTTTGTGCCTTTTTTCAGTGCCCTTCTTATTCCTGCCGTGAAGCAGTAGGTACCTACCTACGCTGTGTTTCAGATTGAAGGGAAAGGTAGCCAGTGTAATTACTGGGCATGGAAGGCATATCATCTTAGTCCCCAGGATGGCAACGCACTTACAATGTTATGTGATTTACCCTATACGTATATTGCAAGTGTCAAATTCAAATTCAAATATACTTTATTGCACAGACAAAAAAGAAAAATTATAGAACATATAATACACATAGGACAGTACAAAAGGCGGCCTTATTGCTAAGAAGCAATCTCTTCCAGGCAACCTGTAGTAAGAGGGGACTAAGAAATAAATTAAAATAGGTGCAAGACTCAGGATAAACTTAAACATCATAATATTGGGAAGAATAATATAAAGTAGACATATACCTACATATAATTATGATCGTAATAGAGTAAGATAGGATAAAATAATAAATTAATAAATACAGAAATCAGTGAAGGAGGAATTACAATACAATCTAAGGACGGGTAATATGAAAATAATTCTTTACTTGCTTTTTATAACCTTCCAATGTTCGAGACCTTCTAATATCTTCAGGCAAAGAGTTCCACAACCGGATGGCATGCACAACAAACGAATAAGAAAAGAAATCAGTAGAATGGATAGGGATATCTAATGTGAAAGTAGAAGATGCACGTAAGGAACGACATAGGGAGCTGGAGCGAAAGGCAAAGGAGTTTTTGAAATATATGGAGAAGAAGGAAAGTGGAGATAAAACGCCACCCTGTGGGACTCCGGCAGAAAGATCGCAACAATCAGACAAAGTCCTCTATGCGTCGCCCGCACAGCTTTTAAACCACTCAATAACCGGAAGAGAAATATTAAGAGAACGCGGTACCCCGATTAGGATATCGAAGTCTACAGTGTTAAAACACAGTCGAATAGAGAACGTCCTCCTTTTTTGAAGTCGGTTAAAAATGGCAATGGATATCTAATTCACTCGGAGTTTCTACCGAGTTCTTGTTGTAAAAACACGTGTCGAGAGACTCCATTTTTAATTTTTAAACTCAATCTACCGTACAATTGTCTTTTAACTTTACATTTTCACTTGACATTGGCGATATGCCTAATCTTAATGTATTGCGAACGCCATTTATTTAGAAGAAGAAGAATAGTAGTAAATAAATTGGGAAGTCTGGCTCACATCATTTCATCCTCACCGCTCGCAAGCTCGCTTCGTCGCACTTCGTGCGCCGTCGGATGAAACGATGTGAGCCAAACTTCCCAATTTATTTTTATGAAAGTCAGTCGATATTGAATTAATCCAGACCCCTAGACAAGACCTACACCACAAATGAATTTATATCGCGAAGCTTATTTAAATGTTTTACGATGAAATATAAGATCATTTTGTTGTAACCTTCGAAACAATGCAGTCAAGTTGTAGTTTTTAAAACACTATTATGAAATTTGTTAAACAAAAACAGTCACTAAAGTTAGACTGTGTATGTCCCGCATCATCAAATGAACCAAGGCGACATGGCAATTTATTACCTAATTCTATACGGTGTATTGTATGTGGACCGTCGAATTGTGGAAAGACCAACTTAGTTATTAGTTTATTGTTACACAAAGATGGTTTACGATTTCGTAATCTTTATGTTTATTCAAAGTCGTTATATCAACCTAAATATGTGTATTTAGAGAAGGTACTTGACTTAGTTACAGATACACAATTTAATAAATATAACCATAATAGTGAGATTTTAAGTCCACATGAAGCTTTGCCGAATTCAATTATTATATTTGATGATGTAGCATGTGAAAATCAAAACAATATCCGAGATTATTTTGCCATGGGACGTCATAAGAATGTTGATTGCTTTTATATTAATCAGACATATACTAAAATACCCAAACAACTAGTAAGGGACAATTCAAATCTAATTATTTTATTTAAGCAAGATGACATAAATTTGAAACACGTCTATGATGAGCATGTGGGGCCTGATATGTCATGGTCTAAATTTCGAGAGATGTGTTCAACTATATGGAATAAACCATATAGTTATTTAGTTATAAACAAAGACTGTGAACGAAATAATGGATGTTACAGAAAAGCATTTGATACATTTATAGTGGTAGACGAATAGTGGATCGATACTTAAATGCTTGTTATGTTAATAATAAACCATTTCCATTGGTGACTCCGATTAGAATAGTAACTAAAATGGAAACGGATCTCAAAGAACAAATTGTAAAATCTGCTGCAGCTATAAAAAGAAAGGTTGAAATGATAAAAGAAGCTGAAAATATGAAAAATTCAACTTTAGATACAATATTTAAGCCGATAGTCGACCCCTTAAAATTGTTAGCACAAAAAAATGATGAAAAAAATGAAGAAGAACCCGACTATACGAATGTTTTTAAAAAAATAAAGGTAAATAAAACCAATACTTCGTGTTCCTCTAGTGAGGATTTCAATGAAGCTGTAAGTGAACCAGATGATGCTGATTACGATAGTCAAAACCAAACTCTCGTGAAACAAACTTCTGGTGAGCACAACATTAGCGACAGTTCATTTCAATCCTTACCATCTCCTCAATCTTTGTCATGGTCGGTTTCATCTGAAGCCATGATTGATGACATACCTTTTGGAATAAGAAAAGAACGCGGAAAACTTTGGCTCGGCAAAACCATGGTTTATGATGATGGACATACCCTCAAAATAGGAAATCGTGTTTTTAAAAAAACAATTGGATTAAAAGAACTATTGTTTAAAAAGAAACCAAACTTAGATGTAATCACCGATGTTGATTTAAATAATTATAAATCACTATTATTAGATACTAACGCTCACAGACGTGATTGTGATCCAACAAAACCAATTAAATGCAACAAAGGATTTAAATATATGAGTGTCATAAAACCATTATTTCAATTTTCTAGAAAAAATATAAATAGTGAAAAGAAGATCAAACAAGGCAAAGGTATCAAACTTAATAAAACAGTGAAGAAAGATACTGATTACATCTATTGGGACGATCCTAATGAATTGGTAGAGCGCTTAAAATTATTAATTGCATCACGCGATGCAGGTAACACAGGCTTAGAGAATGAAATTATTGCCATAATTGAAGAATTGCATGAAGCTGGTATCATTAACAAAATATAAAGAACATTCAACGAAAAATAAAAACCAGTACGCTTAAAGTAAGCAACGCATTAACATTAACATGAATATAGATAAATTTGGTCATCACGTTCATAAAAGATTACGATTATCAGAATATATTAATACTTTGGACGATTCACTAATAAAAAATGAGTCCGGAGACTTTGATTTGAGATCATCAAAACTAAAAGGTCTGTCTGCGCCAGACAAAGATGACGAAGCGGTAAATAAAGCATACATGGATAAAGCTGTTCAAGAGCTCAGAAGTGAAATAAAGAACGTAAATACACGCGTCCAACTCTACCTAAGGAACCTTGAAACAACAACTACAAATCGTCTCATTTCTATGTTCTATTCAAAAGCGGAAATAGATAGCATGATTCAAGTAAAATCAAATAAAAATGAGTAAAAAGGATATAGTCAATGAACTGCACCGAGCAGCAAGAAAGAATTTCCCTCGTCGAAGTACAGTTATTAAAGGTTTAGATGATTTGTGGCAAGCTGATCTTATGGATCTTCAGAAATATCATCGTATTAATAAAGGTTATAAATATGTTTTAGTTGTAATTGACACTTTATCAAAATATGTTTGGGTCAATCCCTTGAAGTCAAAAGACAAAAAATCTGTTACAAATGCAATGCAAAATATATTATGGAGTTCAATGCGAAAACCTAAGCATTTGCAAACTGATTTAGGGAGTGAGTTTTATAATAATAATTTTAGACAATTATTAAAAGAGTTCAATATAAAACATTATTCTACCTACTCTATAAAAAAAGCATCCAT
This sequence comes from Elophila nymphaeata, assembly GCA_955850985.1. Taxonomy (NCBI): domain Eukaryota; kingdom Metazoa; phylum Arthropoda; class Insecta; order Lepidoptera; family Crambidae; genus Elophila; species Elophila nymphaeata. The sequence continues at coordinate 8,617,073 of OY039075.1, forward strand.
TGTAGAACGAGTAATAAGGACAATAAAATGTCATCTGTACAAATTGTTTAGCATATGTGGTAAATTTCAATGGGTACAAAAAAACTTAAAAGACGTAGTAAAAAGTTATAATAGTACTATTCATAGAATAACAAAATTTAGGCCTATTGATGTTAATCAATCAAACCAGATGGTTGTTAGGAATAATATTTTTGAAACATATTATTGTAATAAAGACCGGAAACACAAGTACCATGTTGGAGATTATGTTCGCATTAGTAAATACAAAGGTGAATTTTACAAAGGTTACACGCCTAATTGGTCAACCGAAATATTTAAAGTTGTAAAGGTTAATCAAACGAATCCACCAACCTATCACTTAGAAGATAAACATAAACAAAGAATATTGGGATCTTTTTATGAGTATGAAATACAGAAAACTAAGTTTCCTGATATTTATCTCATCGAGAAAATTTTAAAAAGAAAGGGAAATAAATTATATGTAAAATGGTTAGGGCTTAGTGATAAAGAGAATAGTTGGGTTGACAAAACTTCGTTGATTTCTTAATATAAATCTAATACTTTAACATAATACAATCACTCTACGAGTATCAATGAGCAAAGGCAGTGGTATTATTAACAGCGTAATTAATAATTTGCCGTTTGAGTTACATTTACCTGGTTATCAATTTTGTGGCCCTGGTACAAAACTGCAGAAACGGTTACTGAGAGGTGATCGGGGTATAAACCAACTTGACGAAGCTTGTATGTATCACGATATTGCTTATAATAATAGTGATTTGGACGTCCGACATAAAGCTGATCTAGAACTCTTAAATATGGCTAAAAAAAGATTGAAATCAAAAGATTCTGGCAAAAATGAAAAAGTTGCCTCATGGATAGTGAAAAATGCAATGAAAGCAAAACTAAAAGCGGGAGCTGGTGTACGTTCATTTATGTCAGTAGTAAATAAAATTAAATCACAATTAAGAAAAATCAAATCCAAGGACAATAGCTCAGCTATAAAATATGCATATGCAGCAGCAAAAAAACTATTTTCTAATAAAAAAGGAGTGCGTTTCCCGCGGTGTATTCCTATTCCTAAATGTGGTGGAGTATTACCTCTAATACCAATATTTGCCGGACTGTCAGCTTTAGGCTCCTTAGCTGGAGGTGCAGCAGGTATCGCAAAAGCTGTAAATGATTCCAAGATGGCTCAAAAAAATTATCAAGAATCTCAACGGCATAATAAAATGATGGAGGCAGTTGCTCTTGGCAAAGGATTGTATCTTAAGCCTCATAAAAAAGGAGCAGGCTTATATTTAAATCCTCCAAAAAACTAATTAGACGGCTACCTAGACGAGCTCTTACCAATGTAGATATAATAGAGCATGCGTCCGATATTCCATTTTTCCGTGGTGTTTTTATGAGAGATGCATTACCTTCGAAACCTAGAAAAATAGAATGTGCTATACTAAATTTGGATAGTTCTAAAAATCCTGGAACTCATTGGGTAGCCTACGTTAAACAAAATGATTACTCTGAATACTACAATAGTTTTGGCAACTTAAAACCACCCTTAGAACTAATCAAGTATTTAAAAGAGACGCCAATAAGCTATAATTATGTGCAATATCAAACTTATGATTCTATGAACTGTGGTCACCTCTGTTTGAAGTTTTTAAGAGATTATTGGAAAACTAATTTATAAAGAGAACGAAATAAAAAAATTCATCATTATAAAAATGTCTTTCACTGTATCCATAACTGGGAAAGGAGCTTCCTTAATAACAAACTATTCACCCACTTTAGAATTACGTGGAGAGTATGAGTGCGGACTCTTGTATTTTTCTACATTTAATTCGATCCCTAATATAGACGAAAGAAATAATAAATTTTATTACGGTAAAAATGAAGTCGTAGAAATTCCTGAAGGAGCATATGAACTTCAAGATATTTGTGATTTTTTAAAAAACAATGTTAAAAATACTGAATTAAAATTGACTTGTAATAATAATACACTGAAAACTAATATTTTCTGTTCCGAAGACGTTTACTTTGACAAAAATGATTCGATGGGTAAAATTTTGGGTTTTGGTATGGAAACAATAAAGGCTAACATAAATAGAGAATCTCAGTATCCTGTTAATATTTTATCAACTACCATAATACGCATAGAATGCGATGTAGTCAGTGGATCATTCGTGAACGGGAAAGCAAGTCATATAATTTATGAATTTGTTCCAAATGTGCCGCCTGGTTATCGAATTATTGAAGTACCTAAGAACCTAATTTATTTTCCGGTTAACCAAAATGCAATTAGTGCAATCAATATAAAGTTGTTAGATGCAGACAATAGACAGATCAATTTGCGTGGTGAAGAAGTGCAGTTGTATTTACATTTCAGAAAAAAATGATAAACTTTAATAAAAATAGCTTTACACCATGCCTCCAATTCAGTTCTAAAAGAACCCTTCGAAAAGAAGCACCCCTCCATATGAAAAAGAAGCTGACAAAAAACAACAAAGAATTCCTTAAGCTAATCGGCTTGTTAAAATGAATATTTTAAATATTTCTCAAGCGGCAGTCCACGATAACAGTATAGAAAGTTTTGAATATCATTCGTATAAACCATACGTAACAAGTTTTAACAAGAATGATGAAATACGAATACCTATCAACCAACAAGACTTGTGTTGCCTTCACTCAGCACTTTATATATTGAGGGCAAAGTAAATGTGTATAACACAACAACTAAAGCAAAAGTGTCAAGTGTCAACTTTGTGAATAATCCTGCGTTGTTTTTATTTCAAGATATCCGCTATGAATTAAACGGAGTTGAAATAGACAAAGTGAAAAATGCCGGTATTACAACGACCATTAAATCTTATTTATCGTTAAATGAAAATGAGTCTAAATCTGCTAAAGTATGGGGATGGTCTGTCAATGGAACAAATAATCTTAAAGATGGATCATTTTCAACATCAATTCCGTTAAATAAAATATTGGGCTTCGCTGAAGATTACGATAAAATCATAATTAACTGTAAACATGAGTTGATATTATTAAGATGTAACACAAATCTTAACGCTTTAAAATTAAAGCCTGGAGAGGTGGTGGACGACATTATCATCAACAAAATTGTTTGGCGAGTTCCACATGTTAAAGTGGCCGATCGCGAAAGGCTAAATTTATTGAAACACTTAGAAAAAGATCGAGCTATCACACTAACGTATCGTAATTGGGATTTGTATGAATATCCATTGATACCACAAACTCGCAAACATACATGGTCGATTAAAACTTCGTCACAAATCGAAAAACCTCGATTTGTTATTGTTGCTTTGCAGACTAATCGCAAACACAATTCTGAAATGTCAATGGCAGAATTCGATCACTGTAATGTTCGTGATGTAAGGGTCTTTTTAAACTCAACTTACTTTCCATACGAAGGATTGAATGTCAGTTTTTCAGACGATAAGTTTTCTTTATTATATGAGCAATATGCACGATTTCAACAGTGTTATTACGGACGCCGATCGGAGCCGTTGATGACTTTGAAAGAATTTAGAGACGTTGCTCCGTTATTTGTTATTGACTGTTCTCGTCAACACGAATCCTTGAAAGGATCAATAGACGTGCGAATCGAAATTGAAACAGATGTGGAAATACCAGATCAGACAGCTGCATATTGTCTGATTTTAAACGATTGTATATTTGAGTACAGACCTTTAAGTAATATTGTTAAGAAAATATCATGAACAACAAAATTATCGTAGATGTGCAAGGATTTAAAAATAAAGATAATGAATTTGTAGTAAAGGAATTAGCAATAGCCACAAAAGAGCACACACAAGTATTTTCAATAAAACCTCCTCACTCATTTTTCACTCTCACTGATACAGAAAGAAAACATGTAAAGTGGATAGAAAGAAATAGAGGCTATCGTTGGAGTGAGGGCTACATCGATTACAGAGAATTTCGTCGAATCATAAAACCATATTTAAACGATCAAAAAATTATAGTGAAAGGACTAGAAAAAATCAAGTGGGTACAGGAATTATGTGGCCATAGAAATATTGAAGATATCACAGATAATGGTATACCCAATCTAGATATTCTTAGTGAAATGTATTGTAAAAATAATTTTACTTTCAATTGTTTTTCTCATAAAAAACACTGTGCATTAAAAAATGTGCTGTGTATAAAAAAATGGTGCTTAGACAATAATTTAATTCAATGATAATAAATACATTTGAATAATATCTATACTTTTATTTGTACCATTCCTATATTTGGATGATTAATTAATTTCTCAGAATGAAACAACAATCTTAAGATTTTTTATTTATTAATAACGTCATCTAAACAACACACAGTTTGTTAAAAAGCTATTTATACTAACACATTTTCGTGAATACGTACATTATAGATTTAGAAGATAATAAGAACAATGATATGATGTCTCTCTGTGGTTTTCACTTAGACAAAATGTCAAAGTAAATAAATCCACTTGAGAATTTGATGTAAGAACCAAAAGAAACGTATCGACGATGATTCAATAATGGCTAAAAGATGAAATCTGTAACACAATCACAACACAATATTATTATGTTATAGCTACAGTTTTAAGACAATTTTATGCACGTCCATATAATAATCTAAAAACTGTAGCTATAGCCACACATTTTTTTGGATATATTATTTACCAGTTTTTCGGTTTCATCCATTATTGTATCGTCGTCATCTTTGATCACATATTGAGCAGCTAATATCACATCTTTCTTTTTGTGGTCCATTCTAGATTCCGATATGTCTATTATTTGTATTTTGACCAGTCGCCTCCCATTTGTCGGCTCTTCTTTAATTACATATGATTGTTGACGTCGGTGGTTATGTTTGATGTAGTTGCTTTTCTTGGTTACTCTTGCCCGGGCTCGAAGCAATTTCGAAGCAAACTCTGGTTCCCTCAAAACATCTTCGTAGCACTGGGTGTCTTGGGCATCTTGATAAAATAGCGGTGGTTGTTGGTCAAAAAGTTGGAGCTCGTCCAAGTTTTCTTGATCGTGACGATTCTGGAATTAATATAAATTACTTTAGTATTTATTAAAACAATAATAACAAGACAAATTGTGTTCAAAGCTAGAAATTACTTACCAATTGCGACGACATGATTACTTTTCAGTCTTTCCACCCAACGATATGATGAAATATAAATTTAAAATTTAAATGCCAACCTTTTATACCAGCACTATGCTTACGTATAAACTAAAGTATTTTTGCAAGATTTACAAATTGTGTTGGTGTCATATGATCTACCTCGCAGTTTCTACATGCAAAGTTAAATTGCTGATTCTGTAATTGCAACATAAGTAGAGTCAGCAAATTACTTATTTATGGACATATTTTTTGCACATAAATGATTTGATTTTGCACTACTTACATTATTGTAATTCGATCTGACTCGTGTTAACTGTTTTGAAAATTTCGTTATCAAATTACATTATGTAGGTCATTCATTACTTATAGGTAAACATTAAACGGATATAAATTAAACGACAAAATGTAATGCAAAGTAATGTATTTATATAAACAATTTAAATAAACAAATTAAATTTAAACACAATGACACGTTTTCAACATTAATATAAATTAAGTTTAGATTGTATAACTTTTTTTTTACAAAAATAAGTCATTACTCTAATATCTTTTAGAATTATTTCAAAACACAATGTCACATTATTAGCATGAACATTAATTTAATTTATTTGTAAGAAAAAAATAATATACAATAATAAGTAATGACTTTAAACTATGGGTTTAACTATCTGATGCACTTCACAGTCTATATAGTAATAGAATAATGCCCCCATGCTATGGTTGAAATATTATCGCTGGATATAAATCGCTTGTCATCTTTTCTGGATAGTGCTACTTTATTCTGTTCTCTAGTAAAAATTTGATGTTTGATTGTTTTGAAAAGAACATTTTTACCTCTGAGTTCCTTTCCAGTGGAAAGGCAGTTTGTATAGTCAGAAAACGTTAATCCTTTCGTGACAGGCTTTTTAACACCCTTTGCTTTTTTTATCTCATAATCATCAGTTCTAATGCTGTATAGTTTGGATCGTAATCCTACAAATTCTAACAAAATTTGACCGCCTAATTCATCTTTAAATAAACCGGGAATTTTGTTGTTTTTTGGAATTATGTTAAAACGATTATTGGGAGGATAATTACTACTATCAAAATAAGAAATAAAATGATCTCTCATATCGCTATAAAAGTCATCCGTTTGTATGGAATATAACAAACTGTCAGTGTCCGTGTAGCACAATGACAAATTTTCTTTGTAAAAATTTTTCATAATGGAGTAATGGAAATCATACATGTGACTTTTTGAAAGGTCTAAAACAGTGAAGCCGATGTATATTGGTTTATTTAAAAATACTTTATCTCGTTTCAACTGAATGGCTACCAAATTTTCGTCAAACACGGCTGAACTATGGAAGTTGGGCCGGGCTATCAATTGTTCTGCAGAATAATGTTTTTTCGTAGTGTTACGATCGTCATGCCAGGTACTAACAAGTTTTACGTCAACTCTGCGTTCAGTATCTTCCAACGTTTTCCCAAAAATGCTATTATTTAAAAGCTTGAAAAAGTCTTGTTCGAAAAGAGAAACTGATTTTTGTCTTAATTTTGTATTCAAATCAATATATTGTTTTAAATATGGACTTTGTTTAAATGCTAATACCTTATGAATTTTTTTGAGCTTTAAACCATGATCAAGACAAACTTTTAAATGTACATAGTGAATTACGTAATTATATTTGTCATATAAATTAGGAATTAATTTTTTATGTTTAGAGCCAGGTAGTATAAAATTTTGTGCACAAAATGGAAGGTCATTATGTAAGTTATGTAAACTTTCAGGATATTCAAGATCTACTTCTAGAATATAACCATAGTCATTATTGTTGGGAATGCTCATTATATTAAGTTGATTAAATTGGTTTTCATCAAGTAATTTAAAATCAGCATATGGCAAATAACTACACATAGCATACCCGTACAGATTGTTGCAATCCAAGTATATTAAATAATTATTAGGTTTTGTTGAATCGAAATTGGGCTCATATTTATTATTACATCGAGAATATCTTTTGGAACATAAACAAATACCTCCACGAATGCCCTGTTGGATCATGCGGATTATTTCCAAGTCAGATAATAGTTCTAATTTTACTCTTGTCTTTAAAAGCATCGCATCGAAACTAAGACTAGGTGCTGTAACATAGAAAGCAGGATCTAAATCATAATTTTGTTTACATGTTTTGCGGAACTTTTGAAATATATCAGCTAGTAATAGAACATCAGTTTTGACATACAAGTCAGTGTATTCTCCTAAATTTTTTATTTCAAACGTTTTCCAAACATTGACTGCATGTTCATAATCACTTAAGCTAATAGACTCATTCGTGAGACTACTATAAAATTTATCTATATCTGGTAGACTTGTTTCTTTGTAGACATCCCATGAAGACATATATTCATATGGATATATACCTTTCCTACACAACAATGAAAACTGATCTTCACTCGTACAGTTATCACGTAAATGAATAAAATCGTGTTTATTAAGAGTTTTAGCTAATTTTTCTAAGCTTGTTCCTAAAAATTTAAAAGAATCCACAAAACGTATTGCGACAAAGTCTTGTTCTGAAAGTTGGATAAATTTGGTAAATGAAATATAGTTTTCTTTGCTTTTAGGAATAACTTTAATATGCCCAGGAATAGTGCTTAGTTCACGTATAAATAAATGGCAATCGTAACCTGATAAATTGTGAAAAAAAATTGGAATGAATTTAGGAACTCGAAAATTAAGATTACAAAATGAATGGGCAGCACCTCTGTATTTGCCTGTGAAATGACAATGATCTCTTACTTTATCGAAGATTAATAAGTTAGAACATAAATGACAATACTCTGCACTTTCAAAATTTTTTGAGTCAGTTTCACTAAATAATATTGGCATGGGACTTTTGGATGCTGATTGAATAATACCGTAAATTCTCTTTACATCTAATTGTAAATAATTTACAAACTTTGAAGAGCAATCCGGACCGCGATAAGATTTTAAACAGTTAAAAGAACTATCATAATTACAAACAATATAGTATGCAAATGAAGCGGGAATATGTTGATGCGTATGTTTTGTATGAATACCCTGATTATCAATACATGTTTCTAATAAGGTTTCAAAATCTGCATATATAACAAATGGCATATACTGTTTAAATTGAAAATTTTTAAATTGTAATATGGTGTTTTTTTCTGGTAAAATAGTTACGACTCCACCACAATCATGATTTTCATATTTTTCTCTAGTTTTGAAAAATATCAAACAATCATCACAGAAAAATATTTTACCATGATGACTAGTTACTTGACTTCTAACTAATTTTGACATATCTTTTATAAGACAGTAATGAGATTTAGAACCATTCTGTAAAAAAAGCATGTTCACATGAAATTTTTTTCGCAATTTAGTTTTATACAATGGTCCAGTTATATTTATTTTGCTATCTAATCCGTATATGTTAACACTAATATTTAGATTATTATTTTCAAATATTTTTATATCTTTGAACGAAACAGGAAATGACATGTCCCTTAGGTTTAACACAGTACTAAAATGAGGGTACGATGATACTCTTTCGCTATTTTTTTTAACTGGATATAAAGCAGCAATAACAGTCCACGCGAAGCAATAGTCATCGTTATTTTTTATGTTAACACAAGCATGTTTTGATTGTATTTTGGTTGGCAATTTCAAATAGCTTGACCCTTTCAGTGGAGTATATTTATTAATGTTAGTTTCGAGATATAAAATATTCAAAAGAGACCATCCGCTACCTTTCTCCTGAAATTCCTCAATCTTTTTAGTTATGATATCGGAAACAGTATCTACTAAATCATCAAAACTAAAGTTTTGATGTAGTGAAATATTTTCAGTAGCAAAGGACTTGATTTCCATTGTATCATCCTTGGGTAAAATTACTTTGACAAAGAGTTCAAAATTTACTTTGATATTAATGTGATTATTAATTGCCGTCTCAAGTAGCACACGTATATCCGAGGCAACACACCGCAAATATTGGTCTGCAGATGTAGCAGCTACGTTGCTACCGTCTATACGATGCTCTCGCTCAGCACTTATACGATATGAACCTATACGACCTTTGAATGCTGAAGAAATTTTTGTAATTCTCGTATTAATAAATACTGCACTATTGCTTTTATGTCTAATACTGCGCAAGTGACCTGGAAAAGCCTTACTTCGAATAGACTGATGACAAACTGAACAATAAATAGTTTCACCCATAGCAGAAGAACTAGTTATCTACCACATAGATTAGTTATTTTATGATTTTAAAAAACTACGAAATATTATTTAATTTCTCATGCCTGTTTATCAGGGTAAAAAATTGCTTCTTTTTAAATCTTTTCTTAGCTTCGCCGCACAATCTTTATCAGGCTCAACCCTTAGACGTAGCTGAGCACTCCACTTATTTGTTCTATTAATAGATTGTGTCTTCTATTTTACACGTATTGTACACCTTCACGTCAAATATAGTTATGACACCGTTATCGATTTACACTTTGTCGTTATTTTAGAAATATTTACCCATAGCAGAAGAACTATAGTTTTCTACCGCTTAGATTAATTATTTGATATTAACAGAAAATGTACCTACTGAGCAAAACCGGAAAAATATTATTTAATTTGTAATGTACTACACTACTAGATACTGCACTATATCATTACTAAATAGTCTGAACAGATAGTTTCACCCATAGCAGAAAAAGTAGTTGTCTACCAACCACCTAGATTAGTTATTATAAGATTTTTTTAAAATAAGAGTTGTTATTTAATTTCTTACGCCTGTTTATCAGGATAAAAAATTGCTTCTTTTTTAAATCTTTTCTTAGCTTCGCCGCATAGTCTTTTTAATTGCTCCCAGAGTGGATCATCCGGCTCAACCCTTAGACGGAGCTGAGCACTCCACTTATTTGCTCTATTAATGGGTTCAATGTCTTCTATTTCGCCCGTATTGTACACCTTCACGTCAAAAAATATGTCACCTGTATCATGCACCTCGAGATGCCGCAGCACACCGCCCGGGACACGACGCGCCAGTGACGACCACAGAGGTGTTGCTGAACGATTGGCAGCCTTTGTTTCGTCGGAGGCTCCAAACAAAGACGATGCTAGATCGTCGTTCGATTTTCTGTAACAATCAGAATTTATTAATGTGAATTCATTATTAGCTACCAATAATTATGGAATTCTAAACACAAACAATATACCATCAAGAGCTTGTGACATAATTTGATGTCTATATAAGTAGATTTAGAATATATAATTTCCCATTTACTCAATAACTTTAGAACGACTTTACCTATTTCATTTCAGATGGTTCTTAGGGAAAGAAATTGGATATTTTCAAAAACTTGAAAGACTACTTGAACTTCACACATTTGGCAGCTCGCGCGATTGATTGGTTTATTCGTAGCCTTATATTACAAACACAATGTCAGGACCACGTCTCTAAAGTCAGCTCCTTAATTATACAATAGTGGTTAAAATCAGAAATAGCACGGGTCTCCCAAAAAAAATGTTATAGCACTACCAATAAGCAATAGCACTACCATTTCAACCACTTCGCCTCTTTGTAACGAGAATGGTAAGTACCTATAACAGCTAACGTCAACCTATAATATCTACAGTTACGTGTGATGTGAAGTACCTACGATCCGTCCGATCCGTTTAACCAGATGAGATTTACATATCTGTACATTGCGATGGACGTAACGAGAGTTAACCTACAGCACTGCACATGCAACGCAATGGATGTATTGATTGTTATCCTGCTACGATTTATAGCTCCTTGCAACGCGATTGATGTAACGAGCGTGAACCTATACTGTAATTTTTACGTTCATAGAACCCGACGGATTTATTGATAGCTAACCATTTTCAGCTATTTACAAAGTGAGCAGCGTAAATGTCGAACGAGTGTAATGCGACTTACGGTTAAAAATAAAGTGCAGAGTGATACCACGCAACGCAAGCAATTACGAATCGTATAAAAAACTGTATAGTTTGTTGGATAAAATAACTAAAACTAAAAATATTTTTGATAAGTATACATACTTGGATAACTTTTTGGACGCCCTTGATTTCGATTCTTTGTAGGAGGTCTTCTTGGAACTTTTTGGTTTTTTCGGCGCTTCAACAACGTAGTCTTCTTCTACGTCCGATGTTTGCTGCTCCGAGTCGGAGTATAGAGCATGTGCGTTGCGTTTAAGCTTTGAGTCTGACCTGTAGGATAAAAAACAAAGATAAAGAATTATTTTAAGTTCATGTTGTCTCATACAATCACTAAAACCATAAGAATTATTAAATAATTCTAATGGTAAAGCGCATTGTACAAATAAAGTAAGACGACAAGTCAAGATATATTTCCATAGTGAAGTATGTTGCGGAAATTATCCTAATTTGTTGTAAGTAATAAAAATAAGAAAATTAGACTTACGTACATTTCGATGCAGTTGAGGCAGAATAAGTTTCAGCGAGAGAATTAAAATCACTTAACAATTCACTATTAAGTATTTAGCGAATCCTCCGATGACTGTGACTGAAATTGGTTAGAAGGAAGTTTTATACCCAATTTCGCTATAGATTTTACACACTACATGTAAATAATAACACACATGCGTATGCCACCATTCAGCAATTATTTTGTGAATAAACAGTTTTATTGAATTACAAATATTTTGCAATAACATAATATTGGAGCAACTTATAGCATATCAGTTTAGGGATCCGTAAACTAAATAAGTAGGTAACTGATTTTACCAATTATTACATTTTATAAAACTCATTTCACAAATAATTATTAGTTATCATATTGCAAATATGATCCGTGTGATGTTGGCAGAGTAAAAGAACATCAACCCATATCCTCCTAAGGGTGTCGTAGAAGGCAACCGTTGGTTTAGCAAAGGGGTATTGATCACCTTATACTCCAACGTAGGTACTGTTGACTGTAGATAAATCAACAGTGCGATAAGGGCAGAGTAGCATAGCATCGACCCATATCCTCCAATGGGTGTCGTAGAAGGCCACCGTTGGTTTAGCAAAGGTATTGATCACCTTATCACCTCCGTCTACCAAACTGTACTGGGCAAGCATGGTGAATTACATTTCACATAAATTAACATACTATCTTCAGCAACTATCATTTAAAATAAATAAAATATTAATACTGAACCCACACTTTAATAATTTATTAAAATTGCATTCGCTTTAGATTTGCATGCGATGCATTAAATATGTTTATCAATATAATTAATAATTTATTTCATATTTCCATCAATTGCACTAATTTTGACGATTTAGGACTTCTGAATAATATTTTGTGTACACACACATTACAATACTGATATTGTGATCAGCATATTGTTTGTATAAAACTAGCAGATTTTTCATGTTCAAACCAGTCTCTGTTTGATTTGCCTAATTGCTGCCCAACTACGGACCTGGTTTCGGCCTGCCGGTTGGCTTCAGCAAGGAAGCTCTGAGATCAGGGACTGTTGAGCTATTTCTAAACTACTCTATTTTTGAGTAGTTTAAGTTGTAAGTGGTATTCAATAACTTTTTATTAAGTAGATATCAAACTTATAAAGTCAGTGTGGAACGTGAAAAGAATTCAGGTGAGTTTTTTTTCCCCTTCAACATTAACAGTTTTCGTTCTTTTCAACAAGATTCGGTTCAGTACCTTGTTTTTTTAGTATCGTGAAAATACACAGTCTCAATAACGATTTTTTCCAACAGTTGCAACTTTATGCGTTGATACTTTCGAAATTTGTTAAAAAATTTGTTGATACTTTTTTCGTCATAAAAATCATAGTCTCGAGATAGCATTCGTACAATTTTCGTAAATTAAATTTCACAACTTCTCGCGACCCCGTTGATGTGTCCATCCATAGCAAGAGCTGTCTGCACTGACCCACCGAAACGGTATAAAATCAAATCTGAATTAAATCAATATCGACCGACTTCCATAAAAATAAATTGGGAAGGCTGGCTCACATCGTTTCATCCGACGGCGCACGAAGTGCGACGTAGCGAGCTTGCGAGCGGTGAGGATGAAATGATGTGAGCCAGACTTCCCAATTTATTTACTACTAAGAATGTAATTCAATCGGTGATTATCAAGAAATTTATAGGTGAAACTGTATGCCACACTACCAATAAAAAAGTAAATATAACTTTTTGACCCCAAAGTAACCTTTGAATGTTTCTGTTTCCTACCTGTCGCTTTTTAACTCCCGCACAAGTAATATGATGACGTACGTATTGAGCGAATAGGCCGGTAGGTGGGCCGCAAGGCCGCTAGGCCGCATGCTTGTCTCCACGAAGTTATATTAAGATAGATTCCAGGTAAAGCTTCTTGCTTTTCTCATAATATAAAAATATACTAACAGTAAAATTATATAATCAACCGCTTTATTCAAAATTATATTCTATATGTAAAATAATTATTAGCTTCTTGCATATTAAGCTAAATCCATATCTCTGAATAGTTTGTAGCTAGATCCCTTTGCTGTCCCGTCCCGTAACAAGGAAAGTTTAAGAAAAAAAATAACATGAGTGTTTGGCGGGAAACCATGGCGTCTGGATGTCGATCTTTATTTCGATAATTCAAAATTGCTTCGGAGTGGATTTTGTGCAGTGAAAGGGTGTCGTTTCGTTGCATAAGCATCCAGTGTTGACGAACAGATAAGAGGAATCATTGAAATAAAGGTTTTGTGACGTTGAGAATTTTATAGTGGTTGGAAATCCCACTATACAATTATCATCAGTCACCATCATGAGGTCTGTACCATGCATTTCTCGCCAAGCACTTCCTAGATGCATTAAAATGTGTGGCACCTACATTTTATTGCAATAATCAAAAAGAAGTGACATATTCTTTCTAATCAGAGGCTTTAGACAACATGCATTTCGACAATCGCTCTCGCTATCGCTAAGTAAAAAAATGTATGGGATTGACATAAGCAATCGAAAAGTGATCGATTGCTTATGTCAATCCCATACATTTTTTTACTTAGCGATAGCGAGAGCGATTGTCGAAATGCATGTTGTCTAAAGCCTCTGTGTATGAAACTGAAGACTTGGCTGTATGGGCTAGATCCCTTTGCCGTCCCGTAACAGAGAAAATTTAAGCGATAACAACGACGTTTCTAGACTGATTCAGTCAGTTTGGTAAAATATAAATAAGTTGTCTTTGGTCATCTCACCAAATTAATGAGACTTCTACTTAAATTACATTAAAACGCAAACGTTTAATTAATTAAATAACCTAAATTCATAAAGGCACCCAAAACGGTAAGTAGATCTGAACCTCCCGACTTTAAAAAAAGTATTATCATTTCATAAACAAATCTTGTTATGCCGGCAGGTCTATTAACAAAATGAGCTGCCCGTTTAATGAAACTCAATTGACGCAGTTGAAAGCATTTGTGGAGCTATGCAAAAGCACACCTCAAGTACTCCACCATCCTAATCTGTCGTTCTTCAAAGACTATCTTGTCTCATTGGGAGTCACCATACCGGCAGCAACCTTTGGTGCTACGAACTTCACACCTTCTGGAGATTCGTATGTTTACTTAAGTTTATCAAACCCCTACAACGTTAGCTAGCATTTCAAACCTCTAGCTAGATTCTTATCATTCTTACTGCATAAGCGCTTTATTTACACATTATCGTCCATTATTATATATCTAGATTTTTTTTTAGAAGCTAACGTTGCTATATTTCGTTAGTTTATACTGAGAGAAAGTGTGTTTTTATCTATAATTTGCTATGTTACATATCTTATTATTCTAACCTAGTATTTATGTATGTATGCAAACTTGGTGACTATCTAAGGCAAGGGAATTGTTTTCTTTCACTGAATTTTCATTACATTATGAGAGAATTCCACTTGATCATATGAATTGTTAAACTACAATAAGTACTAATAATTTAACAATGTTAGGTACATTGTTCTTGATCTATTATATGTGCTGTTACCAACTATCTACACTAAAGTGATATAAAAATAAAACAGAATATAAAAAATACTGATTTCTACTTCTCTTTTAATAGCAATAATATATTTCTATGCAGTAATTTAAGAATTATTATGACTGCTATCAATACTTGATAATGGACAAAGCAATATAATTTTTTGGATTTATTTTATACTTATATGAAAAAAAATACATACAAATAAATATGTTTGTTCAACCCAATGAATATTAATGGTACTTAACAGTATAAAGCATAAAAATTTACTACTTGTGATGGATTTTTTCTACGTTGATCATTATTGTGTAAATAAATAATAAACTAATAATAATAACAGATCCTTACCACCAGTAGCTGGGACCATGTGATACATTGAGAACATTCAATATGTTGCAAACTTTGTAATTGACAATTTATCCTATGTATTTTTAAATGCAATAAAGAGTTTATGTATGTAGAAATAAATTATATTTCAAATAATTAAATTTTTTTACAATGTTATGTATTTTAAATGTATTAAAGGTACAATAATAATAAAATTAAACTATTAATTTTAATTAAATATGTTTCTGATAAAAAATTTCAGTAATCAAAGTAACAACAATGCTCAAGAGAAACCTCCATCCTCAGAAGAAGATTCGGAGATTGAATCTGATGTGGAACTGGACATGGAAGGTGATTCATAAATATTATTAAATAAGATTTTTATCTGTAGAAGCCAATTTCTGGTCAAAATATAGCATTAAATTTATTCTATGTCACCCTGAACCCACTTTAAAAGATTTTTCAAGCACCTAATAATTTACTTTTTCAGGGATAATTGAAGGAGATCCCATTGATGACTCTCAAGTAATGGGTGATCTTACAAAAGAGGCTCTTGATGAGGAAAGAGACCAGTCTGATGAGAAGCGCTCTGAAGCAATGAAAGCATTCTCTGAGCAACAGTTTGATGAAGCTATCAAGCTATACACTGAAGCCATATTACTAAATCCACAAAGCGCTTTATTATTTGCAAAGAGAGGACAGGTAAGAACATTATTTCTGACAATTGGAAATACATAATATGTCATTTGAAATATAGATTTAGTTAAAAGCTTTTTTCAATCCCAAAATTAAGAATTAGAATATAAAATCCCCTTTATGGAAAATATCAAATAAGAGAGGACATGAAGTTCTGAAAATGAAACAAACTTTATTACCATTACAATTTACTCTTTAATAGCTTCCCTTCCTTGGTACTATTTTTTTAATGCAATCATACAATCATGTTCTTGTTCATAATACCAAAATAGGTTGAGCAGAGCCTTACCTTATTTTATGATGTAGCCGTAAGTCTCCTCACAGTGTTCGTTGACCCAACACAATCTTTCGCATCTTCCCCTTCCCTTTACTCTCGTTACTCCTTGAATATGTAGGCGATCACCCTATTTCAATGGGCATAAAGAGCCTGTAGTGCTCTGGCCTTGGATAGGCATTTCCTAGGATATTAATTCTAATCCTGGCTATGGAGTCGCCGTCACACGAGCAGAACTTTAGTAGCATTTGGTTACACAAAAGGTTATGTAATGCCTCAAAATATTCACAATTTGCTAGCCTGTCACCTACATAAAAGAGGCACCAAACCCAAAAAGTACCAAACCTGTAAGGTGTCTACACACCAAAGCCGGCTGCCAGGCGGCATTGTGCATTTTGCGGGCAATTCTTGTGTTTTTGAAATAACAATGCCAAAAGACTACACCTACCTTATATAAGTAGGTGTAGTCTTAGAGAAGTGGGGGGCCACCGACTTTGGTGTGTAGACGCCTTTAGTTAACCAACAAACAAAAGCCAACAACTAAGACAGAAGTTACACTCTAAATCATCTCAGCAGTCCAGGTTATGGGTTATTTTTTGCAAAACTTATTAAAACTACATTATCTGTGTTAAAACTAAAAGAATATAAAAATTGTAGATTGTAATTTAAAATGACTAGGTGCATTAAAGTCCTCAACCTCACAAAAACGGACGCCAAATATACGGGGGCATACTGATTTAAACAATACGAATTGCAATCCCTAACTGCAATGAATTTTATTTTACGATGTGAGTGACAAACTGGCTACCATTCCAAAGCAAACTAAGAAATTTGGCAACTCGTTTCTTTGTTGCACAATCAAGAAATGGAATTCACTGCCAGCACACGTGTTCCCTCCTTCCTACAATCCTGGGTCATTCAAAGGAGGCGTTAAGAAGTACCTTGCATGTGTGCAAGGACAGGGTGACTAGCGCAGCAGTTTATCTCTCGCACTAGCTGTGTTTGCATTTGGATTCTCACTTCTGCTTACCATCATGTGGAAGGAAGTCATTTGCTTGACTGTTTTATAAAAATATATTTATATGTCGCATGCGGGTTGTAGTGTGAGTGATGAGTGACAATATTTCCACTACACTTGGTCATAAAAAAAATAACATGAACCCACCAATCTACTACGGATTTATCAACAAACTGTTTAATTTGGTTAATAATTCTCAGATACTTCAATCCGCCGCACCGCGCCGTTTTGTAATACGGCGTGTTAAATGATCCACCTGCGACATATATTTATCGGAAGAACATTTTTTTTTTTTTTTTTTTTTTGTGTGATTATCTGCAATCAGTTTTCTACTATAAGCAGATGGTTTGTGATCTAATTTTTCGGGTCAAGTGCATCCTCCAGCGAGGACAGCTACTCTTTATACTATTATGCAGTCTTGCTACAGTATGTCTTTTCTTTTGAGACGTTTTTGATAGCTACGAGTCATTAGACTCGATGCAAGTTCGTTCGGATGTTTTTGCAGCCGCTTCTGATATTTTTCAACGGAAGTCTGAATTTCCTCCTTTACTGTGGTCATATTCAAGTGAGAGTGGATTTCGTAATTAGTAATGAACCACGGAACATGGGCTATTGTTCTTAATATTGCATTCTGCATTCTTTGCAATATTGCGATGTTCGAATTGCTTGCACTGCCCCAGAGCTGAATGCCATATGTCCAAGTTGGTTTCAATATAGACTTGTATATTAAGAGTTTGTTATCAAGTGATAACCTGCTATTTCTACCCAGCATCCAGTAAAGGTTTCTGTGCCGTATATTGAGTTGTTCTCTCTTGCTTTTGATATGCTGGTTCCAAGTTAAACGGCGATCTAAGTGTATGCCCAGATACCTCACACTGTCTCTGTGTGATAATGTGGAATTTTCAAGGCGTACAGGAGGGCAGTTTTCTCTGTGAAGCGTGAAAGTGATCTGCACGGACTTTGTTGCGTTAGCTTTGATTCTCCATTTTTGAAGCCACTTTGTAATAGCGTCAAGGCCTTGTTGGAGTTTCTCTGTGGCCAGATCAGGCTGCTTATTACTGGCTAAGATGGCTGTGTCGTCGGCGTATGTAGCAGTCATGACTCCGTCAACCTGTGGTAAGTCTGAGGTGTATAAGGTATATAAAATAGGTCCCAACACCGAACCTTGAGGGACACCTGCCTCTATATTGTAAAATTTGGAGGTTGATTCAGACTCCTTTACCTGAAATATTCTCTCTGTCAGATAGGATTTCAGCAGAATGTAGTAGCTGTGCGGAAGATTTGTTTTTATCTTACAGAAAAGACCTTCGTGCCAGACCTTATCAAATGCCTGCTGGATGTCCAAAAAGGCAGACGAGCAGTACTCTTTTTCCTCTAGTGATTTTCTTATTCTCTCAACTACTCTATGGACTTGCTCAATAGTAGAATGGTTCTGCCTAAATCCAAATTGGTGGTTTGGGATGATATTGTTGCTTTCTAGTAGAGGTAAAATTCGATGAAGGATCAACTTTTCACACGCTTTTGACAAGATAGGTAAAAGGCTGATGGGTCTATATGAGGTGGTTTGGTTTACTGGTTTTCCTGCCTTGTGTATCATTAAGATTTGTGATACCTTCCAAAGGTCTGGAAAGTGTTGAACCCTTAGTATTCCATTATACAGCATGGTGAGAAAAACTACCGCCCTTCTTGGAAGTTTCCTCAAAACTTCCTTTGTAATGAGGTCATATCCTGGTGCCTTTTTGTCTTTCAGGTTTTTAATGGTCCTCCAAACTTCTTGGACAGTGACCGGTGCAGGTGGGAGCGACATTTGTATAGGCTGGATTAGAATAGATTCGACTTCTATCTCCGAATCTGTGCTGCTGGCATAATTCGGGCTGAACACATTCAATAAATGTTCTGCAAACAAGTTAGCCTTTTCTTGCGATGTACGGGCCCAGCCATTGTTGTGTCGCAGTGGAGGTTTTGCCAGCTGTGGTCTGTCATAGGACTTTGTGAATTTCCACAGTGAGTAATCTGTGGCTGCGGTGGGTGTAAGCGATTCCAGTTGGGCTTCAAGGGTCTCATTTTGCCAAGTCTTTAGCATTTCTCTTAGAAGTGTTGAAGAACATATTAACATCAACAATTATTTCAGGTGTACCTCAAACTGAACAAACCAAATGCTTGCATCAAAGACTGCACTAGAGCCTTAGAACTAAACTGTGATAGTGCTGCTGCATACAAATTCCGTGGTCGTGCCTACAGGTGACTATAATATGTTACTAGAATATATTAAACTTTAATTTTTATTAAGAATTACTTTTTGCTACCTACTATATTCTTGTCACAAACATTATATTTGCATCAACAACATTGCCGATTCACTAAACTCTTTTGTTTGTCCTAGGTTACTTGGTAAATTTGAAGAAGCATCACATGATCTTTGTGAATCGTTGAAGATAGACTACGATGATCAAACCAATGAATGGTTAAATGAAGTAAAACCCAATGCTGAGAAACTGCGTCAACATAAACTTACTGTTCAACGTAAGAAGGAAGAAAAAGAGGTAAAAACTTTACAGATTAATTATTTCTCAAACAAATACGACATTTCAATACAATATGTAGTGCTCACGCAAATCTAAGAGGACATGAATAATAAAAAATATTATAATAACAAATTTCAGCTTAGTTGTCAACTAGCTGAGTTAGAACAGTAAAACATGCATAAATAAATCCTTTCACAAGAATAATTTATTTTAACTCAAAATTATTTTTACACCATTTTAATGATTTGGAAGAGCGAAACTTAAAGGCAGGCTAATCCAGTTTCAAAAATACATTTGCTTTTGTTCTAAATTTCGTAAATAATCATTTAGTCCATTTTTTAAAACATTTTACATATAAAATCGGGAGTGGTCTCCCCTTGACTTTCTCGTATACCGGAATCGACTCAAAAGTTGATAGAAACCTTATATTTTGATGTCATACATGCATGTCAAATTTGGTTGCATTAAGTTAAAGCATACTCCAGTTATCCTGCTAACGCACAGACACACACACACAGACATAATTCCAAAAACGGTCTTTTTGGATTCGGGGCAGTCCAAAACATGTAAATCCGTCAAAATCTCGATGTCGAATTTTTTGACGATTACAAGACTTCCTCTGTACTATGTAATACCTGAAAGTATAAATAATATATTTAACACTTTTAACTATGAACTTTATAGCATCGTGCTAAAATCCGTCGGGCACGCAAAGCGCAAGAGGCTCGTGCCAATGCAGCACGTGCCCAAGCGGAGGCCACAGCTTCAGCTGGTGCTGGGGGGCCCAGAGCTGGCCCGGGAGCCGGCTTCCCAGGCGGATTCAACCCACAGGACTTCAGCAACTTGCTGTTTGATCCCGAAATCATGTCCGCTTTCCAGGTAAAGTACAATTTTTGTCATCAGACTTAACGGAAGTATCAAAAAGTTGGTCTTTTAAAAAGTTGTTTAAAAAACATTATTTCATAATGTAATCGGTCCGGGTTCGAATCCTGGTAGCGGCAAATATTTGTGTGACGAACACGAATATTTGTTTGCAAGTCATGGTTGTTTATACAGGCTGTAAAAGACATGAGCAGTCAAACGAGAACCATATATTCTGCTCACCGTCATAACATTTTTCTTCCTTTAGACTATACCTGGGAAATTGATAGTTACGATTTTATTGAAGGTCAAAGTCATAATTTTTTTTTTCATTTTTTTATGAAAACGTATTCTATACGTTATTTCTTAATTATTGTCCAAAGAAACATTATCAATTTTTTTAGTATTTCATAACAAAAAATGGCTTCAAAACGTTAGCGTTCAATGTAGCTCACTCGATGCGCACGGACACTAACGAACGGGGCCGCCGTCAAGCAAAATTATCGCGGTTTTGCGAGTTGCATGCGAGTTGAGCCCTTTATATTGCGCGGTACAATTTGCAATTTTTTGTAACACCAAAAAATAAAAATCATTTCCCAGGATTTTTTTTTTTAAATATGTCTTATTTTGATGTATAGAATACGTGGTTTTCGTTTGACTGCTCATGTCTTTTACACCCAGTATATTTATTTAAGTCTATTTATAAAAATATGTAAAATTATTATGTATATTTAAAAAAAAAAAGTACGTCATCTAGTATCCGTAACACAAGTTCTTAATGATACTTACTTCGGGCTAAATAATTGGTGTGAGCGTGGAAATATATTATTATTATTATTATTATTAATCACCGTATTTATGTATTATATTTATTTAAAATGTCTATTTGGTATGTTATGATCTATACCTATATATTTATGATATTTATTGTATTGCATATGTATTTCTGTATATACATGGTGTAAAAGACATGAACAGTCAAACGAGAACAATGGATTTTATACATCAAAATAAGACACATTTCAAAAAATAATTGCTGGGAAATGATTTTTATTGTTTTGTGTTAAAAAATATTGCAAATTGTACTGTGCAACGTAAAGCGCTCAACTCGCACGCTTCGTTTGTGTCCGTGCGCATCGAGTGAGCTACATTGAACGCTAACGTTTTGAAGTCATTTTTTGTTATGAAATACTAAAAATTATAGTGTTTCTTTGGACAATAATTAAGAAATAATGTTTATTTTTCATAAAAATATGAAAAAAAAATTATGACTGACCTTCAATAAGATCGTTCGTAACTATCAATTTCCCAGGTATAGTCTTAAGGAAGAAAAATGTTCTGATGGTCAGCAGAATACATGGTTTTCGTTTGACTGTTCATGTCTTTTACACCCGTTATGTATTCTATTTATATGTAGTAGTTAAACGTTGGACACCGCTTTGTAGAACGTATCGCCACCACAATCGGGCTGGAAGTGAGGTAGCCGCTTTACATTACAATTACAGCTACGTTTTACAATTCGGCGTATTATACGATATGACTGCGGCATATACAACAAGCCAGCTTTTCTGTCACGAGTGCAGTACGTTTACGTCGTTAGCACACCGCCGCGGAATCAAAGCAGCGAAACCGCTACAAGAGTTTCGCTAACACTACATTTTTTCAACAGCGAAATGCACATACATTTTGTGCACATACATACACTGAAACACGCGGTTCCGCTACAAAATTGCGGAACGAACGCGTATATATCCGAGATGGATCGGCGAAATCACGAGAGAAAGAGATAGGATCATTGTCAAATGTATGCGTTAGAACAGGCAGTTTCGGTTGTCTTACAACGGACAAGTCATGGCGAAACTTCTGCTGTTTCGCGGCGGAGGTGTGCTACCGGCGTTAAAAGGAAGTTCGGCTTTGCCATTCATGTCAGATGTGAGGACGAATATTTTATATACAAAAAAAAAAGTAAAAGACATGAACAGTCAAACGAGAACCATGTATTCTGCTCACCATCATAACATTTTTCTTCCTTTAGACTATACCTGGGAAATTGATAGTTACGATTTTATTGAAGGTCAAAGACATAATATTTTTTTTCATTTTTTATGAAAACTTATTCTATACGTTATTTCTTAATTATTGTCCAAAGATGCATTATCATTTTTTTTAGTATTTCATAACAAAAAATGGCTTTAAAACGTTAGCGTTCAATGTAGCTCACTTGATGCGCAAGGACACTAACGAACGGGGCCGCCGTCTGACAAAATAATCGCGGTATTGCGAGTTGCGTGCGAGTTGAGCCCTTTACATTGCGCGGTACAATTTGCAATCTTTTTTAACACCAAAAATAAAAATCATTTCCCAGTAATATTTGGTATTGGAGTTGTATTCATACGTTTCCGGTAACATAATATATAAATCACAACTGAGTATTATGTTTTCAACAGGACCCAGAAGTAGCAGCAGCATTCCAAGATGTGTCCGCAAATCCTGCCAACTTCGTGAAGTATCAGAATAATCCAAAGATTGCGTCAGTCATTGAGAAACTACAGAACATGCTTGGCAAAGGTGGCTCGAAACCTTTCCAAGGGGGCGCACCAGGTATGTACTAAATTCATAGGTACCTATTGCGTCATTACTAGCTGCCCTTAGCGTTACTTCGCTTTGGGTGGATTCCAAGACGCTACATCAATACTAAATCTCACAAATGCGAATTAGTGCATTCACTATGTGCACGTGGGATCAGTAACATTTTAGCCATGTAGGGATATTGATCACCTTATACTCCGTCCACCATTCCGCATTCGGCAAGCGTGGTGGACTACTGCCTAAACCTCCTTAGATGACAAGGAGACGCCTTGTGTCCCAGCTGAAATTTAATTTAGGTTGTGAAACTAATAGGGTGTGAAATTGGGTAATTCTGAAACCTTAGCTGTTTGTTCGGAGTTCTACTACTTAGCTGTTGGCATTACCAAATAATTGATGATTTGATTTGATGGGTTGCGGGCGGCCCTAGATTTTAAAAGCCCCTAGGTAACCCTTATAGATTGGTCACATTTCCTAATTCGGTTTCCTGATCTGGAATTCCGAATCTGAATCCGGAAATCCGTGAGCCTAGCGCAGACGAGTAGGTTTTTTGTCTATTGACAGTTCATAGATTTGTCTGATGCCGAATAGAAATCCCCTATCGTGTGCACCGAGTGTACAAAGATGTATGCGAGCGTCGCACTTGGGTTGACGTCATTCGGTTTTATTCCGTTCTGAAATTTCCGTACGTGTGCGCCGAGTGAATTAAAATGTATGCCAGTGCTGCATTGGGTGGGATGATGTCATTATGTTTTTTTCTGTTCAGAACGATCCGAAGGCACGGAGACAGTTTCCAGAATGAATGTTACGTTATTTTCCGTTCAGAATGTTCAAAATGCGCCATGTTAAACATTTTGTATGAAGGACGTTCATTCGGGACTCTGGATCAGGAAACCCTATATCTGTGGCCAGGCATATAAAAACTTAAACCCGTATAAAAATAAAAACTTTTTCCTCTAGGTTTCGGAGGCGCTGGAGCCCCAGGTGCAGCCAAACCACCATCGGATGATGACGTAGGACTTGACTAAACTTTGGGCCAGATTTTGAGGCAAATTATCATGGGAAGTTGGATACTAAAACTGCACACAAGTTGCTTATAATTTCTTTTGAGTAAAAGTGTTTTCAGTACCATTTTGTTTTCAAACAATTTGCATTGCATTTACATACAATTTGTATATCTTACTAATTTTTAAATTTGTTTAGAATTATTTTTATATACTTGAGGTGCTTAAATTTTAAATGTGTGCTTGGGTTTTTGGTTATGTTATTTGTAATTGTTCGACTATAAATTCGCTACACATATCCAAATAGAAGTATATCTAGTCTAAAAAATAAGAAGTGCCAGTGTTCATTTAATAAAATAACCATTTCGTCCGGATATCCTGTTGATATATCTTATATTTACTTTTTATGTACTGTTGTGGTGGCAATATTACATTATGTCTATGCATAACTTAAATTAGTTTTTGTTTAATATTCTATCTAAGTATCACAAAAAAAAAACAATTGTATTGTGGTTGGAAAACTTAAGCCTGCAATTTTAATCGCCGAGACTCAGAATCAATAGTTTTTATCACAATTTACGTAAGAGTAAAGTAACACGTTGACACCCGGATCGAACAAAGTTGTAACAATAATTCATTCCATTTTTAGAAGAATAAAAAAAACAAAGTTATGAGTATTTATATCAAAATTAAGCTTTTAACCAGCTTACAGATACACCTTTTTTTTGTTCTGAAAATTTACTGAAATAATATTACATTACAACCTTGTTTGATGCGGATATAAACCTAATTATAATGTTAGTAAGTCATTTGAACTTGATTTAATAAATTCTTAACTATATCGTGAAAGTATACACCTATGATTTTAAATATACGATAAAACTTTTAAACGGTTTAAATTTATCAACGTTTTAAATTATTGATGAACAAAAACAGAGATGATTTTGCTTGTATACTTTGTAAAGAAATACGGAAGGTAAATGTCAACATTATGTCTGTCTGTCCACATTATATTGTTTGTATTGCACTAAGTTCAACTTAAATGAATTTTTCGTCACATTTCATTAATTGAATTTCATGAAATCTGGCTAAAGAAAAACATTTTAAGTATTTACATATTTAGTAGGTAGTAAACATTTTGGTACACCCAAGCCATTTTCATCTTTAAATGAAAAAATGCTTTATTAACAAATTATTCCACTTTAAACAGCAATGTTAATATTATCAAAGTAAATTCTATATCTTGTTTCAAAATAATTTAACACATATATCATACATAATACACCTGTTTATTAACTGTAATGTTTGAATACATTCGATAGCACTACACACACAGTATAATGAATGCACTGAAAAACCATACCTATTACGACGTAATAAAGCAGATTGTCACGTGCTACCGATTGTAAATAACAGCCTTTAATAGAAGTTTGTCTGGACTATGCTAGTTATTTTTGTATTGTAACGGTTAATAAAATTGTGTAAGTAATTTAATGTATTTTATTGTAAAGTCCCAGGATTTGAATCAAACTTATTGTAAGAGTGTAAATACAGACCCACGGACCACACGATCACGCTCATAAACCCAAAAGGGATTGAGCAGAGCCTTAGGTCACACTTGGTTACACAGAAGGTCACAACTGGCAGTATGGGTCACGAAGTGCCTCAAAATATAGTGACAGGTTGTCAGAAAACAAAAAAGTTAGGAAATATGCCTACAGGTGCTAGATGGGTCTACTCTAGTACCCACAATAGACAATATTGTTTAGTTTTGGGTGTAGGTGGCGATTGAATAAAAAGTCCACTTTAAAACTTCAATATAACCACTTAGAGCCCCTTCACACTGCGTTTTCCCAGCGTAGGCCTTCGATATGCGACGCGCAGACCGCAACATGTGCGTCGCGTTGTCGCAGCGTTTCCTATGTAATGTACCTACAATCATAGATTTTGATGTGCTCTTTCCGAATTTCGACTTTGCCACCTCGTATTTTACGGACGTTTATAGATTGACAATGAATCGACTAGGGCGAGACCAAAAAAAATACCCAAAATGTGAGTAATGCGCATGTGTGCATGAAAAACAGTACTGTAGTCCGACAGTCGCTGTAATTCCTACGTGACTGACAGGCCGACCTAGGCCGCCTAGGTGTAAGTTAAATGGTCTCGTCTATCTATCTCGTTCTAATATACGTGTTAATTATGATCTTTCAGATTGCCCATCTACAGTTTCCTATATCTGTGTAAAATAGTGTGACATGTGCGCTGCGCATAATGTTCATCGTTCTGGACAAAGGCTAGTGTGAATGGGCTCTTAGTACCTAGTAACAGCGCGGGCCAGTTGGCAAATGTAGTTTTACGTAGTATTTTTGTCTCGCGAACACATTTTCTGTGTGCGTGACTGCCCGGCCACTGACAGATTCCGCGCACCGCACTGACGCACGCACACGTCTGTATATCTACACACTAACGCAGCCCTGTAGTACAGTCGTTTGGTTCGAAAAATAGGGGTTTACCTGGAAAGTTTTGAATGTTGGTAATTTTATAGATTTTGATGTGCTCTTTCCGAATTTCGACTTTGCTACCTCGTATTTATTCCGCTCTCACCGCCATATTGGAAAAATGCCACCTAAAAGCAGTTTGTTGGCAAAAAAAATTAAGTAACCCCCGACACAAAAAGAAAATGTAGAAAGGGAAAAAACAAAATTTTTCTCTTTTCCTTTTAACTTCACTAAAAGAAACTATTAATATTTTTAAGGTGAACGTCGCTGCGTTGTAAATAAAACCGCTAAGTAAATAAAACGAAACCAAAATTCATAAAAAGATTATAGATAAATGCTAAAGTATGGATGAGCGGACCCCGATGCGGCGATATTATTATGGATTCTTTTTTATTTTTATTTGTGTCGGGGATTACGTAAATATTTTTAATTTTATATTTATTTAATTTTCGAACAAAACTGGAAGGATGCAAGAAAGCTGCAGTAACCACAGCGGGCGCCGCTGCGGATGACATGATGATGATAGGCACAGCGACGGGAGAAAACGCTAGACGCATTGCGCCACATGACGCCCCGCGTCTCCCTGAACGATGGCTAGATGGCTATGAAATATAATTCTATTGAAGACGGAGAAATCAATCATACACAATATAGATCTAATATAATTTATTCAAAGCATTACATACTATTCACATTCAAACATCATTGATACGGCCCCAACCCATTCTAATCTTTCTTTCGTGTAACTTCAACCATGATGGCATCTCCTTTGGTAATGGATGAGCGTTAGGGAACTTCAATGGAGGCGCAGGCCCTTTGAAGGGGTCTTCTTTCTGTAATTTCCTTAGTAGGTACTCCTTATTTATCTGCTTTGGGTCTCTATATTTGTCCATGTATAAATTAAATGGCTTCCTGCGAGGGAACCACTCTTGTGGCCTAATGTAGTGCGCAGGGAAATCATATTCGTAAACTAAAAAAGAGAAGAATAATATAATATATGTATAACTGTCCTCCGCTATTGAGTAAATTCAGACTCAAAATACCGCATAAGCAACCTAGAAACCAAATCCAACCATTAGTCCCACCTTTATGTACAACAGTATTATGTATATGTTAGGCTCAAGTTCGTTTGTCCCCAGAGCGAGCAGACTTCTAATCAGAAGTTAGTTCTATTCAGAAGTCTGCTCAATATGGAAAGTCCACAGATATTCACACTCAATGCATTTCGTAAGCACTTGCAAGAAACTATTGTTGATGGATAGACTATGAATATATGTTTTATCTAGTTGATCTTTTGTAAGTAAATTCTCACTTTAAAAAATTAAATTAGCAAGATGTTATCAAAATTTGCATTTTGTGTTTACCTTTAATTAATTGTGCAATGCAAAAAACTAAGATTTTATATTGTGTAGTTTGTTATGTATTAAAGCAACACTTGTTAGTAAACCTAATAAATAAATTACAAAAAATAATTCATACTAGCGCAGAGTTGAAGCGTCAAATTCTTCACAATGAAATCGAATGTTCAACTTCGCAATGCAATCGCAATCTTCGAATGCGCGACCGAAAATATTTAAACTCGATTTTCCTCCGTGATTCGGAAGGCTCGTCAAGGCCCGGCTGCTGTTGAACGATAGCAGTGAACATACGCACTTTTATCTTTAGAAGGCAAAATGCTGTCGCCGCGCAGAGAGAATTTGGAACATTGACACCACACTATGTATACTTATTGCTCACAATTATATTGCTGTCACGCTTATTACACAGGTATATAATATTTTTGGACATACGGTAATACGGTGTTTACGTGCGGACCTGTTCGATACAATTTGCAAGTTATCTAAATTGCTTAAAATATTATAAATACACAGAAATAATAATAAAAAGGATAGAAGTGCCTTAGTCGCATGACCTTGGTGCCGCACTTGTGTCTCGTAGGACACAAGCGCGCGACTTCTGACTCCACGTAGCTCAGTGCTGCTCGAACCGGTTGTGATATAAATGCCTTAAAATGGTGTTTTGAAGCATTGGTAATTGCGGAAACTCATCAGTGTGTAATTACACTAATAAGGGAATCACATTTTATTGTTATGTATTGTTTTAATGTAGTAATGCTGTTTTCATACAAATACACCTTGAGAAAATCTTTCATTGTGAAATATTGGTTTATTCGTTATTTACACTTCATATCCATTGTTGCTCATGCCTTTAAAAACGCAGAGCGTTTTAAGGTATACCCAGCAATGTAATTTAATTTTCGATATCTCTTCTTTCTCGCACAAAAGTTCATTGTACGGACCGACATGTTAAGTTGCCTTATACTTGCACAGCACAGCCATAATTCCGAACGTCGCGACCAATGAAGAGCGACGTTGTTTAAATGTGAGTGTAACATACGGTGAGTATTACTCAACTCTATCTCTTATACGTATGGTTCATAATTGTTTGAAAGCAAATTTACAAGTAATTGTGGGCGTGATTGCGTAGTACCGTTTCGTTCTTTCACGTATGTACATTAATAGTAAGGGGATAAAGCGGCGACACTGGTTCTGATAGGAAATGCGAACCAAAGCATTTCTATCTTCTTTTTTATTAATTCTGTGTATAAATATTACTTATTGATCACAATTAAATTTCAGAGAATTTGAAATTAATAAGTAAAGTAGGTATTTCATGTAAAAGATCAGAAGTATCAGCAAACAGGTTCACCCAATGCCTCTTTGCATTGGTAGTGGCTATGGCTAGTTGATCACAAGCCAAAGTTCCGCATAACATTGTGAATATTGCTAATAATACAGAATGTAATTAAAAATAGGTATTAAATTGACTTATTGTGAAGAATGATCGCGAGTTCCCGCGCCTTTTATTTGGCTTAAAACAAAAAGCAACATTACGTTTTCAAGATAAGAGTGAATTTGCTATATTAACTTTCAGATAACGCTTCGATGCACTCTGCGCTAGTATGAATTGACCCTTATTCTTTATTTTTATTGATTAATGCTTATACGCTCCACAGACGATGGGGCAGGTTGGTCGTTTTTATTATGGAGCAATAAAGACAATCCGCCAATGGTGCGGTTACCAGCTGCGGTGCACCGCACCACAAATGTACATTAAAGTAACCATTTTGCCCTATTTGCAGTTTATAAAGATGTTATTTCATGGGTCGGATTACCAAGGGGCTGGTGTCAAGTATTATAATATAATTGCAACCAGGGATATGGCGCTTATAACAATATGGCGGCCTAAACGTGGTCGCAATTTTATTATTATGTAGCCCATAATAACCATATAATTGCGACCAGGCCAGGTAGAAAAATAGAGTTCTTTCAATACTTACTAGGTTCTTTCATATTCAATGTTTTATGAAAAAATTCATGAACTGTATCATCCCAGTCACTTTGATAAAAGGCAAGTCCAGCTGGAGTAATATTATCTTGGTTTTTCTTATACCAGTCTCTTGTCAAAAACGTTCTGTCCTCAAGAGAGACTGAGGTTACTGAAATTTTTACATAAAATTCATATAGAAAAAGTACTAACTTAGGAAGTTTGAATTAAATTACAGTTGGCTATGAACGACAAGAGACAGCCTGTATTCCAATTAGCAAACATTAATGTTTATATTAAACAAAAACTCATAACAAAGACTGCAATAAGTAATGTCCTGTTTTTAAACTTCTCAGTATCCAAAACTGTAAAATTCTTCAATAAATTTTCAACCTTATAGTATAGCCATAAAGTTCAGTCTAATGAGAAAATCAGTTTGTAGTATGCCATCGGTGTTTTTTTCACAAAAATATTAGATCATGTATTTCTTGGAACCCTGTTCTTTTTGCGACTTTTTAATCAGAATCAAATGTGTACAAGGCACATTAGGACATAATTATTGTTAGTGAGGCAGCCTAGTAGTAGTTTGGCGTTGAAGCTAAATATAAATCCTACTATAATATTATAAATGAGAAAGTTTGTATTGATGTAATTAATAATACTAATACAAATCCTGCACAGACGAAGTTGCAGGCAGGAACTACATTTTTTTTACACTTACAATGTTAAAAGTACATTTGAGAAGTATTAACTATTATATTAAACTGACCTGTCGGCAAGTCATATGAGACTTTTCCATTTTGTTTATACAACACAAAGACATATCTATGAAAACCTGTGCCTTTTAATGGAAAGGGTTGCAAATACTCCACCAATGTGTCACCTTTTTCTACATGATCACCAGGTATGTTAGCAATAAACCAATGCACATATTCTTTATCATTTTCTGTTAAATGGCCATCTAAACTTGTAAGAACAAGTGTCCACAGTGAGTCTTTTTCTGACTCAAAGCTAACTGCAGGTTTTTCTAATGCTTCTCCAGGCTTAACAGTATTACCAGTGCAAACGGGTAAAGTTAGCCCATCTTTTAAATTATAATAAATATCTAAATTTACATAAGGTACAAAAAAACCCTCGCCATAAAGATGTTCAAATACGCCATAATGGTCTGCAATAGTTTTTTTATGATTTGGACCCAAATTCTTCAACCAGTCTCTTCTGACTTCTGCAGTATCTATTTCTAATTTTTGTTCTCTTGCTAGTTTTTCAAGTGTTTTATCCTTTCTAATTTTTTTTACATGATCTACTCGATTATAACGTGCATCTGAAGCTGAAATGCTGAAAATGTATGATTTTATTAGTAAATTTATTTTATGTACTACAGGTATAACTATAAAAATATAATATATACTTAGCTTTAAAGACTATTGGAAATTGGCAAAATACTTTTCAATTGCAGTGCATTACGTAATTATTTTATTTTTGTTATAGCTTGCTTGCCCTAAATCCGATTGTTATTGGTGATATCAAAATTTCCTAAATGCTTTTAGTAGTTTCATAGTATGAACCTATATTTATTCATATTAGGGAGTAGAAAAATGTCTTACATAGCTCGCGGAAATCCTATATCAATTCTTGTCGTATAAACTTCATCTTTATAATTTAATTCGGCTAAGCGCTCCTTTATAGTTCGGCTGTAAATGGGCGCTTTGCCCCTAAGTCTGTGACCCAGTCGAATTTGTTGAAACTGTACGCTAGCTAATGTAGCTCCACGAAGACTATTAAACATTTTTTTATTTTATTTAATGATACACATCAATTTTTTTAATAATTTTATTTATTTTTTGCCTCAAATAACCTATTTCGACAAAAATTGACAGTTCAGTCAAGAATGTCAAGTACCTTTTTTTTTTTTTTTTGGTAAAATTTTCCCTATTACGGGAAGGCAAAGGGATCTAGCCCATACAGCCAAGTCTTTAGTTTCGTCTTCTTTCTTGATTTTTGCATTAAAATGTGGGTGCCACACTTTTTAATGCATCTAGGGAGTGCTTGGCGAGAAATGCATGGTACAGACCTCATGATGGTGACTGATGAGAATTGTATAGTGGGATTTCCAACCACTATACAATTCTTAACGCCACATACACAAAACCTTTATTTCAATGATTCCTCATAACTGTTCGTCAACACGGATGCTTATGCAACAAAACGACACCACTTTCACTGCACAAAATCCACTCCGAAGCAATTTTGAATTATCGAAATAAAGATCGACATCCAGACGCCATGATTACCCGCCAAACACTCTTTTTTTTTTTTTTGGTCCAGTTTTATCCCTTACTTAGGGAAAGGCAAAGGAAACTAAGTCCGTACAGCCCAGTCTGTTGTCATGTTTCTAGTTATTAAGGCCGTAGCCAGGGGCCTATGGCATAAAAATTAAGTACTTATATTATAAGCGATTTACTCTTAACTTTTACTCATATTAGTAGAGTTGTGTTGCATATAATTAATAGCTTATAATAATAGTTACAAGAGTTGTAACTAATTTTAAGAGTCTGTTAATTTACGGTGCATAAAGAAATTTTAATACTTGTAAAATTACTTCTAAATTTCAAACTCATAATAGGAGTGGACTGTGAAAAGGCTGTACGGTCTCTTGATCATTGCCTACCTCTACAAGAAAAGAAAAATAATGGTTCCCGCAATAGAGTCTATTCATTCACACTAGTCTTTGGCCAGCATAGGCGTTCGATGAACGTTAGCGCAGTGTAGACTCACACTATTGTAAATGACGGTATGCATCAAGCATCCGCGATGCTAGCTCATCCCTTAAATTTACTGCAGACAAAACGCGACGCAAACGTCGCGTTGTCGCGCTACTTGTAATTGTTGTTAAGGACTTAGGGCGTAATTTCAAAGCGTTGGATGTTGATATACCTACGCCTTGCATTATTTCCAGGATTTTTTTTAATGTTACGAGATGACAAACAAGCTTGCGGCCCACTTGATGTTAAGTGGTCACCGCCGCCTATAGACACTTGCAATATTAAGTGTAAATCACTTAACATCGCAAGTGCGTTTGCCATCCGGGGACTAAGATGATATGCCCTCCATGCCCAGTAATTACACTGGCTACCTTTCCCTTCAATCCGAAACACAGCGAACTGCTTCACGGCTGAAATAAGAAAGGCGTTGGTACCTACCCAGACGACCCTACATATGGGTCTACCACCTATATAGTAAAATTTATTCTGAATCGCTCATTACATTCATAAGTGATTTGCAAACCGTTCTAAATGATTTTTGCTTTAAAAATCTATGGTCAGGCATTATTCTTTCATCATCGGAATCTCTCGAGACCATTGCGTTTAACTTGAGATAACAACTAAGCGTACAGAAAGATACTTATGATATATTTTAACCACCTTCAATGGTTGATAGAATTACACCATTAATAGGAGTAAATAATAGTACCTGCGTCATTTCTTGCAACAGAAATTTAATTTTACATATATTATTAGCTTGTATTTCACGGCAGTAGACTACTAACTTGTATTATCAGTTATATGTTTTATGCAACGAGACGCTTCTAAATTTTACAAATAATTTAAGTATCCAACTTATAATATGAGTATCTTTATTTTTATGCAACAAAAACGGAAAATATTTTAAGCAACAGAATTTTTTAAACTTCTAAAATATTTTTAGAAGTCTTATAAAAATAAGCTTATAATAATAGTAGTTTTGAGTTGGTTTAGAGTAAAAAGGCCAAAGCCAAGAGAGAACTAAATACCTACTACCTACATTAAATGAATACCTATCAAAATATAGCTTAAAACAATATCTACAACTTAATATTTTAAAGAATTACATACTCTTAAACTATAACAGAAATCAACACTGAAACTTATTCAGTAAGAGTATGTACTAATCCGTTTTGTTTATGTATTTACAAATGTACAGGGCCCTATGGCATAAAACTACTATTATTATAAGCTTATTTTTATAAGACTTATAAAAATTTTTTAGAAGTTTCAAAAATTCTGTTGCATAAAATAATTTCAGTTTTTGTTGCATAAAAATAAAGACACTCATATAATAAGTTGGATACTTATATTATTTGTAAAATTTAGGAGCGTCTCGTTGCATAAAAAATATAACTAATAATACAAGTTAGTAGTCTACTGCCGGGAAATACAAGCTAATAATATAAGTGAAACAAAATTTTTGTTGCAAGAAATGACGCAGCTACTATTATTTACTCCTATTAGTGGTGTAATTCTATCAACCATTGAAGGTGGTTAAAATATATTACAAGTATCTTTCTGTATGCTTAGTTGCGATCTCAAGTTAAACGCAATGTGCTCGAGTGATTCAGGTAATAAAAGAATGATGCCAAGACGTCGACCGTGGGTTTTTAAAGCAAGAATCAATTAGAACTATTTGCAATTCACTTAACAATGTAATCGGCGATTCAGAATGAATTTTGATCAATTCTTTTTTTATCCTGGAAAGGATACAAGGCGTACCTATATCAACATCAAACGCTTAGAAATTATGCCCTAAGTCCTCAACAACAATTACAAGTAGCGCAGTGGCATCCATAGTCTACTTTTTTATTACTCTACATACTTTTTCAATACCATGCATATCAACAACGCAATGATATTGGATTCCACTCCTATTATGAGTTTGAAATTTAGTAGTAATTTTACGAGTGTTAAAATTTCTTTATGCACCGTAAATTAATAGACTCTTAAAATTAGTTATAACTCTTGTAACTATTATTATGAACTATTAATTATATGCAACACAACTCTTTTAATATGAGTAAAAGTTAAGAGTTAATCGCTTATAATATAAGTACAAAATTTTTATGCCATAGGCCCCTGATGTCAAAAATAACGAAATTTCAATGACGTAGGAATTCTACGTCATTGCGAAATTTGTATATTCCTTTATTCAAATATCGCCAATAGACGATACAATAAACTCTTATATAGGTCTAAAACAGTCTTCATTTTTTAATAGATGCTGAACAGAGCGCGGTATGTCCTCGTCAGTGCCGTAAATGTCCAAAAGTTTATCGACTAAAACAATCCTGGGAATAGCAAAGGAATGACAGACAAAAAAGAGATGATCAAGTGTTTGATCAGACGAATTACAATAGTTACAAATTGGGGTAGTTAAAATCCTAATTCTATTGAGATGAGCATTAAACCGACAGTGGCCAAATCTAAGACGACATATTACAGAATAATATTTCCTACTATGGTATGTAGAACCTTTTGTAAACCATGGCTTGACAATTTTCTGATTGATCTCTGCATACCATTTCCCCTTTGTTAAAGCAACTTGACGCCAAGTGTCCACAAATTCGTCTCTCATTGTTTTCTTAACTGTAACTAAAATATCAGAGTCTGGTAAAGAAATTGCTTTTATTGAATTTTGTAAGGGACTGTTTGTTATGACCTTTGCAAGATGATCAGCTTGCTCATTACCAAATACACCTATGTGGGAAGGTGTCCATAGTAAGATAATGTCATATTTACTTAAATAAAGGTTATAATATAATTCACGAATTGACCACACAAGATAATTACTTGAGGTATTAAACTTAGGATTATTTAAAGCCATAAGGACACTCATACTATCTGAGACAAGTACCCACTTTTTGACACCTTTCTGTTTCTCAATAAATTTGAGGGCCATAAAAATAGCAAAGCACTCTGCGGTGAAAATACTAGCAATGCCAGGAAGTCTATAGCCATGACCTCTTTTCAAAACTGCATCATAAAAAGCAGCAGAAACACAGTTACTGTTTTTGGCACCATCTGTATAAATTTGACGATAACCTTGCCATTCATGTAACAAACAGTACAACTCTTCTTTAGATTTTAAAGAATTAACTATTTCAATTTTCAATGGAAAAAACTTTGAAGAATATTCATTTTGATAACATGGCCAAACAGAAGAAACAAACATTTTATTAACATTTTGTATGTTCAGTATTTCAGGAAAATATTGAAGATGAAAAATAGACTGTAAACTGCCTATTGAGGAGAAATGCTTAATCTTTTGGACTAGAGGATTGTTATTTATAGAGGAAACTCTCAACATAAAACTAAATAACAAATATTTGAAGCGTAATGTTAATGGAGGTATATTACACTCCACTTGCATTGAAATAATAGGAGTAGAGCACATGGCTCCTGTGACAATACGTAAGCATCTGTTTTGAATTTTATCTAATTTATCAACTAACCTTTGTGAATTAGAATAACAAAAAAAAGCATATTCAAAGTGGCTTCTAACTAGTGATTTGTATAAAATTAATAGAATTTTGGGATCAGCTCCCCAATAAACCCCGGTTAGTGCCTTAAGTATATTACAGGCTTTTAATGCACGATTTGCCAAGCAATCGACATACATATTAAATTTGAAAGAGCTATGAAAAACCACACCTAAAAACCGGATGCTACTCTCAACTGACAATAATTTTCCCCCATAGTATACAGTAACATTAGAAGCTCTGACTGACTTTTTGGAAAAAACCACCACTCTAGTTTTGTCAGTACTAATTTCCAAGCCTAAATCATTATAATAGGTTTCCAGTTTTCTTAAGGAAGTATTGATTTTATCTAATACATGTGTTAAATTATTGCCATAACAATATACTGCCAAGTCATCAGCAAATTGCAGATTCTGCACTTCTGACCTCAGGACAATATTAAGTTGGAAAATATATAAGACAAACAGTAAAGGACTTAAGATACCACCTTGAGCCACTCCTTTATATGAATACCTAGGACCAAACAGTTGATTATCATATTTTACAAACAATTTGCGACCATTCAAGAACATATAAATCCAATTAACTAATTTTCCAGGCAATTGCAATTTTAACAAGATGGAAGAAAGAACATCAAGATTAACATTATTAAAGGCACCCACAACATCAAAAAAAACTGAAACCAACAATTGGTTTTGAGACAGAGCATTATGGACATCGAGATAAAAATGACTTAAACTTTCCCTTGCTGAACGTCCTCGTCGGAAGCCAAATTGATTAGAAGGTAAAATATTGTTACTCTCAATAAAAAACTCAAGACGCTGTTTAATCATCTGCTCAAAAATTTTGCTGACACAAGAAGTCAAAGCAATAGGTCGATAAGAATCATACAAATTAGAATCTTTACCAGGTTTTAAAATTGGAACTAAGCAATCGGTTTTCCACTCAACGGGAATTTCAGACTTCAACCATAGATAATTTAATAAATTTAAAAGCAATAGAAGATTAGATGAATTTAATAATTTGAACATTTTATATGATAACCAATCTAAACCAGTAGCAGTATCCTTTCTTGAATTCAAGGCAGCTTTTAATTCAGTGAAAGAGAAACTTTCAATTAAAAAACCATTTTGATAGTTGTTTTGATATTGTAAGCTAGGTATTAAATTTTGAACAGCATCTGGAGTGTACTTGTTTAAAAAATTTTGTATCCACTCGTAGTCAGAAAATATATTTTGGGATGTAAATGTTTTATTAAATTTTCGCATTTTAGACCAAATCAAACTCATTGGAGTTAACCTTGAAACCGATGAACAGAAACTTTCCCATGATTTCCTTTGTTCATATTTTAAAATTCTCTTTTTTTTTGCCTGATTATGTTTGAAATTTATATAGTTTTCGACACTTGGATTTATAATATAATAATAATATAATATAATATATTTTCACGCTCACACCAATTATCTAGCCCGAAGTAAGTATCATTAAGAACTTGTGTTACGGATACTAGATAACGGACATTTTTTTTTTATATACATAATATATTTTTTTTTAGATATTTTTATAAATAAACTTAAATAAATATATAAACAACCATGACTCGCAAACAAATATTCGTGTTCATCACACAAATATTTGCCGCTACCAGGATTCGAAAATTTAAATATGCTTCTTTACAATTTGCCACAGCTTTGGAACATATATTGTTCCACCAAACCATGGCGGATTTTTTTTTGTGAGACTGGTTGTTTTGAAATGATGAATTATGTCTATAAGAGTTAGTTTTTGTTTGAACCGAATTATTTACTGCAGTAATTATAATACTGCAAAAGTCGTTATAGCTGGATATTAAATTAGTTTTATTGATTTCAAAATTAATTAACATTTCATTTACATTTTTTTCATACAATTTCCAATTTATTAATTTCAGATTAGCATGTGCAGGAACATTTGATGATGAAGAGGTGCTGTTACTACCAGAGGACAATTTATATTTAGTGAGTGTTGGAAGATGATAACTTCCCAGAGGATCCGAAAAAACTTGCCATTCGCAGTTTAGAGCCAAAGAAGCAGAAACAATTGTTAGATCGAGAGCATTAGATCTCCAAATATGAGAACCCACTGTAGTGGGCTTACCATCGTTTAACAATACCAGATTATTCTCATCCAAAAAGTCCATAATAACTCTGCCCCGAGCATCTGTAGTATGACAACCCCAAGAGGTGTGATGAGCATTGAAGTCACCAGCCATTATAAAAGGTTGAGGAACATTGTTTATTAAATTATTTAATTTAGTTTTGTTAAACCTAGGAGAACAATTACCTGGACTATAAAAACTTATTATTGATAGCATTTTTTTATTTATCTCAATCTGAATTACAACATTTTGTAAAGAATCATCAAAATATGTATTTATATTACGAAAACTGAGTGTGTTATGAATTATTATAGCTACTCCATTGTGAATATTGCCACAATCATTTCGAACAATGTTGTACCCTTTTATTGTTAATTTATTGTTAGGTTTTAACCAAGTTTCTGAAATTATTGCAATATGTATATAATTATCATATAGAAACTTTTGTAACTCAAGTCGATTCCTTAGCAAACTCTGTGCGTTCCACTGTAATATACTTAAGTATTCTGTGAATTTAGAGGTGTTTTATTTTTATTCTGTGCGGTTTCTTTTATGAAATTTGTGATGGTATCACAGTTAATTTTAATGTTGTCAGTTTTGTTTAATGTAATAATTTTAATTATAGATTCTGTAAGTAAATTTAGTGCTTTTTCATTTGATAATACCATGTTTATTAATTGCTGGCTGTCGTTTTCTTTATTTAATTTGGGAAAATGATCATTTTTAAGCGCCTCTGAGAAAGAAGTGCGTGTTAATTTATTTTTATTTTCTTCAATTTTTTTTTTTAATGGGACATTGACCGGATATAGATAAATGATTACCGTTGCAGTGGACGCAAACAGCTTTATCAGCAGAAATAGAGCATTCCTTAAAATTATGAGCTTCTGTACAGATTGAACACCTTTGGCTATTGTGGCAAAACTTGGCTAGATGCCCAAACCTTAAGCACTTGAAGCACTGCTTCACAGGAGGAATATATGGTACAACTGGTATACGCCACATTTTAATGAATACATGATCGGGAAGAGCGGTGGACGATGCAAACGTGATGGCAACCGTCTGCGTCGGTACCAGTTGATAAGAGTCTTCGATTTTGGCTTTCCGCATAATGCGACGAACACAAATAATTTTCTTTGAGCTGGAGATTGCTTTGAATATGTTTTTATTCGACATATCCGTGGGAACAGAATTTATAACGCCAGTTAGTTCTGTGCTACCGGCAGGTATAGATGCTTTTAAATTTTGCTCTCGTAAAAAAGTTACATTATCTAAGAATGCATTAGCGAAATTTGGTTTGTCAAAGACAACACCAATTTTGAATTTATTTATTTTTTTAAGAAACTTAGTACCCTTAACAAACCGCGTAAAGCAGCTGCTAATGTACATTAAGTCCCTTGAGCCGATCGGGGTATCATTTGTGCTCTCTACAAAAACAATCAGTTCATGTCCAGCAGCGCTGTCTTCGGGGTAGCGTCTGCTATAATCGGTAACCCTGTATGGCGCATATTTATTGGCGTCGTCCTCAAGGTTGGTGGAATACTCGGAATCACTGCTGGTATCAGACTCCATAATTATAGAAGGCTGACTATCACCTGCTTTTTTTCTTTTCTTCGCCATTTTTATACAAGGACAAAATGGACTTACCTAGTTACAGCTAATTTATATACAATGCCAAAGATATTTACACACTTACGAATAATAAAAAATACTAGACAAAAAAGAATTAAAAAATAATAATAATGTAGACAAAACCTATACAAATTTTACATTAAATTTTACGAGCTCAAAAAAGACCGCCTATTCTTTTCAGAGGTTCCCGCGCTTTTTCGAATGTCAAGTACCTATTGACACATTTTTGACAATTATTGAAGGCGGTGCGTTCCAAGTCTACAACTTTTTATCCTAAGTTTTTATCCCATGGCCGTTCCGTGCACTTCCACATGACGTGCCGTTGTCACAACTACCCCGTCCCGACGGCCTATTCGCTAACATTTATGCTGCTACTCCATTGGGGTGCACGGAGAGGCTACGCACGTGTGTCAAGCTTCGCTTTGTATGAAAATGTTAGAGATAATAAAAACTGCAACCAAATGGTTATGCCACCCACGCAGCTCAACGCTACACACACTTGACTGAATAGGATATTTACGCAAAGGCTATGCACGGTAACTGTCTTTAGACATATACTCTCTAATCTGTGGGTAGCTGTGTGGCTACATGGAGCCACGAATGTTGAACGCCCACTACTTCGTGGAGTGCACGGCGGGATTGAAACAAGTCACAGTGCACATTCGCTTTGTATTACATACATTTATTCAAGTATTTAGTAAATAATCGTTTATTGCCCGTGTTACTACCATTCTTTCTACCAGTAGTAATACCGGTAAAGTGTTTACCTGTCTTACTACTGTAGTTGAAAGTTGTAAGAACAGCAATAAAATATTGCTCGTGTTACTACCGTTTAATTTTAATTACAAAAACAAACAAAATATAGCTGTACATCTACAGTAGCTGTCCTTTTATAGTTCTTCCGACGCTGATTTCGATAGTAAGTTTGATTTCTTATTATTGTTATCAGAAATTAAAAGAAAATATCTCTTTTGGATTCAAAATCATTTAAGATTGAGACACATTGTGTACATACATGGATATTACAATTACAATATTATTTTGTCGGCTTAACAGTGTAATAAATTCTAAAAACCATGTCATCATTCCGCCTTCATCGGTATTTTTTTTCATGAAATAAAAAAAGTAAAGAAATAAAAAACATTTTAAAAAATTACAGCCATAAACAACAAAAGGTTGCATGTTCCAGTACTGAAGCCGAGTATTATGCTACTATGCTCTTGGTAATTCTGTAAAGGAAGCTAAATTTCTTAGAATTTTTTTGTTAGAGCTAAGTTGTAGGAAACAGTTACAATCAGAGTCGGTATTGGAACCTATCCTAATATATAACGATAACCGAAGTACCTTAACTATGGTTGAAAATGAATGTTTTAGGAGCACAAAACATATTGATGTTCAACACCACTTCATTCGTGAATGTGTTGAACGAAAAGTAGTATATTTAAAATATAAACCAAGCACAGAATTAGAGGCAGATCTCTTAACTAAAGCTTTGCATACGATAGTTTTCTCTGTCTACGATAAAACATGAAAATTTTGTAAAGTGCTTAGGGTTAGATTAATTTATTTGTTTTAATGTTTTTACTCTTCCATGTAATACTTTTTTTAAGGTAAACTATGAGTGCCGTGCATACGTAGTATCTCTATCTAACTAGTCTGTGGGCGCATTCGTGATTGGATGCCGGCCGAGTGCACGCCGAAATCGAGGCACGTAGGTATGACGCGCTTTCCGACCGTTTGTATGAAGATAGAATATTGATAGATAAAATTACCGTGGCATCGCTCCCGCGCATCTATGCATTGGAGCGTGCCGCTGTTGCTGCGGCATCGCCATCCACCGCCATTGCCCCGCTCGTCTATGAAGCTAAGCTATGAAGCTATATTTCTCTATAGCTTCATGCGCTCGTCGCTGACTTCCACAGATTAAAGATTATTTAAGATATTATGCCTGCCTACTGGTTGTAGTTTTGGAACGCGCCCTGGCCAAAGAGTAAAAGTTGTAGACTTGGAACGTGCGCGTACATAAATGTTTGCCATAGATACCAACCAAAGATAACAAAAATAACTATTTGCATCTAGCTCTAGTTTCATGATTGCACCAACATTAAATAAAAATTAACTAATGAGTGAGAGAGAAAAAGGAAAGAAAGGAGGACGAGTTAGCGCGAAGCGACACGAGCGATCACGAATACATACACACACAAACGAGCGATTTCGGCGATTGCTGAATGAATGTGAATTCCTTTTTCTACTCCGTGTCTACTCCCTAATTATGAACGAAACGTTTTGTGAAACATGTTGTGAGTTTGAGCAGTAATAATAGTGGATAAGCTAATCAATAACTTGCAAATAAATAAATATACTCTTTAGGATATTGTGTTCTCAGTAGTGTTGTGTGGTAATAAATGTGAAAAACTTCGAAATAAATTAAAATGTCGACGTAAAACATCAGTGAGTGAAGTGTTTTATTGAATCCATTGCGATCTTAAAAAATTTAGGGGCCATTTACACATGGCGAGAAGTCACGTAGACTTATTTAGTATTGATAAAATATGCATCAGTCTTACTTGATGTTGTAGTGAATTGTGTTTTTGTTGCTGTAACGAGCGATTCAAAATGGATATCAAAAATATTCAGAAAAATGCAATGCAGAAAAGTGCAGAATTTACTTTCACTCCACCTCCAGAGGCTCCTGTTTTCGAACCTACACAGGAAGAATTCTCGGATCCCTTGGGATATATTGCTAAGATTCGACCAGTAGCAGAACTGACAGGTATATGTAAAATTAAACCACCTGCACGATGGCAGCCGCCGTTTTCTTTAGATGTGGACAAATTGAAATTTGTTCCGCGAATACAAAAAGTAAACGAATTGGAAGCTATAACGCGCTTGAAGCTGCTGTTTCTTGAAAAGATTTTAAAATTTTGGGATTTGCAAGGATCGCCTTTAAAAATCCCCATGATAGAGAATAAAACTTTGGATCTCTATTGTTTGAAGTTTTGGGTAGATGAAGAAGGTGGTTTCGATATTTG
Organism: Elophila nymphaeata; assembly: GCA_955850985.1. Lineage (NCBI taxonomy): Eukaryota > Metazoa > Arthropoda > Insecta > Lepidoptera > Crambidae > Elophila > Elophila nymphaeata. Next base: position 8,660,394 of record OY039075.1, read on the forward strand.
TAATACACCAAAAAAATGGCGTAAAATCGCTAATGCCATGGGTTACAGTCAAAGCACTAATACATTGAATTTTCTCAAAAGTAATTATGAGAAGATATTACTGCCCTACGATATATTCGAGAAAAGTAAAGCAGATATTCTAAAAACTGTAAAAAAGTCAGATACGAAAATTGAAGGAAATAATGGTGTGGGGAAACCTATGTTTAAGGAAATTTCTGTTGACACTATAACAAAACTAAAGCAAGAATCTGATAATGATGATAAGCCACATGTAAGCATAATTAAAAAGGCCAAAACAGGATCTGATATTAAAGTTGATACTGAAACAGTAAACACTGATTCTGAAGAATTAAAACGAAATAGAGAATTAAGGAGATTGGCATGCTATGGACCAGGACCTAAAATGCCTGGTCTCAATGATGAAGAGTTTGATATTACTAAATCTAGAAAAAGGCCCAGATATGACTTAGATCCTCTTGCTATTTATGTTTGTGCCATATGCCAAAAAGACAACAGAGATGATTTGCTTCTAATCTGCAATGGGTGTTCCGATACATACCACACATTTTGTCTGAAACCTCCTCTGAGCTCTGTCCCTGATGGAGACTGGCGGTGTCCTTGCTGCATTGCTGAGGAAGTGCATAAGCCAGCTGAAGCTTTCGGTTTTGCCCAGGCTGAGAGAGAATATACCCTTCAGCAATTTGGAGAGATGGCTGACAAGTTTAAATCAGACTACTTTGGCATGTCAGGACATTTGGTCCCTACAAATGTGGCAGAGAAAGAGTTTTGGAGAATCATATCATCTGTAGAAGAGGATGTCACTGTAGAATATGGTGCTGATCTTCACTCAATGGATCATGGCTCAGGCTTTCCAACCAAATCTTCCTTGAACTTGTATCCAGGTGATCAGGAATATGTTGACTCTGGTTGGAATTTGAATAACCTACCTGTGTTAGAGGGATCTGTTTTAAGATTCATTAATGCAGATATATCTGGCATGACTGTCCCCTGGATGTATGTTGGTATGTGCTTTGCTGCATTTTGCTGGCACAATGAAGATCATTGGAGTTATTCTATTAACTATTTGCACTGGGGAGAGGCTAAGACTTGGTATGGGGTTCCAGGGAGTGGGGCAGAGCTTCTTGAAAATGCAATGAAAGCAGCAGCTCCTGACTTATTTAAGTCCCAACCAGATTTACTTCATCAACTAGTGACTATAATGAACCCAAACATACTTATGGCAGCAGGAGTGCCCATATACAGAACAGATCAGAATGCAGGGGAGTTTGTTGTGACATTCCCAAGAGCATATCATGCTGGATTTAATCAGGGCTATAATTTTGCTGAGGCTGTAAACTTTGCACCTCCTGACTGGCTTAAGATTGGCCGTGAGTGTATTATACACTACAAAAATCTGAAGCGATTTTGTGTATTTTCACATGACGAACTGATTTGTAAAATGGCGCTGGAAGGTGATCGCTTAGATCTTGAAACGGCTTTAGAGACACAAAAAGAACTGGTGCGTGCCACTCAAGAGGAAGGCACTCTGAGAGCATTAATTGCTAAAAAGGGATTGAAAAATGTCAGAAGAACTGCATTTGAATTACTTGGTGATGATGAAAGACTATGTGAAGTGTGTAAAACTACATGCTTCTTGTCATCTGTATGTTGTGATGATTGTAAGAACATGGCATGTTTGCAGCATGCTAATGACTTTTGTCCGTGCTTAATGAATAAGAAGACACTGAATTATCGTTATGATATGAATGAATTGCACATAATGTTGCAGACCATTGACTTCAGAGTTAACAGTTTTCATAAATGGATGTCAGAAACGAAAAATATTCTTCTACCAACTGCCCCTGATATTGGAAGACTTCAGAAACTTAAAGTATTAATAGATGAAGCAGATGATCTTAAGATTCCAAAATGTACTTTGCTCTCACAGTTAAAGGAAGAGTACACAAAAGCTACAGAAAATGTGGAGCCAATTGTAATAGAATTAGATGATGATTAAAAATTTTATTAATAGTTGTGTATGATGTAGTACAAATTAATTTGACTTAACTATTTGAATATACTAAATATGTAGCCACTTTTGTATGTGCACATTAGAAATGTTCAATAGTTTGACAAGGCAGCAAGATAAAAATTATTTCATTTTTATTATTCAAGTTTCCATAACTTTGATGGATAATTACCAAATATTAGTATCCACAATAATTTTTGTTTATGTTGGTTTAGTTTTATAATTGATTGGACTTAGTTACGATGTAAATATAAAGCATTTATTTAAATTATTGTGGTGTCTGCAACTGATTAAAAATAATTTGTTTAAAACTTTATTGCTATAATACTATAAAATTATTGCTATAAGTTTTTGTTGGTGAATATTCCTTTTTTATATTCTTGGCAAGTAAGATAATATCCCACCGCCTCAAAGCATTGTTTTGGTATTGTGTATAAGTACATTAGGTTTCCAATCATTGTAATGAAATTAATAATAAGTACCTACATAATATTTTTGTATTTGAATATTATTATTACTTATTCAAAACATTTCTGTCTAATGTCAATATTACATGTGAGTTGTGTATAGATAGATACATATTGTAAAAGTAATTGTTTGATAGTGATGATAATGATTGATTCATTTGTAATATTAAATACTTATAGATTTCATAAACCCTTGTATTGAAAACATGTCTTAAAATGAAAATTGTTTCTTTAAACACATAAAATGCATTATAATATAAATACTAGAGATGAAACGGATATCCGGTAACTATACGGTATCCGGCCCAATATTACTATCCGGCCGGATACCGGATAGTAACTCAATATCCAGCCGGATGCCGGATATTACAAAACTACGACAATTTCGTATAATAAAATGCAATACATACATCTTTGTGAGGTCATCAACAAAATGGCTTATAATTATGACGACTTTTATTTAAAGTCGAAAAAGTTACAAAAAAGCTTTTTAAAAAACCAAAATTTCTTCTGAGATATTTCCTCTAATGATAAATACATTAAAAGTAAATATCTAAACTAATTTTTTTTTAGTAAAAACTTAGCGAAACCGCCCGAATTGATCTGATTGCGTTTGCGGCGCTAAACTCGTCACGACATGCAACGAGACAATGGGCCAAATATCCGGCCGCCGGATATCCGGCCATCCGGCCTCGCAACCCACCGGTTATCCGGTATCCGGCCAAACAACTATCCGTTTCATCTCTATTAAACACATATATTGTTCATATTGTTTTGATCTCAACTCATTACTTTGTAGTCAAATTATCGTAAATTAAATACCCATTATTCTCAAAGATAATTTCAGTGTATTTGTAGGGTAGGTATCCGACTTTATTACTACATAATAGATTTATAGGACACCTAAAATTTTTAGTGCTATCATTTTATGTTTTTTTTTATAAGCATCAAGCCAAACCAGCGTTGTTAATTTGCGAGTCGTGAGTCAAGTGTTTTCGATCGCGCAAATTCTGCTGCGTTCGGTTTCATACAAAAGTGCAGTTTGCGCCACACAACGTCGTAAAATTATGACCTTTTTCTCTCCAAGTAAAAAATTGTAGACGGAGTTCTCCACAGGATACACTGAGGCCAGTAATGAAAAACTACCTACGCCTCATTTGGCCTTACCCGTCGCCCATGTACCTATTTACGCAGTTACACGCACATACATGTAACGAAACTATGCTTTGCCATACATACAGCATGGGCCACCGGTTCATGCACTACATAAGTATCTATACAACAAATGGCCTCAGTACCTTCTTCGCAACACCCCTTCCGTCTTCACTTTTTTATTTGGTTCTAAGGCTGCGGACTCAAAGTCTGCGACGAGCGGGGCGACGATGACAGCGGCGCGACAGCGGGGCAGCGGTCTCGAAGCCAGCGGGCAGATCGCGCGGCTCTAGAGCGGCGTAGTGTTGTATGAAATTAGTGTGTCTAAATCCTATCAAAAATAATTGAAATAATTTGCTCCTCGACGTAGTTGGCGGGCATTTTGAAACGTCGGTCGATAAAAAGCAATACTTAAATAAAATGCACAACTCTACGTTAATACCGACGCGCGGGCACCGTTTGAGATGAGAGCATCGCATGTCGCGCCGCTGCTTTCGAGGCCAGCCCTAGGCGGGCTCCATGACCACCGAAACACGATATGATATACCCATTTATCGCTTTGAACTGTCAAAAATCATTGGATATAACCACCATATTGAAATTTTATCGAAACTGCGAACAAGTATAAGCTTTATTCATGTTAGCAGTTTCGATAAAATTTCAAGTTTGCGGTTATATCCTATGATTTTTGACAGTTCAAAGCGATAAATGGCTATATATCATATCGTGATTCGGTGGTCATGCTATGCGGGCAGTTCCATTTAAATCTATGCATTGAATCACGCTGCTCTCGCTCTGCTACCCCGCTGTAGCCCCGCTTGTCACTGACTTCGAGTCTGCGGCCTAAAGGAAATACCTATTTGCGCGACCGAAATGCGCGACTCACAACTCTCAAAATTTTGCACATTAAATATGTGAATTAAGTACGTTCTAGATATTATAGTTATTAATAAGTAACTATTATTAGTAATAATAAATCACATGCTAGTGTTAGAATAGGTAGTCAGAATACAAGGTTACCCTAGCCACATGTTTTTTTTAAAGAATGAACCGGATTAATATTCAGTTATCCATCAAATCATAGTTTAAACTTAGTGTTAATTGTCGCCCTTAGACAGAGATTCGCGGTTTAGGTCGTAAATAACGTAACTAACAACTGAACGTAATGTCAATGAGACCGTTGCTGTATTTTCTTTGAAATTAATGGGTATTTAATATAAACAGTATAAACAACTGCTGAAATAGATGATCAAAGTAGAGAACTGCATGAATATGTTTAACAAAACGAGTAAGTAAGTATACCTATCCACACATCAATAAGATGTGCGTAATAGATAATTAATTTAATTATTTCTGCAGATTCGTAATTCTGAATTTGATCATCTCTGCACCAATGTCACGCCGCTACTACTCATAGATTTATAATGATTGTAATTAGAGATGAAACGGATATCCGGTAACTATCTGGTATCCGGCCTAGATTTACTATCCGGACGGATACCGGATAGTTATTTAATATCCGGCCAATTTCCTATAGTAAAATGTAATACATTAATCTTTGTGAGGTAAATATCAATAAAATGGCTTACCTAATAATTATGACGGCTTTTATTTAAAGTCGAAAAAGTTACAAAAAGGCCTTCCAAAAAACTTAATTTTATTTTGAGATATTCACTCTAATGCTAAATACATAAATAGTAATAAACTAAAAACTTTTAGTAAAAACTTAACGAAACCGCCCGAATTTAACTGATTGCGTTCGCTCCTCCTGTGCGGCGCTAAACTCGTCAAGACATGCAACGAGACAATGGGCCGAATATCCGGCCTCGCAGCACGCCGGATATCCAGTATCCGGCCAAACAACTATCCGTTTCATCTCTAATTGTAATAGTTCTACTTCAAAAATTCTCAATACCCTACACAAATTTTATAATCTTCACAATTTTTGTGTCATTAATTTCTAAATTACCTATAGTTGTTGGATTGTTAGTTTTACATTTTTACGGCATAGAATCACATTAATTTCATATGAGTTTTAGGTTAGGTTAGTACTTTTAAGCTTTCTAGAAATTGAGTAGATAAGTAAGTAAGTAATCCGTAAGTTAAAAAAAGGTATTTAAACGGTTTGCTTGTACTTGTCTGAAATATTATTTTTGACCTCAACTGAGTGAATTATTTGTTAAACAGAGTGTGTTATACTATTACGGAATAATTTAATATTTTTATACTACCTACTACTTATGCTAAACACATAATAAATAAATTAATACTAATTGTATATTTTGAAGTCTACAGTATTTATAATAGATAGGTAGTAGATATAATTTATGTGCAGTGCAGTTGGTCATTTGAATTGCTTTTGCGGGTGAATACTATTAACTAATAATTATAAGTATTTAAGCCCAGTTTTTAATGATTGGATATTTCGAGTTCGATTACGTTGTCCAAATTATCGATTTGCGACGTGGGATATTTTTTTATCTACCTAACACGTATAGAAAGCGAATTATGAGAAGTAAATTTATCAAGTTAATGAAGAAAGCACAGGATACTTTCACAAGCTTAAGCCACTCATAAGTATTTGACATTGAAAAAAATTATTCAAAAGGGCGGGTATTTAGAATGAGTATTTTATTCGAAAGAAGTTTATGTAAGAAGAATTCAGATACAATATTGGTTTGAGAATACTAATATCGCGTTATTAGTTTTTCTTAAACTATTAAAACCTCTAAAATCGTAGATTCGTCGAAATAAATATAATTCCAATATTACCTATAAATTTTTTGGGGTAGATACCTACGACTACTATTCTGTACCCGTAGTGTAAGTTTTTTCGTATGAAAACGTAACTTTTGTAGTTGCTCTAAGAGCTCAGTTTGTAGGTATAAACGCGAATAGCGCCCCTAGCGGAAAGAAGCGCAAATCTTGTTTCCCATACAAATTGAGCTCTTAACGCAACCAAAATAGTTACGTTTTTATACGAAAAAAACACACTACGGGTAGGTACTTACTACTTTTCTCTGCAGCATACGCGTACATTCACGAGCAATAACATGTATCTCCGTATAATTCTTGGGTCGGTGTACTAAAGCACATAAATAGATATAATCTGCCGGACAAAATTGGGTATCTACTGGGACAACTAGGCCTAGGTGTGATGAGTTCGAAATACAAAGTTTGTACTAATTTTTTCTCGATGGACAATTTGTCTGTATGTTCGTTCGTTCTATTGTGGAGGATAGCATGCCCAGTCGGGTCCAGACAGCTTTGTAACGCCTTATTGCAAAGGCATAAGTTATTCTAACAATTCAAAAGTATAGTTGCTTGTTTATTTTCCTACCCTGCTCCCAATTTATTTTGGGGTCGGTGCAGTATGCCTTGATATCGACAATACTGCTTATGGATTTGGCATTACATTTTTACGGCCGTGTGTCTGACGCCAAAACCCTCCTTGGGAACGACTACTATCTTTCTACAGCTCCCGGGACCACCAACTTAACGTGCCTTCCGAAGCACGGAGGAAAATAGATTTGAAAAATTTTCGGTCACCCATCTGAGTACCGACCGCGCACTTGGTTGCTTAACTTTCGCGATCGTTATTAAGAACGGACGGCACCATCAACCCCTCAGTTGCTTATTATTGCTCGTAAATGTATCTACAGTACCTACTGGGTGTAAAAGACATGAGCAGTCAAACGAAAACCACGTATTCTATACATCAAAATAAGACATATTTCAAAAAAAATATTGCTGGGAAATGATTTTTATTTTTTGGTGTTACAAAAAATTGCAAATTGTACCGCGCAATGTAAAGAGCTCAACTCGCACGCAATTCGCAAAACCGCGTTAATTTTGCTTGACGGCGGCCCCGTTCGTTAGTGTCCGTGCGCATCGAGTGAGATACATTGAACGCTAACGTTTTGAAGCCATTTTTTGTTATGAAATACTAAAAAAAATGATGATGTTTCTTTGGACAATAATTAAGAAATAACGCATAGAATACGTTTTCATAAAAAAATTAGAAAAAAAATATGACTTTGACCTTCAATAAAATCGTAACTATCAATTTCCCAGGTATACTCTAAAGGAAGAAAAATGTTATGACGGTGAGCAGAATACATGGTTCTCGTTTGACTGCTCATGTCTTTTACACCCTGTATATATTATTAAAAGTGGTCCCTTAAAGGCCGATTTTCGCACAATTGAGATGGAAGATTAGGTACCTAAACCTTTGGGGTTTTGATAAAACCTTAATAAGTAGCTATAAATTCATTTGCCTATATTTTTAAGACATGTACCGACACAGGAAACTTAGATATAATTTGCGGATAATTAATATTTAAGTAAGGAGTTTTAACAATGTATTGAAAACTTAAAAGAAATGCGTGAACAAATTTCTACAATATTAAGTACCTACCTATTGTGTAGTAGGTAGTATCTTTCCTACTTTTGGCTATGCGATGTAAATATGTTTAGTCTCAGTGTTTAAATATTTCTAAAACGTATTTAGCAGTAAGTTCTTACTTTCTATTATAATCTCTTCCACTTTTTTTAGTAGTAGATTATAACTAAAGTAATTGCCATTATTTGACTGACTGCTTGTTTTTTAGAATTTGATTATGTTTAGTGAGAAAAGAATCGGCATGTATTAGTTTCTTAAGCGTGATTTGCACTGTGATTATTTTATTTTGCAACTGATGAAGGATGTTGACAAAAATATAAATGAAATATGAGTAATAATTAATTGATTTAGAAATAAAAGATTACTGTTAATGATTAAGTAATAAAAATATTAGCTATTAACTTGTCTTTCTTTTTGAAAATAGTTTAATACTGTTGGGTTACTAATAATTAAATCACCCCAAAAATTGTGCAGACTGCAGACTATACTACAACTTTACCACAGAGTAAGTATAGTAGATTGTTAGACAAGGGTGAAATGGAATCAATTCGCAAATAAGGACGTAGACTATTATAGTCCGAGTGGGAATTGATACCTTTTACCAGTGTTAAGCCGGGGGTATATGTATAATTTGCCCGATCCGATCAGCGTATCCGTATCGCCGACGCGTGTCATGATCGCATATGTGGACGGGTGATGATACGCGATCTTGATACGCCGTTATGATACGGCTCGTCCCATGTGTCGGTTTTTGTCCGATCATCAAAGGATTATTATGAAGATACGGATACGGAGCAAATCGAAGCGTCCACAACTTGATACGGGGCTTGATACGTTGATCGTATCAGGCAAATGATCATATCGGGACCCGCCTTTATGCACTCTACGTTTGGCTTATTCCCAGAGATCCACGAATTTTTGTTTAAAAAAATAAATAAATTCATAGGTACTTTAATTCCCAAATGGGTCTTTCCCTACGAGTCCATAAGATTATTAAGTACAGTCAGTCAATAAAAACTTGTCTAAGAAGAGACAATATGTTAAGAAATAAAGGATAGATTACAGCGCAATCATGGCCCAAGTCCCACAATACATTGGGCATTCTTCTTTGTAGTTTTGTATAGTTTGACGTGCTGTTGACTGTACCTAAAACATTGCTGAAGAATCTAGAAAGAGTAAAGAAAAAGGACGATTCATTACAAAGTGCATTTATTTATTAAAATCAGATTTAATTTATTATTAAATTAACAATATTATAAATATATTTGGTGTAGACGTCACAATTAAACTCAATATAAACATAACCAGGATATTACGTAGGTACAGACGTCAACAGGTTAGATAACCAAAGTCTGTCAAATGTCCCCAATAGACTATAAACGCTATAAACTCTATAACTACTAGAGATGAAACAGATATCCGGTATCCGGCCTAAATTTACTATCCGGCCGGATACCGGATAGTAGCTCAATATCCGGCCGGATACCGGATATTCAAACTACGACAATTTCCTATAATAAAGTGCAATATATTAATCTTTGTGAGGTTAATATTAATAAAATGACGTATAATTATGACGGCTTTTATTTAAAGTCGAAAAAGTTACAAAAAAGCCATAAGGCCTTCCAAAAACTATAATTTTATTCTGAGAAATTAATTTTAATGATAAATACATAAATATCTAAACTAAAAACTTTTAGTAAAAAAACTTAGTGAAACCGCCCGAATTGATCAGCCTGCCTAGCATGACCACCGAAACACGATATGATATAGTCATTTATCGCGTTGAACTGTCAAAAATTATTGGATATAACCGCCAACTTGAAATTTTATCGAAACTGCGAACATTTATAAATCTTATACATGTTAGGAGTTTCGATAAATTTTCAAGATTGCGGTTATATTCAATAATTTTTGACAGTTCAACGCGATAAATGGCTATATCACATCATCATATCATATCGTGTTTCGGAGGTCATGCTAGGCGGGCTGATCGCGTTCGCCGCACCTGTGCTGCGCTAAACTCGTCACGACATGCAACGAGACAATGGGCCAAATATCCGGCCTCGCAGCTCGCCGGATATCCGGTATCCGGCCAAACAACTATCCGTTTCATCTCTAATAACTACCTACGGTGTAAAATTTAAAATTCGTTGAAGAAATTTAACAGTACCTATAACCTGTTGCCGCATGTTACATAATTTGTGTAAGTATGTACCTAATGCCCGTATTCACAAACACTACTTACGTCATATCAACCTTTTCAATTCATAAACATTATTCGAACGACTCTTGGATAAGTAAACGTATTGCGTCGAATAGAGCTCTGTATTGGTTCGTTTCTGTTGCATAGTTCACTTCGTTGAATTGACTGACGTTCCATTACTTTTAAACTTTTGACATCTCGACCTGTGCGTTGCGTAATATAGTAAGCTAGCTACCTTAGCTGTGCGTTCATTTTGATGTACGCATAGTGCCGACCTTCGCTCAAGTATTGTCTATGAATAGGTTTTACGGCCCTGTACGCCCACGCTCACTGTGAGACCTCATAGTAATGTTTGTGAATAAGGGCGTAAGTACCTATATGTTTCATGCATGATTGGAAATACCCACACATTAGTTAAGATAGGAAGATATAGTATGTTTTTTCTCGCCAAACGCGTGGAAGCCATGAGTGAGCCCTGACACAAATGTCACAGTTAGTCAGTCAGTGTACACAGTCTTGGGTTCACCCGTGTTTGAGATAAAATTATTGCATTGCATCTAATATTACGAAGATCATAAATACCTACCTACAATCAATATCAAAAACTTTGAGTAATAAAGTACAGCCGAAACATTGCAACAAAAAAAACTGAGGCCGGTTTTATATCTATTATGAAAAAGAGACTAAGACAAACCGACATACCTACGAGTCTTGGTTATGGTTAACGACACCTATGATCAACCACCACACTATCAATTGCGGTTGAGTTGTTTGCCTTTAGGAAAGGAATAGGCTCTTTTTTGAAGTACCTATACCTATGTAGTGCGTGAGCCAGTTTTTTAGTATAAGGCAAGGCGTATTTTCGTTACGTGTAACTGTTTAATATCGCGAACACACGTGCTTGAGCACCCATAAGATCAAAATCGCTTGCGTACTAGTTAAATACTATAGTAAATCAGTCCAGAAGTCCGCCCTTATACGGGCGAGGGCCTACGCGTAGTTTTATTTTACCGGCCGCGGTTTTTTCTTTGCATCGCTCCGGCTGTAATTTTTTATTTGGTCTGACGTTTATTACACAAGCACCTCATAAGTACAAGTTTGTATAATCGTATATAATCACAACCTATATTTTTATATTATTTGGGGTTGATTTCACCTTCATTTAAGGCCTCGCAAACAACCGATTAGTCCTCGTTAAACGTAATTTCAAAATCAGTCGTGAGCAACGACGCAATATTTAAATATAAAAAAGATTCTAACTTCCAACGAATAATGAGTTATTAACAATGTTTAAACATTTATTAAGAAGTGGAAGAAACATTTTTTTATATTTAGGACGGAATAAATATTACTTAAATAAAACCTATATAAATAATATCTTTTGTTCGGAATATGATTTTGGTAGAAAAGTTGTGCTTAAGATAACATATTGATTTAAATATACGTCCTAAAAGTGAGCCTATAACGATTTAGAGTGCCTGTAGATGTCGCTGATGTTGACATTCAGTATGGCGGAAATCGAACGCGGATTGCAAAATATTTGCCTTTTTGCTTTTGTTTGGTGGTGGATGAAAATATTCGCAATGTAAGGAGCTTTTTGTAAAACTAATATGAAATGTCCATTAGAACTATTATGAGACGAATATTGATAAAAACGCATTCCAACTTCAAAGCTTGTGTCACAACAATTAAAATGAAGTTTGCAGTATCTATTGGTTACAACCAAATTTTCTTTGTGTACTATGCTCGTTGATTGTTGTATAACTTTAATAATTTCGATGATTTTTTTTTATATATTTAAGAATATCCGCAAGTTCATGATCACATGACTTATTTCAAATATTTGTCTTGAAAGAAAAAGTATGTCATCTTAAGCACAAGTCCCCTACTAAATATCAGAAAAAGATACAAAGACGAGAATATTATCGGTTTTTACTACAGAAGATTTTTAATATTAGAAATCTAAAATTTATATTATAAATTAGACAACCTTGGCGCAGAAAAAAGCACTGACCAAGTGATAGCCTTTTTAGAAATGTATAAAAATATTAAAATGTAAATATAAAATATTTCACAGAATTACTGAACTTTACAAAAGTCCACTTTTAATTTTTAAATTACAATAGTCTGTTAGAATTTATAAAAAAAAACTTCATATGAAAATTAAGTTGTAAAAATAACAAAAAACTTATCTAATTACATCATAAAATATTAACGTGAGGTAAATGCAAAAGCAGTCTTAAGAGTATTACATTAAGCTTGAGATTCTAAAATACTGAGTTAAAAATAAGATCTATATTTGTGCTTAAACATTACGAAAATTATTATCACTTTGTGCATTGTCATTGTTAAAAAGGTTAAATTATACTCGACAGATGTCTCCTAATCAAAACCTGTGAAGCTGGTTCTTAGTATTATAAAAACTACAAAATATTGTTCATTGTGCGATATAGAAAGTTAATAAAAAAAATTAAACTTCTTTTGCTTTTAAAACAATAAAATTTTAGTCACAACTACATTATTACGTGTGCCATTATAATAATATAAAATAAGGCCAGCGCATTACTGGCTTTAAGTGCATAAAAAAAAGTTATTGCCTCCCCAAGGAGCGCGATATAACCGAAGACATTTCACATGCTTTGCTTTTGTTTTTAAATAACACACGCCAATAACAGTATTAAGTACCTATTGTAAAAAACAATATTTTTTAGTGTTCGTTAACATAGATTCAATTTATTATATTAAGTATTTGCCATTGCTTGTCACACAACAAGTTAAGGTAGCCCTATTTATATACTTCGATTTCATTTTCAATTTCGGTTCACTTTAACATTAAATAGCCATAGGCCTTTACAAGCGAATAAATAGCAAGATTTCACGAAGGCAGTTTGAAAAGTCAGTAATTTTTTGAATAAATTATGACCTTAAAAGCTGAATTATCTTAGCTCGCGTGACATGCGCATTAAACTTAATTAATTATACAAAAAATAAATATTCATTGTATCACCTCCTACTTCTTACACAAGCCAGACATCATCAAAACATTTAAATATTAATAAATATTTGTAAAATATCAATAGTTCCAAATATCATCTCTTTCAAACAAAAATGTAAATATTTAAGTACACCCAACATAGATTTATAGCTTTTGTCTATCTATGGATTTGCCACTTAAATCCCTTATACAGCAAAACAAAAAAATATTTGGCTTTATACTTTATCTGAGAGTCGTAAATATTAAAATTAGGTGGCAATTATTATGCTAGTTATTAGCTGTCAAACAAAAAATAATTAATATTTAAATCCACATAAGACGAAAATTTTAGATTATATGGGTGTATAGTATAGGATCCATCCCTCTGCCTTTTTTATTCAACAAAAAAAAAACAATAATACAAGAGCTATGCATGGGAAAAGTCGGCGATTCCATAGGTAACCATTAAATATTAGGTTGGGGAAAAAGTCTTTTCGCATTATAGTATGTATAAACTTGTAATAAAATCTCTTTGGCTATACTATTTGTATCTGGCTGGTTTTGGTATCATTGAAAGTTTAAATTTTAAAGAACATAATTCCAAATTCAAATTAGGAAAATGTGTGATTTTCATTTGTTTTTCGTACCGCCAAGATGAGTGAATCTAATGAAGAAATTCGATACATTTTAAAATTTTACTACAAAAAAGGTAAAAATGCAACGCAAGCCGCGAAAAAAAATTGCGATGTTTATGGACCTAGTGCAGTGTCAGTGTGAGTAGCACAAATTTGGTTTAAGCGTTTTCAATCCGGAAATTTTGATGTCAAAGATGCACGTCGCTCTGGTCGCCCGATTACAGATAAAATGGATGCCATTTTTGAAAAAGTGGAGCAAGATCGGCATGTCAGTAGTTACGACGTAGCTGAAGAACTGGGAATTGACCACAAAACAGTTTTGGCGCATTTGAAAAAAACTGGGTACCCAAATAGTTCGACATTTGGATACCTTACGAGCTTACTGAAAGAAACCTAATGAACCGTGTACTCATTTGTGATTCTTTATTACGACGTAATGAAACCGAACCATTTTTGAAGAAGCTGATAACTGGTGATGAAAAGTGGATCACGTACGACAAGAACGTGCGAAAAAGGTCGTGGTCAAAGGCCGGTCAGGCTTCACAGACTGTGGCGAAACCCGGGTTAACTCGCAACAAGGTGATGCTGTGTGTGTGGTGGGATTGGAAGGGCATTATTCATTATGAGCTGTTACCATCAGGCAGGACCATCGATTCTGAACTCTACTGCGAACAACTGATGAGATTAAAGCAAGAAGTTGAGAGAAAGCGGCCGGAATTAATCAACAGAAGGGGTGTGGTTTTTCATCATGATAACGCTAGACCTCACACATCTTTAGCCACTCAGCAAAAATTAAGAGAGCTTGGCTGGGAGGTGTTAATGCATCCGCCGTATAGTCCTGACCTTGCACCTTCAGATTTCCACCTGTTTCGGTCTCTTCAGAATTCTTTAGGCAGTGTCAGGTTAACATCACGAGAGGACTGCCAAAACCACTTGTCGCGGTATTTTGACCAGAAGTCCCAAAATTTCTATAGCAATGGGATCATGTCCCTACCTACAAGATGGCAAAAAGTTATCGAACAAAATGGTACCTACATACTTTAGTTAAATGTAAATAAACTATATTAAAAAATGTTTTGAATTTTCTTAAAAAATGCGAAGAAACTTTTTCCCCAACCTATTATTTATATTTTTTAAATTGTTACGAGTAACAAGGAGCCTTTCCACCGATCTTTTTTATAACTTCTTCTATAATAAAAAAAAAATACACATACACTCTTACACCAAAGGGAATATTGTATTACAGAAATCTCCACAAGAAGTTATTTTTACAAAGTACCCCCCATTTGTTGTATTATTTGCCGAGTGGCGATTTTCGGGATAGATAATCAATAACCATCCTGATTGGTGGAGATTTCTTAATATAATAATCCAACAATAACGTGCAGCCAAAAGTTGGTAATTTTATACGACCTTCAGAGAAGTTGGCAATTTTTGTGGAATCTCGTTTACTCAAAACTAATCTTTATTATCTTAGAAAGTAAGTTAATTATCCCGTAGCATTGACCGTATCTCTCATCTCCCTGCCTTTTGTCTCGATCGGTAACGCTAGGCAAGCGATGGCCGCTAACACTGCAGCCAGAGAATATACTCCAGTAGCAATTACTATGGAGTTCTTGAGAAGGACCTGAAACAAATTTGTTTGTGTAATTTGCACGAACTATCGTGCAATAATCCAAGATGGCCGAAATAATTTCCAGACGCTAACTCGCGTAGTATTATTATCCTCTTTGCGTTTACCTATGGACGATCACTTTCGTTACTTCTACATGTGTGCTAATAATTACGTAATGAATTTATTAAAATCTTAAAATAAAACCTTAACAATATTAACTAAAAAAAATAACTCTGCAGTATCGTATACTTAGTCACCCTTAGGCGTCTGAACTAATGGATAACAACCTCTAAAATGAACAACGCTTGTCTGACCACGCTACATCTATAGATACCGATAGGTTAGCGCACTAAAACCCTTTACCGTACCGCCTCCCGGCCGATAACGCACACGCAGCCCGAATATTCGGGACGATAGCCAATAACGGCCGGTCACATCTGCGCGTATCGTGTCCTAACACGAAGATTCGTGACGATACACGCAGGTGCGGCCCTAGCATTAAAGCGGGTATTCTGCAACACTTTTTTGTTTTCTAAGAACTAACATCAAACGTCGTTTTCTACTAAAAAAATGGCAGATTTCCCATACAAAATTTAATCCCCTATTTTACCCCTTAGGGGTTGAAGTTCGAGATATTCGAAATTTAACCTATGAAAATATGGGCGTGGCCGGTATAGTTTTGTTAGCAAATTATCAGTGCGTTCCATATGGCAAGCCTATCCATAAACAATAATATACTCAAACAACTATTGGATAAGTTAATGCTTTGCAGTGAATAGAGCTCTATGATTGGTTCGATTTACACTAATCCAGCATCAATACATCAGAATAACATGGGATGTATGAGGTACATTATTGTAAAGTTTCATTGAAATTCATTCTGTAGTTTTTGCGTGAAAGTGTAACAAACATACATAATAATCCATACAAACTTACACTTTTTAATATTAGTAGGATTCTGAAGCTGGTTTTAATTATTTACCTGTGCAACATACGGTGTGATCATAGCACCGAGCCTGGCAACCCCACTGCATGCTCCCACTGCTGTTGACCTCAAAGCCGTAGGATACACCTGAAATAATAATAATTTATTTCCAATAAAGAAGAACACAATACATACAATAAAAATGCAGTTACAAAGGTAAAATTTACAATCTAGGAACCTGAACTAGGACATTCCTGTGTTTCAATTTACGTTTTTGTTTTTTATGTGGCAATTACGTCTAAAATAAGTGTAAAAAGGCATACTAAACAATCTTCAGAAATTTATCTCTATATTACAATTTACAATCTAATTATAAAATATCATATTGTGTGCCAATGAAATGAAATACGTAAAACAAATACGTGATTGAAGTAAGTTAAAACTACTTAAAATTACTAATTAAAGTTAATAAATTCTCTGTATCTTCATAGGACATGTTTTGAAGGCCACCTTGGAGCGTTTTCCTACACTTATTGTAATTCAGGGGATTAATCTTTAACATCAAATTTAATCTGTTATATAACAGGTCCTAGAAATGTATAAAATTTAGTCGAAAAAGCTTGTTTCGATAATATTTGATTTTTTTTTAAGAATAAATGTACCATCGGCAAAGTTCTCGGTAAACCACTTGTAAGCGATAATCGCGTGGCACGTGGTTTGAACCAATAAGAGCAGATTATGTCGTCAGCCAGCGTGACTGCGTGGAGGGGAGACGTCTTGCGGAAGTGAAGAAAAGTCGCTGCGTCTAATCACGTTAACATTCTATTGGCAGGAATAAAAAGTAGGCGGGGCTTGATGCTGACCCTGGTAACGTGGTGGGGAAACTTTCTCGGCGGGTGTGTGGCTTTTGATGTCAAGTGTGTCCCCTTGGCATTCGAAGTCACATGCTATCGTCGAGTTGATTTTGTTTTCCCACCACGGCTAGTTCCGGACGGCCGTTTTCAGGGCCACGACCGCGCCCGATTACCCCGGGTGCGGTCCGGTGGCTGTTCCCGGTGTACTCGTTGCGGAGGACGCGTCAGGTCGAGCAGCCGTCGGTGAGGAGGCGGCCTATAAGGCCGGCGTCGGCCAGCGGCCCACAGGGGCTGGCTACCAATTGGTGCACAAGGAGTGCCTAGACGGGTAGCGTTGGGACGGTCTCGGTCTAGTTGCGCTCACGTGCGCAGATCCCGAGCCGTCCCGCAATAGCGCACTGGAGGTCAGGCCGGGGAGGATGTTTAGTGGGTATGGAGGGAACGCCTTTACCTCGAGTCCCACATATCCCCTGCGGTTGGCACCACCCCGCAGGGACGATGCGTAAATGCATTTGACCTCCCCGTCAAAAAAAGGCGGGGCTTGATGGCTGAGGTATGGCGTATAAAGGATTATGTTTGCTAAATCACCGGTACTTTGTTGACTGTACATATTTATTTTCTAATTTATTAATATTATGGATTATTACA
This sequence comes from Elophila nymphaeata, assembly GCA_955850985.1. Lineage (NCBI taxonomy): Eukaryota > Metazoa > Arthropoda > Insecta > Lepidoptera > Crambidae > Elophila > Elophila nymphaeata. The sequence goes on from OY039075.1 coordinate 8,678,301, forward strand.
CATAGCGATATCAGTAGTTTTATCATCATAATGTCAGCCAAGAGACGCCCACTGTTGGACATACGCCTCCCACAAGGATCTAGAACCCGATGGGTCCTGCGCTGTGAGTATTCACAACTAATTATTATTTTTCGTATGGCAACCATTCTACTTTTTCCTTTCGCAACACCTTTTAAATGTCATACTGACTTGTAAGCTAATTTGAAGGCGGGTAAACATAAAAGTAAGTTTCCTTGTCATTTTAAAGTGTATAGTCCACGAAAAAATAATAAAGACATAGTCCACGATATAAACCGTGAAACAATAAAGACAATTTTATTTAATAATGCAACATATCTATTATCTTAAATACTTTGATAGGTAAAGAAATTAGGTAGAGCTGACTAGACTAGTATTACCAATTACGAACAGAGTATTTAAAAAAAAGTTGTTTACCTCCGGCGTATATACATATGCGGCCTGAAATAGTCCAGCAATGATTCCTCGGGCCACGAATAATATGCATGTTAGGAAAGTGCGGCTGCAATAAATAATTTAATTATCAATTCGCTGACTTGATAAAAAAATAATCATTAAAAGAAACATTACTAAATGAAATGATTAACAAAAATTATATTATTTTTAATTAAATTAGACTATAAGACTTACTTTTCATTGTAAATCAACACGCACACACAGACAGCGAATATAACAAACTGTGCGGCCATTGTTTTCTTTCTCCCAAATTTTTCGATAATGAAGATAGTGGCAAATATTCCTGTAAAGAACATTGAAATAAATATACAGCTGAAAAGCTTTTTAAAAGAATAGCCATCCTTATTAAACGTATGACACAAATATTATATTGAAGAATGTTGTGCTATTTGTTGATTGGTAGATTGATTTGAGTTTTGTTAATAATTTGAAAGGGTCCTTAATCCCGATTTATAAGGAAAATATTATTATTTACTCACCCGGAAACTCGGCTAAAGTGGTCCACAACAGATCCATATAATCCGTGGTCTGGAGAGGCCGACAGTTCGCAGCACAAGTTTCGTCTGATGTGTCTGGATCAGTCTCGAATAGTTCCGTGGTCATTAGAACTAGGCCATAGTAGCAGAATGCGCAAGACATCCTGAAATTGTTTCAAAATGAATTTCTAAAAGAAAATCTAATTTTAAACTGTGAAATTCTATGAAGAATATTCGAAACTCATTTTGATTCACATCAGGCTGAGTTCTTTACTAGAGTTTATTTGGTTATAAAAGTAACCAAATGAAGATGTAGATAAATTAAGAAGAAGTAGCTATAAATCTTTGTGCTTAGTTGATGTTTAATCAAATTAGGCGGACTAAACAATATAGAACAGGGGTTCCCAAAGTGAATTTTATTGTAACACCCTTAGGGATTGGCAATTCGACAACTTTACGAATAAATAATAGTAAAAAGTAAATAAGCGATATTAATTAATTAAATTAAAGAACATAACCAGATAGTTCTTAGTCCAAGATTAGTAATAAGTATAAAAGGGGAAATAGAGATAGATGGAGGAGAAAGAGCGAGAGGGAGAAGAAGGGCAGAAACAGAAAATTTGAGAAAGTCTTAAATATTTAATGTTGGAAAGCAGACAGTGAGAACTTCAAGATTAGTAATAAGGATAACAAGGCCATTAATAGACGAAGAAGAAGGAAAGAGAAGAGAGATAATTGGTTAGAAACAGAAAGACGAAGATTGTCAAGTACTCGGTCGGTGGCATTACCATATGAACCATAGCAGCAGGCTAGTGTTCCTCAGGTGCGGTATGAGCAGGTGTTTCAACCGGCCCCGCTGGCCCAAGCCTACAGCATCGTCACACACCAGCCGGCCCAGTAGCATTGGACGACCGTTGTCTTGTGCGATCTTTTATATAAAATTATATTCAATCAAATTTTAAATAGGGGTCCAATACTTGAAATTTCTTAATCAACAATTTCTTAGCTATCTCTAAAACACAAAACAAAACGTCTAAAAATATAAGAAAGACAGTGTTTTTACACGGTTTTTGTATTATTTTGTATGTCACGTGACAAACGAGAATTCTTTTGGAATGACGTCACAACATTGTATTGTATTAGTATCAATGCATTAAAAGACATTTGCAAAGCTGTCAAATCCCATTGCTTTCTCAAATTTAATAAAATATTAACATACCTTTTCCAATGTGGTTAGCGCTTTGTCCGGTTGACCGCTCGCAACATGGAACCTAGCAGACTCAGGTAGCCACTGTAATGGAAGACATAACCAGGAATTCCAATATATCCTAATTGTGACACTGTCATATTGTGCATGGTTCACCTTAATTTTAAGAAAATAAAAGTCCCAGTCGAAAAACGTAGCAAGGTATCTATCTAATGTAGTGATTGTTGATTAAACCTTTAAATTAGGTCGTAAACATAAGAACCAAGCGCAGACAAATTTCGACAGCGAAAACTATGTCCCGGTAGCGTAGTGGTTGACACAGCCGCCCGGATTGTGGAAGATGCTGCGTTCGAATCCCGCTCTGGACAGTCCATTTTTTATTTTTTAAATTTAAAATATTTGCGCGTTCGTTAACGCGAAAATAATTCCAAATTAGGACCGCGGCTGGCGAATTTTGTATATGGAACACCACACATTGGACGCGACGCGCCGGGTCTGTGGTACTAACGTCAACACGAAGTGTCCGCAAGCATTGCCGATAAACCGTGCCACACTGGGTCTCTTCGAGCAACGCATATCGGACATTGTTCGGTGCTCTTTAACCTATGAAATTGCCGAATTTTCTAAATAATAACTTAATTAACTTCCACGATTCCATTTATATCAAATTGAAATAATGTTATATCCCCTCATCATCATCATCATGACAGCTTTTATAATTCTCTCCTTGTCATCGAAGGTTTAGGCAGTAGTCAACTACGTTTGCCTAATGCGGATTGGTGGACGGAGTATAAGGTGACTTCTACGACACCTATTGGAGGATATGGGTGATGCTATCCTACTCTGCCGGCATCACATAGCTAATCCCCTGATAATCACTAATAGTTAACTTTTTAGGTTCTGTGCCTCTTTTATGTAGGCCACAGGCTGGCAACCTGTCACTATTGGTGACCTATACTGCCAAATGTGGCTTTATGTGTAACTAAATGTTACCTAAAGCTCTGCTCAACCCCTTTTGGGTTTACGAGCGTGATTATATGTATGTATCGATATACAACATGTAAACTAAATAACCAACATCCTGAATACAGGTGGTTTGGGATCGGCTTCCGAGTTGAATTCAATAATTTTTTTTTTAAAAACGATTTTTTTTTTGAAAAAAAAAACAAAAAGTACCCAGAAAATGTTGTACAGTCAACAGCACGTCGGGCTATACAAAACTGTCAAATTTCTCCAAACGATTTTTAACCTAAGGCTATTGAATATAAAGTGCATAATCGATAGGATAAATTTGACAGTTTGTGGTAACCCAACGTGCTGTTGTCTGTACAATATTTTCTGGGTACTTTTTGTTTTTTTTTTTTTTAAAAATCGTTTTCTTTTTAAAAAAAAATATTGAAATCAACTCGGAAGCCGATCTTAAACCACCTGTATTCAGGATGTTGGTTATTTAGTTTACATGTTGTAGTTAACCATAATTATATTACAATCAAGATATACAATGAAGTACCGTCACAGTAGCAGTTGAGATTGAGAGTTGTTGAAATTGAAAAAAACAATTTTTTATAGCTAATGGAGAAGGTTTTTTTGATAAACCTAATAAGACAGAAACTAGTCCTAGCTTATTATGTATTTTTTATGTTTCATTTCAAACAAAACTTACATAAAGAATAGACACTTAAGTCCCGTAAACGTTTTTTAGTTAAGCGACCGCTTGAAGCTCGTATAATGTAACATGTCCTCATGAGCAAGTTGCCCTGAACTTTAAGCGACCATTTAACTAAGATCTGAGTAATCGGCAGTAAATCTACCTAACCATGTTTAGATTACAATTTATAATTTTAGAATGGAAACTTACTGGGCATATAACAGCAAAGATAAGCAGAGGAATAGTCGAGAGAGCCAGCAGCCAATGAACGCCTAGAGTAGGCATCACTACCAACGCTAGCGCCACTTCTAGGCACGCACCCAGCGCCCAGAAACACTGTAAATAAACAACAGACCACTATTACTATGTTTGTTTCATGTACACAGGATCTGGCAATCGCACTGACCTCTATGGACTGAATATGTCTACTAAAATGACAGTTGTACCTATTGTATTTTGTGCCAATACAATACAAAGCGCGCCACCGAGCGTCTAGAGGTCCAGAGGACCAATCTATTGCCTTGAAAGTCTAACGAAAATAATAATAACGTCTCAAACTGACGTTTTAGAGAGAAAGCTCTATATCGACCGTCGTGTCAAATAGTCAAAAATTAGTCCCCCATCCAGTAGCGTTTATTTCGAATAATTTGTCCTTATAAAGAACTGTAGAGAAACAACATAGGGATAAATAAAACTGTTGAGGCCACTAACTAAATGGTATCTCTAGATGTTTTCCTGCGACGTTATCATTCCGCGCCAGTTCGAGAAGAAACACAATCCTTTTGACACCATACACACGAACTGATCCTTCCCTGCACTTATTTGTGTTAAAACTAAAAAGGACCTTAAACTAAATGATTGCGCGCCAGTGGATGGTTAATATCCTGTTGTTTTATAAAGATTGATATACTGTGAAGGGAATACCGGTCATTTTGTGTTATCTTTATGGAATACTTTCATTTTAAAATCAACAGTGTACCTGTGAGCAAAATATTGTAATTTCTATGAGTTTATTGATTGCGAATACATAATTAAACGATTTAAACGTAAAAGAAGGCAGAGTTTGGATAAAACGGGAATATGTATAGCGATTTGCTTGTTAAATAATTGTGTGTAGCTACCTACTTTTTAAAAAGTCACAAAAGCCAATGTTTTTAAATTATCTACTCAAGTAATTTTAACAAGAAGAAGAGATTTTAAAACCGTCATTTTTTCGAGCGTTGCCCATCTACTACAATTCATTCCATAAAAATTGGACACTCTGGTAGGAATAAACGGTAGTGGATGGGGGGCTATTATCATTTCGTTCGATAGAAACGTTGTATCGTTTGCCACTTGTCTAGGCCCTCAGGGAACTAAAATTGACGCGCCCCACCGAGCGTCCAAGGAACTAAAATTGTCCTTTAATTATTGAAATATACATTGCTAATGGCTGCAACGAGATCTCTAATTTGTAGTCCCATTAGTTCACACACAGGATCTGGCGATCCCACTGACCTCTATTATACAAGTATGCTGGACTGAATATGTCTACTAAAATGACAGTTGTAGTATAATAGAGGTCAGTGAGCGATCTTATGCGAAACCTGTGACGCTAAAATTGTAATGCTTGTTCAATTGGTGTTCAAACAGGATTGCATTTTATCTGTGGAGATTTTAAATTCATAATTTTAACACATGAACTTAGTTTCCCCTAGGATCAAGCAAGATCTCTAGATTTTTCTAATTCTTATAATATATCTGTTGTAATAGTACAAACAAAAATCAATTTTGCGAACATTTAAAGAAATAAAAAATAATATAAATATTGGTACACAATCTCTTTACATATCCCCTTCCCTCCGGACCTCTGTGGCGTACAGACGCATTCGTGGACGCTCCGTATTTATCAAAATAACAAAATAAATTAAAAATCATTTCCATTAATCAAGATAAATAATAGGAGTGCATAACTGCGCGAGAACTACTCTCTCGGACATCGTGCGTGTCACACACTGTGAGTTGTATTTTCATTCATAACATCTTGAAACAAGCAAGGGTCAGCTTACGCTGGACGGAAAGCAGTTTTGTACCAAATCGTCGCGACCGACCAGTTTAAGCTGAGCTCCGTCGATTCTATGCTTACTATTGCTCCCGCAAGTTATTAAGTCCTGGGCCCTATGGCATAAAACTACTATTATTATAAGACTATTTTTATAAGACTTCTAAAAATATTTTAGAAGTTTAAAAAATTCTGTTGCATAAAATAATTTCAGTTTTTGTTGCATAAAAATAAAGACACTCATATAATAAGTTGGATACTTATATTATTTGTAAAATTTAGAAGCGTCTCGTTGCATAAAAAATATAACTAATAAATAAAAAATAATGATTCCCGCCCTAGAGTCTATTCACACTAGTTTTTGGCCACCATAGGCGTTCGATGAACGTTAGCGCAGTGTAGACGTCACACTGTTGTAAATGACGGTATGCATCAAGCATCCGCGACGCTAGCTCATCCCGCAGACAAAACGCGACGCAAACGTCACGTTGTCGCGCTACTTGTAATTGTTGTTGAGGACTTAGGGCGTAATTTCAAAGCGTTGGATGTTGATATACCTACGCCTTGCATTATTTCCAGGTTTTTTTTATGTTACGAGATGACAAACAAGCTTGCGGCCCACTTGATGTTAAGTGGTCACCGCCCCCTATAGACACTTGCAATATTAAGTGTAAATCACTTAACATCGCAAGTGCGTTTGCCATCCGGGGACTAAGATGATAAATGCTCTCCATGCCCCGTAATTACACTGGCTACCTTTCCCTTCAATCCGAAACACAGCGAACTGCTTCACGGCTGAAATAAGAAAGGCGGTGGTACCTACCCAGACGACCCTACATATGGGTCTACCACCTACATAGTAAAATTTATTCTGAATCGCTCATTACATTCATAAGTGATTTGCAAACCGTTCTAAATGATTTTTGCTTTAAAAATCTACGGTCAGGCATTATTCTTTCATCATCGGAATCACTCTAGACCATTGCGTTTAACTTGAGATAACAACTAAGCTTATAGAAAGATACTTATAATATATTTTAACCACCTTCAATGGTTGATAGAATTACACCATTAATAGGAGTAAATAATAGTAGCTGCGTCATTTCTTGCAACAGAAATTTTATTTTACATATATTATTAGCTTGTATTTCCCGGCAGTAGACTACTAACTTGTATTATTAGTTATATTTTTTATGCAACGAGACGCTTCTAAATTTTACAAATAATATAAGTATCCAACTTATTATATGAGTGTCTTTATTTTTATGCAACAAAAACTGAAATTATTTTATGCAACAGAATTTTTTAAACTTCTAAAATATTTTTAGAAGTCTTATAAAAATAGTCTTATAATAATAGTAGTTTTATGCCATAGGGCCCTGGGCATGGAGGGCATATCATCTTAGTCCCCGGATGGCAAACGCACTTGCGATGTTAAGTGATTTACACTTAATATTGCAAGTGTCTATAGGCGGCGGTGACCACTTAACATCAAGTGGGCCGCAAGCTTGTTTGTCATCTCGTAACATTAAAAAAAATCCTGGAAATAATGCAAGGCGTAGGTATATCAACATCCAACGCTTTGAAATTACGCCCTAAGTCCTTAACAACAATTACAAGTAGCGCGACAACGCGACGTTTGCGTCGCGTTTTGTCTGCAGTAAATTTAAGGGATGAGCTAGCATCGCGGATGCTTGATGCATACCGTCATTTACAATAGTGTGAGTCTACACTGCGCTAACGTTCATCGAACGCCTATGCTGGCCAAAGACTAGTGTGAATAGACTCTATTGCGGGAACCATTATTTTTCTTTTCTTGTAGAGGTAGGCAATGATCAAGAGACCGTACAGCCTTTTCACAGTCCACTCCTATTATGAGTTTGAAATTTAGAAGTAATTTTACAAGTATTAAAATTTCTTTATGCACCGTAAATTAACAGACTCTTAAAATTAGTTACAACTCTTGTAACTATTATTATAAGCTATTAATTATATGCAACACAACTCTACTAATATGAGTAAAAGTTAAGAGTAAATCGCTTATAATATAAGTACTTAATTTTTATGCCATAGGCCCCTGGTACTGCTTGCTTAATATTAGGCGCTTGCTTTTAACATCATGCCCCTACGCCACTCACCTCCCGCCACTGTTTTACGAGCGGTCGGGGAAGAAGACCAAGCGACTACGGCTCAACAATGTGAACTATCTGCGCCAGGGATTATTCTACAACAAAGCTCATCGGAATATGATCTACAAAACATATCCGATGAGCCATCCAACTCTGTGTCACGGCGCCACAAACGTAAGAGAACCAATACCTCGGAAATACAGCTCGCTAATTTCATGACTGAAATCAGAGGCATGTTCGAAGAATTAAAACAACAACAGAACTCAAAAACAGAAAAAATTCACACCGCGATAGAGGAAATTAAAACTCAAAATTCTGATATTAGATCATCTATTGACTTTTTATCGGCCAAATATGATACTCTCTTAGAACAAGTCAAGGAATTGAAGTCTGAAAACTCACAGCAGCAGGAGTATATTCATTCTTTGGAAATGAAGTTGGAAAACTTTGAAAGGGGGGTGCGTTCTACGTGCTTAGAAATAAAAAACATACCACTTAGTAAACCCGAAACCAAAGCGAGTCTAACTGAGATAATTACAAGTATTGGGCAAGCCATAAAATCTAATACACAAGCAAACGTTGTGAAAGACATCTTCCGTATTGCTACGAGAAATCCCGCTAACAAAACTATAATCGTGGACTTTGTTAGCGTGATTGCCAAGGATACATTTCTAAAGGCGTATAAAAACCATAATAAAGGACATTGTAAACTGAACACGGAGAATCTAAAAATAACTGGGCCTTCTACTCCTATTTATATTTGTGAAAATCTGACAGCAAAAATGAAACGATTATTTTATCTTGCACGTATATTTGCTAACAGTAAAGAGTATAAATATTGTTGGACCACAAACGGCAAGATATTTATTAGAGAAAAGGATGGGTCCCCTTTTTATCAGATTAAAGATGAATCAGATCTAAAAAAAATGGATACTGTACAATGACTATTTTGTTTATCTTGTCTTTGTTTGATAATGTATAACTTAAATTTTAAATTAAGTAATAATTGTTTTTCTAGTTTTAATACTGTAATTTATATTGCATGTTATCGATCTCACATACCCATAACGTATTCATACAATAACTCACTCATTCATACTCATATAATCTATAGACTCACCATTCTTATAATATATTTACACACATACACACCTAATCACCCAAACATGCCACTTACCTATATAAAAATATTTTTTACACAGAAAAGTATAAGTATTGTTCCACATCAACAACCTCTTTGTAAAGCAAAATACCCAAAAGGAATTGTCGCCTTACTTCCAATTAAAATTGCATTTTACTTTTGTCTATGTGTCAATGCCAGAATTCTACCTAGGTTCGTTCGTTCGTTCGTATACAAATTGTACTCATCACTCATCCAAAATAGACGTTAACATGGAAATCTCTTCTGAAATTGACCACATATCTATCGGTAAATCTTATATTAGTACACCTGAATGCGCACCTTTGTATGTGACCAACTCTCAAAATCATATTAAAGTCTTTCATGCAAACATTAGAAGCATTGGTTGCTCGATGAACTTTAATAATCTTATACTGCTTCTGGATAGGTGCCAGATGGATATTGATGTTATTGTTCTTTCCGAGTGTTGGTTGAGCAAATGTCCATATCTCCCAACAATACCGGGGTATCGCTCTCATCATTCTGGTTTTTCTAATCAAAATGAAGGGGTCGTCGTTTATACTAAGCGTGATATCATGGTGATAGTAGAGGAATCTAATATTGCTGATGCAAACTGTTTAACTCTGAAACTCTCTAACGAAGTTATGATTGTTGCCGTATATCGCTCTCCATCCTACAGAAACATTGACAATTATTTAAACAGTCTAGATTTCCTTTTGCAGTCGCTGCGTATTTTTAATACTGTAATATTAATTGGTGATCTTAATATCAACATACTTGACGGTAATGATCAAAACACTAATTCGTACTTAAACTTATTAGCATCTAATGGTATGTTGCCTACGCATGAATTTCCAACTCGTAATAATAATTGTTTAGATCATGTATTCTTAAAAAGCAATAGAGACTCTGTTACCTTAGTTTTAGATACCTATATTACAGATCACCGTCCCATTTTATTCTGTTCAGGATCACGTCCCAAGGTTAGCAAATTTAATAAAACTACCTCACTTAAACGTCTTGATATCTCATCTAGCGTGAGTCAAATCGAAAATACCGATTTTTGGGACGTTATTAACAACGAAAATGCAGAATCTGCTGCTAGTCTTTTGACACATAAATTATCTTCTGTCGTAGAGGCTAATACACACACCATTTATATCCCCTGTAGAAAGCGAATCTTGAAACCCTGGATTACCCCTGGATTGCTTCGTTGCATAAGGCATAGAGATAAACTGTATAGGAAATCTAAAAAACACCCTAATGATGATATCCTCAACATTTCCTATAAAAGATATAAAACTTTTTGCAATAACCTCTTAAAAAAGATCAAACAAGAATATGAGAGATCTGAGTTTGACAAACATAAAAAAAATCCTAAAAAAGTTTGGAACCTCATTAAAAACATTACTGATTTCAAGCAGACTTCTGCTTCTCCCGCGGAAGAACTTCTATGTAGGTTTAAAGATTCGTACACCGCTGTGTCATCAGTGAATACATTCTTCGCTGGTATTGGAAAAGAATTAGCGTCAAATATTATCAATGACCCGACTTTCACTTCTGATGACCCTTCCACCCCATCTAATGTGTCAGATTCAATGGCTATTTTGAGTATTGACGACTGGGAGATTGAAGATGTAGTCTTAGGGCTGAGACAGGATTGTGCAACTGGCTGGGATGGTATTCCCATTTCATTAATTAAAGAAGCTAGACATGTGTTAGTCCCTGTCTTAGCTCACGTTTACAATCTTTGTCTCGTGACTGGAACCTTCCCCAAGGTATTTAAGAAAGCTGTAGTCCATCCTATTTTTAAAAGTGGGGATAGATCCTGTGTTAACGATTACAGACCTATTTCAGTTTTACCAGCGTTATCCAAGGTTTTTGAAAAAATCCTAAATATTAGATTAAACAAGTTTTTGCATTCCAAAAATATACTGGCACCGAATCAGTTTGGGTTTAGGTCGGGAATGTCAACTGAGGACGCTGTTTTAGAACTTACTAGTACGATAATTAATAACATAAACAATAAAATGAATCCTATAGCTGTTTTTCTTGACCTATCCAAAGCTTTTGACACTGTTTCTGTCCCTATCCTTCTTAGCAAACTTCAGCGGATCGGCGTTAGAGGTGTGGTACTCGATTTGTTCCATAGCTACCTAAGTGAACGTACGCAATGTGTTAAGATCTCTAACATTACTAGTGGTGAAGAACCAGTCGAGTATGGCGTTCCACAGGGCAGTGTTCTCGGTCCCACCTTGTTTATGATATATGTAAACGATTTGTGTCAGCTAAAATTATTAAATTGTAAAATTGTGGCATATGCTGATGATACAGCGATTGTTGCTCATGGAAGGAGCTGGGAAGAGGCGCGATACTTTGCGGAAACAGCTTTAAGTACGGTTATGTCATGGTTACGTAATAATATACTAACTTTAAACCTACAAAAGACCAAATTTATCACTTTTGCTCCCAAGCTCAGCTCACAGCCTGACCAAACATTCAATCTCACTGTGCATAATTTTGAAGGTGTTTACGGCAATACATGTCTATCGGTTTCTCGTACGAACAGTATGCGATATCTCGGTGTTGTTGTTGATAGCCTCATGTGCTGGACCGAACAAATTCTTGCTCTCACAGCAAGAATTAGAAAGCTTATTTTTTTGTTCCGCAAACTAAGGGTTTCGGTCGATTCTGCTACGCTCAGAACTGCTTATTTCGCCCTGGCACAGTCAATTTTGTCATACTGTGTGGTAGTTTGGGGAGGCTCTGGCAAGACCAAGCTGTTGTACCTTGAAAGGGCGCAAAGGGCCGTCCTGAAAGTTATGGCATTTAAACCTATCAGGTATCCTACAGATTTAATTTATAAATTTTGGGAAGTGCTATCTGTTCGTAAACTGTATATACTACAAGTTATTCTACGCAAACATATGAGCCTCCCATATGATCCCTTATCGTTGGATAGTAAAAGAAGAAAAGATAGAGTTTGTCAAATTCAGAAATTTAGAATTGCACTAGTTAAACACCACTATGACTTTATCTCTACTATACTGTACAACAAAATCAATAAAAAACTAAATATTTACCCTCTTTTAAAATACGAATGTAAAACCTTAATTAATAAGTGGCTTCTAGGTCTAGATTATGATACTGTGGAGTCTTTGATTAAATAAAATAGTATACACACACACATACACATACGCACACACACACACACACACACACACACACACACACACACACACACACACACACACACACACACACACACACACACACACACACACACACACACACACACAATACACACATTATGTTGGAGATTGAATCATATTTTTGCTTTTATTTAGAAGTTTTTCTTTTTATTACTTTTTATTTTGTATAAATTAAAACGTTTATCTGTTTATTTAATCATACTGTACCTAATGATTGTAAAATTGAGGTGGGCGCTAATAACTGTGACACAGTCTTTGACTATTACAGTTGTTAACGCAAAATAGTTTGTGAATTGTATGATTTTTGAAAATAAAATTATTATTATTATTATTATTATTATTATATCTACAGATTGTTCTTTTTAATATTTTTAACGAATGCAAGATGTTATAATAAAATTTAGACTTACGAGTACTTAATAATAGGATATAGAAAATGAAACTAACTTACATCCAATAACACAACACATTTTGCTCTTTGTTTCGTCGGTAAAAATTCAGCGTAAAGTGTAACCCTGAAATGGCAAATTCAAACATATTAGTATACTGCTTCACTATAACACCATAAAATGTATTGTGTTTTTATCTCATGAAGACAGTTGAGCTATCACTGTTTGCATAGGATATACATGCAAAATGTCACTATGTGTATCACTCCCAGCACTGTGTATCACTCCCACACACAATAATACTTACTATGTATAGACATGTGATGGTGGCAGAGTAGAATAGCATTACCCCATATCCTCCAATGGGTGTCATGGAAGGCGACTAATGGATCAACAAAGGAGTATTGATCACCTTATCCTACGTCCACCAAATCGCATAGGGCAAGTGTGGTGGACTACTGCCTATACCTCCTTAGATGACAAGGGGAGACCTTGTGTCCCAGTAACGGGTCGAATTTTCAAGGCTGTTATGATGATATTGAATGGACACTGCATCCACAATCGAGACTTATTGACGAGGAGTTATCTTACTTTACATTTAGATGGTGCGCACATGGATATGCCTGTACAAAATGACGCCTGTGTAGTAACGCAGCTTTTGTATAGACATCTAAGGCAGTGACTGGGGTGTGACTGAGCACTCTTGCACTGAGGCATACAGTGACAATGATCATGTTCATAGTCATGGTATGCCTCATCCGCATTCATGAGCTAAAAATACTGTAGACTATTATGTAAAATACTTACGATTGTGGTACACAACCGATGGCAAACCCAACAAGCCCTCTTAGAAACAGTAGCCATAAGAAGTTTGGTGCAATGGCACTTAGCAATCCATAGTAAAATAATAGAATCCCACACATACTGAGAGCCTGGAAAAATAGAAATAAATAACACATGAAAATTTTGTATTAAGGTGAATGCAGATGGAGATGTACCAACTAGGAAGTAAAATAAATAATATCTATACTTATATTATACATCTGAAGAGTTTGTTTGTTTCTTCATTTGGTTGAATTTATTTGGTCACATTGAACTTTTTGTGTTATCCAACAGAATTTCAGTTTCACAACACAATTTAGTTCATTTATCGAATAAGGCTATAGACAGACTATATAATAACTGACATTAATCCCTGGACGATTATTAATATCCAGACACAATTGATTTTAATTGTGTTCTCGCGCTCCTAAGCGCGAACGGGGCTTAACGAGTTAATGGGAGTGAACAACCACTAGTTTCCAAACAAAATTGGGAAAAGATCAAGCAACAACTGTATGTAAAGAATAGGGTATAATTTCATGACAATTAATAGCCAGTAAATGTTATTTAACTCAAAATGCACAGACAACAGCAAAGCAGTCTATCCAAAACTTAATCGACTCACCTTAATAGACTGAGATTTTAATTCTATGGCTATGGATTAATGTTGAAAATTTACTGAAGAAATTGACAGTTGGGATAGATTAAACTTATTGCAGTTTAAACAAAATATTACTGTTTATGAATGAAAGTATGGCATAACTGCTACTGTTCTCTGAACCATTCTTAAATCTCTCAAAAACAAGTTTTTATGAAATATTTATGTATAGCTCTGTCTAAGAAAGAACAAACTTACAGTTTTTCTTCCATACCGATCACTAATATTTCCCCAAAATGTAGAGCTCAGCATCATTCCCATAAACACCACAGTAGTAGTGAGGGCTTGCTGGTATCTGGAACAGATTAAAAAGTTATAGATCTTTTGAAGAAATATATGTAGTATGTTTTATGATTATTAAAGGTAGTCTATGATTAAAGCCTAATAAATTTACAATTGTGGAAAAGAAGAATGATAATAATGCTTTTAAAAGAATATGTTTCTTAATGGAGTTCATGCAACAACTTCATGTTTGATCTATTTTGAAAATTATTTATCACAAGTTTCCATTTCAAATATTAGATATTGTGAGATTAATAGTATTTACTAGATAAAAACAAATTAATAATAAAAAGAGAAGAATGCTATTTGATATTATTAGAATGTTACCAGGGTTCCATGTTGTTGCATAGACAATATTATAGTTTTATAGAACTTCGTTTCATATGATTTTTTTCTCATATTATCATTGAATAGAGTAATGAGAATACTTGCTTTGAGGAACAAAGAATATATGCAGAATACTTTGAAAACTAACCTACATAATACAGACTCTCACAATAACAGACAGTTCATGGGTCATAAAAAATAATGACCTCAAACCTCCCCTACATGGCCGAGTGATAGGTAGGAAGAAATACTGGCTTAACTGGCTTTATAAATGTGTGGTTGAGAAATAAGGATTGTAAAAAGTTTACAACTTACTTGCTTATGTTCCACTCACAATGTAAAGCAGGGGACAGAATACTCAGTATTGTCATTTCCATAGAGTCTGCCATCCAACACAGGCCAGTGCAAAGAGATAGCTTTACTTGAAACCAGCCAAATCCTAGTGCGTTCACAGCTTGGGTAACTGTAAATGTATCTACAACAGAAAACCAAGAGAATGATGAGTAAATTGTCATTAGCTCTAAACGTATTTTGGTTTGTGCGTAGTTTTGTATCAAATTCAATTTATGCTAATGAAAGTTAAGTCATAAAATAATTTCATATCGTTGTAGAAAGTACGAGTTCACTGACTTACCGTCCGGAACAACAGTAACTGATGCCATCTCAATTTCTTGAGGAGGCGGCATTGGTGGCATTGGTGGTGCCGGTGGTCGTGGCCCTACTGCACTATCATCTAAATCTTGATAACCTTTTGCTCGTCGCATTTTCAGATTTTATATATTTTTCTCTGACGTGGTGGAATACCGTAAAAGTAACGGAAGGTGTACGTTGAAACTTACAAGTTACATTAGATTGGTATGCTGTCTTATTACATTAACTACGTATTTTTATTTTAATAGATTGCTAGACTTCTAAAAGCACCAAGACAAATAAACAGAGTTTTCATTACAATAAACAGTAATAATTTAAACTTCTAAAAGTGAAAAACTAAACAAAAAGTTTGTTTGCTTGCGTCACTGTCAGTCAATGTCAATTTGACATAACATGACAGCTCCACTATAGTCAAAGCTCAGATTTGATTGGACAAAATCTGTCGAATAAATTAATAGCTTTTTAAGCTAATATTTGACATATGGACTAAGCTCAGTAGCGATTGGTTTAAAGGTTTGCCTTTTTAAATTGTCCGGATAGAGAGAGGTCAACGAAATCTTATACACAGCCAAGTCAGGCAAAAGTGATTTTGGTATACATAATTTTTGTCAAAAACTAAACTCCTCCAGAAAAGGGATATTTACTTTTCGATTAGAGAAAGGAAAAAATCGTAAGCAGTACAATGATATACCTATACTTATCTACTTTGTGTCCGCGACGCAAAGTAGGTAAGTATAGGTACCATATCGTTCGATGGGCACCATACTTTTTAATATTTTTATCTACACTGCGCCCTTATCAGCCTTAACATATTCCGGTAAATGTTATAATGACTTCATTTAGCGTTTTATACACTCTGTGACTTCAATGGTCTTTGCTGACTTTAGCCTCTTACCAAAATTCTTGAACATTTTAACGGACTCAAGGACTTCTCCATAAAACAAACCTCTGCGCTGCGCGCGGTTTCTAGGTCGTTTGAGGCTTAGGTTCGAGGCGAAAGGAAAGGCAAAAAAAGACACTAACAAGAAGCCAGTCCTTTAAAACTTAATTGAGGCTTTTATAAAGTTTTTGGCTGCAGCTGACTGGTTGCTCGAATTTGAACCGCACCCGAGCTGACCTTACAGAAAACCACAGTCCAATAAGATTAAGTATATCCCCTTATGTGCCAGGGAGACATAATATGTCTGACAGTTTATATCGCGCGTGTGGCACGCAGACATAATTATATCTGCCTGTTAGTTGCATTTTTCATACTACCCTCGGAGGGGCCTACCACTCAAGGCCATTTTGGTGTTTTATTTTTGTGCCACATGTCCGAATATATTTTTGCGGTGTTGTGTTTCTGTTGGGGACTAAGGTTCCCAGTGCTCCAAGGGGTACCTATAGGGGGACTTGGATTAGCAGCTTGCGGGTGTCACGTCAGTGTTGCAAGTGAGGCTACGGGTGACTGCTTGTCTGCCGACCAAATTTTAATAACATAAAGAAAATACTTTCGTTTTCCGGTTTCAGTGATATTATGAGGCGATAGAAGAACAACAACAAGATTGACCATGTGATGTCGGCAGAGTAGAATAGTAGGTACCTAACCTATCACCCCATTTTTAACCTACAATAATGGATGTCGTAGAAGACGACTAATAGATCAGCAAAGGGGTATTGCTCACCTTGCTCACCTTAGACTCCGTCCTCCACCAATCCGCATTGGGCAAGCATGACCTTTTGTCCCCTTCAATTAGTCCAACGGTTTTTAGTGCTTTAAGTGGTATGGAGGAGCACGGAATGTATAAGTAGTGATCCCTGGCGGTGGGCACCCCCACATATCCCTGGCGGTTGGCACCGTCCCTGCGGGATGGTGCCAACCGCCAGGGATATGTGGGATTCGAGGTAAAGGCGTTCCCTCCATACCCACTAAACATCCTCCCCGGCCTGACCTCCAGTGCGCTATTGCGGGACGGCTCGGGATCTGCGCATGTGAGCGGAACTACACCGAGACCGTCCCAACGCTACCCGTCTAGGCACTCCTTGTGCACCAATTGGTGGCCAGCAGCCCACAGGGGCTAATACCGACTAACGCCAGCCCCTGTGGGCCGCTGGCTGACGCCGGCCTTATAGGCTGCCTCCTCACCGACGGCTGCTCGACCTGGCGCGTCCTCCTGACGAGGAGACCTGACGGGAGTCTTCGGGCGCGGTCGTGGCCCTGAAAAGGGCCGTCCGGAACTAGCCGTGGTGGGAAAACAAAAACAACTCGCCGATGGCATGTGACGAATGCCAAGACACTTGACGTCAAAAGCCACACACCCGCCGAGAAAATTTCCCCACCACGTTACCAGGGTCCGCCACGAGGAGGCTTCCGGACGTGGACCCCATCGAGCATATGCCTAAGTAGTTGACATCATATTTAATTACTTTTCCCTTTATTAAAAAAATACAATTTTTAGGACTCGTTTTAAGTAGGTATACAGGGTGTAAAAGACATGAGCAGTCAAACGAGAACCATGTATTCTGCTCACCGTCATAACATTTTTCTTCCTTTAGACTATACCTGGGAAATTGATAGTTACGATTTTATTGAAGGTCAAAGTCATAATTTTTTTTTTCATTTTTTTATGAAAACGTATTCTATACGTTATTTCTTAAGTATTGTCCAAAGAAACATTATCATTTTTTTTAGTATTTCATAACAAAAAATGGCTTCAAAACGTTAGCGTTCAATGTAGCTCACTCGATGCGCACGGACACTAACGAACGGGGCCGCCGTCAAGCAAAACTATCGCGGTTTTGCGAGTTGCGTGCGAGTTGAGCCCTTTACATTGCGCGGTACAATTTGCAATTTTTTTTAACACCAAAATATAAAAATCATTTCCCAGCAATATTTTTTTTTAAATATGTCTTATTTTGAATAGAATACGTGGTTTTCGTTTGACTGTTCATGTCTTTTACACCCAGTATATAAATTTTCACAATTTAAAAAAAATCACACAAGTGATAATATTACGATATCATCGATGTCAATTAAATAGTGCATTATTAGGGATAACTCAAAAACTACTCGGCAGATCTCGATCAAATTTAAATGGGACCAAATGCCAAAAACCAGCTTTCAAAGGTCGAAAGAATCTTCAAAATCGGTGCCCCAGTACAGAGTTATGAGGTAACAAACATAAAAAAACATACAGTCGAATTGATAACCTCCTCCTTTTTGAAGTCGGTTGAAAGCACTGGGGCGTGGCACTTCAGTCAAATCAATCTATCCAGTTTTCTTTCAGTAGGTACCTAAGCAAAATATTATAAATAAACGAGTACCTAAATTACTAAAATTTTCCGATTTAGGTATAATTAGGGACCTACTTATATGGTAGTCTAGTAGCCTATAATGGGTGTCTTTTTTATAGTGGCTATTACCTCGAATAAAATTTTGCTACTTTTAAAAAAATCTAGTTTTTGAATAAAGGTTTCTGATCGTTTCTTTAGTAGACAGGTTATAAGATCGGCACCTACTTTAATTAAACAAAAATGAAATGCTAAATTAAATAGTAATAAGGTTAATAACTTAAGAACGTTACGTACTTCAAACAACATTTATGTAATAAAATAAAGAGCCGTGGGTGTAACCCTCTGCTTATTTCACTGGCGAAATTCAAAGAAGGTCAAAGGTTACACGAGTCTTAATGTCGACGTGGGTAAATATTATTGAAACATTCGCATTTCGTGAAGTGTTAATGAATTTTACTAGCTTATATTTTCTATGGTTTCCTACTCTACCGAATGAGAACATTTCGATAGGCTAAAGAACACAACAAATGAGTTGTAGACTAAAATTAGATTCCTTTGCGCTTTATTCGGCTAGAGAACACAACAAAGGACTTGTAGACGAAATTAGATTTTTTTATGCCAGATTTTTTTTTTGACTTAGTATAATCTCGCAGGGATATGAAAAAATAGAGAATTCATCAAAACCCTAGGTGGTTTGATCAAATGGAAGATATTAATATCTACAAAAATAAAATATCTGTTATAAAGAATTATAAAAAATAACCCTGCTCTACCAATAATAAGTACCTAATATCTCTATTCATTAAAATTATGTAATTGCCGATAGTTCCAAACGTCTGAAAGTCAGCCCTTTGAAGATGACCAAGACTCAGACAAGTGATTGAAAACCACACAGAAGTAATTTGTTATAAGTACTAACTATGTAAGAGTGGTAGGTTCGAAGTTATTTTTTAGACGTACTTACCTAAAGTTTTGTTTCGAAAAAATTAACCAATATCAAAGTTTGAATTTGTCGGTGCCGTGGTGAATAGCCACCAACTAGCTGTCGGGGAGCCGTAAGCGACGCCTATCGGTGGTCGAGTCGACGTACAGTCACGAGCAATATATGTATCTACTTTTGCCATTTCAGCACCTTTATTTCCTACGTAATAAGAGTCAAATGTGGATACTTGTTAGAGCTCGTGACTATGCCGGAGCGGCTGATCTGGTTCGGTTGACGCCTGGTGGACGTCGAGGCGAAAGGCGCTATGGTGACGATCCCTTTCAGAGTTGATAGTGTGCACCTACCTTTAGTAGGCTTCGGCTCACTCGCTTACCAAACTAAGAAAGTAACAACAGCTAAGCGAACCCATAAACAAAAGCCGATCACTCTAATAAATAATTACTTACACTCTAAACATAGTTTCTCAAACATATTTTGCGCACCACACACTTACAGAATATTTTTTAGCGCCCCCATTTTAATTTTACTTACAATCTGTCGCAAATCGCGAATTTAAAACGGCTTTAACCACGATTTTAAGCTATTTCAATGTCTTCTACTGAAAGTCTGAAAGTTTCCAACTCCCATAAGGGGGAGTTATCGCTCACTTTGAGAAACAATTCTCTAAAATATCTCAGTAGGACAGAGTTGTCTAGACACAAAAATAATGGGTAAAAAAGTATACTGGGTATAAAAGATATGAATAGCCAAACGCGAACCATGTATTCTATACATCAAAATAAGACATATTTCAAAAAAAATATTGCTGGGAAATGATTTTTATTTTTTGGTGTTAAAAAAAATTGCAAATTGTACCGCGCAATGTAAAGGGCTCAACTCGCACGCAACTCGCAAAACCGCGATGATTTTGCCAGTCGGCGGCCCCGTTCGTTAGTGTCCGTGCGCATCGAGTGAGCTACATTGAACGCTAACGTTTTGAAGTCATTTTTTGTTATGAAATACTAAAAAAATGATAATGTTTCTTTGGACAATAATAAAAAAATAATGTATAGAATACGTTTTCATAAAAAAAATTATGACTTCGACCTTCAATAAAATCGTAACTATCAATTTCCCAGGTATAGTCTAAAGGAAGAAAAATGTTATGATGGTGAGCAGAATACGTGGTTCTCGTTTGATTGTACATGTCTTTTACACCCTGTATGTTTTCTCATGACAACCGGTGGTCACAGATGGTCTTATCAGTGTCACCTGGTTTTTGAGAAGGCGAAGTGATAGATAGCGATCATCTCTCGCGGGGGTGCCTCTTCACCGATTATCTCTAGGGCGTTCGAGTTGGAAGAGAGCGGAGCCTGTAGTGGCATCTAAAGGCTCGGACCTAGGCTCTTCTGCGCCGTGTCATAGAGCGATAGGTGAGAAGCGCCCAAGCTCATGTGTGTCATTTGCTCACCTTCAGACGATACCCTTTTTC
Source organism: Elophila nymphaeata (assembly GCA_955850985.1). Taxonomy (NCBI): domain Eukaryota; kingdom Metazoa; phylum Arthropoda; class Insecta; order Lepidoptera; family Crambidae; genus Elophila; species Elophila nymphaeata. Next base: position 8,699,445 of record OY039075.1, read on the forward strand.
ATTTATAAAAATCGGGAGTGGTCTCCCCTTGACTTTCTCGTATACCGGAAACCACTCAAAAGTTGATAGAAGCCTTATATTTTGATATCATACATGCATGTTAAATCTGAATAAAAAAAAATATTTTTGGACTCAGGGAGGTCCAAAACGTGTAAATCCTAGAAAAATGGACTGAAAAAAATTGACTTGCCTCAGGCGGGACTCGAACCCGCACCTTCCACAATCCGGGTGGACGCGTTGACCAATTTCGCCACCGAGGCACTGCTTTTCGCTGTCGAAATTTGTCAGTGCTGGGTGCTTATGTTTTTATGGTAAACATCGTTTCATCAAATCTTTGAAATTTGCACTTCTAGACCCGAACGAAATATTTTTGCAAATATTTGACGCCCAGCTAAGATGAAACTACCTTACATTATGGAATAATTTTATTTTTGCGTTTACAAACGCGTAAATATAATACTAGAAAAATGCACTGAAAAAAATCGACTTGCCTCAGGCGGGACTCGAACCCGCACCTTCCACAATCCGGGTGGACGCGTTGACCAATTTCGCCACCGAGGCACTGCTTTTCGCTGTCGAAATTTGTCAGTGCTTGGTGCTTATGTTTTTATGGTACGCGTATTTATATGACTATGTTAGCATGGGTAGGCGCCGGCTTCACACCCCATGTACCAAACACCTTGTATACCTTGGCCGCCGATCCTACAGAAAGCCCTTTCTGTATAATTTCATTCACTGCCTCTTCAATTTTTTTTGCATCTACACGCATTCTTTTCTTAGGTGGCATTTTAAACTGTAACAAAATGATGATAAATCACTATGTACAAGCTTACGCGATGTATAAGCCATGAATGGGACAGGTATGAAAGGGACGACCCGTTCATCAATATTTATTGTGTCCCTTTCATAAATATTACACTCAATTATTAAATGTAACCACAAAATCATTATTTTATAATAAAATTATACCGACCTTTTGTTACCATATAACTATGTAGCTAACGGCTCATAAACAGCAGTAAACAATTTAATAACTTATTCACAACTTTTCAGAACACTTATTTTGTAGATAACGAAAATTTACTTTTTGCTACGAATAAAAACAAACGCAAGCCATCGCCATCTTCGAAAAGAGAGCAGTATGATGTATGATTATTTAGGTGCGAATGGGCATGCGTTAGGGTTGCCATAAAACAAAAATAGTGTTGACTCGGTACTATTTTTATTTTACCGGAGATTTAGAGCGTCCCTTTCAATACGTGTCCCTTTCATACCACTTCTCCTACAAGACTTCCTCTAATACTACGTATACGAGAAAGTAAAAAGGCATTTTTTGCTTTAATCTATAATCTAAGATTTCAAGCATCAATATGAACAAAACATGTGGTTTTTTTACGCGTATTGGTCCCATATTTAAAGAATGTTAATATGTATGGAGACAGTCGCATTTTTTAATTCGTCTACATTGTTGTATTTCTTTTTATACACTTGATTTTAGAGTAACCCCCAAAGAAAAAATCAAGTGGCGTTAGGTCAGGATTGTGATTTATGGGTCCGTGTGTCCCTATCCACTGGGTACCGAAGAGTTGATTTAATTTGGACCGAGTATTACGGCTGTTGTGTGGCGGTGTACCGACTTGCTGGATATACACTTTTGTGAGCTCGGCCAGCAGCAAATCGTCTAATTGTTCTTGAAAACTGCCTAATATGGTGTTATAAATGTTTGAAATTAAGATACCTTGGTAAGGTTGGACCATCATCCGGTTTGCCATTAGATCACATCAACAATTGAAAGAAAAACGAACATGGTGTTATGGCTTTCACACATTCTCAGCGGATTCTCTGTAGCCCAATAATGATGATTTCGTCTATTAAATATACTATTATTTGAAAAATTGGTTTCGTCAAGCACAAAATGTAATTTAAAAAAGTATGATCTCTTCTTATCTTTCCTCTAAGCGAACTACAAAAGATCGATCTGCGTACATTGTCTTCTGGATGTAGAGTTTGAACAATTCGCCCATTTCGGTAACATTTGTAGCCGTACTTTTACAGAATTTTAAATTTGTTGTGTGAGAGGGCCCTATTTCGTCAGCGACTTCTCTTGAAGAAATCTCCGGATAAGCTTCTTCAAGAGTCCGTGAAGACGTGAAGAAAGTTCGAGAAGACGTGTTTGGCGGACAATTTTTTTTATTGAAACTGCCACATTCGACGAGATTTTTCAAAATATTTTGTATTACTTTTCTAGTCGGGGTAACTCTTGCCGGATATTTATTCCTGTACCATGCAAGAGACAAGTTTTTGTTATTTACATAATAGGTTTCATAATAGGGTTCCTTCTCGTCATTGGACGAGGAGAACGCGTCACTATACGATGTGTCACTGCTGAACGGGGCCATGGAACCCTTGCGGAAATTTCCACGACCCCGTCGACGCTCGGAGCCGTAAGATCCCCATGAGAACCTGCACCTGTATGGGTGTGCAGTGCCACACCATTGTATAAGTAAAAAATATGCAGACCAAATGCAGACTGAGACACCGGTGCGAGTGATAATAGCCTATTCGTATGGGGTTGTCGTCGTAACATTACGGGTAGCGTATAGTTGGTTATCGCTAGCCAAATACGAGCATATATGGTCGCTACCGCTAAAATTTACCACTTTTTTCAATGAATTACCTACGAACATTCTTTATTGGTGCCTGTTTTAAATTATTATTATTTATATTGAAGTTTGTTTGTGTACTATTTGCTATAAATTAAAATATATAAAAACAAATAAATTTTACTTTTATATTAGAAATTCTTTTTGTAAATATTATTCTACTTCACTTTTTGCTGCGAACACATATATCCGGGTATATGTGTTCGCAGACTTTTTGATAGCTACTACCCCAAATATCGTATCCTATACTCCGTGCATATCATTAGATAGCGGTTAAACCATAAACTTCAGGATAAACATAGGTGGTTTCAAACAGTGAACCATATCGGAACGTATTCTACCTATGATAATTCTAATATAATAAAAAAAAAAAATTTGTACAGTATCTGTACAATTTTGTAATATTTGAAACAAATTATTGTAGTATAGAAAAAAAAAGCGCAAGGCATGATTACTCCATCTTCCGTTACTTTTGAAATATGAAGGTAAGTACCTAACTGAAAAACAAGCTTTTGTGCTCAATCAATGTTTTTTCCTTAGAACTTTTCATTTATACAAACAGGAAAATCTCATTGTTCGGCAGTGCGGACAAAAAGTTCTGAAAAAACATTATTGCATTGTTAATTCATTACAATGACTAGCTGAATAATAAATTGAACGTAGGTATAGACCTACGTTCTATACAAACTAGGTCATATATATACCTACCTATGTATATGTATGTTGTTAGAGGTGGGTGTCAGAGATACTGGCCACATAACATGTCATAGACTTGTAATCGACAGCTTTGACTAAATTTGATGTTCGTTGTATAAAAATCTTTTGTGTTGTCATGTACCTATGTGTACTAAATTTATTTTGAGAAATAAATATTATTTGATATTTAATTATAAAGTGGTTTACTGAAGTACGTAGTAGTAGCTGTGCTAAATACTCTACTAGAGATAACTTTATCATATGTTTCCTAGTTATTAAATAAAATAAAAATAAATTGTAAGGAACATAAATTATGTTCGAGTGGTTAATTTTCCAACACCGATAACTGCCCACGCTACGTGTGTGGGTTCCCTATTTCAAAGTTCAGTTTAGTCCGAATGGGCCTCTGCAGTACATTTAATAAATTTTATGAAAATGTTATTGTATAAAGCTCATAAAGGTATCTCTTGTATCTGGGGGAAAAGAGAGTGTATGTAGATCATCTAATTGCGGTGTTGCCAACCGAATAAGGTTGGGCTATGCCTCTTAAGCTTAAGTAAATCTACGCTAAGCTTAACTATTCCCTTCTCTACTGAAATCGAAAAAAACTGGTGAATAATGGGCACTGTTTTTACTTTCTCGTACGTAGTATAGAGGAAGTCTTGTAATCGTAAAAAAATTCTACCTCGAGATTTTAACGGATTTACACGTTTTGAGGTCCTGAGTCCAAAAATACCGTTTTTGGAATTATGTCTGTGTGTGTGTCTGTGCGTTAGCACGATACTCGAGTATGCTTAAACTTATTGCAACTAAATTTAACATGCGTGTCATCAAAATATAAGGTTTCTATCAACTTTTGAGCCGTCGATCACGAAAGTTAAGCAACCAAGTGCGCGGTCTTTACTCGGATGGGTGATCAAAATTTAACATGCATGTATGACATGCTTAGGACCAGCTTAACGCGCCTTCCGAAGCACGGAGTGAAATAATTAAATTTTGTTTTAGTTTCAGTTAACTTATGACGAGATTCTAAAGACTTTCATAAGATGGTAGGTAATAGCTAGCCGAGAACAAATTTGTACTCCAATGGGGCTCGAATACGGGGCCTCTGGTACTAATTCAGGTGTGCGAACCATTTAGCCCACGGAGGCGGCATTATTGCGTACTTGGCAAAGTCCGGAGTTCACGGAGCGTATTGGTGTGCGGGCATCTACGGTACGCACTAGGCGTATGCATTGCCTGGCTATTGGTCCGGCTCATACAAATTATGCTAGACACTCGGTGCTTCAGCGAATAGTGCAATCATAGAGGGCAAGTTCAAATATGCCGATATCTTTTTCTTGACCCGTAAAGCCTTCAGTAATGTGGTGCTGAAGTCCCTTCACTAATTTCACAATGTGATATGATTGGTTTGACGTTGGCGGCACGGAGCAGATTTGCATTGGTATCAAACAATACACACACAATACACATTACACAAACGTCACACATACTATCAACACCGAAATCTCAACAGTTCATCTTGTTTAACTTAAATTTTTAATTTACTTTAAGTTTAAATAACATTTATAACGAGTGTGTTATGTATATAGAATATTTAATATGTCTAACTTTATAATTGGCTATTTACGTTAGTACTTATAAGTTTGTATTTATAGATTTAAAAATGATGTAAAGTTTGCAATAAATCTTTAAATAAAATAAATAATAGCATATTTGTAGTTTATTTTTAAATTTTTATTTATGACTAACACGGACTGTTCAGTGTAACCTCTGTTCTAGTTATTGGTTTATTATAGGTTTGTTACTCTTTTGGGTGTGATGCCCCCTTTATAAGGCTTGTTGGCAACCTGCCACTATTATGACGCACTGTATTCAGGGCCATGCTGCCAGATGTGGCTGTATGTGTAACCAAGTGTTACACAATAGTCTAACACACAACCTCTTTTGGGGGTTATGGGAGTTATTGTATGTAATCGATGTAGATATAACGAGGAGAGCGTACGGCCGTTGGGGCGGAAAGATTCTTGAATGGAGACGCAGCGTTGGTAGGCCCCCAACAAGATGGCCGACGACCTGGTAAAGGCTTTCGTCTAACAGTGGACGTCTCTTGGCTGATATGATGATGATGATGTAGATATGAACAGTCAGATATTTGAAAAGTATTATAAATAAAATACTTAAATGCTTGTTTACGATTTATTTTCCTTATTTTGTCATAAGTACGTAAGTAGATAGTTACAATATCTTTACAGTTCTCTAGGATACGAACTCGTATCAAATAGGTACAATTTGTTTTACGAATACTTAGTAATTTAAAATAAAGGATCTATGTATTAAAATACAGTAATGTTTTCTATATAAAATATAATTGGATAGTATGAATCATGTACCTATACTATATTCTGAGCAACAATGGGATGTACCATCAGCGTCTAAGAAGTGGACAGGTTAAAACGTTCCTTATTATAGTTTCACAAACCACTCAAGACACTATATTCCTAGTCACAGTAAATGCATATATTGTATTACATCAAACAGAAGACAGAACATCAATGACTAGCTTCTGCGGCAATGTACAACTAATATTAATTGTTATTCATTTAATACCGACAATGACGGTTTAACATCAACTAGTAATACTTTACAGGCCGTTCTAAATACACGTGTACAAACTATTTTTACATCAGATTAGATTTTTACCAACACAGAAGAGTAAGTAATTTGACGTTATTATAAACAGATATGTACTTGAAAGATAACTCTTTACCTAAATATTTAAGGTTGAAATTTTCAAAAAAGTAGCAAATTCGAGAAATGACCTTAGTTACTAGATAAAAAAGCTAAAGCTGCTTGTTTTGATGGAAAAGGTAAAGGACGCAAGATTACCAATTAATGTTCAATCCGCGCGAGGTCTTTTAGACCGTTCGTTATTAAACATCCGATAAGGGGCTGTAAAGCTTAGAATATCACCTAATCCTCTGCTCTCCGAGAGAATCCCTTATTCCTTACAGATAAGAATAGGAATACAGTTTATTTTGCTTTGCAAAAATATTTTGTGGTATTGTCTACGTGGACTGTATTCTTTAAATCAAAAATTAGCACCTGATTAAAACATTATAGGCCAAATAATTTTTTAAAGTAAGCAGAGGCCAATTATTCGCGTTCGTTCCAATAATTGTAATAAGTTAAGCCATTGAAATGTGTGCATTTGTAAATCAAACATTTTTACTAAGTTTCTATGTCGTACAAGATATTTAAGGTCGTTTAGTACAGAATATCACAGAATTAGAATTATTCGATACATACAATTTTTTATTTTTAGCAAGCCTACGATGTCTGCAAATTATGATGATCCAGTGATGATCCATTTAGGAGAACACAAATATTAATGTTAGAGACTTGATATACTAACCGATTTCAATGTCAAAATCATAAAATAGAAAGTAATGAACTATTATATATTTAGTAATGATAATGTAAGAATTAATAGCAGTTCAAAGCCATAATAAATTATATAATTTCATTTTTATTATGATTCTTGTATTAAATAGATGGAATTAATATTAAATATGATGACAGAAGATCGTTAGGCTTACCAAAAATATCGTTATTCAATTATGCTGATTCATTGAACTGAAATCTTAAATAAATGTAACGTTTCTGCGTCAATTCATCAGCACTACCAAATAATAATTATTTATGTACAAGAAATTAATCTAATACCTTAAACAAATGCTTTAACACAGTAGCATTTTAGTGTCATTTCAATGAAAGTGAATTAAATGATTTGTCACAAATTTAAATTCATTATTTTCTATCTAAACAATAATTATTTCTTAAACAATCAATACCTACAATATTTACAAATGCACATTGTTGTGCGATATATAGCTGCCAATTGAAGGGAGCAACATTTCTTTATATAAAACTATCATGCATATAGAATTAACAACACGGCCATTAAGAGAGTTTATAGTCACATTTTGTACGATAATTTACAATCCATAAACATTGTCACAACGCGGATCCTTCTTTACACCAACCTCTTTAGTACGCATATCAAAAAAAGATCTTCAATTAATTTTGCATTGACATATCAAACGCGACGGAATGGCATGTTTTTTTGTGATAGATGACTTATTACATTTTTTTTGTTATTTTAAATTGAAGGGGCGCGACTGTCGTGTCGCCATTATCGATATCTATTAAGTCTACATAATACTCAGTCTCATAAGGTTGTTGGCGGTTATTCTGCGGCATCAGATTAAGTTGCGATGCGATGCTTTAGGCCTCGTAGTTCCAAGACGAGATCGCTGTCTCCTGCGACGAACCTCTTATCGATCTTTCTCGTCTTCGGCGCTTCCTGCATTCAAAATAAAACTGTTAATCATGTGACCTTGCCTATTAATAAATTGAAGTCGAAAATCATATAGAGATACGGTTTTAGGTGATATTTAGTCAGTCTCCCCCACATCGATTGACCCGGCCTTAGAGCCGTGTCACCCACCACCCCCGGCCCGGCCATTCTATTTTTAGACCGCGGGGTTTCCACGGACTTAGGGTTTCAAAACAATTCACACAATACTTTATAGACAATTATATTGTATAGGTAGTGTTAGATTTATTATTAGCACTTACCTCGGTATTAGATATTTGTGACTCCGCTAGTAATTTGTTGAGTGTGTCATAGAATAAGGAATCCCTTTTATTTTGAGAAGCGTGATGATTTTGGTGAGTCTTCAGCGTGGGTCTAGGTAGTACCTCCTCTTTTTGGCCCAACTTTGCCTTCAAAGTGGTAGTTATAGGCGAGGGTGTGGTGAAGCTTCTTTTATTCCCATTCCAGTTAATGAAGCCGTCATCAGATGCATAGTCCTCATCCTCAATTCTAGGTACTGTTTTGGGTGCGTGATATTGAGACTTGCCTGCTAGCGCCTTTAATTCTCGCACGTCTTCGTCCTCGGTGTCTCGTTCATCGTAATCAACAGGCGGGAAAGCTGCGCGGGCATTTTCGCGTCGTCTCTGTGCGTCTTGTGCCATTTGGGTAAGGATTAAATTATCTAAGAAGGCCGCACTGACGTCATCGACGTCGTTGGACCGCCAGCGTGGCGTGGAGTCACTTTCAAACCACGTCTCTTGACCCACTGGCAAAGCAGCAAGTCTTTCTTCTTGTCTTTTAGGGGCTTCGTTTGATACAAAATGTCCATATGGATCATAGTAATAAGGATATGGGAGTTGTCCATATACTTCTGACATGCTTATTGCAGGTGCGTCATAATAATATTGTATCTTTGGGGCATAATAATATTCGTCATCAGGGTATTCTCTAGGTGCTTGTGGGTACATAGGCCACGTTTGCATAGGGTATGTTTTAGCTTGGGCTACTACATATGCTAGCAGGACTGCAGCTATCCTGCAAAGAACAAGAAATTATAATCCTAATTATGCTATGGTCTACGGTGATCTCTATTTTAATTGGAATTTACAGTCATAAATTAATGCGTTTCCTTTTCAAAACTATGTGGTTTTAATTAAAATTATTTTATTTAGATTTTACTGATTAGTGGGAGAATTAAGAAAGTTAAATTTATAATAACACCTACCTTATGTATGGGAGATACATGTTGCACATTATCACTGTTGTTCGTTCGCACACGGTCTCTTCACGACTACGTTGGGCAGGAGGGTCGGGCGGCTTTATAAGCAGCTCGCCCACGCGGCCGCCTACACACTGAATGAACCACCCACCAGTGCTACGAGGGGGTACCACCCCAAAACCCACCCGCCTCACACCGAGCACAGAGGTACTATCGATCGTACCCACAGATTATTCATCTTGCGAAACTGTGACACTGGTTATTCTAAAAAATAGCCTCCCGATCACAACTGCTCGCAGATTACTTAAGTTGGGAAATGTGGGATTGAGATTTTCCTTTGTATAAATTAGAAGAACATGAGATATGATTGTGAAGGATGTATGTCTTTGATACATAGGTCACACTAAAAGTTTCCGGAACTGGCCACTTACATAAACAATATTTAAAAAGTAATTACAACATTTGAAAATGGAACTCTTTGGCTGTAGAATACAGTTTATTTCATCTGACTATCAATTGTTTTTACATTGTGGCGCCATTTTAAAAATTGCGCGTCTACATTAAAATGGATTTTACTCGGGAACATTTTTGTAGTATGATTTTCTACGATTTTAAGTGTAATTTGACAGCTCAACAGAGTTCATCAATTCAATCTGCTTTTGGCGATGAAGCAATTCAAGCGCGGACGTGTCAATCTCAGTAACGAATCTCGCGATGGTCGCCCGTCCACCGCTGTGTGCAACAAAAACATCGATGCTGTGCGCGGTATGATTGAAACAGACAGGCATGTGACCTACCATGAGATTCGCGCATCCTTAGATATAGGCATGAGTCAAATACAATCAATCCTACACAAACATTTAGGTGTGAGAAAGCTGTGCTCGCGGTGGATCCCATACAATTTGACCGAGGCTCAAAAACAGACCGCGTCACATGGTGCAGTGCCATGCTTACCAGATTCAACGAAGTTGCGTCAATTTTGGTGTGGGACATAGTAACAGGTGATGAAACATGGATTTATTGCTACGATCCCAAAACAAAGCAGCAATCGAGTGTATGGGTCTTTCAAGATGAGCCGAAACCAACCAAAGCGGCGCGCGTGAAAAGTGCATCTAAGCGGATGATTGCTTCTTTTTTTAATAACACTGGACACGTGGCTACTGTTGTTTTAGAGAATCGTTATACCTTAAATAGTGACTGGTATACGACCATTTGTTTGCCGGAAATTATTGACGGAGTCCGTAAAAATAAAAAGCATTGTCGTGGTGCAAGATGATACGGCGCTTACGTATCATCTTGCACCACGGCAATGCTAGTTCAAACAGACAGACAAATGAATTTTTGATGGTTTTCACATTATTATATTATACGTAGAACTTATGAACCATCCTGCATATAGGTTCCTGACCTGACACCTTGTTACTTTTCTGTTTCTAATAAATTAAAAACCAATTACTTGGTCAGCCAGAAGAGGCTGTCGAAGAGTACGAAAAACACGTTTCTGAGTCACCACGGAAGAGTGGCACAAAAGTTTTCAAAATTGGTTTAACCGAATGAAAAAGTGCATTTACGCAAAGAATATTTTGAGAAACAATAAATTAATTTTTGAACTTTCATAGTATTTATCGGAAACTTTTAGTGCGCCCCACGTACTAGTCTACTATTGAATTCCCAGAGAACTTATAGTAATCTGATATTGTATTGACGACCCGTCTGTAACATTGCACGCTAAACCAAAGAAGCAGGATTTCAATCAATCAAATGATAATTGGAGCAGATATTTTTATAACAGACTTGTATTATACCAGATAAATACCTACACAATACAAATGCGTATACAGGAATGATACGCGGCATTATTTGTGCTTAGAACTATAAATATCTTCTAGTCAACCTTAGTAAAAGGTGAATAACAAATAAATAAATACAAGGCGGATGCAGAAGGAATCGGACAAAATTAAATGACTAATGTAAAATATGTTGAATAATGCTTCGCCTGAGAGTGTTAGAAGTTCTTTACTGACTTTCATCTATGTCTTTTGTATTAGGGACATAAATACGAGTACATAACATTTTAAAAGAAACAGCTATGTATAATATGGATTTGAAATTAGTGTAATACTGTCATTCAAAGTATCCCAAATACTCTCAACGGCATTGATAAAGAAAATGAATTGAAACCGTAGGATCATAGAACATTAGATATTTTTTTCTGTGCGTAGGATGGTATAGGACTATAATGTAATTAGTTCGAGTTCAAGACTAGGCCTTATAACATTTGAATTTGGGCACTATCAACCGGGCACTATCAACCATGGTGGTTTTCGGTGTGATCAAGATTTTGTAAATTTGTTTTTTTTAATAAACAAGATGAACACAACGGTGTAGAAAATAGGAGTTAATAACTCCTATTTTCATAGACTATTTCATGGTTATTTTTTACGACTAAGTGGGAAGGAGTTCTGTAAAAGGTGAATATTTCAAATTTTCAAGTACGTACCTATACTTGAAAATTTGAAATATTCACCTTTTACAGAACTCCTTCCCGCTTAGTCGTAAAAAATAACCATGAAATAAGCTATGCAGTTTGGAAATGTTGTTTCCCAACGCAATCGCTATCTAGCGTATGAACAACGATGTTTTGTCTATTTCACGATCATATTTTATGCTATTATAACATTTTTTAATTTTTTAATGTAAATTAAAATTAGAAAGGTACAAAAACATACCTTTCTAATTTTAATTTAAAGTTGATCTACCGTTTGTAGTAGTTTTCTATATATTGTTTTAAACTAAGTTTAATTTGTATTGATATAATTAACAAATACATTCCTGCATACCACAGCCGTTGGGAATAAAGTTGGCGTCGATAGCGTCGCTCCAATCCATAAATCGTTTGTAGAACTCCCCCTGTAAGTAAAGTAAAAGGAGTATTAAATAAAAACAGTGTATTTTCTTATAAAGCAATCAGTTAGATTAGTTTAAGGATACTTCGTTTAAAATGACCGAATGTTACTTAAAGTTAATAAAAAACGGTACCGATCTTCTAGAAAAATTACATAACGAAAAGGTTAACTATTGTTGCTGTCGCAAACGGCTTTTACAGCGTCACTGGAGATTTTTAAGAAGGCAAGGACCTCAGCGAGTCTTTAGCTTATAGGGTGAATTCCCGTAGAGGGCCGACAGGTATCTCCTGCGGGAAAGTCTCACTCTCATTTAAACTCTCAGCAGGGTTTTTGCTCTTTGCAGTTTGAGTTCGAAGGGAGCGGCAGACTTGAGGGCGCTTATATATCTCGGACCTTGGCTCAGATGTGCTGTGACGTGGAGGAATTGGAAAGCCCAAGCAATCTGTACCATGACGTATTAGAATCGGGTCTACCCACCTATCTACGGGTGCGCTGTGGTTTGTGTCGAGTGCGTTAATGTGCTGCTGTAATGTAAAAAGGACCATCAGGGTGTAGCGCATAGTGGTCATAATCGGTTTAAGGTTGAAACAGTTTGCTGTGTTTCGGATTGAAGGGAAAGGTAGTCAGTGTAATTACCAGGCATGGAAGAATGTCATCTTAGGCCTCAGGATGACAATGCACCAGCAATACGAAGCGATTTATTCCTTAGTTATTGCAGGTGTTTATAGGCGACGGTATCCACTTACCAGGTGGGCCGTCAGCTTGTTTGTCATCAAGTTGTATAAAAAAAGGTGGGCGGGCTCTTCAAGGCGGGCTCTCCGTATTCATCTTCTGTCTCTAAACTTATTTTTAAGCAGCAATCGTTATAAAGGTCATATCACGGTCGTTTTGTATCAAAATGTAAACATTTGCTGTCGTAGAAATGTCTTTATATTATTATCTCAGCACAATAGGAAACTACTAAATATTTTAGTCCCCATTCCACACATACGAGGAGTAGCCTGTAGTGATGTGTTGTTAAGGGTGTGCACTCGATTTAAGTCAAAATTAAATTTTGAAGCGGTGCTTTCAAACAGACTTTGCTAAGAAATTTTATATTACTTATTGGAAGATTAATAATTCTGATTAAAACCGCTATAGATCGATATTTTAATTCACACTTATGGTTCTGTAAAACGATGGATATCTTATGGCGCAGTTTTACGAAAATGCAGTTCGGACCTATCTTTCAGATGAAATACTGTCACATTGTGGAAACCTATTCGGGCTAAAATTTAAGGGGTTTTTCACGTGACAAAACAAGCATAATAATGGTAAGCGATACTTTGCAAAAAAAAATCTAATACAAAATATACTATTATGAGCCGCTACAGAGTCTAAATAAGTAAAAATTGAGATAACATATTAAAAAGGGATACCAAAAAATCGGGAGTGGTCTCCCCTTAACTTTCTCGTATAGGTACCCTTAAGCACGGAGGAAAATCGATTTTGAAATATTTTCGGTCACCAGATGCAATCAGATATTTTGAATAATTATTTGAAAAATGGTCTAAATCCGAGCTCGTAGCCAGTTTTTGATCGTACACCCTGCGTCCTCCCAACAGGTGGACTTATCGCTCTGCGAGCTATGTCTGCTTTGGCCGCACCTGCGCCTATCGTCTCGAAGTAATGCGTGGCGAAACTTCGTACGATACACGCAAGTGCGGCGCAACACAGTTATCGCGATAAAGCATGTGGCATTTCTTTATTTGCACGAACTATCGTGCAATAATCCAAGATGGCCGAAATCATTTCCAGACGTGTAAATTGCGTAGTATTATTATCCTCTTTGCGTTTAACTATGGATAATCACTTTCTTTACTTCTAAATTGTGTGCTAATAATTACGTAATGCATTAATTAAATTAAATTAATTAAATTAATGCCCTATCGTATACTTAGTCACCCGTACGCGTCTGAACTAATGGAGAACAACCTCCGAAAATGAACCGAAATGAACAACGCATATCTGACCACGCAGCACGATAGGTTAGCGCGCTAAAACCCTGACGTACCGCCTCCTGGCCGATAATGCACAAGCAACCCGAATATTCGCGACGATAGCCGATAACGGCCGGTCACATCTGCGCGTATCGTGTCCTAGCACGAAGCTTCGTGACGATAGGCGCAGGTGCGGCCCTAGCATTTTGTTAGTGTGCATGGGGTCACATAGGCATGTGTATACAATAACAATACCTAAAATGAAAAAAATATTTTTGGTACTTCGATGAATGCACTCTCTTAATGAAATATATCGATAAAAGATTATTTTTCTCTTCGATATTATGCGTGTCCCAACTGGAAGAGTTCCACTGTTAGTTAGATTTCGTTAGTACTGGCGCGGGGGTGTATCTGCTACTGATATTTATTGAAATTTTATTTTCGTTTGCCCATCGGTGTCAGAACCAGAGTTCTTCAGTTCGATCCCCAAATTTTATTAATGCCAGTAATAAAATATTATTATCCTCTGATCTGCCTTCCTTTCGCGTGCTGGCTTACACCGCTGGTGTCAACAACAAACTCTGGCGACCATTCCAACGCGGCGAAATTTGGCAATTCGAAATAAGTTGCTTGTCGCACAATCAAGAAATTGAATTCATTGCCAGCATAATTAATGTTCCCTCCTTCTTACTGGGTTATTCAAAAGAGGCATGAAGAAGCACTTTGCAGGTCGACGAAGCGAGCACAGCGGTTTATTTCTCGCACCAGCTATCTTCGCATTTGGACTCCACTTCTGCTTATCATCAGGTGGAATTGAGTCATTTGCTTCAACTTTTTTTTTTAAAAAAAAAACAACAGCTCAAAAAGTTTATTTTCAAAGATATTTGAAACCAAACTTTCTGTATGTATTATAAATTTTGTGGCATAACAAAAACTCCGAGTCTGAATAAATTACGGGCAGCGGTCGGTTTTGAACTCTGAAAATCCGGTTTCGACTGCACAAATAAAAATAATGTGATAAAAGGCTAACTTTTTTTTTTCAATTTGAATCAGTATTTCGTGATATTAGCCCGTTCAACCAACTAACAACCAACGAATATTCTAGCGAAACATGTCTACGACCTATAAAATACTATATAACATCCGCCTTGTTTGTAGGTACCATGTTTCTTACAAATAAAATAAATTTCATTTCATTTCAATAGGTCGTAGTCGACCGGTTGACTGTTCGGTACCCTAATGTAGAAAAAAAATGTATTTCGTTTTCTTTGAAAAGCAGCCCGGCCTCTTATATCCGAGCAACATAAGTTAAAATATTGGACTAAAACGTTACAGGCAACGTGTGGGCGGTTGCTTGTTCCATATCTCTTCGGGTATGTAAAGGGAATATTATATCATTTATAATTTACGTGTAACAGGCATGTTATTAGTTTTCTCGAAGAGATACGAAAATTCACCGTGTGAGTGCCGTCAATAGTTTTTCCGAGAGGGGAGCCCGGAGCAGTGCCTTGGACTTGTAGTCTAAGGGTACGTTTAAAGGTCATAACACACACATCAACTCGGAAACGGATCAGCATCGCCTTTGTATGGAACTCCATACTGTACCTGAGACCAAATAAAAGTATAGACGGAGCGCTGCGAAGCGAAAGAACAGGCATGTTTTGTATGCATGTGGTGCGTAAGCCGGTTCCGGTTATTGCTACGTCACGCTCCGCGCGCTGGTGCAGCTCAACTGAACAGAAGAGAGATGAAGGAGGTGTAGTTGCGTTACGTGTGTAGTTGAACTTGCCTCTGTTCTTACTTCGTAACACTCCGTCTATACTTTTTATTTGGTCTGAGACTGTAACGCACACTAATCAGCAACGTAACAACATCGCCTCGCCTCGGGACAAGCTCACGAACCAGGTGTGGTGCGTGACCAACTTGCAGTTCCCGCGCTTATGCTCGTCGTCCCCTCGCTTATGGCTTTTTGTACGCGAGCTTACATGTCTTCGTCCACGCTTGCTGAATTCACAAAGCAACATAAAGTGGTGTAGCAAGCGTGTTTTCTGGAATTTGTAGGTTTGAAACTGTGTGTAATAGTGCTGCCTAGCCGTCAACTAACAGCGCGGCGTCGCCTAGCCATAGCTGACTCGACGTACTGGAGCTGCAGATCCGAATCGATTACGTGCTTCCGTTAGGTTGACGGTTACGTGTTTGACTTTTCTCTCTGTCCAGCCAAATTTGGTAAGATTCCACGAGAACCTGTCAACTGGTGGCCGGCGACTTGGTCAATCGGCGACCAAGTGCGTAAACACCTATACAGGGTGTTTGGTACATGGGGTATCAAGCGGGCACCTACCCATGCTAACATAGTCATATACATAGTATAGTGATATTAAAAAATGTAAAAAATATTTTGCGTCCGAGTCGCCGGCGAATAGTGGACACTGCGTAATAGCACATAGGTGTTTACGCACCTGGTTGACGGTCTCCCGCCTATATGTTGGTCGCCGAGAGACCAAGTCGCCGGGCAGCGAACAGTCGACAGTGCACAGTATCTACGCAATGCCACTTCTAGACAAGCCGAGTCTATTTTTTATTTTTATTTCCTATGAAGACCAACAGGTGTACACGCAACATAAAAACTTAAGATAAACAACAGAAAGCCAATTAAAGGTCCTCACAAGTAGACACTTTCTTAAAAATAACATTACACTATGCAAAAAGAGACAAAACGCACACATTGTATAAATCACATAAAAAGTACTATAAGAGTCCACTAGCTCTCGAAAAATGTTTGGTTCGTAAAGCGCTTCACCGATGATAGGCTAGTATTAAATAAGTTTATATCGGACTTCTTGGCTGCAGCATTGAAACTATTATATTAGCCGCACGGCAGATAAATGCATTCTGACGGTCGGTCTATACGAATCATAATTAGATGCGAATGAATAAAACGTTGAAAAATACGTTTTATTTAGTGCTACGTTGTATGTGTTGTATATTTGGTGTGGCCTGAAGTTATCGTAATTTTTCTATGTTAGCATTATTTCCCCCCTTTCCCAGAATTTACGTTGTAAAGTTGCCTTTCTACGAAGAACAGGGTATTAAGTAAATAGCGTAGCATATTGTATATTTATTTCTCGCACAAAACACGCTTGTTGTTACTAATCTTAATAAAAATATTATCTTTCTTCTTATGCGAGCTCTCTTGGGTATATAACAGTACATGTTACGTAAAAAATTAAGACATTTACAAAATAGAAATTATTAAGTTACAATAATGTTTCTTTACCCATATTTTCATGAGTGAAAAATCTCTGGAAAAGGGAAATACTTATTTCTTATTTTTTGATCTACACCTTCTTATGTGGTTTAGTTTCATATTTTTTTCGTACTAGGAAACATCATTTACATTACGAAGGTTTTACTAAGTATTACTATGAAGTACAAACGATGGGTGCAGTTGCAAGTTTGTAGAAGTCTGTAAAAGTGTGACACGAGGCTGTGCCAGCTTAACTACAATGTGTGTGTTATTGGTTAAAGTACCTGTTAAAGGAGTTACTGGAAACAATGTCTAGTGAGCAATCTAAAGGTTTTTGAAAATGTACAAACAAATGTGCAGTGATAGGTAAAACTAAATAATAAAATCTATATATATTAAAATCAATCATTGTTCGTTTGTCTCGCTAAAACTCGAGAACGGTTTTACCGATATAGCTGATTTTGGTTTTGAAATGTTTGTCGTAGTCCAGGAAAGATTTAAACGGTGAGAAAATATGGAAAAATTGCGAGGAAGATAGTAAAATAAATTAATTTAATTTTCCCCAATTAAACTGTTCTTAATGGCCGCCCCGTCGGTCATCTGTGATTATTTAGACCACAACAAAGTGTGGCGGGTCAGCTAGTCGGATATAAAAATAAAGTAAGAACAGATTTGTATGTTGGTATCGAATAAACTCAAAAACTACGAAACAGATTTAAAAACCTTTCACCATTTGAATGCTACATTATTCTTGAGCGACATATTCTATATTTGATTTTAAAAAAATTCACACGGTGGAAAGCGCGGACGGCGAGTTACAAATATTCTTAATCTTGTGCAAGGGGCTGAGGCTGAGTCTCAGAGCACTTTACCCTATGGGATCTTTTGGGCTTCCCCTTTCGAAAACACTTTGTATGAGTTTCGCAATGTAGGCGATAGTAAGGTCTATAAAGACCTCTGGTTTAGGGTAACCTAAGCCCAGCGCCTATTGGCTAGTGCATCGCAGTCACATAGTATGTACTCCATGCTTTCTTCCTCCTCACCACACATTCTACAGATGGTGTCATCAGCTTTGCCTATTGTACACAGGTGTCTTTTAGTGGCAATATGACCAGTGAGTGAAAGCACCTATGAGGCAGCTGATTTGTATCCTGCTGATTCTTTCCACTCTTGTAAGGTAGCCATGTGTGAGGATCCTAAAAATTCTTTGAGTGTATCAGTCGGAGTTACAAGTAAAATCTTTATGATATCTTGCTATACATATACACTACAGGCTAATTCAATATTGCTTTTTCAACGAGAACTTAGAACAAAGCAAGTAGTTATTAAAGAGAGAATTTATTATAGTCAATATCCCTAGAGTTTTCTTTCCTAACGTTAAAAATGGGGATTGCGATCCGAAATAATCCCAAGAAATTTAAACATTTCTAAGTGAAATTAAATAAAAATGTGAACTAAATTGATTTCTAAGGTTGGACGTCGAACTCTCTAATACGCATTTACTATTTACTTCTCTCAGGTCAGGCAACGTGAACCAACATAGTTTATTGACTTTTAACTAAAGACGTTCGATCTGTTAACGTGCTACGGTTCTGTAATGATGAAACAGCCTGATTCACACAAGGTAAGTAATAACAAAATCAGTAACTGGCGCCGAGAACTGTCCACACCTTATACATGCATTCAGTAAGCGGGAATATTTAAATCAATTCACACTAGGTCAGTGCTAAGTCAACACTGGCATTCCTCGACTTTGCAAGTCAGTTACTCTATCATCATCAACAACAGCTCATGTAATGTCCACCCCGAGGGGCTCGAGCCTACCCCTCATTAGGGGCGATTAGGCCTTAGTCAACCACGCTGGCCAAGTGCGGGTTGAATTCAATTTAATAGAAGCATACATATTAAACAACAAGATTACAATTTAGCCCTTCAGTGGTATGGTGACAGGTATCCGAATAGATCCGAATAGATATTTTTCTGATATATCTTGATCAGCTTGATTCAACAATGAATAAACGTTTAAAATTGTATCTAGCTGTTACTTAGTTACTTATTTATTTGTTTTTAAGAAGTGCCTCCACATTTATAAATTGTTGTTGTAGGTATTGTAGTTGGGTGTTATATCCGTTGCAAGTTAGTTGGGTGCCGTAAAAGGTGATTAAGATAATCCTGCCATTACGAAACTATGACTGTCTTCTAAGGTCACCTCATACGGTGGTGCCAATCATCAACAATAACATACCCAAGGAAAGTTGACGCCAGGTTGGCGGCTGGTCGTAAAACTTATCAATTCAAATCCTTATAAAAAATTGTTAGCCAATTTCGATGATTTTTTTGTCTTAAAGATAGAAGTTTCAAGATAGTTTTCTGAAAAATTTTGTGTTAATAACCGTAGTATTTTTGATTCTGAAAAATAACAGGCAAAATTCTGTCTTATCTTTAATCATCGATAGGTTTAAGTTTTTCATAACTAGCCAACGCACCTATTTTATATTTACACCACTAAAAAGCAAACAATAAATCATATTTAAATAAACAAAAACCGTCTTCAAAATTAAAAAAGGATAAATAAAAGATAATTGTCTCTTACACTGAAAAAAATCTACTGTCCAGGGCGGGAATCGAACCCAGCATCTTCCGCAATCCGGGCGGCCTCGTCAAACACTACGCTACCGATATCTACGCTATTTTCTAATTTGGAAAATAAATAAGTCAATAAAAGATAATTGTTTAAAAAATCTCAATATTTGGAATAAACATTGTTACTCGTCTTGACACCGACCTCAAAAACATAGTTTGTAACACCCATTTTTTTTATACCTAAATAACAGTGGAGTTTCACACACTTTGCAAAGCGATTGACCAAATTTTGTGTAATAATTTCATTCTGACATCGACTGTCAATATCACAAATGCGTTCCAATTCACCAAAACGTTTTATGTACTCATTATAATATTTTTACTGGACACATAAATAAATCACTGCTAGTTGTTAATAATTGGTTTTTTTAGTATAGCATAATAGAGGAAACAAATAGATATTTTATCACTAAAATATATTTCATCAGTTCATCCATTCGCTTAGAAAATCTGTATTTGTGGTACAATGGTTCTCTATGGCAGCTCTCAGTTTGAGGGGACGTATAATCGATTCTCGAATTGAATATCCCATCAATTGATCCGAAATAGATTAATTACATAATACTTTGTTAATTTCTGTTAGTTTAGTATAATAAATAAATGAAAATATATTGTTAGGTTGAAGTACTATATACTTTAGTTAATTTGGGGTACTCAACATATTTTTTTAGGGTTTTGTTTAGGAAACAAAGTCATTCAATTGGTCATCCTCGATATACTTCATTCGCTTGCATGTTTTCAATTCGGATTGTTAAGCAGGTTATCACATCTCTTTGACTCATCTGTTTCTTTTACCTTGAGAACCCCAGCGATGGAGGTCATTGACTGGAGAGAGTTGTATTTCTTAGGTTGGAGATGTGGCCGATTCAGGCAGATGCCGCCTTAATTCCTTAAGTCTTACTTTAATTATTTATTTTATTGGCCTCAGTCCATATTATAAGGAAAATTGTTTACCCAGAGTTCTGGTAAGTTTTTGATTTGCTGCTCGTCAGGTTTTGGCCGTAAGCCTTCCACGTGTCATGTCCTTCAACCGAACAATTGGTTTCAGGGTTGCTGGTTTAGATTATATTTGTAGCTTAAATACTTGTCATCTTCGAGGAGATAATTGAGGGATGGTTACCGGTTGATGTGGGGAAAACATAACCTATACCTCGTGTGTACCACGATTTCATGCTCACAACCGTGAGGTGACCAGACGCTACCACGTGCCGAGCGAGTGACAGGGAGCGTCCACCAGTTTGCCCTTTGCTGAAGACCACGTGCAAGGGAGGTGTCGTTTAGTCAGCCGCTGAGGTAACCGCATGGTTGATCACAACAGTACTGTATGGAATTCACCACTATACCTGTAAGCTAATGTGTCCATAATATTAAAAGTAGCGTTTTAAGATCCATAAACTTTGTAAAATTTAACTTAAACTTTTTTATCAGGAATAAAATTAACCGTCTCTCGATGTCAGTATATTGCTTCATTTAAAGATTGTATAACTTTAAATTAAACACGTAGATATTTTATTATTTTGGATTGTGTACTAGAGGCCATTCAATAAATAATTTACATTAAGAAATTAATTTGTTTCATTTGGTTATCGCTGAAGTCGCTTGTGGTTGGAATTCCTGGCGCCCTTTACAAATTCTCTTGGAAGTCCAACCCTCCAAGGCAGAACATCTTACATTCACCCACAACCCTGCTCACTAGCCGGAGCACTTAATTAAAATTATTACAATGGCGCCCAACGTGGGGCTTGGAGATTTCAGCTATAACTAATTGAACACTTCTGGTAGTAAAACTTATTTTTTTGTTTTTGCAACTGATTAAAAGTTGTGTAATTTTTTTTTTGCTCTTTCAAATTTTAAGCATTCATTAGCAATCAACTTGCCTATGTTTTAACTTACTTTCTTGATTAATTTTAATAGTAATTCAATTTAATTTAGGTCACATTTAATATTGTTTTGTTGATAAATATATTAAGGTTGTGTCAATTTCACACACAATGGATTTTGTAACTTCTGGTTGTAATATTGAATTTTTACTCAAGGATGAACTTTTGTACGAGCTGACTATCCGACATTTACCAGCGGAACCTTCTTCATCAACGGACGAACTGAGGAAGCTTTTGAGGCACACCTGTAAACTGGCACGTCGTGGTAGCCTTAAAGCATCGGAGCAGTTTCCGGCCGTGGACCAAACTATTGAGTTTGGGATTTGTCAGCCCAAGGTTTCTGAGCTTGAAGGGAAGTCGAGGGAGGATATTTTGTCAGATGAGCGTATTGTGAAAAGGTTAGTGTCTCGTTGTAATTATTTACTCTGTCGTTTGTCGAGGGTTTCTGAACCAAACTCTGAGATCAGTAAGCTTAAGTCCACACTTATCTGCATTCTTATGCGTCTAGAAGGCGAACAGAGTGATGTAGAAGATTTCGCTCCTGCTGAGTCGCATAATCCAGAGATTCTCGATACTAACAATTTTTATCAACCACTTCCTAAAACTTATAATTTAAATTCATTAAACTTGAAATATACTGGAGACACTTGTGTCCGAGTATTCTTAACTCGTCTGGAGGAACTACGAGTAGCTAGAAAAATTCCAGAAGATGTTGTTTTTGATGGTTTTCCTGATATTCTTGAAGGTCCAGCCTTATATTGGTTTAGGGCTAATAAACAGAATTTTAAATCTTATTCAGATGTAACTTTCTCCCTTAGGGATGATTTTGATATACCAGATTTAGATCATAACTTATTGCAAGAGATCCGTCAGAGGACTCAAGCAAAGAATGAAACTATAGTAGCATTTTTGTCAACCATATCAGGAATGTTCTCTCGTTTGAGTAAACCAGTTACACACGAGGAACAACTAGATATTGTTATGAGAAATATAAGACCTGAATATAGTATGGAATTAGCTTTACATAATATAAGCTCTCTTGATAACCTTAAAATTTTGTGTAAAAAACTTGAATTGGCAAAAGTAAAAGCTGATCAATTTCGGGAACCGGTCGTGTCTACTAAGTCACACGCCCCTGACTTTGTGTATGTTAAGAAGCAGAATAAACCTTTTGTGCAGGCTACGGTAGGTTTCCAGGTGATACTCCAATGAAGCTTCTTTAATTTCTTAGTTTTATGTAGTTTAATTCGAGTTTTACAATAATAATTCGGAAATAACAATTTTATTCGTTTAAAACGTATAGATCGTAGCGGGGATCGATAGTCGAGAGAGATGGGCTTCTTTCATCGGCTTCTTTCACGATATATTACGCTCTTTGATGATAGATGGCGTTAGTTGTAGCAAAGTCGTTCTTCGAGTCTTAACATATCGCCGGCCTTGAAAGCACCAGCTTTCGAAATATACTACGCCTTTTGTTCGTCTTCCTCCTGCAGCGGTAGTGGGCAAATCTTGGAAAATGCACGTCGAACAATGCCAGCAGCAGTACGTATATCAGCCACACGTGAGACGCCGTCAGTACCAGGATATATGCGGGTAATACGGCCCAGCTTCCAACGAAGTGGTGGCAGGTTGTCCTCCTTGATCAGCACCATGGTGTCCAAGGCGAGGTCCTTCTGATTCGTCTTCCATTTAGTCCTCTGCTGTAGCTCTGAGACAAACTCGCGTGACCACCGTTGCCAAAATTGTTGCCGCAGTTGTTCGAGCAGAGTGTAGCGAGTCAACCGAGATACTGGAACATGTGTTAGGTCTGTGCTCGGGTTTGCCGTCAGCGAACGTCCGATCAGGAAATGAGCAGGGGTTAAAGGTGACAGATCGTGAGGATCAGAAGACATCGGGGTTAAAGGTCGGGAGTTCAGGAGTGCTTCGACCTGTGTTAAAACTGTATAAAATTCCTCAAAGGTTAACCTAGCATTGCCTACTATGCGTCGTAGATGGTACTTACATGAGCGTACACCACTCTCCCACAGACCACCAAAATGAGGAGAATACGGTGGAATGAATTTAAATTCTATGCCATCATTGTTAGAATAATCAATGAATTTATCTGAATTGTTTGTCAAAAATATTTGAAATTCCTTTTCAGCGCCAACGAAATTCTTTCCGTTGTCGGAAAATATAATTTGTGGTTTACCTCGTCTACTAATGAAACGTTTAAGTGCCATAATGTAATCGTCAGTGGTGAGACTAGTGACAAGTTCTAGGTGTATTGCGCGTGTAATGAAACAAACAAACAAACATATATATGCTTTAGATAAGCGAGCTCCTCGTCCCTTTCGATTCAGAATGAACACTGGCCCGGCGTAGTCAACACCTGTTCTTATGAAAGGATAACCAGGATCCAAACGCTCACGGGGTAAATTGCCCATAAT
The DNA here is from genome assembly GCA_955850985.1 of Elophila nymphaeata. Taxonomy (NCBI): domain Eukaryota; kingdom Metazoa; phylum Arthropoda; class Insecta; order Lepidoptera; family Crambidae; genus Elophila; species Elophila nymphaeata. The sequence continues at coordinate 8,723,485 of OY039075.1, forward strand.
AGGATTCAAAGTCTTGCCTTTAATTCTGGTGCAAATCACACACTCGTTTACAATTTTCTTGGCTAAATTCCTTGCTCTTAGTGGCCACCAACATTCACGCATGTGAGATATTAGAAGAAGCGAGCCAGCATGAAACAACCTTTTGTGTTCATAACGAAAAAGCATCACCGTGAATGGATGTCTACAACATAATAAAATCGGATGCTTTTTATCGTAATCAAAAGTTGATGAATTGCATAGTCTTCCGCCAACTCTAATTAATTTATGTATATCCAAAAAAACATTAAGGCCTAATACTCTGTTAACTTCACTTTTATTACCCTTCTTAAGAGGTATATTATTGAGTAAACAATCATAAACGCTCGGAAACGATTGCCTCTGCGCAAAACTAACGAGAACGCGCTGCGACGCTCCTAGTTCATCGAGTGACAGCGGCCCGGTCGAACGAATTTGTTTATGTTCGTTCCTTATGCGAGTATTATTAATGAAACGAATAACAAAAGCAAAAATTCGTTTTAGCTTATTATATGAGGAATATTTAACAAAATCAATACAATTCGTTTGCAATTCGATTTGAATTTATATTTCTTATATCGGGTAAAATTAAATTATTAATATTATTATTATTATCGAATTCATTACTTGGAATAAAATAAGAACCACTTAGAAATGATGGCCCATGCCACCACAGATCGGAATTTCCTAGCGCGTCGAAACTTACTCCTCGCGTCAACAAATCAGCAGGGTTATTCTTTCCTTCGACATGCAACCAAACCGAATCTCCCGTTAATTGATTTAATTCAGTTACACGATTCTGAACGAATGTTTTTAATAGGTGTGGTGACATGCGAATCCATCCCATAACGATCGTCGAGTCCGTCCAGAAATACACCTTTGCGAATGTTAGCCTCAGCGAATCGACTATTCTCTTATAAAGCCTAGCACCCACGAGTGCACCACACAATTCTAGGCGTGGTATACTAATAGTTTTTAGTGGAGCTACTTTACTTTTAGCGCATAATAGTCGTACACTGATTTGTGAACTATTGTCACTAGATCGTACATATGCGCATGCCCCATATGCATCCTGAGATGCATCGGTGAATATGTGTAATTCTGTAAACTCCGCATTTTTATGCCTGATGTGACGAGGTATTCGCAAATTATTTAAACAGTTCAATGATTTCACAAAACATTGCCATGCCTCGGAGATGTTAGTTGGTACAGGGGTGTCCCAATCAAGTTTATTGAGCCACAATTTTTGTAATAAAATTTTAACAACAATAACCGAAGGTGCAAGAAGCCCTAATGGGTCGTATATTTGTGAAACCATTGAAAGTATCATACGTTTAGTCAATTGTGATACGTCATAATCATTACTAAGCTGTATAGCAAAATGTAACTCATCACTATCGTTGAGCCATCCTAATCCAAGCGTTTTACTCTGCGTAAACTCAGTGATAAATAGACCAGTAGTGTCCTGACTTGAATCAAAATTGAACGTCCATTTACGAAGAGGAAAACACCCGGACTCTAATACGCTAGAAACCTTTCCACAAATACTTAATAATGTTCGATGATCATCGTGACCTGTTATTAAGTCATCAACAAAAAAATCATCGTTAATAATACGTTTAATGACGTCATCACTGCATTCGTGAGCTAATTGACGTATGCACCTCATACTCAAATACGGCGCGGACGCGGTTCCGTAAGTAACCGTATTGAGTTCGTAAACGTTTAAAGGGTCCGTGGGGTTTTCCCGCCAAACAATCAACTGTAATGACCTTTGATCTGGCTGTACAAATACCTGCCGAAACATCTTTTCTACATCCGCGCATGCAACGTATGTATATTGCCTAAATCGCAATAAGATAGAAAATATGTCATTTTGTAATGGTGGACCGGCCATTTGTATATCGTTTAAAGATTTTTGGGAAGTTGTTTTCGCACTTGCATCAAATACCACACGAAGCTTAGTCGTAGAACTATTTTCTCGAAAAACTCCGTGATGTGGTAAAAAATAGTTAGGCTCGCTGTATTTATCTAAGCGCGTCATATGTCCTAACTGAATATACTCTCGCATGAAATCACAATACATTCGTTTATATGTAGGAGAATGTTCCAATTTACGCTCTAAATTAAAAAATCGCTTTTTCGCTAAAGAATAAGAATCACCCAACGATTCAGATGGTTCCTTTAGCGGAATTCGTACCGAGAATCTGCCGGTTGTATCACGTTTAGTCGAATTAATATATAGGTCTTCACACATTCGTTCATCGTGTGAAAGAACACTACATACTTGAGAAACTTCCTCTAATTCCCAGAACTTCCTCAGCTGTACGTCTAAAGATTGTGTAAAATTACACCGAATTTCGTTTAATTGTGAATTTTTCGAATAGACAGGTCCCGAGACTAACCATCCTAATTTCGAATTCTGCAAATAAGGACCGGTAGGTAAACGAATCCTGTCATTAATCAAAAGCTCCCAAAATTTATCTGCACCGATCAGTAAATCGACTTCTGACGGCTCACTAAAACTGGGATCTGCAAGTTGCACATTATCAGGAATGCGCAAATAATCTACGTTTATTTGTGTCAAAGGCAAACATGTTGTAATGTGCGGCAAAACGACACATAATATTCGTGTTTCAAAATTATTCGTTTTCGAACGAATAATAGTATCGCATAATAAGTTCGAATGTGTGACATTCTGTCCTACACCCGATATACGTATAGCGGACTGTATACAAGGCGCATTTAATCGATTACACAACCTTTTCGATATAAAACTATGTTCACTACCGTTATCGAGCAAAGCACGCGCCAAATGATAATTTTTATTAGAGTCCATGACTTCAACTAAAGCCGTCGAAAGCAACACCTGATTTAATGTAACAGAGGACTCAATATTCGTATTGTTTACATTCGAACACAAGCCAGACATAAACTCAGCTGATAAGGAATGTAAAGAATTCATCGATGACGCGTGACCGTGACCTTGAGAAACGGTGGCTTGCAGAGCGCTCGACCTACCCTCTTTATTTTCGATATGCAATAGACTGTTGTGTTTCTCTTTGCATTGCTTACACGGCCCGAACAAACAGTCATCTGACGAATGCCCAGCCCGTAAACAATTACGGCATAACTTATTTGTGTTTACGATGTTTATTCTATCTCGAATTGACATATTTAGAAATCTAATACACGTATAAAGTGAATGATTATCGTTACACATGATACAGTTAACAGTGCGTTTCTTTATAGGCTTATGAATTTTGTTGTTATTATAGTTACTCGCCACATAACTATTTGATAGTGAAGTACCTTTATTATTTTCGCTTGAGTGGAGTGGTTTGTGTTGTGATTTGACATGAGAAGCGGTAATCATCTCAAACATGTCGGCACGATTTCTTAGAAACGACAGTAAATCATCTAGTTTTAGCTTATGATTTGGACTGGTGATTAATGAACCTTTATGGTTCTCCCACTCACGCTCAGTAGCAGAATCAAACTTCGAGACAATAAGAAAAATAAGTAATGTGTCCCAGTGTTCTGTAGGCTCGTCTAGTGTTTTTAATGCGCGTAAGTTTTTTAAAACTGTATCTATTAGCTTTCTAATTTGTGTAGGCGATTCTTGTTTTAAACTTGACATTGTAAATAATGATTTGACATGGTTATGAATTAATAGTCTACAATTATTGAATCGATTTTCCAATAGCTCCCATGCATGAATGTAATTAGGAGCAGTGAATTCCAATGCACTAATCACCTGTAAAGCACTGCCACTGAGTGAAGAACGTAAATAGTGAAATTTTTGTATTGCGTCTAGGTCAATGCGTTTATGAATCATGGTTATGTAGGAATTTTTAAACTCAAGCCAGTGATCATATGAACCATCGAAATGAGGCAACTTTATTTCTGGTAATTTAACATTTGATTGCAACGTATTATTTGTATGACCACAATCTGAAGCTCTAGAACCCTCGCCAGTCTCCACACTGTCCATTAAGCATTTAGCACTAGCCATAGTTTTAAAATACAACGACTCAAAGCTCTCTATGTAGTCTAAATTACTAGGTATATCAGCCTCAGAAGAATATAGTTCCAACTCGTTTTGTAAAACGTTAAATCTTTTGAAAATATCACTTGCTGATTGCAACCGTAATTTTAATTCTTCTAATTGGAATTTAGTTACATTGGCACTTGAAAAGGAATCCACAAATTTTTTAAACTGGGTCAACCGACCCTTTAAATTACCTCTTTGTTTCTTAAGATCTGACAAACTATTTTCTTTCGACTTTATTTTAGATGGAGATTGCGATGGCACAGACAGTTTAACATTAGAATCCTCACTCATTTTGGTAAAATTTAGGAAAGCGGTATGTACTCACGTATGAAACAATCAGGCGGCGACAGGAATCAGTACCTGTTTCGCGTCACTGGAAGCACAAAATAATCGGTTTTAACACAAATCAAAGAAGGAGGATTATGGAATCAAGGAGTCCTGACCGTTCACTGCTGAATTAGGCGATTTCAAACGGCACTGGTTTTCCGATTTCTTTCTTCATATATCCGGCGAAGATGGATCAAAATGTGCAGGCTACGGTAGGTTTCCAGGTGATACTCCAATGAAGCTTCTTTAATTTCTTAGTTTTATGTAGTTTAATTCGAGTTTTACAATAATAATTCGGAAATAACAATTTAATTCGTTTAAAACGTATAGATCGTAGCGGGGATCGATAGTCGAGAGAGATGGGCTTCTTTCATCGGCTTCTTTCACGATATATTACGCTCTTTGATGATAGATGGCGTTAGTTGTAGCAAAGTCGTTCTTCGAGTCTTAACACCTTTTAGTGATTCTAATTTAATGTCAAGCTTTAAACAGTTAAATTCAATAAATACCAGCTCTAGTAACACTTCAGATAAATTTTGTTTTCGGTGTGGCATGAATAATCATACCGCTGCTTATTGTCGTAACTCTAGAGAACTAGTATGTTTCAAATGTGGTGAGAAGGGTGTCCGTACTCCTGAATGCCCCAAGTGCACTCAGCCAAAAAACGTATAGAGCGTGTCTTTTCTCGTTCTAAGAATTCTCCTATTAACACCCAGGTACATACAGAAAAGACATATTTTGAACCACCTTCAGGAGATTATAGGCCTTACTTGTCAGTAGATATACTAGGTTTAAAAGTCAAAGGTTTACTAGATTGCGGTGCTTCTTGTTCAGTGCTTGGCAATAATAAGCACATATTGTTTAGGGATATTGGTTTACCAATTTATCGTTTAGACGAACCTCTCAGATTGAGTGTTGCCACTGGTCAGGAATTAATTTGTTCTGAATACATGATGCTGCCTATAACTTTTAATAATCAAGTAAATATTTTAAAATTTATTATCCAACCCGAAATTAAGATCCCTATTCATTTTGGTCTTGATTTCTGGAAATCATTCAATTTAATGCCTGATTTATTTAACAATAATGACATGTTGGAAAAAATAGATAGTGTTAATACTATACCGTCACCAAATGGTCTTAATAATTATGATTCTTTAAATATTAGCCAAAAGAAACAAATTGAGGATATAAAACTCTTATATGATCAAATAAGCACCGATAAAATCGGTCTTGGTGAAACTAACCTCATTGAACATAAAATCGATACTGGGGAATCAAAACCCATTAAACAAAAGTACTATAGACTTAGTCCAACCAAGCGATTAGCTTTAGAGAAAGAAGTAGATAGGATGCTTGAAATAGGTATAGTCGAACCATCGCATTCTCCCTGGAATTCTCCAGTAGTAATGGTAGAGAAGTCAAATGGTGATCTAAGACTTTGCCTTGACAGTAGGAAATTAAATGCTGTCTCCAAAAGTGATGCTTATCCTCTACCCTATGTAAGCTACATCTTAGATAACCTGAGAGACGCGAAATACCTATCCTCTCTTGATTTAAGCGCAGCGTACCATCAGATCAGACTCTCTGAATCTTCTAAAGAGAAGACTGCCTTCACTGTTCCAGGCAAAGGACTCTTTCATTATAAGAGAATGTGCTTTGGTTTAGTCGGAGCATCTGCTACCATGCAAAGATTGATGGATAGTCTTTTTACAGCTGAGTTTGACAATAAAGTCTTTTGTTTCATCGATGACATAGTAATTTGCAGCTCTTCTTTTGAGGAGCATATTAAGTTGCTCACAGCTGTTTTTGAAAAATTAAAATCTGCAAATTTAACTATAAATATGAAAAAGTCTATTTTCTGTAGAAATGAATTGAAATACTTAGGATATATCATTGATCAATACGGGCTAAGAACCGATCCTTCAAAAGTTGAGGCTATTTTAAATTTCCCTATTCCTAAAGATGCCAAGGATATTAAAAGATTCCTCGGGATGGCTGGGTGGTATCGAAGGTTCATCAAGGATTTTTCAAAAATATCCCGACCTTTGTCCAAATTAACTAGTAAGAAAGTATCTTTTTGTTGGTCCGAAGAGGCGAGTGAATCTTTCAACTTATTAAAAACCGCCCTGGTATCAGCACCTATTCTCAAATGTCCCGATTATAGTCAACCTTTCAGTATACATACTGATGCTTCTTCCTATGCAGTAGGCGCAGTATTGACACAAACCTTTGACAATGTTGAACATCCCATTGCCTATTGTAGCCGCACCCTAAATGCTCAAGAGGTTAATTACTCAGCAACTGAAAGAGAACTGTTGGCTGTAATTTTTGCTTTGGAACAATATCGTGCTTACATTGAGGGACGTAAGTGTACAGTAGTTACTGACCATGCCTCTTTACTGTGGTTTTCTAAGCTTAAAAATCCTACTGGTAGACTTAATAGGTGGGCCTGTAGATTAGGCCAGTTTGATTTTGATATAGTACATAGGAAGGGAAAGGAACATGTGATTCCTGATGTGTTGTCCCGAATAAAGTTAGATTCTATTGTTGATTTGACTTCTACTAGTGACAGTTGGTACAAAAACCTCTGGGAAAAATGTTCTAATAACCCTACTGTATATCCAAATTATAAAATTGAAAATGAAAAACTCTTTCGCTTGTCGAAAAACAAATATAAACTTAATACTCAATTTAGTTGGAAATTAGTAATACCGTTGGAAAAACGTCCTAAAATATTACAAAAATGTCATGATGATCCTACTGCCGGTCATTTTGGAGTGGCTAAGACCCATAAAAGGATATCTGAGTGGTATTATTGGCCTTCACTCTTCCAAGATGTGAAAAACTATGTAAAGGCTTGTGACACATGTAACAGCTACAAACCACTCAATGTCAAACCTGCTGGTCTTATGGGGAACCCAAAGTGTATCACAAGGCCAGGTGAAGCAATCTCCTGTGACATTTTAGGACCTTTTCCACCTTCTTATGCTAGGAATAGATTTTTATTAGTGTGTTGTGATTATTTTAGTAAATTTGTTACCATATTTCCCTTAAGGACAGTCACAGCCAAAAATGTGGTGAAATGTTTAGAAAAAGGTATTTTTCTTATACATGGGGTACCAAAATACGTATATGTTGACAACGGCCCCCAATTTATATCAAAAGAATTTAGAGATCTTATTAGTAAATACCAAATACCTCATTTATTTTACAATCCAGTCTACCACCCCCAAACAAACCAAACTGAGAGGGTAAATCGTGAGATTGTGCGATCCATTGCTTCCTATGTACGTTCTGATCATAGAAATTGGGATAAGAACATATCAGAGGTGCAGTGTGCTCTGAACACAGTAGTTCACGATGGTACTAAATACACCCCTTATTTCTTAACACATGGGAGGGAAATGATATTAGATGGATCACTGTATAATAGTGAACAGCCTGTACCACAAGAAGATATTACTATTGATCATAACTATTCTTTTGCTAACTCCCTTAAGGATTTAAAAATTATTTTTGAACGGGTTAGGAATTGTCTTAAACAATCCCATTTGAGAAATGCACATTACTACAACTTGCGCAGGCGACCTGCTGAGTTGAAGGTAGGGCAATTAGTCTATAAGAGGTGTTTTCCTCTATCTAATGCTGCAAAACATTTTTCATCTAAATTGGCCCCTCGTTTTGAAAAAGTTGTTATCTCAGATAAACACTCCCCGTTAGTGTACAGTCTCAAGTCTTTAACTGGTAAACGTTTAGGCCGGTGGCACATCAAAGATATAGTGCGGCCTGGGGAGGCCCCATAACAAATTCAATCCTTATTCTCTTTATTCTGTGCTTAAGAGTTAGTCTTTCATGAGTTGTAATATTTAATTACTTTTGCTACGATAATCTATGATATAACTTATATTTTTAGAAGGTTATTATGTAACTAAGTTTGATGCCCTTATAAGAGGCAAGTCATTAATATTATAAATATCCTCATGAACTGTTGAGTTTATTGATAGGTTTTATGAGTGGCATTACTATTGGTAGTGGAATATTGAGTCACCTTGGTTGCAATGATAGGTGTGAAGGTTCTTTTGACTCCGGGTACAATTGCACTCGAATTATTTTATTTTAAAATTTTATAAATTTTAAAATAAAATAATTCTTTAACCACCTAAAACGATACCAAAAACTGATGAAGATTTTTAGATTTTGTAAACATAAAACTGTTTTTTCGTTGTTAGTTTTTTGTATGTTCATAACATATTACGCCGAGGACGCCGACCCCAAATAAACCTTTAGAGAAATCAGAAACACGTGTGAAGTTCACGGCAGTAACAGTAACATCCACGTAGCAACAGCGTGCTTGCCTAATGCAAACTGATTTCAGGAAATTGCTGCTGTCACATAGATTAAGAGCCAGTGAAGAGTAATTGTTCGGTTTCTGAGGAACCTCTGTGTACTCAGATGGTGACATTTACGCTAAGATTATTTTTATGAAACTCCTCTCAATGGTATTGATCACTGAACATGGTTATAAGCAGAATTCGTTTTAATACCAGATAAATGCACTGAAAAAAATCGACTTGCCTCAGGCGGGACTCGAACCCGCCAATATTCCATAATGTAAGGTAGTTTCATCTTAACTGGGCGTCAAATATTTGCAAAAATATTTCGTTCGGGTCTTAGAAGTGCAAATTTCAAAGATTTGATGAAACAATGTTTACCATAAAAAACATAAGCACCAAGCACTGACAAATTTCGACAGCGAAAAGCAGTGTCTCGGTGGCGTAATTGGTCAACGCAGCCGCCCGGATTGCGGAAGATGCGGGTTAGAGACCTGCCTGAGGCAAGTCGATTTTTTTCAGTTCATTTTTCTAGTATTAATATTTACGCGTTTGTAAACGCAAAAATAAAATTATTCCAGGATTCGTTTTTTTAGATTCTGCTGTGCTACCTTTAAAATATGTTTTTTTTCAGTTTAGTAACTCTTAACATCGTCAGTATCATAGTAAAGTATTGATCCATTCCTATCTCAGCTTAACAATATTTACTTCTAACTTCAGTTTCTTTTTGAGGGTTGCTGGGATCAACAGTTTATCCTATAACTTATTTGACAGCGAAATATTCATATACTGTGCTTTGTCGGCTTACTGCGGAGAAAATGGCGTGTTTGCTATTTTATGGCAGCTAGTTTTTATAATCAATTTATTCATAACGTAAGGGATAATCTTCAAAATGGGAAGAAGGAACGGAGGACTTCTCAAAGGAACACACGAGAATATAACATCACAGAAAGATGGGTAATTTTTGTCTGTCCATTATTTAAATGACCATGTTATAAAGTATGTACTCATACTCATATTTTTGCTAACCTACTTATACCTTTTAAAATGAATTTAATTGGAGTTTCAATTAGGAATTATGTAATTACCAATAATACTAATACAGAACTGTAAACAAATAGTGTCATTGTTTGTAACTAACCGACACTAATAATTATATGGATTTTTTATGAAGTCTGAAATAAAACTTATTTAAACTACACCTGATCGGAACAGTAGCTATTATTCCCTCAAATTGAAAAGAGAAAGTTGATCTTTTCTTCGACCTAAATATGCGGGAGGAAAAGTTGTATGAAAATCCATTTCTAACGTGTTTAGCGGGAGGAAATATATTTCTAACGCGGCGTCGGCGTCGCCGCCGTCAGCGGTGCTAGGCAGCGACGATACGCGCTGCGGCAACTACCAGGCCATTGGTTGGCCGGTGTTCCGCAGAACATCTGCAACTAGTGTTGCAAATTCATAATCTCTTTATAATTTTATTGTAGGTACTGCTTATTTCAATTTAACAAGTCTTTGAATGTTCCTCATAGATGTAGTATAAAGCACTATGTAACACTTGGGAGAAAGTTCGATTCCCAACTCGGGAGTATTGTGGCCTTCGACTGCGCCTTCGGGCCACAAACTGCTCCCTCGTTGGTAATCTGTCACTTTCGTCCCGCGGTGAACAATGTACTATTTCTATTCTATTCTTATACATAATGCTGTAAAACTACACTTCTCATCTTTAACTTGTTACTTTCTCGTATACGTAGTATAGAGGAAGTCTTGTAATCGTCAAAAAATTCGACCTCGAGATTTTGACGGATTTACACGTTTGGACCTCCCTGAGTCCGAAAATACCGTTTTGGGAATTATGTCCTTGCAGTCGGGTAATAATTCGTTTCACTATTTACGATTATATTTCAACTGACATCAGAGATAATTTCCTTTATATGTACTTACAAATATTATTCACGCTTGCATAATTATGTTAAATTCAAACTGCTAAATCACACGAAAACGTTACATTACGTGAATATTAATGACAGAAAGCATACCTAAAATCAGTCCTCATCGCCTGTTTAAAAGTTTTAATTCGAAATTAATTACCGTTGCTCCTGAAGAATTGGGGAAATATTTCGATACTGGAAATGCAGTGGTTGGTGAACTTTGACATTTGAAAGACATCATTGTGGAAGTTTGAAATCTACTACGGCCCCACGGCATGGGTTATGGAGGTTGTTATTCAATGGGGTAGGTCGGGAGTCGGGAGTCGGGCTGTCCTAAACGGGTGCATTTCAGCGATAGGGCTGGTACTGCTCATTTAAATTTTTAGTTTTCCAGCAACTTGGTGTCAATAAATTATACTGCTGTAGTCTACGGATAACTAGTAATTATTGTGGCAAATAACGTTAGCCTCTAAATGATTCAACTAACATTTTAGACATATTGATGGGTTTTGTAACTAAAAGACCTTATTTTGCACTCTAGGTTACAGGACTTGTAATGCTTTTTTGCAGATTAAAAAAAACTTCAAAATTAAAAATATTAAAAAATGCGCTCCAAATTTTCTGTAAGTATATGTTTTTTTTTGTCACCTTCAACTATATAATTCCCATAGATTGCAGCAGCAGAAAGATATTACACAAACTGGAAAATATGTCTTACTTAAATAAAAAAGTAGCAGAGCTCTACTGGAGCTATTTTCATAAAACTTTTTTCATCTTGTAGATAATTTGATTATTTAAATATTCATGTGAGAACAAGCAGCATTTTGTGAAGAAAAAAGTATAGTTCTTTTTCGTTTTATGTGTGTATGCGTCTTTTGACGCATTAAAGGTGCGAGATGCTCTACCCAGTATGGACAAGGTAACCAGCCCTTATCGTTGCCTAAACCAAAATTCTTGAGCATTTTGTTCATGAACTTTGCATATATATTTGTAAACATAAATGTTCGAATACAATTAAGGTTATTTCTATTATAGCTGTGCCAAGCTCGCTTAGTTTTTTTACACTCAGTCTGATCCTAAATTACGAGGCGTATCTATTTGAAAACGACGTTTAGATTTTTACTTAAAATATTATACTCTAATGTAATTAGATTATAAACATTTTGCAGCAAGGCCTTTTAATAATAAGTCCAATATAAAAGTCCTTGCTGCAAAATATTTATAAGCCAAACTAAAGTTTGGCTACGTCAGTAATTTAGGAATAAATAATGATATAATTCGCCATAATTATATTAAGAAATATATTTTCCTCTATTATAGAGAAATTAGAGAATAGGTGACGACACGGATTATTTGAAGCCAGCGCGCTTCAAATAATCCGTGTCCACTACTACCTACCCACTACAATTTTTTCAAAATCTGTGACCGTTAAAATAGTATCAACGGTATTATTGTGTTCAGAAAGTTAGCGATAAAATAGGTAGGTAAACCTTTAAAGCTAGTCTATAAAATCTTTACAAGATCGAATCAGGAATAAGGAGACCCGCAGAAGAACCAAACTGTGGCTATCATTCCAATGTGACCTGAGACATTTGGCAACTCGTTTCTTCGTTGCACAATCAAGAAATGGAATTCACCACTAGCACACGTGTTCCCACCTTCCTACCATTCTGGGTCCTTAAAAAGTGGCGTGAAGAAGCACCTTGCAGGTCGGCAAGGTGAGGGTGGCTAGCGCGGTGGTTTATCTCTTGCGCTAGCTATCTTCGCATTTGGACTCACTTCTGCTTATCATCAGGTGGAATGGAGTCCTTTGCTTGACCTTATTATTTAAAAAAAACTGTACGAGTGGCAGTGGGCGGGGCACATTGCTCGGAGAACGGATGGCCGATGGGGCCGAAGAGCTCTTGAGTGGCAACCGCGCATTGTGGGTAGGCTCTCTAAAAGGTAGACGACGACCTGATTAAGGTTGCTGGTCACGCCTGGGTGCGAGCAGCACAGCTGTGGCATTCTTTGGGGAGGCCTATGTCCAGCAGCGGACGTCATGTGGCTGAAATGATGAAATCCTCGGTCTCGAAAGGTGTTAGGGACAGATGTTTTTATGATAAAGACAAATGTTTCTTTGGTAATCAACTAAAGTTTTCACTTAATCTGTACAGGGTTGTCTATACTATAAGGTTCCTTGTTACATTTATAGCCTACGGTGTATGAGTAAATGAGTAATCAATATCTGTGACAGGTTAATAATCTATGACGCGCCAACCCTAGCAGTCGAATCGCACCAGTTTGGTGGCGGAAGTTCTCACAAACACCAGGTCGTCGACCGAACGGCGCCTTGCAGTCCCTGCAAGTCAATACATGGGTCTTACGTAACTAAAGGCATGGACAGTTCACATTTCATGCTACGGCTTAAATCTAGTGCATGAATGAATATTGATTTGCGCAGTTTCGGGGCTCCTAGGTGGCTTGAATTGTCACCAACACTTACACATGTCTCTATGGAGATATTGCACTCTTAAATCTTAATAAAAATTGAGGAAGATTCAAGAAAAAACAATCTGAACATTGCGAGTAAAAAGAATTTGTATAATATAGTGGATCCCTCATACTACATACTGTAGAATGCAATAATGTACATTCAGTTAAAAGTATCTGGAATGGATAATTTGTTCATGGTTCCTAATTAAATTTTTGTTTTTTTTTTGTTGTTGTTAGATTGGCACAACTGTTTTCTATTTTGGGGCGGAGTTTGAGTTGCATCTGTTATTTATATTAAATGCCGTGCCGTTTTTAGTTATAACTTATAACATATCTCCTTATTCATAAAAACAAGTGAATTTATTAGAGATTTACAAATCGTTTGCCTCTGTCACTCTGGTACACGAGATGAATGAGACAAAATACTTTTTAACAAGGTAATAACTTAAATAGTTTTATTGAGTGTTTATGAATAAGGCTGCTAGTGTGTTGCGAATTTCATAATGGACAAAAACATCGAGCAAAGAGTTTATCTTAAATTTTACATCACCAATGGAATTTCGTGTTCGCAGTCACTTAAAATGTTACAGAAGGCTTACGGTGAATCGACTTTATGACGACAAAAACACGTGCTTATGAGTGGTTCAAAGCGTACAAATTAGTGATGGAAGATTTGCGTAGCTCTGGTTGGCCATCAAAGTCTGCAACTGAAGTTAGCATCGCAAAAGTGAAGGAAATAGTGACATCAAATCCTCATTCAACTTTGAGAGAGATAGCCGCCGAACTTTCTGCATCTCACTAGTCAATCCGTACCATTTTAAATAATCACATGGGTATGAAACATGTTGCCGCTCGGCTAGTTCCAAAAGACCTGAATTTTCTCCAAACACTCAATCGCATAAGAGTTGCTGAGAACATGCTAGAACGAGTCATGACACGCATTATTACTGGTGACAATACGTGGGTTTACGAGTTTGACATGCAAACTAGACAACATGTTTCGGAGTGCCTTCGGTAGAAGACATAAATGAAAATTCACGGCGGGAACTGAACTCAATTCGTGTTTAAAAATGTTTTGATGATTGGATTATTCGTTGGCGTCTGCGAACACATATGCAGGTTGGCGTATGTGTATCGTTTCTGAAGGAGTACACTTTGAAGGTGTTAATAAATTTGGATGAATAACTAACATTTTGTGTATTATTGATCTTTTCCCGGTACTTTCTTGACAGAGTAGTATATCTCAGAATTATACTTTCATAATATGTATATTTAAAAAAATAGCCGACTAAAGAATTTGTTTGCATGTCGCATTTGTAATTCATTGATCACTCAAGAAGCACCTTGCAGGTCTATAATGCGAGGATTACTAGCGCGGTAGTTTATCTCTAGCTATATTTACATTTGGACTCCACCTCTGCTTACCATCAGGAGGGATTAAGTCTATTAAATTAAAAAGTATAATTAAAGAGAAAACTGTTGAACCGATTATTATTTAATTGACAAGTTAGTTACAAATACTATTATAAACAAACGTTGCTAGGAGACCACTTCATCACAACAGCTCATATAATGTCCCCACCGAGGGGCTCGAGCCTACCCCACATTAGGGGCGACTAGGCCTTAGTCAACCACGCTGGCCAAGTGCGGGTTGGTCGACTTCACACACAACCTAAGAATTTCTTCATAGGTGTGTGCAGGTTTCCTCACGATGTTTTCCTTCACCGTAAATGCGTCGGTTAAACGTACATATGAATTCAAAATTTGAAAACACATTGGTACGTTGCGGGGTTCGAACCGGTGGCCCCGGGTGGGAGACAACGCCCTTACCCACTACGCCACCGACGCTTTTTCGGGAGGAGACCACTTAGTAGCGTATAATAAGGAGGATGGGTATAACTCCTTACATCCACTCCTCTTTATTTTTAAGCCCTAGACTAAAGCAGAGTTCAAATAATCTAGGTCTGTAGAGGGCTTTAGTGAACAGTTCTGCCAGCTGGTCCGCTGAAGAAACTTGTTCAATTTTTAGCTGTCCTGACGAAACACACTCTCTGACATAGAATTGTTTTCTTTGGATGTGTTTTGTACGACCATGCCGTTCATATGAAGGATTGTAGGACAGTCGTATTGTTGACTCGTTGTTAACGTTTAAAACTGAGGGATTCGCTTAACCTTTACTTTGAAAAAATTACTCTCTACCTCCAGGAGCACTCACATTGCCATTGTGCGTAATCTTCTATATATATATAAAAATGAATACTGACTGACTGACTGAATGATTGACTGACTGACATATCAACGCACAGCCCAAACCGCTGGGTCTAGAGATTCCAAATTTGGTACGTAGGTTCCTTGTAAGGCCTAGGGGTGCACTAAGAAAGGAATTTTGGAAAATCGCCCTCTAAGAAGAAAAAGAAAAGAGGGTGAAAAGTTTGTATGGAAATCCGTCAGTTTTAAAGTTAAATCGATAAAAATTGGTATTTAGCTATTTAATTATAAATTAAGAATGACGTATTTTAGGATTTTTGAAAATTCAATCCCTTAGGGGTTAAAAATAAGGAAGTTTGTATGGAAATCCGTCATTTTTTAAAGTAAAATCCATGAAAATCGGTATATGGCGCTTGGTTTAGAAGAAATAATAAGAAAATTTTAATGCTGCCCGAAGTAACTATTCTACGTGGACGAAGTCGCGGGCAAAAGCTTTGTATAAATAAAAATCAATGTTTTTATGTTTGCCCTCTAAGCGTTCCGAAACCGTTGATCAAATTGGGATGAAACTTTGGTATGATGTTCTAGGGACGCCCAAGAGGTGTTGTCAAAAAAAAGTGTTTTTTTTTACTGAGAATTGCATGCCGGGTGCAGCTAGTAAGTTATGAATTGCAATCAAATTCTTAATTGGATTAATAATAAGTATGGTATAAGTACAGACAGAACAATTTTGATCTCTGTATTACGGTAACAGGCAACTCGCATCTTACTGTTTACTTTACATATAACTTAAACAAACTGCATAGAAATAGCAACTCTAGATGATCGATATCATATTTCAGTTGCTGCACTCGAGGATACAATCAGTTTCAAATTTACGCAATTAGCAACTGTAAAATTTGTAATAGTTGTGCCAAGTTGCTGGTTTCTTCAATCGGAAATAGTAACAAGTCGAGCGATTTCACTCCTTCTCCCGGTAGACCATTGATTTGAAAAGTTTATTAAGATTTTGAAAAGTTTTTTTTTCAGTGCATTTCTAGTATTAATATTTACGCGTTTGTAAATGCAAAAATAAAATTATTCCATAAGTTTATTTAGAATCGCGGCAACAGTAAACCGGGTCTTTTTATTGCTGCAACTAGCACAGCCTTAAAAAAGAAAATTATTTATTTATTTATTTAATAGCTTATTGTACACGAGAATTACAGAAAAGGAACACATAAGACTATAAAAAGTACAAAAGGCTGTGGCTTATTTCTAAAAGAAATCTCTTCCAACCCACCTGTGATAGGAAACACGTTTTAGAAACTGGTTGTCGCGTGTACTAATTATTATTACATACTAAAAATACATACTTTTATATTATACACTGTTACATACTATAATATATGGATATATACATATACAGTAATAGGAGAACACATATTTAAGATAAGGAAAGAGTGCTCCTTTACTTTCTTCGTAAACAATGCGAGTGAACGAATTTTTACGTATCGCCGGCGGCAGAGCATTTCATAATTTGACCGCATGAACAGTAAACGAGTCTATATAAAAGTTAGTTCGGAAGGTACTGGAAGGAAATTTGAGTAGGGTACGGGGGTGCGATCTGCAAGTAACATCGGGAGGACGAGCAAAATTAAAACGCTTGCGAAGATATATTGGATATGTTGGGTTAAACAAAATATTGAAAAGAAGAAAAAGGATGTGCAAGTGTCGGCGAAGATGGATAGGGAGCCATTTTAGTTGTGATCGGAACTGTGAAACTTGGTCATATTTGCGTTACCCAAAAATGAAGCGTTTACACAAATTACTAAATATTACAAAAAATATAGTTACAGTTAAAGTAACTAGTTGTTAGTTTGTTCAACTAAAGTTGCTCTGTCAGCTAGCGCCTTATTAGATAGGAAATAAAGATGCTGAAATGTGAAAAGTCGGTACCACAGAACATGGATAAAACCCCTCTCTATATTGGTGGGTACATATTCTTGATCGTTGACCCTACTTCAAAAGGTCAGTACCATTCGGGTACCTACCAATTACCTTCTATTTACATTTTCTAGTTCAATCTGTATCTGAATTCCAATTTGAATTCTGTATTTGAATTCCAATGTTTAAATTAAGTATCTTTAATGGATTGTATTGCACGTATTTGGGATTATTCAGTGAGTTTCTTTTCCTATTATTGAGACTTATATGATTCCACCTTCGTTTCGGAAGATACTTAAGGTCACGGTTTTGAGAACCAATTCCTGATGCCGAGCGTGTTGTAACATTCCTAAATCCTGTATGATTTTGAAGATGATTGATGACGATGATCTCACTCAGTGGTATTTTGTTGCTTGTTTGTTACTTATTGGAGTTTCTCCAGAGTTGTTGTAAGTGTAAACACGTGTCGAGAGACTCTCCTTTAACTAATTGGGCATTTACATGCTTGGTGCGAGAAAATGCATTAAGCATTTATGTAAAATTACTTTAAGATTTTAGTTTAAAATTATTAAAGAAATTTTTAAATAAAATTTGGTGCAAGTGGTGGTCAAATTATTTGATATAATTTTTATTAGCTGTCAAAACATTATTCTACCTTAAATTTTGTAGGGCATTAAGAACTCGTGACGTCATAAGTTCCTATAGTTAACTGACTGAATATCAAATTATTATGATACGCTTGAAAATCAAATTCTAGGAATAATTTGAAAAGAATGAGACTTTCTGGCATAACATGAACTTCTCTTTTACGCATGAGTACCTATTTGTGAATGACGTCAACATCCCTATTGCCATTTTCGGTGTTAATAGTTCAACAGTATTTTAAAAGTTGAAAAAACTGTAGGTTTAATATGTTCATGTAGTTGAACATATTGGATTAGAGGAACACGTTAATGCTGTAAACGCTAATTGTTTTGGACTCTATTTCATAAGAGAGTGGAAGCTCCCCCAAAAGTAAAAAATAAAACTGATTTACCTATATTTTAGGTTAACCATTAACCATAAAAAGTAATATTATACTAGTTCTCTATGATACCTAATTAGGTCTTGGTGTCTGAATAGAAATTTGTATTTTCACTTCAAGTTCTAAGTTTTCTGAGGCGAAAGCTCGGCCGGCCGGGCCTAGAGATGCACTGGATGTCCTCCAAGCTAATATATGTCAGGCCATTAAACCAGGTCAGAAGTTCAACATTGAGCCATCCATGTCCCGGCCGAAGCTATTTTCTGTTCAAACGGTCAATATTGAAGATTTCCTCCTCTCTAAGCTTTCGCTGCGTTTACTGAAAGCTTAACAATATTTTAAGAGCAATTTAAAGTTGGTCAGGGATCGATTATATAAAGTGTGTGTGAATGTAGATTTAAATAAACTATGAGGAGTTTAGGCAATGAAAAAAAAAATCAAAACTAAGCTAGTAAACCAATGTTTATGTTTGCCAATCAAACATATTTCCCTATAAATATTCGTACCCATGGTGAGATCTCGGTACGTAGCATGCAGTTCATTAAGAATCCATTCATTAAGGATCAGGCATATCCAACTCATTGAGAATCCAATCATTAGGTTTATGGGAAAGGTATGCTCAAATCGTTTGTTCGTGTAAAGGATGTGTGAAAGTAGATTGATGAAAAGGAGATATGAATCTAGGCGAATGTTTAACGATCAAATCGAAGATTTCTTCAAAAAGGTCCAGGTCAAAAGTACTCTAAACCGCTTATCATGTATAGGACTGTGATGATAGTAGAGGAAGCGAAAGAAATATGTAAGGATCGTAGCAAGTGGATACAAGTGATCTCTGCCTACACTTCTGGGAAAAAGGCGTGACCTTATGTATGTATGTATCACTACGTTTAGTCCCCAGAACAGATGGCATAGATACATGGCTTAACTGCGCTGAGTTCCATCTAAGCAGTAGGCGGCATTACTGTGGGGGACTCGGGAATGGCCCTTTTCAGGGCCAGGGGAGCCTTGTTTCGGTGGTTGCCGGTCTGCAAGGCTGGCGGTCCGTTCTGCAGACCCAAAAGGGCGGGCGCAGATGGCGTCTCGGTAAAAAGCGAATTATCGTGATCCCGGGTCCCTTTCGTAGCGTGCCTTGGCAGGATGCTCGGAGAGGACGTTTAGTAGGTAGAAGGGGAACGACTGTACGTCAAGTCACACATCTGCTGCATTTGCACCGTACTCTAGGAATGATGCGTTAATGCATTAGATTTTTTCGAAAAACAAAGGTTTAGTACCCAAGGAAGAAAATCAGCGTGTTCGTTTAGATGGCAGGGTTTGTTTTAATTCCGCTGGACTAGCCACCATCATTTACCCACGTCTCATGCTATGACAACAATTCTAATTGTGATCCGGTATTTAAAAATAAAAGTTGGGAGTGGTCTCCTCTTGACTTTCTCGTATATCAGAAACGAAAAAGAAAAAAAAATACGACTCAAAAGTTGATAGAAACCTTATATTTTGATGTCATACACGCATGTTAAATTTGATTGCAATAACTTAAAGCATACTTGAGTTATCGTGCTAACGCACAGACACACACACACACACAAGACAAATTCCAAAAACGGAATATTTGGACTTAGGGAGGTCAGTTTTTTGACGATTACAAAACTTCCTCTATACTACGTATACGAGTAATAAGCTAAATTAACTATTTTCTAGAAGAAAAATGTATTTGACAGAATCAAATTGAGTTTCCTTCTACAAAACCACAAGTTAATCTTGCGTTCCTATATTTAAATCAAGTAGCAGTACTGAAATTGAAGAGTAGGATTCGTTTTCTTTCTGCTTGGTTATTACGCAAATCTGATAAGTATAGTAGTTATTTTGTTTTGTTTCAATATTTTTGGAACCAGGCTGTATGTCCAGCAGTCTTTAGTTGAGGTAGGGCGCAGAGGATTAGTCCCTCGAATTTCGAGCATCGTGAATTGGGGTAGTGCGTCCACCTTACAGAAGACCACAGTTAAATAACCGCGAAGATAGATTGGTAAAATATTAAGCTTCTTGCAAATAACATTACAGTTTTGAGGTGTGTGTGTTTTGTGTTTGTGTTGGTTACACAAGTTAGTATAAGACAAAAAACCGGCCAAGTGCGAGTCGGACTCGCACACCAAGGGTTCCGCCGTACAAACGTAGCATTCCCTAGCGTGTGACGGAAATTCGTCTAAGGTGTCGGTATAAACTGCTGTATCTTTTGATTGCGTTAACTTAGAAGTTTGATTTTTTCACTGCTTAAAGGGACAATAGACCTTGGTATTTGGTATAAATTTCAATTTGATACCTTTATTCGTTCGTGAGAAATAAGGTAGTAAGTTTCATTTTATTAAAATATTTTTATTATATTATATAACTAAAAAAATGTGATTTTCGCAATTTTTCCTAAATTTGCATTATATGACAATGCTTCATGCCAAATTTCAAGATTCTGAGTTTACGGGAAGTATCCTGTAGGTTTTGATTCCTTTGCGAGTGTCGGAAATTTGTTGAAAATATCGACATAATCGGCTGTATCTTTTGATTGGCTTGGCTTAGAAGTTTGATATTTTCACAGCTTAAAGGGACAATAGACTTGAGTATTTCGTGTGAATTTCAGCTTGATACGTCCACGCGTTCTTGAGATAAAGGGTCTTGACAGACAGACAGACAGACAGACAGACAGACGGACAACAAAGTGATCCTATAAGGGTTCCGTTTTTTCCTTTTGAGGTACGGAACCCTAAAAAGAAATTACATGAGCCCTACTGTGCCCAGCTAACTTACAAGTTGTTAAGTATTTTTCAAGATGCCGATGTTTATTTGTAGCTTGCTTATTTTTTTGGAAATTTGTGCTTAGGTCTTACGGTGTTCTTTTTTGGATTAACAGGATTTGATGTATTTTTTTTAGCAAAGCGTGGTTTGGCATTTCGTTCGTTTGGCCTTCAGTGCTTTATTAATCATGTTTTGGGATATGATCTCACACCGCTCTGCTGGTTCAAATTATAATAGCGTTTATAGTAAAAAAGGCGTTCCCTTTCCGAGCTGATAAATGTGCTACGACCTTTAAGCGCAACCGTGTGGTCGGTACCGACCACTTCGCAACGACGTCGAAACAACTACTTCGCAAAAATCAACGACAATCCAACCACGTCGAAATTTTGTAGTTACCACGACGCATCTGCAAAATGCTTTTGCGACGCTATTCACACGGCATTTTACTTAACTACTTTTTTTCGCTGTGATATGGTGTGGTTGTAGTATATGTGAACACTCCCTTAATTAGACGTGATACATTTGGTTTGACTACGAAGAGTGTAACTCGTTCATTATTGATTATTGTACCAAATTAATTAAAATTTGCTGTTCATCGCAAATAGACGTAAATGCTGTTAGCATTATTCTATTATATCCAGCGTTAATATTAAGATTTATGAATGGAATAGGGCACACTTTAGCTATAGAATCTCAGCTCCTTTTAATACATAACGCTATGTGTATGCCCCTGTTTCCACCATCCCCCCTATCTTCCGTCCTGGTCGTCCAAGTTTTCCGAAGTTAAATTTCAGTGCAGAATTGCGCAGGTGGATAGGCTGTCTCTCTCAGATAGGGGGGTTATTTTATGCCGCTCACGACCGTGGGGGACCTGAGGCTATTTTTAGAACGGATTGGTAGGATCCCGCCAGTACTTTAGTACTAGATGTAGGTATCTTGTTTGGTAATTTTCAAGAATGAAAAGGTAACTTCGTACTTGGCTAATGCTATTAAGGGATTTGATGATGTGGTTTGGGTATGCTGTTTTATACGCTTGTGCATCTAATTTCATTTTGCAGCTGATATGAGCGACATTGCTACCAATGAAAACTAGTGCTGCAGGTTTTTATTCCTGCCACGGTGTACCGCTTAACTTTCATCTTCCATGGTGTTAACATAACTTTGGCGGCAGATGCACACTTCACATGGAATTCTCAAAAGATTGAGAAGCTTATCTTGACTCTAAATCATCATCATTATAGCCGATAGACGCCCACTGTTGGGCATAGTCTACCCCAAGTATCTCGACTTCAACGGTCCTGCTCTGTTCGTATCTATCTCAGGTAAACCCAGATGTCGGTCCATCTTGTGGGGTTCTACCAACGTTCTTTCCTCCCCACGGCCGACAGTACTCTTTAAATGTGCCCTGCCCAGTGCCATTTAAGGTACATATTTTTTTGGGCTATGTCGGTGACCTTACGGACCTCATCATTTTGGATAATAATGATTACACAGAGATTTAGAGTACTGCTCACTCAATTGAGCTTCAGCTCATTGCATGCCTCTAAATGCTGGGAGCACAACAATAAGACTTAAAATTGGATTTTATTAACCTGGTTGGTTGTAATTTGTAACTAGCCAGGCAGATTAACATTTAACAAATTCTCCGACCAACCGATTCAAGCTGGGATCAGTGGGCCTCAATCGCGGTGGGCGAAATAGACCTTAAAGACGCATAAACACACATCACAATTATTTCAGCTTTTGTGACGAAGAAAAGGGGTTTGTACCCGCGACCTTTCAATATCCGGTCTTCCAAATGACCTAAATGTCAACATAATTTTAACTTCGACATTGATTATATGAAGAGCGAACAACCATTTTTCTTTCTGTTATGAGAAACTCGAGCCTCTACGTCGAAATTACGTCGAGATTTTGGATTTGCGTCATCAACCGCGTTCTATCGTCCATTTCACAAGTTTTCTGTTTAAAATTAGCACCATAATATGACTCTGTTGTACGATCCAGAAATAGAATTTTCTGCCAGTAGTCGTGTTCAAGTTCGACCTTCTTCTTAAAGCCCTTTATTACGTTGGGGAAACGCATACGTCACGCCTGGGTTGGAGTGAACGTTATGTGGGACTTTCATACCAGATAATGCACCTTGACGCAAAAACATCAACGACCGTCACCTCTTCCCCGTCATCGGACGAAGAGAATGCGTCGGCCGCGGATATGTCGTAGTCAGATGTGACCATGGGAACCCTTGCGAAAGCTTCCACGACCCCGTCGGTGCTTTGCTTACTCGCCCCTCTTACCTCCACAAAAGGCCGGGGAGATTCTTCTGCAACCCTTAGTTCTTTAAAAGATCCCGCGCAGATTCTCTCTCTGCGCATATGGACTCCACGTTCGTTTACCATCATGTAAAGCCTGACCAGAAAAAAAAAATCCTACTCTGGTGGCACCACATTCGCCTTTCCATTGTTCTTATGCCAAATTCACGTCAGTTAGGTAGAAAAAAATAGTTCTAAATTTTTCCGCATCATGGCGAGATTTTTTATTTTCTTGGTCAGGCTTTAGATAGACGGTGGATGGAGCCACAGAGTTTATTTGCTAGAACTTTGGAAAATATATGCTAGAATATAATTACTTTACGATATCAATAGCGACTATAAACTGTGTTATAATACATACCTACCTATAATCACGCCCATAACCTAAAAAGGGGTTGAGCTCAGGTTTAGATGACATTTGGTTACACGTACATAATGTCACAATAATATTATGTAATAATAACAACGTGTCTTAATTATGTGTTAATTTTTTTTTTGCGAAAGTTTTAAAACCAATTTGGTGTACCTTCCTCAATAACTAATTTAAATCAATCGATAATATTATTCGCGAAAATTGTCAGATCATCGCTTTTTCTCCACCGAAATCAGCATTAAAGAACCTCCATAAATTAACTAACTTATAAAATATGTCAGATTTCCAAAGTAGGCAAAATAAGTAGATATAAGTAATACTACTTTATAAAGAGCCCACGTGACACAGAAACCTTAGCGGAGTACGGGACAAATACATCATGGTTGATTTTTCAAGACAACAAACTGGATTGAGCTTTCCTTTGAAAAGTCGTGCAAAAGAAGTTGTGTTTGAAAACAAAAGGATTGCAAATAATGAAACACTTTGCAATGAAAAACAAAAAATATGTTTTAATTATATTTTATAAAATTACTAGCTTTTTACCGCGACTTCGTCCGCGTGGCATAGTTACTCAGGGCAACATTATAACTTTTTTTTTGGTACTTCATTTATTACTATAAATATACCTATAACATAGACAGATTTCAGCTAGAATAAATACTCAAGTGCCTAAATTCAAAGTTTCATCTTCAATAATGACGAAAAAATAGCCATGTTGATTTCCAGACTTTATCACTCCATCTTATTAGGGGTTGAATTCTAAAAAAAACTCAAGTACTTGTTTACTCATTTATCTACAAGTACTTGTGTGATGTTTCGAATAAAATATTCTAACTAATCTTGTTTCCCTATACAAACTTTGGGCCCCGTTTCACCACCTTAGGGGCGAATTATTTTGAAAAATCTTCTTAGTGTACCACTCGACCTTATAAGGAACCTACGTGCCAAATTTCTAATCTCTAGATCCAGCGGTTTGGACCGTGCATTTAATGTCAGTCAGTCACCCTATCAGTTTCTTCTTTTAATGGAACCCTTGTAGAGGATGATGATATTTCACGTCTGATACGTTGGATTTTAAAATCATTGTTGTTTTCGTAATTAGGACCCAATAAACCATACAAAAAATACCCATTTAAATAACCATACAAAAAATATGTCATTATTAAGGGCAGACGTAATCCTTGGTTCAATGGATCAGGGGTCCCGACAAGAGAGCCCGCTCTCATTCCTCCTGATATAAAATCAATGAGTACAGTACATAATAAGACTTTCTAGTCATTGTATAAGGGCGGATATCCAGCGTGTCGGTAAGGCAAGGGTGATTAATGCGGCGTGTATTTCTCTCTTGCTTTATTAACTTTACCAATTAGCACTTGGACTCCACTTGCGCTTAGAAGTGAATGGTATTGTACTTATAGAAAAAACTTCTATAAACACCGTTACTTATTACGGTTTCCAACAAGCCCTCTTAATCCTTGCTAAGAATTATTGCTACTGAGTGATCTCTTGACAAAACCTACGTGCTTCACACGGTTCAAATCTTTCGTCATCGTCACCATATCTGCTAGCATGAATCCATGGGAAGATATCTGAGCTCCACCATTTCATAACCTATTTCTTCCCGTATGTAATGGAATTTGACGTCAATATGTTTGGTGCACCTGTGATGCACAGGTAGCTAGCTTGCCAGCTCACACACAGCACTTTATATACATACTAGCTTTTGCTCGCGACTTCGTCTCCGTGGGATTAAAAATCGAAAAATTCTTAAATACGTCATTCTTAATTTTTTACCGAGAAGTCATATACTATTGTTATGTATTTTAATATAAAAATTTCCCGTTGGATTTCCCATACAAACTTTCATCCCCTATTTCATCCCCTTAGGGGTTGAATTTCTAGGAATCCTTAAATACGTCATTCTTAATTTGTAACGGAAAAGCCATATGCCAATTTCTATAGATTTCACTATAAAAATGACGAACTTCCCATACAAACTTTCATCCCCTATTTCATTCCCTTAGGGGTTGAATTTCGAGAAATTATAAAATCGTCATTCTTAATTTTAAACTAAAAATCCATATACCAATCTGTATGGATTTCACTATAAAAAATATGGATTTTCCACACAAACTTTCATCCCCTTAGGGGTTTAATTTCGAGAAATCCTAAAATATGTCATTCTTAATTTTTATCCGAAAACCATTGTTACAATGATGCAACCTGTATTTCGCATAACCAGAGATTTGACGGCACCTTTGGCATTTGTTATCGTTATAGTTACTTGGTGCAACTGAGCCTAAAACATCAAAATCAGTCGGTTAAATAATAATCATCTGTTTAAGTGTTGGTGAACTCCAGCCTAAGTATCTAAACATCAAATTAGCGTTATCATTATGCAGTGGATTTTTTTTATTGCTGGACCATAAGTTCAATTTGCATAAACTTATTTACTTTACAGTAGGTACTAATGTCAGG
The DNA here is from genome assembly GCA_955850985.1 of Elophila nymphaeata. NCBI lineage: Eukaryota > Metazoa > Arthropoda > Insecta > Lepidoptera > Crambidae > Elophila > Elophila nymphaeata. Next base: position 8,749,720 of record OY039075.1, read on the forward strand.
ATACCCTGAGGTCGCAAATGAGAAGCATTACTGACAAACATTCTATTGACATGAGTTTGTAGCAGCATTTTCAGTGAACACTGAAAAGCTCTTTCACAGGTTGGAACACTTATCGAACGATAAGTGTTCCAACCTGTGAAAGAGCTTTTCAACAAGCGTGTACTCTGATACACCGAAGTTAACTGAATCTATCACTTTATAAAGTGATGAATATTTCGGCATTTTTACTTTCTCGTATACGTAGTACTTATAGAGGAAGTCTTGTAATCGTGAAAAAAATCCACCTCGAAATTTTGACTGAATTACACGTTTTGGACCTCCCTGAGTCCCAAAATAATATTTGGAATTATGTCTGTGCGTTAGCACGATAACTCGAGTATGCTTTAACTTATTGCAACCAAATTTAACATGCATATATGACATCAAAATATAAGGTTTCTATCAACTTTTGAGCCGTCGATCACGAAAGTTATCTAACCAAGTGCGCGGTCGGTACTCGGATGGGTGACCGAAATTTAACATGGATGTATAACATCAAAATATAAGGTTTCTATCAACTTTCGAGTCCTTTCCGGTATGCGAGAAAGTCAAGGGGAGACCACTTCCGATTTTTTACGTCAGAATTAATGCAGACGAATTACTTGCATTTTCTCAGTACTTGCTCGCCTGTGCGAATATAGTATAGACATCCAGAGACAACCGAGAACTAGTAGCGTGAACGATTAAAGAACACTGGAACGCTCCACCCGCCGTCACCATTGCTAATTAGCGATTCTATCTAAGTTATTAATAAGATATTTTTTCACTTTCACTCCACTTTTATCTTCTCCTACTTTTGTGACCGAAGCTGCACAACAGCTTCGATGTATCAGAGTGCAGAGATGCAGATCATGGTAACTGTTTAACATTATTATATTTAGTAGACATGACAGTTCACCAATCAAATTAGCTATGTCAGCCATCTACGAAGCAGCAACGCAAAATCTGACATCAGATTTTAAAGCAGTTAAAATGGCCGAAAACTGTAGACTACCTACTACTTACTAGATAATACAACGAGTCGCACTTGGTGATAATGCTTGTAAAAGTGACTAGCGACAACAACGAAGATAAAACGTTAAGGAAAGCACGTAGGAATGCTCCGGCCGTAATCAACACCAAATGAACACCTGTCCGCATACTTCGTTTGTTCGTGCAATATCAGCGGTTTTTTATCAGGGAAAATGTCCTACCTATTAGGTCTTTATATGAAATTGCAATTTTGTTGTCTTTCTTCTTCCTACCATGGCCCTAATTTATTTAGGATCATATAAGTTTATTAGGCATAGTTGTCTAGTAGTGACTCAAAATTTGCGGGATCGCACGTAATTAATAATACTTGCAAATAAAAAGCAATAATCGTACGTATACAAAACAATACTTTGTTTGCGTGCCCCCCTCTCGTGTACCGCACTCGCGCAACCCGTGTTACCGAGAGCAAGCAAACAATCAAAGTGAGATATAGTTGCCGCGCAGCCGCGCGCTACGCCAAAACATGAATTTAATTTCTCTTTAATCCTACTAATTCCGCGCGGGATCCCGTTCATTTTACGAACGGCATTAGTCATGCACATGGCATGCGGGATCCCGATATTGCATTCCCTACCTGGAACTATACTGGTATCCGAGAATAATAATAAAAGTATTAATAATTTACATATTTATTTTCCATACATCCAAGTGTTGCGGTCACTGTACGAAAACGCCACTATGTCAGACTGCCTTCAAGACCAGAACTCAAAAGCCATACAGCTCCAGCGTGGGTTGCGACAGGGTGACATTATATCGCCGAAACAGTTCACAGTTGCGTTGGAGGACGCGTTTAAGCTTCTGGACTAGAGAGGACTTGACATCAACATAAATGGCGAGTATATGACCCACCTTCGATTTCCAGATGATATCTTAGTCACGGCTGAGACCTTAGAAGACTTGAGCACCATGCTCGACGATCTCTGAGAGTCTTCCAACAAGTGGATCTTAAAATAATCATGGACTAGACGAAAATCAGTTCGAATTCCCATGTCATACCCACTCCTGTACAGGTTGTAAGCTCTATATATATATATGTAATGAATAATAATAATGATTGATTTTAATGTATTTGACATTCTGCGCTGTTAATTAGAACTAGAATAAAAAATTTTTGCACGTCGATAAACGATCGATATGTCGGAAAATACCTATTTATTGTGAACACCATTGTAACCATATTCTGCTAATAAATGATTTATTATTTATTATTATTTATAATTATTATTATTATCTACATTGGAAGTTGTCGACGATTATGTTTACCTGGGACAAACAGTCCAATTTGGTAAGCCCAATTTCCAGAAAGAGGTCAATCGACGATTCCAACTCGGCTGAGCAGCGTTCGGGAAACTACGCGGCATATTCTCGGCCCATCTACCGCAGTGTTTCAAGACTAGTCTTCAATACGTATGTTTTGCCAGTGATTATATACGGAATCGAAACGTGGCCGCTTATAATGGGCCTCAAAACCACTCAAAGGGCAATGGAGAGGGCTATGATCAGAGTTTCTTTGCGTGATCATATCAGAAATGATGAGATCCGCAGGAGAACCAAGGTCACCAACATAGCCCAAAGAATTGCAAACCTTAAGTGGCAGTGGGCAGGGCATATTGTGAGGAGAACTGACTGCCGTTGGGGCGGAAAGGTCCTCGAGTGTCGACCGCGTGCCGGGAAATGCAGCGTTGGTAGGTCCCCGAAAAGGTGGACCGACGATCTGGTAAAGGTCACGGGAAGCCGCTCGATGCGGACAGCGCAGGACCGGTCGGGTTGGAGATCCTTGGGGGCGCCTAAGATCAACAGTGGGCGTCTCTCAATAAAGATCATGTTGCGGACAAAGTACATCGCACAGAAAGTCTGCCATCTGCTATGGGCCTAAACCTTTTTAGGATTATGAGCGTGTTAATGGATATATGTATGTAATTTTATTTTCATCGATGTTCTTCAAACCTATAAGCTATTATAAATACAACTTACACAAGTCTCTTACCCAAATTATAGCCTTGGGTATATTTAGACTTGACATTTGTAGTTAAAATGTGATGTATGATTCGTACTAATAGTTGGATGTGCTAGCTCATGCTACACTTGGTATCCATTTCATTCATGAATGTAAGCCTTTACGTCAGCAGCCGGCTATGAGGGGGCGCGGCCCCCTTCAGCAGTCACCGGGGGGGCGGGTGACGTCAAACCCACCATGCAACAAGTGTTCTAATAGAATGTACGGGTCGATACCGATGAAGTTTATTTATAACTCCACGAAAAGAGTCAGAATTAGCATTTTGCCTAAACCCAAAGGTTGTAGTTCGAAGAGATCTTATCGGCGCCACTTAAAGCCTATTAATAGGTTCAAAGGAAATGTGGCCTCATTGAGAAAATGTGAATTGTCTTTGTACCCAAATAAGTATTGCGTATTACGTGGGTAGTACGAGATTGTTCTAGAAGTCACTCGCTTATTTGTATAAAACAAAATTTTCTGAAACATTGTCGTACGCATGTTAGGTTAGGTTATGAAATTGTACAGCATCGAAAATGTATTGTGAATATCAGTAAGTTTCATACGATTTCTATTAATCTCGCATTCAAGGCTGATTTAGTTCATAGCAATGATATGTAAACATATTTGACATCTGTAATACTTATTGCGTAGGTAATAAAAACGTTAAAATGCTAAAACTTGGTGCATATTATTGCTTGTGACTGTATTTAGTCTACGTGACTATGCGGACCAGCAATTGATTTGAAACATAGGCCAAGTAGAGATGTACAAAATTCAAGATCGGTCCTACAAAATTTTCTCAACTATTACTAAATTACTGAATATAGCTAATTACGATGGAAAAAGTGGCGCCTCAATCTAACACACACTTATATAGAGAGTTACAGAGTCAATTTCTTCTTTGTATATAAAGTATGCTTTTGGTATTTCAAAATTTTTGACAAAAATTAATGATCTTAATTAATTTTAATGAGGACAAAAGCCAGTCAAGTCGAATTATAATTATCATAATATTTATTGCAATAATAATAATATTGAGTTTTCTTTTACAAAACTGTGGCCCACTATGACGTCAATCGAAGTTCTATATCGGGCGATTCTTAGACTTAAGACTACTGTGGCAAAATAATCTGGCCTACTTTTCGAATTCCGCGTAAATCTCTGGTAAATATTATAGTTTTCTTATCTATTCAACGCGATAAATGGCTATATCAAATCGTGTTTCGGTGGTCATGCTAGGCGGGCTGGCGATATCAAAGCAATCCATTTTTAGACTGTGCCCAGATAAAGATGTAAGGCCTCAATAGGACTTACTTGGAGGTTAGTCACAATGGATCTTTATAGGTCGCAGTGACGCAAATAGCTCCGAAACAATGTATAATCCTGGGTCATTCAAAAGGGGTGTGAAGAAGGACCTTGCAGGTTGGTAAGGCGAGGAGCGTATGTATATCCTACTAGCTATCTTTGCATAAAATTGGTTCCAGTCTTACTCCAGTTCTGCTTATTAGGTGGGATGGAGTAATTTGCTTGACTTTTTATGAAAAAAATGTGAGATAGTAACTATCTAGTTTTTTATAAGCTGGCAACAGTTATTTTTACGCTCGTCAAAGTAGACTATCTATAAAATCGATTACTTGAGTAATCGCTTTAGAAGTTGGTCTCCAAAATTAATATCGTTGAAGTGTTTTTGCTTTCTACGTCGAATGTATTTTTGTACTACTACGCAGTACAAGTTTTACCAATATAAAAGGAACTTAGTTTGTTTTAGGAGGACTTACAAGGGTATTCTATATAATGATATAGGTCGGATTTTGTACATGTTGGTTATAAATAAGAAAGTAAATAGCTTGTTTCTCTTAACATTTTCGAGCATATTTTCAGCACATTTTTTTTACTTATCTACCACTGGATTTTATTATGTAGCGTTTTTATGATTATGTACGATACGCAGAGTATTTCAAAAAATATGTGTATATATTAATATTTATTTAACTCTTTACTGTGCAAACAAAGAACAGTGTGCAGACTTTGGACTATACAGCATTCTGTACCAGTCAACACACAGTACACTAGTCTGAAACAGTATCCTATATTGGTTTTAAAAAACGCATACCTTTAGGGCCAGTGCTCAGTGATGGCATGGCATGGTACGGCGTGGCGAATAAAGCTGACATTCTTTTATTATAACACGAATAGGTCTTCAACAAGATGCCACGGCACGCCGAGCCGCTGCAGCAAATGAGATGCATAGGTTACTTCATGTTTAACACAAGTAAAAATGGTAATTAACACGTTTAAATTACATTTTAAATGCCTGATGTTTCAGCCGGATTACACCAACCGTAGTCATGTCGGTCTACGGTCGGTGTAACCCGGTATTAATTCCTGTTTTTACTAGTGTAAATCACGCAACGCGAAAGTATAAAAGTGATTACTTCATCTTGTTAAAGAAAAGCGAGTGCTTATTAAGTAATTCAAATAAGGTTGAACTACCATACTTCTGAACTGAATACAAGTGAACCAAGCGTCAGTGCGCACACGCAAACAATGTCCATGTATACTACACGCATGAAAATACTGTAACGAGCGTAATTTAACTTAAATAATTTGACTAAATGATTATTAACATAATATAAGCGTCGGCGGCGTAGTGCGTAAGAGCATCGTCTTTCGCCCGGTAGACACTGGTTCGAACCCTGCCACGTACCAATGTGTTTTCAAATTTTGAATTCATAATTATGTACGTTTAATCGACGCTTTTACGGTGAAGCAAAACATCGTGAGGAAACCTGCACACACCTATGAAGAAATTCTTAGGTTGTGTGTGAAGTCGACCAACTCGCACTGGGCCAGCGTGGTTGACTAAGGCGGGGTAATGTGGGGTAGGCTCGAGCCCTTCGGTGTGGACATTATATGAGCTGTTGATGATGATGAATTACAATTAAGTAATTGTAATTAATAAGGATACGAATCGTTCCGCCTAATATCGTATTTGGGAAGTTAAAATACAGCGATAAAAAGTTAGGCGAAGTCAAAATAGTCTAAACACTGTAGGAAAAGTGAAAATGTGCGAATAAAATTTAGGCCTTTTAATAATTTTGTGTGTCATCGACAATAAGGAATAAAAAAAAATAGGCGTTCCAAAATACACCCACTCGTCAAACTAAGAGGTATTGGTTCGGATTATTCCAGAATCCCTTTGATAATACAAGTAATCTTCAGATAAAGTTTTGTACACAATAATGTTTTGTTAGATACTCTTCTATTATGCGGTGGAATCATTATATTTATATCCAACAATAGCTAAATAGTTAGTATGTAATACTATACTTAGATCATTTAATTTTGTACCGTAACAGGTGCGGCACCTGCGTCCTTTTATCAAAAGATTCTAATTCTAAACGGATTTGCTTCGACAAGACCTATTCTGTCACTTTGGCGTATTATGATGAAAATAGACAACCATAGAGTTGTTGAAAATCCTTATGAAAATCCTTAGACAAAGAATCCTGTGAAAATCGGAAGCCCTCTGAAGCTCTCCAACTAGGTAATTTAAGTTACTTTGACGGACGATCTCTATCTAGGTTTAGTTGTCTTTTAATTTTTATCTACACTTATATTACTTATCTAAATATATAAAAGAAACTGCTGGGTCAAAAGATTCATAATTAGGCACGTAGGTTTATTATTATTATTATTTTTATGTTACGAGATGGCAATCAAGCTTGCGGTCCCCCTGATGTTAAGTGGTCACAGCTGCCTATAGACACTTGTAATGTTAAATGTAAATTACTTAACACCGCAAGTGCGTTTGCCATCCTGGGGGCTAAGATGATATGCCCTCCATGCCCAGTAATTACACTGGCTACCTTTCCCTTTAATCCGAAACACAGCGAACTGCTTCACGGCAGAAATAAGGAAGGCAGCGGTACCTACCCAGACGACCCTACATATGGGTCTACCACCTAGTAAAATTTACCCTCTGAGGTGGTGTAACGGGGGTACAAAGTTTGTATGGAAATCCGTCATTAATTCGTGTATGTTGCCAGTGATGAACTAAAGGACCGAAATATGGCCGCTTGCAATGGGAATTAGAAGGCTCAAAGTAACCCAAAGGGCAATGGAGAGGGCTGTGTGATCAAATCAGAAATTATGAGATTCGCAGAAGAACGAAGGTAACCGACATAACCCAAAGAATTGCGAACCTTAAATGGCAGTGGGAAGAGCACATTGCGAGGAGGATTGACGGCCGTTGGGGCAGAAAGGTCATCGAATAGCGACCACGTACCGGGAAACGCAGCGTTGGTAGGACTAGGTGGACTGACGATATGGTAAAGGTTGCGGGAAGCCGCTGGATGCAGGCAGCGCAGGACCGACCGGTTTGAAAATCCTTAGGGGAGGCCTATGTTCAACAGTGGGCGTCTCTCGGCTGAAATGATGATGATGATGGTAAATAGTCCATTTATCGAGGTAGACTATAGGCTATACCTCTATAACATCACCCTACGACCAATAGGAGATGACTATCAAAGAAAAATGTTGCAAAAGCAGGAAATCCACGCGAATGAAATCCCGGACACAGCATAAGTAATAATAACTGAAGCATAGTAGTGTCACGGCGACACGTCACCTGCTACTGCTTCGTATAGTCGGCTAAAAGCTCATACCTTTAAACTTTTTAAAAAAAAAAATTATGCCATGAGCTGTTTGGATTGTTTTCGTTTCATTAGTAATTTTTAAATTTAATGTTTATTAAGTACCTATCCATTTTATGAATTAATATTTCTACAACGATATCAATTTGTATATTTCATTTGGTTTTCGTAGGAATATCCTACCTTAAACGTTAATATTTTAGTTTCATAAATTTTATCATGACTTGGAATTTACTACGTGGGCGTGTTGCTACCAAAGAATTCTTAAACGAAGTAATAACCTAATTGAGATTATATCGACCGACCTACACAAAAAGATTTAAGAAAAAAAGTAAAATAATAACTGTAATTTCAAATGATGCCCAGACTGCTGAGATTTAAAGTATAAAGCCTGATTTACATAAAATAAATAACAGGCGCCAGGAATTGACTACACTGTTGACATGCAGTCAGTATGCGGGAATTGACAGTTGTGTACTGACAAAATCAATTTACACTAGGTAAATACCGAGCCATGTGATGCCGGCTCAGTAGAATAGCATCACCCTATATCCTCCAATGGATGTCGTAGAAGGCAACTAATGAACCAGCAAAGGGGTATTGATCGTCTTATACTCCGTCCTCTAATCCACATTGGGCAAGCGTGGTGGACAATTGCCTAAACTTTCGATGACAAGGAGAGGCCTTGTGTCGAATTATAAAGGCTGTTATGACGAAGTACCGAGCCAAGACTGACTTTTTCTCGAATTTGACTTGCAAGACTTGTTACTTACCTTGTGTAAATCAAGCTTTACATCTGTCGTAGTTGTCGTTGAAGAAACTAACAATTTAATGTAAAATTATAATGGAAAAAACGCGTTCAGAGAGATGACATTTAATCGAGTGACAAATCAACTGACATAAATTAAGAAAAAATAAAATATTTAAAAGGAGTTTCTAACACCTTCTACACAGCAAAAAAAAAAAAACAAAAATAACATCTTCATTCCACTTCTAAAGGAAATAGGGGCTGTATGGGTCGCATACATGTACGTTCGTCCTGTGTTCTAATCTCTGCCACTCGTGGCCATCCATCCACCCCTTCTATTAATCTTTTGATTCTCCCGAGCGGCCAAGCAGTTCTCTTTCCGCCATTATCCAAAAGAACCAAGTCACCGACTTTCAACATGCGAGCAGCCCTCCTCCCGCGATGAACCAAGCTGGCTAAATATTCTTTTGTGAAACGCCCTTTTATCTCGGTCCGCAGCTTCTGTAGAAATTTGGCTCTTGCCCTCGCCTCGATCTTTCGCCTCGATCCGATTTAAATCCGTCATATCAGTTGCGGGTAACTCCTGGAGGTACAAGGACGGAGTTAAGGGTATTAACTGATCTGCTTCCCCTATGTAAGTCAGCGGTCGGGAATTAATCACAGACTCAGTATCACATAAGACAGTCAGTAACTCTACATAATTCAAACGTGAACTGCCCAGTACCCGTCGCAAAATGCCCTTAACTATTCTGATGATACGCTCCCACCAGCCGCCCCACCATGCTGCCGTAGGAGGATTAAAAATCCATTTTATCTGCTTTGTTGCCGTCTCGGCTTCTATCGTTGCCCAATCTAACTTCTTAAAGAGGTTGTTCGCCCCTATAAAATTAGAACCGTTATCTGTGTATATGGTGTGCATACGTCCCCACCGTGCAACGAAACGCCTCAATGCCATCAAGACAGCTTCAGTGCTCAAAGACTCTACTAGCTCCAGGTGAATAGCTCGGAACACAGCGCACGTGAATAACACAATGTACACCTTTTCGCCAGACTTGAAATATAACGGGCCAGCCAAATCAATGCCGGTGGTTTGAAATACAGCAGCAATATTATTGACTCTATTAATAGGTAAGGGCACGAAAGGCGAGTCAGCTGGTTTTGCAGTAAATCTCTTACACACGACACAACTACCTATTACCTTCTTGGTTAACCTTCTTACACCACATATCCAAACTCTGCATCTAAGATTTGCTTCTACTAACTGTACGCCAGCATGAAGTAGCATATTGTAAAATATTGGCCATCACTTGTATCCGAAACCATAATTATTGTGACGGTAGTCATGGTGATATAAAAAAAGAGAAATAAATACAGACTTGAAAATATTGTGAAATGACCGTTTCTTTCATTTCTTAAAATCTGGCGACCGTGTAATAAATTTAAATAAGTCTAAAATGAAGGACACCGAGAAGAAAATAAAGGTAAGATCGGTGACTAGACGACATTTCACAAAGTCTGCAAATACACTAGAATCCATAATAAATACGGCGAAAACAGATGCCTCTGGATACAATCAGGCTCAAGCTTTGTACAATGTCGTCAAAGCGAATTATGATGAACTGAAAGTATTAGATGATGAAATATATGAAGGCATTATCGAGGCCGAGAATTGGGATGAAAGTGATTTAGAAAAAGAGCTAGATGAAGCCGGTAAATATAAGGCGAGGTGGGCTCTATTAGAAATTAATTTTAAATCTTTGTCAGGCAAAACAACGATAGATAAAGTAGAAAATGATCGTAGATTTAAATTGCCGACATTAGAAATTAAAAAATTCGACGGAAATATTCGACAATGGCTATCATTCTGGGGTCAATTCAAGAAAATTGACTCAGATCCTGCTATAGACGAAACAGACAAATTGCAATATTTAGCTCAGTCTATGGAACCAAATTCGGAAGTTAAGACATTTGTTGAAAGTTTTCCTCTGTCGAAAGATAGCTACAGTTTATGCCTCAATGAGCTGAAATCTCGATATGCAAGGAAAGATCTGTTAGTTAAAATGTATGTAAGAGAGTTGTTAGCACTAACTTTGAACAAGAACAGTTCTGATTTGACTATTCTCTACGATAATATAAACAGTCGCTTCCGAGCTCTAGAGATATTAGGAGTTTCCAAAGATACGTACTCTGATTTCTTGGTGCCAATGGTTGAATCAGCCTTGCCCACTGAAATATTAAAAACATGGGAAAGAGCGAGACTAGCAGAAGTAGAAAATGAATTAAATTGCCTACTCGCATTTTTAAAGAAAGAAGTAGAGAGAAATCAACGTATTTTGTTGGCGAATTCTTTCAAAGTGGGTACCACGATGTCAACAGAGCCAGCGGCAACCTGTCTTACAGTAAATAGCGCGAACGCAACAAAAGAATTATGTGCTGGCAATTCCACGATGAATGTCAGTACGAAACAGATAACAGAAGGAGAAGGTACCAAGACTGCTGTTCAAACCTATTCGTCACGAACTTCTACGTCATCAATGTCATCTACCCTACTGCAAACTGTACGTGTGAGGATTGTCCATGGAGAGAAAATAATGTTGGTACGAGCATTATTTGACAGCGGCTCACAGCGGTCCTATGTAAAGGAAGATGTCGTAGAGAGACTTAGTATGACACTGACCGGAACGGAAGGATTGAGTCATTCGTTATTTGGCGGAGCTACAGTACCATCTAAAAAGTATGAAGCCTATGATTTAACTGTTCAGAGTTTGGATAGGAGTTTTGAGTTTAAAATCAGTGTTTTGAGTCTACCTGCTATATGTAAGAATGTGCCTAGATTTGATACTAATGATATATTTCTCTCAGAATTTTTAAACAAAAATCAAATTAGATTGACAGACATAGACAGTGAGGGAAATGATATAGGTCTCCTGATAGGTGCTGATTACTCAGGTTACTTACTTACTAATACATTCATTCTTTCAGAAACAGGTTTAGCAGCAGTTAAAACCAAATTTAGGATGGACATTGCAAGGAAGAACCAACGATGAAACAATTAAAACTAATATCGTAACAAGTTTATTCTGTTTACAGAGTGTATCGAATTGTCGGAGTTTAGATGTTTTAGGTATGTTAAGCCCTGTGACACTCTCTCGAAGATTATTACCACAGGAAATTTTGAAGAGGACAATAACATGGGATGGGGAACAACTCTGTGACTGGTACGATACAGGGTGGTAGCATAGATTTTTACAGGAAATGGCTTAGATAGAACAGCGAAAGTCAAGACTTCGTCTGGTGTTAGAATTAGGCCATTCCCACCATGTACCAGCTGGAAATTTCATCCTCAGAGGTGGAAGGCACAGTTAACTATCCAGCTGATACAAGTATTTCTAAGACAACAGACGTTACAGACCCAGTGAGTTCAATTAGATCGGGAGGAATAGTGACCATGCCCAGTCGATACCGAATATAGGTGTGTATTTCCTTACAATTTTATTTTTTATGTTCTGACTTCTCACTTTCCTCACACATCTTGTCTGTCAATCTCACTGATTGGATTATTTGTCTTGTATATATGATTGTTAGAATTGTTATTATTGTTTTCATAAGATTAAGATTTTATTTGAATGTTACAATCTAAAAATATTTTTTCAGTTAAAACTTTTGTCGCCAATTAATTATATGTATTGTTGGTAGAATAGGTAGGTGGCAAAAGCTAGTAATGTTTGCCTATGCATATCATTAACATTTTTTATCAGTATTGTGATGATTGTTAAAATGTAGACGTTTCGAATACAAGTTTATAGTTTTCTTCTGGCTGTGGAGGATGTAAAATATTGGCCATCACTTGTATCCGAAACCATAATTATTGTGACGGTAGTCATGGTGATATAAAAAAAGAGAAATAAATACAGACTTGAAAATATTGTGAAATGACCGTTTCTTTCATTTCTTAAAACATATGATGGTAGTATCTCACTAATAGTTCTGTAACTATATGCTTACTCGGTAACAAAATTGGCTTCTTAAAATCAGCACTTTCTTGAGTTAATAATAATTTAGTATTAACCCGTATAACACCCATTTCATCCGTAAAGCAGTGTAACCTTTTATCCGTAAGCAACTTTCTGTTGTAAGTCTCTCGTTGCATTATCTTGTATAGCTGTAATTCAGCCTGACTGTACTCCCCAAAATTTACATATTTACAAGTCATTCGATTGTTTCTATTTCTGCAATTATAACAAAATCGTAACACATATCCCAAAACTCGAACTACTTTTGTATAACTACTCAATCTTGAGAAAACATCCGTAAAATTATCTTTAGTTATGTTAACATTTACTTCTATAGGTGTATTTACATATTCATTTACATCTCCTCAATCTATAACCGACGCACTAGGCCAAGTATCTTTACTCTGCTTCAACCACAACGGTCCTTCCCACCATCTAGACTGTACCAACGTCTCTGGATTGCAACCACGACAGACAAGATCAGCTGGATTTAATGAACCTGGAATATGACGCCAATCACAGACTCTTGTGGTGTTTCTTATTTCATCTACTCTGTTCTTCACAAATCTGTCCCACTGAGCGTCCTTTTGAATACACGTCAAAACTACACTTGAGTCCGTCCAGTAATATAACTCACAATCTGTATCAAATGACAATTTCGACACCTGCAAGGAAAAACATCGTAACTCAGTTTTAGGCGCTTTAGAGATAAGATGACTTTCTTCTTTAAAAAAAATGCGGAATATTTTGCACCTATCATCGTTTGTAAAATCCTAATAGTTTCAAATCTAGAGAGTGTAAAAACATTGTAAGTGGGGATCAACTACAGATACCAAAATTGTATATTTAGTTACATGTCACTTTTTAAGCTGCCCATAAAAAGTTTACATGAATAAAATTGTAATACTAGGTACAAGCTTGTTCTTAGAAATTATTATTTCATTTTAACGAAACCTTCATCTTATCTTTAATTGCAATCTTTTTACAAAAAATAATTATTTAGTTTGTAACTAGACTTCATCGCAACTTTAGATACAATCCTAATAATATGGAACAAAATATTGGATTCGACATTGTAACCCGACATACAATTATTTTCTCTGCAATGGTTTGCATGATCTGTCCATATTATACCTAAGTAAGTCATACCTACAATGTTTTCATTCCCGAAAGTCAGTTGCCCAAGCAGGTCTTGACGTGTTAAATATAATCTTCGACAGCGTACTCCAGTTAAAAGACAGGACAAAGTTACTATATCTAATGAAACCGAAGAAATTTTTCACCGGAAATGTCGGAATACCTACCGTCTGAAGAAAACGGTTATTTTTTATAGAAATGCACCAATAGATAATTAAGTAAGGTTTTAATTATTGTGTTTGTACATCAAGCTATACAGCTTGACCATCTTTATGCCCCTTTTTCACGGGGAGAATAAATACTTTTAGGCATCTCCCTGCGGGATGGTGCCAACCGCAGGGGATATGTGTGACTCCTGGGCTATCCCTGATTACCCCGAACATCCGACTAATCATCCGACCTGATTTTCACTGCTTATCTCAGTGGATGTCCCGTGGCCTGCAACGCAACTCAACGGAACCATCCATATGCCCTACGCAATAAATACTGATTTCTATCATCATCATCATCATCTTAAGCGATCGTCAACCAATTTGGTGTAGGCCTCCTTCAACCCTCTCCACTTTCCTCTGTTTTGGGCTATCAGTATCCAATTTTGGCCCGCTACTTTTCTGATGTCATCTTTCCATCTCATTTGCGGTCTGCCAACTGGTCTTTTAAGGCATTATTCCATTCTAATAGAGCCTTGCACCATAAATCTGTTTTTCGGGCTATATGACCTGCCCATTGCCACTTCAGTTTGGCTATTCGCTTCACAATATCTGAAACTTTGCTCTGTTTTCTCAGCCACTTGTTAGTCTGGCGGTCTTTTAAAGTTACTCCTACCAGCCTACGTTCCATCGCTCTTTGAGTGACAATGAGCCTCTGGAGAATCGCTTTGGTAGTCACCCAAGTCTCAGCCCCGTAGGTAAGTACTGGTAGGACACACTGGTTGAATATAAGTGCTTTTTGGGCATTGGTGAGATTCATCTTAAAAGCAAAGTCCAGTTTCGCAAATGCAGCCCAACCTAGTCGTATTCGCCTGTTTATTTCTGTTTCCTGGTTTTCTTTTCCAAGTTTGATTTCTTGACCGAGATAGACATATTTGTTGACCTGTTCTAGTGGCGTGCCTTTGACTGTGATTTTTGTTGTGTTTTCTTATCGGTTGTCATGATCTTGGTTTTCGTGAGATTCATTTCCAGCCCTACGTTAAGAGATGCCTCTTGTAGTTCATGAACCATAATCTGCAGTTCTTGGGGATCACTAGCGAATAGCACTATGTCGTCTGCGAAATGGAGGTTCGATAGACGTGCGCCTGCTATCTCAATGCCTCTATTTTCCCAGTCAAGTTTCTTAAAGATGTCTTCTAGTACCAAGGTAAACAGTTTAGGTGAGATAGTGTCCCCCTGCCTGACACCCCTTTTGATCTTAACAGGCTTAGTGTGCTGAGGAATAGCTACCTTCAGAGATGCGTTTTTTATAGATGCTTTCTATAATATGGGTATAGCGATGTTTCGACACGTGTTCGTTAAAATGTGGTCGAGTGTACAGTATCCCTGTCTAAATCCAGCCTGTTCTCTAGGTTGGTAAAAGTCCAGTTTTCTCGTCAGGCGGTCTGTCAGAACCTTCGAAAAAAGTTTGTACGTTTGCGAGAGCAAACTAATGGGTCTGTAGTTATTGAGGTAAGCTTTAACCCCTTTCTTATATAGTAATATTACCAGTGCCGTTTCCCAGTTCTTCAGTATGTTTCCCAGTGCCAAGCATTCATTAAAGAGGTCCGCTAGCTTTGCGATTAGCAGTTCACCTCCTTCTTTTAGCATTTCCGGTAGTATGCCATCCTCTCCTCCAGCTTTTCCACTTTTTACTTTGGATAGAGCATTCCAAATCTCATCGCTATTTATTTCCGGTATTTCTTCAGACCCAATGTTTAATATTTTTGAGCAGTTCGACTTACTAGGTCTTTCTGACCTCGGCGAATATAGCATTCGGTAATAATCTTCAATAGCTTTTAAGATGTTTGCTCTATTGGTTACCAACACACCGGTGTGTTGGTAACTGTTTTCTATGTTACGGTTATATAATATATGTTACGGCTATTATGCATATCCGTTATAGCAGTAACTTACCAAATCTGATTCACTTTTAATATAATTCACTGAGTGACTGTGAAATGACCATAGATCTAATACAACAGAGAGCAGTATCTGTTCCAGCAGCTAAAGGGCGCTCTGCCAAAGGAGCTCAAAATAAAGAGCTAGAAGAGTTACCGAGGAATGTCCCAAAAGCTTATAATGCGCCATTACCTCTCTCTTCACCAAAGTATAAAGACTTAGAAAACTTATGTGAAAGTAATGCTATTCCTGCCATTTTTCACAGTTATTATCTAGCATTACCTCACATAACTGTCACACGTTGAAATGATTCATCTGATTCTAATTAAGTACCTCATCATAACAGCCGTTATAATTTGACCCACAGCTGGGACACAAGGCCTTTCATCGAAGGAGGTTTAGGCAGTAGTCCACCACGCTTGCCCAATGCGAATTGGTGGACGGGGTATGAGGTGATCTATACCCCTTTATAGATCCATTAGTCGCCTTCTAAGACACCCATTGGAGGATAATTATGGGGTGATGCTATATCTACTCTGCCGGCATCACACGTAATTAACTACCTATTTTAACTAATATTTTTTGCATAATTGAGAATATTGGTTGATTAAAAACTGTGATCGATAATTAATAAATGAATCCTCAAATTCAGAATGATACATTAGATTAATAATTAAGTTTACTATGTTTAATCAATTACACTTTCTAGTTGAAAGTATACTAATTGATTGGAAGACTGATTGTGATTAATATAATAAAGATTTTTAATTTATAATACTTAATTATTTCAAACAGTAACTCTAAAATCTACACTTAAACATTTTAATAACTGTATCTCAGACATACAATTATTATATCCTACGAATATAGTAATTTGATTCAACAAGCCATTGTATGTCTGAGTGACAATATCATATTATAAAATATAATGTGGACAGATTTGATTGTAACTCACAAAAACATAAAATAACTCATTAAATATATAAATTTATGGAATCATAATCATACAGTCGTTTTTGTCTTGCCCCATTTACTTAAATTTTCAAGAATGTTTGCCAATAGGACTCAACCGAAACGTGTAAGAATTTTTCAAATCTTTGTTTTGCTCTGCTGAAAAATGTCAAAAACTGAATTACGATGTTTTTCCTTGCAGGTGTCGATTAAACTAAGTTACATAATCTGGTGCCAATCAAAGCTGCTAATAACTCTAACCGAGGAATTGTAACTAACTGCTTTGTGGGAGCCACTCTTGCCTTTGCTGCTACTAACTGGACGTAAGCTCGGCCTTCGTTCTCTGTCCTTAAAACTATACAAGTGGCATATGCTGACATGCTTGCGTCACAAAAATATGCAAGCTTCTTAAGCTTCCGTCTCTGATGGATGTCATAGTTAACCGTCGCGGAATTCTTAAATCTTTTAAAATATAAGCACTATTTGACCAAGTCCTAAATTCTTTGGCCAAGTCATCAGGCAGCTCGTCATCCCAATCAAAATTCCTTATAATTTTTCCATTATAATTTTCCATTAAATTGTTAGTTTCTTCAAGTGGCATCCGAATTGCAGGTTCGTGTCCTGTCACGGTCGCCGCTTGAAGAAACTAACAATTTAATGTAAAATTATAATGGAAAAAAAGCGTTCAGAGAGATGAAATTTAATCGAGTGACAAATCAACTGACATAAATTAAGAAAAAATAAAATATTTAAAAGGAGTTTCTAACAGTCGTGGTTGTCGGCTTTGTCGGCTTTGTTAGATGGTTTACTGAAGGTTTTATTTTTTGGTATTTCTTAGTTATTATTTGACATTGTACCTATTTGAATGGAGTCTGCTATTATATTATTAATATCATTACCTGCGTAAATAATTATAGGTATCAATTATTTGTTAAGCACAGAGAACACAGGTTAAGCGTATCACGGGGTCCACGTCCAGAACCCTCCTCGTGGCGTACCCTGGTAACGTGGTGGGGCAACACTCTCGGCGGGTGTGTGTTGCTTTTGATGTCAAGTGTTGGCATTCGAAATCACATGCCATCGTCGCGTTGTTTTTGGTTTTCCCACCACGGCAAGTTCCGGTCGGCCATTTCTCGGGGCTACGACCGCGCCCGAAATCCCCCGTGTGCGGTCCGATGGCTGCTCCCGGTGTCCTCGTCAGGAGGACGCGCCAGGTCGAGCACCCGTCGGTGAGGAGGCGGCCTATAAGGCCGGCGTCGGCCAGCGGCCTACAGGGGCTGGCGTTAGTCGGTAGCCCCTGTGGGCTGCTGGCCACCAATTGGTGCAAGGAGTGCCTAGACGAGCAGCGTTGGGACGGTCTCTGTAGTTGCGCTCACGTGCGCAGATCCCGAGCCGTCCCGTAATAGCACACTGGAGTTCAGGCCGGGGAGGATCTTTAGTGGGTATGGAGGGAACGCCTTTACCTCGAGTCCCACATATCCCCTGCGGTTGGCACCACCCCGCAGTGACGATGCGTAAATGCATATGACCTCCCCGTCCAAAAAAAAGGTTAACCGTATCACAGGATAAAGTCGCTACATTTTATTATTATATATTTTATTTTTAAAAAAGTTAAGCAAATGACTACATTTCACCTGATGGAAAGCCGAAGTGGAGTTCAAATGCGAAGATAGCAAACGCGAGAGATAAACAGCCGCGCTAGCCACCCTCGCCTTGACGACCTGCCAGTTGCTTCTTCACGCCTCCATTGAATGACCCAGAATTGTAGAAAGGAGAGAACATGTATGCTGGCAGTGAATTCCATTTAATTCATTTAATTTCACTGCAAAGTTTATGTAACCTTAATCCCACGCAGACTTGTATTCGCTTCAATGGTTTTGTGTAGTTGGCAACTGAGGACGTATTTCATTCATAGTTCTATATGTCTATGGTGGGCGTTGCAGTAGTATGACGCTAATACAGAGAGGGTACTACGGAGTACAAAATTGTAGAAATAAATGACTCACTAACTAATATGATGCTGAAAAAGAGAGGGTACTACGGAGTAAATAATACACAATTCTGATAATTCTGATTATATTATGCAAAAGTTTACTAATATCTTGTGGAGTACGCATCACATTATACTGGTGGGTGATAGAAAGATAAAGAACCTTAAATCCAAAGTATGCGAGAGAGACATCTCAATATGTATTTAAGTATTTTTTTTACTATAACCAGAATTTATGTTATTGTGTCATTCGTAGCGTTAAGTAAGGGAACGTGGGAGTGTTGAAATTATAGAGGTTTTATTGTCATTGATGGGTCTAGATAGTACATATTTTTTAGGTCACTATTATTGTGTTGCCTAGTTACTGTGTCTGAATGTGTCTTAATTTTATTACAAAAGTATATTTTTCAAGTGTAGATTTTTATTTATTATACTCATAAAAATCCGTGGACTTCATGAGGTTATGTATCTGTACATGATTACTTGAGTAGGTATTGCGATAAGTCGCAATAAATATTTAATATAGGTACCTTAGTCGAAGTTTCAAGTTTTCAATTAAAATATGGCCATGCAATTGCATAAACTATACATTAATTAAAAAATATTTTAAAAAATTAAACCATCTTTACAACTGAAAGTTGATAAATAGAACTTTTATTTTTTAAAGGATCTAAGAGTCAATGGTTATGCCAACTATTTTTTTAAGGTCAGTGCCAGCCACATGGTATTCCCGATTTCTTTTTATTTTCATACCTACTGTGTAAATATCTACATAAACTAAGGCTGGCACCGACCTAAAAAAATAGTATTGACTCTTGACTTACGTGTTCCGTAACTGAAAAAGAATTTCTGAAATCCGACTTATAAAACTTAATCCGACTTCCGTTTTCCAAATATGCGTGGACAAACATACAAATATACAAACAAATAGACATACAAACACTCATGAAATTCGGCACCCGTGTTTAGAAGCTGGTAACTAACATATACCAAAACCTTGAAATTCTGACTATATTACATACATATGTTGTATGATCCTAACATAAACCATAATAAGAGGAGAAAACACAAAGTTTGCACTAACATTATAATAGCAAATACCACATCACTAGCTAAAAAGCATAACTATTTCTTGTCAAATTATAGGTATGTACAGTCGAACCAACTGAATCATGACCCAATTGGCCGATCATTCCTTTAGAATCATTTTCGTCGCTATCATGCGTGTTGCACTTAGTACGTTTTAAATATGAATAAAAAGGCGTCATTACGGGTCAGAGATCTATGCAATTTTAATCTTTCTTATCACTGCACTAAAGTCTCAATTGGAATTTTAAATAAGATGTCGTTCATAATCTAAACTCTTTTCACTACTGAGAAAAATGAATGACTATTATATTTTTAAAAATAAAATGACGTTATGTGTCAGATGTCAAGTAGGTAGTAGTGTCTGAACAAGGTCTGAACAAATTTTAAAAAGCCATATTTAATAGACACTCTCAGTATCTAATAAATTGATAACTGGTTCGTTACTTAAGAAATGTACGTTCAAGCCAATTTCATCCTACTTTGTATATAGTGACTGTAGGAAAATGATCTTAAGGTGGGTCATGATTCAATTTGGTCGACTGTACAATAAAATTTATTCACTTTTCTTTTACCTATATATCATCAACCTAAATTCAACTGTAAAATTACAATCACTAACAGGCTGAAATCTTTTACGGTTTTATACCAGACAACCTACAGAAAACCTTCTTTCAATTCCCTCATAAAAAAACAACACATAATATCCCCTTTATTCATAAAAACAAGTGAATTTATTGTAGATTTATAAATCGTTTGTCTCTGTCACTCTTGCACGAGATGAATAAGACAAAATACTTTATAACAAGGTAATAACTTAAATAGGTTTATTGAGTGTTTATGAATAAGGCTGTTATAAATATACTTAATTGGTAAAATTCCTCTCTTTACAACAAAAAAGTATTGTCTTTTAATTTTCCTATTACAATATGGTAGCAGGTGCATAATATCCTTGTTCCCATAAAAAATATGGTTTTTTTATTGGTACAACCTTCTTTTTTTGACTTTAATGTCGGTTAAAAATAGGTCATTTCAATAACTAATAACTAATATATTTCCAAGGACCTGCCATTCCTTATTTTAAACTTCGAATTTTCGGAAGCTTTCGTGTTGAGATATGAACAAGCGCGCCATCTATGAACGCTATTAGTAACACATTGTAACTTTAAAAGCAAGCTGGAGTCGCTTGTGCTTTTAAAGCACAAAAGTACGAAGATTTTTGGGAGCTTTGTAAGTATTTGTTTTTGTATTTCATAGATGACTCTAGGTTCACGGATGTGAGTATTTCTAGAAACTAGGTCGCAAAGTTATGTCCAAAAACAAATTTAATTTATTAATATGCCCATATTTTATTAAATAGTTAATGGTTGTACAGTTTTGTGATCAGTATTGCAATAAAAAATAAGAATTGCCCTCTTTTTGAAGATTTGAAAGCCGAAAAGTTGGTTCAGGAATACTGCTGGAGACATTATAAAATCAGTTTAAGCACAATCTTGTTAACTGTTCTTATGATTACTGGTAACCACAGCATGCGTACAAAAACCTAGGTAATTTTTAAGTTTGCTAACAATATTAAATTTGGTTTAGTATTTTTAACAATACATGTCTTTGACTACAAGGCTACAAGATTTATTAAATTTGTCACGTTTTTTATAACTACATTAATACAATAATGATGTCATTGGTATAGAAATCGAATTGAGATAGCATTAAAAATTACAAAAATCACTATTGAATTAGGATGTCAATTATGTCACTGATAAAAATGCTTAAAATTTAAAAAATATAAAGTTTACTGTTGAATAAGGATGTCAATTGATAAAACTACTAAATAAAATACAATTATAAATGTCGCTTACAAAAAATAACAAATGTCAGATAAAAGTTTATAGATGTCACTAAAAATTTATTAACTATGTTCTGGTCAAGGTGCGTCAATCAATTGTTTCTTTGATTAGTTTTAGACTGAGGTTTTAGAAAACTGTGTCGGCTTTGGTAGTTTATGTCATGATATGGTATGGTATAACCATAGATTATTTATGGGTATAACGCACGATTGAGTCACACACACGGCTTTCTGCTCATGCTGCAACCTTCAGTCTCGTACCTATCTAATGATCAGCTTAGCTCACTTGTATTTTTATTCTTGCGCATTGTATCCACGACGCATTGTCGGATGAGTATATGGACAAGTATTTCTAAACCAGTAGGTATCTCGAATTGCAGCCACAGCAACAGCGGACCTGTGACCAATAGCATTATTTTGTTGGAACAAAACATTTTTTGCTAGTTTGCCTCGCAGTTTCTCGCGAATTTAGTCACGCGATTTTTAATTCGTTCTGCATACAAAGAGCCTGTAATGGGAGCTCTATGATCGATATTTTCTTCAAATAATACGACTTTACTATCCCAGACAAGAGTGGTCACTACAGTTATGGGGCGACCTGAATGAGGTTCATACTTGATGGATGTATTGGGCTCGGTTATTATGAATTTATTAATTATTAAATAAAAATATGCTTTTAGCCACTTTTAGCTTTCAACAACTCAAAATTATTTATTTTTCTCTATCAAAATTGACAAGTCAAATTTTAAAGACAATAATTTTAAAATATTAACAAATACCAAAAAGTTTGTATAGCTTCTACTACAGATGTTCTTCCACGTTTAAATTAGACGCACCAACCTGCAACTGTAGAATACGGTGGAGTAGAATACGGTGGAGCATTTCCAGAAAAGAGAGGTCATTACCGTTGTGAGACGACCTTTTCTTTCTTTTTTATCCACAGAAAATGTTTCATACGTACCCTAGTCATGAATAGGGCCACGCCAGGGTTATGTGGGAGTCCCCACCTCTTACGGCTGGTATACCCACAAAAAATATCGGATCCCTTCACTACGCATATCGACGGCTGCGCGGGAGCGTATAGTCATGCGCACGTATAGTCAGGCGGTTGGCCTCATTAGGCCTCTACTCCCCCCCCCCCAATGGGTAAAGAGGACAGTCTAGGGATCTTGAATGTCCTCTTAATCGCTAGAGCATATTGGCAAGCGATGGAGCCCTATTCCATCGTTTGCCGCCCCAACTACGGTAGCTGGAGTCTCCCGTCCCTTTCTCCGTCATCCACTACGTCTCCGACGGCTTGGCGCCGCAAGGGCATTATAATCCCACACCCGTTCCGAGGCCTCCTTCTGTATCATGACATGCTCACAGAAGGAGGCGACTACATACCAAGACGGCTCACTATCCGCCATGGCTTTGACAATAGTCGACAGTGAGAGGGTCAGTACCACATATTGTAATTATGGCATTGCGTTACTGCAACCACGTAGACAGGTACAGCGTGTGCATCGCAGTATCATCGTCGTCTCCGCATTCGTGACAGCAGGGACTCGGCTCCTTCCCGATCCTGTGAAGGAAGTGCCCAAAGCAAGGTTCATATTTAATTTTGATAGATATTTTCCCTATCCTATTGTATAGATAAACTATTGATAGATATTCTTCCACGTTTAAATTAGACGGACCAATCTGCAACTGTGGAATACGGTGGAGCATTTGCTCCTAAAGTATCCAGGGGCCTTTCCACCATCTTTATAAAAGCGATTCAAATTCCACAAGGTTGAGTATAGGTTTGTAAACTGAATTGTATTATTTCGTATCACCATCATCATATTACTAATTCGCATTTGCATCGAAAGAGTTGTCACTGGTCTGTTTTTCAATTCTCCCTATTTTTGGGGAAGGTAAGGGAACTTAAGGTCGCCCATAAAGCCTTGTACGAGAGCCCACGACCAAAGTTTTTGTCTCATAGCAATACGGCCAAAACCGCATCAAATCGATAGATACGATTATCCTGAACTCGAAAATACCAATATCAGACATTTTCCGCGTAGCGTTTGATCTGACCGAATTTTCAAAATTGTCAAAGAATTTTACCGGACTGCATCATAGCAATATGTCTGATTTGCAGACTGTAGTTGAATGATAGTTCTGAGATACCGGAAACATATTTTTCAGACGTTAGTGGTGTAGCGAAAACCCGTAAAATCACTTAAAAAAATTAAAAATGAGACAAAAAAAATGTCTCATAGCAATACGTCAGAAAATCTTTTTAATTAGTAAATTTTGGTTATTTGATGCGAACAAAACAATTTTCAGACGGAAATGTGAACGCATTAAATTTTGAGACCGTTTTGAAAATGTTAACAAATTTTACCGATCGGTATCATAGCAATATGTCTGAAAATTGTTGGACATGATAAAATAAGTTGTCCACATGTGCAAAAAATTTATATCAGACAAATTAAGTGTAGCACCTTCTCTATCAGACAACTTTTCGATACTCAGATATCATTTAAAAATCGTATTCAGGCATCTTGAATTTTCTGTTACAAACCAATGAATACGTTGCGACCCTGAATTTATTAGATGATAATTAACAAAGAATTTACCCGAAACCGTAACATTGAAGTTGAAGGACTGAAATAAATCACACAAAAGGAAACTGGGATGAAGTAGGGTTTTGGGAGTATATGCTAGACTTAAAGTGTCTGAAAACAGGTTTTTGGTAATCATGGCAGCAATACGAAAAGTTGAAAAAAAAATTATCCGTATTGCTATGATACAGGTCGGCTAAATTTGTTGACATTTTCAAAAATGCGCTCAGGCTATATGCTACGCGCAAAATGTCTGAAAACAAACTTTTTCGTAATACAATTATAAAATCTATGTACATTTTCACTATCAGACGTATTGCTATAATACCGACTGTCTTTTTTTTTGACACAGCAGAAATGGCCTCCCACGCAGTTGCTACACTTTCGACCGTTACTACACACCTAGTCGGGTTTAGAATCATACAATCTAACGATTTTATAGGGTTTTTGCCGTATTGCTATGAGACATGGTTTTGGTCGTGGGCTCTCGTACTACTTGTCTTAAGTATTTTTTTCAATAACCTTATTATTTGTTTTATTTGTTGTTTAACCTTATTATTAGTATTTTGAATACTTCTTTTATTAGAATTTAATTTTTTAACACGCTTTTACAAGCTTTATTTTTTATTATTTAAGAATAGAATGAAACGCTTAAAATGACAGATGAACCGAACTGAATCGCTGTCGAAAGTAGCGCCAAAACTGAGTCGCGTATATATCGTCATAGGACGAATTAACGATTCTATTCAGTGTAGGTCTTAAATTGGATCGCGATAAAAGATGGTGGTAAGGTAGGTGTAAGTCTTGATTATGATATTTAATAATCATGCGTCATTAAAATTTTGCAGTTTCGACAACATGCTACGACAGACTGTAAACAAAAGACCTTCCTTTCTAAAAAACAAAAGATATTCAATTTTTTTTAACCTAATTATTATACCTGCTTAAAACCAGTATTAACTTTTTACAGTTTCAAAAAGTTTGTACCTCATTCCCACTTTATATTTAACGCCCTATGCTTGCTTTATGTAACTTGGAAATTTTCTAGTTCACGTTGGAATAATAGCCACATTTGTCGGTGGCATTAAGCCATCACGTAGTCCTTAAAAGGAAGGGGGTGGGATTAGGGTAAAAAGCTCCTTTGAGCATTCGCTGTGGTAAAGATGGTAGAACGCGCTCAATGACGCAATAGGGTATTACAGCATTTTTTAAACTGTTTTAAATCAATTCTGAGGTCGTAATTAACAAGTAGAATTTTTATTTCAATCAAACCAAAAATGCCCTAAAGACTTAGTTTTATTTTCTTTTGGCGATAAAACACCGTGCAAGACGACTATTTATAGCTGGTTTGCAGAATTCAAGCACGGCCGTGTCAATCTCAGTGACGAATCTCGCTATGGTCGCCTGTCCACCACTGTGAACAACAAAAACATCGATGTTGTGCGCCGTATGATTGAAACAGACAGGCACGTGACCTACCATGAGATTCGCGCATTCTAAGCCATAGATATGAGTCAAACACAATCAATCCTACACACACATAGGGGTTTGAGAAAGCTGTGCTCACGGTGGATCCCACAAAATGTGACCGAGGCTCAAAAAACAGACCGCGTCACTTGGTGTAGTGCCATCCTTACCAGATTCAACGAAGGTGCGTCAAATTTGGTGTGGAACATAGTAACAGGTAACGAAACATGGATTTATGGCTGTGATCCCAAAATATAGCAGCAATCGAGCGTATGGGTCTTTCAATATGAGCCGAAAACAACCAAATGGCGCGCGTGAAAAGTGCATCTAAGCGGATGATTGCTTCTTTTTTAATAAAGAATCGTCGTACCGTGAATAGTGACTGGTACACGACAATCCGTTTTCTGGAAATTATTGAGGAAGTCTGTAAAAATAACCGTAAACATCGTATTATCTTGCACCACGACAATGCCAAGCAGATCAACGAATTTTTGAAGATGAAAAACGTAGAACTCATTAGCCATTCTGCATACAGTCCCGACCTGGCACCTGTTCCTAACTTTTCTGCACCGAACTTTTTACTGTTCCCAAAAATTAAGAACCAATTACGCGGTCAGCGAGCAGAGGCTGTCGAAGAGTATGAAATACACGTTTCTGAGGTCACGGAAGCGTGGCACAAAAGTTTTCAAAATTGGTTTAATCAAATGAAAAAATGTGCATTGACGCTATATAGGGAGAATATTTTGAGAAACAATAAATAAATTTTTGACTTTTCATAGTATTAATTTCTTATTTATTCCGGAAAATTTTAGTGTGCCCCACGTATAATAATAAAACTGTTTCTAATATGTTACTGCAGTAGGCACCATTAAAATATTTATGTAACATATTATCTTTATCAAATAGAATATAACTGTAAATACGCAGTAAAACAAATGGAAGCAGAAAATCATTTTAATCCAAGTAAATAGATAACTACTAAAATACCAACTACATAACATGTGATAAAAGAAAATTGTGCAATAAAAGCAACTGCGTCCTATTACCAGGAAATCAAAAACGTTTCCAATATTACATAGATTTATCTCAGGCTAATGTTGTGGTACGTAATCCTATCAAGACAACCGATTATAAGCTCCGGTATCAAAGAATTTACATATATGAAAAACCACAGCCCATAATGAAGTATGCTGTTTTAAATAATTCGGGTTTAGATGGCAATTAAATCGGATGACTGTCACACAAAACACGTAAGTTTGTTTTCCTAATACTTTTCTGTAAAACGATAAGCTACAAGATAAATAATTCATTAGAATCAACATGCAACTCAAACAGTTCCTACGTTGATATTCAGAAGCCGATAAATTCGATCTGTATGAAAATTTTATTCACACGTCGAAAATTCCTAAGCCTTCATTACATGGTTCAGATTACTGTATCGTATTAATAGAATTTAGTACGCCGATGACGTCTTTATACAAATGGAGATAATGTTTCACTACCCCTATTTCTTATCCGATCTTTGTCATACTTTAGAATGTTTTTAAAATAGTAAAAAAACAGATATGTTCAAAGATTTAAAAACATTAAGAACTCAATAGTTGTGTATGTTAGAGTACTCATTTTAGTGTCGTTTTGTATCCTTATTAATCCTTACATTGCAAAAGAAATGTAACTTAATGTTGCTAGTTTTTGTGGTAATGACTAATATTTTAATTTTATGACTTTTTTGAATACATTGTTCCATTCCCGAACGCAGTGTTCGGGAAGCTACGTGGCATATTCTCAGCCCATCTACCGCAGTGTCTCAAGACGAAACTCTTTAATTCGTGTGTGTTGCCAGTGATGACCTACGGTAACGAAACGTGGCCGCTTACAATGGCCCTCATAAGAAGGCTCAAAGTCACTCAAAGGGCAACGGAGAGGGCTATGCTCGGAGTTTCTCTGCGTGATCATATCAGAAATGATGAGATCCGCAGGAGAACCAAGGTCACCGACATAGCCCAAAGAATTGCGAACCTTAAGTGGCGATGGGCAGGGCACATTGCTAGGAGAACTGACGGCCGTTGGGGCGGAAAGGTTCTTGAATGGCGGCCGCGTACCGGGAGACGCAGCGTTGGTAGGCCCCCCACAAGGTGGACTGACGATCTGGTGAAGGTCGCGGGAACACGCTGGATGCGGGCAGCGCAGGACCGTTCGGGTTGGAGATCCTTGGGGGAGGCTTATGTCCAACCCGATAGAGGGGCGGAGGCGTGAGGGGCTCGCCGCGTGTGCGGGCAATCGCCAGTGGGGATTGGAAGTAAGGGCTCTGCCGGTTTCCCAATCCTCCACTATTTATGGCGAAGAGGGAGTGCCGCTGGGTTGTTTTAGTGGGTAGACCCGGGGTTCAGCCCCAGGGAGTCCCACATACCCCTCCCGTCCCCCGACGGGAGGGCATGCGTAATGCATTTTTTACCCAGCGACAAAAAAGAAAAAAAAGGCGTCCAACAGTGGACGTCTCTCGGCTGATATGATGATGATGATTGTTCCTTTTAATTAGAAAGTGATAATAATTCCTTTCAAATAATGTTTTTTTCGTATCCCTAAGACCTTTATGTTTAGAGAAATCGATATTTTTATCAGAGCTGCCTAAAACTACTTGAAAAAAAAATATTTAAAAGGCGGCTGATCCAAACAGAGTGAGATTTGGCCCCTATATAGGCCACAGTCTTAAATATTACCGTGATATAGGTGTTTTTATCAGTATTATTAGATATATTTGATGGCCTTAAGATATATTTGATGGGCTGTACCTGCTGGAAATGTCGCAACTATTTAATTTGTAAGCAACATAAGCAAATACTGATTAATACCCGGTCATTGTGTGCCACTTAACGTGTATGGGTTGTGGATGAGTTGGTGTTGAGGTAACTCAGAGGGTTGAATTTCCAATAGAAATTTGTAAAGAGAGGGCGTCAGGATGTCTAACCGTAATCGATTTCAGTATATATAATAATTTAATAAAGCACTTGAATATGTTATGCAAACAATTTATATGTCAATTAATATAAATATTTTTGAAGTTGAATATATGTATTATTAATCCATTTAACCATACGTGGTCACTTACATTAAAATGCGAGAAAACGGGATTTATACTACTAGCAAGGTTTTGTTATTATTCCGATATTTCGGCGCAGTTGCATGCGCCATGCTCAATGATGAACTGAATATCGGAATAATAACTGAAACGAGGTACGTGGTCTATATCGTGTTTACTCACATTTTTATAATTATTATACCAGGTTTTTTAATAAAAAAATATTCAATACTAAAATGTATATGTATAATTAACTTCTTTCTTTTAAAAGAAAGTTTAAACAGAAAAAATGCGATTCAATAAAATCTAACCCAGGATCCTGTTTGGTTGATAATTAATTAATCTATGTACTCGGACTGTCGAGTAATTTATTATATAACATCTGTCCTGGATGATGGTTTCTGTTTTTTGGTTCACTGAAGGTTCAGTAGCTTTTGGGTATGATGCCTCCTTTGTGTAGGCGACAGGCTAGCAATCCGTCACTATTTTGCGGTACTGTATAACCCATACTGTCAGATGTGGCTTTATGTGTAACCAAATGTTACCTAGCAGCTTATCCTCTGTGTTTTATCTCTAAATTAACAATAGTGGGATTGCTCATATGTTACATAAATTCACTCATATCACTAGTGCACACAAACATAGCATGTCATAACTTTTTCGTATTATAGTATATAATTATTTTAATATTTATCGATATAAGTTGAATTATAGGTAATCATATGTGTATTGTCAATTCTGATGGCTGCTACTACCATATACCATCCTTTACTTGCACTTGTCTGGGAATTGAATTCGCGAGGAAACATTGCGCTGAACTGTCGCCTATTTCGCTTGCTGCAGTACACACGCACACGCACAATTTTGTACTTTAAAAAAATATATTCGTATATTTATATGTTTTATCTACCTGCTTAATTTATGTGTGTTGTAGCAAACAAATCAAGTTTATCATTATTATTTCTAACTTCGCTCTCAAAAATTTTATGGTCTTCCCTTTATTTCAGATGGTATGTTATGTGGAAGAAAATAATGCTTACGATTGAGCATTTTGATAGGTATCGTAAAATTATGAGTGTTTTTAGCGGGTTCGATTTCCGGTTATGCAGTTTAAACTGCTTTTTAAATAAAAAAAATGAATTATTCTTTAAAAAAGATTACAAAATAAAACTACTTAACTCTCTACGCTATAAAAGGGATACTAAAACTAGTTACCAACAAAATACTTAAAAACTACTAAATTAAAGATAAAATACTTCGCCTAAGTCCCCTGAAACAGGAAGTGTACCAATAACACTGGCTGCATTACCTCACTGAATCGCGAGACTTATTTTTTGTGCGAAAACTACCCTTATTCTTATATTCGTCTTTTAGTAAAATTTTCTACCTACAATATTTACTACTTTCCTTCCATGTGGCATAGACGTGGGACGCCCTGTAAAGGTCATGTAGTGCTTCAAAGTTGTGAGAGGTTGTCAGCCTGTCGCCTACATATAAGGGGAAGCAACCCAAATGTAACAAATCTTCGGTTATCCACCAAACAACAGCCATAACCATGACACATAGTACACTCCCAATCATCTCCGTAGTTAAGGTGTAATTTAAGCAAACATAGGTAACAAATTTTTTTTTCTGATTTTTCCTTCTCTGTACAAAAGATACAAATAATTTTCTGATTAAGTTACCTAGTAAATTGTACGAATAGCACACCTTTATTTACTATTACGTATAAAAGCATTGCTTTATTTTGAATAAGGCATAACGGGCAAAATATTTTTCCTTTTTAATAATTACTGACCAGTTTTTATAGATGTACACAAGCGAAGGTACGTAATGTTATACTGCCTTACAATGTTGCTGTGCTCAGTTGAAGCAATCGAACAACCAGTATGATGAAAAAGCTTCTCTCTGACCGAACTGTTATTGTCACAATACCAAATTTGAATAATAATATGAAATAATTGAGCTCTACCTAATATTTTTTAATTTATTATACCACATTCCACCTTTGGTATAAACTGTTCACAATACTTAATGAACGTAATGTCTGTACTTTATTTAAATTGTCAATAAGATTACAATAAAGTCGTAGATTTATTAAATTGGTCTATAAACAATGTAATCTATAATATATTCTTCACTGTGCAAGCGCAACTACGGCTGCATGTCACTATTACAATATTAAAGACATCAACGCGCTTCCTCGTTTTATTCTTATTACAACCATTTTATTTATTTTGCAAACTATTGGATTTTCTATGAAGTCATAATAACCGTTATATAAATATACATGACGAGATTGCAACCGGTCCAGTTATGATATTGCTTATCACATGTAGTTAGTTACAAAGGTATTTAAAAATCTACCTGTGCACCCGGGAGCCTTTCTCGGAATGGTGAGTGACTCGTATCGAACAATAAATAGTAGAATCCTTCGGCGGCCATTATCTTGGCATCATCATCACGCAGCCACAGTGGGAGCTTTCAAAGCTGCGGGGGAGGGTCTGCGGGCGCGGAGCAGCGCGGGGCGGCGTGAAAGCCTCCGCCCGCTAGTGCCGCGCTGACTGCGACGCAGCCCGCATGCCGTTCTCGCCGCGCGACCGACAGTGCACAGCTGTAACAAAAACATAACTAAAAAGTGCATTTGAATTGTGATAAATTTATTGTGATCGCGCAACACCTTTGTGAGATTAAGTGTGCATTTCGGATTTAGACGTTAACATATAGACCGGTGTAGATAGTGAGTGTCACGTGTGTTTACGAATGAATGTGACGGCGTAGGCGCAGCGGCGGTCGCACTTTCCGTGAGATATTCGTGCGCGCGCAGGTCGTCGCGGCCATGCTGCATACCTGAGACGAGCGAGCGCGCGAGTCTGCGCGAACGGGACACAGCGAGCGCTCCCGGCGCTCGGTTACTTTCTCGGACGAGGAACTGCTGCAATGTTTTTGTCGGTGTCATGACGAGGATGGGGCGATGGCACGTGGCGCTGGTCGCTCTGGCAGTGCTTGCCGGCGCCCGACCCTCCATCGCTGCCGAGCAGATGCAGTCCCGGGCCGTGGATACCGGCGTTGACCTTCGCGTGCCTGAGGACCAGCCGGCCGGGACCATCGTTGGACGTATTCCCACGAAGCCTGGTTTCACTTATCGCTTCAACGAACCGCCAAAAGAGTTTATTTTAGACCCGATCTCTGGGGAAATCAAAACTAATGTGGTTCTAGACAGAGAGGCCGTAGATCGATATGATTTCGTTGTATTATCGAGTCAACCGACTTATCCTATTGAAGTGAGATTACGAGTGACAGATGTAAATGATAATGACCCCGAATTCCCGGAACCAAGTATTGCTGTAGCGTTTTCTGAGAGCGCAGCCGCCGGGACAAAATTGTTACTTGATGCCGCTACTGATAAGGATTTGGGGGAAAATGGCATAACAAACGACTACAGAATAATTGATGGTGATAATGAAGGGAAGTTCCGTTTAAATGTAACTGTAAATCCAAGTGGTCAAACATCTTATTTACACTTAGAGACGACAGGAAAGTTAGATCGGGAAACAACAGATTTTTATATTCTAAACATATCAGCACGTGACGGGGGTAATCCACCAAAATACGGATATCTTCAGGTGAATGTTACTATATTAGATGTTAACGATAATCCACCTATTTTTGATCAAAGTGATTTCTCCGTTTCATTGAATGAAAGTGTATCTCCTGGAACTATAGTGTTAAAAGTGACAGCTACGGACAGTGATTTAGGAGACAATAGTAAAATTACATATGAAGTGACTGATACAGAAAAACAATTCGCAGTAGATCCAGAATCCGGAGTAATCACAACTACTAAGAAATTAAACTGTCCAAAGTATTGCACAAACACAACATGCAACATGACGTGTGTTCTAACTGTAATCGCAAAAGATCATGGCGTACCTCGCCAAGATGCTCGAACATATGTGACAGTAAATCTCATTGACGCAAATGATCATGATCCAGTTATTACTTTTACTTATGTTCCTCCGACAGCGAATTTCGCTACAGTAGACGAAAATGCAAAAAATGGTTCCTTAGTGGCAGCTATTACCGTAACAGATTTAGATGCTGGGTTGAATGGTATCACTAGTATCAGTATTGTAGCGGGGAATGAACTTAATCATTTTCGATTAGAAAATTCTTCTAGTGTTTACATAGTGCACGTAAATGGAGTGCTGGATCGTGAAGAAATAAGTAAGTACAATTTAACTGTAGTAGCTAAGGATCAGGGTACACCTTCAAGAACCTCCACCTCATATTTAGTGATTCATGTTAATGATGTTAATGATCATGAACCTGTATTTGAGAAATCTGAATATTCAGCAATTTTAAGCGAAAGTGCACCATCTGGGACTTATATTGCGAGTATTACAGCTACTGACGAGGATACAGGTGTAAATGCAGAAATATACTACGATTTCTACGATGGTAATCAACAACAGTGGTTTACTATAGATCATTTAACAGGTTTAGTGACTACAAGATCTGAACTGGATCGTGAAATTCAAGGAAATGTTGAGTTGAATGTTTCTGCTAGAGATGGAGGCCCTAATCCTAAATGGGCATATACTAGATTGAAAGTTACTATTTTAGATGAAAACGATAAGGCACCAACGTTTCCTCAGGCACAGATCAATGCAACCCTTCACGAGAATATTAAACCTATAAAAGAGATACTAATTTTGACTGCATCAGATAATGATCAAGGTACAAATGGTTCAGTCTCTTACTATTTACCACCTAGCATAGAAAGAAAATATCCTAATACGTTTATTTTAGATCCTATAACTGGGCAATTGAGTGCGGTTGTTGAATTAGATAGAGAAAAGATTCCCTTGTACGAGATACAAGTCCTTGCCAAAGACCAAGGATTCCCACCTCAATCATCTACTGCTACTATTTTCTTGAAGGTTTTGGATGTCAACGATAATCACCCAAAGTTTTATCCACAAAGATATGTGGAAACCATAAATGATGATATTACTCCTGGTACTAACATTTTGCAACTAAAAGCAACAGATTTAGATGAAGGTGATAACGCAAAATTAACATATAAGCTTGAAAATGGCGGTGACGGATATTTCGATGTAGATCCGGTAACAGGGCATATAATATTACTGAAGGATTTCAGAAAAGCTCCTCATACATCATACACGTTGAAGCTTTCATGCAAAGACAAAGGGAACAAAAGGGCTCCACAAGATGCAGTTGTTGAAATTGTGAAAACTTCCCATCGCAAAAATCTAGAATTTGATGGTCGAAACGGTTACCGCTTTAAGATTGTTGAAGATGAAGGGACTTCTAAACCAGATATTGGCCGATTTGTAGGAAAAATAAGTGCTAAAATATCAAGCGACACTTTGTCTTATTATATATTAGAAGGTGACCCAAAACAAGTTTTTAAGATAGATGAAAGAAGTGGTATCATTACTACAGACTCGAATGTAGATCGAGAAGATAAAATGACATATAATTTAAAGATAATGGCAAAGAGTGGAGTGTCTTTTGGTTTTACCACTGTCAATATATCAGTTTTGGATGTCAATGACAATTACCCAATTTTTATTGATGACAAAGATGAAATTCATATTCCTGAAAATATGGCCGTTGGACAAGAGGTATACTTTGCTAGAGCAATCGATCGTGATTCAGGTTCTAATCGTACAATATTTTATAGTTTGAGTAACACTGATAACAGTTTTAAAATATCGGAAACAACTGGAGTAATTTATTTAAATAAACCCATCTCTGGTGAGCCTGGCTACGTAATGACTATAGAAGTTACAGCTGCAGATAATGGAAGCCCTTCTCTCGCAACAAAACATTTAATATCGACTATAATTGACGATGTCAATGACCATACACCAGTTTTTGACCATACCTCCTATGAGACCTCGTTATTAGAGTCTACTCTTGTTAATACAAGATTTTTTGCAATATCTGCTTCAGATGCGGATCTAGACATGAATGGAAGAATATCTTATTCTATAGTAGAAGGAAATACTGACGGGAAATTCGGAATATTTCCTGATGGTTTTCTCTATGTCAAAAGTCCACTTGATAGAGAGGAAAGGGATTATTACTCACTGACACTGGTTGCGTCTGACCATGGAGTACCTCCTAGATCATCGCAAGTACCTGTGGTAATACATGTTTTAGATGAAAATGATAACAGTCCCCAGTTCACGAACACTACGTTCATATTTAAAATTAAAGAAAATGAACCACCTGATACATTTGTGGGTAAACTAACAGCAACTGATAAAGATGTTGGACGTAATGCGGAATTAACATTTAGTTTACCAATAGCACAAAATGATTTTCGCATAGATTCAAGAAATGGTTTTATAAAAACCTTAAAATCATTTGATAGGGAAAGTCTGGCTCATAGTACTGGTCAAAACTATATAACATTGACTGTGACAGTGAGTGATAACGGTAAGCCAAAATTGTCAGATTCAGTTAGAGTAACAATTTATATTACTGACGTCAATGATAATGCACCTATTTTTATGAGGACTCCTTATAAAGTGGAGGTATCGGAAGGAGCTGCAGTGGGTGCATCTATGATGCGTGTTTATTCAAGTGATGCCGACGAGGGATTAAATGGTGATATCTACTACAAATTGATTGGAGGTGACGATATGGGTCAGTTTTCTTTAGATGAAGCAACGGGTCAATTATTTATAAATAAACATTTGGATAGAGAAACTATCGATCGTTATCACCTAACCATATTAGCTCATGACTCTGGTCAATTTGTGCGTCTCTCCGCTACTACAACCATAACAGTTGATGTCCTCGATGAAAACGATAATGCGCCTGTTTTTACTCAAACACAACTAAAAGTCTCTGTTTTGGAAACAGAACCAATAAATAAGAAAATAATTCAGTTCCATGCGACTGATTCAGATTTGGGTATTAATAGTGAATTGCAGTTTTCTATAACTTCGGGGAATAGAAAAGAAGCATTTTTCATTGATAGTTATTCAGGAGAACTATTTCTGCACAAGCAATTAGATTATGAAGATTTGACAATGTATGTGTTAGTTATTACAGCAACAGACAATGGAAATCCTAGCATGTATTCAAGCATCTCTTTTACGGTAAATGTGATTGATGCTAATGACAATGCGCCTGTTTTTACAAACACTGCAATAGTGCGTCAAATACGTGAGGGGATTCCTAAGCATACCCCCATAGTAACTGTAACAGCTGAAGATCCTGATTCTGGTTTGAATGGAAAAGTTTATTACTCAATCAAAAGGCAAAATCCAAACGATAACAAACGTCATTTTGCTATAAACAATGTCACAGGAGTTATTCACACGTTATTGCCTATAGATAGAGAAAGCATCGACACGTTTAGAATTACTGTCGTAGCGTACGACAGAGCAGAACCACCCTCAGCAAGATTATCTGCAGAGAAGTTAGTTACTGTCATTGTTGAAGATATCAATGATAACGCTCCAGTCTTCGTGTCCATGAACGCTGCGGTTATTAAACAAGACAGAATAGGAAGGAGCGTTAGTAGGGGAATATTTATAATGAATGTATTGGCACGCGACTTAGATTCTGGGACTAATGGATTGGTCACTTACAAACTTATACACGGTGGAAGCGAGTTGTTTGATTTACATAGAAGTAACGGTGCGTTAACGTTACGGTATCCCCCGTCAGTGCCTGAGGCTAGGTGGAATCTGGTTATAAAGGCTACGGATGAAGCGGTGCTAAGTGAACAACGGAGTACAGAAACTTACCTTAGTGTCATCATGGGAGGAACCGAGTTGGAAGGTGTCACTTGGACGAATGTGCGGTCTGTTTCTGTAGCCGAAAACGAACCTGCAGGGACTGCTGTGTTAAATCTTACAAATAATTATAAATCTGGATTAGAATATTACATAGTGAATGTGACTGGTGAAGGCAAGGAAGTGGACCGTCTTTTCGATATTGATTCGTCTTTAGGTATTCTGTCTACGGCTGTGTCTTTGGATCGGGAGACAGGTGTCGACAGATACGAAGTAGAGATCTGTGCCGTGTCTTCGGGGACTCCGTTGAAAACAACTACGACAAAGGTGAGTACTTTATATAATAAAATTTTAAATACAAATGCCCTAATATGATTTACATTGTTTTGTAATTCTTTATCATATTACGAGAATGTACTATTTTATTTCCTGATTTATCTTTAATATATTATGCGCATATTTTCTTTGTTAAAATATGCTTATTAATTACAGTTTAACTTTTGGATCTAGTTAAAAATGTTGTGTTCTAATGATTAGAAAGACAGATAGAGCGATCAAATCCAATGTCTGCAGCAATGAGCACATCCCACACTTACATCCCGCGCAAACAATCCAATTAACTTAGCACAATCGCCAGTAGAAGACAAAACATCGGCACCGTACTGTTGTTAAAAGAAAAATAAATTCAAACGTATGCTCGTTAGTGTATGTCGGCCGGCGCGGCCTAATCGGAGGCTCTAAATTACGATAAGTCTGTCGCGAACGATATCTCAACACTCGCTCTGGATCCATCCGGAGATTATTTTTATACATGACTTTTGGGTGTAAATCATTTACCATACTTAATTAGGCCTTCTTCATGCTGCGGACCTTCGCGAAACATCGCCTGGTCAGGGAATAAATTATGGCCAGTAATTTTTTTTCAAACCTCAAGCCGAAACAATTTAACCTTCGAACCCAGAAAGCCATTTCGAGTCGAGTTTCAAACGCAATATTCTTGAATGTCTGATGAAAAGCAACAAAACACCTGAAACTGGTCGTCTGCTCGTAAAAGGTCTCGTCACATTACGATTACGATACTGTCTTTTGGCGTATAAATGTTAAACTTGAGCGGCGACTCCAAGAAGCAAGCAACTAATCTTCGAGCTGTTACATTTAAAAAAATTTAGACGCTTTTCAATCAAACATTGAAATTATGAACATTAAGGAATGTGTCATGAACATATTTTTACTACCTATTTTAAATTAAAAAAAATACTGGGCTCTATCGAAGTTTCATGATTCACAGTTGAAAGGTGGAGCTGTGTTTTCAAATTTTGAATATTTCTTTATGTAAAACAGGCACTTGCAGATGAGTGCAGACAAATAATAAAATATTTTTGTAGTGTTATGTCTATTGCTGAGTAAAGATTCCAAATCTCCATACTTATATACGATATACTGTCTCACAGATACTACATACCATCATGCTGTTGTATGTTTGTTTGCGAGCCTTCAGACAAACCATTCCAGTTTAATGTCATGGAGCGTAGGCTCATTCCCTTATTACGAATTGTCAATCTTATTTCCTACTAGCTCTATAAAAGAGACCTATAAGTTGTAAAACGGCTTACAAGGCAAAGGTGTATTATCTAAGTTGACATTTGATTTGATGTTGAAGGCCAATTGAGAGTAGGTGGGAAGTTATATTGGCCAGGACTCTTTCGACATCCTGCGTGGTGAGATATAATTGCAGGATGTTTGGTACTCAACACCTGAACTAGTGTATCACTTCAGTACATTGTGCAATTTTGATACAATTTATGTTAAACTATTTTATGACAAGATACTAAAATTTTAGTCTATTTACATCTGCCATATGGTTTATCAAGCACCTGCATAATCTATATAGCAAATAGTATAAAATAAAGTTGCTCTTTCTGTATGTATGCTTAGATCTTTAAACTAGGCAACGCATTTTGATATCGTTTTTATCAATACATAAGGTGATTCAAGAAGAAGGTTAATATGTTTAATTCGCTAGGTTAAAGTAAGTACTCTAAGTACTATCCGTGCGAAGCCACGGTGGGTCGCTAGTATAGTTATGATAAATAATAGGATTTTATCTAAAATTCTAATAATAAATTGGTATTACTTTTATGAATGCGATAGTTTGTATGTATTCATGTTTGTTAATCGATCACGCTAGAACGGACTTAGGGATGTGGATTAAATTTTGCCCATATTATGTAAAATATAGTCTGTAGTAGCACTTTTGCTACTTTTTTATCATGGAAAAATATACGGTTATAAACGGTTCCACGCGAACGAAGTTACAGGCAACAGCTCTCCATATACATATATTGTACAAAGTTGGTAATGTATTGTGTAATTATTTAAAATTATCTTAAAGTTTAGAGATTTAGATAACACCAAATACCCTGTATAAGTACAGGTGAAAATAAAGTCTTTATCTAGAAATTTTTAATACAGTTACTCTAGTGGATTGCCTACCGGAATTAGATCCATAAGTTCCGAGTTCAATTCCCTGGGGAGTACAAAGTTGTGCCTCGTTTGGTTATCAGTAGGGCTTGTTTGAAGCCTGGCTACTATCACCATATAACGTGGAATGCAGTGAGGAGGATTTTTTTACTAAGTGAGTTAATTATAGATTCGCAATTGTCCAAACGAGCTCTATATGTGTAATGGTCTGATCCCCGTAAAGATAAGCGTGAAAATTAAAGCTATTATATTTAAATGTTTATTACAGTATAAATTATTTTATAATCATCCAAGCGTTTGGGAGTAAATTCTATCAATATAATTCAACTTGAACTTGATCTAGACATAAATATGTATTGAAGTTTTTAAATCCATAATCTACATAATTTTATTTAAATAAGTATTTGTAAATGCTACTTTACAACTACTCTTCAATAAAATGATTACGTTAAGTTAGTGAAGAAAGAAAGGTCTATTTAAATATATAACTTTTCTTATTAATTTTGCGTTACGATCCGACTGTGAATTTTCGTCCATAGGCTACAATGACAGTTTGTTATCAAGCAGGTCGCCCACTTGCAATTTTTGTAGTGTAAATAAAATTACAACTCAAATTCAATTTGTGACTTATCCTCTTTGACATAAAAGCTAATACAGTCTGTATTTCAAACTGCATTCACTTGACGTACCTTGTTGAAATGTTTCTTTTCTGTTTATTGTAATTTGCCAATTACCTTTAGATAGTAATAAGATTACCGAAATGAGACACTTAGAAAGTAATAATAGTGAATGTTTTTATAGCAATTTGACAGAGACCAATAAATAGAGATAATGAAAAAAGTGAAAGCGCAACTTTTTTACTTGTTCAAATTACATTTTAGAAATTATGACTCATTCCCATAGTATGATCAAATAATCTTATCATCTCGGAAAAGATTTCTCTTGTCCGAAAACGGCCTGAAAATATTATATAACCCATTATGTGATTTTATGATAACTGACCTAATTCATGGTCACGAATAGGACTGCCCATTCTCATCCTGTCAGTGTGATAAATGGATGGATACACCTGATGGAAATTCTGAACCCCATAGCCTTCGCTTGTACCACGGGGTATGTTCTGCGGAGTTGCTTAGACTGCTGCATTCCGCCATCGTACCTTGTGACGTCAAATCCATCCCCATCGTCTTGATGCCTAGTTGTCCACTACCATGCGTTTTTTACACAATTTCCTTCCACGATCCACAAGACTGTGGAACCAACTTACGCCAGCAATATTCCCGAACCTTGACAAACAAGAATGAATGAAATGAAAAGAAAGTCATTCTTCAAAAAAGAATGTATTCCTTCCTGAAAGGCCGGCAACGCAATT
The DNA here is from genome assembly GCA_955850985.1 of Elophila nymphaeata. Classification (NCBI taxonomy): domain Eukaryota; kingdom Metazoa; phylum Arthropoda; class Insecta; order Lepidoptera; family Crambidae; genus Elophila; species Elophila nymphaeata. Next base: position 8,790,074 of record OY039075.1, read on the forward strand.
GCGATTCCTCTGGTGTTGCAAATGTCCATGGGCGCCGGTAACACTTAACAGGTGAAGCGTCTGCTTGTTTGCCCCTTTTTCTAAAAAAATCCAAGCAGTCCATTTTAACAATCACACTAGGTAAACGACCAATTTTTGTTTTAAATTTTTTCAAATTAAATTCCAAGCTTCGTTGTCGTTTAGGTAATCCCCTACACTATAATAGGATTTCGAAAGAAGATTTTTTAAATAACAGATTTAATTTTATTATGAGATAATTCCTTAAATACATTAGGAAATTTGTTGTTAAACTTAATACAATTTAATGACTTTATAGGGCCTAATTTTGCACAGCGTGCTTATTCTTATTTCTAGTATTAATATTGTGTACGTCGCTGACTATCTTAAATTTATAAATATTTAAATGTGCCATAATTTTTTTAAATATATATTGGTTATGAACAGTCATTATGCTGATTGTCTTGATTTTTACTTTCTCGTATACGTAGTATAGATGAAGTCTTGTAATCACCAAAAAATTCGACCTCGAGATTTTGACGGATTTACACGTTTTGGACCTCCCTGAGTCCAAAAAACCCGTTTTTGGAATTATATAATTATGTGTGTGTATCTGTGCGTTAGCACCATAACTCAAGTATGCTTTAACTTATTGCAACCAAATTTAACATGCATGTATGACATCAAAATATAAGGTCTCTGTCTATTTTTGAGTCGCTTCCGGTATACGAGAAAGTCAAGGGGTGATCACTCCCGATTTTTTCTCCCGATTTTGACTGTCCTAAGGGACTCTCTTGGTCCCATGTCATATATATAATGAACAGCCCTCTTGTACCTACAATACAAATATGGTATCAACGTCAATATCCGCAACATTTCCCGTATTTCAAGATCCCGTATGACATTATACTAGGAAAGTAACTAAAATTAACTAATCTTACAATTTTAGCAATTGGCGAATCTTTTTAGTGCAAATGCTGCAGAAGAGAGTTTATTCGACAAATTCTCTATGTGGGGGACAAAGTCTCATTGCATCTAGGTGTTACGCGCGGTAGAGAGTAAACCACCTATAACAGCATTTCCAAGCATTTTCTATTACAGTATAGTGACATATTATATCGATCCCAAATAAATTGGAAACATGGTAGGGAAGAATGTAGTTTAATAAACATTTTTTCGAAATTATAACCAATTTACTTTTTGAGTCGTAAGTATTTCGTCTAAATTGTACCTCTTATTGAAATTGTTTTATTTACGAAGTATCGTTTCACTGCGAAAATTATTAAGTTTGACAATACCGTTATTTTAAACTACCGGCGAGCCAATCAAGTGCTTGCTGCAAGCTTTAAGAACGAGACAAATAATAAAAGTGAGTACTAAAACCCGAAACTCGCTTATTTGAATACATGAATCGAATATGTTATTTAAAACCGGGGCTATTGGCCTTCGCAAGTGAGAAATGTCACATTTAGTACTTTATATTTTTTCATAAAACAGTTTACTTAACAAGCTCCGTGTTTTTATGGTAAGAGGCTAAGAGGTATGCTGATTACCGCATCGAGTTGGATTCGAGATATCTTTATGCATTGCATTTTTATTAGAACAACATTGTAGGGGATAATAACAATATTCTCAGGATCACACCGTAAAAATTTATGTAACCCAAATTAGTACTAATTATTAATATAAATTTAATTCTAAGTGGGTATTTCAATGTTAAATTTACATGCTGTAAAGTTTGCAAATAAAAATATATTTTTAGCAATAAAATACGAAAACCGACTTCAAGACGTACAAATTAAAACTAAAAAGTAAGAAAAAAATAATACTTTTATTAAGTAGTTAAAAAGAGCGTCATAGAAAACCAAGGAAAGTGTTGATACACATTTCCTCTGAAGTATAACCTTCGAAACGAAAAAATAATCATCGAAATCGATTCATAATTGACGGAGTAATTGCAGAACATACATACAAAAAAAAAGTCGAATAGAGAACTTCCTCCTTTTTTGAAATCGGTTGAAAATTGGACTTACTTGGGAAGTATTTTTACAAAATAAGACATTCATCAACAGCTCATATATAATGTCTCCATGAGGGGCTCGAATCTACCCCACATTAGGGGCGATTAGGCCTTAGTCAACCACGCTGGCCAAGTGCGGGTTGGTCGACTTCACACACAACCTAAGAATTTCTTCATAGGTGTGCGCAGGTTTCCTCACGATGTTTTCCTTCACCGTAAAAGCATAGACTAAACGGTACATATGAATTCAAAATTTGAAAACACATTGGTACGAACCGGTGCCTCCCGGGTGGGAGACAACGCCCTTACGCACTACGCTACCGACGCACGACGACGAAAGAAGACATTATGTTATTTTATTGTAAGGAAACCATATTGAACGAATGATGACCATTACAAGACAACGCATGCCGCGGTGACCGCTCACCATTATGCGGGCTGTACGTTTGTTGTCCCTTTTGTATAAAATAAAATTAATTTGTTATAACTGAAGCATAACTATAGCTTAACTCACAAAAAATGCGGGTTCGCTAAAACAAGAGACATTTTATTTAAGAGTTTTAATTTACACATTTTTAATTAAAGAACAAATCCTATTTTAGAATTTGTTGAATTTCCATTGCATGTATCAAAGTTTTTCTAAGCTAATGTAAACTTTTTTACTTCTATATTTTACGTAATATCAAAAACTTACATTGCAATTGAAAATTTCTTGATTACAAGTAATTTGTAAGGAATTTAATTTGTGTAATTTTGATTTGTTAAAGTGGTTTGATTTTGTATAATTATGGTTACGTTATGCGCTACCGTGCTATTTTGCTGCGAAATTGCTCACTTACAGCATATTAAATAGCTACTTTTCGTTATAAAAATAAATCCAAATTGATTTTAGCAATTATTGCTGTTATATTTGATGTTGACACAATTTTTTATCGTAGGATGTTATTCCTAATGATAGTAACGTGGTTTTATTAATAAATATTTGCAACAATAGCTAAACATTATGCATCGCCAGTGCAAATAAATAAGGATTTAAGGGCTCTGCGTTTGTTTTCGAAAATCAACTTCTTTTAAAAACCGTTACAACCAGATCTCTGGAGGTTAATTAGGACGGAGTTTTTATGCACCGCATATAAGTTTCCGGAAAAAGTGAGAGCAATTTTAATTGTGATAGCACCGAGTCGCGGGACTGCCATAAAAGTCATCGAATTGTGTGGAGGGGCCGTTTTAAAGAAGCAGAGAGGGGGGTTAGCTATCAACCGACACCAAAAGCGCATTAGGACGCAAGGCTGCATTCCCCGGACTGATTTATGCAACTTGCACCCAAGCGCCCGGCCATCGACACACGCCTAATGAACGCACAACTTACGTTATACTCTGAAATGGGTTCCATTATTTCACGCCAATACTAATAGTCCTGTGTCTTGCAACCCAAGTGTCTATCCAGTACGTTTAGCCCTCAATTAGTGTAATAACTTCTTTCTTCCTTTATATATCAGGAATGCAGAACGATTTTTCTCTGAATAGACGCCGATGCTTATCTAACAAACTCAGGCATAGCCAATTGGATGATGCCGGACCCGGACAGTTTTATTCCTGTTGTACGCATTGAAATCTGCGTTTTCTTTTCTTTTTTGTCTCATACGCAATAGGTAAATTATCATTAGGATGCATTAGTAACAATTTTCCGTTCCGTTGAATTGAAAAGTTATCTACTTTTCAATTCAACGGAATTTTTAACTCTAAAAGCTATATGAAGCATTATTGCGCACGGAATGTATACGCACACGGAAAACAACCTGATATTTATCATCTGTTAATGGATTTGGGAGAGACAAAACTCGATAATTTCGAGTGTGCCAAACGCTTAAACTTGCCGATTTTACATCACCAGTTTTTAACTTATTAGCGTTTCAGTTTTTATCAATGAATTTATTGGTGGGCGAGACGTGGCGATTGGTAGGAAACTTTAAATGTTTAAATCAACGAATACTTTACCTGTTACGTTGCCTAAGTGCGCGCTGGTGATAAGGTATTGGGTGGCGCGCTCCTAAGAGCGTTTTTGTCGAAAAAAAAATCACTTACCTTCCTTTCCTGCGCCCCGGATAAAGAAGAAATTTAGTTGTATCTTTAAAACGCATTAAGTGATTTCCATTCTCCTGGTTTCATTTAAATACCACACAAACAAGCCTCGGGGTAGTTTGCTTTTACATCTGCGGATACGAGCGATTGTAATTTGCTTCGAGAGTAGTATATTTTTAGAATTACGAGAACGACATATAGTTATTCTAATTATATATTTTAGATTTACTTTTAAACCTGTATTATTAGATGGCCAAAGTGAGAACGATTAGGTTACTTTATAAAAAAAAACATTTTTCTTCACGCATTGCAATAATTATATTTATTGATAAATCGATTAATTTGACAGAGATTTTAAAAGAGACAAAAAGGCAGATGCGTTTGTCAATTAACATAACAATGTCCATTGAAAACTTTATGCTTTAAAGTTTCACTGGTAATTATTTAACTCTTAATTTTTTACCGTACAATTTAATGTTACTATACATTTTCACTTGACATTGGCAAATATCGTAATCTTTATATCTCTATAACTCTATGCTTACATTAAAGGAATCATAATGAAACTGATTAATAGGAATCTCAGTAAATGAGCGAGAAAGTCCAGTTGGGTTAGTTTTCAAGCCGTTACAGGTAAAGCTCGAGTGCCTTATAAGTCTGCTAGTGGGTCAGCCAACAAGCCGTTAACGTACCTCCTAATTACACAAACTAGTGTCACATGGCAATTAGTACATAGAAATGCACCGATAGGCTTGAATGACACGTTGCCGAAAGATCGTGACTGGAGTCTGGGTGTGCTCGGTACTTGTTAGTGTTGTGCTTATAAGACTACTTAATCTTATTGTTATTAGAATGTTATTAATAATGTCATAGTGATCGAAAGCTGCTTTTATTAAGTGGCTTAATATATTCTATTTTGAAATTCAAGTAAAATATATCTGCTGTCTCTAAAATTGGTATTATATTTTAATCCCAAATTAAAACGCGAACAACACCTTGGTTGGATAATCTGTACGGGGCTTAGAACCTCCCTAAACCGACTTTTACGACACCCATAGAAAAAGAAGCGGTACCTTTTCATGACCAGGAACTGCAAGCAATATATAACTTTTATTTTAGAACAAAGAAATTTGCATTTTAAACCTTCTGCCACCATCATAGAGTTCAAAAATCTATTGAGAAAAGACAGAGTGTAATTGTTGCCTGTTTTGTAAAAATAGGAAAGCGTTTGACCACCCTCTCATCATCTGATCTTAAGCGAAGGGGACAACAATATTATTAGTGTTTCATAAGCATACATGCATTGTCTCTGTGCGTCAGTGACTCAGTGTTGGCATATTATCTTGATTAATCTACAACAAGATATTTGTATTTAGCTAGCAGTCGAAAGCTTTTCTATGACGGTGTAAACTCCCTCCATCTAATACTCATCATCGTTACTTGTGTATCGCTTATAGTTGGTAGACCCATATGTTGGGTCGTCTGGGTAGGTACCACCGCGTTTTTATTCCTGCCGTGAAGCAGTTCGCTGTGTTTTGGACTGAAGGGAAAGGCAGCCAGTGTAATTACTGGGCATTGAAGGTATATCATGTTAGTCCCCAGGATGGCAACGCAGTTGGCGTGTTAAGTAGTTTACCCTTAATATTGCAAGGGTTTATAGACGACGATAACCTCTTAACACCAGGTGAGCCGCAAGCTTGTTTGCCATCACCTAATATATATATAAAAAATAATTTAGTATTTATGCTGTCGTGGTGGAGTAGTCAGTATAGCTGCCTACACATCAAGCGGTCCGCGTTCGAATCCTGGTAGCGGCAAATATTTGTTGACGAGTCATGGTTGTTTATAATATATAATATTTAAGCTTATTTATTAAAAAATCCAAATTATTATGTACATTAAAAATGACCGTTATTTATTACCCATAACACAAGTTCTTAATACTTTGGGCTAAATAATTTGTGTCTACGTGGAAATATACCATTATTATTATTTAGTGCGGCTCTATTCCCATCACTAGTATAGTGAAATCCTACGCTAAAACCACCGTGGTTGCGCAAATTCATCGGTCGTGCGATGTTTACCTCAGTAATAGATAGATTGAAGCAATAAATATTGTATTTACTTTGATAATGTTATTATAAAGCTAGTTGGGTGCCGAAGTTCTTAATAGACCTCTGAAATTGATACCTTTCAAGCCAAAGTCTCGAATTTATTAGGTTATTGAAATTAGATATCAACGTATTTTATAACTGAATAGACAAGCATAAAATGTATGGAACACCCATATTGTTTTTACAGTATTACTTGACGAGTAAATAATGCATATTTAAGTTTTGTATATTGGTAAAGAAAAAATATTTTCTTATGGAACAATTTTTGCGTTTACAAACGCGTAAATATATTTCTAGTTTTAAAAATATACTTTTTTACTTTAAGTAAGTATATTTATTCAATAAATATTGTGATTTTATAAAAGATTTCAGCAGTATTTTTATAATTAGTCACTCAGCTTCAGATTTGGAAAAAAAACAATGTTTTTTTTTAGTTCTAAATAGGCATTTGTCCGCTCACACTCTCCCTTACCTGATCTTAAGTGCACTTGCTTGCTAGAAGTACTACTAATCACTCTTGTCTTGAAGACACTTAAGCTGTGATATTCAGGGAACACGCCAGCAAGAAACGAGTTCCACTCCATAACTATTCGCGTTATAAAAGAGTTAGGAAATCGCTTTGTGCGGATGATTAGAATATCAACAGCAGAAGGGTGTGGTATTAATCTTCGTTTTGTGTCCTGATAATAAAATGGGTCAGGTGGTAATAACCCATCGCACACTTTCCGAAATTTTTCTTTGGTAACTCAAGCATGAGCTGCTCAATTTCATACGCTTGAGTTAGTATTTGCGAAACAGAAACGTTGATCCTGATGGCGCTCAATTAATTAAGTAAATAATAAATTAAAATAAATACTGGGTGAACATAAAAAAGAAGAAAATTTCAAAACGTTCCATTTTCGAATTTAAGCTCCAATATTTCTGTTAAACACGGGACACGCGTGTGAGAACAAAGGGTAATAATTCTGTTATTGATTTTTAAACCAAGACAGAGCTATTTTACGTTTGGTGTTAACAAAAGAAAGTCGTACAGTACGCGTGTTTTCGAATACAAAAGTATTACTGTTCAATCAACTTATTTATTTACGTTAGGAAATGTCTAAATTTGTATCATAAAATATTTTATTTATTGTATTACAAGTGTATTTATGATAGTAATAACGCGCATACATGAAAAAAGAGGGCGGATCAATCTCTCGAAATTAGAACATCCG